>CM067335.1:50405000-51655000 GCA_034376525.1 Nicotiana benthamiana
AATAGGATTGTTTCTTTTAGCCAACTTTTTGAGCTCGCAGAATGATAGACGATCTTGACAAATCATGTAAAAATTGGGAAAAAGTTTCAAAAAGAAATCTTGAGGAGGACAAAACATAAGTAGCCCCATTTCCACTCAAGACCCTTTTGTGATTTTAGAGGAAGATTCATAAAGGTGCTTACGGCCAATCAAGAAGGCTACAATTTCTAACTAATTTATCATGTCACAACCATTGAAACAGTGCTTGTTATTAGCTATATATATATATATATATATATATATATATATATATATATATATATAAGAGCCAAATGGAGACAATTATTTGGTATCTTTCAAGAGATTTGGTGTTTTCTCAAGTCCTAATCGACTTTCAGTGGAAAATTGGCTGTCATACTTTTGGTATCTTGATTAATTGTTAGACTGTTAGCTAGTCAGCAAGTTCATTGATGGGGACTCGTGACCTTATTAGGATGTGATGTAACATGCCTATCTAAATTGTAGGTGAGTAAATAGCGATAAATATAGTAGTACTGGAGCAAAGCCATAAAATTATTAGAGTTCGTTTTCATGCCTAGGATATCGTTTTCGTGATATTTTGACGTGGCTAGATGGCAGTTGTTTTAGCAAGTCTTAGTTCATGAAATTAACGCATTTAATTAAGTTGATTGGATTACATGTCAAAGAAGTATTTAATGAGATTATAGTGAAAACATATATGAGTTTGAACAAATTCCACGATATTTTGGTTCGTTGATCAATCATGTGATCGTGTTCAATGCACGTAGCTTGTTGGATAATTATGAACTTATTGTAAAACGTTTTACCCATAATCCAAATGGGTTATTCTATCATTAGGTTCAATTATGTTATGATCGTTGTTTGGCTCAAAAGTTATTTATGTACTTTACAAGCTTAAAAATAATTAAAAATGAGCAAGGGTAAATCGTAATCAAGTATAATGAGATCTAGAAATGATTGTAGCTATATGATCACTGTAGATCTGATATTGTAAGAGAATAGCAAAAGCTTGAGAGAGAGAGGATATGTGCTAGAAATAGAGAGAGTAAGAGAGTTGTCTTCTTTCATATCACACCCACCCTAATTACAATACGAGGGTCTCCTTTATATAGTAGGAGACTCTCCTCGAAATAAACAAAAGAAAAGTACAAAGGTAGGTGGCTCCTTCTTACTGAAGAGGTAAGACCTTAAATGACGTCACCTTTGTTTTATTGGTTGGGTCATGTCCTCGCTCAAGTCGACCTTACCGTAATGGATGCACCCACTTGGTGTAGGGACGTTAAGAGCCAAATTTTACCCAATATAGTTAGTCCCTCTGTTCGTTGGGGACGTGCTCGGTGGCCGTCTTCAATGGACAGAAATGCATACTTTATTTTTACGAAAATTTGGCTGCACCAATAGGCGCTTTTTTCGAAGGATATGAACATGTAAGATATGGTTGAGCCGTTGACATACGGCCCCTTCTTTAGAGTGACGTCACCGGTCACGTGTGTCATCATTATAATTGCTCCCGAGGCAATCCATAGCGTGATGCAACATTTTGGTTTCCCGCGTCAGTCTTCGAATCACGCCTTTTCGATTTCCGCGTACCTTACCCCTATAAATAGAGGAGCGGTTCAATATGATTCATCTTTTGAACCTTTGGAGAGTGTTTCTTGATTTCTTTCTTCGCCTCTTTTCTAGCAGTCGCTGCTTCATTTGAGAACTACCATTTCCGGGATTGTACCTCTTGTCATTAATATCTTCTTCGTAAATCATACAATGGTGAAATGTCGTCAAGATATAAGAAGATTAAGGACAACGCCCCTTCTAGAGTTCCGCCTTCTTCCGGTGGTGAAGAGGAAGAGGCTGAAAAAGTCCTAGTCCTTTTGTCGGTGAGCAACATACTTCCAAAGAACATGAGCACTCGGAATGATTTAAACAAGAAGAATTCAACTCCCTCTTAGGAGCATAGTAAATTGATGAAGTCCCACTTGGACAGCCTTAGGGCAACGTACAATATCTCGGACCAAGTTGAAATAGCTTCGACTAGGATGGAATATGCCAATGTGAATAGGCCTGGATTCTGCACGTTCTATGAATATCCGCTGCAGATTGAATACAGTTTCCCACTCAACCCTTAGAGGAGGAGCTCTGTCGCTTCTTCAGGGCGTGCTTGGCTCAACTCACGCCTTGTACTTTGAAGGTGTGCAGAATTCTTACCACATATGCGTCCAAGGCTGGGAGTGTGGTTTCGGTACACCATCTCTTGCAGATGTTCAATGCAAGCTACATGAGGGGTACCATGCTCCAATTGACACATCGTGGTATGAAGAGCTTCGTAGTGCAGTCCGACGATAAATCCAATCGCGACTTCTGGAAAAGATACTTCTATATCAGTACATAGCACTTGGTGTCTAACCCCTAAAGGTTCCCGAAAACGTGGAACTCGGAATGTAAGTACCCTTGTATGTGATTTTATGATGATTCTTATAATGAAGACTCAACCATTATGGCTTCTTTGTCTTCTTCTTGTAGTGGTGGCTCGCTCTCCTCGAACGATTGACGACATTAGGTCGTGGGTGGAGAGGTTAATACCGTATGCGGAGGAGTGCCGTACTTGGGCCGAATTCCATAGACTACACGACCCAACAAGTAACAGCCTTTCCTTTTCTTCTCTTTTTTCATTCACCTCGGCTTGAAGATCCCTTTATTTCTGTTATTCAATGTACCTGCATTGGCAGGTTTGGGCGTTTCTAAGAAGGCGAAGAAGAAAACCGTTGCTGTCTCGTCTAGGGTGGAGTCTGATTCCAGTGGGGAAGATATACTCCTTGTAGGCTCGCCTAGTGATGGCGCTTTTTCGAATTCATGGTAGGAGGCTGAGCCAGAGGTGGCGCCCAGGGCGGTGCCTGAGGCGTCGCTTTAAACTGTGTTGGACACCGCGCTCGTAGAAGTGCTTGAGGTGGTACGTAAGACTGCACCTGAGACGACGCCTGAGATTGTGTCTATTACTAACGTGGTTCCTTCAGAGTCGACCCTACAACCAGCGAAAGGGATTTCAGGAGATGAAGAAAATCTAGAACGGAAGAGGCGGCGATTGGTAACTGGCAAGAAAAAAATGACTCAGGGTGAGAAGGTTAGATTACCTCGTCGTGAGTCGAGGCCGGTGTTCATGGGTGAGTCCATCCATTCGTGGAGGCCTGCTCCTAGAAGGAGTGTTATTATCGATGCCGGCCCAGCCGTATCCAGGAGGGCAATTCGTCGGCTGCTGCAGAGAGAGAGGGCAGAGATATAGAGAGGGCGGTCCCGACGATCACGGCTGGTAGGTCTACCCGTCGTATCGTGATTCCGAGCAGCTTCAATCTATTGGAGAATTGCGAGCAAGCCGCTACGGAAATGACCCTGTTATGTGCGGGAGATGAGAGTGAGGCGTTGGCGGAAGTTAATGACCGGAACTTATCTCTGAAGATCGCCGACGCAGCCTTGCAAGTAGCCTTCTAAGCCCTTTCTTTTATGTGTTGCGAGGGAGGCTTAACCATGTACTTACTTTTTCTTTGGTATTTTTCAGACTCTCGTATTTGAGATAGAGAGGGGACGATGCTCGCAGAAGAGGGTGGCTGCCTACAATAAATTGTTGCAGAAATACAAGCGGACCCGTGAGGCGCATCAGATGTTGGCTGATGTGTACAAGTAGGACCCTAAGTTTAGGGTATTCCGTGAAAGCCTCACGCAATCTGAGGAGCATCTAAAATGGTGAGTGGTTGAATTGGAGAGGGTTGATGAGCAGCTCCTGGGCGCTGTTGCACGGAACATCGAATTAGAGATCCTTCTTCAGTCAAAGGGCGAAGAGTTGGAAATTAGCCGTGCAGTAGCTGTGGATGCTGCCGAATTGCGGATGCGGGTCACGCCCTGACTGCTGAGTTTGATGCTTGAACGGCCGAGGTTGAAGTCCTCATGAGAACTGTCCCATAAGATGATGCGCATTGTGAAGATGATGAGATATGGGTTTATGAATAGGCTCAACTGGTCATTTTTGAGAAGTTCTTGGCGGCTGGTTGAGCCTCTGAGGCGGAGGACGAGAGACATCGACACTCGGCTTGCGTTGCCCGTGAAGCAGCCAGTTTCAGCTTTGACTCACCAGATGGGGAGGGATGCAATTCATAGGACGTCGACCGCTTGGAATCTAGCTCTTAGATTTCAAAGGCTTATCAACGTGGTGATGATGACAGACCGGGCGGTGATCCGGCGAGGCGAGATGGGAGAAGTGGCGAAGGCCCTTGGGACTTAGTATGTACATGTATATATACCTCTTTTAAGATGTAAATGGGGCCTCTTTCTATGGTCAAACATATGCACATATATATTTTTGGAGATAATGAAATATGACCTTTTGCCGCTGCTATTCTTCTTTTGCTCCTTAGGTTTTGATTGTGTTTTTGACTGTCGCCTTCGTGCTTTCTGTCGTGGTTGACTTAGGTTGGCACTTTGTTTCAATGGCCTTGGTCGGATAGGATTGATGGCCTTAGCCATATAGGTGACTTTAATTGTCGTTGAATCACTTGTTTGCCATTGTCGGAACTAGGTCGACTATTGGCGGCGATGGCCTTGGCCATGATAGAGCCAATGTCCTTAGCCATGATAAAGTTGATGGCCTTGGCCATGCAGGTGACTTCGACTGTTATCGAATCACTTGCTTGCCGTGGTCGAAACTAGGTCAACTATTGGCGGCGATGGCCTTGGCCATGATAGAGCCGAAGGACTTAGCCATGATAAAGTTGATGGCCTTGGCCATGTAGGTGACTTTGACTGTTGTTGAATCACTTGATCGTCGTTGTCGAAACTAGGTCGACTATTGGCGGCGATGGCCTTGGCCATGATAGAGCCGATGGCCTTAGCCATGATAAAGTTGATGGCCTTGGTCATGTAGGTGACTTTTCGAATGTTGTCGAATCACTTGCTTGCCGTGGTCAAAACTAGGTCGACTATCAGTGGCGATGGCCTTGGCCATGATAGAGACGATAGCCTTAGCCATGATAAATTTGATGGCCTTGGGCATGTAGGTGACTTCGACTGTCATCAAATCACTTGCTTGTTGTGGTCGAAACTAGGTCGACTATTGGTGACGATGGCCTTGGCCATGATAGATCCGATTGCCTTAGCCATGATAAAGTTAATGGCATTGGCCATGTAGGTGACTTCGATTGTCGTCGAATCACTTGCTTGCCGTAGTCAAAACTAGGTCAACTATTGGTGGCGATGGCCTTGGCCCTTTGTTCATTGGATATGGTCGTAGCCCTTTATACATTGGCGATGGTCGTAGATTTTTATACATTGGAGATGGCCGTAGCCCTTTATACATTGGAGATAGCTGTAGCCTTTTATACATTGGAGATGGCCGTAGCCCTTTATACATTGGAGATGGAGCTAGTCCAGTCCTTTTACCATGTCGGCATGGAGAGCGTATGGAGAGCCTAATATGGTGAACTTGTTTCGCAAATATTTCCAGGTGTCCCCTCTGCCTCCTCGGTAAAAACCTCCCCAAGAAAAATCCAATTGGGACAGAACTTAGGTAAGGGAAAAGGAGTATGACTCGAGTGACGCCTTTCAGAAGTGGACATACTTGAGGTGGGCGACGTTCCAATTGTTTTGGAGCGTTTTTCCTTCCATTGTTTCCAAATAGAATGCTCCTTTGCTAGCTGCTGCTGTGATTTTGTAGGGTCCTTCCCAGTTGGTGCCCACTTTTCCTTCACTCGGGTCTTTGGATGCAAATGTCTTGGCTTTGAGAACGTAGACTCCCACTTTAAGTGGTCTTACCTTCGGCCTCTTGTTGTATTATCGTTCGACTTGCTGTTTTTGGGCCACCATCCTTATGTGGTCTATTTCTCTCCTCTCCTCGGCTTCATCGAGGTCTTGGAACCTGTTTGCATTTTTTGTTCTGCTGGTGTGTGAATACCTTACGCTTGGTTCACCGACCTCGTCGGGTATGACCGCGTCAGTTCCGTAGACCAATGAATACGGTGTTTCCCCTGTGCTGGATTTGGGTGTGGTCCTGTGCGCCCATAACACTTCGGGTAGCAACTCGGGCCATAAACCTTTGGCGTCTTCGAGCTTTTTCTTCAGTATGTTTAATATTGTTTTGTTGGAGGATTCTGCCTGGCCGTTGGCGGCAGAGTGATATGGCGTTGAGAGTATCCTCTTGATGCGCCATTTCTCAAAGAATTCGGTCATTTTGTGACTGATGAACTGTCGTCCGTTGTCACAACTGATTTCTTTGGGTATGCTGAAGCGATATATAATATTTTTCCATATGAAGGCGATGACTTCCTTTTCGCATATTTGTGCGTACTCACCTTCTTCCACCCACTTAGAGAAATAGTCAGTTAAAATTAGCAAAAATCATACCTTTTCCCGTCCTGCGGGTAGGGGGACGACTATGTCCATTCCCCATTTGATGAAGGGCCATGGGGAGGTGACTAAATGGATGGGCTCTCTCGGTTGGTGCATCATGGGGGAGTACTATTGGCATTCTTCGCACCGGCAGACATATTCTATCGCCTCTTTCTTCATGGTGGGCCAGTAGTAGCCGGCCTGTATGACGTATCGTATGAGGGCGCGGTTGCCTGTATGGGCACCGTAATGGCCCTCGTGCACTTTTTCGAGTAGTGGCTCGTTTGATGCGGCCCTGGGCATTTGGCCAAAGGCCCGCCAAACACCCTTTTGTAGAGGTCATTATATTATCAGGCAATACTAGGCGCCTTGCACGCGGAATTTCTTTGCCTCTTTTTTGTCGAGTGGTAACGTTCCGTCCTCCAGATTGGATACAAACTGGTTGCGCCAATCCCAAGTCAATTTAAGGAGAATACCTTAGTGTGGTCAATGGCTATATGGAGGAGGGTAACCATGCTTTCTTTTTTGAGGTTTTTAGTGGACGCAACCAGCTTTTCTAGACCGTCTCCTTTAATATTTTGTGCCCTCGGAATTTGCTCGAAGTGGCATTCGTCAAGCTCAGCCATCAATCTGTGGATTTGTGACTGGTACTTTTGCAAACTTCGTTCTTTGACCTGGTAAGTCCCAGTGACTTGGTTTACCACGAGATGAGAATTGCAATGGAGGAAGATCTGACGAGCCCCATATTTGATGGCTAGTCTAATACCTGCAATAACGGCCTCATACTCGGCCTCGTTGTTAGTCATTACAAGGCATCGTATGGACTGGTGAATTTTTTCGCCCGTGGGGACTTCGAGGATGAGTCCTAGTCCCGATCCTGAAGCATTGGCGGCGCCATCGATATAAACAACCTATAGGTTGTTTTTGGCGGAGGCACGCTGTGCCTCAAGTTCCACCTCCAAAAGAATTTCCATGCTGAAGTCAGCTATAAAATGGCCAGAACTTGTGACTTGATGGCGGTCCTTGGAAGGTACGAAATGTCATACTCGCTGAGCTCAATGGCTCATCTAGCGAGCCGGCCTGATAACTTAGGCTTGTGTAAGACGCTTTTTAATGGGAAGGTCGTTACCACTTTTATGGGGTGGCATTGAAAATAGGGTCGTAGCTTTTGTGAAGCTACAACCAGTGCCAGCGCCAATCTCTCGAGGTATGGGTACCGTGTTTCGGTTTCCACTAAGGTTTTGCTAATGTAATAGATAGGATATTGTGTACCTTTGTTTTCGCGGACTAGGACGGCGCTAACGGCGAGCTTAGATACGACCAGATACACCAACAGGCGTTTGCCCAGGCTCGCTTTGACCACGAGGATAGGTATGCCTTCAGCTTCCTCAAGGCTTCGATGCATTCCTCGCTGCACTGTAGCCCTTGGTCCTTTTCCAACATATTGAAGAACTCATGGCACCTATCGGAGGACCGTGAAATGAATCTGGATAGGGCAGCTATCCGCCCCGTCAGCTTCTTCACTTATTTTTTGTTGCTTAACACTTCGGGGATTGCGTCTATTGCTTGATCTGATCTGGGTTGACCTCAATGCCTCGTTATGATACGAGGAATCCCAAGAACTTTCCCGAGGCCACACCGAAGGCACATTTCTCGTGGTTTAACTTCATCCCGTACTTCCTTAGTATTTTGAAGGCCTCCTTCAGGTGGTCGATGTGGTCTTCTTTCTTTGACGACTTTACTAGCATATCATCGATATAGACTTCCACAGTCTTGTCGAGCTATTCTTTGAACATCTTGGTAACCAGCCTCTGGTACGTGGCTCCCGCATCTTTAAGCGTGAAGGGCATTACTTTGTAGTAGTACATTCTTTGGTGGGTGATAAAAGTTATTTTCTCTTGGTCCTCCTCGACCATCATGATCTGATTATAGCCAGAGCAAGCATTTAAGAAGCTTTGCAGCTTGTGCCCTGTGGTTGTGCTATCAGTTGGTCGATGTGGGGCAGTGGGAACGATTATTTCGGGCATGCTTTGTTCAAGTCGGTGAAGTCCACACACATTCTCCACTTCCCATTTTTCTTTTTGACCATGACGACATTGACGACCCACTGAGGGTACTCTAATTCCCTGATGGAGCCTATAGCCAGAAGTTTGTCTGCTTATTTACTGACCGCTTTTTGATAGCGGCATTGAATTTTCTTCTCATCTGCCGTACAGGCGGGTATGATGGGTCAACATTCATCTTGTGAGTGTTGGTGTCTCGAGGGATTCCTGGCATATCTGAATAGGAAAAGGCAAAAAATCGCCATGGTTAGTTAAAAATTCACGGTATTCACTTGGATTAGTGAGGTCGTGCCCTATGTAGGCTTTCTTTGTAGGATCGGTGTTGTCTATCTAGACGGGGTCGAGATCCTCAACCGTGGCCTTGTAGGCCTCCACGATATCGGGGTCTCTGACAGCATCTTTCGTCGGGTCGACCTTAGTACCTTACATGGCTGATTGGTATGCTTCCGTGCTAGCCCCTTTGAGCTGTTTGGTGTGGGCGCAGTCCTGAGCTATTTTGTAGTATTCTTGAGCGGTGCGAGGCTCGCCTCTAATGCTGAATATTCCCCATGGGGTGGGAAATTTATTATTTGATAGAATCTTGACGGGACCGCTCTCATGGCATGTCTCCATGGGCGTCAAATGATGGTGTTGTACGCTATTTCCTGGTTCATTAAGTGGAAACTCATTTCCAGCGTGACCCCTCCTGCTAGAACGGGCAGTGATATCTCCACGGAGGTTCGTTCCACTGCATTATTGAAACCAGTTAGTGTTATTCAGCGCGATATTATCTTATCCTCGAGTCCCATTAGTACAAGGACCCTCGGATGGATAATATAGACACCGCTACCGTCATCAACCATAATTCTTTTAACATCTGTGTCTGTGAAACGCAAAGTAATAACTAAATCATCGTAATAAGGAAAAGACAAATCGTCGGCATCAGACTTATCGAAGGTGATACTATCTTCGAAGTCGTCATATCGTTCGTGGGAGATGGTTCGCTTCAGTTTGTGCGCAATGGTGAATTTGACGTGACTAATTGCCGAGTCGTTGCCGTCTCCGATGATAATGTTGATTGTGCATGTCGGTGATGGTGGCTTTGGTGGCCCGGGGGGTTGTTCCCGTCCACGTTCAAAGTTGACTTTTCCTTTGTCACTGAGTAGTTCCCTCAGAAATCCTTGGTTCAGCATCCTGACCACCTCTTGCCATAGGCCTATGCAGTCTTCAGTTTTGTGCCCTCGTTCCTGATGAAACTCGCACATGGCATTTGATTTTCTGATGACGGGATCTGATTTCATCTTTGTGGGCCACTGTACTTTGGTCCCCAGCTTTTCGAGTGCGTATACTGTCTCTGAAGGGGACACGCATAAGTTCTTATGCAAATAATAAAGGAGTCACACCTCTGTCATTTCGTAGTGGGGCAACATGTCGTTGTAGAGCGTCCGCGTGCCTTGGTGGCGGTGGATGAGAGGATCTGATATAGGGTTGGTGCCTCTCCCTATTGGGACACGGGATTTTTTCCCGCCGTCCTTCGTTGCGTCAATCCCTCATGATTTCTAGGTGTATGGTTGTTAAACATTGGTTCGGCCCGTTGAGGTCATCCTCGTCTGCACGTACCGCAGCGTAGTAGGTGTTGTGGATCTCTTCCCAGGTGGTGGGAGGGTACTTCATGAGATAACTTAGCAGTTTTTTGGTTGCCCTCGAGCCTTCCATGTTTAACCCGTTCTGAAAAGCGGCGACCTCCATACCTTTCGACACGTTTGGTAGGCTCATCTTTACTTTGTTAAATCTGGCTAGGAAGTCCCTGAGTCCTTCTCCTGTGGTTTGTCGAACAGCGAAGATGTCGCTGACTCTTGCTTCCGCTTTCTTTGCTCCTGCATGGGCGGTGACAAACTTGTCTGCCATTTCCTCGAATGTGGAAATGATCTTGGCCGGTAGCAAGGAGTACCAGGTTAGCGCTCGTCCTGTCAGTGTTTCGCCGAACTTCTTCAGCAGCGCGGATGGTACCTGTTCTTTTGACAAGTCGTTACCTTTTACAGCTGTGACGTAGTGGATCAGGTGGTCCTCGGGATCGGTATTCCCATCGTACAATCTTAAATAAGGAGGCATTTTGAAAGCTTTTGGGATGGGGTACGATGCAGCCTCCTCCGTGTATGGTTGTTCAACAACCCTCCCCACGTCACGCTTTGGAGGCAACTTGGGAGCACCAGCGATCTTGTCTACCCTCTCCTGGTGTTCCTTCATCTGGTCACGAAGTGACTTGTTTTCGTTTTCCATTTCCTACATGTTCTTGAGGATGGCTGTGAGCGTACCGCCGTTGGCCTGAGTATCGATGAGCGCATTGTTTGCTCTTACGATATCGGGTTCGCTCTCAACTGCAACGAGGTCCACTGTTGGCATGCATCTGACGTTTGTTTGGGGTGACTTTTCAACCAAGCCACTTAGAGTACTCGTTAACCATTCTTCGAATAGTTTCTTGCCCTCCGGGGGTGCTTCTTTAGTTGCAGATGTAGAAGCCTCCTTTTCGCATGAGCTCATCAAATCTTCAGGTGTGGGAGGTGGGATCTCCCCACTCAATGTGGTGCAAGGGGTTGCATTCAAGACATCCTCTACACTAGCTTCGTTGAGAGGACCCATGAAGTCGGTTCTGACATTTGCTATCATTTTCATTTTTGCGTTGTTGTCAGCCATCTTTTGTTTGTGTATTGTAGAGGAGGGTTTTCGATGGTTCTCTATGTGCAAACTACAGTTTTGATTCTCGAAATCCCTACAGATAGCGCCAAATTGTTTGGCTCAAAAGTTATTTATGTACTTTAGAAGTTTAAAAACAATAAAAAATGAGCAGGGTAAATCATAATCAAGTGTAATGAGACCTAGAGATGATTGTAGCTATATGATCACTGTAGATATGATAATGTAAGAGAATAGCAAGAGCTTGAGAGAGAGAGAGAGAGAGAGTAAGAGAGTTGTCTTCTTTCGTATCACACCCACCGTTATTACAATACGAGGATCTCCTTTATATAGCAGGAGACCCTCCTCGAAATAAACAAAAGAAAGTTACAAAGGTAGGTGGCTTCTTCTTACTGAAGAGGTAAGACCCTAAACGACGTCGCATTTGTTTTATTGGTTGGGCCGTGCCCTCGCTCAGGTCGGCTTTACCGTAAGGGACACCCACTTGGCGTAATGATGTTAGGAGTCAAATTTTACCCAATAAAATAGTGTTATTATCTTGAGCAAGCTAGTTATACGGTATTACGTACAATGTTGTCGATATATCTTCGTCATCCAAAAGGAAAATCAGCACATTACGAAATGGTTCATAAGAAGTCTATACTTTTATACATAGTTACATTAAGTGTTGTGTATCTCGCAATAACGACTTACTCCCTACGGTTCATTTTAACTAATTTTTTTAATTATTTTTATAAATATATTAAAAAATTACTTTTTAACATTAATTAACAATAAAATTGATCATATTAATATTTAATATCTTTACTTTGTTCATTGGAAAAAAGAATTTAATTTCTTCTTGATATCTTAAAAAATTAAATATTATGAATTACATAAAAAAACAAAATTAATTAAAATGGACCGAAGAAAAGTATTTTTTTATCAAAGAAAAATATGCACTTGCTGAATGATTTATTAGCTCAAGTGACAAACGGAGCCAAGCTAAATAATAGGAGTTATTTATAATTGTGTAATTGACCTGAATTTTAAATTTTAGGTTTGACCGCTTGAGGATAGATGTATTAAAAATATGATAAATGAATCAAAAGGTAATATACCAAGCATGTGATATGTGATGATCCAAAGGGTCATCTTCCATTTTAGAATTTGATTTCGTGTTCCTAAGCTTTGAAAATCTCATTTTCTTTCTCTTTGATTTGCGCCTGCAATCCGGGTGTGCTTCCGGAAAGCCATAATATTGAATTTTTCCTTTAAAATTGACTTAAGTTGACTTCGGTCAATATTTTAAGTAAACAGACCCGGACCCTTAATTTGACGGTTCTGTATGGTCCATAGTAAAATATGAGATTTGAGCGTATGCCTGAAATTAGATTCCGAGGTCCTTAGCCCAAGGAACGAATTTTTGAAGAAAATTATTTAACTGGAAATATAATAGTCTATGAAAACTGAATAGTATGCGAACTTGTTATATCTGGCCCGTATTTTAGTTTTGGAGCCCGGTACAGGGTTCGTTATAATATTTAAACCTTATTTGTGAATTTTGGTAAAAAAAACCGGAGGTGATTTGACATGATTCATACCTTTGGTTGAGAAAATAGGAAGTTTGAAACCATCTTGAAAATTTCATGTGTTTTGGTGTCAAATTCATAATTCTAGCTGTTATATTGCCGATTTGATCGCATGAACAAGTTCGTATGATGTGTTAAGACTTGTGTGCATGGTTGATTTGGAGATCTGAAGGCTCGGGTGAGCTTTAGATAGGCTACATAATGATTATGGACTTAGGAAAATATTACTAGTATGCTTCAGCTATTGCAGGTCCCTGATCTCGCAATTGTGAGATCAGGCATCACAATTATGAGCCTTGTAGGATTCGCTTTTGCGAGCCTTTCTTCGCAAATGCGACTGGGAGGTTGGGCCAACAGTGTTCGCAAATGCGAACAAATCTTCGCAAATGTGACCAAAGGTTCGCATTTGCGACAGTAGCAGAAATGCGGCAGGTTCGAATTTGCGACGCCTTCTCTCATTTGCGAGCTTCGCAGTTGCGAAGCTAAGGTCACAAATGCTACATCTGCAACTGTGCAAAAAGGGACTTGGACGAGATTATTAATTCATTTCTCAAAATTTCAAACCCTAAGCTTCAAGAGGCGATTTTCTAAAGTCTAATTCTTCCCCAAATCATAGATAAATTATTCTTAACTCATTTCTTTCAATCTACCTCATCTTTTTACAAGATTTCATCATAAAATCTAAGGTCGTTCATGGTAGAATTGAGTGTACTTGGGTAGAATTTAGGAATTTAAAAATTTAGAAATTTAGACCTCAAATTGAGGGCGGATTCCTAAACTAATTATATATCTGGGCTCGAGGGTGAATGGATAATCGAATTTTGGTCAGAATTTCGAGTTTGGACCAAGCGGACTCGGGATCGGTCTTTGACTTTTTGAAAATATATTGGGAAACCCATTATTATGCATTGAAATTGATTTCTCTAGCATTTATTGATGATATTAAGCTAATTGTGGCTAGGTACGAGTGAATTGAAGGTGGGACTGAGAGGTAAAGCGGTTGTTAAGGCTTGAATCGAGGTAAGCATTGTGGCTAGTCTTAGCTTGAGGGATTATGTGTTGTTGCCTTATTTGCTACTTGTTTAGTTGTTGAGTACGACGTATAGGTGATGTGACGAGTATCTATATATTATTTTCGGGTCATATCATGCGAGTGAATCTTATACTTGTGACTATTGTGTTTCTTTATATGTATTATTCATGCTTTAGTTGGTTAATTCTCCATGTTAAACCAGTTTTATTTTATTCTTCCCTGTTTTGGATATCGGTTGAGTATGGACTCAAATTGAGATTCATATTGTGAAGTTAACTGTTGAAACGAGATTGATTATTGTTGATTCTCTTGCCGTGATATTATTATTTCTATTATTTAGATGAGAAATAGTGTAAGCACGAATGGTGATGCCGTGTAAGATATTATGAGTTAGTGTTAATGCATGAAGGGTGATGCCATGCCATAATATGGGAGTGTTAAAGCACGAAGGATGATGTTGTGCCATATTCTATGAGTGTTAATGCACGAAGGGTGCTACCTTGCCATATTCTGTGAGTGTTAATGCATGAAGGGTGATGCGATACCAGGATTATGAGAGAGTTATTACACGAAGGGTGATGCCGTGTCGTGCCGTTTCTATTATTTCTTATGGTGAGGACGAGAGTAAAAGCGCGAAGGGTGATATCGTGCATAAGTTGTTGGGTTACTATTTCTGTTGGTTCAAAGCATGATATTTACCTTGTCTCTTAACTGTATTGTTCCAGAGCTTGATATTTCCCCCAGCATGACTTTTCCCTTCCCGCTATTATCTGTTAAATTTTTGTTATTATTATTTTCTCGTATATGATTTAACTGCACAGGTTTATATGCTTGTCGTGTCTTAGCCTCGTCACTACGTCGCCGAGATTAGGCTCGACACTTACCAGTACATGGGGTCAGTTGTAATGATACTTCTCTCTGCACTTTCTGAGTAGAGTTTGGGTTGCTACCTTCAATCTACAGGAGACCCAATGTAGATTTGCCAGCTTTCGCAGACCCTGGAATCCCCTTCCCTCTATCTTAGTTCCTGTTTTCTTTCATTCCGAAAAGCAGATGTATCTTCCTTTAAACCAGTATTTGTAGAAATTCGTAGACGTTTGTTGTGTCACCTGATCATTGGGGTAGTCGTGTTTTAGAATTTTGAACTGTTATAAAATTTTCGCACTTCATATATGTTTAGTTCAAACTAATGTTAATTACTATTTTGGTTAATGGTTAATGTGTTAGAACCGTATCTGTTGGCTTGCCTGGCATTTTATAAGTTAGGCTCCATCACAATCCCCACAATAAAAAATCCGGATCGTGACACATGTGGTACAAGTAAAAGATGCATATTCAAAATTGAATATCATCAAGAAACCCAAGTCCATATTTTACCGTTGGAGCTTAGAAGTGATTTGAATAGAATGAATTAGCTAGTGTTTGGCCATAAATTCCAAATTTATTTTGAGAAACCTGATTTTGGTGAAGTTTGGTTTGAACATAAAAATGTGTTTGCACATACATTTTCAAAATATATTTTCCAACATTATTTTGGAAAAACATGTACATAATTTCCAAATTTTGAAATTTTGGCCAAAATCAACAATTGAGATGATTTTAAGATTTGGAATTTGAATTTTTACCAAAATATATACAAAATTTATGGCCAAACAAGAGTTTTAAAAATAAATTCCAAATTTATTTTGACAAACTCGTTAATTTACAAAACCTCCATATTTTTAGCCGAGGCAACACTACAATCACTCGTAACTTTAGGTTTAATGTTCTTGGAATTAACACCTTGGGCTTATTACCCTAATCACTTATTCGAAAAAGCAATAGAAAAAGCCCCTTTTAATTTTACTGTCATAACGAATTATTCTCAATTCCGCCGAAAGATCCACATCCACCAGCTTCTTTTCACCTTTTTCACAAATTCGCTTTTCAACCATTGAAGAGAACAACTAAAAAGAAGAAGTGACTTTTAATATACTACTTACTACAGTAAAAAAAAACAACAAACAAATTGAATATCCTTTAGAAGAAAAAAGAAACAACGTGGATTTTTTTTTCATTCAACAATTAATGAACTAAGCACTAGAAAATAATTCTAGCATGAAAAGCACTTTTCAATAACTTTTTTTATTTATAAAAAACAACTTTCATTATATCAGGCACACTTAATATAAATTGTATAATTAAGTTAATATTTAACAACTCATAAGGAGCATTTTAAAAATTTCTGATTCTTGGAATTATGGGTGTATGTATGTTGAATTGGTTCGGCTTTTTCAATTATCAAATCAGACCAATAATGTCGAGTAAAATCTATAAACCAATCCAAACTTATAAAGTTAGGTTTTCCAATCTCGTTTTCTCTTGGGTTTTTCGATTTTTTTTGGTAGGTTTTCGGGGTTTTTTCCTGTAAAGCTTTCATAGCTAAATACTTAACTTGTGCTCCAGATATATTTCTTTAGTCATAGTAAGATACAACTATATAATATATATTTTTTTAAAAATATAATAATAAGTGATAAATCATAGCATTATACTAAAATATTCAATAACAAAAATTATCAAATTATATAAAAAATATTACAAATTAATAAGCCATAATAAAAATTAATATAATCTAAAAATACTGTATAGGTCATGCTAAATAAGTATAGCTAATAGGTATTATTAGTTATATAACTGAGCACTAATGAAAAAGATAAATTAAATTATGCATTTTCATTATAAGAAATCACTATTAATTTTTTTTTTTCGATTTGACCTGAATTATGCGATTTATTAATTTTCGTGTACAACCCTTGCTTGGAAGATTACATGTCACGTGATTTTACCCTCATCAGCAATCACCCAATTTTTGCCGACTGCAATGGCAAGGTACATTATTCTTGTTCTGACTTCTGATAGTACTTTTTCCTTTTAGTATTAAGTCATAAGGATAATAGTGAATATTAATGACTGCACCAAAGCAATAATGATAAGTTATTGTACCAAAACCCTAATGATAAATGCTGAGTATTATTTTATCTAGTATTTAACCAACTACTTAGCGTAAATTAAATTAGTTGAGCAAGTATATATTGAATATTTAAATTAAAAAGAAAATAGCACCAAACTAACAAGTAGGAAGAATTATCTGGATAGTCAAAATTAGAATGTGAATTTTGGTTTTTATAATAACATCCCCCCCAATAAATAAGCCAAAAACTATAGCACTATAATCTTTCATATCATATTGTAATCAACAAACAAGAATTAATAGTAGGATTTTTATACTTATTTTTCTATAGGGAGGGACTAAAGTGGAAATATCCTCAAGTATCAACAAAATTCGAAAAAGGGATCTGATGCAAATTGGAATAAAAAATAGGGAGAATGTGTCGGTGTCATTTGTTCTTGTCCAATTTGTCACTTCTGTTGTGCACCCCAATATTCGGTAAATACTTATTTATATCGGACAATTTACATCAAACTATATTATTTTTTTCGGTCCATAATAAGTCTTTATTTTATTTTAACATGTTCATTTATTCTATACAAAATTATCTAGTATGACTGAACTACCCTTATTTAGTAAGTTAATATGATGAGAGAATTTCTTTTTAGGAATATGCACATAAGGGTAAAAGAATAAAAAAATAAATTTTTTTTCATGATTACCTAACTAGATACTTATTTTGGACCAAAATCAAAAAGAAAAACAGACACTTATTGTAGACCGGAGGGAGTAACTCACTATGGTTAATTCATTTAATTAAATAAGAATGTATATAATTTATCATGATTAAATGATTGAAGTCCATATGCAAAACACATGTCCTGTATATGTTGGTTTGATATAATACCCGATATGAGCAAATATTTGCCCCAATATTACTCTATTCTTTTTCTAGATTAGATGGTACAAATTCCCCAATCATATTAGTCAAAATTCAATTATTCTTTTAAACTTTTTAGTTTGCTGAACTTGATTCTGTAGGTTTTTCAAGGACAAATCCGTCACTTAGAAATGAACTGAAACAATATAAGACGTTGATGAGAAATTTAATAGAAGTTGTTTTGAATATAGAAATTCAAAAAATAGTTATATTTATAAGTGATCATTCAAAAATAGTCATAGTTTCAAAAGTAACTAAAATTTAACCATTTTTATATAAAGATAAATTTGAACGAAAATACTGTTCAAAATTCAAAAAAATATATTGGAACTCCAGTTTAAGATACCGAAGCTTCAATATAATATACTGGGATTTGGAGCACCGGTGCTCCAGTCTTCAGTATATTATATTGAACCAACAAAATATACATGTATAGCATAATATGTTAAAAGTTTATACACTGGTGCACTGAACTCCGGTATATTATATTGAATCTATTTTTGTTACAGTAAAATAGTAACTATTTTTTATTGCCTTTATAAATGCTAATTATTCTTGAACGATCGATCCAAAAATTAGCTAGATCGTACTATTTTAACTTTTTTTTGGCTGATAGACGATAAAAAATTTAACCAGAAAACTATGTGCATTTCCCTTTAAATAATAGCTGACAAGAATAGGAGAAAAATAATAAATAAACTGACAGAGAGGGTGGGCACAAAAATTCCCTGGTCATAAATTCATAAATGGTGTAGTATTTTTACTACTTTCTTATTTGAGGTGTCAATCCCTGGGGGCGAATGTATGTTGACTCAATTCGGAAAGACCAATAAACAAATTAATAATTGTGTGCCTGATCGAGAGATTCTTCGAATTTTTTTAATTCTTGCATCTCTTTTTGAAACAGAAAGAGAGAAGGGTAAAAAGAAGCGGTGTTTAAAGTTGGGGGGTCAATTTTCACTTTTCAGTCTATTTTTATCTTTACATTTTTGCTTTCAGTCTCCAGACTTCCTTTTCTTTCCAACTTTTTTCAACAAATAATATATGTTGGTAGTTTTTGTTTCTCTTTTTCTCTCCGTATAACCTCTTAATTTTCCTTGAAAATGATTATATGAAGGTGGGGTCTGTGATTTTACCGACGTTAATGCATCATACCAACTTGAAGTTGCTTAAGGTAGTTTCTTTCTTACAGTGTCAAAACAGTTTCATTTCATTTGCATTTCTCTTTTTTATTTAACAGTAAGATATACAGTAAAATCTGAGTGTATTTTGTGGGAACATATATACATGTGGGTTGCTGTTCCAATCTTGTCAAAGCTTGCGTGGTCCATATATGAGTGATTGAGCTTTTTGGGTACTCTAAAAATTAAATCTTTTTCTGTAATCTTGCTTTCTAGGTACTCAAAACAAAAAGCTTGAGTCCTTTTTCTAACGTTTTATTGGTTTCTGAGAGATTTATTATGTGCCATTGTGCAGATTTGGGATTTTGCACCGCTTAGTCTCTCTACTCTCTAGACACTTCACCGAATAGTATACTGTGCTCTCTTTGAGAGAGAGAGAGAGAGAGTGAGTGAGTGAGAGAGAGATGGCTGGAAAGGCAGATGAACCAGCACCACATCCACCAAAAGATCAGCTTCCTAATGTTTCTTACTGCATTACTAGTCCTCCTCCTTGGCGTAAGTGTTTAATTCTCTGAATTCTTTGATTTAGCATTGTAGCATAATCTTATCCATTCTTGCTTGATTTTCCTGAACTCTGTTTTTTGTCCACAGGCTTTCAATTGCTTCTTTTTGTAATGTTTGTTGCTGTTTTGAGAATTTGAGCAGAGCACACATTAATTGCTTTAGTTTCACCTTTTCTATATTTTCTCAAATTCTAGTTGTTAAAGCATAGTATGACTTTCTTTTTTCATTTAGCCTCATAACATAACTGTAATTAGTGGCATTTCTTTACATTTCCATATTTCTGAAACTTACCTTTTCGGGTTTAGGGTGATTAGTATGCTTTATTCTATCCATTTCTGGTCACACATGAAATATCCCACTGACTTGGTAAAAAAACTATTGTCTTGGTGACTGACATTGGTGTAATATCTACTCTGTAAAGTAATTGCTTCATTTCTTGTTGCTGATCTTGAACAAAAATGTCGGCAAACACTTCTCTATATTTTTTTTATTTTGTTGCTGATTATTTTCCGAAATGCGGATTGTCGACTATGCTGATTTTTTTATTGTTTAATGCAGCTGAGGCTATCCTTCTTGGATTTCAGCATTATCTGGTTATGCTCGGTACCACAGTTATCATTCCTACAGCTTTAGTTCCCCAAATGGGAGGAGGAAATGTGAGACCTGTTGACCGCGCAAAGCTGTTATAGTGCTTAAAATGAACTGTTTTATTTCAACTTAAAAAGTAGTGTCTCTATTAAACAAAAGATTATCTGCCCTTTCGCAGGAGGAGAAAGCCAAAGTTATTCAGACATTGCTATTTGTTGCTGGGCTGAACACCTTGCTGCAATCTTCCTTTGGAACTAGACTACCTGCTGTGATTGGAGCGTCTTATACCTTTGTTGCACCTACAATTTCAATTATCCTTTCGGGACGATGGGAAGACCCAGACCCTGTTTCGGTTAGTGTCTTCAGATGCTAATTTTGTCCTTTGTTGTTTGGATCATTATAGTCAATCGAAAAGAAAATTAGAGAAATTGTTTTTGTGATGAAGTTTTCTCTTAGGTATATCAGTCGGATGACGGTTTAGCTGTTCTTATTCTCTTTATAATATAGTAGTATAACTTGAGTGCCAAAGGCACTGATCTACAAAACCCTTAGTGGCTTTGGAAACTAGTAATCATTATTTCCTCAAAATAATTCATATTAGTGCATGTTCTTTTAATTTTTATAGAAGCTGTTTCGGCATAACGTAGACTCATCCACTGCATCTTGGTGATATTCTGTTACATTCGTCAGAGATTCAAGAAGATAATGCGGGCCACCCAAGGTGCACTTATCGTTGCTTCAACAATTCAGATTGTCCTAGGCTTCAGTGGTCTTTGGCGCAATGTTGTAAGGTTTGTTACCATCACAAGTTTTATTTGCGTGCCATTTTGTGTCGACATACGACTGATTGATGTTATTCCCTCTGTATAGACTTCTGAACTAGTTCCTATTATCTCAATGTATGACTGACTGATGTTATTACCTATTCTAGACTTGTGATCTAGTTCTGATAATAAAGTACTCTTTTCTACACCTGTTATTGTCTTTTTTGGGATTGAAGATCAAATAATTGCTTAATGGGTCAGTTTTGGTGGTTTGCACCATGTCATTGAGATAACATTTAGTAGCTCTGATTGGCATTTTATTTCTGTCCATATTTAGGTTTTTGAGCCCACTTTCAGCTGTTCCTTTAGTTTCTCTTGTTGGCTTCGGGCTCTACGAATTTGGTTTTCCTGGGGTAAGTATTGATGTAGATTAGCCTTTTTTCCTTTTTGGTTGTCTACTTGCGCGCTGCTATATAATGGCTGAAATGTTTTCTGTATCTGACTACCTTCTATGTTTTAGGTTGCCAAATGTGTTGAAATTGGGTTGCCACAGCTGGTCCTTTTGGTCATTTTCTCTCAGGTGAGATGCTTTATAAAAAAATCATATTGCTATCACCTTATGCTGCATTGAATTGTAGTATATAAAAACTACAGATCATTTAATTTTGGTGGTCATTGCAGTATTTGGCACATTTGATACGCCCAGGAAAGAATATATTTGATCGGTTTGCTGTTCTTTTCACGGTGGCAATTGTATGGATTTATGCACACCTACTTACGGTGGGTGGGGCTTATAATGGGACGCCACCAAAGACCCAAGCAAGCTGTAGAACGGATCGTGCTGGACTCATTGATGGTGCTCCATGGTGAGTGCTTTTTCTCCTCCTTACGCCTCATCCTTTTCTGCTACATTTAGCGCCTGGTCAAACCTCTGGAAATTCCGTTGGATTTCCTTTTGTTGGTCCAAAAGTAGGATTAAAATGGATTTTTTTGATGAAGTTGAACTTTAAAGCAGTAAGTAGCTCTCATGCTACTAATTTGCTAACGTAATTTGAAGCATTTGTAGTATGGAAATAAAGAATCTCTTACTAGGGAAACAGTGGTGTTGCAAGCTGGGTAGGATAAAAAGGAAATAGATTGATTAGTACTAGATATGTTAACGAGCCAACCTATGCCGAGAAGCGGGAGGTCAACTCGCTTGGAAATTTCCTTAGCTCAAGCCCTATCTTGGTTGTCATACGAGCTTAGCACTTGATCAAACAACTAAAGAAATAGCTCAAAAAGTTGAGCTTGAACTTGACCTCGAATGCGAAAACTGAACTCTCTCTGGACCATCACAATTTTCTACTTTTTTTTCTGTTGCAGCTAAGGCTGTATCCGGTTCCGGTTCTGGGTCTATTTGGGTCTGCGGTTCCGGTTCTGGCGGTTCTGAAGGTGGAACCGGCCCGTGACGGTTCCAGGTACCATGCGGTTCCGGTTCCGGTTCCGGCGGTTCTTAATTTTTTTTTTATTTTTAAAATCAATATCTTGTATAGTAGTCATTAGTATATTGTAAAATATATTTTATATGGTGTACTATGTTATTAGTATAATATATATTGTGTTTGGTAATTAGTATATATTGTGTATAAGTAGTGTATATTTTGTATATAAGTAGTATATATTGTATTTAAGTAGTATATATTGTATTTAAGTAGTATATATTGTATATAAGTAGTGTATATTGTGTTGTAATTAGTAATTAGTATAAATTGTATATAAGTAGTATATATTGATAAAAGAATGTTGTAAGTAGTATATTGTGTTGTATGTTATATATTGTATGTTATATAAATATTCAAGGATTGATATAGAAGTAAAGACAAAGAAATATTGAGACAAAAGATATTCAAGGATATGATAAAGAGCATATTTATTGACCAAAATGGCATATCTTTCTTAGTCTTCCTTCCCCCAATGGAATGAGCACAACATGGTACTAATACCACCATTAAAAGGAAAAAATACTAAAAGAAGACGTGCCAATGTACAAGTTACATCATAATTTATGCATTCTTTCTAAGAAATCTCATAAAACCTTCAAGGTTGGGAGGTGGTTGTGTTGGCGGTGGTGGAAATGAAGCTTGTTCATCGCCACTTCCGGGTGAAGTTGCTTCCTGAGCAAGTTCTGCTATCATTTCTTCATACGCCTCATCTATTTCTGGTTGTGATTTTGCTAGGCCAAAGTTCCTTCTTTCTGCGCGGATCCAATCTCGAAAAAGCACTGATTTTTCCAAGCTGTCCCACATCGACGCTCTGTGATCACCTATTTGTAATCTTGCTTGACTAAAAGCGCTCTTCGATGCAACAGTTGACGCTTAAATCGACAGAACATCCCGACCCATCCTTGCAAGAATGGGGAAATATTTTTCCCTTGTCTTCCACCATTCCAAAAGGTCGAAAGAGCCGTCAGGATTCTCCTTTTCTAGTCCCTGTGACAAATAAACTTGAAGCTTATTTAGATGGAAAATTTCATCTAAATTATCACCTTGAGTACCCCGAAACTCCGTCCACGATTTAAGAGCTGTTAAGCCAGCAGCTCTTTTAGACGATTGTGATGTAGACGAAGTAGGGGTCGGAATATTTGGCCTAGCGTGCTCTAACGCCTGTTTATAAGCATTATAAACAGTTTGAGCATTAACTTTAATTGATGCTTTCGCATCAGCTAGTGTAGCAATTTCTACTTCTGAAAGATCTAAAGATCGATAAATAGTAGAATACCAAAGGTGAGGACCTCATAATTTCATAGTTGGATTTAACATAGCAGACACCAAAAATAGGAGGGATTGGAAAAAAATATTTTTTAAACTTTTTTTTTTCATTTCAGTTATTGCAAGTTCATAAATGTCCCCTCCCTCGCTAAAATCAACAAACAAACGGCAATATAAACTAAACAGTTAGAAATAGTCGGATAATATTGTCCTGAAAAAGCATTTGTAGCCACATGAAAATGTTCTAAAAAATCTAAAAAAATTTTAACATTAGTCCAATTTTGGGTAGTTAGCATTTCATCATCTTCCTCACCACAATCCTGAGAATTATACGTAGCGTTAATTGGGTTTCTATATTCATACGCTACTACTAAACTTTCGTACATGTAATTCCACCTAGTCGGGCAAGGTTTAGGAACCTTTCTTTCTCTAAGGCCATATTCGTCACATTTTTTAAAATATTCTGTAAGTCTACTTCTACGGTTTGAATATAATAGCCAATTAAGAGCCATTTTCACCTTTTCAATTTCTATGTTTAATATTCGCATACCATCACCAACAATTAAATGATAAATATGACAAATACATCTAACATGAAAAATACTAGTAAATGCAGGATTAAGTGTTCTTGTTAGCATGCCTATTGCACTAGTGTTGCTAGAATCATTATCCATAGAAATTGACATTATTTTATCACTAAAGCAAAAATATCTGCATACATCTGAAACAGTGTTAGGTATAAACCTACCCGTGTGCCGTGAATTAATTATTCTATATGCAATTATACGTTTTTGCATTGTCCAGTCTTCGTCTATCCAATGACTTGTTACAGTTAGATAATCACAGTCATTTCCACTTCTACCAATATTAGTTGTAATAGAAATACGATTAGTTATATGAGTAAATAAATAGCGCAAATATTGTTCATATTCATGCTTGTATTTATAAATATCGGCCTTAACTCTTGCGCGAGGCCAACCTTTATAAGTAGGATTAAATACTCTTCTAATATAATGAATCCATGCAGGATTAGAAGCAAAAGAATAAGGCAAACACATAACAGTAATCATTTTCGCTAATTCTTCACGATCCTTATTTGGATCGTAATATAAAATACCTCCGGTGACTGTGTTTATTCCTGGTTGAACTAGATTAGAACCAGTACTTGGGTTAACTGTAGAATCAACATTTGTCCTCCCCTCTTGTTGCACTTTCAATTGCAAATATCTAGCCTTATCGCTATGGTGTAATTTTATATGCTTAACTAAACTACCCGTGCCGCTACGATCTCCAGTATACCTATGAACAAGTAATTTCCCACAAGATTTACACTTAGCCTTATTTTGTTCCCTTAGTTGAATAAAAAATTGCCAAACTGATGATGTTTCTGTACGTTTAGGAGGTTGTCTACTAAAAGTGGGAGTTTGTACAGGTGGGTGTGCCGGTTCATCACCTAAGTTATGAGCAGGACTAGTAGGTGTATCATCTAAATCTACTGGAGCTTGGGTTTCATCATCATCATCATCCTCATTTCCCTCTAAGATAGGTGCATTAGGATAAAGAGCATTCATAATATCATCGTTCATTCTATCACCTACTGCTACATCATGTAGAAAATCAATATCGCTAAATTGAAAACAAGGGTGATCACTATCAAGGATTCCGAAGGGTTCATTAGGACATCTAGATTGGCTACTACTTTCAACTTGCTTATCTTTTCTAGGTCGGGGAGCCTGGGGAGGGGTAGTATTTTGGCCACTACTTTCACCGGTTTTAGCTTTTCCTTTACCGAACATTTTTTTCAACGATAATGCCATAATAATTAGAATTAAGCAAACTAAAAACCCAAAAAATTACTATTAGCACGTAAGAGTCGAAACGAGTTTACCGGATTGACGAACAACTTCTTGAAAATTGAAAATCGTTGAACTTGAACACTTGAAAACTTCAATTCAACAACTTCACAATTTTTCACGAATTTGCAACAATAAATTAAGCACTTGCACTAGAAAGATTGAAAGAGAGCTTGAGAGAGATTGAGAGATATTGATGAATTGGTGAATAAAAATGAAAGAATGAGGGGTATTTATAGTTGACAAATGGGAAATAGTGTAATTATATAAAGTTTGGGGTTAAATTAAAGTTTGGGGGCCAAATGGCTATTTTTTAAACTTCCAAACTGCTACTTTTTGCAAAGAGCCGTTGCTGAAATAATTTTAATTTTTTCTTTTTTTTGAAAAATGCCCGTTGGGAACCGGCAGAACCGTTTGGAACCGCCAGAATCGGTCCAGAACCGCGAGCCAGTTCCGGTTCTGGCGGTTCCGGTTCTAGCGATTCCAACGGGTAGAACTGTCCCGCCACGGTTCCCTGAAACCGGTAGAACCGGAACCGCCGGAACCGGGCCGCCGGAACCGGCAGGGCCACGGTTCCGGTCCGGTTCCGGTTCGGAACCGCGACACTTCCAGCCTTAGTTGCAGCCTGAAAGCACATATATAGACCAGATAGAACGAAGTTTAGTCACCTTTGTAGGATAATTAATTAGTAAGCTTTCAGCAACTAGATTCAAATTTCTAGGACTATAGGGGGCATTTGATTACTTATGCATGAGGAAGACAATAATCAGATATGTATCTGCCAATCAAACAAATGAAAAATTTGTCAATCTTTGTCTAAATCTATGCTGAATCTCAAATAATTAAACAGAAAATGTAAAAAATTTGACATTCAAAGAAGTTGGAATCATCATTGACTTCATGTTAAAGTTTTGACTGTTTGGGTTTGTGATGGTTGATGGTGGCTCCATGTAGATAAACATTGGAATATGATTAATGGCTGGTGTTTGGGACGGTGAGTGACGGATTTGTGTGGCAAAGGGAAGAAGCACAAGTATCTAAGTGTGCTTATGCTAGGGTATTCAAGTTGAGCAGAGCCAGGGTTAAGTGAGTGTAGCTTTTTTAATAATCAAGCTCGAGAAGGATCTTAGACTTAGCTCATTTAATGCATAAATGAGCTTGCTATCTTTATTGATGAACAGATCAGATCATATACATCTCTATGCTGGGACACAGAGGATAGTTTACGTGATGCATATGGCAACCACAAACTTCGGCATAATGAAGCTTCCATATTGATACATGACATGAGATAACCTCATAATGAGCTTCTAATTCCGAGATTTAATGAACTTACAGACTCATGAACTGTCTTCTTGTTGCATGATTTAAGGTTAATCACCTCATTAGATTCCATCAGCAGGAACTCTAAGAAGTTAAAATGTGCCTGGTTCTTTCAATGATGTGAAGAGTAACACACTTGCTATTTTTCTCAAATGACAATAGAGGAAAGATAAAGAGAAATAGTTGAGGAATTTGTAAGATAAGCCTTTGCACGGGGTGAAATTCCGCAATTTTGTCTCCGTCACCATATTAGTCACAATTGAAATGTGCTTATCCGATTTATTGCTATTAATTTTTACCTTGAGGCTTGAGCATAATTGGTAGATAGCACATTTGAATTACTATTTAGGAACACTTATGTGCAAGTAATAAGTAACCCAATTAGCTCGTGATTGATGCGTAGTAGTTACTTTTGTATGTGCAAGTGAATTAGTAACGATGGGTGTTTGAGGCTCACCTACCTGATTTTCATGTTTAGGAGCAGATACATTGTCTTTTGAAGTCAGCTGTCAGTTTTTCTCTGTTGTACTTCTAAAAGCACAAAAAGTTTACTGTTTTCTCAACTTCCACTCCTTCAATGGTGGTATTATTCTTGCAACACATGATGTGTTAATTTTTTTGTGCTAAGCTTTCTATTTGTTTAGCCTTCTATAGTTTACAATGTACTTGTCTATTCCATTTGGTGCCCTTCAAGTATTGTCAATCCAAAGCAACTTATAATCTGTAGTTGTTGATCATATTCTCTCGCTGGTCTTTGTCCGCAGGATCAGAGTTCCATACCCCTTCCAGTGGGGACCACCTTCATTTGATGCTGGTGAAGCATTTGCTATGATGATGGCTGCATTTGTTGCTCTTGTTGAGGTTAGTTTACCCGCCTGGCATAGCAATTGGTCAAAATCGTGAATGCTTTACGCTATCTTATTGGAGGTTTTGCGTGTTAGACAACGTTGCTGGCTGCTTAGAATATGCTCAATAACTATTATGAGCCCCTAGTTGTTGGGGCAGATGTCTAAGAGCTGCTTTTCAACCTTAATCTGTTCTGTTCTTTTGTGATCCCCTGCTCTATTTTCGCCCATTTTCCTTCCTTTTCAGTACTGTTGTTTCTTTGAACTTCTTTTGATTGCTAATTTTTATGAAGAAAAAGATACCTGGGATAGACAATCCTGGAACCGACTCCCTTCTGATGGTTGATTTAGTTTTTTTTTCAGTCCACTGGTGGTTTTATTGCAATTACGAGATATGCAAGTGCTACTCCCTTGCCACCATCCGTACTCAGCAGAGGTGTAGGTTGGCAGGTAAAAAGGCATTTTCCTAGAATCGTCCCTCCTGCTCCCTTTCCTCCCCGTTCTTTAGCAAAATAGAACATTGAATCGTGAATATTATCTTCTAGTTGATGTGGATGTTTACTTGCAATCACATGCGCAGGATCTTTTGGAATGATTTCTGCTCTTGCCATTTATACCTTTTGATTAAGCTTCAGGTTATCCACCAATGTTGTGATGCATCTATCTCCCCAAGTGAAATCTATATCCTCTCAAATTCAGGTCTATAGAACAATTATTCTGTAATGCCAATTTTAGTCAAATTGGTTGCTGACCTGCAGATTTCAATCTACTTTGGACGTGATGTAAACAACACATGCCATATCTAGCATATATCAGTTTTTGGGCTAAAGATTGCAATACTTCAAAATTCATGCATGGCCATGGCCAATAACACTTTCTTGCTTCCTCTTGTGGTTTCTAGGTTTTTCTTCCTGCTTCCTAAAGCGCAACCTGATGCACTAAGCGCACAAAGCTCCTGTTATGTGCGGGGTTCCAAGGAAGAGTCGGACCAAATTGGGTCTATTGTAGGCAACCTTACTTTACTTTTTCTATACCAAACTATTTTCACAGTTTGAACCCGTATGTCACGGTCTCATGGCAACAACCTTACCCGTGTGCCAAGTCTCCCTTTCCTCTCTACACTATCTATTCATTTTTCCTATGCCTTGTGTTTACCCTGGAGCATTCTTAATAATCTCAGAAGACTGCGAATTGGGTGTTACAAGCCAAAATTTTATCTAGTTCAAATATTATTGTTTCTTGTGCTTCTCATTTTTTCTGCAATCTGTACTTTTTACAGTCATGTTGTGAACCTATGCAAGACTTAAACATGCTAGCTAACCGATTAGTAATCGGGAAGAGCAAGAGCTAGAGCTAGAGAAAGGAGTGTTGATTAACTGAATCTGGATAACTGAATGTTTGGACCATGAGAAGAGAAAAGAAAGCCTCTTTTTGTGAGATCATGTATTGGGAAAAGAAGAGCTCAATAAGATTCATGAGGATGAACTGTTTTCGTGGTCTTTCCGCATTGCTCTTTACTATTTTCAAGTTTCAGGTCTTGTTACTGTCGTAACTTAACAGTCTTTTGTTTGTATCTCAGGGAATTGGCATTTTACTGTCTGGGTTGTTTGGCACTGGGAATGGATCTTCTGTATCTATGTAAGTCCAAAAAAAAATCTTCTGCCGAGTGATAAACTCTTGTTATAATAGTTGATTGAGACGTCCTTTCCTTTGCGTATATGCAGTGAGAATGCGGGTCTTTTAGCACTGACACGTGTAGGCAGCAGAAGAGTTGTTCAGATATCTGCAGGGTTTATGATTTTCTTCTCAATTCTCGGTAAATCACCTGCTTAAACATTCCCTTTGAGAAGGATCTTACTGATATATTTGATAATCGACTAACGCCCGTCCCTTTTCTTTTTTCCTGTGATTGTCTTGACAACACCATCATCTTCAGGAAAATTTGGAGCAGTCTTTGCTTCTATACCAGCACCCATCGTAGGTGCTTTGTATTGCATTTTCTTCGCTTACGTAGGTAAGCAGATGGAAGCAAGTTCAGACCAATAATCTTTGATGCATGTTATTCAAGAATTAGTGAGTTCTTATGTTGTTTGTTCTTTGCAGGCGTTGGAGGCTTAAGCTTCCTCCAGTTCTGCAATCTGAATAGTTTCCGCACCAAGTTTATATTAGGTTTCTCCATCTTTCTGGGTTTGTCTGTTCCACAGTACTTCAATGAGTACACAGTTATTGCTGGTTATGGACCGGTTCACACGAGTGGACGATGGGTATGGAAATTGGCATTAGATTCTGAATATCTTAATCATCTTCACTTACTTTCCATAGTCGTGTATTAGATCATGCTGAGAACTTTCTTGTGCTTTGTTGTTGTTCAGTTCAATGACATGGTTAATGTGCCATTCTCATCGGAAGCATTTGTCGCGGGTATCCTGGCTTATTTCTTGGACAACACACTGCACAAAAAGGATAGTCAGGTAAGGAAAGACAGAGGCAAGCCATGGTGGGACAAGTTCAAGTCTTTCAAGACCGACACAAGGAGTGAGGAATTCTATTCCCTTCCATTCAATCTCAACAAGTATTTCCCGTCTGTGTGATTTGGGGTATCATCAAGATTTGAAGGGTCATGGGCAATATCATCAAAAGTCTGGGTTCCTCCAACACCATTGAGAGCTTTATTGGGGCAGCAACACCAGTTTGCTTTCATATGTACCTGTAACATGCAAAAGGTATAAATAGTCTGACCACTCGGAAGATGCTCATGACATTTGTTACTTATTTTCTTGTTGTAAAGTCATGGTTATATGTACTTGAGTAGTAATGGCGTAGTAGAATAAGCTTTGCTGCTTTCAACATATAATGGTGATTTCAGCAGCAGTAAGTAAGCCTCTCGGATATGGGATCAAGCAGACTTGTAATGTGTAATACTGATAATGGTGATACCTTTGATAGTAACATAATAGTATAATTTTCACTGGCAAATAATAAGTGAGAGCTATGCGTACGACCATTGAAATGATTAATTAGCCATCTGCTTGTGAGTTTTTTCATAGAAATATAGGAAAAATAAAATTCTCAATATTTGTAGTACAGTTGGGCTTCATGATGACGAGGGTCAGCTGAGGAAGATTTCTTCTATTGCTCAAAACATAATTCTTGCATAACGTAGCAGCTGACACGAGTTATATGTATAATGAAAGCAGAAAAAAGGAAAAATGAAGACAGTTTTATGTAGGTCAATTTTAAATTGATTGTACTGTGTATCTGCTATTTTGGAAATGACGGGCTTTGTGGCCTGAAAAAATTGAGGGCGTTAGTAGCAGTTACCCTTGAAACTTTTGATTTCACATTTAAATGCAGTGCAGAAAGACATTTAATTGTAACCAGTGTGTGCATGGTGTATGGTTACGTTTATAGCTGTAAAACGAGCACTTAATCGTAATATGGAGAAGTACGTTTGCTTTTAGGTGGCATTTATACCCGATTTTTGGGTCACGTTTTAACTTGTTCCTGTTTTGCGAAAAAGGAAAAACGATGCATGCATACCCACTTTTTCACGTAACTTTAGCATACGGGCTGAAGTAGCAAAAACAATCACGCAACACTTCAGCATTCTAGTAGACGGGCCTGAAGTAGCAAGTGTACTGAACCAAGTGCGCTTAAGTTTTTGTTTGTAATTGCTGAACTTAAGCATAGTAGCTGAAGTTTTGTTCTCTATTTGCTGAAACTTTTGTTTGTAATTGCTGAATTTAAGCATTAATAACTGAAGTTTTGTTCTATATTTGCTGAAATTTTTGTTTGTAATTGCACTAAATAAAGTTTTTTATCCTGGATTCATTAAGTTTGTCATTAAGCTTTTTCAAAAAATTCAGCAGAAGATGCTGAAATTATTAGTTCATTTATAAAAACTTCAGCACTAAATAAGCTGAAGTTTTTTTTGTCCTAGATAAGCCTTTTTCAAAAACTTCAGCAGAAGATACTGAAGTAATTTAGTTCATGCACTTTGTCACCAATACCTAATTTTATTAAAGTACATGTCTCCAACTCACGTTGATGCACTTTGTTACCAACACTCAATTTTGTTGAAGCACCTGTCTCCAACTCACGTTGATGCACTTTGTCACCAACACCCAATTTTGTTGAAGTACTTAATCAAATTCCAACTTTTTTAAACCTCTCTCCAACTTTTAGAGAAAGTTTCTTCCTCTTGTGCCATATTTGTTTGCACCTCTTTAAACTTGCTTCTTTTTTTTTCTTGAATCTGTTTTGAAACTTTTCATCGAATAATCTAATTCCATTAATAACTATCTATGATTTTGCCAATATAATTTTTGGCCAGACGGGCGACACACATTGGCTAACACCGCCCCCAATAGTAGAAACTACTTGATTCTCTCTAAAGATCGTATCTCTGATACCAATATGAAGGAATAATATTTTATTATTAATCTCTGTGATCTCTATAATTTTTGGCAAATGTCCACATAGAAAATGAGCTATCAATAATCTTATTTATAATAGTACGAAACCTATTTTAGCTAGAACAGGAAAACATATTCCTATATTAATTACGACTACAAATTCTATTTAGATATAAATTAAATAATTTTGCAAATACCAAATCCTAAATAATTTAGATATCTTACTACAATTTTGAATTGGTTTTCCAATATTTTTTCTTTTTTTTTTTTCATCTGAGATCTTGAATTTCTAAATTTTATAGCTTAAATTCAGCCTTCTGGAGATCAAATTTGTAATTTGTGTCGGAGATGTCAAAGTTAGCCCATGTAGACCGTCGTGCATGACTGGTCTTGGGATACATCCAAGCATTACAATTTTCATAGTCCACAATCCATCTTATTATATATGTACCACTTGGAACAAATCAATTAAACTTCAGCAAATCACTTAATTTTTTTTTTGTCTAAATGAAAAAAAATAAGAAGCAGCAAATCCCTTAAGTTTAGGAGGGGAATAGATCCAGCCAATGTAGCGATGTTGAATGTTGACCATTTACCATTATGGCATTATGCTGCCAAATAGACCTAAAATTAATACTAACACTACACCCTTTTGTTAAGTTGGTATGAGACTCAGGAGGATTAGACAGCTTTGAATTTAATTTGGCTCAGGACCACCTTGAAACTCCAGGAATTAAGCTCATTTCTATTCCTAAATGGAGGATCCGTTTATGGTTTAATTTCTCATGATTTGATCAGTAATTTTTTCTTGATCGGTTAGTATTTCAAGAAACTGAACTGATTAATTTACAATCAATTAACACTAAATTTCTATAGATTATCGGAATCAGTTTGAAAATCCTAAGTGATGGCTGACACTGTTTAGTGCGAACACGTAATTGGTGTGCCTAGAATGTCAAAATACAAAGGTACTGATATAACCAGCAAAAATTAGTGCTCTTACCCACTAATAGTACTACAAGAAAAGGAAAAATTATTTTGTAATACACTTAGATACATAGAAGAAATATATTTTTTTCTCTATTTCTCTCTACTTTGTTGTCTATTTTTTTGTTTATTACTTTGAGTTAAGTTTTGTAACACGTTATCAGCACGAAGCTCTACTATCTCAAGAATCTCTTTGAGAAAATTAAGGTATTTTTTCTCCTCCTAATTTTGTTTTAATTATGTCTGATATTATGAAAAGAAAGTTTGTTGCCCTTGAAATTTCGGGCAAGAACTACATGACATGGGTGTTGGATTCTGAAATCCATTTGGATGCAATGGGTCTTGGAGACGCCATTAAAGACAGAAATAATGCATCCACCCAAGACTGTGCTAAGGCCTTGATTTTCTTGCGCCATCACCTTGATGAAGGTTTGAAAATTGAATATCTCACAGTCAAAGATCCACTTATCTTGTGGAATGGCTTAAAGGAGAGATATGACAACTTAAAGTTGGTCACTCTGCTACAAGCACGATATGATTGGGCTCATCTGAGGCTCCAAGATTTTAAGTCTGTTTCTGAATACAATTCTGCAATGTTTAGAATTACTTCTAAATTGAAACTCTGTGGAGATACTATAACTGATTATGATATGCTTGAAAAAATGTTTACAACGTTTCATGCCTCCAATATGGTACCAAAAGCGGAAATGGAATTATGAGAATCCAAAAGCAAATAGTTCAGAAACTATATGTTATCGTTGCGGAGGAAAAGGGCAATGGGCAAAAATTTGCCGTGTACCAAGACATTTGGTTGAGCTTTATCAAGCATCTCTAAAGAGTAAAGGCCCTGAAACCAATTTTGTCTCTGACAATAATTTTGACATCACCCACTTGGATGTGGCAGACTTCTTTGAGCACCCTGAGGGGAAAATAGATCACTTGATCGGTGATGGATCCATGGTTAAAGAAGATTGAGCAGTTTGATATTTTTATTTTTACTTATTCGTAGTAGTTAATGAATAAACAATTATCATAGTTTACATAAGTTATCTATTATTGTGATATGGTTCAAATTTTATATTTTCTGCTTTAAGCTAGTAAAGCTAAGTATCAAGCAAGTATTCGTTAAAATTATAATCAGTATTATGGTTTTTAAAATATATAACTTTTGATTACACATTCATCTTATGCTTTATTTGTAATGATTTTTCAGTAAGTTAATCGATTAACATAACAGATAATCGATTAACTAAACTGGACCTTTTCCGCAAGGCATGTTAGTCGACTATCCGATTTAGTTAATATACTAACCTCAGCAGATTTTGAAAATATTGTTAAGCAACAGATACAAGAGTATTAAAAGGAGAATAACTATGATAAAAGATATTTTTTTTTCATAACGACCGCACTGAAACTATTATGTTGAATCATAGACTTAAATTTGTTTATTCTCATATCTATTTTTCGTATATTTCTTTTGTATGTCAAACCATGGGAAGCAAATATGGATATCTCACAAAGCAAGCTTGGATCAACATCCAATTGTAAAAATATTTGTTTAATTGATTCATGTACCACACATACGATATTCAAAGAGAAGAAATATTTCTCTCATTTAAGTATGTGTAAGGCAGATGTTACTATAATTTCTGGTAGTAGTAAATTGATTGAAGGCTCCGGAAGAGCAACTATAACTCTGCCTAAAGGAACAATATTTATCATAGAAAATGCAATGTTCTCTTCCAAGTCCAAGGAACTTGTTGAGTATTAAAGATATCCGTCAAAATGGATATCATATTGAGACAATAGATGGGAATAATCTTGGATACCTCATCATTACAAAGAATGTCTCTGGCCAAAAGAGGGTTATTGAGAAGTTCCCATCTTTATCTTGTGGCATGTATTGGACAAAAATTAGTGCAATTGAGGCACATTCCACGGTAAACCAAAAGGTTACTGATTCCAATACTTTTGTACTTTGGCATGATCGATTGAGACATCCTGGATCAATTATGATGAGACGGATTATAGAAAACTCATATGGGCATCCATTAAAGAATTTATAGATTCTTTTAAATAATGAATTTTCTTGCACTTCTTGTTATCAAGGCAAGTTAATTATTAGACCATCACCAACAAAGGTTGGAACTGAGTCACCTACGTTTTTGGAACGTATACAAGGGGATATTTGTGGACCTATTCACCCACCTAGTGGGTCCTTTAGATATTTTATGGTCTTAATAGACGCATCCTCTAGATGGTCTCATGTGTGCCTATTGTCATCACGCAACCTTGCGTTTGCAAAATTAATGGCACAAATAATTCGATTACGAGCACAATTTCCTGATAATCCAATTAAGTCTATTAGACTAGATAATGCTGCTGAGTTTTCATCCCAAGCATTTAATGATTATTGCTTATCAATTGGGATAAAAGTGGAACATCCTGTAGCTCATGTTCACACTCAAAATGGTCTTGCAGAATCTTTAATTAAACGTCTGCAGTTGATTGCAAGACCATTACTCATGAAAACGAGGCTGCCCACTTCGGTTTAGGGTCACGCTATTTTGCATGCAGCAATGCTAGTTCGTCTCAGACCGACGAATTATCACAAATATTCCCCGTTGCAATTAGTTTTGGGTCATGAACCTAATATATCCCATTTAAGAATTTTTGGATGCGCAGTATATGTGCCTGTAGCACCGCCATACCGCACCAAAATGGGTCCGCAAAGAAGGTTAGGAATATATGTTGGGTTTGAATCTCCCTCCATTATTCGCTACCTCGAAACATTGACAGGGGATTTGTTCACTGCACGATTTGCAGACTGTCGATTCGATGAGACACTTTTCCCAAAATTAGGGGGAGAAGTTGGTGAAACCAAACGGGAAATTTTGTGGAAAAATCCATCATTATCTCATCTTGATCCACATACCTCTATTTGTGAAAAAGAGGTGGAAAATATTATCCATTTGCAAAGAATAGCAAATCAAATGCCTGACGCATTCACGGACTTGAAAAGGATAACAAAATCTCACATCCCCGCAGAGAATGTTCCAATCCGTATTGATGTCCCTATTGGACAATCTTCTAGTGTCATATCTAATGAGTCGAAAGCACGCCTAAAACGTGGCAGGCCATTAGGTTCCAAAGATCGAAATCCTAGAAAAAGGAAAGCAAATGATCAAAATGACACTACGAAAGAATCTCATGAGGAAATTCACGATTTAATAAATTCTGAGATTCATGAAGAATCCATTGAGCCCGAGACTCTGGAAAATAAGGAGCTATCAATAAATCCAATCGATATTGAGACAAATTTTAATCGAGTGGATATAGTGGTGGATTATGTCTTTGCATATAATGTTGCATCTAGAATTATGCAAGAAAGTGAGGATCTTGAATCTCAATCTGTTGGAGAATGTCGACAAAGACTTGATTGGCCAAAATGACAAGAAGCAATCCAATCAGAATTGAATTCACTTGCAAAACGTGAAGTTTTTGGGCCTATAGTTGAAACACCTAATGGTGTTAAGCCTGTTGGATATAGATGGGTCTTTGTACGCAAGAGAAATGAGAAAAACAAGGTACAAAGATATAAGGCACGCCTTGTTGCACAAGGATTTTCTCAAAGGCCTGGTGTCGATTATGAAGAGACATATTCACCCGTAATGGATGCTATAACTTTCCGTTATCTCATTAGTTTTGCTGTCCTTGAAAAGCTTAACATGCATTTAATGGATGTGGTTGCTGCCTATCTTTATGGCTCACTTGATAATGAGATATACATGAAAATTCCCGATGGATTCAAAATGCCAAACACTCATAATTCAAAGTCCCGGGAAATGTTTTCAATCAAATTGCAAAGATCTTTGTATGGTCTAAAGCAATCAGGACGAATGTGGTATAATCGTCTTAGTGCGTATTTATTAAAGGAAGGCTATATAGATGATGCCATTTGCCCATGTGTTTTTATAAAGAAAACAACATCGAAATTTGTTGTACTTGCCGTATATGTCGATGACGTAAACCTTATTGGAACTCCCATAGAACTCCAAAAGGCAATTGATTATTTAAAGAAGGAATTCGAGATGAAAGATCTCGGAAAGACAAAATTATGTCTTGGTTTGCAAATTGAATATTTGGCAAACAGAATTTTTGTTCATCAATCTGCCTATATAGAAAAGGTATTGAAACGGTTTTACATGGATGGAGCATATCCTTTAAGTACTCCGATGGTTGTTCCATCACTTGATGTGAATAAGGATCCATTCCGACCGCAAGAAAAGAATGAAGAGTTACTTGGTCCTGAAGTACCATATCTTAGTGCAATTGGCGCACTAATGTATCTTGCAAACACTACAAGGCCTGGCATAACTTTTTCAGTTAATGTCTTAGCAAGATATAGCTCTGCTCCCACAAGGAGACATTGGAATGGAATCAAACATATATTGCGGTATCTAAAAGGGACTACCGATATGGGCTTATTTTATAGCAATAATTGCAGTCCTGATCTTGTTGGTTATGCTGATGCTGGATATTTATCTGACCCACACAAGGCTCGATCTCAAACAGGTTATGTGTTTATCTGTGGAGGCACTGCCATATCTTGGCGATCGACTAAGCAATCAATTGTGGCTACTTCATCTAATCATGCTGAGATAATCGCTATTCATGAAGCAAGTCGAGAGTGTGTGTGGTTGAGGTCTATAATACATCATATTCGAGACAAATATGGTTTGAAATGTGACAAACTACCCACGATTTTGTATGAAGACAATGCAGCATGCATAGCCCAATTGAAGGGAGGATTCATAAAAGGAGATAGAGCAAAGCATATTTCACCAAAGTTATTTTTCACACATGATCTTCAAAAGAATGGTGATATCAATGTGCAACAGATTCGTTCAAGTGATAATATGGCTGATTTGTTCACAAAATCTCTACCAACGTCAACCTTCAAGAAGCTGGTATACAAGATTGGAATGCGAAGGCTCAAGGATGTGAATTGATGCTCTTTTCAGGGGGAGTTAATGCGCGTTGCACTCTTTTTCCCTTACAAGGTTTTGTCCCACTGGGTTTTCCTTGCAAGGTTTTTAACGAGGCAACAAAAATGCATTTTGTTAGATATGTGTACTCTTTTTCCTTTTCTAGAATTTTTTTTCCCATTGAGTTCTATTATAGTTAAGGTTTTAACGAGGCACATTATCTTTGGACATCCAAGGGGGAGTGTTATGAAATATTAGATTATGGTGGATGTCCATAACTCCTATAACACCCACTACTTTTATTTATTATCTCCATAACTCCCACTACTCCAATACTTATGGTTGTAACTCCCACACCTCCATGATCTCCCCCATGATCTTCCTCCATGATCTCAAAAGCTTAATGACATATTTATGGAATTCTTTTAGTATACCTCTATGTAGTACTATAAATAGAGGATGAGAAATCATTTTGTAATACACTTGGATACATAGAAGAAATATATTCTCTTCTCTATTTCTCTCCACTTTGTTATCTATTTTTTTATTTATTACTTTGAGCTAAGTTTTGTAACAAAATCAAGAATTTTGCTACCCCTGGTTTTTTCTTCGCATTTAATACAATTGAAGAGTGGAAACTTTTCAATTTTCAATTTCTAAAAAGAAAGCTCAACATATTCGATTAGATTTGTGGTTTTAGTTACATTTATTTTATACGCAACTTTAGATGCTGGTGCAAGAGAAATATTAGCACAAAAAAAAAAGAAGTTAATTTTTTTATTAAAAAAAAGAAGAAGAAGACACAGTTCACTACTTACTTCTTACATTAACATGGGCTCATTCTAAATATGAAAATTAGAATTTCATCAGAGGAGTTTTAATATTTGAAGAATGTCCATTGTATCAAATTTATACTATTCTGATAAATGGACCTTGAATCTAACTCAACCCCAAAAGCTAGCTTATGAGTTAAGAATCGTTTAAGATCATATAAGGCGTGAATCTCAAATCCCACCGACGTGGGATAATCCAATACCCCAATCACGCTCAGGGCTGCAAAATGGAACGTGAACAATATAAATGGGGTCTAACATCGATAACAATAATTGGGATGAGCCTGACTATGATACCATATTAAGATCAACACAATGGCGATGAGAGCTGTAGAAAATCTTTTAATATTCCTCGCCCCACAAGATGTTAATTGATTCAGAAGCAACCTTATGCGAATTATTCCTCGTCATGCTCCCCTCCAAGCGAACACGTCTTTCGCGACAAAGCCGCCTTTGAGTCGTGTCGACCCAGGCAAGGATGTCCCAAGCAAAGACGTCCTAATTAATTAGATGGAGGAACGACGTCGTTTAGGGATTGGCTTCCTCCTTACGAGGAAACCACCAACTTTTGTACTTTTCTTTTGATTGTTTCGAGAAAGGTCTCCTAATATATAAAGGAGACCTTTACTTTATAATATAGTATGTGCATTATTCTGAGTAAGAACGTTTTCTTTACTTTCTCTCTCTATTGTTAGCAAGCTTTTCTCTATCTCTCACCAACATTAAAGCACTCCATGACCTTTTACATTCTCAGATCTATTACGAGCTTAGCCTGATAACCTTTTCCAGGGCTTATTATACTCGATTACGATTTACCAGTATACTTTATTGATTGTATTTAAGCTTACAAAGTGTATATATCATCCTCCACACCACGATGAGTGGAGGAACCCCACTTCCTCCACCCAGAGATCTGACGGATCCTTGAGAAAGGGGAGCTTCCACATCTACATCTAAAGAAGCACCCTCAGAAGTCAAAGAGCTACTGAAAGAGTGGATAACAAGCACTCTAAACGACCTGGTCGAAAAGTCACCACAATATGGTATAACACACACGCCGTTAATGGACCTCACTGCAGCCGAAGATGAACCCGAAATCGTGCAAGCAAAGAATATGCTCACCGACACTCAAACCAATAGCGCAGCACTCGCAGCCATCCTCAGAAAGATGGAGGAAATGGAACACGAAAATAAGTCGCTCCGTGACCAAATGAAGGAGCATCAAGAAAGGGTAGACAAGATCCCCGGGTGCTCCTAAATTGCTGCCAAAGCGCGACGTAGGCAGGTTTGTGGAACAACCTTACACAGAGGAGGCCGCACCATACTCTATCTCAAAGACCAACACAGAAGAGGTCGCACCATACTCTATCCCAAAGACCTTGAAAATGCCTCCCTATTTGAGGGTATACGACGGTACTATGGATCCCGAGGACCATCTAGTCCATTATGTCACAGTTGTGAAAGGTAGCGACTTGGCAAACGAACATATACCGTCCGTGCTTCTAAAGAAGTTTGGCGAAACATTGACAGGTGGAGCTTTGACATGGTACTCCCAGCTACTGGCTAAGGGCATCTCCACATTCGAGGAAATGGTGGATGAGTTTGTCACCGCACATGCAGGAGCAAAGAAAGCGGAGGCGTGAGTCAATAACAACTTCGCTGTTCTGCAAACCATGGGAGAAGGGCTCTGGGACTTCTTGGCCAGATTCAACAGGGTAAGACTGAGCCTACCAATCATATCAGAAGGTATGGTATTTGCCGCTTTCCAGAATGGGCTAAGCAGGGACGGCTCGAGGCTGACTAAGAAACTGCTAAGTCACCTCATGAAGCACCCTCCCACCATATAGGAAGAAATTCACAATGCCTACTGTGCTGAGGTACATGCAGATGAGGACGACCTTAACATTCCCCGACAACTAACGATGACACTCCTAGAGATCAGGTGGGACCGGCATAATGAAAGGCGATGGGAACAAATCCCGCATCCCAACAGGGAAAGACATCAACCATACGTCAGATCATCTCACCCGCCGCTGCCAAGGCATGCAGATGAACTACAGCGACATGTTTCCCCCCACGATATGAGAGAGGTATGCCCCTTTTATTATCTGCACATAAATTTTATGTTTATCTTTCAGAGGTAGTGTACGCACTAGAGAAGCTGGGTAACAAGATACAATGGCCAGCAAAGATGAAGCCGGCCCCTACCACCAGAAAGTCAAATACCCTATGCGAGTTCCACCAGGAGCGAGGGCATAAAACTGAAGACTGTATAGGTCTACAGTAAGAGGTGGTCAGGATGCTGAATCAAGGGTTCCTGAGAGAACTACTCAGCGATAAAGGAAAACTCAACTTTTCACGGGGACAAGAACAACCCAACGGTTCACCAAGTCCTCCCTTACCTACACGCACAATCAACATGATCATCGGGGACGGCAATGACTCGGCGATCAATCACGTCAAATTCACCACCTCTCACAAGTTAAAGCGAACCGTCACTCACAAATGGTATAACGACTTCGAAGATAGTATCACCTTCGATAAGTCCGATACCGACAGTTTGTCTTTTCCTCATTACAATGCTTTAGTCATTACTTTACGCATAGTAGATATGAATGTTAGGAGAATTATGGTTGATGACGGTAGCGGCGCCTGTATTATCCACCCAAAGGTCCTTGCACTTATGGGACTCGAGGATAAGATAATACCGTGCTGCATAACACTGACTGGTTTTAACAATGTAGTGGAAAGAACCTCCGAATGAGTAACACTACCCGTCCTGGCGGGGGGAGTCACGCTGGAAACCACTTTCCACGTGATGAACCAAGAAACGACATACAACGCCATCACTGGACGTCCGTGGATACATGCCATGAGAGCAGTCCCCTCCAGCTTTTATCAAGTAATCAAATTCCGTACCCCATGGGGGGTGTTCAGCATACGAGGTGAACCTCACACCACCCAGGAATGCTATAAAATAGCTCAAGACTACACTCACACCAAACAACTCGAAGGGGCGAGCGCGGAAGCATAGCAATTAGCTCTGTCGGGGACTAAGGTCCATCTGGTAGAGGATGCCATCAAAGATCTCGACATATAGAGGCCATCAAAGCCACGGTCGGGAACCTCGACCTTGTTCAACTAGATATCAACAACCTCGCGAAGAAGGCCTACATCGTCCACAGGCTTTCAAACCCAAGTAAGTATCGTGAATTTTTATCTAACCATGTAGACATGTTCACTTTTCCCCATTTAGATACGCCAGGGATTTCGCGAGAAATCGCCACCCACAAACTGAACGTTAATCAGCTACACCTGACCGTGCGGCAAACAAGGATAAAATTCAACAAGGCCATCAATAAAGCGGTGAGTGAGGAAGTAGACAAACTACTGGAAAATGGTTCCATCAGGGAATCCAAGTACCCTGAGTGGGTCGCCAATGTTGTTATGGTCAAGAAGAAAAATGGGAAGTGGCGAATGTGTGTAGACTTCACCGACCTAAACAAGGCATACCTAAAAGATTCATTCCCTCACCCCACATCGACCAACCAATAGACGCAACGGCCGGACATGAACTATTGAGCTTCCTGGATGCATATTCCTGCTAGAATCAAATCATGATGGCCGGAGAAGATCAGGAGAAGAGGACTTTCATCACTCACCGTGGAACATACTGCTACAAAGTAATGCCCTTCGGGCTCAAAAATGCGGGAGCCACATACCAAAGGTTGGTGACCAGGATGTATAAGGAGCATCTTGGAAAAACAATGGAAGTCTATATCGACGACATGCTAGTAAAGTCGTCAAGAAAAGAAGACCACCTTGACCATCTGAAGGAAGCTTTCGAAATATTGAGAAGATACGGGATGAAACTAAACCCCGAGAAATGCGCCTTTGGTGTGGCCTCAGGAAAGTTCTTGGGAATTATCGTATCACAGAGAGGTATCGAAGTTAACCCGGATCAGATCAAAGCAATAGACGCAATCCCAAAAGTGCTAAGTAGAAAAAGAACAAGTACAGAAGCTGACGGGCCGGATAGCTGCCCTCTCCAGGTTCATCTAAGAATCCTCCGACAGGTGCCATAAATTCGTTAGTGTCTGGTCTACAATGGAACGAGGAGTGCGTCGAGGCCCTAAAGAATTTGAAGGCGTACCTATCCTCGCCGCCTCTGCTAGTCAAAGTAGTCCCAGGTGAACTACTGCTGGTGTATCTGGCCGTGTCTGAGGTCCCAACGCCGTCGTGTTACGCGAAAACAAAGGTACGCAGTCTCCTATCTATTACATTAACAAAATACTAGTGGACACCGAAACTCGATACCTACACCTTGAGAGACTGGCGCTAGCACGGGTAGTAGCTTCACGGAAGCTACGACCTTATTTTCAGTGCCATCCCATAAAAGTGGTAACAACCTTCACGCTAAGGAGCGTCTTACACAAACCTGAACTATCAGGCTGGCTCGCAAGATGGGCCATTGAGCTCAGCGAGCAAGAAATCTCATACCATCCAAGAAACGCCATCATGTCTCAAGTCCTAGCTGACTTCATGGCCAACTTTAGCATGAAAATCCTGCCGAAGGCAGAACTCGAGGCCCGGCACGCCTCCCCCAGTAACAACCTGTGGGTCCTCCACACAGATGGTGCCGCCAATGCATCGGGATCAGGACTGTGACTCGTCCTCGAGGTCCCCATGGGAGAAACAATTCGCCAGTCCATGCAATGCCCTAAAATGACTACCAACGAGTCCGAGTATGTGGGTTTTATTGCAAGTATAAAACTATCCGTTAAATATGGGGCTTGACAGATCCTCCTCCACTGCGATTTTCAACTCGTGGTAAACTAGGTCACTGGGACTTACTAGATCAGAGAACAAAAGGCTACAAAAATACCAGACGAAAATCCGCAGGCTGATGGCTGTGTTCGATGAATGTCGCTTCGAAAACATTCCGAGGGCACGAAACATCGAAGCGGACGACCTAGAAAAATTGGTCGCGGTCACCAAAAATATCAACAAAGAAAGCGTGGTCACCCTCTTCCATTTAGCCATCGATCACACTGAGGTATTTTCTTTAAATCTAACCTGGGACTTGCGCAACCAGTTCGTATCCTATCTACATGACGGAATGCTATTGTACAACAAGAAAGAGACAAAGAAACTCTGCGTGCAAGCCGCACGATACTGTCTGATCAACAACGACCTCTACAAGAGAACGTTTGGCGGACCCTTGAACAAATGCCTAGGCCTGCACCAAATAAAGCAAGTACTTGAAGAGGTACATGAGGGTCACTGTGGCGCCCATACAGGTAACCACGTCCTTGTACGGTGTATCATACATGCCGGCTACTACTGGCCCACCACGAAGAAAGAAGTGGCAGAATACATCCGCTGATGTGAGCAATGCCAAAAATATGCCCCAATGATAGACCAGCCAGGAGAACCCCTACACTCAGTCACTTGTCCCTGGACCTTCATCAAATGATAAATGGACATAGTCGGCCCCCTACCCGCAGGACGGGGAAAGGTACGGTTTTTACTTGTTATAACTAACTATTTCTCCAAGTGGGTGGAAGAGCTGCGTACGCACAAATACGCGAATAGGAGGTCATCGCCTTCGTATGGAAGAACATTATATGCTGCTTCGGTATTTCCAAAGAGATAAGTTGTGACAACGGACAACAGTTCATCGGTCAAAAGATGACCGAATTGTTCGAAAAATGGTGCATCAAAAGGATACTCTCCACGCCATACCACCCCTCCGCTAACGTCCAAGCAGAATCCTCCAATAAAACAATACTGAACATACTGAAGAAGAAGCTTGAAGACGCCAAAGGGTTATGGACTGAACTACTACTCGAAGTGTTGTGGGAACACAGGACCACACCCAAGTCCAGCACAAGGGAAACTCCATACTCATTGGTTTATGGAACCGATGTGGTCATATTCGTCGAAGTAGGCGAACGAAGCCTGAGGTATTCACACACCAGTGGAACGGAAAATGACACAAATAGGCTCCAAGACCTTGATGAAGCCGATGAAAGAAGAGAAATGGCCCACATAAGAATGGTGGCCCATAAACAACAAGTAAAAAGATACTATAACAAAAGAGCAAAAATAAGTCTGCTCAAAGTAGGAGGCTACGTCCTCAAAGCCAAGACATTGGCCTCCAAAGACCCAAGTGAAGGAAAATTGGGCACAAACTGGGAAGGACCCTATAAAATCACAGCAACAGCCAGCAAAGGGGCATTTTAGTTGCAAACAATGGAACGGAAAATAATCCAGAACAACTGGCACGTCGCCCACCTCAAATATTTCCATTTCTAAAAGGCGTCCCCCAAGTCGCATTCTCTTTCCCTTACCCTAGTTTTGTCCCTACTGGGTTTTCTCGGGGAGGTTTTTAACGAGGCGATGAAGGGAACACCTGGAGATATTTGCCAAACAAGTGTGTCACATCAGCCTCTCCATACGCATTCCATCCCGACATGATACAGGAACTGGACCAGCGACATCTCCAAGGTGTAAAAGGCTGCGACCATTTTCATCTCTCATGTGTAAAAAGCTACGGCTATCTCCAATGTATGAAAAAGCTACGGCTATCTCCAATATATGAAAAGGCTACGGCTATCTCCAATGTATAAAAAAGCTACGGCTATATCTAATGTATGAAAATGCTACGGCTATCTCCAATGTATTAAATAGCTACGGCTGTCTCCAATGTATGAAAAGGCTACGGCTATCTCCAATGTATGAAAAGGCTATGGATATCTCCAATGAATGAAAAGGCTACGACTATCTCCCATGTATGAAAAGGCTAAGGCCATCAACATCATCATGGCTAAGGCCACTGATTCAACATGGCTAAGGCCATCGCCGCTAACAGTCGACCTAATGTCGACTACAACAAAACGAAAGACTCAACGACAGTCGAAGTCAATTACATGGCTAAGGCCATCAACTTCATCATGGCTAAGGACATTGATTCAACATGGCTAAGGCCATCCCCGCTAACAGTCGACCCAATGTCGATTACGGCAAAATGAAAGACTCGATGACAGTAGAAGTCAATTACATAGCTAAGAACATCAACATCATCATGGCTAAGGCCATTGATTCAACATGGCTAAGGCCATCGCCGCTAACAGTTGACCCAATGTCGACTACGGCAAAACGAAAGACTCGACGACAGTCAAAGTCAATTACATGGCTAAGGCCATCAACATCATCATTGCTAAGGCCATTGATTCAACATGGCTAAGGCCATCGTCGCAAAAAGTCGACCCAATGTCGACTACGTAAAAACAAAAGACTCGACGACAATCGAAGTAAATTACATGGCTAAGGCCATCAACATCATCATGGATAAGGCCATTGATTAAACACGGCTAAGGACATTGCCGCTAACAGTCGACCCAGTGTTGACTATTGCAAAATGAAAGACTCGACGGCAGTCGAATCCAATTACATGGATAAGGCCATCAACATCATCATGGCCAAGGCCGGTGATTCAACATGGCTAAGGCCATCGCCACTGCTAGTCAACCCAACGTCGGCTACAACAGAACAAATGACTCAACGACAGTCGAAGTCACTTACATGGCTACGACCGTCAACGTCAACGGTTGACAACGGTTAGAATAGCCCATGTCAAGCTAAGTTCAAACTACAATTTCAAACACGACAGAAGTTCTAAGGAACTAAAAGAAAAATAACAACAGGAAAAAGGCATGTACTATTATCTCTAATAGAATATACACACGTCCAACCTCAGAAAAAGGTCCCATTTACAACAAAATAAAAGGTACAAATACAAAATCCTAAGAACCCCCATCGCACTAGCCAACACAACCAGCATTCGGACCATCGCCACCCTCAAGCGGATAGTCCCTAGAAATCGAAGAAGCGGAATCCAGGCAGTTGACATCCTTACGGGACGCCTTACGAGCAACGCGGGTTAGACACCATTGCATATCTACTTCTGCCTTGGAGACCCGACCAGCTGCCAAAAGCTCTTCAAACACGACCAGCCTGGCATCATAATACACCCACATGTCATGCGCATCATGACGCTCAGCAACCTGTGGGGTGGTCCACGTAAGGGCCTCAATCTCAGTCTCCTTAGCTCTAAGCTCAGCGGTTAAGGCCGCAACCCGGGCCCATAGTTCAGCAGCCTCCGCCGCTACCACACGACCAATCTCCAACTTATAATCCTTCACCCGAAGGAGAACCTCCAACTCAATTTCTCGTGCAATCGCGGCCATGAGCTGCTCATCGGCCCTCTCCATCTTAGCCAGTCGCTTCTTTAATTGCTCTTTCGGTTGCGTAAGGCCATCACGGAACAACTTGAATTTAGGGTCCTATTTGTACACATCAGCCAATGTATGCGCCTGCAGCCGATTGTACCTCTGCAATAGTCTTTTGTAGGTGGCCTCCCTCTTCGTCGAGCGTAGCCCCCTCTCCACTTCCAAGATAAGAATCTGAAAAACATTAAAGGATGAGTCAGTACATGGGCAGACCACCCTTGCAACACAAATGGGAAAAAGAGTCAAATTTACCTATAAGGCCGTGCCAGCTACCCTTCAGGACAAGCCTTTGTCGCTGACTTTCGCCAACACCTCACATTCGGCGCCCGCGCAAAGAAGGGTCATGTCCGCAGCTGCCTCCTCACAGTTCTCCAAAAGATTATAGCCGTTGGGAATCATGATGCGGCGAGTAGACCTACCGATCATCGTTTCAACACGAGCAGAGGAACTCCTTCCTCTCTCCGCCCTCTCAGCGGCAACCTCAAGGCCCGCCCTCTCTGTGATTGAACTTGTCCCCATTGATGCGGCCGACGAGCCGTACTTTCGAGCGGAAGGCGGGCCAGCCTCAATATTAGCCCTCCTTCGAGGAGCATTCCTCCCAGAGCATATTGCATCAGCCATAAAAAGCGGCCCCGACTCGCGACGCGGTAGTTCTACCCTCTCATCCCCGGTGGCTATCCCTTTGTCGATGACTAGTCGGCGCCTAATCCTTTCAAGAGACTCCTCATCTTGAGAAGCTGCCTCTTCTGGCAGCAAAAGCGACCCTGAAGGGAGCGCCTCATTTCCGAATGCGACCTCGGTCCCCCTCGCGGGCACGACCTCGGATGCCACCGCTAGAATCTCCGCCGACACCACATCCGTCGTCATTTCAGGTGCCGCCTCGGACATCATTTCAGAGTTACCTCCTACTGAGGGGTTGAAAGGGCGCTATTTTCGTGCGAACCCCCCACAGGTACATCTTCATCTTTTGAGCTTGGCTCTGCCTGGACGGGCCGACATCAGTTTTCCTCCTCTTGCCATTCTTAGAATTGCCCCGAACTGCCAGGGAATGGATATGTCAAACAAAGGAATCCTCGAATCAAGACACGAGGAGAAAGAAAAGAAAAAGGGAAGGCCGTTACTAGTCGGGCCGTACATACTACAGGATTGAGCCCAGGTACGGCACTCCTCTACATGTGGTATCAGCCTCTGCACCCACAACCTAATGTCATCCCTACAATAAAGGGATGAAGAATCTATAAGCATACGAGCTGCCACTACAAACAGCAGACAACAAATCCGTAAGTGATTAAGTCGCCATAACAAAAAACATGGGAAATAACACAAAGGGATACTTACACTCGGGGTTCCACACCTCCGGGAATCCTTCGGGGTTAGCTACCAAATGCTGCGTCCGAACATAGAAGAATCTCTTCTAAAAGCCACGATTGGCTTTACCATTGGAATGTACCATGAAGCTCTTCTTGTTGCGGTGCGTCAAGTGTAAAATTGAACCCTGCACACTTTCCAAGTGTAAGGGGTGAGTTGAGCCGGGCACACTCTAAAGAAGCGGCAAAGCTCCTCCACTAGAGGGTTGAGCGGGAAGCAGTATCCAATTCGGAATGCATATTTATAGAACGTACAAAACCTGGGCCTGTGCATGTTGGCGTAGTTCCTTCCAGCAGGAACTATCGCAACATGATCCGGGAACCCATACACCATCCTGAGGGCATCCAAGTGAGATGGCGCCAATTCGCTGTGTTCCCAGGGTGGAAGTGGGCCTTCTTAATTGAAGTAATTCCTTTTAGTCATGTTCTTCGGAAGATCGTTAGCCACTAATAGAGGAACGAGGGCCTTTCCCACCTCTTCTGCCTCACTATCGGAAGAAGGCAAAAGCCTAGAAGGGGCTTTATCTTTGGACCTCTTGCGGCCTTGATGACGTTTCACCATGATATATTTGCAAAGAGGAGTGTTTTAGCAATACAAAGTTCAATTTTTAGAAATAGCAGTTCTCAAGCAAAGAAGTGGCTGCCGAAAAACGAGATGAAAGAAAGAGAGAAATGTCCTTAAAGATTTGAATAGTGAATCATTTTAAACCGCTTCGTTGTTTATAGGGGCGAGGCACACGAAAATCGAAGCGACATCAGTCGAAAGCTGGAGCGGAAAACCAAAATGTCACATCATATTCTGAACTGTCTGGGGAGCAAAAATAATAATGACACACGTTATCGGTGATGTCACTCTAAAAAGGAGCCGAATGTCAACAGCTTTATATTATCGCATAAGCGTACATCCCTCGCAAAGAAGCATCTAGGGGCACGGTCAAATTACCAAGAAAGTAAAAGCATACATATCCGTCCGTTGAAGACACTCATCGAGTACGTCTCCAATGAGCAGAGGGGCTAACTGTATAAGGTAAAATTTGGCTCGTCATGCCCCTATCCAAGTGAACACATCTTTCATGACAAATCCGCCATTGAGTCGTGTCGACCCATGTAAGGATGGCCTAAGAAAAGACTTCCTAATTAATTAGATGGAGGAACAACGTCGTTTAGGGCTTGGCTAGGAGGAAGCCACCAACTTTTGTACTTTTCTTTTGATTGTTTCGAGAAAGGTCTCCTAATATATAAATGAGACCTTTACCTTGTAATAGAGTTTGTGCATTATTCTGAGTAAGACCATTTTCTTTACTTTCTCTCTCTATTGTTAGCAAGCTTTTCTCTATCTCTCTCCAATATTAAAGCTCTTCATGACCTTTTACATTCTCAGATCTACCATGATCTTAGCCTGATAACCTTTTTCAAGGCTTATTATAATCGATTACAATTTACCCGTATACTTTATTGATTGTTTTAAGCTTACAAAGTGTATATATCTTTTGAGCCAAACACTAGTTTACAATTTAAGCTCTTTATATAATACAGTAATACACATACATCATCGTTGGGTACTATACGAACTCAGGGTTATTTTCACTGATGGTCACTCAACTATGTTTCAATTTTACTAAAGTCACTCAATTATTTTTTGTCACTTAAAAGTAATTAAACTTTCACATTGTCACTTAAAAGTCATTTTGGCTCAAACCCCTACCATAAATATGACATGACATAAAATTTAATGTGAATAATCAAAAAATAAATCCCACATAAGCTTAAATGGATCATAACCACTTAAATCGATTTCTTCCTTAATGTAATTTGACCCATAACTCAAATGATTTCAATAAAAAATATTTAAATTTCATGTTAGTTTAAATTGATTATCCTATACTATAAAATTCTTGCCTTTTCTATTACATAATGCCTATTTATAATTATTCTATACTAAAAAATACTTATCTTGTTTGTATGCCTCATTCGAGTCGTTTTATAACTCTACTGAAGATAAAATAGTAATGTATCCAACTCACATGATGTATTTATAATTTTCTAGTGAAATTAAAATAGTGTTGTATTCTTCTTACATAACTTATTAATGTATCATAAGCATACAATAATAATAATGCTAATAAGAGTCTATTTTCACAATGAACGTGCAATTACAGACAACATATTGCAATTATTTAGACAAAAAAAAATTATATTTGTACGATAAAAACCCCACAAAAAAATCACAGAACCTAATTTTATTAGGGGTGTGTGTTTTTTCCCCTAAAAGAATAAATGAATCTAAAGTGGGTATAGTCCATTTAAACTTATGTGACATTTATTTTTGGATTTTTTTTATTAAATTTATGCCGTGTCATATTTATGGTAGGGGTTTGAGCCAAACGGACTTTCAAGTGACAGTGTGAAAGTTTAATTACTTTTAAGTGACAAAAAATACTTGAATGACTTTAGTAAAATTAAAAGATAATTGAGTGACCATCAGTGAAATTAACCGTACGAACCCAATATGTCCGTGAAGTAGGCCACACGTATCATCAACACCAAATCTCATCAACACCAAATCATGGCTCGGTCCAAGTCAAGTCAACCCACATTTTTATAGACACATCTATTTCGTGAGCTAAGAAGTATATATATATATATATATATATATATATATATATATATATATATATATATATATATATATATATATATATATATATATATATATATATATATATATCTATATATATATATATATATATATATATATAAACATTATTTCATGGCAAATATTAATATTGTTTTCTTTCTTTTATATTCTTTTCTGTATGGGTCAAAACTTGACCTCAAAATAATGAATGATATCGACGTATTTATTAAAGCCTATTTGTGATTAATAAATGGTATTACCATTTATTGACAAGATTTTCGGGTAGTACTCGATTTGGCAACTAAAGCCACGGCCTGGCCGTCCTTGCAAGGGCGTCCCCTCAATGTGGTCCCAACCCCTTGTCGCCAGTTGGCAGACCTCATGGCTAAAAATACTAAGAGAAAGAACCTTAAAAGGGGGCTTCTTCTTCTTCTTCTTCTTCTTCTTCTTCTTCACATCTACTTCCAAAAGAAGAGATAATACATCATCGTAAGGCTCTGAACCTCTCCATGGAGAGACAGACCAAACCAATATCATTAAGAAAAGATCTTCACCCTCCTCCCTTTAACTTATAACTGTTGTCTCTTGCATCTTACTCCTTTGGTCTTATGGTTTATTACGATCTGCTATGATTGACCCTCCATTTAGTTTTGATTGTTTTATGCTTATAAAGTGAATGAAAACTTTGAGGTAAACAATTTGGCGCCGTCTGTGGGGATTTTATAGCAGAATCGCGTAGTTTATCCTTAGACCAAAAAAAGGGGGAAAGAAAACAACCCAGCTCGAACAAACCCAAGCAGCATGTCGCATGAAAGGAAGCCAAAAACCTCGAAATGAGCTTGATTCCACATCCCCGCGTCCCTGATCAAAGGGAAGAAGAAGAAGGGAAGCAGATCCTCCATTCCCATGGGGAAAATGTGCATGCGGTACCTCACCCCCTTTTCACACAGGATCCTACCACAGAGTAGGAAAGCACGAAAGTATCTCGAACTGAGATCTGTAATGGGGCGACCTGTGGGAACCAGTTGAGAAGACTACAAGCGCAAGACAGGCCAGATCTGAAACCAGACGCAAATCCCAACCCCCAACGCGAAGCGGATTGTACTGGAAAACAAAAGTTCAACTACGGTTGAACTGGAACTCAGGCTATGTACATTCGACTTAAAAAACTTATAAAGGTTCTACTATGGTGGAACAACAGTTCAGGATATGTGCCTTCACCCAAAAGTTCAACTACAGCTGAACTGGGACTCAGGCTACGTGCCTTCGAAAAATTACAAAGGTTCAACCACGGTTGAACGACTACTCAGGCTACGCGCCTTCAAAAAAGTACAAAGGTTCAACTACGGTTGAACGACTACTCAGGCTATGTGCCTTCGACTTCAAAAACTTACAAAGGTTCAACTACGGCTGAACAGCAGTTCAGGCTATGCGCCTTCACCCAAAAGTTCAACTACAGTTGAGCTGGGACTCAGGCTACATGGCTTCAAAAAATTACAGAGGTTCAACTACGGTTGAACGACTACTCAGGCTATGTGCCTTTGCCTTCAAAATTTACAAAGGTTCAACAACGGTTGAACGACTACTCAGGCTACGCGCCTTTAAAAATTACAAAGGTTCAACTACAGTTGAATGACTACTCAGGCTATGCGCCTTCGACTTCAAAAAATTACAAAGGTTCAACTACGGTTGAACAGCAGTACAGGCTATGCGCCTTAACCCAAAAGTTCAACTACAGTTGAGATGGGACTCAGGCTACGCGCCTTAAAAGAACTACAAAGGTTCAACTACGGTTGAACGACTACTCAGGCTACGGGCCTTCAAATATTACAAAGGTTCAACTACGGTTGAACGACTACTCAGGCTACAAGCCTTCAAATATTACAAAGGTTCAACTACGGTTGAACAACAGTTCAGGCTATGCGCCTTCACCCAAAATTTCAACTACGGTTGAGTTGGGATTCAGGCAATGCGCCTTCAAAAAGTTACAAAGGTTCAACTACGGTTGAACGACTACTCAGGCTATGTGCCTTCGCCTTCAAAATTTACAAAGGTTCAACTACGGTTGAACGACTACTCCGGCTACGCGCCTTTAAATAATTACAAAGGTTTAACTACGGTTGAACGACTACTCAGGCTGTGTGCCTTCAACTTCAAAAACTTACAAAGGTTCAACTATGGTTGAACAAGAGTTCAGGCTATGCGCCTTCACCCAAAAGTTCAACTACGGTTGAACTGGGACTCAGGCTACGCGCCTTCAAAAAATTACAAGGTTCAACTACGGTTGAACGACTACTCAAGCTATGTGCCTTCGACTTCAAAAACTTACAAAGGTTCAACTACGGTTAAACAGAAGTTCAGGCTATGCGCCTTCATCCAAAAGTTCAACTACGGCTGAACTGGTACTCACGCTATGCGCCTTAAAAAATTACAATGGTTCAACCACGGTTGAATGACTACTCAGGCTACACGCCTTCAAAAAATTATAGAGGTTCAACTACGGTTGACGACTACTTAGGCTATGTGCCTTCGACTTCAAAAACTTACAAAGGTTCAACTACAGTTGAACAACAGTTCAAGCTACGCGCCTTCACCCAAAATTTCAACTACGGCTGAGCTAGGACTCAGGCTACGCGCCTTCAAAAAATTACAAAGGTTCAACTACGGTTGAACGACTACTCAGGCTATGTGCCTTCGACTTCAAAAACTTACAAAGGTTCAACTACGGTTGATCAGCAGTTCAGGCTATGCGCCTTCACCAAAAAGATCCACTACGGCTGAACTGTGACTTAAGCTACGCGCCTTCAAAAAATTACAAAGGTTCAACTGTGGTTGAATGACTACTCAGGCTACGCACCTTCAAAAATTACAAAGGTTCAACTACGGTTGAACGACTACTAAGGCTACGCGCCTTAAAAAATTACAATGGTTCAACTACGGTTGAACAACAGTTTAGGCTATGCGCCTTCACCCAAAAATTCAACTATGATTTGAACCAGGACTCAGGCCACACGCCTCCGTCACGAGAGCTGCATACTCAACCACGGACGAGTAAGACCAAGGACACACCTCCGTAAGGCTATGAGCCAAGCCGCGGTCAGGCAAGGAAAGAACACCCCCAAATGTCTAACCGTGAACGAACCCAGGCCAGGCCAAGCGCCCCCGCCACTCAAGTAAGTACGACTAAATCAAAACTAAAGTGTCGGCCCGCGTAAAGTTCGGCCCAAGTCGAACTACAAGGCTGTGCTTTTCGTTACCACGGCCAGTAGTTCGCCTAAGACAAAACTGAGACTAAGGCTATGTGCCGCCACTGTCCAATCGCGGCAACAACCACTCCCACCAAGTGGAGGAAGGTGACAACCAAAAGCATCTACTTATGGCAGAGGCCATCAACATCAATTTTCCTTAAGGCAAGGAATCAGTCCGACAATGGTTGAAATCACCAAACAGGTCGAGACTATTAACATGCTCACTAGAGAAACTCTAAGGCAAGGCCCTCTAATACGAGCACAAAAAAATAATAAAATGTATTCGATACAAAACAAACAGGAAAGAAGAAATCCACATATATTTACAATATTTACACGGCGTTACACCCAATTACATTGGCCCAAGGCCGGCAAAGGAAAAAAAGAGAAGAAAAAGAGAATTGATCACTCGGCGTCCCCAGCACCCTCTTCAACATTGTCAGCACCCTCGGTGCCATCATCACCCCCAGGCGTAGACGGGTCAAAACCTCAATCGAGGCGGGCATCACAAGCCTTTTGGCGTGCCTCCTCATAAATGGCCTCAGACACGACACTGGCTTCCCACAACCTCATGTACACATCGAGCTGGGCGTCGGCGTACGTCTAAAGCTCACGGGCAGGACCAAAGGAAGCGGCCTAATCCCTCAGGTGCTGGTTCTGGGCCTCCAAGGCCGCAATTCGGTCCGCCGCTGCACGGGCATCCCGCTCATCGATGGAAATACGCCCCTCGATCGACCACTCTCGGAAGGTAGTGACGGCCCTCTCTAATCCGCTCTCTCTTGCTTGGGCACGGTTGGTCGCCTGCAGTGTTTCAACCCTCGCCAGGGCATCCTCTCCCTGTTTCCTTAGAGCGGTGGCCTCCATCTCCAGGGCAGCACCTGCCTAGTCAAAGCATCAGCAGCCTCTGCTGCAGTAGTCTGATTTTGGCGCTCTCTCTCAGTAGTTGCCCTTCTCTCGGCGTCCATCTCCTCGTTCATTTGGCAGAGCTGCCCCTCAAGAGCATTTACCCTGCCAAGGTCTGTTGCATATGAAGCTTCTTCCGCGCCAGCTCTTCTACCAGCTCCCGATTCCGTGGGTCATTCGTTATGCATACACGCAGATCACGGCACCGGTCACGGTAGCGGCGGTACTTCTCCAACAGCCGCACGAAAAACCGTCGAGCGGATGTTAGCCCGCCTGATGCTCTCCACCTTCAACAAAAATGACTACAACAAACAGAGCGACAGTTAATACAAAAAGACGTACTAAGAAAGAAAACAAACCAAAGTTTTACACATACCTTTATACTCAGGGCGACTACCTCGCCCATCAACCCGACGTACAAGATGCCCCTCAAGGACATGCTCTATGCTTCAGAGCACATAACCCCAAACAGTGTTACCAGGTTCTCCTCCTCGAGAAGCAGGTTCAGGTCATTAGGGATCTCCAAATAGCAGTAATCCCCTACGGCCTGCACCGCTGGGCGGGTGTAACCCTCCTGGAACAGACAAACGTCTTCAGGATCCAGGTCAGACTCTGAATCGTCCCCCTCTCTTGAGGCTCCCCTTTCTTCCACTGCCCAATAAGTATTGGCCTCCGCCGCTCAGGACGATGAAGCACCCACATTCGCCAAAACATCGGCGCCCGTACACTCCGTCAAAAGCGTTGCTGAGGAACTACCCTCCCTCTCAGCAACAGGAACAGAAATGTGAATCGCCGAAGCGATTGTGTCACCTTGGCCTGAGCAAACAGGGGCAACCCCCACTGAATGCTCGCCCTCTGGAGCAAGGTCCGCTACGTCCGCCTCTACTTCCGATGGCAAAGAATCCAAACTGATCACCACGGGAAGGGCCAGGCTGAACGCCACCCTGCGTCGAACCAGCGGCCTCCTGTCTTTCTCCTCGTCCTCATTCTGTGAATGCTCCGCTCTGGAACGCACGACCCCTGGAGATTCTTCAACTTGAGGCACGGACCATGCCGGAGAGTGAGCTGCCGACGATTCTATCGAGGTCGCCCTCAGGACCTGGTGAGATGCCGGCATCCTAATCAAGCGGGCAGTCGCCCCCGGCCTGCGGTAAGCAAGCTGAGGAGCCCTCTTGCATCATGGACAATCTAAACAGCAAATAAAAAAGGGTCAGGAAAAAGAAGCTAAGAGCCATGAAAAAAGAACGATGCAGCAAGTCAGATTCTTACCAGCGGCCGGCCTACGACCATGGGCCTCCCAGAAAGACGCCCACGTGCGAATAACACGACCTCAACCCACTCGCGGATGCTAGAAAATGGTGCAGATGGCGGACCTCCCGCTACGGCACAAGAAGAAGATCACTACATACAAACATAAAGCAGGACATTTAACTAAAAGAAATCAAGGCCAGCGTAAAAGAAACTTACGTGCATGGTTCCACTCCTCCGGGAAGTCTGTAGTGCAAGCCACAAGGTGTTCACTCCTGATATAGAAGAAGTGCGCGTAAGGACGGGTAGCGACATCATCATCAAGCTCCGCAGTTAAGCCGTTGACCCCACGAGGGACCAACCGAATCATGGTGCCACGAACCCTATGAGGAGCATAAAGGGTTAACATGTTCCCAAGAGAAATCTCTCTCCGTGCCAACTCCGCATATTTGATCAGCATCTGCAATAACTTGTAACAAGAAGGGACGAGCTGACTAGGGCACACCCTGTAGTAGCAACAGAAGTGACCACCAACATTGGGAGAGGAAGCCTAAATCCCAGCTTGAAAGGGTAGGCATAAAAATCACAGTACCCTCGGTGGTCGACGTGTACCCTTTCGCTGCTCTTAGCCAACACGATGTAACCGAAGCGCGGAATATCACACTGGTCCTTAGGCTGGGCGATGCCAACTTCCCCCATCAATGGGGCTTCATCCACCTGATCCTCTCCCTTGGGGTCGGAGAAATCAATTTTCGTACAACCGGGCAGAGAGAAAATGTCTGTCGCTGACGAGAACCGGTCAACATTCGGCGAATCGGTAGTTCTCACCACCGTAGATGGGAACTCACCCGTTGTAACCACCACCGGAGCATTATCGAAATAAGAACTGCTCGTCATTGTCGATATAATGAAAGAAAGTAGGCGAAAGTCACCGTAAAAGCAAGAGAAGATGAAAATCTGACGGTCAACGAAAAAGAATGGAGCAACGAAGAGCAAGAGACGAATTAATTTGGAAACAAGAAGGGCTATCTCTCTCAAAATTTCACTTAGACAGAATATCGGAAAAGTGAGAACTAAACGATGCAACCCCTTATTTATAGACGAAGCATAAATGACTCTCACGAATCCCAAAGGTCACCATTAACTACCTGACCAACCGCAAATTGGTTCAGGCCTACATTAACGGACATAATTATGACAAATACCATGGAACGGTCATTCAAACGTCAATCGGCACGTCACCCATGAAACAGTCGCAACGGTACCAAGATACCAAGAGCACGCCCCGTGTGTCACCATGAATATGACGCCTTGCTCGTACGAGGTAAGCACGATCACATCCTCCCCAGGCAAGTGTAATGGATTACGGCCATCTCCAAATGATTAGTGGCTATGATCGTCTTCAAAGTAATGTTGGCCATGGCCGCCTCCGAAAGTAGTATTGATTGCATCCATCTCTGAAGTAACAACAGCAACGACCATTTCCTGGATATAAAACGGCTACGGCCGCTTCGAAATAAAGATGGCTACGGCCATCTCAAAATCACAGGCTGTTGCTATCCCTTGACAATAAGGTAACTACAGCCTCCTACCAAAAGAAAAGTACATGCAAATAAATGGCCAAGCCATCTCAAATATGCGAACAGTTATGGCCGGTCACTCATACGGGAACTGAACAAAGAATTGCAACGACGGTCGTCGGTTATGAACTCAATTGATAAACAGCTCTATTGCAGTCAAGGAATGACCACGCTAAAAGGCTACGGTCGTCTCTAAATTATATATGGCTACGGCCATCTCCAAAGAAAATACGTCTACGACCGCCTCAAATGAATAAAAGGCTACGACCATCTCTAAAAATTTATAAGGCTACGGTCATCTCTAACGCATGAATGGCAACGACCATCTCCGAAGAATAAAGGGCTACGATCGTCCCCAACGCATAAACGGCTATCAGCAGAATCCGCTCATCGAGCTCGGCCTGGGTACGACCTCAATAAGCGGAGGGACTATCTGTATGGGTCAAAACTTGATCTCATGATAATGAATGAGATCGACGCATTTATTATGGCCTATTTGTGATTAATAAATGGTATGGTCATTTATTAACAATATTATCGAGTAGTTACTCGATTTGGAAACTAAGGCCACGGCCTGGCCGTCCTTGCAAGGGCGTCCCCTCAATGTGGTCTCAACCCCTTGGCGCCAGCTGGGAGACCTCATGGCTATAAATACTAAGAGAAAGAACCCTAAAAGGGGGCTTCTTCTTCTTCTTCACATCTACTTCCAAAAGAAAAGATAATACATCATTGTAAGGCTCTGAACCTCTCCATGGAGAGGCAAACCAAACCAATATCATTAATAAAAGATCTTCACCCTCCTCCCTTTAACTTTTAATTGTTATCTCTTGCATCTTACTCCTTTGGTCTTATGGTTTATTACGATCTGCTATGATTCGCCCTTCATTTAGTTTTGATTGTTTTATGCTTATTAAGTGAATGAAAACTTTGAGCTAAACATTTTCATTTGTTGATAGATAAATGAGAGGGAACGACTTGAAAAGGGAAAAACAGAAATGATTTAATTATATATATCCATTTTGCAGATGAATTTTGCACAATCAGAGCAATTTAACCTCTTGAGAATCTTATTTGTCTTATTTTCTAGGATACTAGCTCCGCCCATTGTAAGTAGTTACATTTAATCACTTAAAAACTGATGTCCTAATAGTTTATACATCATTAATAAACTATCCGTGTGCAAATGTTAAACCGAGACAGAAATAAGAGAACTAAACGCTAATATTTTTTAATATCTTTTAGCAAAATCTTGATCTATGTTGGAATGTACACTGCCACCATTCTGGTTCAGGCACCCTTTGACGAAAAGATGAACTTTATTCTACGAGGTTAATGTGCAGACAAATGCTACCTAGTTCAAATTTAGGTACCATTTAAATTACAACAGAAAAAAGTTACCCTTTTTGCTTTATATACTTTTTCTGCACTGGAAACATCAAAAGTGAAAAGTGGAAGAACATTAGGAGACTTTTCTAAATTCTGGAGAAAAATATATAAATGACGCAAAGTCACGATCTAGTATTAAAATATATAATAAGAGATAGCGTAACCAAATCATAGTGGTGGTACTGGAGGGAGAAACAAAGGAAAAAGGACCACCATGAATTGTCATTCGTCGAATATGAAGACAGAAAAACATACAAAGGATTTGGCCCATGCACTTTGATATTCTTTGTTCTCCCTTTCTTGGGTAATTGGCAAAGGAAACCACTTGATCTGTACCTTCTTGTTTCTTTCCAAATTCCAACCACCAATCATACACTATCTGTTACTTCTCTTGAGATAGAACGGGGTTGTTAGGTTGGTAGAAAACCATTTATGTTTTTACATCTCCTATTATCTCTTTGAAGATATATTTTAATTAACATTATGGGCACAAACTGGTCAATTTTAAGTCAGAGACGAGTAGAGAGAGACAATAGACGAGCCCCGTGGATAACTGACGAGCTCCGTTACAAAACAAAGCGACCTTATCTCTTTTATTAGAATATATTGTGTATATCTTTTTATTATTGGTAGAATATTCTTTCATTATTTTACAGTTCTATAGTTGGTAGGTTTCGATTTCCTTCATTATTGTACAGTCCTATAGTTGGTAGGGTTTGATACCTCTCTGTACTCTATATATATATATGTTTGTAAGCAATACGAGAAAATCAATTCTTTTGGTATCATACGCCAGTGGCTTATCGCCAAAGAAACCCTAATTCTTCCCTACCCGCGCCGCCGCCGCCGCCGCTGCACTAATCGGCAGCCCGCCGCTGCCGACCTTCTCGGTCCACCACCTCTCTCAGGCGTCTTGCCGCGCCACCGCTGCACTAACCGGCAGCCCTCTCTCTCTCGACGTCGATCAGCGCCTCCTATGCCTCGCGCTTCATGGCCGCTACGACATCCAACGATCTTCTCCAGCTCCAACCGATTGCCATCAATGCATCGGCTCAGATCCCACTTAAATTGGATTCCACTAATTACCTGGCGTGGAAATTCCAATTCCGAACCCTTCTTACGGGTTACGACCTCCTCGGCTTCTTGGACGGATCGAAGCCGTGCCCACCAGCCACTATCGTCGACAAGGAGCTAACTTCCCCCAATCCAGCATATCCTTACTGGATTCGCCAGGACAATCTTATTCTTAGTGCCATCATCTCGTCGATCGCACCGACGATCATCTCCTTTATTGCCGCTGCACAAACCTCTATAGAGGCCTGGGACATCCTCGCGCGCACATGCGACACTGCTTCTCGTGGTCGTATCATGGCTCTCAAACAGCAGCTCCATAATCTGGTAAAAGGTTCTAAATCTGTTACTGATTTTATGCACGGTATTCGCGTGATTGTGGATGAATTATCTCTCCTGGGTGTTACTGTTGATTGTGAGGATCTTGTCATTAAGGTTCTAAATGGTCTTGATGATCCGTATATGGAGCTCTCTCATGCTATCCAAGTCCGTGAATCTCCAATCTCTTTTACTGAATTACATGACAAGCTGTTAAGCATGGAGGCTCAGATTACTGCCCGTGCGCCGGCCACCTCCGCCGTATCTGATTTGACTCCGTCGGCTGCCTTCGTCGCCGGACAGCAGTCCGGACGTAACCGCTTCGGTGGCCGCGGGCGCAGCCGTGGCAGCCGTGGTTTATCCTCCGGCCGCGGTGGTTACTCCAACAATGGCCAATCTCGAGGGTACAATGGGAAGTGCCAGTTCTGCAGTGAATTTGGCCACTCCGCGCCCCGCTGTCCGTCCTATCCTATTTCCGGCACAAATCAGACCCCTTACGGTGGACCACTGCCGCGACCAGCATACGCTGCATCATCTTATCCGGCTGCTCACACAGTCCATCACTCTCCATCTGATTGGATCCTGGACTCTGGTGCCAGTCATCACATAACCAATGATCTTGCCAACATGTCTCTTCACAGTCCTTACACTGGTTTCTATGATGTGGTTATTGGTAATGGTGAAGGTTTAAAAATTACACATACTGGCCAAATTTTCAGTTATTCATCTCTTTTATTGCCTGGGGCTCTATGTGTTCCACATATTCGTAAAAATTTTATCTATGTTGCTCAATTATGTCGTCACAATAATGTTAATGTTGTTTTTTCTGATACTGATTTTCAGGTGAAGGATCATCGCACGTGGGCAACACTCGTCAGCGGCCCGAGTAGGAATGACGCCTACTACTGGCCGGCGGCTTCCAGTCTACTGTCCGCCCTCACGGCACAAAAGCTCCCTGCGTCATTGTGGCATTCTCGGTTTGGTCATCCGTCAGCTAAAATCCTATGTCATTTAGTGTCTTCTAGCAGTATAATGTCCAGTAGTGTGTCTGATTTTGCTTGTGTCTCTTGCAAGCTTCATAAGTGTCATAAGTTACCTTTCTCTGAGTCAAGTTTACCTTCTAGTGCTCCGCTTGAGCTTATTTTTTCTGATGTATGGACCTCTCCAATTATTTGTAATGAAGGATTTAAATATAATGTCGTTTTTGTTGATCATTTTCTAAGTACGTTTGGTTTTTCCCTTTACGCCGTAAATCTGATGTCTTACAAACCTTCCCCACTTTCAAGTCCATTGTCGAAAATTACTTCTCTACTAAAATCATTACTCTGTATACTCAAAATGGGGGTGAATTCCTAGCTTTACGCTCTTTTATTGCCTCCCATGGCATCTCCCATCTCACTTCACCTTCTCATACACCTCAACACAATGGCTATGCTGAACGCCGTCACCGTCATATTGTCGATACTGGTCTCACTCTCCTTCATTATGCCTCTGTCTCTCTCATTTACTGGCCTTATTCCTTTGCCACAACAGTCTATCTCATTAATCGTCTTCCCAAGACAAATCTCTCGATGCTCTCCTCCTTTGAGTCTCTCTTCCATAGGCGCCCCAAACTTGCCAAACTACGTGTCTTCGGCCGTCAATGCTTCCCTTGGCTTCGGCCATACACCTCATACAAAATGGAACCCAGATCTCGTGCATGTTTCCTCTTCGGCTACTCATCTACTCAAAGCGCATATCTATGCTTTGATCCCTCAACGTCTAAGCTCTTCGTCTCGCATCATGTCACCTTCCATGAAGATATCTTCCCGTTCTCCAAATTGTTTAACCCCGAGTCTCCACCCGTACCCACCCGGTCACCCTAGAAGTCCGTCCGCTGCCTCCGCCAGTACCTTCCACCAATCCCACTAGCGATCCTTTACCGGACGCACTGCCGGCGCCAACGCCCGAGCCACCAGCACCTCTTACGGCACCGCCAGCGGCCCCCGCTGCCGCTACACCCACTATGCCGCCACCTTCATCCTCTCAGGGTGGTTATCACATGCAAACTCGCAGCAAAAATAACATCTTTACGCCCAACAAGAAGTTTGGTATGTCTGATGTATCCTCTCCAGCTGTTACGGAACCTCAGACTTTGTCTAGTGCTATGTCTGATGAGCGCTGGTGCGCTGCTATGTCATTGGAGTTTGATGCTCTGCTACGGAATGGCACCTGGGATCTTGTTCTACCTAATTCTTCAGAGAATGTTGTGGGCTGCAAGTGGGTTTATCGTATCAAACGAAAGCCTGACGGTAATGTGGATAAGTTCAAAGCCCGACTTGTTGCGAAAGGCTTTCATCAGCGACCAGGTGTCGACTTCCAGGAGACTTTCAGTCTGGTTATTAAGCCGGCAACTGTGCGTTTGGTTCTCAGTATAGTTGTATCCAAGGGCTGGCCTCTTCGTCAAATGGATGTGAACAATGACTTTCTCCACGGGAGGCTTACAGAGGATGTCTATATGGCACAACCGGGTTTTGTTGACAAAGCCTATCCATCTTATGTCTGTAAGTTACATAAAGCTATTTATGGTCTCAAACAGGCACCCCGGGCATGGTACAGTGAGCTCCGCCAATGCCTTCTGGCCATGGGTTAGTCAACACTACCTCTGACACTTCGCTCTTCGTCTTTCAGCATTCTGGCATTACAGCCTATTTTTTGGTATGTGTTGATGATCTCATATTGACTGGTAATGACTCTGCCTTCTTGAACCGTGTGATTGACTCTCTTGGGATTAAATACATGGGTGATCTAAGCTACTTTCTTGGTGTTGAGGTTCTGCGCAGCTCCAAGGGGTGTTTTTTTTCTCAGCGTAAGTATGTTGTTGATCTTTTGACTCGTCATAATATGCTGGAATCCAACCTTGTTCAGACGCCAACAACGGCATCCACCCGACTTCATCTGGCCGATAGCTCGGTTCCTGCAGACGCATCCGCTTATCGACAGGCCCTTGGGGGCCTCTAGTGTCTCTCCTTCACTCGTCCTGATATCTCCTTTGCTGTGAATAAACTCTCACAGTTCATGCACGCTCCTACTGTCACTCATTGGGGTGCAGTTAAGCGCCTCTTCCGGTATCTGAATGGGACGCGTGACTTCGGCGTCTGGCTGCGTCCTTCATCTGCTATACCTCTGCATTGTTTCTCTGTTGCTGATTGGGGTGGAAACTGTGATGACCGCTCCTCAACTAGTGCCTATGTTGTCTTTCTGGGGCCTAATCCTATTTCCCGGAGCTCCAAAAAGCAGCGTTCTGTTGCACGATCTTCTACTGAGGCTGAATATCGTGCCATTGCTTCTACTGCCGCTGAAGTTCATTGGCTTCATTCACTGCTGTGCGAGCTTCATGTCCCTCTTCCGGCTGCTCCTGTCATTTACAGCGACAACATTGGCGCCACTTACCTCTGCGCCAACCCTGTGTTTTATTCGTGCATGAAACACATCTCCATTGATTATCACTTTGTTCGTCAATTGGTTCAGAATGGGTCTCTTCGTGTTGCTCACGTATCCTCTGCTAATCAGCTTGCTGATGCTCTCACCAAGCACTTATCTCGTCCTCGGCTTCTTCTGCTGATGTCCAAGATTGGCGTGTTCTCCGGCCCTCCATCTTGAGGGGGCGTATTAGAATATATTGTGTGTATCTTTTTATTATTGGTAGAATATTCTTTCATTATTGTACAGTCCTATAGTTGGTAGGTTTTGTTTTTTGTGAATTCAGTGGGCTCTAATTATCTATGATCATTTTGTTTTATGTCATTTCTGTTTATCATAACTTCTGTTTATTTTTCCAGAATTGTTTTTCAAATACAGTTCACTAACAAGATTAAGGAATTTAATATATTTCTATATTTGTATTACTGTTTTCTGGATTGTAAAACCTTTGTGATTTTGTACTATATTAAAATCTACGTGATTTTAACGTTGGTGTCATTCTTTTACAGAAATTATTAATGAGAATGAGAACCAAGCTGTTCCAATGGTGACGGCCAATGCATCAATGACCCGAACACCGGCACCATTGGCACCGGCGGAGAAACCCGAAAAATTTTTCGGGATTGATTTCAAGCGGTGGCAGCAAAAGATGTTCTTCTATTTTACTACCTTAAGTCTTCAAAAGTTTATCAAGGAAGATGTTCCTGTGCTGGCCGATGATACTCCTGATAATGAATGCTTGCTCGTGACTGAGGCGTGGAAGCATTCAGATTTCTTGTGCAAGAATTATATTCTTAGCGGGTTGGAGGATGCTTTGTATAATGTCTACAATGGCGCGAAAACGTCAAAAGAACTGTGGATTGTGCTTGAAAGGAAGAATAAAACTGAAGATGCCGGGTTAAAAAAGTTCGTGGATGTAAAGTTTTTGGACTATAAATGGTAGATAGCAAATCTGTTATTACCCAAGTCCAAGAACTGCAAGTGATTATTCACGATCTCCTTGCTGAAGGTATGAATCAAATTAATATTGATGTTGAAAGTAGTAATCTTAGTATTCTTACTAACGGAAATTTCATTGAAGGTCTTGTCATCAATGAAACATTCTAAGTAGCAGCAATGATTGAGAGGTTGCCTCCTTTATAGAAGGACTTCAAAAACTACTTGAAACACAAACGCAAGGAGATGTCCCTTGAAGATCTCATTGTTAGATTGAGAATTGAAGAGGACAACAAAGCTGCTGAAAAAAGAGGTCGTGGGAGTTCAACAATAATGGGAGCAAATATTGTTGAAGATAAAGAAAGCTTCTGGTCCGAAATAAAACCCAAGTAAGAAGCGATTCAGTGGAAACTGCTACAACTGCGAAAAAATCGGACACAAATATACGGAGTGCCATGCTCCAAAGAAAGACAAGAAGAAGGTTCAAGCAAACATGGTAGAAAAGCATGATGATGTTGATGACTTATGCATTATGCTTTCCGAATGCAACTTGGTGGGCAATCCTAAAGAGTGGTGTATTGATTCTAGAGCCAGTCGTCATGCTTGTGCTGTCAAGTAAGATTTTGCTACTTATGCTCCCGTTGGACCTCATGAGACAATTTCCATGGAAAATGCTGCGAAAGCCAAGATTAAAGGATGTGGGAAGATATTTCTCAAAATGACTTCCGGCAAAGTGGTGACTTTGAATAATGTCCTTCATGTTCCCAAAATTAGAAAAAATTTAGTCTCTACTGGACTTCTTGTTAAGAATGGATTTAATTGTGTTTTTGTTTCCGATAAGGTTGTAATAAGTAAGAATGAAATGTTTGTAGGAAAAGGTTACCTCACTGAGGGACTTTTCAAGCTGAATGTAACGATTGTGGAGAATAATAATAAAATTTCAGCTTCGTCTTACTTGCTTGAGTCAAATGAATTATGGCATATACGTTTGGGTCATGTTAATTATAATACCTTACAGAAAATGATTAATTTGGAAGTATTGCCTCAATTTGAATGCGGCAAATCAAAATGTCAAGTATGCGTGGAATCCAAGTATGTTAAACATCCTTATAAGTCAGTTGAAAGGAATTCAAATCCTTTAGACTTAATTCATATATATATTTGTGATATGAAGTCAATACTATCTCGCGGTGGAAAGAAGTATTTCATAACTTTTATTGACGATAGTACTAGATATTACTATGTTTACTTACTTAATAGTAAAGATGAAGCAGTAGACGCATTCAAGCAATACAAAAATGAAGTTGAAACACTACTTAACAAGAAAATCAATATGATAAGAAGTGATAAGGGTGGTGAATATGAATTTCCTTTTGAATAAATATGTTTAGAATATGAAATTATTCATCAAACAACGGCCCCTTACACGCCCCAATCCAATGGGATTGCACAAAGAACGAATCGTTCACTAAAGGAGATGATGAACGCATTACTGATAAGTTCTGGTTTGCAACAGAACTTGTGGGGGAAAGCCATTCTTGCGGCTAGACGAATACTAAATCGAGTACCCCATAGCAAAACACAAACAATTCCATATGAGAAATGGAAAGGAAGGAGGCCCAATTTGAATTATTTTAAAGTGTGAGGGTGTTTGGTAAAGTACAAGTTCCTAAACCCAAAAGGGTAAAAATAGGACCGAAAACTGTTGATTGTGGTTTCATAGGATATGCAACTAATAGAAAAGCATATCGATTTATTGGTTCATAAATCAGAAAATCTCGACATTCATAATAATATGGTTATAGAATCAGATAGTGTTGAATTCTTTGAAAATATATATATCCGTATAAAAAGGAACGTGAGTCGATTAGTGATGGATCTAAACGACCTCGGGAAGAAACAAAAGAAAGTACACTTAACCAGGATGATCCAAGACGTAGTAAACGTCAAACAACGTCTACTTCATTTGGACCAGATTTTGTGACTTTCTTATTGGAAAATGAGCCTCAAACATTCAAAGAAGCTATGTCTTCTTCGGAATCATTGTAATGGAAAGAGGCAGTCAATAGTGAAATTGAATCCATACTGAACAACCATACATGGGAATTGGTTGATCTTCCTCCTGGAAATAAATCGTTGGGTTCTAAATGGATCTTTAAGAGGAAAATAAAAGAACAAATATAAGGCAAGACTTGTGGTCAAAGGGTATAGACAAAAAGAAGGTCTTGATTATTTTGATACATACTCCCCAGTTACAAGAAGTACGTCCATACGAACGTTGGTAGCGTTAGCTGCAGTTTATGGTCTTGAAATTCATCAAATGAATGTGAAGACGACCTATTTAAATATAGAGTTGGAGGAAGAAATTTACATTGAACAACCTGAAGGGTTTGTGGTTCCAGGTAAAGAAAAGAATGTATGCAGACTTGTTAAGTCCCTTTACGGACTAAAACAAGCACCCAAACAATGGCATGTAAAATTTGACCAAAGATAATATTGTCAAATGGGTTTAAGATAAGTGAATGTGATAAATGTGTGTACATTAAAAATGTTCCAAATCACATAGACATTGTTTGCTTATATGTGGATGATATGCTCATAATGAGTAATGGCATTGCCACCATAAATGCTACTTAGCATATGCTAACTAGCAAGTTTGATGTGAAAGACTTGGGAGTTGCTGATTTAATTCTGGGAATTAAGATCCATAAGACTTCTCAAGGTCTGGCATTGTCACAATCTCATTATATTAAGACAGTACTTGAAAAATTCAAGCACTTGGGCTTTAAAGTTGCAAAGACTCCAATTGACATAAATCTTGCATTTGCAAAGTACAAAGGCCAAAGCATATCACAATTGGATTATGCTTGTGTGTTGGGATGCTTAATGTACATCATGAATTGTACACGACCAGATATAACTTGTGTCATAAGTAAATTGAGTCGATATACTAGCAATCCAGGTCAATCTCATTGGATGGCCATGAAACGAGTTTTGGGGTATTTAGTACATACCCAGGATATTGCTTTGCACTACAGTAAATATCCTGCAGACATTGAGGGATACTGTGATGCAAATTGGATCACGAATCAACTGATTCTAAGTCCACAAGTGGATATGTGTTCACTATTGGCGGAGGTGCGGTATCTTGGAATCATCCAAACAAACTTGTACTGCCCGCTCTACAATGGAGGCTGAGTTCATAGCCTTGGATAAAGCCGGTGAAGAAGTTAAATGGCTCCGAAATTTCTTGAAAGATATTCCATTTTGGCCCAAACCGTTGGCACCAATATGCATACATTGTGATAGTAAAGCGACAATTGGAAGGTCATGGGAGCGTTATGTATAACGGTAAATCTTGACATATACGACGAAGACATAAAACCGTTAGACAATTACTCTCTCGAGGAGTTATAACGATTGGCTATGTAAAGTCAAGTGATAATGTGTCGGATCCACTTACAAAAGGCCTAACTTGAGAGGTAGTTGAGAAGTCATCAAGGGGAATGAGACTGTGGCCGAGAACAAGTTATAGTGGTGGTAACTCTACCTAGAAGACTGGAGATCCCAAGATCTAGGTTCAAGGAGATCAAAAAAAGTCATTTATGACGGTTCAACATTGTTAACTTAACTTTTGGTCCATTCTTGTGATGAGACAATGTTCAGTACGAAGGATAAAGCATTAAGGCTTTTTAATAATTTCTAAGTTTGATACGAGGTATATCAAATAGTGTATCTAGGGATGACACGTTTAGGAATCGCCTATGTAAGTGCAAAGTGTTAGCCGCTTCAAGGAGAATTTTGTAAGGCTAATTCTCTACACACTTATGAAACCAGGCGGTGTTCATGGCTGAAACGAACACAACAATGAGAACCAAAGACGGTTAAGGGGTGGTTGTGTGACTTGTCGTTGTCTAGCTATACACCAAAGTTCGACGGTTCAAAGATATCAAATCTACCGATTAATCGAGTATATCCGACATAAATTCACTACGGAAAGTTCAAAGGGAAACCTACTTATCCAGATGCAATTAATCATTGCTTGCGAATCACACAGTTTTTCATGCATACTTCCGCAATATAGTCATTTCCCATTCATATGGGGGATTGTTGGGTTTATGTATTTAATTAATAAATTAAATACTTAAAAGAGGGTGAATGGGAAATGGAGGGAAATGAAATTTTTGAGTGAAATTTCAAGTTTCCCTCCCTTGGCATATGGACATTGTCCCATATTGGAAGAGGAAGAGATTTTTTATGGGTTTATAAGCATTTTTTCTTCTTCTAGCTCTTAAAGAGTTGAGAAGAAAGCAAGCCTCGCGCCGTCATCGTCGTTCGCTCGGCTTCGGCTTCGGCTTCTGTCAAATTATCGATTGATTGATTAATTTTTGGACCAAATTTATTTGTTAATAGTAAAATATTAACAAAAATATGTTGTTAAATATTTGTTAATAACAGAATATTAAATCCAATCCATTTTTCTGTTTTTGTAACTGAAAAATAACTACCCATCAATTTTCCCTCTTTATTGTTAAAAAGTAAATAGCCATTTATGTCATGGCATATATGCTGTGGCAGTTTTGCAGAAACATCCATTCTGAAGAGTTTCACCTCTTGAGATTCTAGCCCAAATTTTGGCTATAAATACAACACTATTCTGCTAAGAATTTCACTACGAATTTATGAGTTTTCTCTCCTTCTTCTGCATACTTTTAGCATACAAATAAAGCAAAAAGTAAGTGTGATTTGCTACTGATCTTTGTGTTCGCTGAAATACTGGCGTTTGGAGTACCACTACACCAGTGTGTAATTCGTTCTATCATGGGAGGAAATAATCCATAACCTTGGGTGCTAGAAGGGGATTAAATTCTATAAAAAGACACTGTAAATTTATATTTCCAGAATATTTTTACAAATACAGTTTACTAACAAAGTTTACCGACTCTAAATTTGAATTTGTCATTGTATAATTGTATTACATGGTCGACTACTAGTTTCCACTTGTAATAATACGTTGAGTATGTAATTGTTATATTACATGGTGGACTAATCCATTGAAGAATCTTCTTGAGTACGACATGCACAAATATATGGATCAAGCCAATGACTTCATATTACGCATGCTTTATTGATTCTCACGTTTCGACTGGTCTTTGGGTTCAATTCTCTTGAATATTCTGAGGAGTCTACTGTTTTAGGGTGATTACCTAAGATTAGTATAGATGTCCTTTCATATAGAAAGACATCTAGATTTTTCGTTTAAAGTGATAAAATTGCATTTAAAAAAAAATCTCTGTTACGATAATTGGTTTAACAAAATGATAATAACGGTAGATGTGAAGTTTTGGTTCATGAACCAAAATCTCTGTTAGCAAATAACGCATTCTCAGTGAAAATACCACAAGATAAATTTGTGTTGTCGTGAAACATTACCCTCAAAAAATAATGTTTTCCAAAATAAAAAGATATGGGCAAGAGAGAAGAAGAGAATTTTATATTGATTTTTGTTCCTTTTAGTGGAAGCAAAAATGGTATTAAGTCAGATAAATAACAGAGGCTGCTGAGTGAAAAAAGAAATAAAGCTGATTAAGACAAAAACCAGTGTCTCATATTGCACGAGCAAAGATGTTTAAAGGAGAAAAGAAAATATTTTTTATTCACTTTTCTCTCTTATACCACCCGAAATTTTTAAAAAAGATAAAGAAACGATTTCACACGCGACAAGCACGCTTTCCTATTATAACGGGTTGTTCAAAAGGATTCCCCGTCCTTCCATCAAATATTCTGCTTTTTTCTGGCCAGTAGAGAAAGCCTAAATTTTCCGATGTGGATTGAAAGGAAGTTGGGGATGCGCCCCATCCAGTCAGCCTGAAGATCCTTGTTGGTGATCCCTTTCGCACGATCTTAAGAGAGCCTAGTTCCACAAGAGCCTTATCACGAGCCTTTACTTGATGAAAGGCGCCCTGTAAGATGCGCTATATCGACAAGGCGAGGAGAAAGGCCAGTTATTATGAACTCAAATAAAAAAAATATGGATTTAGAAGGCTTGTTCAAAAGAAAAAAAGACGTGGGTGGCATTATGACTGGGGTGTCAGTTAGAAAGGTTCTTACAATGTTCGTTCAATCAAGCAGCATTCTTTTTTTCTTAACTTAAGGAGAGGGAAGAGGGCTTTGTTTGGGTGTGGTGCATGCTTATGTTGTGAATGTTCCTGTGGGCCCCACACTTATGAAAAAAGTCATCCTATAATTCCCCCCACGGAATTCCACGCCTTGAGTTTTTGTTTTGTTTGCTGAGCCACGCCAAACATCCCCTTACGAATCAATCAATTTCCTCCCCCTTTTACCCAGCTTCATACATATCACGTGCTCTTCAATCCCCAAGGTCAATAAGCGTTTTGACGTTATATTCGAGGGTGTGGAGACTTTAAACTCCTTTTTGTAATTCTTGACATTATTCCCCCGTCCAAAATAAATAATTTTTTGACTTTTTCTATTAAAAAATTTACTTTTTAGTATTAGTTAGTAATAGAATTGATCATATTAAGATTTATTATCTCATATAACTAACACATATTTCAACACTATTCACTCCAAGAATAATATGAAAAAAAAGAATACATTTACTTTTGAAATCTGAAAAAATCACTTATTTTGAACCACAAGAAAAATACCAAAAAATTACTTATTTTGGACAGAAGATAGTAACATTATTTCTTCTATTATTTTGATTTATAAAAGAATGAAATATCTTTTTTCAATTTTATTAAATTTTCATAATTACACAAATATTATAGCATATTTAAGATCATAATTTTAAAGTCTTTATTTTTTTAATTAAATTTTGTGTCGAGTAAGCTATGACAATTGAAACAAAGGGAATATCTTTCTTAAAAAATATTTTACTTTACTAATATATAAAAGAGTTTATGGAAAAGAGCATAGATAACCAAATTTCTATACATGAAATAGATTCAGATTTGTTGTTTTCGGATATTAATACGGTTGTACCAATATTTTATTCGTGGCATCGTACTGTTGTACTACTAATATATTCTCCCGTGGAATCAATAATCGAATTCTTTTGGATGAACAATCTATACTGATTTTCTACTTTAGTATTCAATATTCGTGTTGCGCACAAATTGGCATGCACTTGCACACTTAAATAGTTAAACTATAGTACAAAAAAAAATTTATTCTCAAAACTCGAATTCTATACTTTTAATGAATGATAAAAGAAACATATTCATTCACTATTAACTTTTGACATTACAACAACTACAACAGTTATTACCCAGTATAGTCTCATAGAATGGGATGTACGCAAGTCTTATTCTTACCTAAAAGAATGAAAAAGTTGTTTCCAATCGACCCCCGACTTAGAAAAAAATAACTTTTAATATTAAATAAGGAAAAAAATATAGGTGATGTCAATTTGAGCCCAATTAAAGTGACTGCAAAGAAGCAGGTAGATGTTTGGCTGATATTGGGCATAAATTTATATGTTTTGATGTTATTTTATTCATGTTTTAATCGATTTTTGTTGTTATTTAGTGTTAAAAATGTCCAACATGATTTAGTTATTGATTTTATGACTAATGAAGTTGTGTGTAATGATTTAGAATTTTTGGAGTGCAAAAATATGAAGAAAAGATGCTCCAACTAGAGGAAAAGAGGTTGATGAAGTCAGCCCATAGCATCCGCACTTGGGCAAAGCTGAGATGGTGGAACAAAGGGTGGATGCGAAACATCCACCGTTGCATGCGAAGCTGAGATGCGGTGGACGAAGTGGATGCAAAGCATCCACCCTAGCATCGATCCCTGAAGCAGATTCGGACTACGATCAGGAGAACTTTGGCCCACGACTTTTACACGCAATATATATGCCAAAACACCTCTTTTAGGTCATCTAACATATTGAAAAGGGAGAAAAAGCCATGACAAAGCTTGGGAACTACAGAATTCGTCTTGAGTTCTTACATTTTCCTTCTTTTATTGATTTTTATGGGTTCCTAGGAATTACCTGAAATTGTTACTATGAGGATGCGTGGCTGAAAACCCTGTTGTTCTAGGTCCATGGGTGAAACATGAATGTTGATGCCTGAAGTTTAATTTGATGAAATTGATTTTATCTTATAGGATTATTTATTTAATTTCGTTTTTAATTATTTGTTGAGTAGCTGACAATGAAATATTATTTACGAATCTAGAGTAAAACTCGAAAGTGGGAATTCTAGATTGCATATAGAATTAAATAAAGCAAATTCTTGAACCCGGCCAACGGGGAACAGATTCACAATTAGGATAAACATATACCTTATTGTCTTGCTTGGTTGAAATACAGGAAGTATAAATGCATCTTTATTAATTTTAATTCCATAGACATATATGCATTAAGTTAGCTTAAATTTGACAGATTTTTATGAGCAATATCAACCATGTCAATCAACAATCCAGATAAATTAATTAGCCATTTTAAGCCAAGAACACAACATGATTGTTACTTAACCCGTGATCATAAGATATTCTCTACTACTGATTATTATTTAAACTTGCTATTTGTCCGATTAATTTTTAGTTAATTCATTCCTTGATAATTTTAGGTAGTAAATTAGTGACTTTTACATTTTATGAAAAATCTCTTAAATCGATAAAGTAATTGAATTTGAATCGGACCATAATTAAATACAATTATTTGTGAAAATAATATTCTATTTACTTTTTTATCATTTCACGACCGCACACACTTGCGTGGTGTTTTTGATTGCATCACTGGCGCGTGAGCTGAGTTAGTGGAGTAGTGGATAGCGGTAAAAGCTTTGGCAGTAGAATGATGTAAAACATGTGTTTACGTGGGACAATAGCAATACCTTCTCATACTTCACATCATCACTTCCTTAAAACAGTAGTATGCACAACAGCTGCTCCTTAAATTCTTCGTAACGTATCTCCCGTTATATAATTAAGAAGTTTAAAAGCAATTATTGTAAGTTAAGAATTAAGTAATTATATACTAAGAAAATAACACAAAAGAAAAAGGTTCAAATTTGTTTTTCTATAAACTATCGACTTACTTTAACTCTGCTCTTCATTAAAAATTGACTACAAAATATGTTTACTATATATTTATCTTTCGTATCATATTCACCATTTCTCTCAATCTCACAAAACAGATTGAGAAGTTTAAAATAGCTTGTTTTAACATCTTATATGTGTTAAAATAAAAGACAAACAAGTACTCACCCCAAAATACTCACCCGTAACAACTACGATTTCCCCTCTTACCAAAAAAAAGAAGAAAGTATATGTATTTATTAGGATGATATTCTGTCTATTTTTTATGAATATATTATCCCCGTGGCGTCATATGTGATAAATATAACAACGAGAGTATATTTTAGGTCAATTTCCAAAGAGAATAAAGTTAAGCAAAAGTTAAAATTAAGTTTAGAAACAATCATCTGTTGGGATATATATTATTAACAATGAGTTTGGTTTAGATATAATATTTATTATAAAATAATTATTTATTCAGTTTTAATAAAGTTCTAAATAGATCATATAATAGTCTGTGTCCTTTGCTTATATAGTAAATGATTTAGTATATAGAGTTTAGCTTGTACATGAAAGATTAAATCATCGGTTCTTATAAGTATAAAGTTTGAGTTCATAATCTAATGATGAAATTGGACAAACCATCAGGGATGATTGTAGCACAAGATTAAATATAAATTATCTTGATTATGGAAATGGTTTAATTCCAGTTTTGTGTGCTAGTATATTTTGTATGTATTGAACGGATCAGGTAGAGATAAGTATTTTATACTGACTTAATAAAATAAACTCTCTAGCTATTAAATGTACATATACTCTTAATCTTGATATAATTATTATTAGCTGTGTATAGTATTATTGTTTTGATTTATTAAAACGCGAGATTCTTTCGTGGGTCAATATGCCTGGTAAATTGGATAATAATAATGTACATTGGCGAAGTAATAGTTAGTTGATGGAATCTATGTCTCGGTTTAGAGATTGATGATACACCTTTATGAAAGCTTATAAGTTTTCATGTGTAAACCAGGCCGGTGAATTTTGTATCTGACACATGAAACAAGTTAAGCAAAGTCTAAAGGAAATAATCAATAAATTAAATCGTCAGTAATTTAATTTAATTGATTCGTATCTGAATCTTAACATGAGGAGTTAAATAAGATTTAATGGATGAATTTTGAAATTGATAAGGAGTGCAATTATGAATTTTTAGTGGAATAATTCGTAATTAATTATGGTAGATATTAATTTCAAAAATTATAAATTAATTCCATAATTGGAAGCCCTGTTAATTAAATTCTGTGGTCCATACTATGCCTAATAGGAAATAAAGGAATCATTTTTCTAGTGGAGAAGAAAACTCAACAGGTTTTGGAAAAGGGTCTTAAATCTTAAAACTTGTGCTATAAATACATAAGGTTTTCCACCTAGAAGAAAAAAGAGATGGTGGCTGAAATTTTCAGCCAAGTTTTCCTAGAAATTTCGCCCACACAAAATTGCTATTTTCGGTTATTATTTGGGTAACACAGTATAAGACCGTGGAACGTTGGATGATCACGATTCTGCGGGTAATGGAGATTCCATTGAGAAGTTATGGAATAGAAGGCTCACGTGGTAGAAGAGATATGTTCACGCTTCAAGAGGTAACTCGTGAAATCTCATTTATGCTAGTTGTCTAGATTACATGTGATTTTGATACTGGGATTGCTTCCTCATCTTATTATAATCCATCAATTGGTATCAGAGCCCACTCAAATCTAATTAGATAACTAAGTTTTTCATGAAACGAGAATATGGTGTTTATGTGCGTTTTGTTTAATTACATAAATATGTGATTTTCTGAAAAACAGCACTCTGTTTTGTGAATTAACTATGCAAAATTTTGAACTATTCTTGTAATCATGAGATATCTGTTTTCTTATTGATATTTGATTGAGATTATCTGAATTTTTTGGGGTAAACCCTTGAAAATGCAAAATCTTTTTTTGATCGAATAGCCGGTATTTTCAGAGGTCAGCGAACTTGACGGACTCTGATTGAGCTGAAATTTGGTGGATCCATCGAAAACGACGTGGTGAGAAAAACTCTCTGCTTTATTAGTGAACCATGGTATTTTTCAGCGTTTTGAGGTCGTTTGGACTGTGTTTTTGACGTTTTTCTATTTTCTGGAAATTATTTCTTAATAATTTTAATTTCTTTTTAATTCAATGGTGGTGGGGTGACTCCCTATGGTCCCCATGATTAAATACTAGTCGTATAATAGGTTTACACATTGACTATTAGCAAATAGACGTGTTGTTGTATTAAATTCAATAATAAATGTGTATGATTTTATTGACTAGGTCTTACAAGGTATAATTGATATTATGTGATGACATAATTATTGTGTAAGAAAGTAAAATTCTCTATTTGATATCCTCGATGACTAATTATTGGAGCGTTTGACATATTTGTGCATAAAAAAAATTCTCAAATTTAAGTTTTTGTTTTCATGCACTACGTGATTACTAGTTTGGATTTTCGATGCAGAATTTTGTTCTCTGATTGGAGGTTCTAATTAAGTGAAATATGACGGTATTTTGTATAGGTTTTATATTGTTGGTATGACTTTTAAGCTGTAGTCTACCATAACATAATTTTATGAACAAAATATTTATTCACTTGTAAATTGAGAACTTGATGAGTAATAAATGGTTACTACTGAAGTGGTTTGTTTATTTGAACTCATGAAAAATTCTTAGTAAATTTGTACATGTGAAATTATATCTATTCATGGATTGAGCATTATGATTAACAAGTAGGATCCACAAAATGGTCTATTTATTTGAGTCATTGAAACATGTTTAATATATCATGAAAAATTATCCTTAAGAAATCTACATTAATGGTGAAGGTTCATAATTAGAAAAAGAGTTTTATCTTTGGGTACTAGTGAAACTACTCCACCATGAGAAGAGATATTGGGATTTTCACTGAATGAGAGAAAATATTATATCTCAGGTTCTTATGTGTTTAATAAAAGGATAATTTATTGCAAAAGAAGATATTATATATCCTAGAAATAGGAAGAACATAATATATGTCTTGAGCTCATACTGTAATTATAAGGAGAATGAAAATCAATATCATATTTATTTTAATTCATGAGACTACTTAAAACGGTTATTCTCCGAGTTTGGTTACAGGCTGGTGGTCATGAATTTGACGGACTCCGATTGACCTGAAACTTAATGGTTCATCAAAACGATGTAGTGAGAAAAACTCACTGCTATGCAGTGAATCATGTTATTTTTTGGTATTTTATATTAGGATATATTGTGTTGTGTATCTTTTTATTATTGGTAGATATTCTCTCATTATTGTACAGTCCTATAGTTGGTAGGATTTGATATTGTACAGTCCTATAGTTGGTAGGATTTGATATTGTACAGTCCTATGGTTGGTAGGATTTGATACCTCTCTGCACTTTATATATACCTTTGTGAGCAATAGAAGAAAATCAAATTCTCCCAAAACTCTCTACATGGTATCATACGCCAGTGGCTTATCGCCAAAGAAACCCTAATTCTTCCCTACCCGCGCCGCCGCTGCACTAATCGCCAGCCGCCGCCGCCGCTGCACTAATCGCCAGCCCTCTCTCTCTCGCCTTCGATCAGCGCCTCCTCTCTTTTGCCTCGCACTTCATGGCCGCTACGACTTCAAACGATCTTCTCCAGCCGATTGTTATCAATGCATCGGCTCAGATCCCACTCAAATTGGACTTCACTAATTACCTGGCGTGAAAATTCCAATTCCGAACCCTCCTTACGGGTTACGACCTCATCGGCTTCTTGGACGGATCGATTATTAGGATATATTGTGTTGCTCATGTATCCTCTGCCGATCAGCTTGCTGACGCTCTCACCAAGCACTTATCTCGTCCTCGTCTTCTTCTGCTGATGTCCAAGATTGGCGTGTCCTCCGGCCCTCCATCTTGAGGGGGCGTATTAGGATATATTGTGTTGTGTATCTTTTTATTATTGGAAGATATTCTCTCATTATTGTACAGTCCTATAGTTGGTAGGATTTGATATTGTACAGTCCTATAGTTGGTAGGATTTGATATTGTACAGTCCTATAGTTGATAGGATTTGATACCTCTCTGTACTCTATATATACCTTTGTGAGCAATAGAAGAAAATCAAATTCTCCCAAAACTCTCTACATTTTGAGGTTGTTTAGATGGGTTTTCAAGAAGTTTATTAAATTGAATTTGTTATAAGCATGAAAAATTATTCCTTATATATAGGCTATATTTGTGTTAAATCTGAAACATGTGATTTAACTTGATATGATATATATGAAGAATGCAAATCACATGGATTTAATCCTAATTACGCAAAAAATAATTTATTCGAATTTGATCCAGTTTTGGCGATCATGAATTTCAGGATCTCCAAATGATCTGAAATTTGATAGGATCATCGAAAACGGTCATTTAAGAAGAACTCACTATAATGCAGTGATTCACATCGTATTTTGACGACTCGGGATCGTTTAGATGAGTTTTTTGGAGGTTTGACGGATTAAAATGTGATTTACATACGAAAGTCATTCTTTGTATCATTTTATTTATGTATAATCTTGAACATGATAACACATGTTGATTTGAAATGAATTGATATATGATAAAAAAAATACAGGTCATATTTTAAATTCTTAAAAAATGTTTAAAATGATAGTTTTCTAAATTTGGTCGCAGCTTTTGGAGATTGTGACTTTAACGATCTCCGATTGATATGAAATTTGGTAGATTTATTAGAAACAGTTCAATGAACAATAACCACTGCTATGCAGTGTAAAATATTAATTTTATTATTTTAAGACTGTTTAAATGGGGTATTGAGCATTTTTTTAAAATTGTGGAACTTAATATTCAGAGAAAAGTTTGTGGTTGTGATAAAGTGGTGATAGGAATTAACCCCTATGGTCTTCATTTTTTTTATTTATAGTGAGATAGTAAATTTACTCGTTGACATTAGGTCTTCCTCCATATCGGATAAATTTATTATGAACTCACTGGATATAGTTACTAGTTATTGGTAACCTATGTTAGCTCTTCATCTGAGTTTAAGGGTTAAATCAATTTTGTAACTAAAATACAATCATGATTAAATGGTGATAGAATTATATTTTTATGGTCTTTCACTATTAATTTCAAGTGAGTAATAAATTTACGCGTTGGCTTTAGGTCTTTCTCCATATCGGATAAATTTATTATAAGCCCACTAGGTGAAATACTAGTAATTGATATCGTGTACTTACTCTCCATCTGAGTATACATGTTGGATCAATGGAACTAGAGCTATTAAAAATGATGTTCATTTAACTTAAATTAACAGTATACTCTCCATCTAAGTTGGGTCTGTTTTAATTATTAGAGTAAATAATCTGGCATTGCATATGTATGTTGCGTGAATAGTTCTTTCAACATCGAAATTGCTATTCAAGATGCATGACATATATGTGTAGTGTGTTTGAAATTTTTGTATTAAAAAGTTATATACAATTGACTGAAAATAATAATATGCTCTCCATCTGAGTTGGTTCTATTTATTTTTGGATTGTATAATTCTTGCATTATATAATATACTTTGCATGAATGATTCTTTTTCCATCGAAATTTATTATTCCAGATGCATGTATGTATATAAATATTGAATGCAGTCTGAATTTTACTATTCAGTGTTTTGACTTATTATGATCTATTTAATGTTTTTATCTCAACTCCACAATTATTTTATGCAATTGGTCGTATTACTTGTTAAAAGTATTTTTAGTGATAAGGCATTAATTTTAAGGATGTAATATATGTACTTTTGTTAGAAGGAATTTAATTCCAATTTCTAGGCAAAATAAAAGATTGATATTTGTTTTATTTTTCGAATAACTCTTGAGTTATTGAGCTTAATAAATATTTTATCTGTTGTGGTACATGAATGCACGACCTTGTTATTGTATATTGATGTCTCTCCTGAATAGAACAATATTAGTCTACCTCATAAGAGAATATGTTCTTCAAAATTGAGTAAAACTTATCTGTGCACTTTTGTTTAAATCATATTAATCTTGATAGGATTTCAAGTTGGTCAAGGATGGACCTTAAGGTTCATTGAAAGTAGAGGCACTACCAACTTGTGGATCCTATTTGGAAGGAAATTTGACTAAAAGATATTTCCTTTTAAAAGGAAATAAAACTAGTGATAAGTTAGAATGAATCCTTTTTTATTTATATGGTTAAATGAACATACTCTTTCACTGAGCCGAGGGTCGATTGGAAACAGCCTCTCTACCCTTTCGGGTAGGGGTAAGGCTCGTCTACATATTACCCTCCCCAGACCCCACTTTGTGGGACATTACTGGGTAGTAGTTGTCGTTGTTGTTGTTAAATTAACATACTCGTAAGAGAAAGATTTTGAGTATTTTGTGATGTTCATAAATGATTACTTAAAATATTTAATATATTTATTTGACGCGCTGTAAGTCTTAATGAATTAAGTAATTCAAGATTTTTAAGATTGAGATGGAGAAGCATCAAAGAAATATATTATGTTACTACAATTTGATTGTAGTGGCGAGTGCATCTCTAAAAGTTCTCTTGTTACATATCAAAATAAGGGATTACATCTCGATTGACTATACTGTAAACTCCATAATAGAGTGGTGTAGTAGAAAGAAGAAATAAGTCTCTTTTGGATATGGATAGACTAATGACGTGTTATTCAAATTTGCCTTATTTATTTTTAGAATATTTCCTGGAAACTGCAAATTACATTCTGAATTTAGTTTCTTCTAAGTTAGTACATGGGATACCTATAGAACTATGGACTGAATGTAAGCTCGGTCTGTGACATATTCAGATATAGGATTGTCCCACATATGTGCTGAAAGGCAAAGCAGATATGTAAGTTGGCACTAAGAATGGATAGGTACATGTTTATCTAATATCCAAGAAAACGAATAAAGCTTTGTTTTATTGTCCTAAAGAAAATAAGGCAATTGTTAAAACAATTGTATTTTTCTAGATAAGGAATTTTTAATAAAATATGTTCCTAGAAGTAAACTATTTTACAGGAACTGGGCAAAAAAATAACTAGATGTTCAAGAACATCAAAACCCACACGTCAGAATTGACGTTCCATTGCATTTAAATAGTGGGAGAACGTTAATAGACATGATATGCCTTTATCGAGTGGGAGTGATGTTTGAACATTGAACACTACAGTAAGAAGTTACTAATATTTCAATATCGTGAGGTAATGAAGGTAATATTAGTAGACTTCGTCGTAGTGGGAGAAAGCTTAATAAAATCATAGCTCAGTGTACATTCTTGTGATAGTTTCGGTAACAGGATCCCTGAAGAGTTTAATACCAAACTAGATAGTTACGACAAAGCATTACTGGACAAATATTACATCAGATATAACTTGGCAAGATTCTTTAACAAACCTTATTTGGTGAAGACTTTTAATAGTCATGTAAAAGAATGCCTGAGAAAGTTATAGATGCATGATTATGAGTTTAAGTGGGAGCTTGTTGGGGCATATACTATTAACCATGCATTTGGATATAGTATATTCTAATAATTATTATGGTTAAAAGTCTAAGAGGGAGATTGTTGGGATATATACTGTTAACCATGGGTTTGGTTTGGATATATTATTTATTATGAAATGATTGTTTATTCAGTTTTAATAAAGTTTTAAATAGATCATATAATAGTTTGTGTCATTTGCTATATAGTAGATGATTTAGTGTATAGAGTTTAGCTTATACACGGAAAATTAAATCATCGGTTCTTATAAGTATAAAGTTTGAGTTCACAATCTAACGATGGAATTGGACAAACCATCAGGAATGATTGTAACACAAGATTAAATATAATTTATCTTGATTATGGGCATGGTTTAATTCCAGCTTCTTGTGCTAGTATATTTTGTATGTATTGAAAAAAGAGATGGTGGCTGAAATTTTCAGCCAAGTTTTCCTAGAAATTTCGTCCACACAAAATTGCTATTTCCGGTTATTATTTGGGTTAACACAGTAGAAGACCGTAGAACGTTGGAGGATCACCATTGTGCTGGTGATGGAGATTCCATTGTGAAGTTATGGAACAGAAGGCTCACGTGGTAGAAGAGATATGTTCACACTTCAAGAGGTAACCCGTGAAATCTCGTTTATGCTAGTTGTCTAGATTACATGTAATTTTGATACTGGGATTGCTTCCGCTACTTATTATAATTCATCATCATCAATGACACACGGGAGGTAATTGCTCCTTCCTTAATCAAAATTTTTGGGTTCGAGCCCTGAAAAAATCTTTGATAGAAAGTGCGTCTTCTCTGGAATAAGGCTCTGTACGGCACGAAAAAGAATATAATTGAACTTTAATAAGGATACTGAATATCGGGTGAAAAACCAAAAGAAGTTTAAGAAACAATTGCGTAGTTTGCTCATTTTTCTTAGAATTGAATTAATTAATTCCAAAATATATTATAATTTTAAACTGCTTAATTATTACTTATATGGAAGATACGTTACGAATATTTGGGAGGGGTGGGGGTCTATCCGGCAGTAATAATAAGTGGTGGTGGGCTCTGTTCCTGAGGCGAGTGTGGCTATAAAGAGATCTGTTGTGCTTCGTTATCTCCCTTACTCTGTTCACTTTCCACTACTATTTCTTCTCCACAAAAACAATACAGAGATATATTCAAAACAGAAGCTTTTAGTAGAATATTGAGAGAGATGGGAAATTGCCAAGCCATTGATAATGCAACACTGCTTATACAACACCCTAGCGGCAGAGTTGACAAACTCTATTGGCCACTACCTGCTAACGAAATCATGAAAATGAATCCAGGCCATTATGTTGCTCTTCTTCTTACCACTACCACCTTGTGTCCGCCCACTAACCCCACCTCCACCACCGCCACCGCCACCGCGACAACCACCGCAAACAGAATTAACAGTGCAGGCAAAAATACTGGTAACATGCCAGTTCGTATAACGCGGATAAAGCTGCTGAAGCCGACGGATACACTTGTTCTTGGTCATGTTTACAGACTAATTACTACTCAAGGTTGGTTCTTTCTTTTTCTTTTATGGTGAATTAAGTGCTGAAGTACTACTTTTGAATCCTTAAAATTACTGCTCAGCTTATAATCTTTGTGTGTTGCTTATGCAGAGGTGATGAAAGGGTTGTGGGCTAAGAAGTATGCCAAGAAGCAGCAGCAGCTAGACTCCGGGGAGAAACAAGATAAGTCAACTCATGAGAAATTTTCAACATCACAGTCCAAGAATGGACAAAGAAGATCTGAAATGGATAACTCCAAACAGGTGATTCTCCTTTTTTCAAACTTCATGCCAATCCGGTTTCTCATAGTTTTCCCATGGCTAACTATGAACAGCTTAAAAAAAATTGTAAAAAATAAGAAGGAAAGGAACGTTTGTGTACAAAATTATCTGAGTCATAAATACTCATACAAAATAGAACTGAAGAAGATAGGATAAAGGTGATATTTTTTACTTTGTTTCTCTTTCATCTTTTGAAAGGTTAATAAAATAGAAGAAAAAATTAACGTCATCAATTAACAACAGTTTGGAATTCTAGTCTTACACTACTACCAGAAATTTTCTTTCTTTAATTATATAATTGTAAAATTTTCAGGTGAAACAAGAAAAGCATCGGAGCCCAAACGGTGCAAAACCCAGAACATGGCATCCCAAACTTCACAGCATATCTGAGTCTACAAACTGAGACTTTGATTCTTCTATTGGATTTGTGTATGAGATTCTGGACTAGAAGAAGGAGAAACCATATTTCCGCCAGACAAATAGAAAATTAGAGATAGCTAGCACGTCTAGCTATGCAGAATTAATCACATGTACAGCAGATATGAGAAAGGAACCTCAAAAAAAGAATTCACATGGCTTACCTTTGTAATCATTTCGATGCCTTTTTTTATTGAAAAGAATTGTAGGCTTTGTTGGAATCACCAAATTTTGTTACTTGTTTGGACTCTAATTAATAGACTTCCAACTTTGAATGAAATTATGATTTACACTTGCACAAAATTAGTGAACTTCTTTTTGAAAGTTTCAACCTATTGATCTTAGAGAATAGATGTTAATTGAAAATGACTACTTTAAATATTTTATTATTAATTTTAATACTTTAAAATCAATAGATCGTGAAATAAAAATAATTAGAACAGATGAAATTGTCAAGGCTTTTTATTTTTTATTTTTTTATCTTTCATTACTAAAAGGTTCAAATTTGTTCACGTACTATTTGAAATTGATTATCTTCCTAGTCTTGCACCCTTAAGGAAAACTCTTTTGCCCTTAATTAACCCTTAATGGGGCTCCAATCTGTGAGTTAAATCAAACCTATAGAAAAAAGTTGATGGATAAAATTGAACATTTTTCTCGAAAATTTCAGATTAATGAAGTTCACCTATTTCTCATTGGAATTTTCCTTAATGACAGACATTTTGCTTTCTGATTTAGCAAATAAAATTTGGAACTGTCCCATTTTTAATTTTTCTTTATATTACTAGGATCATTATAGTAATGAACATTTGGGGTTTTCATTTTTTTTTTTGTGGTGAATTTCAAATCAACTAGAAATAGTAGTCGCTTCTCCCCCTTTATACGAGCTTAGCTTATATATAGAGACCAGATAAAATATTCCAAAAAATTACCCAACAATGATAGAAGTATAAATAGTTTCTCCTTGATCATGAGTGCGCGAATGCTTTTAAATCCAACTTAACTTTTGTAGCAAAAGGGAGCACAATTGCAAAAGCCAGTGGGGAGGAAATGAGAGAGAAGGAACAAAGAGAGCAAATGGAAAAAGTAAAGATATTTGAGTGTGAAAAACCACCTCAAATGACAATAGGAAACAAACGCCAAAGCAAAGCCAAAAAGCGTCATATGCATGCGTGCATTATTATTTGGTAGGATATGCTGAGCTTCATATATTCCTAATACCTTTTCATTTGCCAAATAATCCTTAATAACCTACCTAGCTAATTTTTTTTTTCTTTATTCGGTGTTCAATACTCATAATAAAAGCCGAAATAATCTCGATTCGTATTGTATAAGAGCAATAAGATTAATTATTTTTATTCTTAACACTGAAATTCGAGATCTTGGTTAGAAGGATCAAATTCATCCCACCAAAAACCGTAACAGTGGACCTAACTAATCAAACGTCTATAATACCATCATTCATCAGAAACAAACACATGCCCCATCAAATGCTGTCTAATCATTCCTAGTTCCTACCTAGATTAATCAAACTCTAGATGTGGCACCCTACTAATATGCCATCTTCTATAGCTTCTCATGGGATAAATCACGTAGTAATAGTTTGATAATGAAGCTACAACAATGATTTCAAAGTTGAATTATCACACATTTAATTAGCGTCCCATTAATTTCTCTTTTAGATTTTCTTTCTTTTATATTCCTTTTTCTAATTTATTTTCTTTTCTGAGGTGTGGGTAGCTACAAGTACGAATCAAATACAAAAGATTTTATTTTATATTTACCGAAAGTGTAAATAAATATTTGTACGAATAGTGCAATTTAACCTTGTTGTTTGCTTTAGTTTTCAGGTTACTCATACCACGTATCATAGATAATTATCTCTAATAACTTTAAAGTAACATGAATATTAACTTTTAGTGGTTTCTTTAAAAACTGAAGGTTTAATTTTACCCAGATTAGGAACTTCATTTTGATCTTCTATGGAACAAAACATGGCTTGAGCTAGAAATGCTTTTTCGGCGAATTAACATAAGCTGATATTAAATTAGCTATGACATTATTAACGTGCTACTTTTTACATGTTCCACACTTAATTATTCATGGCTGTGACACTGACAGTGAAGACAGGATGATACGGGAAAAGAAAGTCTATATGAGAAAGGATACACAAATTTGGGATATTCGAAATATAAATCAATTTTCTAACGGGATAATTCATTGATATTGGATGATATTATTCCCAGTTCCCATAATTATTTGATTAAGCAAAGATATAAAATAGATTTGGATAATTCCTTCACACGACTTACGATTTCAATTCAAAGAATGAGCATCAGATGTTGTGATACATTCACGTATTTGACAACAACAACAACAACAACTATCCAGTATAGTCCCACAAAGTAGGGTATGAGAAGCGTAATATGTAGACGGGCCGGCCTTACCCCTACCCGAGAGGGCAGAGAGGCTGTTTCCAATCGACCATCGGCTCAGTGAAGGAAAGGAAAAGCAAAAACAAAAACAAAAGAGCATTAGTAACTCCAGCAGAAGTCGCGTAAATAATTATCTAAACATAAGAACCATAAATAACATAACATGCAATAATATCAGACAGAAACTAGATACATTAACATATTTGACACCGTAAACAAAACGATAAGAACAACCCCATCTTCCCATGGTGAGGCCAATTTCCACAAACTTAATAGTAATCACTATCTTAAGAAAGTAATAGCATCAATAGTTTTAAAAAACGATGCTTTTACCTATAAATCCACAGGCAGAGCATCTCACTAAGATTATTTAAGGATCCACTAAGAAAAGAGTCCCTAATCCAATGTTGTAAAAATTAATGGATAATATGCACACCTGGAATGAAATCTCAGGCCAATTCGTTTTATATTGAAGCTGGAGCCACATAGCCCACTCGGCAAAGTAAACTATTCTCAGATTCTAATTCAAGGTGAGAAAGTAATCTGCTTAATCATTATAAGACTTGGCAACTATAATAAAAGCATTTTTTTTGTGACAGGTATTTATAATGAATATGGGATAACAACTGATGAAGCTGTTATGAAATCTCCTATTTAAGGTGAATGTCTATAATTAGAGAGATTCTAGAGTTCTATTCTTGGTAGATAAATCATCCCCCTCCCTATAAATAAAGGGGTCTTCTACCATTGTAATGCACTCCTAACATTCTCTAAGTATCAATAAGAAGAACTCTCTCTACTCTTCTCTCTATTTGCTCTTGTTCTTGAGTTATTGTTCTTGTCTTTTATATTATTTCATAACACGTTATCAGCACGAGACTCTACCGTCTCAAGAAGCTCTTTAAGAAGATTAAGTCGCCGTCAATTTCTCCGCATCGGAGCCGCCGTCGTCTGCATCAGTGGAGAAAAGGAAGAAAACATTGAAAATATAATTGGTATACCTTAAAGGTAAGTAATTTACTTTTCCCTTTCAAATTCTTGAAATTCTACGATTTGATTTAATATACAAACAAAGTTTGATTATAACCCTAATGGAGTTTGTAAGAAATTATAACCACATGAAGTGGTAAAATCTCTATGTCCTGCCATGATTAAATTCATGTATGATTGTGGGCAAATAATTGAAAATCCGTCCCATTGAATTTGCTCCATTCCCTTTAGAGAATGTGGAAGCAGTATATGATAAGTCTGAAAGAAGACTAAAATATTACCATGAAGGTATCAATGAATGTGGACGTGGCAAAGAATTCCGTCCAATTGAATTTGCTCCATTCCCTTTAGAGAATGTGGTAGCAGTATGTGATAAGTCTGAAAGAAGACTAATTACCGTAAAGGTATCAATGGATGTGGACATGGTAATAGACGAAGTTATAATCGTCATTATTGTGGTAATGAGAACAATAAGGATTCTCAAAATAATCTTTCACTTTATGAAAGTAATATTTGACATGAGATTGTGTAAAGCACATGATTTTGATCCATTCCCTGAAGTGAATGTGATAATTGTAATAGAGCCCGTAAGTATGAACACGCTCTTGATGTAATTTTGGTTTATGTCTGACATTATGAAAAGAAAGTTCGTTGCCCTTGAAATTTCGGGCAAGAACTATATGATATGGGTGTTGGATACTTAAATCCATTTTGGATGCTATGGGTCTTGGAGACGCCATTAAAGACAGAAATAATGCATCCACCCAAAACTATGCTAAGGCCTTGATTTTCTTGCGCCATCACCTTGATGAAGGTTTGAAACTATGCTAAGGCCTTGATTTTCTTGCGCCATCACATTGATAAAGGTTTGAAACTATGCTAAGGCCTTGATTTTCTTGCGCCATCACCTTGATGAAGGTTTGAAGATTGAATATCTCACCGTCAAAGATCCACCTATCTTGTGGAATGGCTTAAAGAAGAGATATGACAACCTGAAGTTGGTCACTCTGCCACAAGCACGATACGATAAGAACCCAAAAGCAAATAGTTTATAAACTATATATTATCGTTGCGGTGAAAACGGGCACTGGTCAAAGGCTTGCCGTATACCATGACTTTTGGTTGACCTTTATCAAGCATCTCGAAAGAGTAAACGCCCTGAAACGAATTTTGTCTCTAACGACAACTTTGACATCACCCACTTGGATGTGGCAGACTTCTTTGAGCAACCCGAGGGGAAGATAGACCACCTAATCGGTGATGGATCCGTGATGAAAGAAGATGGAGCTATTTGATTTTACTTTACTTGTTTGTATTAGTGAATGAATAAACTAATAGCCATTAGTATTAGCTCGTATTAGTTAGTTCATGATATAATGTTAGTATTAGTTCTTTAGAATGTATCAATATGCTCAAATATCAATAATATTTTTACTTTCCAGTAGAGGTAATCGACTAACCTGAAAAACTAGTCGGTTATCTCATATTTCGCATAAAAACTGCAAAACAATCGATTGTCAATGATCAACAATCGATTGTCTTTAAAACAGTGTGATCTGGAATTTTACAAAAACAGTCAACAATCGATTGTCTATGATTAACAATTGATTGTCTTTAAAACAGTGTGTTCTGGAATTTTTCACAAATCATCCACAGTCGATTGTCTATGTCTAACAATCGATTGTCATTAGACAGTGTAATCTGGAATTTTTCAAAATAAGCCAACAATCGATTGTCTATATTTAACAATCGATTGTCTTAAGACAGTGTGATCTGAAGTTTTTCAAAATAGCAAATAATCGATTGTGTGTGTTTAACAATCGATTGTCAATGTTCAACAATCGATTGTTTGTGTTTAACAATCGATTGTTTGAAGAAAATGTTTAAACTGAAATTTTCAAACTGCAAAGTAATCAATTATGGATAACATGTCTGATTTCGTTAGTCAACTGTTAGCTGCAGATTTTGAAAATATTATGTGACACAAACGAATTGAACTTATTTATTCATATGTTCGTGTATTTCTTTTATATGTCAAACCATGGGAAGTAAATTGATTGAAGGCTCCGGAAGAGCAACTGTAACTCTGCCCAAAGGCATGACGTTTATCTTAGAGAATGCAATATTCTCCTCCAAGTCTAAGAAGAACTTGTTGAGTTTTAATGATATCAATCGCAATGTTCTCCTCCAAGTCTAAAAGGAACTTGTTGAGTTTTAAAGATATCATTCAAAATGGATATCATATTGAGACAATAGATGAGAATAATCTTGAATTCTTCATGAAAACGAGGCTGCCCATTTCGGTTTGGGTTCACGCCATTTTGCATGCAGCAATGCTAGTTCGTCGGCTGCCCACTTTGGTTTGGGTTCACGCCATTTTGCATGCAGCAATACTAGTTCGTCGGCTGCCCACTTCGGTTTGGGGTCACGCCATTTTGCATGCAGCAATACTAGTTCGTCGGCTGCCCACTTCGGTTTGGGGTCACGCCATTTTGCATACAGCAATGCTAGTTCGTCTCTGACTGACGAATTGACACAAATATTCCCCGTTGCAATTGGTTTTGGGTCATGGACCCAATATATCCCATTTAAGAATCTTTGGATGCGCAGTATATGTGCCTGTAGCACCGCCATCCCGCACCAAAATGGGTCTGCAAAGAATGTTAGGAATATATGTTGAGGTTGAATCGCCCTCCGTTATTCGCTACCTCAAAACATTGACAGGAGATTTGTTCACTGCACGATTTGCAGACTGTCAATTTGATGAGACACTTTTCCCAAAATTAGGGGGAGAAGTTGGTGAAACCAAATGGAAAATTTTGTGGAAAAATGCATCATTATCTCATCTTGATCCACATACCTCTATTTGTGAAAGAGGCACAAAAGATTATCCATTTGCAAAGAATAGCAAATCAAATGCCTGACGCATATATAGATTTGAAAAGGATAACAAAATCACATATCCTCGAAGTGAATGTGACAACATCTGATACATATTTGGAAGAATATGAACATGAAATTGGTATTAAATATACCACACTCACCCCTAGAAGGAGGTTTGAGATGATATATGGCATGAATGATCGTTGGTCACGTACCTATTGTACGCCAAAGTATTTTGGAAATATGATTATTAAAGGACAACGATAATGCAAGAAACATATCTTGCATATAAGTTTGACATGACCATAATGGTATAACTTTCTCTTTAAGAAAGATATTCACCACATGGATGTTGATGAATCTGTGGTAGTACAAAATTAATTGAGAGCTCTAGAAGAGCCAATTATTACTATGTTGGAGAAACACAATTGAGTATTGTGCTGTAGTAAGTCTCAAAGAAACTTATTCAGTTTCCAAAGTACACGCGAAAGCGATTGATTATATTGAGACTATAAATAAAGGAAGGCTTTGATATCTCCTATTACTACAACTTGTAACGGGGTAATTTGCATATGAAAAGCTACCCGCTTTGTTCTCCAGTTTGTACTACACAAACAAAAGAATGCCACAATAAAGTGGATATCTATTGGTATAAAAACCCATGTCATAATGAACTAGAAGTTTATTGATAAATGCACATGTCATGGTATAAATTTGAAGTTTACCAATATTGATAATTTATTCAGTTGGCATTCGTGTTAGCCATCTCATTTTAAGTATGATGTGCAAATTCACATAGGTGAATATTAAAGAACTAGAAAGTTCTTTACGAATTCTCTTGTATCACTTGTTCTCATTAATGAACTGACCAACTAAAGAGTTCGGGTTGAAGCCCATAAATTCTGAAAATATCAAAGGTGAATATGGGCCCATTCACCTGCCATGTATACCACATATGATGCATCTATGATATGGTTACATGCGCAATTGTTATTAACCCGCAGCCTGGCCGGTGCTTGCGAGGTAAATTGCTCAGTAATCTAACTTCAAGCATAATTTCCAGATTTTCTACTCAAGATAGTTCAACTTGATAAGTTGGTTTATATCAAAGTTGGTTTAGCAAGATAATTATTGAGTGCTTCCACTTAATAGCTAAACTGTTTCTTATGAGAACAAAGTTATATATATCAGTTTGATATACGTTGTATACGAGAGTATATTATATTCTCCCCTCACAAGTGGTTCAGGGTCAGGAACCAAATAATTTCATCTTATTATTAATGTGCTGTGTATATTGACATGATAATGCACAAAGATGATTTCTCAAAGTTGAGGAAACGAGTTAGCTTTTCTAACATGAGGGAGAGACATGATAAACACTTGAGAAAAGGTTACATATCCCCGAATATCATGATATGAACCTGAAGTTCATAAAAGGGATAATTCAATTGCAACATATTGCAAAGCATGCTATGCGCATTTGCTGACCAAAGAAAGTAACTAAATGGAAGAGATACAATTCAAGAAGAATTGATTCCATATGAAAGACATGTAGTTTTGAACCTATAGTTCAAATGCTTGAAAGTATATAGTCAAAGGTATGTATAATCAGTTTTCGATATCTTATTTGTCTAGCATGACATGGAAAACTTGATATGCATCTAAAGTCTATTATATGGCTTATATGACTTAACTTGAAAGATTTAAGTTGCTTGAAGCATATGCAATTCTTGGTCCTGAAGTACCACATCCTTAGTACAATTTGTGTACATATGTATCTTGCTATAACTATAAGCATGATGGCATTAAGAATGCATCTATGGAGATATTGAAGAGTTATTCCACGACATTATATGAAGATGTTCATATCTATCAAGAATGATGATTTCAAGGTGCGGAATATTTATTCAAGTCAATATGGTTGATTTGTCAAACGTCTACCAAAGATCGTTCTGAAGATGATGCACAAGATTGGAATGCAAATGCTCAAGGATATAAATTGATGTACTCATTAGGGGGAGTTAATGCGCGTTGCACTCTTTTTCCCTTACAAGGTTTTGTCCCACCGGGTTTTCCTTGCGAGGTTTTTAACGAGGCAACCAATAGGCGCATATTCAAACATGTGTACTCTTTTTCCTTTAATTTTTCCCATTGGGTTTTGGTTTTAAGGTTTTAACGAGGCACATTGTTGAATAGACATTCAAGGGGGAGTGTTATGAAATCTCCTATTTAAGGTGAATGTCTATAATTAGAGAGATTCTAGAGTTCTATTCTTGGTAGATAAATCATCCCCCTCCCTATAAATAAAGGGGTCTTCTACCATTGTAATGCACTCCTAACATTCTCTAAGTATCAATAAGAAGAACTCTCTCTACTCTTCTCTCTATTTGCTCTTGTTCTTGAGTTATTGTTCTTGTCTTTTATATTATTTCATAACAGAAGCAAAATTTTTAAGAATATTTGTAATAATAATGCTTCTTTCATTTTTGACTTAAAGCAATCATTTCAGTCTTCTTTTGTTGCACTGGAACAAGCGTGCATCATGCCCGGCCCTTCTTCTACTTTCCCTATCAAAGCCAATTAGATCCTTCTTTTTCTTTTAGATTTTCCCAGCTTCCAGCCTAACGTACTAGTTGGAGAAAGCAAAATATATTTTCTTTTAATTTCGGGGTTTATCGAAAATAATTTCACTACCTTCTAGATAGAGATAATATCTACATTAATTGCGACAAAAGAAAATAATTATCCACTCACATTATTCATTAGAAAATAGATTGAATAATGAATTATTTAAAAATAGTTAAAATATGGATAAGAATCATATTATCCACTTAAAAATGGATAATCAATGAATAACTACTAGGTTTAATTTTTATATTTTGTAAAGCATCGAATACGGAGTTACTCAAATTTGAGAGATTATGAATTTTCCCAAAGTAATCATATTCAAGAAGAGAGGTTTACCAATTTTTTATTCGTATTAAATATGAGCCAGATTAAATAATTTTATCCATTTTTGCACCGAGAAATTTAAAAATAGCCATATTTACCACTTGTCGTTGAAAAATAGCCAAGTTTCAAAAGTAATCGAAATTTAGCCACTTTAAATCTGAGCGAAAACACTGTTCAAAATCCGGAAAAATACGCCTCCAAATTTTACGGGAGTTCAAACATAAGCATAAGTATGCTTGAACTCCAGCAAATTTTACGGGAGTTCCAGCAAGTATAAATGTCCAGTATAATATACTGGAGTTTGAAGCACTGGTGCTCTAGTTTCCCGCAAATTTTACAGGAGTTAGCAAAGTATACCGGTCCAGCATAATATGCTGGAGTTCATACACAAATGCACCAGAACTCCAGTATATTATACTGGACCGGTCCATGTTGCAGCAACGTAGTTGCTATTCTTCATTTACTTGGTAAATGCTGGCAATTTTTGATTGACCAGTGTGAAAACTGGTTATACCATGATATTTTAACATTTTTGCATTACCCGTTCAACCCATCTCATATCCGACCCAACCCACCCGTTTGTCATACCTAGTATGCGTACACACTACCATCCAAAACTCCGCTCGTGGAATTATACCGGAGTTGTTATTGTTGTAATCAAAATCAAAGTACATATTGATTCTTACATCATAGGTGGATTTTCTTATTTTTAGTTTGATTCGGTTCTTCTTCAACCTTTTTCCTCTTTCAGATGCTTTGATAAAGTAAAAAGGTAGAGCACTACCATCTGGAGAGAAATTTAGCCAAACTCTCCCACTGGTTTCGGACCAGAGGAACTTGGATGAATCAAATTAAGATCATGGCATTAATGTAGCTGTGGTCCAAACAAAAAATGTGGCAAGATCATATACATAGTAGGACCTTCATTTGATTTTCAGCTTCCCAATTTAAAATGTGAAGAAAACTAGTAACTAACTCCAACAACCATTTTTGCATCTCTTACGTCTTTAACTTCTCCACCTAAAATTTCAGTGGTACCAGACTACGATGGTGATGTTATTGTGAAGGTCCATTAATTTTGGTAAATCAGTGCAAGTATCTCATATATATATATATATATATATATATATATATATATATATATATATATATATATATATATATATCTCCACACATTACATGTTCAATATCCTCTCGAAATCAAGTTAAACTTGAGTTAGTGTTTTACTTCAGAGGGTATGCATTTGCTTAAAATGGGCCAAGCAATTTAGGAGCATAAGATCATGGAAGATGGATGCAGAAGTTCTTTACAACCATAGTTCAAGAACTTATGCCACAACGAACTGATAAAAGTATGATAGAAAAGATGAAACAAGTCTGCGATCAAAATTGACAGATAGAGAACATAGGAGAAATAAATTGCACACGTTGTTGTATTGGAAAAAAAATTGAGTCTTTATTAAATGTGACGTGGCATGATACGTGGTTTGGTCAAACAGTAAAAGAACAATAAATGATTAAAAGGCACGGAAGACAACAGGTACGGTAGAAGAAAAGAAAACATGTACGAGAAGGAATATTAGATACGATTCTCGTATCTATCCAAAGATTCAATATCAACTGACAAAAAGGCATTGAAAACACGAATCTGATGACAAAAAGTAGTCTACATTCATTATTAAATAGCTGATACTTTATTCAATATTTAATAGCAATGATTATGCAACGTCTCATTAAATGCTCTTTATTATTTAGAATAATCCGTTACTCCTTGTCAACTATAAAGGAGGAAGTTTTATCATTTGTAGACACAGAACACTCTTGAGATCATAGTGAAATACAACTTTCTTATTGCTTTATTCTTATTCTTTGAAAGCCAATTATATTTCGGTCTCTTTGATTATCAGTAACCCGATTTCTTCTCTAAAATTCAAGCTTTGACCAAATTACATTTTTTTGGTTAAACAAATTGGTTCCATTACGGGGAATCTGATAATCCATTCTTTCTAAATAAACATTCAACCTATTGTCAATATGTCGAACAACAACAACGACCAGGCAAATCTGAACCATCAAATTCATGGGGAAGAGGAACTCAATAACGCTAACCTTCAAGCTTCTCCACGTGGATCTCGTGAAGGTACTCCAAACAATATGTCTGAACTGATGATGGAGGAGCTGAAACAAGAGATGAATTATTATAAAAAATAATCGACTCACGTATTAACAAAGCCTTACGAGCCCTAGTTGATCAATTGCCTGTTGCACCAGCAACACCAAACAACATGTTGGAAAACCCTCGCTTTGGTCTAGTTGATTCTGGCAATAGAGCAATCCCTAGTGACTTACAAGACGTAGAACCAGGTAATACACGTAATTGTCATCTTCAAAATTTAGTACTAACCTTGCAGAAACAACTCAAGGAGCAGAACGAACATATCGAGCAAATCTCTGGAATTTCACCTGTGATAAAAGGAATAGATGTGGATAGATAATCGTAACAGCCATGGAAACCAAGTGTTGCTCCTTTACCAATACCAAAGAAATTCAAAATGCCAGATATCCCAAAATATGATGGTACAACGGACCCTCGTGATCACGTAACTGCATTTACAATGGGAGTGAAAGGCAACGATTTGACCAAACAAGAAATAGAATCAGCGTTGGCTAAAAAGTTTGGAGAGACACTCACCAAGGGTGCATTAACCTGGTATTCTCTTTTACCTGAAAATTCAATAAATTCTTTTTCTAAGCTTGCAGATTCTTTCATAAAAGAACACTCCGAACTGCTTAGAGATTTCGTTGATAGATTCCAACGTGAAAGAATGATGCTGCCCCGTGTACCAGATAATTGGGCTGCAATAGCTTTCGCCAGTAATTTGAATGACAAAAGTTCAGAAGCCACGAGAAGACTTAAAGAAAGCCTTCGTGAATTTCCCGCAACTACTTGGAACGATGTTTATAACAGGTACAATACGAAGCTTAGAATTGAAGAGGATACCGTATCTCAAACTCAACAAGAAGATAGAAGCGGGTCCAGAAGGTCTAAAGCCGACAAAAGGTCAGGTAAAAAGAGGTACAAACCATATATGGGACCTGCAAAAAAGACCCACGTTCTAGGCAAAACAATCAACATTATGATCAGAGGTCGAGAGATAGGGGAACCGGATCTTCATCCAGGTTCAAAGGTGATCAAAACAACCAAGATCCACGGGATGATGATAGAAATTTAATGGCACGATTTGCTAGTTATAATTTCAATGTAGTCAATTTCGAGCTCGTAGCTGTTCTAAGGAGTATGGGAGATAAGGTACGGTGGCCAAAAGAGATGCGGTCAAATCCAAACAAACGTAATCCAGACCATTGGTGCGAATTTCACAACGACCATGGGCATAAAACATCAGAATGCAGACTTTTACAAAGTGAAGTAGATCATTTTGCTGAAGAAAGACTACCTCACGGAGATGTTCAGTGAAAAGGGAAAGCAGGCTTACATGAAAAATAGGCAGGAGCCACCAAAATCACCTTCACCTAAGTGGATAGTAAATGTCATCAATGGAGGAGAAGACATTTACTGAGTAACATATACGGCTTCGAACAAAATTTCCAAAATGACGATCACACACGGCAAGCGAGTACGACAAACCTCAGAACAAGAGAGTATAAGCTTCGATGATGCAGATACGGAAGGAGTAACTACACCGCATAACGATGCTCTGGTAATATCTTTAATTATATATGACACTAATGTAAAAGGAGTTTTAATTTATCCAGGTAGCTTTGTAAATATTATTCTACTGAGAATACTGCGAGAAATGCAAGATGAAGACAAGATGATACCAAAAGCGCATGCTTTATCAGGCTTCGACAATTCAAGCGTGGTAACAAAAGGTGAGGTAACTCTGACGACTTAAGCTGCAGCTGTTGTTAAAGAAACTAAATTTCAGGTAGTGAATTTGGAAATAGCATACAATGTAATCATGGGGAGACCTTGGATCCATGATATGAATGTTGTTCCATCAACCTTACATCAAGCCATTAAATTTCCATCACCTTGGGGAATATGTCAAATTCGAGGGGATCAACAAATAGCCAAGAGTATCAACGCAATAACAGATACGAGCACCGCAAGTAAGGAGAAATAGCAATTATCGGAAAAATAGTTGAAGGTATCAGCAATCAAACTTCAACTGAAACAACAGATTTATATTCGAGGCCTGATGTAATTCAAGAGCCTGAAGAAAACAAGAATATTAAAACGACAATAGAAGAACTCGAAGCTGTGGTGTTATTTGAACAATGGCCAGAGAAAAAAGTTTACGTCGGAGTCAATCTAAATCTCGGCATGCGAGGTAAGTTAATCAAATTTTTAAAAGCTAATGTAGATTATTTTGCCTTGTCCCATGCTGATATGATAGGTATTCCACCAGATGTGATGACTCATAAGCTTAACGAAGACCCATCTTTCACCCCCAATTAAGCAAAAGAAAAGAAAGCAAGGAGCTTTCAAAAATCAAGTAATTCAAGGTGAGGTCCAAAAGTTGTTGAAAATCGGGTCCATTCGTGACGTAAAATATCATGTTTGGTTAGCTAACACGCTGGTCGTACCTAAAAAGAATGGTAAGTGGCGAGTTTGTGTAGATTACACTGATCTAAACAAAGCTTGCCCAAAAGATTCTTTTCCTTTACCCCATATAGATCAATTGATTGATGCAACTGCAGGTCATGAACTTTTAAGTTTTTTAGATGCATATTCGGGGTGCAATCAAATCAAAATGGACCCAGGTGATGAAGAAAAACTTCTTTCATCACATACCGGGGGAATTACTGTTACAAAGTAATGCCCTTCGGTCTAAAAAATGCTGGAGCAACCTATCAAAGGTTAGTTACCAAAATGTTTCAAGAACATTTGGGAAAAATAATGGAGGTATATATAGCCGACATGCTCGTCAAAACCAGCATTCCCATGACTATATTTCTCATTTAACTGTTACTTTTGAAATTTTGCGAAAATTTAATGTGAAACTCGATCCTGAAAAATGTGCATTTGGAGTTGCATCTGGTAAATTTTTAGGTTTTCTTGTCTCTAACCGAGGAATTGAAGTGAATCCTTCCCAGATTAAAGCAATTGAAGAAATACCTGATGTCCTTACTAGTAAAAAGGAAGTTCAGAGGTTAACATGAATGATAGCGGCCCTAGGGAGGTTTATTTCAAAATCATCATAAAAATGCTTCAAATTTTTCTCTATGCTCAAAAAGCAAGACCATTTCGAGTGGAATGAAGATTGTCAACGAGCACTGAGGGACTTGAAAGTTTATTTATCAAATCCTCCTTTACTGGCTAAACCTAAAGAAGGTGAAAGGTTACTCATCTATCTAGCAGTATCGGAAGTAGCAGTAGTGCCGTTTTAGTACGAGAAGACCAAGGTAAGCAATCTCTGATTTATTATGTAAGAAAATCTTTATTAGATGCAGAGACAGGGCATCCACAATTAGAAAAATTAGCATTAGCTCCCATCATGACATCTCGAAAACTACGACCTTATTTTCAATGCCATCCTATTGTTGTTGTTACTGCTTTTCCTTTAAGAAATATATTGCATAAACATGAATTGTCAGGAAGACTAGAAAAATGGGATATAGAACTAAGTGAGTACAAAATAATTTATCAACCTCGAACTGCTATCAAATCTCAAGTACTCGCTGATTTCGTAGCTGATTTTAGTCAAAGCATACATCTAGAAGTAGAAAAAGAATTACAAGTTTTTAACAGAGCTAATCCGGGGACTTGGCTATTATTTACCGATGGTTCATCTAATGTAAAAGGGGCAGGATTAGGAATTGTTCTTATACCACCTACGGGTGAAACAATTAGACAATATATAAAATGTCACCCTGTAACTAATAATGAAGCAGAGTATGAAGCTGTGGTTGCAGGTTTGGAGCTAGCATTAGAACGTGGTATCATGCAAATTATAATCAAAAGTGATTCACAGCTCGTAGTCAATCAAATACTAGGGACTTACGTAGCTAGAGAGACTCGAATGCAAGAATACCTCGGAAGGGAACAGGAGTTAATAAGACAGTTCCAAACTTGGAAAGTGATGCAAATCCCAAGAGAAGAGAATTTGGAAGCAGACGCCTTAGCTAACCTTGCATCTGCAGCAGATATAGCAAAAGATGCGAATGCCTCAATTATACATTTTTCCATTTTGTTCTTGACCCTGATAAAAAAGAGGTAAATTTTAATCACTTAACTTGGGATTGGAGAAACGAAACATATTTTTCATGGTCTATATCATGCCAGTTATAGCAGTCCTAGGGAATTTGTTCGGTGTCTCGGAGTTGTAATCTTCCTATTAATGATTGTGACAGCTTTCATAGGATATGTACTACCTTGGGGTCAGATGAGCTTTTGGGGAGCTACAGTAATTACAAGCTTAGCTAGCGCCATACCTGTAGTAGGAGATACCATAGTGACTTGGCTTTGGGGTGGGTTCTCCGTGGACAATGCCACCTTAAATCATTTTTTTAGTCTTCATCATTTACTCCCCTTTATTTTAGTAGGCGCCAGAATCGGGTCTTTTTTGCAGCACGAAATTGTACCTGAAGACAAGGTGAAGGCTCATGCATTAAGAAATAAAGCCGCTCGTTACTGCTTGTATCAGGGAAATCTTTACCGTAAAATGTTGGTGGACCATTAGCCAGGTGTCTCGGACCTTCTCAAACAGAATATGTGATTAGAGAAGTACATGAGGGACATTGTGGAAATCACGCAGGAGGCAGATCACTGGTTAAAACATTGATTCGAGCGGGATATTACTGGCCTAAAATGGAAGAATAAGCAATTGATTTCATTTCATATCTAAATCTGATAAATGTCAAAGGTATGCAAATAACATGCATAGACCAGCAGAGTTATTACATCCTGTCATAGCTCCGTGGCCCTTCATGAAATAGGGAATGGACATCGTAGGACCATTACCTCAGGCAAAAGGTCAGGTAAAGTTTCTACTTGTACTTATTCATTATTTCACTAAATGGGTAGAAGCAGGAGCGTTTAAAATAATACGAGAAAAAGAAGTTAAGGACTTCATTTGGAGAAATGTAATTTGCTGCTTTGGTGTTCCAAAGGAGATAGTTTGTGATAATGGACCACAATTTATAGGAGCTCAAATCACAGGATTCTTTCAAAGTTGGCAAATCAAAAGAATTATATCGACACCATATCATCCAGTAGGTAATGGGCAAGCAGAGTCTACAAACAAGGTAATTATCAACAACCTAAAGAAAAGGTTACAAGAATCAAAAGGCAATTGGACTGAAGTATTACCAGCGGTATTATGGGCTCGAATGACAGCAAAAACAAGTACAGGAGAGACACCATTTTCAATGGTCGATGGTGCAGAAGCTTTGATACCAGTTGAGATAGGTGAACCTAGTACACGACGTCTTCAAGCAGAAGAAAACTCGAACAATAAAGAGTTACCAGTAAATCTTGATTTACTTGAAGGGAGAAGAGAAGCTGCGTTGATAAGGATGGCAGCTCAAAAGCAAGTAGTTGAACGATATTACAATAGGAAAGCACGCCTCAGGTTTTTCAAAGTTGGGGACTTCGTGTTAAAAAAGGTTTCCAATCTACGAAGTCAGCTAATTCAGGAAAGTTAAGTCCAACATGGGAAGGACCATATCGAATTCGTGAAATTGCAGGCAAAGGAGCATACGAGCTAGAGGCAATGGAGGGCAAGGTTTTACCTTCACATTGGAATGCCGTTCATTTGAAGAGGTATTACTTCTAAAGAAAGTACCCATGGTCAGGTATCGCCATGTTAGAATATTTTTCTTTGAATTGTTAAAATTATACTAACGATTTTAGATGCTAGGCAAAAACCCTAACTCGTGCCAAATGATGAGTCACGACCTGCACGGAAAATTGGAATACTCTTAAATTCCTAGCCCAGTGATACATTAATCTGATGGAAATACACACGAGTTAGGCAGTCTTCATCTATAATCGTACCTTCGAGTCCCATATGTTTTTCTGTTTCAGGAAAAGGACCAAAGATTGGGAGAAAATATACAAGTGTTCGAGGCTTCATACTTTACCGCTCAAACACTTGAGGGATTGTACTATATACACACGAGTATCTGCAGTAATAGATACGAGAGAGCAAAATTATTCAAGATTTTCAAATCAAATCGAGTTACGATGATTCAAGTATCAATCTAAAAGCATCCATCATAGTGTTTTTTCTTTCTTAAGAACAATGAAGTCATTGCTTAAACCCTTCCTAAGTATGTAAATGCAGGGACATGATTATGTATCGGAACAGGTTAATCAAAAAAACCTTGTATATTTTGTAAATATGTTAAAAGAAAACAGTTGCGAGAAAGTTATAGATGTATTTCAATACATGTAATATTCAAGAAACTTATCAAAGTTTATGAATAAAAACTTTACAAAAGTTATTTTATGTGAAACATGATTGTTCCTATTTTTTTCATCGTATGTTAACACCGTTATGAAGTTGAGACGTCTTCTTCATTAAGTGTCAATAAATAAAAGGGCCGTCTTTTATTTTTCCTCATGTTGGTAACACATGAGAAGAATCATGAAAGCATTTTCCGAAAAGGATAAAAAATGCTAACTTACTCTCTAAGTCATAAAAAAGAAAAATAGGCAAGAGTAAGGTAAAATCATTCTGCAAAAATTAAATCAGAAAATAGACAAGGATTATACAAACTTCTTAACATAAAAGCTAAGGGTAAAACTTAGCTATTACAATACATTTGTTTTTCTACAACAGAGGCCCCATTATAGAAACTGGGGACTTCATCACATCATCAGAATCAAATAAAAGAGGTAAGGTTAAACATCTTCATTGGTCACTAAGGTGATTGGAGCGGTAGGAGTCGTAGCCTCATTATGCTTGGTTGAAACTCCTAAGAAGCAGCAACAGGGACAGTCTCAGCTGAAATTGAAGTACTAACATTTTCATGAGAAGCAGTAGACACGGGGATTTCCGTTCCTAAAGGCTGTGTTGTAGGTAAATTACCCCCGGTAACTGGAACTGTAACTTCAGTAACTTCAGCTGTTGACTCTAACATCAAAGGCTCTTCAACCCCTTGAGTTTCCACTGTTGCAGAAAATATGTTAATTACCTGGGGAGAAGGACTTTCGGTTGGTTGCTCATTCTTCTCAATCAAGTCTAAAACTTTGGCTAACTCAGATTGCAAGTCGAACTTTTCCTGAGAAGCTTCCATTAAAGCATCACGACGAGATTTCAATAAGGCCTAGTTAACCTCACAGTTGAAATTCTCAACCAAGGAATTGTAATCCTTCTCCAGGTTTTCATAATCTCTTCCCCACGTATCTAAAGTGTTCTTCATTGCTTCAAGTTCAGCTAAGTGGAAATCAAGGGAAGATTGAAGGTTGACACGAGAACTCTCCAACATATGAATCTTAATGGAGGAAATCCTTAAATCATTATGAGCACGAGATAAGTTCTCTCCCAATTCTTTTGCATATTCCTCCTTTTTCTCCAGAAGAGCCTTGAACTCATTAACTTCATCATTAGCTCTAGATAAAGAACCTTCCAAAATTTCTTTATCCTTTTTAAGTTTACCCTATGAAGCATTAGCAACTCCTAACTCTGTAGATAAGCTACGGTTCTTTTGCTCCAAGTGAACTTTGTTCTCCTATAACTCTTCTATAGTCCCTTGAGCACTCTCATACTGGTCCTTCCAATTCGCTGCTTCAAGTAATGCATCCTCAGCTATTTTCCTAGCTTCGGAGATAGCCTTTGTAGAATCACGATCCTTTTTCTCCAATAAAGAAATTCGCCCCATTAGCTCAGTCCCAATGAGATTTGCCTACAAATATAAAAAAATGAAAGTTAGGACTCAAAACAAACAAGGGGGGGGGGGGGGGATATTTTTCAAGGTCAAGAAAATTACCTTTAAAGTTGAATGAACTATGTCATTCATCAAGGTGTAGCAGCTGTGGCTTTGCATTTTATTTTTCTCAATATCCCCAATAAGAGGCTCGAGCCATGTATCTGCACCTCCATATTTTCTCAAAAGGCTTCGAGTAGCAGGAACTTCGAGAGTAACACTTCTCATAGCCAAGCTTCTACTACTAGAGCTAACCTCTACTGGAAGAGCAAAAGAAGAGGGAACAATAGAAGGGGGCGTAGTAGAAAAGGTAAACACTACAGGGGTCGTTGAAGTTGAAGCAGGAAGGGAAAGAGAAGCTATAGAAACTGATTCAGGAATGGGAATGGAAGTTTTCACAGCTGGTGAAGGTAAGGAAGTAATTATTGATGATGAAATACTTACAATTGGAGAAGAAATGGAAGGAGAAAGAACGAATGAAGAAAGGGGAGCTTCATCAAAAACAGGTTCGAGCTCGCCCCTCCAAAAACCACTATCCAAGGGAGGTTGAGTTGGTACAGTCGTGGCTTTTGGCATGGTCTCCTCATCGAAGTTGATTAAAACAAGCTCGATAGTAGAAGTAATTGTAGAAGAAGTGATTGCAGCAGAGGCACGAGCAGGAGAATCTTCAATTTCATCATCCAAAACAACGCGTCTCCTAGCTCTTGGCCTAGATACCAAAGAGGTATTATCTTCTTCTTCATTTTCAGCTTCCATTACTAAAGCTTTTCTTTTGGCTAAAAGGGCTTTAGCCTTATCCAAACCAAGGGCAGAGTTGGCAGTTGTACGCATAGCTATAGCAACCTCTGCTGTCATCCCTTTTAATCCAAATCCTGATAAAAAGAAGGATTTGAGTTCATCATCAAAATTTAGTATACGTATCAAGAAAGTATATATGAAAAGAAATACGTACCGTATGTTTTTACTGTCCACCCGTGTAAGGAAGAGATAGGTTTCCAAGTCGTATCTTCCTTTGGGGCAATTTTCAAAATTGAGTCTACCCAACCACGAAAATTGGGAACAGGTTCCACATCTCCCATGGTTGCTATAAAAAACCAAAAGGGGATAAATTTAAAGAGAAGAACAAAATCTCATAAAATAGGCACGGGGAAAGTAAAACAAAAACATACGTGCAAAATTCCACATCTCAGGGAAGGGAATGTTTGATTCTCCCAACAAGTCCATTGTGCAAACACCAATATAACGCAGGTACCACCCACGATCTTTATCGTCATTGGCGTTTACTAAAACTCTTTTGCTCCTTGAAGTTAGAGTAAAAACCCCCCATGGCGTAGCAGACTAGAGTGGTATAAGTGGATGGGATGGGGGAAGGTGAAGGTAACTTTTGCTTTATCAGATAAAAATCTTAAACAAGCTACAACCCTCCAAACTAAAGGTCCAATCTGGGCTAAGCAAATGTTGAAAAATCTACAGAAATCTATAATAATTGGGTCTACAGCAGGCTTAAACCCCAAAGTGAAGGGATAGGTATAAACATAGGAATATTCATTTCTGTATGATGAAATTATTTGGCTAATAGAAGCAATTGACAAATGAACGACGCCCTCTTTCCAATTGCAATCTTTCCTATTGGTGGGGATATTATGTTCATTTATGAGAGAGGTATAGGCATAAGTCTTTTCCAATTTTGCAATTTGTTTTTAAAGGGACACTCTGTCACTTGCAAAAGATAAATCATTTTGGAATAATTTCTTCAATCGTGAGCTCTAGAGACGGCTCCGAAATTCTTTACCTTTTGAAGATGGAGTTTTAGAAGAAGAACCTTTAATTCCAGAACTAGTTGAGCCTCCACGTGTAGATCCCGTGCTCCGAAATCTTGCTCCTCTACCTCTTCAATGTTTGATAGGAGCAAGTGCATTAGGGAACTGATCAAGAAGCAAAACCTTTATGGGATTAAGGTTTGGAGATGCCATTGCGGGATAGTTTTTAAGAAAGTAGAAGAAAGAAAGGAAATTCGAATGTTAAATGAAAGTTGATGAAGAAGAAGACAAAGAAAGTGTGAATTAAAAGTTTATATGGGAACAACCGTCAAAATTAAGGGAAGTAATGATGGAAAGCATATATTAAAGATAACCATCACTTCGTAAACAAAGGAAGTTGAACATGCCTAGAAAAATGGGAACAAAACTGCAGATCCAACCAGAAGATGACATGTGTACATAGTATTAAATGGGAAAGACAGAAGAGACGTCGATACTGACACAAGCATTAATTGTGACAAAAAATCTTTTTCAGGATCAACTTCCCAATTTGATAAATAAATGAGAAGTGGGGGGACTATCTGTATTGGAAAAAAATTTGAGTCTTCATTAAAGGTGACGTGGCATGACACGTGGTTTGGTCAAAAAGTCAAAGAGCAATAAATGATTAAAAGGCACGGAAGACAATAGGTACGGTAGAAGAAAAGAAAATAGGCACGAGAAGGAATCTTAGATACGATTCTCGTATCTATCCAAGGATTCAATATCAACTGACAAAAAGGCATTGAAGACACGAAGCTGATGACAAAAAGTAGTCTACATTAATTATTAAATAGCTGATACGTTAGTTTGTATTTAATAGCAATGATTATGTAATGTCTTATTAAATGCTCTTTATTATTTAGAATAATCCGTTACTCCTTGTCAACTATAAAAAGAGAAAGTTTTATTATTTGTAGACACAGAACACTCTTGAGATCATAGTGAAATACAACTTCCTTATTGCTTTATTCTTATTCTTTGGAAGCCAATTATATTTCGGTCTTTTTGATTATCAGTAACCTGATTTCTTCTCTAAAATTCAAGCTTTGACCAAATAACATTTTTTGGTTAAACAGTTGTCATTGAACACTTACAAGTTACAAGGAGAATGAACTCAGAATCTAGCGAGAATTCCTGGAAAGAAGCCAAAGCAAATCTGTAATGGAATGCAAAAAGTGACACAGAAGACATAGGTGATATAGCTCAATAAAGCAAAACAGAGATGCAGGAAGTTAAGCGATAAAATTTGAGGCACTCATATAGCAGTCAGACTATGAACCATTGTCACTCATTAGGCTTCCTGATATAATTGATCTGAAGGAGCTCCAGCCACTCCACTTTCACCGTCATATAGCCCTGCAGATAATTCGTATACCATAACATCCTTCCTTCCCTTGTTCAATTGATCAACCAGGGCTCTCATACAATTGAAAAATACATCATATCTAAAGAATTTTAACTTTTTGATGCACCTTATGCATGATGCCTCATATCAAATGCCAACCCTTCTGTTGGGTGGTAAAGTAGATCCAATAGGATATAAAAACGATAGGAACCTGACTCTTGATATAAAGAAGATACGAACCTCCAACTTCAGTTTTGTCCTATAAAGTTAAAATCTAAAATCAGAACATTCTTACAGCTTATGATCTGCTACTAAAATTTTTTTCAACATTCTTTACATATATAGGTGATCTTTCCCAGAACTCATTATTACGAGTCGTCACAAATTTCTTCTTCTGAAAGTGCAACGATCAGAAGCTGTCTAAAAAAGGATCTCTATGTCATAAACTTCAGAAATGGCCTTCAAATCTAATGGCAGTCACGATGGATCCTTAACTTCATAATGTGAATATTCAAGTCCATGAAAACATATTCACGGAACCAAACGTGACGGCTAGCTTTTCACCAATCCAAGGTGCTGCTTCCTCGTTCACTCTCTCAATGAACGCATATTCATATGCGTGGTGTTAGCAACAATGCCTTCTAGGAAAGCACAATCCTTAGTTCGTTTAATTTTTTCAGAACTTCCAAAATCTGTGGGTGTAACTTATCAGCAACACGAAACTCGTGAACAACACCATTCACCTCGATCCAACTACATCCGATGTCTGATTGGGTCTTTCTCTGACCCATTGCTTTCCTCACTTCAGCAACTTTCTCCCAGTTGTCTAGAGATGCATACAGATTAGAGAGCAGTACCTCACTTCGACTAGGCCCATCAGAGTTAAGCTGCCTTATAAAATCTATAATGCTGTTACCAAGGAAAATGTTGCGATGAATTCTACAGGCACTGAGCAAAGCCCTCCATATGACTATATCAGGTTTTATCTGCATGCTCTTGACAACTTCAAGTGCTTTTTCCAAGTATCCAGCACGGCCAAGTAAATCAATATAACAGCCATAGTGTTCAATCTGAGGCTTAAGTCCCCACAAGGTATCCATGTTATAGAAGATTGAAGAACCCTCTTCTACCAGACCTGAATGGCTACAGGCGTTGAGCATCCCTATAATAGTTACTTCATTTGGATTAACATTTTTATCTAACATCATGTTAAACACGGTTAAGGAATCCTCACCAAGCCCGTGATATGATAACCCTGAGATCAACAACAACAACAACAACAACCCAGTATAATCCCACTTAGTGGGGTCTGGGGAGGGTAGTGTGTACGCAGACCTTACCCCTAGCCTGGGGTAGAGAGGCTGTTTCCAAATAGACCCTAGACATCCTTCCCTCCAAGAACTTCCCACCTTGCTCTTGGGGAGACTCGAACTCACAACCTCTCGGTTGGAAGTGGGGGTTGCTTACCATCAGAGCAACCCCTCTTGTCATACTTGTGAAATTGTGTACATCAGGTCTTGGAATTCTATTGAAAATCAATCTAGCACAGTCTATTCTCCCACATTTTGCATACATGTCAATAAGAGCAGTAGAAATATTTGAACTACAAAGAATTTCATCTCTCATAATATAAGCAAGACTACAATTTCCCTGTTCTAAGGCCCCAAGGTTAGCACAATCAGATAGAGCACAAACAAGTACAGCCTCATTAGGCCTTACCTTATCCTCAACGGCACAGAGCATTTCATTTAAACAGACAAGTACCTCTATATACATTCCATTTCCAGCAAAACCCGAGATGATAACAGCCCAAGAAACATCATTTTTCACTGGCATTTTATAAAAGATTTCACAAGCTTGATCCATCAAACCATTATTTGCATAGCCACATACCAAACTAGTCCAAGAGAACACATCTCTTTCAGTCATTTTATCAAAAACTTGTAAGCATCATCTGAAATCTTGAATACCGCATAGATATTAATCAATGAATTCCCCACATATAAGTTTGATTCCAGCCCATTTTTCGCCACTAACCCGTGAACAACTTTTCCGTGTACAATTGATCTTTGGTGGGCACAAGACGTAACAATGAAAGTGAACGTGTACTCGTCTGGCTGAATCCGAATCAGGTGATCTAAATTCAAGAGTTGGCGAAAAAGACTGAAACTTTCTGAAGATTTTGGAGTTTGGAGTAGGCTTTGATTATCAAATTCCATATTAGAATGGGAGTGAAGGCAGAGGGTAGTGAAAGAACAAAAATCTTGCTGCGGTAACCTCCTTAGTGTGGAGGTAACAGTGAATGAGAGAATTGACTAAAGAAGCAGTTGATGAGAGGGATTGCGCGAGTATTTGAGCATGTATTTGCTTTAGTTGGGATTCAGGTGGGCGTTGGTGTAGCAATTTAGATAATTCTTTTCGAGTTATGTGAATATTGTGGCTGGGAATTTTGTGTTGGGAGACGGCGGGAAAAGTGGTTGTTGAAGAATAACAGATTCGACATTGGGGCTTAATATCAGTCAAGTATTTGGCTTTACGCCAAGAAAACAAGCGCATTTCAAGTTACACAAAGAATATGAAACTGCAAATCAATTAGGCGTCTTTGCACTAATTTCTATCTTGGCCTTTGTTTTTTTTTTGGGGGGGGGGGGGGGGGGGGGGGGGGGGGTGAAAACTTGCGAAGAGCAGTGGTAAAGAAGCTAGAATAATTTTACTCCATAAGAAAACTCAATCATGTCAAATACGACTAAGTTCACAAAAAACTCAATTAGACTAGTTTTTAGAAGTTTACTTGACAAATTACAAGGACTTGAAACTGACTGAACTTTAACTTAGATTTCAGCATTGTGCGTAATCACAATTGATGTTGAGTGACTAACAGAACCTAACTTACTGTTTAGTTGGTAATTTCCGATAATTGAGTAATGAAGTCATTACTTAAAAAGTCATTCAATTATCCGAAATTATCTAATTAAGTCATTTTTCCTTCGTTTGTAACAGAAAAGTCACTTAATTATGCTTATAGCACTCAGAAGATAATTTAAAGGGTAAAATATGTATTTGGTAATCAAAAGTTTGAGAAATCTAGTTCAGTCACATTCTAAGTGTTACATGCATAGTTAAGTGACTTTGTTGTTATAAACGAAAAAAATACAACTTTAGTAGGTAATTCCAGATACTTGAATGACCATTTGAGTAATGGACTATACATTCGTACCGATTCCAACTTTTGAGCGCCAACATCAATGGCCTTTATTGGATCATTACCAGTAAACCATAAAAAATACTGCTAGTAAAATATAGACAAGGGTCAACCACAGTTTAATGTCTAACCTTTTTCTCTCTCGTACCTTCAAAAGAAGCATAACATGGAATTTAGTAATTGAGTGTTAGTAGTCAAAAGAAATTGCCACACAGGAAACTGAAAAATGAGTTTACTTAGTTTATGAACCAAGGAAAATAGACTTTTCCCTGATAAAAACCACACCAATTTCGGGACAACCACAAGAGCAATCCCATTATACATACTTTAGGCAAAACTATCATATTTGGCAAAGTAAAGTACACACCAACAGAAAAAGAAAAGAAGAAGTGAAACTCTGTTGACTCTCTCATGAAAATATCGCATATAGGCATTTGATAATAACCCTCCTGTATATGTATTCACCTCTTGACCTGATTAAGGCCAGAAAGCTGACTCTCGATGTTGTATTGCAAAATCACATGAACAAGAAAACTTTCATGGCAGAACTCTATGCTTTTCCATTTGCAATCACCCCTTTAATCTTCTCTTGGTCTTCCATGTGGCTGAAATTGCCTCTTTGCTTGAATAGCTGCGTGTGATGGTGCCTACAATACAGCTTATGATCATGAGCCACATAATTTGATGGACTAATCACACAGCCCCCATGGCTACATTTGAAACATGCCCTGTGGTACGACGTGCCATCAACAGCCACCTGTGAAATAGCAATGAGCATAATAAGTGTATGTTGATCTAAGAGGAAAAGGAGAGCTTTCAACAGGAGCACTCAGGCTTGGATTCAACAATTTATAAATTCTTATTTTCTGGTGATTACAGAACAAATGATTAGATTGCCTACATTAGGGCACTCAGGCTTGGATTTCAAAAGAGAGATCAATGTCTATAGTGTTACTATTCGTTGTTTTCCACTAAAGCTAACTACTAAAACAGAAAAGAAAATGCTAATATGTACCTTTTCGAGGGGGTAAACAGTTTTCTTGCAGGATACACATTTATCTTGAGTACCACCAAACAAAGCTGAAACTTTGCTGTTTGATTGTCCCTGAGTAGATCAACAATACAACACGAGTGAGCTCAGTGGGTAAAAAGAAGAGCGTGGTGTATGCTTAAGGGATCATAAGTGATCTTGACATTAGAATCAATCATGGAATACCTGATCAGCAGATGTTTCCCTGGCTGTTCTTGGAGCCCCTACTGCAAACAATATAACGAGCAAGTGAAAACAAGCTTCAAAGGAATAAGTGATGCAAAAAATGAATTAGTATAAGAAATATCAACTAGGTAGTAACCTTCAAAACTCTTGTTCAGGCTTCCAGTCATTTTGAATAGTTGATCAAAATGAGGTCTGCAGTATAAAACTCCTTCATAGGAGTTGTAGTTACTTAACTGCACAAGTTTAAAAAGGACAAGGAAGTTAAGATCAAGAAGTCTTTTTATGGATTGATGAAAAAAGGCAAAGGAAATGATGCTAAAGATACATCAGAGAGTAATTGACATCATAATATCAGTCAATCTAGACTTTAATACTTTCAATTAGTAGACTACCTGGCAATTAGGCGAATATTACTTATGTTGTACTAAATCAAGTAGCACAAACTACAGAGAGATTTAATGAAGTTATCCGGAAAAAAGAAATGCCCTGTCCTTCAAAATTGGAGGAAGAGCTGCAATTGCAACACAAACCAAGAGTTGTACTGTCATAGCTAGCAAGGTAGCTGTTAAGTTGAGGAGCTGACTTCAAGACTAGAATGCAAAAATATCGCTTAACTCATCAACCAAATAGTGAAGGAAAAAGTTTGTCATTTAGCATAGTCTTATTCTGATAAATCAAAGAAATGCCAGCACTTGGGCAATAGAACAACTAATCAGAAGTTTCAAATTCATGGTTTATCTTTTGAAAAAGCTAATAGATCCAGAATTCACAGATCAACAAAATAGGAGAATCAATGCCGGTATGAGAGGTTAATTGAGGATTAAAAGAAGACAATATTTAAGTTAGCAATACAATCAATTTTTGTATAGTTCTGATATATTTCATGTAGAATATTGAAGAAAAGTTCTTTGACGGCCAAATAAATACAGAAAAGATGAGAATGATGATAAAAATAAAAATAGTAAAAAGCAAAGGCAAGATACAAGTGCAGCAAATTCAGATCTTCAATGTAGTAAGACAATAAGAAACTGCTGTAAATAGCTTTATCAATATCAATATGTCATCAAAGCTGTAATATTTATGTAACAAATGATCCTGCCCAGCTTCAAATGCAAAAATCGCATGTTTACATATTACACCTAAGAAATTAGTACTGCCAAATACTCAAAACTTTCAACAAGGCAGTTCATAACATTAACAGCTAATGGAGATCCATTGTCCAAGACTATAATTCTCGATTAACAAGTAGCATGAGTATTTCAATCTGAACTCGCCCAAACAAAAATCAAACCAGGAAATACCTTTTAATAACATTAGGAGGAAGAAAAAAAAATACTGCTTTCCGGATAATAAATGTCGATCATAAATGATCTGAAGCAATCAGAAAGTCACTATAAAAGAAGAGGATATATAAATAATTGTGAGAAAATGAAGTAATGACCTTGAGAGTACCCTTGCAATGATGACATCTGAAACAAGACTTGTGATAGACTTTACTGTCAGCCTTAAGTTGATCAACCAAGTAGACAGTTTTCTCACAGGCTTTACACTTCTGTGTTGTCCCTCCAAATGTTGCCATTCCTTCTTCGCTGCAAATAGATAGATCTCTACTGATAATTCAATCCTCCAATTCTGATCCAGTAAGCCCCAAAAAAAAGAGACCCTTTTTCCAGGAATAGTCTCCCACTTTGAAAATTTGAGTAATTCACAGGTCAGAGAAGAAGTTCAGGCGTTACCGACGTGGTGAATACTTTGAATAGTAGTAGGGGAGGACAGGCTTTTTCAATTGTGAATAGAAGAATATTGTCTGTCTTCATTGTGGGGCATGACGGCCAATTAAAATTTGAATTTTGGTTCGCTGATTCCATTGACTCCAGCAAAGTAGTAATAGCGGATGGACAATAATATCCATTACCCAAACACGCGCCCATTCTTAAGAGGATTATGCCTTCCGCCAACTATAGTTTTGGCTTTTGTGCGCTGTATCTACCGCATCATTTAGTGCTCCTTAGTGACTTAGGTAGCCCATTTTTTCTAGAAAGTAGGAACACATTGACGTGATATTGACTCTAAATAACTAAAATTTATTATTTTGTACTATTTGATATGCTTAATTTATTTTACCTTTTTATAAATCTAAAAGTCTAAAACGTAATTAAACAGTAGAAAGACGATCTTAATTTACGTACTTGTGCAATAAAAAAATCTAGGCATATGTAAAGTGTTTTTATCAATCTAACTTACTTCCAACGGTTGCTTCTCCCGGTGTTTTAAAAAGCGTAGGCGTGAGACGAGATATTTTATTTAATATGGGGCGAGGTAAAAACCCCAAGAATAGGCGACCTACATCACCACCCCTTCGGACCCGGCGGAATGTTTCGTGCACTGAGCTGCCTTTTTGTTAGTTTTTAAATGAAGATAAATGTTCACATTTAGTTGCTGAGAAAATAATAATTTTAATTATTTAGTATTCAAATACAGAGATAATTATTTGAGCAAATAAATGCTAAACCAGTTAATGTTAGATAAAAGAGCTAATTTTGGTTGAACTTAATAAATTCTAGACCGAATATAATATGCTTTTGTATAACGAATAGAGTTCATGAGCAATTAAACAATGAACTTAATATATTATGTTTGACAATACATGTAATAACATTAAAAATAAGCTCTTTAACTGTTGAACTTGGGCAAAGAGAAGCGGGGGCTGCTGGTATGAGGGGTGAGCTAAGCGTTAAAGTCGATGAATTTGCTCGTGCCAAAAAAGGCAGTGTGGTTGCCATATCTAAAGCAACAGGCCTGGTTGATGCCCTCCGCGTTTATAGGTCTGAGCGAGATAATGAGCTGGAGAGGACGCCGCTCAAGGTAGCGAGGTTAGAAGACTGGATCTAAGATCTGGAGGCAGAGTTATCCGGATTGAATGAACAGGTTGTTGCTTTGAAGGCAGAGGAAGTGCGACGACAGTCGCAGCCGTCCCACGTCTCACACTTTTGTTGATCCCGTCGTGTCGCGGGATTTTATGAGATGTGGGTTCATGTCGAGGCTCAACTTGATGTATACATGTCCCTGAAGGCCAACAAGAAGGTTTCCGAGGCAGAACTTGAGGGTGTTTGTGTTAAAGCACATGCAGCCTGTGAAGCCTGTGGTTATGATCCCGGTACACATGACGGGGACGATGTCAATGATGATGTGGATAGGCTCACCTCTGATTCTTGGTATAACGAGAGTATGCCACGGGGGATGACACAGCGTAGGGCCTTTGCATTTATTTTGTTTTGCCTTGGTATTTTTGTGAGGGCGTCTTCAGGCCCTTTATAAAAAGTTTTGTGATATTGTAATAGAATGATTACTTTTTTGTTGTGCATCTCCAAATTATTATTTTTGTTTGTTGTGAGATGAAGTCCTTGGGTGTACATGCAATCCTTTGCAATACGATAGCATTCTTGGACGGTGCGTTGTTCGCCCCCGATACTGAATATTCCCCATGGGGTAGTGAACTTGATTACTTGATAGAGGCTTGACGAGATGGTCCTCATGGCGTGTATCCATGGACGCCCTGGTGTTGTAAGTTGTGTCTTGGTTCATGACATGGAATTCTATTTCCAGGATGACGCCCCCGGGCAAAACAAGTAGTGTTATATCCCAGAGGTTCACTCGACTGCATTGCTAAAACCTGTTAGTATTATGCAACGAAGTATTATCTTGTCTTCGAGTCTCATTTGTGCGAGAACTCGAGGGTGGATAATACAAGCGCCGCTTCCGACGTCTACCATTATTCTTCTTCACATCAGTATCTGAAATATGTAAAGTAATAACAAGAGCATCAAAATGAGGGAAAGTCAAACCATCAGTATCTGACTTATCGAAGATGATACTGTTTCCAATGTTGTTGCACCATTTTTGGATAATCGACCGTTTCAGTTTATGTATAGTGGTGAACTTCACATTGTTGATTATTGATTCATCGCCTCCACCGATAATCATTTGGATGGTGCAAGTGGGGGAGGGTGCCTTTTGAGGTCCCTGGTGTTGTTCACGTCCGCATGCAAAGTTGGCTCGTACACGATCACTCATCAATTCTCTCAGGTACCCTTGGTTTAGCATGTTTACTACCTCTTGCTATAGAGTTATGCAGTCCTCAATTTTGTGACCCCGACCCTGGTAGTCACAAAGGACGTTCGACTTCCGAGTACTTGGGTCGGACTTCATCGTTTGTGGACATTTCACCTTTGTGCCAAGCTTCTCTAGTGCGTACACTATTCTGAAGGGGAAATACAAAAATTGTAAGCGGATAAGAGTGTAGGCATACCTCTTTCATTTTGTTGAGTCCCTATGTGTGACCTGGTTACCCTTCCATATTTCGAGGAGACGGTGGGATGACTTCTCTAACGTTGGGCCGATGTATTTCTCGCTTGAGACGGGGGCCTGACTGATCCTATTGACCGTCATTACAACAATCTTTCCTTGATTGTGCTTGAACTGACGTTAGCTGTTAGGTTGGACCGTTAAAGTCGTCCTTGTCAGCTCTCACATCGGCACAATAGGCATTGTGGATTTCTTCCCAAGTGGTGCGAGGGTATTTCATGATCCTGCTTAATAGTTTTTTGGTTGCTCTCCACCCATTCCTGATCAACCCATTTTGGAAGGCCGCTAACGCTATCCCTTCTGATACATTTGGTAGGATCATTCTCACCCTGTTAACCTGGGTGAGGTAGTCCCTGAGTCCCTCGCCAGGTTATTTCCTAACGGTGAATATGTCATTCACCCTGACTTTCGCCTTTTTAGCCCTTGCATGGGCGATGAACAGCTTGTCGGTCATTTTCTCGAATGTTGCTATGGACTGCGCCGACAGTTGTGAATACCAAGTTAAGGTTTTGCCAAACATTTTCAGTAATAGTGATGGCACTTTCTCATTCGAAAGATCGTTTCCCTTCACCTCTATGACATAATGGATGATATGATCTTCTGTGTCTGTAGTATGATCGCATATCTTCAGGTACAACGGCATTTTGAAGGATTTGGGAATGCCGTGTGGAGCCGCTTCCTCACTGTACGGTTGTTCAATGAATCGACCAACGTGTTGTCTTGGTAGTAGCTTTGGGGTGCCTGGTATCTTATCGACCCTTTCTTGATGCTCCCTCATTTGGTCGCGGAGTGCCTTGTTTTTGTTTTCCATTTATTCTATTTTCTTTAGAACGGTTGCTAGCACATCATTAACTACATCAACAATGGAGTAAGTGTTACCTATTTGAGGAATGAGATGCTCGCTAGTGGTTGTTATGATATCTGCTTACTCGGTGTTTCTGTTCTCCCTTTGACCAGGTCTGTCGAGTATATTGTTTAGATGTTTGTCAACCACTCTTCTAGTAAATTTTTTACTGCTGCTGATGCTTCTTCAGCTGTAGACGTAAAGGCTCCCCTTTCGCGTGAAGCTATCACGCTTTCGTGGGGGGTGGGGGGTGAAGCACTCCGCTTGGGCGTAGAGTTTGGTATCACATTCTCTTTGTCTTCCCTGCCATCTTCGTTGATGGTGTTCAAAATGTTGGTAGTGACGCCTGCTATCGCTTTCAGTCTTGCATCTCATTTTCCTGCCATCGTTAGCTTGTGCAAACGAAGAAGAGATGTCTATTTTTTTATGATTTAGAAAGAACTATGGTTTCAACTAAAACCTCCCCACAGACAGCGCCAAATTGTTTGAGCAAATAAATGATAAACCAATTAATGATAAATTAAAATGGTGAATCTTAGTTCAACTTAATAAATTCTAGACCGAATAAAATAAGCTATTGTATAATGAGTAGAGTTCAAGAGCATTAAACAATGAACTTAATATGCTATGATTGACAATACATATAATAGCATAAATGTAAGAAATTACAAGGACTATAATGGGAAAGGAACTATCACCCAATAATTGTATGATTGTGATGTTCCTTTTCTCTGGTGGTGACGTGAAAAAGTGAGAGGTCAAAATGTATATGGGATCTTGAAATTTATGGATAAAGATTGAACAACGTGTGCTTGAATAAATGAATAAGATAACTCTTTCTTCTATTCATCTCTCAACTTTTACGATATATCCAGTTCAGAAAAGGAAGATCACTTTTTTGTTCCCTATCTCTTCCTATTTATAAGGGAGATTTCCCAAAACCCCTAAAAAGTATAGCATAAAGAATATCCAAAGGAATATTCTTTATGTCCTCTTCTGAACCTAAGCAGGGGCGGCCCGACAAATTTTGGGGCCTGTATGGGTCAGAATCTGACCCCACGGTAATTAACAAGGCTAATCCCCTTTTTGGGTTAATTCATGATTAATAAGTCGTATGATCATTTACAATGGTACTTAACCCTTTTCTTATTCGACCAATAAGGCAACGTCCCACTCACCATCATGAGGGCGAATCCACAACGTGGTCACGACCACTTATTGACAGCCCATGAAGCTCACAACTATAAATACCAAGAGAGGGAATCCTAAAATGGGGGATTCTTCTTCGCCACTATTCATAATAGAGAGGAAAGATACAATGAAACCCATATTATGAGAAAGAGGAACACCAATGTAAGGCTCTGAACCTCTCAATGGAGAGCCAGACCAACTTAATATTATCAATAAAATCTTCTAATGTTTCTTCCCCTATTTCTGAGTAATTATTTTTACTTCTTTCATTTGGTCCAATGGATTATTACAGTTTGCTATGATTTTCCCTCGATTAATGTGCATTGTTTCACACTTATGAAGTATATGATAACTTTTGAGCAAATAATTTGGCGTCGTCTGTGAGGATTTCCTAGCAAAATTGTATAGTTCTTCCCTGGACCTAAAGGAAACAAACGCCAAAGAACAACCCAGCTCAAACAAGCCAAAGAGGCATATCAGATAGAGGGAACTTGTTCATCCCGAATCGAGATCCAACTCCTTTGTCTCTCCTCTCTCGGATAGTGCAAGTAAGAAGAAGAAGCCCCCTAAGGGAGGATCTCTGCAAGGCATCTCCCGCATCCCTAATACGGGCTCCAATCGGAAACTGGCATGAAGATATCTCGAACCGAGAGTTGTTTCAAGCCAGCCTACATACCCCGATTGGGAAGATAGCGCATAAGCTGCTTAAGATCTCGAATCAAAACCGATCTGTGGCTCTCAAACAACGACATAACAAGGTTCAGGATATGCGCCAACACCAACGAATCAGGGCTATGCGCCTTCTCCAGTAAGTTCAACTACGGTTGAACCAAGACCCAGGCTATGCGCTTTCACCATCAAAATCGATAAAGTTCAACGACAGTTAGATTGGGACTCAGGCTACACGCCTTCGTCATCAAATGTATCAAGGTACAACTACAGTTGAACCGGGACTCAGGCTATACGCCTTCACCATCGAATCAGGGCTACGTGCCTTCTCCAGTAAGTTCAACTATGGTTGAACCGAGACTCAAGCTATGTGCCTACGCCATCAAAATCGGCAAAGTTCAGCAACAGTTGAATTGGGACTTAGGCTACGCGCCTTCGTCATCAAATGTATCAAAGTTCAACTACGGTTGAACCAGGACTCAGGCTGTGTGCCATTACCATCGAATCAGGGCTATCCGTCTTCTCCAGCAAGTTCAACTACGACTGAACCAAGACTTAGGCTATGCGCCTTCGCCATCAAAATTGACAAAGTTCAACGACAGTTGAATTGGGACTCAGGCTACGCGCCTTCATCATCAAATGTATCAAAGTTCAACAATGATTAAATTGGGACTCAGGCTATGCTCCTTCACCATCGAATCAGGGTTATGCACCTTCTCTAGTAAGTTCAACTACGGTTGAACCAAGACTCAGGCTATGCACCTTCGCCATCAAAATCGACAATGTTCAACGACATTTGAACTAGGACTCAGGCTACGCACCTTCATCATCAAATGTATTTAAGTTCAACTACGGTTGAACCAGGACTCAGGCAATGCGCCTTCACCATCGAATCAGGGCTATGCGCTTTCTCCGGTAAGTTCAACTACGGTTGAACCATGACTCGGGCAATGCACATTCTCCATTAAAATTTACAAAGTTTAACGACAGTTGAACTAGGACTTCAAATTTGTCAAAGTTAATCTACGGTTGAACTAGGACTCAGGCTACACGCCTTCGCCATCAAATTTAACAAAGTTCAATGGCTGAACCAAAAATTCAGGGTATGCGCCTTCACCATTGAATCTAACGGGTTTGACCCTGCCCGAACCGCAATGGTAGACGCCTCCATCATAAAATCTCACATTCTCAGCCACAGTTGAACAAAGACCCAGGCCAGGCGCCTTCATTATAGAACTCAGCAGGACCCAACCTCCGACTAATCGAGGCACCGACTAGGCTCCCTCGCCAGTCAAGTAAGTACTCCTAACTCGAACTAAGATTCGGGCCACGTAAAGTTCGACCCTGGTTAAACTACAAGGCCATACTTTTTATCATCACGGCCGGTAGTTCGACCATGCCCGAACTGGGACTAAGGCTATGTGACACTATCTCCAAGTAACGGCTCCGACCGCTCACACCGAGTCGAATAAAAAAGTCATCAACAATCAAAAATAAACATGCCTACCAGCCAAACTCAAAGGCAAATCACCCATTCGAACGCGTGCAAAGAAAAGTCTAAGGGGGAAGAAGGGAAGGTACAAAAATAAGTACGAAGCAAATAACGGAAAAGGAATTTAATTTATTTACAAATTTAATTGCGAGTCATACCCGCTTACACCAAGCCAAGGCCGGTCAGTACAAAGAAAAAAGAAAAAGAAAAATAAGTAGCATCAAAACGCCAAACAACGAATAATACAAAAAAAACACAACACTTTTATTTTGCACCACCACCTGCACCATCATCAACATCTAGTGTCGCCGACTCAATACCACAGTCAGTACAGGCCTCACGAGCCTTTTGGAGCTTCATCGAAAGTAGCTTTGGTCACGATTCCGGCCTCCCACAAATTCTTATGCACATCACGCTGGGCCTCGACAAAGACCCAAAGCTCACGAGCCTGGTTGGAAGCGGCAGCTTGGTCCCCCAGTCGTTAATTCTCTCTTTCTAAGGCAGAAACCTGATCCGCCATAACCTCCTCTTGATCAAGAAGGTCGATCCGATCCTCGAGCCCTGTTTCCCTCTCTGCCGCCGTATCCCTTTTCGACTCACGATGAGATTCACGCACACAGATTGCTTCCTCCAACCCTACGTCTCTCGACGAGGCAGCACTCGCCTAAAGTCTTAGACCCGCAACCTCACTCTCCAAAGTGGACACTTTCCCGCTCCAGGCCGCAACAACCTCCGCCTCCTTATCCTGGCCCCGGCGCTCGCTCTCAGCCACAGCCCTCCTTCCCGCCTCGAGTATGTCATCCTTCTGACGAAGTTTCTCCTCGAGGGCACGCGTTCTACCAAGAAATTGCTGCAACTGAAGCTCCCGCCTCGCCAGCTCCTCGACCGATTCTCGGTTGCGAGGATCGGACCTCAAGCGCTCATGCAACTCTCGGCACCGATCTCGATAGCAACGGTACTTATCCAGCACCCGCGAAGAGCGGATGTTGGCTCGGCAGATGCCCTCCACCTCCGATGGTCATCTGTATGGTGCGGGCTGTAGAAGGAGGCTTTGGCGGCCCTTGGGACGGGTCGTGCTATATAGCGAAATTAGCCCTTCCTTTGTCACTGAGCAGTTTCTTCAGGTACCCCTGATTCAACACCTGACCATTTCTTGCCGCAGACATATGCAATTTTCGGTCTTGTGCCCTCTTTCCTGATGGAACTCACATAGGACGTTCGGCCTACTTGCACTTAGGTCTGATTTCATTTTTTGTGGCCATTGCACCTTCGTTCCTAGATTCTCTAGTGCGTACACTATTTCTGAAGGGAAGACACAAAAGTTATGAGAAGATAATAATAGGGTCATACCTTTTTCATTTCGGAGTGGCGTGATGTGTCGCGATACGACATCTGTGTGCCTTGGTGGAGGCAGATTAGGAGCCCTGACATAGGGCTGGTGCCTTTCTTTGTTTAAATGTGGAAGGTTCTCCCTCTGCCCGTCGATGCACCGATCCCTCTTTACCTCGGATTGCACTGACACTAGTCATTGTATTGGACCATTGAGGTTATCTTTGTCTGCTCTCACTTCCCAAGTGGTGGGGGGATATTTCATGAGTCTGTTGAGAAAATTCTTGGTCGCTTTTGATTTATTCCTGCTCAACCCGTTTTGGAAATCGGCGACCAATATTCCTTCTGATACATTTGGTAGTCTCATCCTTAACCTGTTGAATCGGGCCAAGAAGTTTCGGAGCCCTTGTCATGTCGGCTGCCTGATGGTGAAGATATCATTAACCCTAGTTTCAGCCTTCTTCGCTCTCATATGAGCGGTGGCGAATTTATCTGCCATTTCCTCGAACATCGATATCGATCTAGTGGTAGTTAAGAGTACCATGTTAGTGCCCCTCCTGTCAAAGTTTCTCCGAACTTCTTCAGCAATACGTACGACACCCGCTCTTTCGATAGGTCATTGCCTTTTACTGCAGTGACATGGTGGATCAGGTGGTCTTCTGGATCCATAGTGCCATTGTATATTTTCAAGTATGGTGGTATTTTGAAGGTTTTTGGGATCGAGTGAGGCGCAACTTCCTCACTATATGGTTGTTCAACAAACCTTCCAACATCGCGCGTTGGCAGTAACTTAGGAGCGCCGGGTATCTTGTCAACGCTTTTCCTGGTGCTCCTTCATTTGGTCACGAAGCGCCTTATTCTCGTTCTCCATTTCTTCCATTTTCTTTAGAATGGTTGGGAGTGCACCATCACTTGTGCTAGGGATGGTGTGGGTGTTGTTTGTCCGTGCAGCGCTTTTCCCATCGGTAGCGGCAGCGATCTCTGCCAGTGATGGATATTCGACGTTTCCCTAAGGGGTTTCTCGAGCATGTTGCTTAGGTTGTTTGTCAGCAATTCTTCTAGCAATTTTTTGACTGCTGGAGGTGCTTCTTTTGCAGCAGAAGTAGAGGCTTCTCTCTCATGCAAGATCGTTAGATCCTCGTGCGAAGAGGGCGAGATCTCCCCTCCAGGTGCACTACTTGGTGTTACGTTCAGGGTGTTTTCTCTACCGACTTTGTTGATGGAGTCTACGAGATTGGTTGAGATGCTTTCCATCATCTTTGACCTTACTTCTTTTCCGTCCATTGCTGGTTACTATGGAGTATGAAGGTAGTGGTTGTTGTTCTTGATATCCTAGGTGTGAACTATGATTTCGATTACCGAAATCTCACAGACGGTGCAAAATTATTTGACTCAAAAGTTAGAAAATATCTTTTAAGCAAATTAATCAAAAGAGATGAAGGGGTAAATCGTAATCGAGAATAATAAATCCTAGATTGTGTTTTATGATCGGATTAACGACAGTGGCAATACATGAGACAATAGTAGAGAGAGACGGAGAGGTAGAGAGGAAAATAGAAAACTTGTCTATTCAGTCAGATCCCTTTTACAGAACTCGAATTCCCTTTATATAGTAGGGGATCTCGGTCTAAAAAGACAACTTTAGGTGTTACATGAGGAGAGGTGGCGACGGGATTACAGGGTCGATGCCCTTACTGAACTTGGGTCGCCCTATTGCCCTGACCAGCATACGGTCAGTAAATAGACGTGGCGGTTCGGGGGCGTGACGATTTGGGGACATGAATGATCAAATTCGATCCCATACAATAAGTCTTTTTGTCCGGTCAAAGTCTTTATCTAAAATTAAAATAGTTCAATCGCTTTCCATTTACTGTTCAATTTGATTCACAGTTCGTAGGATGATTAATTTTGTTTCAGAAAATATTCAGAAATAATTTAAGGATAAAAAAAGTTTTCGAACTTCTCATTTCTTTTTTAATTAATTGTTCAAGGTGCATATTTTTGTTTTGTTTTTGTTTTATTTCTTTCTTTATCTAAGCTGAGGGTTGATTGGAAACAGCCTCCCCACCCTTTCGGGTGGGGGTAAAGTTTGCGTACATATTATCCTCTCCAGATCCCACCCTATGAGAATATACTGAATAGTTGTTGTTGTTGTTCAAGGTGCACATTATGTCATATTGAAAATTTTGTTATCTCAAATTGCTTTTCATAAGATAAAATTTAACCAACGCACGTCAAAGCATCTCAAATAATATCATATAATTAGTAGGAGAACTAGTAACATTTCCAGAGAAGTATAATAATGTCTTTAATTATCTACCATGCTTTTGGTGAAACTAACAAATCATATGGTATGTTCCTTTTTTTTTTTCTAAATTATTTGAAGGGCAAGTATATGATCAACAATGAAGATGTCAATTTGTTGAAAAGTCATGAAAGTATAAAGACGCAAAGCTCCCCTACGAAAGAAACTTTAAAAAATTAACCAACCCAAACTATTGAAGCTTTAAACTCTTTCATGTCCTAGCTTTCCTTTCTTTGGGGGCAAAAACACCACCAAAGAAGTGTGATGAAATGAAAGAATATTTTTCATTCTTACCTAATTCGACTTTTGAGAAAGAATAATATTGAAAAAGGCATCGGTACGCAGAACTTACCTCTACCTAAAAGGTAAACAGGTTATTTTCGATAGACCTCTGACTCAAGATAATTTTAAGAAAGAAATTCTTGAAAAATAATTTTCTTTTAATGAATCATATGTAGTACAGAAGCATCACTAAGAGGTGCAATATGAATTTATTTTTTTACTTTTTATTAGAGATCTTGAATTCGAATTTTGAGAAAGAAATATTTGGCAGTAGTCTTTTTAACGAATCATATGCAATACAAATATGAAATAGTAGGATTAGTAAATTTCACACTAAATAACTAAACAAAAAACTCTCGGCAAAGCGAGTTGGCGGAAAAATGAAACATAATTTTCAGCGAATGATTTTTCGTCACGAGTTTTTGTGTCGCTAAAGCTACGTAGAATATAATATGATTATTTTAAAATTAGTTTACATTTTAAAAAAAGTTGTTTCCTCGTCAATCTTATTAATTTGGACAGGCAGAAATGCAGGCAGGGATGTACAACTCATCCTCTATCATTGTTTGATCCCACTTTCACTTTCTCTTTTTTGCGTACACTTTTATTTTTTGTTTTATAGTATTCAGATTTTGTTATGAAATAATATAAAGACAAGAACAATAATGCAAGAACAAGAACAATATAGAGAGAATAGAGAGAGAAGTATTCTTATTGATACTTAGAGAATGTTAGGAGTGATTTACAATGGTAGAGGGCACCTCTATTTATAGGGAGGAGGATGATTTAGCTACCAATAATAGGACTCTAGAATCTCTCTAATTAAAGACATTCACCTTAAATAGAAGTGTATTTATAACTCTCCCCCTTGAATGTCTATTCAATGATGTGCCTCGTTAAAACCTTAAAACAAAACCCAATGGGAAAAATTAAAGTAAGGAAAAAGAGTACACATGTTTGAATATGCGCCTATTGGTTGCCTCGTTAAAAACCTCGCAAGGAAAACCCGGTGGGACAAAACCTTGTAAGGGAAAAAGAGTGCAACGCGCATTAACTCCCCCTGATAAGAACATCAATTTATGTCCTTAAGTCTTCGCATCCCGATCTTGTGAACTAGCTTCTTGAAGGTTGACTTTGGTAGAGATTTTGTGAACAAATCAGCCATATTGTCGCTTGAACGAATCTGTTGAACATTGATATCACCATTCTTTTGAAGATCATGTGTAAAGAATAACTTTGGTGAAATATGCTTCGTTCTATCTCCTTTTATGAATCCTCCCTTCAATTGAGCTATACATGCTGCGTTGTCTTCATACAACGTTGTGGGTAGTTTACCACACTTCAAACCACATTTGTCTTGGATATGATGTATTATAGACCTCAACCACACACACTCCCGACTTGCTTCATGAATAGCAATTATCTCGGCATGATTAGATGAAGTAGCCACAATTGATTGCTTAGCCGATCGCCAAGATATGGCGGTGTCTCCACAGGTAAACACATAACCCGTTTGAGATCGAGCCTTGTGTGGGTCGGATAAATATCCAGCATCAGCATAACCAACAAGATCCGGGCTGCAATTCTTGCCATAAAATAAGCCCATATCGGTAGTTCCCTTTAGGTACCGTAATATGTGTTTGATCCCATTCCAATGTCTCCTCGTAGGAGCCGAGCTAAATCTTGCTAAGACATTAACTGAAAAGGATATGTCAGGCCTTGTAGTATTTGCAAGATACATTAGTGCGCCAATTGCGCTAAGATATGGTACTTCAGGACCAAGTAGCTCTTCATTCCTTTCTTGTGGTCGGAATGGATCTTTGTTCACATCAAGTGATCGAACAACCATCGGTGTACTTAAAGGATGTGCTTCATCCATGTAAAGCCGTTTCAGTACCTTTTCTGTATAGGTAGATTGATGAACAAAAATTCCGTTTGCCAAATATTCAATTTGCAAACCAAGACATAATTTAGTCTTTCCGAGATCTTTCATCTCGAATTCATCCTTTAGATAATCAATTGCCTTTTGGAGTTCTATAGGGGTTCCAATAAGGTTTATGTCATCGACATATACGGCAAGTACAACAAATTCCGATGTTGTTTTCTTTATAAAAACACACGGGCAAATGGCGTCATTTATATAGCCTTCTTTTAACAAGTACTCACTAAGACGATTATACCATATTCGTCCAGATGTTGCTTTAGACCATACAAGGATCTTTGCAATTTAATTGAGAACATTTCCCGAGATATTGAGTTATGCGCGTTTGGCATCTTGAGTCCATCGGGAATTTTCATGTATATCTCATTATCAAGTGAGCCATAAAGATAGGCAGTAACTACATCCATTAAGTGCATGTGAAGCTTTTCATGGACAGCAAAACTTATGAGATAACGAAAGGTTATCGCATCCATTACAGGCGAATATGTCTCTTCATAATCGACACCAGGCCTTCGAGAAAAACCTTGTGCAACAAGGCTTGCCTTATATCTTTGTATCTCGTTTTTCTCGTTTCTTTTGCGTACAAAGATCCATTTATAGCCGACAGGCTTAACACCATTAGGTGTTTCAACTATAGGGCCAAAAACTTCACGTTTTGCCAGCGAATTCAATTCTGATTGAATTGCTTCTTGCCACTTTGACCAATCCTGTCTTTTTCGACATTCTTCAACAGATTGAGGTTCGAGATCCTCACATTCTTGCATAATGCTAGATGCGACATTATAAGCAAAGGCATTATCCACCACAATATCCACTCGATTAATATTTGCCTCAATATTAATTGGATTTAGGGATAGTTCCGTATTTTCCAGAGTCTCGGGCTCAATGGATTCTTCATGAATCTCAGAATTTGTTAAATCGTGAGATTCATTCGTGGTGTCATATTGATCATTCTTTTTCCTCTTTCTAGGATTTCGATCTTTGGAACCTAATGGTCTGCCACGCTTCAGGCGTGCATTTGACTCATTGGATATGACACTAGATGATTGTCCAACAGGGACATCAATACGGATTGGAACATTTTCCGCGGGAATGTGGGATTTCGTTATCCTTTTCAAGTCCGTAAATGCGTCAGGCATTTGATTTGCTATTCTTTGCAAATGGATAATCTTTTGTACCTCTCTTTCACAAATAGAGGTATGTGGATCAAGATGAGATAATGATGCATTTTTCCACAAAATTTCCCGTTTGGTTTCACCAACTTCTCCCCCTAATTTTGGGAAAAGTGTCTCATCAAATCGACAGTCTGCAAATCGTGCAGTAAACACGTCGCCTGTCAATGTTTCGAGGTAGCGAATGATGGAGGGCGATTCAAACCCAACATATATTCCTAACCTTCTTTGCGGACCCATTTTGGTGCGGGATGGCGGTGCTATAGGCACATATACTGTGCATCCAAAAATTCTTAAATGGGATATATTGGGTTCATGACCCAAAACCAATTTCAACGGGGAATACTTGTGGTAATTCGTCGGTCTGAGACGAATTAGCATTGCTGCATGCAAGATGGCGTGACCCCATACCGAAGTGGGCAGCCTCGTTCTCATAAGTAATGGCCTTGCAAAATTGCAGGCGTTTAATTAACGATTCTGCAAGACCGTTTTGAGTGTGAACATGAGCTACATAATGTTCAACTTTTATCCCGATTGATAAGCAATAATCATTAAATGCTTGGGATGTAAACTCAGCAGCATTATCCAGTCTAATGGACTTGATTGGATTATCTGGAAATTGTGCTCGTAGTCGAATTATTTGTGCCATTAATTTCGCAAACGCAAGGTTGCGTGATGACAACAGGCACACATGAGACCATCTACAGGATGCGTCTATCAAGACCATGAAATACCTAAACGACCCACTAGGTGGGTGAATAGGTCCACAAATGTCCCCTTGTATACGTTCCAGAAACATGGGTGACTCAGTCCCAACCTTTGTTGGTGATGGCCTGATAATCAACTTGCCTTGATAACACGAAGTGCAAGGATATTCATTATTCGAAAGAAATTTGAAATTCTTTAACGGATGCCCATATGAGCTTTCTATAATCCGTCTCATCATGACCGATCCTGGGTGTCCCAATCGATCATGCCAAAGTACAAAGGTATTGGAATCAGTAACCCTTTGGTTTACTGTTGAATGTGCCTCAATTGCACTAATTCTTGTCCAATACAGGCCACAAGATAAAGACGGGAATTTCTCAATAACCCTCTTTTGGCCGGAGACATTCTTTGTGATGACGAGATATTCAAGATTATCTTCATCCATTGTCTCAATATGATAGCCATTCCGGCGTACATCTTTAAAACTCAACAAGTTTCTCTTAGACTTGGAGGAGAACATTGCATTCTCTATGATTAACGTCGTGCCTTTGGGCAGAGTTACAATTGCTCTTCCGGAGCCTTCAATCAATTTACTACTTCCAGACTTTGTAGTAACGTTTGCCTGACACATATTTAGTTGAGAGAAATATTTCCTTTCTTTGAGTATTGTATGTGTAGTACATGAATCAACTAGGCAAATACTTTTACAGTTGGACGTTGATCCAAGTTCGCTTTGTGAGATATCCATATTTGCTATCCCATAGTTTGACATACAAAAGAGATACACGAACATAAGAATAAACAAGTTCAATTCGTTTGTGTCACATAATATTTTCAAAATCTGCTGCTAACAGTTGACTAACAAAATCAGATATGTTATCCATAATTGATTACTTTGCAGTTTGAAAATTTCAGTTTAAACATTTTCTTCAAACAATCGATTGTTAAACACAAACAATCGATTGTTGAACATTGACAATCGATTGTTAAACACACACAATCGATTATTTGCTATTTTGAAAAACTTCAGAGCACACTGTTTTGAGACAATCGATTGTTAAGTATAGACAATCGATTGTTGGCTATTTTGAAAAATTTTAGAGCACTGTTTTAAGACAATCGATTGTTATGCATAGATAATCGATTGTTGGCTATTTTGAAAAATTCCAGAGCACACTGTTTTAAGACAATCGATTGTTATGCATAGACAATCGATTGTTGTCTATTTTGAAAAATTCCAGATTGCACTGTTATAACGACAATCGATTGTTAGGCATAGACAATCGATTGTGGATGATTTTTGAAAAATTCCAGATTACACTGTCTTAACGACAATCGATTGTTAGACAAAGGCAATCGATTGTGGATGATTTTTGAAAAATTCCAGATTACACTGTCTTAACGACAATCGATTGTTAGACAAAGACAATCGATTGTGGATGATTTTTGAAAAATTCCAGATCACTGTCTTAACGACAATCGATTGTTAGACAAAGACAATCGATTGTTGATCAATTGTTTTTCAGCTTTAATGCGAAAATAGTAGATAATCGACTAGTTTTTCAGGCTAGTCGATTACCCCTACTGGAAAATAAAAATATTATTGATATTTGAGCATATTGAAGATATTCTAAAGAACTACAGCTAACATTGCATCATGAACTAACTAATACGAGCTAATACTAATGACTATTAGTTTATTCACTAACTAATACAAATAAGTAGAACAAAATCAAATAACTCCATCTTCTTTCATCACGGACCCATCGCCGATTAGGTGGTCTATTCTCCCCTCGGGTTGCTCAAAGAAGTCTGCCACATCCAGGTGGGTGATGTCCAAGTTGTCGTCATAGACAAAATTTGTTTCAGGGCCTTTTCTCTTTCGAGATGCTTGATAAAGGTCAACCAAGTGTCTTGGTATACGGCAAGTCTTTGACCAGTGCCCTTTCCCACCGCAACGATAACATATAGTTTCTGAACTATTTGCCTTAGGATCTTCATGACCCTGTTTCTGCTTTCGGCGGTTATCTCTCCTTGGGGGTTGACGGACTTCATTGGAATTTCTTCCTTGTCTACGTCCCTGGCTATGACCCCGTTTACGACCATGACCATGGCCCTTTTCATGTTTGGCATAATGAGAGTGCACCTTATCTGCTTCAGGCAGTGGTGTAGACCCAGTGGGTCGATTTTCGTGATTTCTCATGAGCAGGTCATTATTTCGCTCAGCCACTAGTAGAAGAGAAATCAGTTCAGAGTACTTTGTAAAGCCTTTCTCTCTGTACTGTTGTTGCAGTACCATATTGAAGGCATGAAACGTTGTAAACGTTTTCTCAAGCATATCATAATCGGAGATATTATCCCCGCATAGCTTCAATTTAGAAGTAATTCTGAACATTGCAGAATTATATTCAGAAACGGACTTAAAGTCCTGGAGCCTCAGATGAGCCCAATCATATCGTGCTTGTGGCAGAGTGACCAACTTCAGGTTGTCATATCTCTCCTTTAAGCCGTTCCACAAGATGAGTGGATCCTTGACGGTGAGATATTCAATCTTCAAACCTTCATCAAGGTGATGGCGCAAGAAAATCAAGGCCTTCGCACAGTCTTGGGTGGATGCTTTCTCTCTATCTTTGATGGTGTCTCCGAGACCCATAGCATCTAAGTGGATTTCAGCATCCAACACCCATGTCATATAGTTCTTTCCCGAAATTTCAAGGGCAACGAACTTTCTTTTCGTAATGTCAGACATAATCGAAAATTAAATTAGGAAGAGGGAAATACCTTAGATTTTTTGAGAATGGTTCTTGAGAAGGTAGAGTCTCGTGCTGATAACGTGTTATGAAATAATATAAAGACAAGAACAATAATGCAAGAACAAGAACAATATAGAGAGAATAGAGAGAGAGAAGTATTCTTATTGATACTTAGAGAATGTTAGGAGTGATTTACAGTGGTAGAGGGTACCTCTATTTATAGGGAGGAGGATGATTTAGCTACCAATAATAGGACTCTAGAATCTCTCTAATTAAAGACATTCACCTTAAATAGAAGTGTATTTATAACAGATTTTAATTTGTTCCATTCATCAAATAAAGTGGGTAGCCGTTGCTCAATAAATGATTATTTTATTGGATGTCCCCAATGATTAGCCCTCCCTTTTTCTTTTTTCTATTTCTTTTTCTTTTATTTTCTTTTTAATCTCATTAATTCCTTCTCGCCGAAAGGTTGTGGTTGTCACAAGAATATGCTATATCTAATCTAATAAAGAATAAAAAGAAGACCTTAAAACCACACACCCATGTTTGGAACAACTAATAATCCTCTTATTAAATATCTCTGTTAGAATTGTTTCCACACCTTTCAAATAACTATAAGAATATAATTATGATGATATGACCCTTAGAAGACTGGAGCCATAACCTAGGTTTGTATAAACGAACATCGGTAAAGGGTTAAATATGTCCCTCTATTATTAATAATTGTTTAGAAATATCCTTCGTTATATTATCGGGGCGTAAAAGCCCTCACCGTTGCACTATTAATAAAAAATATCCCTAATTAGACAGTATAGACACGTGACAGCATTTAAAAGCTGAAAAGAACATGTTTCTCTTATAACCCAAACCCACTCCGACCCACCATTCTAAACGTAACGACACGGGTTACAATCAAACCTTCCATACACATTTCTTTTTATCCTCTCTTTCACTCTCCCTAGAAGCCTCCGTCGACAGAAGAAAAATCTTGAGATATCCGCCGCAAATGAAGTAAAGGTAATATATTTCTCCATGGAAATGATTCGCTTTTCTTGTTTTAGCTCTTTTTTGCTAAGTATTTTATGTGTTTGCTGTTATTTTAGGGTTTTTTGTCTAGGGTTTTGATTTGTTTTATTTTGTTGACATCCATACATTTATTTTTGTACTTTCAGTATTATATTCACATTTTTTGTCTGCTTCAAGTGTTTGCATGCGTTTATTATTGATATGGTCCCGGTGTGAAGTTATTTTTTGGTCCCGACATGGTTTTGATTTTGGTATCTGGTTTAGGGTGTTTGTTTGTCCCAATATTCTGAGCTTATTCTGTTGTTTAATAGGTAAATTTGTCCATTATTTATTACTTTCTGATTATAGTATTATGTGATAGGACCACCTTCAGTAATTTTTTTAGTTAATTTATTATGGAGTGGCCTGAATCTAGACCACCTCCAAGATGTGGACTTCTTCTATATTTATTAGTTCTATCTTTTTATTAGTTTATTTATTCTTTGCTAACTTGACCTATTGGCTATATTTGTAGGTTACTGGAGATGGTGTTAATAGATATAATATTCAATTATGGTGTGATTGGGTTACACAGCCTGAGGTCTTATACACAAAGAAACTGGTGCACACTTGGACATGTTATGACTCAGATTTACTTTCATATATAGACATAGAAAATCAATATATACATGAGCTAGGGTTTGTAGGGGTTCAGCAACTTATTGTTGCTTGTCCTTCTAGTAAATTTTATGAGATTGATGGGGATATTGAGATTAGAAAATTACTTAGCTTGATATGTGATGAATATAATGTTGTTGATATTTATGCTGTGGATGATTGTGAGCCCCCTATTCATGGTATCCCTGATATTGTACACTATAAAGATTCATACACCCACGAGGATGAGGCTGGTACTGACTGTAACTTAAGTGACTTAGAATCTGATTCTAGTGCTGAATCAGAAGGTTATGATTCTGAAGAATTGAAAACTGTAAAAGTACAAAAAAAGAGGGAGATAACTGAAGAACTTAATGAGTACAAAGAGTTGTATAAGGGTATGAGCTTTAAGGATATACCAGAAGCTAGGAAATGTATGAAGTTGTATGCTTTGGCAAACAAGAAAAAATTAGAGTTATTGAAGAGTGACAAAATAAGGCTTAGGTATAAATGTGGTATATTTGGTTGTCCCTTTTTGTGTTTGATATCCAAAGAGAGGAATGATGGGGTTATATCAAGACCTTACATGGAGAACATAGTTGTGATGTTGCCTTTGATAACAATACTGTTGATTTCAGATAAACACAAGTTACAACCTGTAAGAGGAGAAAATTTTTGGAAGATTGAACCATCACAAGCAATGGAGCCACCTGAGTTGGTGAAGTTGGCTGGCATGCCTAAAGTTAAGAGAGATAGGAAGAAGGATGAGGCCATTAAAAGGCAAGGATTGTGGTCACAATCAAGAAAAGGAAGAGTGATGATTTGTAGCAAATGTGGAGAGACAACACACAATGCTAGGACTTGTGGACAGGTAAAATTTAATTTGAATCTTTATTTACTGAAATTTGAACTTATTTTATTTCTAAGTTGGAATTTATTGCAGCAACCAAAAGGAAAGGCCAAAGGAAAACAAGAGACAAAGATGCCAAGAACTTTGATAGATGAACAAACTGAAGCAGACATTAATTGTTCAGCCCCTCCAACCAGTCAACCAAGTCAAGACAATGACTTTAGGTTCATGCCTACTCCTGGATTTAGGAGTGTTGGACAATCAAGCAAGGATATGGAGGTTGATCAAGATGGTGTACTGAGGCCAAGGGTGATAGCAGAAGTCAATACAAGACTTAAGATGAGAATGCAGGTACCAATACCCACTGGCACAAGATCAATCACCTTTATCGGTGATCACACTAGTGTGAGTGATCCAACAAACCTTCCATACACACCACCGTCTTTAAGTTGTAAAGGAAAACCTGCTACAACTGCAAATCAGTTAGAAAAACAAAGGCAAGAGAGGATTGGAAGCTTAGGCCAAGGAAAGGAAATTGAAAACCACACTGAATTTTTTTTTGTGTTTTGATGTGATGTATTAACTGCAAACTTTGTTGCAAACTTGTTAATATTGATATTGGATTCGGATGTCATATTATGACTTAGTTGTACAAGTTTTGTTGTTATAATATGACATCCATTCATCCATTTGGTGAAGTAACTACTGTGATAACAATACTTAAATGCTTATTAACAATACTTATTGAATTGTCTCTTTTGCGTTTGTACAGTGCTGCAGTTTTGAATGTGTTGTAGTTTTGAATGTGATCTTTTGGTTTAAATAATGCCGTACTTTCGAAATGATACAGGTTTATGTATTCATTAGTTAGAATTCACAATAAGTGATTCCAGATAGAGCAGTAAAACTGTGTTCAAATGATAGATATTTTAAGCAACAATGCAACATGAAAAAGCATTACAAAACAGTAGGCCTTACGCAAAGTAGAAATATTTTCATAGCTGTGTCACAACAACATTAAACTTCACAAAAATACATTAAATTAGGCACTACATCAATAGGCAACGTAAACAGTACCAACTACACTAACTTGTCCGAACTTGATCTAAACAAATGCATTACTTCATCGTCATTGCAGCAACAAAGCCAACAAACAGTGCAAACAATATCAAAACAAACATCTTCATCTTCAACAGTTTTTCTTCCATCTCCCTTGATTTATTTCACTTCAACATTTTTTAGAGCCTCTAATACATCAACCTTTTCCAGGAATTTGTCCCTTTCAACTTTGCACGTTTCCATCAACTGATTCAACATATTAATTGTCACATTAGCAGCATCTAATTTGCACTGCAACTTGTTGATTTCTATCAAGCGCTCTGTCCGGATAGGCTTCGTCTTGCCATTCCCAATATTCGCACGACTGATTCTAACAAAAATAACCAATTACGAAATTTGTATCATACCTTCAAATTATGAATCGAAAGAAAAATTAAAACTTACTTCAGATTTAACACACTTATAGAATCTCCTTCCGGGATTTTGAGCTATTGTTGATTTGAAGTTCTTGGAAATCTCCCCACAATGGCACATCCTCTTTGATGTAGCAGTTGAATCAGACATGGAACTTATGTTTGAGACTGATTTTGAGTAATATAGACGAGAAGAACCTTTGAGACTGAATCTTCAATTTGGGATTTGCTAATTTTTAGAGCTGCAGAGAGAGGAAGCTTTTTCTCTATTGAGGTTGGGGCAAAATTAGGGTTGGGTGAATTTAGTGTCCGTATGTCTTTACATTTAGAATGTTGGGTGAATTTAGTGGGCCGGAGCGGGTTTGGGTTATAAGAGAAACGAGTTCTTTTCAGCTTTTAAATGCTGCCACGTGTCTATACCGTCTAATTAGGGGTATTTTTGATTAATAGTGTAATGGTGAGGGCCTTTATGTCCCTATAGTATAACGAAGGATATTTTAAAATAATTATTAATAGTAGAGGGACATATTTGACCCTTTACCAAACGTACATTTACGAGTATGGTTTGTCAAAATGGAACAATCCGTTAAAATCTTATCGGTTAGAGTACTCGGCTCTCAGGTTCGATTTTGGCAACGAAATTTACTTGCAGGGGAGCTTGGGAATAACGGTCAATAGACCGTGTGAGCTATAGGTCACAAGTTCGAACCGAGAAATCAGCTACTAATATTTGCATCAGGGTAGGTTGCCTATATCACACCCCTTGGGATGCGGTCCTTCCCCGGACCATGCGTGAAAGCGAGATGCTTTGTGCACCAAGCTGTCCGTTTAGTTGATCAAACTGGAGTAATTTCACCGCGCTCGACATAATTAAAAAATGTAAAAAAGTGTATTTTTTACGTAATTTTTATTACCTAATCTCTGTTTTATAATAAGTCGCGGAAAGGAATGTCGATCTCAAAGTAATCGTTTAAAATTATTTAATATCAACTCCTATTCTTAAATTAATGAAACATAGTGCATATAGGTCTTTGGATTTTATAGTGCATATAGGTCTTTGGATTTTTATCACTTAATTCCTCGTATCTGATGAGTAGTAGTATACATGGCCGCAGAGCAGTTTAAGGAGAATAAATTTAAAAGGCTATGTCTATAAATCTATGTAAATGCAACTTTTATAGGTCGGCGATTTTTAAAAAGCTGAAGTCAGTCCAGTTTAATTATAGACGGTATAATATGTAAAAGGAAAAAGGAAAACAAATCATCTTTTCACCAAAAAAGAAAAAGATATTTTCGAAACATTCCCCCTCTCCTTCTTCTCTTTTTCCAACGGAAAAGATATATAGAAAAAGAAGAATAAAACAGACTTTTCAAGCGAAGAAGAGGAGACAAATATATCAATTGAGCCTATTCCATTATACCGCATTGAAGGGGAAAAAAATCAGAAATAGCCTTGGTAATTGAAAAATAATTACACTTTCAAAAGTGATCAAACTTTAGTCATTTTAATATAAAAATAAAATCTGAACGAAATCACTCTTAAAAAACTAAAAAAGTTTCAACATAATATGTTGAAATATTCTGTATTTCAACAAAATAATAACTATTCTTTAATAACTTTAACTCCAATTATTTTTCAGTTACTAAACTGGCTAACCCGTGCTATTTTCACCATAAAGCCCCCTAAATGGTTTGATCGGAGCCCAATAAAAGCCCAAACATTTTTATTAAATTTCTATGGTAGCAATTTAATGAAGGTGGAATTACCACGTAGGTGCGGCCGTTAACATGAACAAAAACATAGGACTTATTACATCCTCATCATCAAGTCATCTGTTTTCTACATTGGGCAAAAATATGCAAATGGCTCTCAGAGTGGCAGCGCGTCCAGTTGTAAGACGAGCCAACGTAGGTCTGCTCTCCCGTCCTCCTCATTATCTCACAACCAAATCCCACGCTGCTGCTGCTTCTTCTTCTTCTTCTTCACAGTTTCTCCACAATTCATTCCCTCTACTGAATCAAAATGGTAAAAACTTTTCATCCACATGTCAATTTTTCTTGATTTTGCTGGCTTAAGAGATAATTCTCTGACTCTGCTAATTCCCATTTCTATTTCTAAAATTCTCAGGACCAAGATATTCGATCAGGGCAATCAGTGGAACGACTGTGGATCCCGTTGCACCCAAGAAGGATTATGAAGACCACGAAAACTGGAAAATTAAGATGCTTTACGATGGGGACTGTCCCTTATGCATGCGTGAGGTATGTTCAAATAAATAAAATAAATTCTTCTCCGTCCTGTCTGTTCTGTTCCATGTATCGGAGGATAGTTTTTCTTTTAATTCTTTGAATTACTAGTAAGAGATGCTGCTGTATTATATATTGGATGATGGTTTTGTTAGGTTGATATGTTAAAAGAGAGGAACAAAGGTTATGGAACAATCAAATTTGTGGATATTAGTTCTGATGAATACAGCCCAGAGGAGAATGAAGGCCTTGATTACAAGACGGTATGTTCCTTAACTGCCTTCGCTATGTACTGTAAGTCAAACCATTCATCAGTTATAAGTACATCTTGCAAGTACCTAGTTATAATAAACTCATGCATTGCCTAGCAGTTCATAGTTTTATCCAGAACTTTTTTGAAATTCTTTGCGACGCTGGTGTCCGGGCCAGATTGTGCACCTTGACTATTCACAGGGTACTTGCTATCTACCACCAGCACATGTACTGAGTATGCCACTAAGACTAATGCAAATAGGAAGAAATTACCTAGTGTTTTTCCAGCATTTTCTTATGTATCCATTGCCCTAGCTCCCTTTGTTTATCAAGAAGCAATAACAAACTGGTGACCAATTGTTTAGGTTATGGGAACAATACATGCAATACTATCAGATGGAACTGTGGTTACAAATGTTGAGGTTTGGCAAAATTTGATACTTACATTTTTCTCCTTTATATTTGAATGTTTACATTTGTTTTTTATCTCTTTTATTACTGGTTTAGGCATTTAGACGGCTCTATGAAGCAGTTGGGTTAGGATGGGTGTATGCCATTACAAAATATGAACCTGTAAGTCCTCTTCAATTCTAACTTTCTATTGTTGGGCCACACCAATTGGCATGTTCTTATGAAAGATTGTGATTTTCAGATTGCAACTATTGCTGATACTGTGTATGGAGTCTGGGCAAAGTATCGTCTTCAGATAACAGGTTAATCCCATTTGATTGTTATGTTTCAAAATGTCCATATAAAGAAGTCTCGAGATAAAGAGCAGATGGATCTTATCCCCTTCATAGAACCCTTATTCCTATAGATCACATGCATACATAATCGTAGACATCTATTTTAGTAGTTATCACCTTCAATCATTTGGAAATCTTTAATGCAATAGTATATTGTTTGGGAACATCATTGAAAGAATTCTAACGGCATTACATTTGTTGTGATTTCTTATCATGCCATCATTTTTGCGCTTTAGCAAGCCCAGCTTATAGTCACAAACAATTTCCTCAAGTGCTATTTCTTGTTACAGGTCGACCACCTTTGGAAGAAGTTATATTGGCACGAAAGAATAAGGTGGGAAGAAGACTACCGTGTCCCTATATGGTCATCATTTTCTTTAAGCTAAGTTCTTAGTTATCGAGAAAGAGGGGTTGCTCCGATGGTAAGCAACCCCCACTTCCAACCGAGAGGTTGTGAGTTCGAGTCTACCCAAAAGCAAGGGTGGGAAATTCTTGGAGGGAAGGATGTTGGGGTCTATTTGGAAACAGCCTCTCTACCCTAGGGTAGGTGTAAGGTCTACGTACACACTACCCTCCCCAGACCCCACTTAGTGGGATTATACTGGGTTGTTGTTGTTGTTGTTGTTGTTAAGTTCTTAGTTATCGCTGTTCATACCATTCGAAGGATTTCAACCAAACACATAATCACAAAGAAAGCCCTTTTTTTTGTCCCCGCTAGTCAATGTATTTATTACACGAGTACCTTTCTCAGCCTTTCAATTGATATGCCGGTTGCATCATGTACTGGCTTCAGATCCATCAAATATTTGGAACCTATTGATGCATTCAGCTTTTTCTCCTGTCAGCATTGAAGAAAAATGCTGTTTAGATTTTTGAATCTCATGTCTGACACATGGAAATTGAATAAGATCTGGAGAGAAGGAAATATTACACTTCTTTTCCTTTTATGGCAGAAAACAAACCTAATTTAGATCTTTAGTTTGTCTTTGACTAAAACGTTGAACTTATGTCAGAAGACATTCAATAGATAAAGCATAAGGAGGAGCATTTTGTTTGAACTATGTTTTGATACAGGTGGAGGGCTGCAAACTACTAAGATGTTATGTTTTGATACGGGTGGAGGGCTGCAAACTACTAAGATGTTGCCTTTGTCATTTCTTTCTATACAGGAGGAAATGTGCAAGGACAGCAAGGCTCGCAAAATTTAGGAGTTTCAGAATGTTGGAACCATCGGATGTTTATCAACAGAGTCAGATCTACTTCTACGCTCTTCCTGAAGCTGATATAGCGTACAATTATGAAAGGCCTTACAGTTGCTTTAGTCTTTTCAGCAACTACTATAGAACTGTATAAAGAACAGTTGTTTTCTATTGTTCTACATATTTCAAGAATATAACACTATACCAGAGTATACAGAATTTTTCCCATAGTTGGTCAAATGATGTAGTTTCAAATGATAACCTTTTAATTTACCAATTCCTCCTTGTATTTGAGAAAATCCAACATACCTCGCCATGGCATGTGTTCTGCTAATAGGTGAATCCCAAAAGCAATTCATCTCTGCAGTATTCATCATGGCATTAGAATGAGATCTATCAGTTGTCATGCAGATTTCCATGTTTCAAAAAGATGAAAGATTAAACATGTAAATATGACAACCTACAGCTTCTTCTTGACTTAGTTCAATTTTTTGTGGTAATGCTTATTATTTACGCCTCATGTCAAAATGCCCGATGCAGTTGTACAACAAATCATTTCTGATAAGATAACTAACTGCGATCAATAATTTTCTACATTGTCAGGATTCAGAGGACTTCTATGAGGAGTAATAATGAAATAAGGCGACAAGTATGATTTCTCTAAGTTAGAAATTCAGCCAACATGAGAATATTACTTGAGAAAGCATAGAAACAGTTTGCAAGTAATAAGAGTGGCATTGGAAGAAAGAACAAAGCCCTGAGTTTCTCTCGCGGAGAAATTTAAGTAGCACTAGTTGAGGACATCAGAAACGGAGAGACAGATAAAAAGTTGAGGACATCAAAAACGGAGAGACAGATAAAAACTTAGTGCTAGTTGAGGACATCAGAAACGGAGAGACAGATAAAAACTAGTACAAACTATACCAAAAAAACTAAGTTGATTACAGGAATACAAAGAAGATAATAGGAGGTGTAGTACACGTTATATGAGATAGCTGAAATAGCATTTCAATAGGTAATACCTTTGAGAGGATATCCCAATGGTGAGAATTTTTTACACCTCGAGCTCAACTAGTAACTTTAAAGGAGGTGCTCAATGAAAATTCATTTTCCTTGTATGTAGCTTGAAAAATAAGAAAACCAGCATAGATACTACAACAAATTAAGAGAGAGAGAGAGAGAGCACAAGAAGGCATACGCTAGCATCGAGTAATTTCCAAGTCACTTTTACGTGTTGTAGCAAATAACTTGTTTTATTTTTAAGATCACATTTTAAGAAGGCTTTACCTACATATATCCATTGAATACTTGCTAGTATAAAAAATTCTTATACTGATGGTGTTTATAGCTTAAACTCTTTCCATATTACTAGATCAACAAGTTATTTTTCTTTGATAAGCATAAAAAGAATCATACCTGTGTTGTCTCTACATTTCTTTTTGTTGCAGTTCTATTCATTGCATCTAGTCCAAATCTCCAGCAACTTGTTGACTATTTTCTCAACAAGTCAATTAGTACTTCCCCACGCGACTTTAGTTTTCCTTTCTTGGCTGGCTATTCGAGCTCCACCTGGTAAAATATAGCTCAAGTAATATGAACACAAAGTCTTGCCTCACAAAGTATTATTTCAACCCCCTTTGTAGTTGGCTACAGTCATATGAAGCAACTTTGGCTACAGTACCAATAAACTTATTCTAAAAGGGAATAAAAGAGAAGCATATAGTATTGAACTGAGCGGGGAGCAACAAAAAGAGAATAAAAGAGAAGCATATAGTATTGAACTGAGCGGGGAGCAACAAAAAGATGGCTCCTTATATAGGAGTTGAGATTTCACGAAATAAAGACTCTTAGTTATTGGGATTCTTAATTATGAGACGATCATCAATAATATTCGATAATAAATTAACCTTGATATGAAATGAATAAACACATTCAAACATACAACTGTAGTAGACTTTAACAGGCTAACATACACCTATATACATGCCCTCTTAAAGTAATTTGAGAAAAGCTAAGTGAAGTGCTACAGGTTAAAAAAATGAAGATTTCAAAGCAGCACTGCAGCAGAACAACGAGTAATTAGAATTTTGTAGGGAAAAGTTACGTTTTCCTGTCTCTGATGAAGAGCTCTGAGATGTATCCTACCAACTGATAACATCACGACAGTAGTCAAAACTCTTTCTACTATAGCACTTTAAAATCTTTAGCAATCAGAAAAATCACTAAGAAAAAATGGACCTGCTGTCAAACTCTTTAGTAACAGGCTAAAGCCACAGAATCAAATGACTTTCCGCTTCTTCAGAACTTGAATATCTAATGCTGCAGCTCTTCTTTTTGCACAGAGCAATATTAAGACACAGAACAACAATCTCCACCGCCTCTGCGCTTTTACCATAGATGCAGAAGAATCATGAGGTTGATGAGCATCGGATTCAAAAACAAAGTCTTCACACCCGAAGTTGAAATCATTAATCAAAATATCTTGGAATGAAGGACTATATATTGGGGAGTTAGGGAACTCTAGGTTACTTATACTGGTGGAACCACAACCATTCAGACTGACTGCACTTGCAACTCTGTAGGTATGACAATGTCCATCACTTATTCTTAAATTCTCAACGGCATTATTGGTGCTAGGAACCTCTCGACTTGGAGAATTCAAAGGGTTCAGCGATATTTGAGAAAGATATTGCACAAGAGATGTCTCATCATCAACCGGTACCACATGATCCCAACGGTCACATGCAGATACTAGCAGCCTCTGAGCCTTAGCCTGTCAATCTCACTCCATAATAGTAAGAACATCGATGAGATAAGAGCAACAAAAGAAAAATAAGGAAATGGAGAAAATTCAGTCCAAAAATCATGCCTTATCAGTTTCAGATAACAAATGCATAGGTAGATAATGGAACTCCAGAATAAGCCCGAGCACCTCTCCGACAATGTTAAAAACCACACCTTCCTTTTCTTGATAGTCAATAAAAGAGTACATCCGTTCATTAATTATGCATCTTCGAGCATGGTTTATTGTCTCCTCCAATTGTCTTGGCTTTAGATTAAGTACCTGAAAATAAACAAATAGATACATACTAGCTTTAGGTTGTAACGAGGGTGAAACATATCTTTACAATGCAAAATTGGTTTTTAGACTGTTAATCTTAATGCTAACTACTAATACAAGGTTCAATTGACAGCATCAGCAATGATGTTATAGTAGGGCTAGGTAACCCATCGACGAGTTAGCAAGTTTACAGAGTTAACCCTTAAAGATGCAGTCAGCTCAGCAACAAATAAACATGCTTATTTCAGTGGAAAGCACTCTGCAGGGCGAAACTTCAACAACAACAATAACAACAACAACTCAGTATAATCCCACTTAGTGGGGTTTGGGGAGGGTAGCGTGTACGCAGACCTTACCCCTACCCTTGGGTAGAGAGGCTGTTTCCAAATAAACCCCCGGCATCCTTCACTCCAAGAACTTCCCACCTTGCTCTTGGGGAGACTCGAACTCACAACCTCTCGGTTGGAAGTGGGGGTTGCTTACCATCAGAGCAACCCCTCTCGGTTGCAGGGCAAAACTTCAAAAAAAATAAAATAAATAAATAAAACTAATTACACATCTGAGTCGGTCATGGTCTTTAAGGAGCAAAATCAGAAAGTCCTCCACCGTGTTGACATTTTCAATCCGGAGGTTCTTCTTACTGCCTCTGCCTACATTTATTAACCGATGTACCCCATCGGATAGAGATGGTGGATCATGCTTCTCATAATCTGCAAATAGAACCAGCAGGAATCAGCATGCACTCTAACATGTTAGATCTTGTAACGGTTTAATTTATCCGCTTTATCTTCCTATTGTGCCTCATCACTACGAAATATAGAGAATACTAAGAAAATTTAGTGAATCACATTTAGGTCTGATTCTAATCTCACCACAATATGTCACAACATTTAGAGGTTCAACTTCATAGCCAACTTTACTCTCATAGTTTTAACCATGCTACCATGTATGTTACCAAGATAGATTGAGAAACTCAATATGCGCCTACTCTGATATGTCTCCTAAAATAACAACAACAACAACTACCCAGTATAGTCCCACAAAGTGGGGTCTGGGGAGGGTAATATGTAGACGAGCCTTACCCCTACCCGAAACGGCAGAGGCTGTTTCCAATCGACCCTCGGCTCAGTGAAGGAATGAGATCATTTACAAATAATCATGAACTTCTTCATCCCGCTGTTACTCGCTTTGCTACAGCATATCTCACACTTCAAAGCATTCAAAAGCAAAAACAAGCTCTTAGATCTATGTTTTCTTTTGAAGCTTGGAATAAATCTGCTTGGGCTAAGAACACGAAGGGGTGAAAACGAGAGCCATATTTCTGTTTGATCAAAAATTTTGGCCATATATTGCTTATTGTGTGAAAAGTGTTACCCCTCAGATGAAAAACCATGCATGGGATATTTGTATGATTTGATATGTCTCCTAAAATGTAATCTAGAATTCTGATACTTGTCTAGTATAAAAACTTCACCGGGAAAATTTCCGCAAAAGCTACAGTAAAAATTTTCTTTTCAAAATATTGACTCCTGTAAGCACCCTCCTTTATCTGCTCATATCATGTAAATAAAGAGCGACTTACATTGCTGGCGCCCATCCTTGACAGTGAAAGATTCAGTCCTTGCTTCTTTTACTTGAACATTATTGAAAGTGTCACCAATTCTTGCACCTATCCTGAACATACCCGTCCTCATATAGATTGAAGAATGTGTAAATCTGACCTTATCTATAGAACCAACGCCTTTATCAAGTCTCACATGTACAGTTTCTGCAAGAAGAGACTTATTTCCTTCCCTCTCACTGACAATATTTCTACAGAACTCTTCAGCTGTCCAATTGCCTCCATCATCATCTCCAAATTCTCCTTTAAGAACAACTACTTCCACTTTAGCTGAGGCTTCTGGTCCAGATTCAACAATTTCTCCAGTATTATCATCAACTAAAGCGACTTCAATATATTTACCTCCTCCTCCTTTAATTTCCACTCCGGTAAGTACAGGGTCGGATACCTTTGTCAAGAACTTTAACTTCAAGCTTCTTGGTTTGGGAGCATGAATACCTTTCTCAGTGTTTCTGGATATGAGATTGACAATCAAATACTATCACTGGCTAAATGGGATATACGAATAGAGAAAAAACCAGATAATGTCCCTTACCCCTTGGCAGTCAAAAACTTCTTCTCTGCCAGTTCAAGTTCGTGTTTTACCTGGACAGAGAAAGTAGATTAAGAAGAAGTCTTTGCAAGAAGAACATCAACTTCATAACAACTAAGTCCCCAAGAATTAAGAAACATATTGTTTCTGGAGCAATAGCCACCGGATAGGAAATATTCACTAAAATACTTTCATGTTTTAGGTGGCGCTTGTTTTGAAAATTTGAAGAGTTTGAAGAACAAAACACCACCTTAATGATTCCAAATCGAACCTGTAAATTCATTGATTAACAACAACAATAACAACAACCAAAATTCATGAATTCCCACAAGTGGGATCAGCGGAGAATAGTATATGTTCAGACCTTACCCCAGGAAGGACAAAGTGGTTATTTCGGATAGACCCTTGGCCCCTCGGCTAAATAAAAGATGAAAAGAAGCAATGGTAACAAGTAATTGTAAAGTCATTGATTCATATGACAAATTAGCAACTATTCCCCTGCCTAACATCAGGTAAATGTTTCACCTGTAGGCCAGTTTTCTTGATTTTCCCAATAATAGTAATTGATACTAGTCAATCTTTTACTAACTTAACTAAATTTGGTAACCTGAAATGCATAGGGATCAAAATCCGTAGTGATATCATCTATGAGAATGTAAGCATTTGACAGAATCATTATGATGAAACCTGACTATACTCTAGAGTGAATTCCATAAATTTGAAGTTTGAGTACAGTCAAATTGATCGTATTACACTTACTGCTTAGAAGTTCAAAAATTGTACTTACAACATTACGAATCAAATTCTCCAACTTTGGCTTTAAAATGCGGTCAAAGGTCTGGATAACCATCACCTCCAGCAATTTCTTCATACTGTTGTCAAAAAACAAAGAAGACAAAAATTAAGAAAAACATAAACCAAAAACTTGTCAAAGCAACATCAAGCTGAAGCGACGGTCACATAAAGAAAGAATCTTGAATATTGGCAAATAAGCAGAATCCATTTAATCAGTGGGAAAAAAGAAAGATAATAAAGGACGCTGAGTAAGAATATTCAGTACACAAACAGAAAGCCAGTCAGATTTTTTGTCAAATCCTGCAACATATGCTCAGCACTGCATGGTTTAGGGGGTAAACGAGATGAGAGTTGACTTACGTTGGTGAAGAGAAAAAGGGTAACAGCTCATCCTCTGAATTGCTGTTCTGTGTTCCTAATTCCTGAGAATTCGACATTATGTCATTCATGGGAAGTATGAAACTCAAAAAGGTTTTGGATAGTAGCAAGAACAAATGTAAAGTAGTTTATGATTGGGGATATGAAAGTGAATTGGTTGAAAAACAGACACACACACATTTATATAGAGAAAGTGGGTCCCAAAGAATGCGTGTTACTACGAAAAGAGCCGACACCAATTGAGAGGAATACACTCTCCTACACCACCTATGTCGTCGTTGCCCTCCAATTTATTTCTCTACAATTCAATCAAGAAATTTGATTTTTTTATCCTAAGGTTTTTGATCGTGTTTTGTATGATTTTAACTTACTAGCAATAGTTTCAAAACAATTAGAATATGTTCGTCAAGAAAATATTCACATAAAAATTAAAAGTGAATAGTGATTGTTATATTAAAAAGGGACGGAATGCTTTCACACATTTCTTTCCTTTCCTCTTACCTATGGCCTCTCTTACACTCAAAATAGTACTTCCTCCATCTCATATTATTATATTAGCACTCGTGGTTATTAAAAATAATTATCTCAAATCATTTATCATTTTAAAAGTTCAAGACATTTTTTATTTTTATCCTCAGTAACAATTATTTTTAAAGATTAAAATAAGACATAAATAGAATAAATATTAATTGACGAGAAATTATATCTTCAAATATAAATAAGGATAGAATGGTCCAATTCTTTTTCTAATTAATATTTTTAAGGGCAAAAAGAGAAACAACAACAACAACAACAACAACAACTACCCAGTATAGTCCCACAAAGTGGGGTCTGGGGAGAGCAATATGTAGACGAGCCTTACCCCTACCCAAAAGGGCAGAGAGGCTGTTTCCAATCGACCCTCGGCTCAGAGAAGAAAAGGAAAAACAAAAACAAAAACAAAAGAGCATTAATAAGTCCAGCAGAAATAGTGTAAATAATTAACTAAACATAAGAACCATAAATAAAATAGCATACAATAATATCATACAGTAACTACCATAAGGGAGACACAATCCAAACACAAATCATCTATGGATAGCCCTGCCAAGCCTCACCCAACCCCGGGTGAGTAGGACGAAAAACTCTAGGGGTCCATATCCTACAATCCTGATACAAGACCTCCAGACTTTCCTATCAAGGGTCATGTCCTCGGAAACCCGCATTGTAGCCATGTCATGCATAATCACCTCTCCCCAATACCTCTTAGGCCTCCCTCTGCCTCGCCGAACGCCGACCATCGCCAGCCGTTCGCAACTCCTCACCGGGGCATCAGGACTTCTCCTCTGCACATGCCCGAATCACCTCAGCCTCGCTTCTCGCATCTTCTCATCCACCGGGGCCACCCCCAGCTTCTCTCGAATAACTTCATTCTTAATCTAGAGCCCGCACATCCACCTGAGCATCCTCATCTCCGCAACCTTCATTCTCTGAACATGAGAGTTCTTCACTGGCCAGCACTCTGCCCCATACAACATCGCAGGTCTAACCACATCTCTATAAAATTTCCCCTTGAGTTTCTGTGGAACTTTTTTGTCACACAGTACTCCTGATGCAAGCCTCCACTTTGACCACCCCGCTCCTATACGATGAGTAACGTCCCCGTCAATCTCTCTGTCCCGCTGAATCACCGATCCGAGAATCTGACACTGTCCCTCTTGGCGATGACCTGAGATCCAATCATCACGCTGCCTACTTCGCTCGGCTCGGCGCTAAACTTGCACTGCAGATATTCTGTCTTAGATCTGCTTATTTTGAAACCCTTAGACTCATAAGTCTGTCTCCGGTCTAAAAAAGAAACATAATACATAATATGAGACGCAGGGGGAGTAATACTTAATAAATTACAAATTGTTATTTCTGGTCTTGTGATGGACTTTATTTACACCTCCTATGAGATAAAATCCCTAGCTAGTTCTCCACTTCTCCTTATCCAAATTCCTGGATTCTTCAGTCATTCTTTTCGAAATGATTATTATAAAAGTAAATTAAGCCGTAGTCGTATTTTCAAGTTTTGTTATCTATTTCTATGTATACCTATACTTTATACAAATGGGAAACAGTGGTGTGTTGTTCCTTATCTTACTCTTCTTCACTTGTGGAAAACACTGTATTAATCATATCTTAGATGTTTCTTACAAACTTCCAAAGCCACTTTAAATTTTCTTCGTTCTATTCGTCGGTTGTGGTCCTCCTGTTCTATATTGAAATTTAGTTTCAGGTTCTTCATTTATTTTGTTAGTTTATATGATTGATTAGTGGTTAAAATTAAAAAGAGTTTGAAAGCATAGAGTAACGCTCTGCATTACGGTTTTGTAGAAGTGGCATAATCAACAAAGAAAGTTCAGCATATGTAGATATCCTCTTGAACCAAGAAGTTTATTATTTCTAACAACAAGACAATAAAATAAATTATTGGGATTTTTACAGACGGCGAATATGACCCCAAAGGATAGAGCGAAAATGGTGAAAGGCTTAGATTCTAGATGATCGGAAATAAAATGAAGGAACTGCCAGGAAACTCTTTGTTTCGCCATAAAAATGAAAAAGATAGAAAGAACTGTTAAGACTCTAAAAAATCAAAACATTCAATGGACGGTACATTTTCTATGAACAAGGTGTTGAGTTGTCCCACGTCGGAGGGATTTGAGATCCTTGGTCTCCTTATATGGCTTGGGTAATCCTCACCTCATAAGCTAGCTTTTGGGGTTGAGTTAGGCTCAATGTCCATTCTTTTCACAAGGGATAAGAATCACCCGATATTTGATAGAAGATATAAATAAATGGTAGTTGAGCACTCAACTGTATGATTAGCATTCTTTTACTGTACAAAGATACTTTTGTATAAACTGTTCCTCCTATTTTGAACTGACATTCGTTATTTCGGACATAATAACAAATAAATCATTACATTTTTTTAACAAATTCCAACAATTCAAACTCATCAAATAGTTCATGTTAAAGCATGAACTCAAGTTAATTATTCATACAAATCACTTTCACACAAATTCCAAAATGAACTAAAATTATTCATTCAACAGCGCTAAATGGGACAGAGCGAGTTGTTCTTGTTTAGCTTATGCTTATGATGAGGAAAATTTCCGCTTCTTGGTAATACGAAACGTTTTAAGTTTAACAAACCTCTTCATGAGTAAGAACCATTTTGTTATGCTAAATATCTTGGTCCAACTCTTGTTGGACTTGCCTTTGCGCATGGAGGCATAAGGAAAATCATCAAGTTGAATTTCATCAGAACTAAGAAACTCGAAAATTTTCTCCCAATTATATTCTCCTGAATCCGAATTCACAGATGTAATCTGGTTGAAGGATCCTAGATGTAGGATATCCGTATCATTTTGCAGCTGATCCGAATTAACCCAACTACTAAAACCGGTTGTAGAATGGCCAGAAGAAGTGAAAGCAAGTGACATCCCATCTGACTCTGTATGTTGGTTAGGAATTACATAAGAAGTAGAGCATTCAGCACTGACTACCCACTGGTTACTTTCAGCAGGCAAATGTATCTTCTGTCCACATTAAATTAAAGAAAATTGTCAAAGCAAAGTAGCTGAAATAGTTGTTTGCATAACTAAAAGATATTTTCAAAGCTTAAATCAGCTCACGAAATGTATCCTTCTTTTTCACCACATTGCAATGGCCATTTACACTGCTGGGTAATGGGTATTAGTATTACAAGCAAAATAATTTGGTCAAAGAGTACTCACTGAAGTATTTTGAAGCTCTGAATGCTGGCAATCGTCAACCGTAGGACAGGATGATGGAGAAAATTTGGACGATGATAAGTAATGTTTAATAAAAATCTCGTTATCAAATTTTAAAACATTTTCCCAGTTAGCAAATGCAGTTTCCACTAACTTGTGAGCAGACGCCTGTAATAAGTCCATGATCAAAAGGAGGAATTAGAAATGACCAACAGATGAGTAAATACATGACAAACAATGAATATTATAGTACACACAAACCTTTTGAGATTCAGAAAGTATGTTGTAATGGTTTAAACCACACCCTGAGTCCATCCATGTCACCTGGCCAGCAACATTAAACACCACTGCAAATCTTTGTTCGGTCTCGAGATGATAATACAAGTATTTTCTTCCATCAAGATTGCATGTCTTTGCATGCATTGTAGTGGTTTTCCACCAATCACCAGACATGCTTTTGCCAAGGATCTGCAGGCATGGAAAGTCAAAACTAATCATTTGTATGAGTACTTCTTACTGAAATGGAAAAAAATTACAAGTTTACAACATGCAGTTATATATTATTAAGATTTAAGGTGAGCAAAGATTGAGGACATGGAAATCCTTGAAGATATTCAACTGGAACAACTCATCACAACATCTTCAAATGCAAAACATGTCGAGCCACTGGTTTTATAGCCCGGCTCCCATCACACCTCAAACTCCATTCTTTTTTTTAGATGTTAAACGAAAACAAATTGCAAGCGTAAATAGAAAAAAATCAATGCTCACTCTTTATATCTGCTAGTCAGGACTCAGGATTCAGGAGAGAGCTAGAGTTGCTTCAAGCCTTTGCATTAAGATACTTTTTAAAAAATTGCTGTTTAGCAAATAAAATATAAAAACCTGTCAGGACAAGGAGTCTAATCTATTTGCATGTTGATTTACTATTAAGTGGCAGAACATGACTCGAATCCAATCAGTAAATTAGCATAAACAGATCCAAGAAGCAGGAAATGTATGTGCCATGCAGTAATAGCCCTTTCATGAACCGCAAAATAAATATCACAAGTTAAAGATGCAACTATAAATTAAATTTTGTGAAGAAAATTTCTTACATGCTGTAGCCTCTGAGGATTGTTGTAAAGTTCAATTAGGAAATCCTCCACTGTCCTGATACCATTTTCAGTCAACCGCTTATGGAAAGGACCATTCCGTTGAATCTGTTCTAGTCTCCATATATCATCAGTTGGTGATGGAGGGTACCGCTTCTTGCTTTCTGTAACATGATATTTTCAGTACAAAAACATTACAAATTATAAAACTTCACATTTTTCTAATTAGAGACGACAATATAATGTACTCACTTAAACGTTTATCCTTAACAGTGAAGTGTCTTGTCACGGCCTCAGTCACTTTAATTTCTTCAGGTACATCTATAACCTTTGCTCCTAGCCTTACCACTTCCACCTTCCTCATATGCTTTGGAGTGTGTTTGAATCTAATTTCATCAACAGAACCAACGCCTTCTTGCAACCTCAGATATGGATTAATATTTTTATGGCGCATTGATTTTCCACCTCTTTTTTGCGTCATGATAATATAACTATTTAGTTCTTCGGTTGTGGAATTTTCACCATCACCATCAGAGTTACCATTAAGTAGAAAAATTTCAACTTGTGCTGTGGCTAGAGGTCCATGTATCACAGGGAGTCCTGTAACAACATCAACCAGTTCCAATTTGGTTTCTTTGGGAAAGATACACTCTCCAGTAAATATCAGTGGAGCAATCTCGTGTGAGAACCTTAAAAGTAGACATCTTCTTTCAGAAGGATGGATTTTCTTCTGGGAATTCCTGCTTTTTTATATATAAAATGCTGAAATAGCTTAACCTCAGATATATACAACGTGAAATTGTAAAGGTAATGTAATTTTACAGCCAATAACAAGAAGAACAATATGTTCATCCTTGTAATAGTTTTCTGCCGTGATGCATCGGCATAATATTGAAAAAGAATATATATAGACGCAGTGGTGCTGTGGTGAGTATGATTTTTCACCTGTATCGAGCAGTCAAAATTATTTCCAAGTCACAGTGAAATTCATCCTCCACCTGGATATATAGATAAAATGTTGACTAAATAGTTAGGTAATGATATCAAGTGACAGGTATATATTGAAAGGCTAGAAAATTACAAAATTCAACTCGGTAAAAAATGTTTGATGCTCAATTGGCAAGTGGATTCTATGTCTGGACACGAAACCTAAGACAAAATTAAAATTTCGATCTTAAAAGAGTAAAGTATAACATTTATGGACAACCTGCAGCTAGAAGAAATGTCCTGATATAAACTTGATGCATGTTTAGCGAGCATTAAAAACAGTGGCTTTGTTTTGCCTGGACGGCGAAATTGTAGTATCTTCATAGAAGAAAATCCACTAAAAGCTTACAGAAGCATTTAGAAGTAAATCCTTGTACTTCTAACCTCATTGTCATCATTTACACTCATATGAATTTATTTGACGGGACACAAATTAAAAATTTTAAAACTTACGATGCTAAACAAGCCATTGTGTATTACTGTTCTTCTGAAATTTGTGCCCTTAAATATGCCACAATATTTGTGTGACTATGAAGAATTCATATCACAGATAAAATTGAAAGATTAAGTTAAATTATTTCAAAATTTAAAGAGGAATCGTTCTTTTTAAAATGCATTAAAAAGAAAATAGAAAAGGACTCGTTCCTTTTGAAACTATGCGTCAGTCAATCTCAGTGTTTAGCTTTGTTAATTGTTAGTGAGATTCTGTAGCCAGAGACTTTGCATTCAGTGTGTGATTTTTTTTTTCTTTCATTTTTTGAGAATATTGTCAGTGACCAAATATCCTTTATGTGGAAACTGTCCCTTCTTTTCCTGTTCTATCTATATATATATATATATATATATATATATATATATATATATATATATATATATATATATATATATATATATATATATATATATATATATATATATATATATATATATATATATATATATATATATATATATAGTATATATAATGACCTTTTCTTCACAAAGAAAAAGTTTACTTCCTGTCCTATTCCTTTTATTACAAATCTGCCAGAAAAGATTTCTTTCCAATCGCACATCAAAAGGTCTTTGTCAATTAATCCACATGCCCAGCAACCATCTTTGTCAACCATATATAGACATTCACTATTGGTAGAAGCGATATCTTCGCATGCATGTTTAATTTGCTTGACCCTCCACATGCATGTTTGTTTGACCTTTCTTTTTATTGCGGAAGTCAAATATATATAGTGTGAATAAGTTATAACTATTATACTAAAAAAATATGTCAGCCACTAAATAATAAATAAGACAATAAAACAACAATAAAACGAACACCAGAATTTACGAGGTTCGGCCAATTTTGCCTACTCCTCGGACACAACCAATATTTTATTCCACTCCAAAAATACAAGTGAAATAATACTAAAGAGAGAAGATACAAATGCCTGAAACATATGAGAAGGCAAATAAGAGGTGTGTTTAAATCCTAAACATTAGGCCTTCTTTTATAAGGAAAATCACAACCAAAAATTAAGAACCCACCGATGTGGGACTACTGTTTTGCCAAATTTCAACACTTCTTATCTTTCTTCAGAGCACGACATTCCGTAGATTTGTGTCCAGCTTTCCCACAGTTGTAACAATTTTCATTGAACTGCTTCTTGCTTGGGTTGCTTTTTCAGTCCAGAAGCATGCTTCCTCTTGAAAGTCGTCCAAACAAACTTGTATTGTCCGCTCTATAATGGATGTTGAATTCATAGATTTAGATAAAGTCGATGAAGAAGCTGAGTAGAGAGGTAGTTTAGAAATTATCAAGGGGAATGAGATTATGGCCGAGAACAAGTCATTGTGGCGGTAAATCTACCTAGAAGACTGGAGATCCCAAGATCTAGGTTCAAGAAGATCAAACAAAGTCATTAATGACGATTCAATATTGTCAACTAAAATTTTAGTCCATTATCTTGATGAGACAATGTTCAGTACCAAGGATAAAGCACTAAGACTTTTTAATGATTTTTAAGGTATATCAAATAGTGTATCTACGAGATGACACATTTAGGAATCACCTATGTAAGTGTGAAGTGTTAGTCGCTTCAAGGAGAATTTCGTAAGGCCAATTCTCTACACGGACTTATGAAACGATGTGGTGTTCATGGCTGAAACGAATACAACAATGAGAACCGAAGACGGTTAAGGGTTGTTTGTGTGACTTATGGTTGTCTAAGTATACACCAAAATTCGACGGTTCAAATATATCAAATCTACCGATTGACCGAGAATATTCGGCATAAGTTCACTATGGAAACTTCAAATGGAAACCTACTTATCCAGATACAATTAATATTTGCTTGCGAGTCACACAGTTTTTCATGCATATTTTCGTGATATAACCATTCCACTTTCATGTGGGGGATTGTTGGGGTTTTAAGCATTAATATGGCTTAAAAAAGGGTGAATGCAAAATGAAGGGAAATAAAATTTTTAAGTAAAATTTTAAGTTTTTTCCCCTTGACAAAGCGACATTTTCCTGTATTGGAAGAGAAAGATATTTTTGATGGGTATGTATATAAGTAATTACTCTTCTTTTAGCTCTTAAAGAGTTGAGAAGAAGGCATGCATCGCGCCGTCATCGTCGTCGCTCGCTCGGCTGCGGTCAAATGATTGATTGTTTAATTTTTCAGACTAAATTTATTTGTTAATAGTAAATATTAACAGATAAAATATTAAGATTAAGATTAAGATTAAATCTAATGAAATATTAAATGTTTTTCCAATATCCGTTTTCAGCTTTTTCGGTTGGGTAATTGAAAATTAACCTTCCTCTTCAATTCCCGGTTTATTATTGCATAAATTAGCCATTTATGTTGTAACGTTTTGCATAAATAGTCATTCTGAAGAGTTGCACCTCTTCAATTTTCAACCCAACATTGGCTAGGAAATAATCCATAACCTTGGTTACTAGGAGGGAATTCCTTAAGGAAACACTGTGGGCTCGAATTAACTTTTATTTCATTTACATTTTCTCTTTAATATTATTCTATCTTTTTCAGAATTAGTACTAACAGGGCATACACGTGATCTCTTCCAATCATAGCTAGAAGGGACAACCCATTCCTACAATTTGACTCATCACAAAAATAAAGCAGAAAGAGGAGGGTTTCTCCTAGTACAAATTTAGCGCCCAAAAATAAGACTAAGTACTGGACTTCAGCCAGGATCAAAGATGAACGTGCTTTTGACTTATAGCCAGGATAAAATTCCATAAATAGTTGCACTAATACTCAGCAAACTCGTACATCTGCGCAGTGGGCACTATCATTCACCTCATGTGCTAAGTGTTGGTATTAATTTTTGTCCACGCAAAACTATCACTGTTTTCAAGCGAATGAGGCCTTTCAAATTGTGTAAAACATCCACCATTTCAACCTCCCTTATAATTAAAAAAAAACAAATTAAAAAAGATGAAGATCAAATTAAATCATCATTTTTGTGGTCATGTTTAGACTGGTGACACATTCATTTTCTCCACTAGTTGGTTCTCGAATCTTTAATCTTAGTGAGAGCAAATTGGAATTGATCCACAAGTCTGGGTAAAACATATCAAATCTTAGGTTAAAAAGCAACTAAAGACGAACTGGCCAACGATCTACGGAAACGTTAGGTTATAAAAGCGCAAGTATATACTAATTCGTTATTTGCAACCAATAAAATAGAACCATAAAGCTGAAGGCCAATAAAGGATTATCCTAAGCAAATGAACATGGACCCAGATTTCCGACATAAATACACCAAATTTAAGTGGTGAAAGAAAAACAAAACCACACCAAAGGAAGTATAAATAATACTGAGAAGCCCAAAGTAACAAGCTGTGCAACCAAAAAGAAAGAAAAGATGTTACAAATTAAGGAGTAGCGTTGCTGGAAATTAATAGCAAATTGAACTCACCGGAAACGGAAACAAAGCCAGTAGAAAGGCGACCACAATCCGCCGGAGCTTACAGAGGGAGACAACATCCCTTATTGCCCTGAAAAGAGAGGAAAACCAATAAAAGAGCAGAAATGACTCAAGTCAACGTCAACGATAATGCCATATTCAATACTGTCAAAGCAGAAGCATCACATGCCAACTGGTGGCCACATATGACAAATTTAATAATGGTAAAAGGTGGCTAATGTACGAGCAATGATCAGTAACACTACACTAATGGAATCTGATAACGCTTTAGTCTTTTAGTACAAACATGACATGAGCTAACCAAATTAAGCAACAAATCACTTCATTAATTATTTCTTTAGATTTGATAATGATATTTACGTAAATATATCCAGCTCTAAGAAACCTAAATAACCTGTGTGCATCTCCATTTATAATGTGAAAGAAGTTTTGAACTGGTTAATTTACTTACCTGGTAAAAGGAGAACTAGAGTTTCTTGTTTCAGTATCTGAGTTCTTGTGGCCTCCTCCACCATTACCATCTTGATCTTCGAACAGTAACATTTGTTCCATCAAATATTTGCCAACAACAAAACGAATGCTATACTCTATGCGAGAGAATGCGTGCAGCCCACCTGAGTAATATAATGGTTCTGTTATATAGACGGTTTTAGAGAAAAACGGTAACGTGCCTCTTTCCTAGCTAGCTTAGTGAAAGACGCGTAATGACGGCTCAGTTATCCTCCGTCAGCGTTAAGTCGTAACTCGTAATAGGTGGAAGCTCAGTGGCAAAATGTTTATTTTCTTTTTGAATATAAACAAAACTAATATTTTTTCTAATTACCTAATTTAGAAAGTGATAATCATGCTTATCATCACAAACAAGGGCAAAATTCAAGTAGCCGACCAACAAAGTTATTAGAAAACTCATAAATGAATTTTGTAATTTGTTTAAATTTTTGAAAAGTTGATGATTGAGGTTGGTTGGATGTCATCACAAAGTTGTGGTTAAAATTTAAAGGTTTTTTTTTAACTAAAAAATTAAAGCTATTTGCTGAAAATTTGAGCTATTTCGTAATATATCAATTTTTAGGAAATAGGATGGTTGAATTATTCTATCTCATTAGTTATTATTTATTTTAGTTTGTCAACATTATTAGCTCCCATAGATTTTGCCTTTATTTTTCAAATAATAATAGAATTTTTTTTGGTAATTAAACTTTTATATATACTAGAGAAAAATTATTTACAATCAATACAGAGTACAAAGTTTACTATACTTCCCTTCCTCCCCTATACACTCTTTCTATTATCTTTCTACTATTCAAGCTATTACTTTAGATAGTAGTCCAATCTACTCAGTATTTCTCTGTTTTCCTGTTGCTTCGACAAAGCACTTCTAAGCATCTCATAGTTCCTCAATTGGCTTTAAATAGTCTTGCATTCCTTTCCTGCCACACAAAATATACATAGCATGCTAGCACAACCTTGAACATATCTGCTTTTGCTTTTCTGTTTCTCGCTTAGTTCTTTGACTAAAGTAGTTTCTCATACCAACCATAGATATTTCTATAAATACCTTGCCAATTGAGCATCCTTTTCCATAGCTTAGCATCATATTGACATTCAAATAAAGTTGTATTCGGTTCCGGTTCTAGGTCTATTTGGGTCTGCGGTTCCGATTCTGGCGGTTCTGACGGTTTTGGCGGTTCCGGTTCTGGCGGTTCCGGAGCCGGAACCGCTACCATACGGTTCCGGAACCGTCCGGTTCCGGTTCCGCGGTTCTGGCGGTTCCCGGCGGTTCTGATTTTTTTTTTTAAATCAATATCTTGTATAGTAGTCATTAGTATATTGTAGAATATATTTTATATGGTGTACTATGTTATTAGTATAATATATATTGTGTTTGGTAATTAGTATATATTGTGTATAAGTAGTGTATATTTTGTATATAAGTAGTATATATTGTATTTAAGTAGTATATATTGTATATAAATAGTGTATATTGTGTTGTAGTTAGTAACTAGTATAAATTGTATATAAGTAGTATATATTGATAAAAGAATATTGTCATTAGTATATTGTGTTATATGTTATATGTTGTATGTTATATAAATATTCAAGGATTGATATAGAATTAAAGACAAAGAAATATTGAGACAAAAGATATTCAAGGATATGATAAAGAGCATATTTATTGACCAAAATGGCATATCATTTTTTTATTCTTCCTTCCCCCAATGGAATGAGCACAACATGGTACTAATACCACCATTAAAAGGAAAAAAAACTAAAAGAAGACATGCCAATGTACAAGTTACATCATAGTTTATGTATTATTTCTAACAAATCTCATAAAACTTTCAAGGTTTGGAGGTGGTTGTGTTCGCGGTGGTGGAAATGAAGCTTGTTCATCACCACTTCCGGGTGAAGATGTTTCCTGAGCAAGTTCAGCTAGCATTTCTTCATAGCACTCATCTATTTCTGGTTGTGATTCAGCTAGCCCAAAGTTCCTTCTTTCTGCGCGGATCCAATCTCGAAAAAGCACTGATTTTTCCAAGCTGTCCCGCATCGACGCCCTGTGATCACCTATTTGTAGTCTTGCTTGACTAAAGGCGCTCTCCGGTGCAACAGTTGACGCTTGAATCGACAGAACATCCCGAGCCATCCTTGCAAGAATGGGAAAATGCTTTTCCCTTGCCTTCCACCAATCCAAGGTCGAAAGAGCCGTCTGGATTCTCATTCTCTAGTCCCTGCGACAAATAAACTTGAAGCTCATTTAGATGGGAAAAATCATCTACATTTTCACCTTGAGTACCCCTGAACTCCGTCCACGATTTAAGAGCTGTTAAGCCAGCAGCTCTTTTAGGCGCCTGTGATGTGGACGAAGTAGGGGTTGGAATATTAGGCCTAGCATGCTCTAACGCCTGTTTATAAGCATTATAAACAGTTTGAGCATTCACTGTAATTGATGCTTTCGCATTAGATAGTGTAGCCATTTCTTCTTCTTCAAGATCTAAAGCTTGATAAATAGTAGAATACCAAAAGTTAGGACCTCCTACTTTCATAGTAGAATTTAACATAGCAGCCACACCAAATATAGGAGGGATTGGAAAAAAATATTTTTTAAACTTCTTTTTCATTTCAGTAATTGCAATTTCATAAATTTCCCCTCCCTCGTTAATATCAACAAACAAATTAGCAAGTGCGGCAATATAAACTAAACAGTTAGAAATAGTTGGATATATTGGCCAGATAAAGCAGTTGTGGCCACATGAAAATGTTCTAAAAATCTAAAAGAATTTTAACGTTAGTCCAATCTTGATTAGTTAGCATGTCATTATCTTCCTCCCCACAATCCCTAGAATTATAAGTAGCGTTAATTGGATTTCTATATTCGTACGCCACTACTAAACTTTCGTACATGTAGTTCCACCTAGTCGGGCAAGGTTTAGGAACCTTTCTTTCTCTAAGGCCATATTCGTCACATTTTTTAAAATATTCTCTAAGTCTACTTCTACGGTTAGAATAAAAAAGCCAATTAAGAGCGAATTTAACCTTTTCAATTTCTATGTTTAAAATTCTCATACCATCACCAACAATTAAATGATAAATATGATATATACATCTAACATGGAAAATATTAGTAAAAGCAGGATTAAGTGTTCTAGTTAAAATACCTATTGCACTAGTGTTGCTACTAGTTATCCATGGAAATTGACATTATTTTATCACTAAAATAAAAATATCTACATACATCTGAAACAGTGTTAGCAATAAACTTACCCGTGTGCCGTGAATTAATTATTCTATATGCAATAATGCGTTTTTGCATTGTCCAGTCTTCGTCTATCCAATGACTGGTTACGGTTAGATAATCACAATAATTATTACTTCTACCAATATCTGTTGTAATAGACATATGATTACTTATATGGGTAAATAAATAACGCAAGTATTGTTCATATTTATGCTTGTATTTATAAATGTCGGCCTTAACTGTGGCGCGAGGCCAACCTTTATATGTAGGATTAAATACTCTTCTAATATAATGAATCTAAGTAGGATTAGAAGTAAAAGAATAAGGCAAACACATAACATTAATCATTTTAGCTAATTCTTCACGATCCTTATTTGGATCGTAATACAATATACCTCCGGTGACTGTGTTTATTCCTGGTTGAACTAGATTTGAACCAGTACTTGGGTTAACTGTAGAATCCGGACTTGTCCTCCCCTCTTGTTGCGCTTTCAATTGGAAATATCTAGCCTTATCGCTAGGGTGTAATTTTATATGTTTAACTAAACTACCTGTGCCGCTACGATCTCCAGTATACCTATGCACAAGTAATTTCCCACAAGATTTACACTTAGCCTTATTTTGTTCTCTTAGTTGAATAAAAAATTGCCAAACTAATGAAGTTTCTGAACGCTTAGGAGGTTGTCTACTAAAGTGGGAGTTTGTATGGGTGGGTGTTCCGGTTCATTAGTAGCAGGACTAGTAGGTGTATCATCTAAATCTACCGGAGCTTGGGTTTCGTCATCATCATCAACCTCATATTCCCTCTAAGATAGGTGCATTAGGATAAAGAATATTCATAATATCATCGTCTATTCTATCACCAACTGCTACATCATGTAGAAAATCAACATCGCTAAATTGAAAACATGGGTGATCACTATCAAGGATTCCGAAGGTTTCATTAGTATTTCTAGGTTGGCTACTACTTTGAACTTGTTTATCTTTTCTAGGTCGGAGAGCCGGGAGTGGTAGTATTTTGGCGACTACTTTCACCAGTTTTAGATTTTCCTTTTCCGAACATATTTTTCAATGAAATGCCATAATAATTATAATTAAGCAAAATAACAACACACAAAAATATTCTTAGCACGTAAGAGTTGAAACGAGTTTACCGAATTGACGAACAACTTCTTGAAAATTGAAAATCGTTGAAATTGAACACTTGAAAACTTCAATTCAACAACTTCACAATGTTTCACGAATTTGCAACAATAAATTAAGCACTTGCACTAGAAAGATTGAAAGAGAGCTTGAGAGAGATTGAGAGATATTGATGAATTGGTGAATTAAAATGAAAGAATGAGGGGGTATTTATAGTTGAGAAATGGGAAATTGTGTAATTATATAAAGTTTGGGGTTAAATTAAAGTTTGGGGGCCAAATGGCTATTTTTAAAAATTCCAAACGGCTAATTTTGAAAAAGAGCCATTTGGAAATTTAAAAAAAAAAATTCTTTAAAAATCGGACCGTTGCGGAACCGTTTGGAACCGCTTGAACCGGTCCGGTTCCGGTTCCGATTCTGGTTCTGGCGGTTCCGGTTCCGCGGTTCCAACGGGTGGAACCGCTCCATCACGGTCTGGGGAACCGCGGAACCGGAACCGCCGGAACCGGAAGAACCGCCAGAACCGCGGTTCCGGTCCGGTTCCGGTTCGGAACCATGAATTTTGCAGCCTTACATTCAAAGAATAGAAGTTGTATGGTTTCATTTGCATGTGAACATAAAGGACATATTTGATCATTATGAAAGCGCCATTTTAGCAATTAGTGTGAATACCCACCTAGGACATCATGCATTGGTGCATACCAATTTCTTACAGCTCACTTTGTTTAATTCTCCTTGCAGTTTATGGTATATGTGTTTTATAAAGCAAGTGTGCATCTGCATTAGGCCTTCGCAAGTGTAACCTACTTCTCAAAGTTTACTTTGGCTTTTAGAATCTTCCTTATAATCTATGATGCATGGCTAGTTTGCACCTTCCATACATGTTTGCTTTTTATATAGTAATAGTGCACCCTTTATATCCATAGCATGTTCTTTTTGTTGCATAAGTTCCATAGTTGCCTGCTAATGGAAGCTTTGTTCCATAGGCCTGTGTCCATTACATTGAAACCACCTGCTGATCGGGGCTAGTAGACTTCCTCCCAAGCTAAGAAAGCTTTCTTTGAAATATTTTTATCCCCTGTACATAAGAAACTTCTGCAAATTGCCTCAACCAATTTATTAATCCTCTTGGTAACATGAAAATTTGAGCCGGGTTATTTTTGATGAGTTGTAGCCTCCATGCATATGACAATAACTTGGTTGTCCAGGATGTGATTCTTCCCACTAGTTTGTCAATTAAAGGTTGACGCTGAATTCATGACACTCTTTTAGAGCTTAAAGGTACTCTAAGATATCATACTGGAAACTCCCCTTTTTGGATTCCAATGGATTATAATATTTCTTTTTGAACATCTTGTGAAAATCCATCAAAGAAGATGGAGCTTTTCTGCTTATTAATTTTTACTCCTGACACTCTTGAGAAGTCCAGAAAGCACTTGTATAACAGTTTAACTGAAACTATGTCTCCCCTGCAAAACGGTAAAACGTCTTCTGTAAATTCAAGTTGCATGATCTTCATCTTGGAACATTTGGGATGGAAGTTGAAGTCCGGGATATGATGGAGTGCCTTCAATCTTCTAGTGTGGTATTCCATTGACATTACAAAAAGAACTGGGGACAGGGAATCCCCTTGTCTAAGTCCTTTCTTGGCCTCAAATGGTTGAGTTGATTATCCATTCAAGATGATGTATAGTATAGGTAACACTTTGTACACAATTTATTATCCATTTCATAAACTTCTCCGGAAATGCTAATGCATACAATACCTGCTCAAGAAAAGACCATTCAAGTGAGTCATATGACTTCTGCATGTCCCGTTTCATCATGCATCGACGTGACACCCATTTTTCTTCCATACCCTTTTACTGTCACGACCCACCTCCCGAACCTGGTAGTGATGACGCCTCTCGTGAAGACAAGGCCAACCAGTCAACCTTGTCACGACCCAATTCCCGAACCTGGTCGTGATGGCGCATCTCGTGAAGACAAGGTCAACTAGTCGACCCAATTCATCCTTTTAAAACAATTTAATTAGCACAATTATAATATAAATATGGTTTAATAATATCCAATAGCGGAAAGTATAGGTAAAATGCGGAAATCCAACCCAACATAGCCCTAATCGGGGTGTCACAAGTCATGAGCATCTAAGAAATCCTCACACACGTCTACTAAATATGAAGTCCGATACAATAATTCGAATAACATAGAATAATAAGATAAAGGATTCACGAGGGCTGCGAATGCCAACAACTATCTCGTAGTCTCCAAAACACCACTTGGACTGGAAGGATTAGCTCTCGGGTATGAAAATCTGCATGCCTGAATTTGCACACACGGTGCATGGAGTAATGTGAGTACTCCAACCCAGTGAGTAATAAATATAAATAATGGCTGAAGGTAAGAAAATCGTTAAGGTGCACAACATTCTATACAGAAGCAGTGAAATCATTTTAAATAACAATTCAGTGAAATATCATGTGAAATTTCTTTTAAACCGGCAAAATAGGTAATTTGGCTGTAAAATGACAAGTAGAAATCTGCCCCTCGGGCACAAAATCAAAATAACATGTAGAAATATGCCCCTCGGGCTCAATATTAAATTAATAAGTTAAAATCTACCCTTCGGGCTCAGTATCAGTATCTCAGAACAGTATCAGCCCCTCAGGCTCAGAACAGTATGAAGCAACCAGTCAATGAAATAAGACACATAATTATTATGGCAGATAATGCAGATATGGAAGAAATGCATGAGTTCAATACAATGCATATGGCGATACCTTCTGGTACCCACTGCCACGTGCAGCCCGAGCCATCCATATTTATTTATCGTTGACGGCGCTCACTGGGGTGTGTACAGACTCCGGAGGAGATCCTACAGCCCAAGCGTAATATCAAGCCATCTTGTGACATCAACCAGGCGTTCGACCTCATTATCAATATAATCAACCAGGATCTCGGCCTCATTATCCAGCATGTGTCTCACCTAAATATAGCACTACGATGTGCAAATCAGGTGTTTCAAACCCTCAGGACATCATTTACAATCATTACTCACCTCCAACCAGCTATTTCTTTAATTCGTGATGCCTTTTCCCCTCGAATTGGCCTCTACATACGTCGAATCTTCCCAAAATCACAATGAATATGTTTCATTATACTAAAGAGACAATACCCAATCGAAAGAAATCGAAAAATATCAAAATTCACGAATTTGACAAAACCCAAGCCCCAGACCCACGTCTCCAAACTCAGAAATTTTTATACCAAAATGTTCTTCGTCCTCTCACGAGTCCGTACATATGAAATAACACCAAAATCAAAGCTCATTTGGCCCATAAAATCGACTCTAGGAGGTCTCGAAATCACAAGCCCTAAACCCATATTTTATACTGATTTTCTCCAATTAAACACTTCAAAAACATGTAATCTTGTCGGATTATTTGATGGTAATTTAATACTATGGAGTAGAAATGATCACAAGTGACTTACCTCAAGATTTTTAATGATTTATTGCTCAAATACTACCCCAAGCCATGTTCTTTCATCCAAAAAAATGCTAAAATGCGCTAAAATAGCTGAACAACACTAAAAAGACCCATGCTTGTCGCTAAAAGCCTAATCCTGTCGCTAATAGTGTCCAAATCTTGTCGTTAAAGGTGTGCACCAGAAGCTGTTGCACCAGCAATATTTATTTTCACAAAAAAGGCTCTAACTCTACCATACAAACTAGGAATTCGATTATTCGTGTTCCAATGAGTCACAAATAATAATACGAACATAGTCCTTCAATCGAAACTCAATTCAGAGCTCATTTTCTCAATGCGATACTCATTTCACTCATTAGATAATTAACTCACATTTCTTATCAAAACCCTAATCACGACTTGATGAAATTAAACCAAACTTTCCAGATCACTCCTATATTTCAATATCCAAACCTCGGAAGTCTCGAAATCAAATTTCGATATGTACAACTAAAAATGGATATTTGGATCATTACATGCTTATGCTCAAAACGCCAAAATCTTCCAAAAACTCTTCCAAAAATTATCCGAGCCTCATGGGATCCCAACAAAGTATACTAACAACTCCCATAATATGACACACCTTAGTTGTTCCTTCGAATCACCAAAAACAATGTAAAAATACTAAATTCACTTCGGATCCAAGCCTATGAACTTTGAAATTTCTACCTTCCACATCAGATGTCGAAACATGTCAAAACTAGTCTGAATGACCTAAAATTTTGCAAACAAGTCCAAAATGACATAACGAAGCTACATTAACTCTCGAAATTCCATTTCAACCCTCGGATCAAAATCTCACATATCAACCCGAATTCGCCAAAATACTAACTTTGCCAATTTAAGCTTAATTCTACACCGGTCATCACAAAAATATTCCGGACATGCTCCTAAGTCCCAAATCACCTAACGAATCTATTCGATCCATAAAATTTGCATTTCGAGCCCTATAGCACATAAGTCAATATCCGGTTGACTTTTTCAACTTAAGCTTCCTTAAAAGAGACTAAGTGTCTCAAACCTTACCAAAATCATTCCGGAATGACTTCAAATTTTGCACACAATTCACATTCAACATTACAGACTTGCTCTAACTTTCAAAAGCTCATTCCGACCCCGATATAAAAATTTCCACTTTCGATCGAATTTTCTCAAAAGCCTTCAAATTTATATTTAGCCAAATGACTTTAAAATGACCTTCGAACATCCGAATTCACTTTCGATCGCGCTCCCAACTCTAGAATCACCATATGGAGCTATTACCATACTCGAAATCCCAAACGAAATCTATAACACTGAAATGCCTTCCAAACCAAATTTATGAAATTCTTCTAAAAAATTAACTTCCACAATATACGCCGAAATACTTAGGGGTTATCCAAAACCAAATCTGGACATACGCCCAAGTCCGAATTAATCATACGAACATACTGGAATTTTCAGATCCTTATTTAGAGGTCGTTTACTTAAAATTCCAATATTAGCCATTTTCTTCAACTTAAGGCTGCCGCAATGAAAACGTTCTTTCCAATTTGACTCTGAATTTCCCGAAATTCAACTTTGACAATACGCACAAGTCAATATACCTTAAATGAAGCTGTTCGTGACGTGCTAGAGATCAAAACGACCCGTCGGGTCATTATCTCCCCCGCTTAAATAGATGTTTGTCCTCGAACGTTCCAAGAACTTCTCTTAAGTTATCTGAAATCACTGTTAACACCTCGTGCACCTACCCATGCTACCACAACTCATATTGGCACATTATTTTGATCTAATATGAAGATATCCTCTTTTATCCATACAATAAGCTCATAACCCAATTCCAACACCTGAAATTCTCTACCAGACTTGCTCCCTGTATATAAACACAGTATTACCACACTAGGTACCAGAACACAAATGCGTACCTTTGTTGAATTAGCACCATGCATCGCAGAATTCACCATCTAACCACAATGACACTTCATGAACCTCAATGTCCAATACTTCATGACTTTGATGCTCCCAATGCATAGGATGAAATACCTATAAATTTTGTTACAATGCCGACAATACAACCACAACGGAGGAGATGTGCAGAAATTTCTAACCAATTGCAGAGTTAACCCAACATTAATTCTCTCCTTCTTGACTAAAATCATCACCTCATTACTACCAAATAATGGTAATTGCCTTGTAATATACCTTACATAATCCCACTGCAATGGTCCCCGATACCAATAGTTTCACCTCTCCTAGTACGAGCTGCTCAGAAAACCAATCTCTCACGACCCATTTCAAGAACAGGTCGTGATGGCACCCAACAACCTTGTCGGACCAGCCAAGTACGGTATATTATTAACAATCATATAGGGTTTAACTCAATTTTTAACTAAAATACCCATTTAGTTTGGGTTTAGAACTAAAGCAGTAAATGCAACAAGTAGAATATAATACAAAACCCCAAAAGACCAGTCTGCTAAAGTGTACGTACCAAAACCTGGTGTCACAGTGTAAGGAAAACTAGTAGAATATATACATATCTCTACCCTATTGTCTTAAATAAGGGGGAAGACAGCAAAAATACAAAAGAAGACTTCATCCAGCTGCCGAGCAGTGTGGAAGGGAAGCAACTCACCGTAGAAGTCTCAACAGCTGCTCACTGGCGCGCACCCTGACGGTATCTAGATGAGTCAGAATCAGTCTCTGTACATTTAAGTACAGAAGCGTAGTATGAGTACATAAATAATATGTACCCAGTAATTATCCCGTCTAATCTTGGCGAAGTAGAGATGAGAGGTCGACTTGATACCTACTAAGTCCAGATAATATCATAATAATAATATATAATATACAACATGAATAATTTAATTAAACAACAGTTGTCACAGAAGTCATATCACGCTTGCAGTTATATTTCATTTTATCACATTTACTCCCTCTTTTATTTATTTAGCAACAAATCATGAAAAACCTAAGCTCCAACATAAACATATAAATCATGCGCAACAATGCCGAGGTCGACGGCCCGTTCCAACAGAATATAAATTTTTGTGCACTGCCGAGGGTCAAACGACCCGTACCATAGCTACATCTACTTAACCGAGGCGATCGGCCCTATCAAAAAGTATAAAGAAATATCAAGAATGCGCAATAAGGCATCAAGCATATACAAGAGAAAATCTTTCCAAGTTCTTAAGTAAGCATATGTTCACATTTCATTCTCCTATAATCCCTAGCAAGTAATAGAAGACCATTTACATAGTTCGAATAAGGAAAATTTCAAAGTAGGCATGATGTGGGTCCTAAACTACCCAAACATTAATATTATAGTAGCTACGCACGGTCTCTCGTCACCTAGTGCGTAGGTAAGCCCCCTCATTTAATAGCAAATTTATCATTTATTAACCTTAGAGGGACAATTCCCTCTCACGAGGTTAGAAAGGAGACTCACCTCGCTTCGAAGCGCTCTTTCAATAACGAGAATAGGCTCCAAGTTCAATTCGAAGCCGAACAAGCATCAACTAGTTAAATAAGGCAAGAACTAGTCAATAAGTGCTTACAAAGTTGAATTCTTACTAATATAAGTGATTTTCCAACCTTTCCCGCAAGTTTCCTAAATTCCGACCCCGGGCCTATGTGCCCAGATTCCGAGATTTTTTGAAGGAAGTTATTCTCTATAACCTAAGGATAATTAGTATGTGATTTTGAGTTCATTACATAGCTAATTAGGTGGTTAAATCTTAATTTCACCAAAACCCTAGGTCTAGCTCTAACCCTTGATTTTATTTGATTATTAGTGTTAAATCTATATAATGTCCATGTATTTAAGCTAAGAATGCGTGGGGATTACTTACCTTGTGATGTTATGTTGAAACCATCTCTTTGAAAGCTCCCAAATCGCCCCAAAGTCGAATGAGAAATGAGAGAAAATGGGTTAGAGTTCGTATTTAATGAACTCACTGCCCCAATGATTTTCGCTTCTGCGGGCGTTTTTCCGCATCTGCGAAGTTTTCTTGTGCGGAAAAATAGCCGCTTTTGCGGCCAAATAGCCGCTTTTGCAGTTTGGGGAAGAGCTGGCCAGACCGTTTCTGTGGTCAATTGTTCGCAAAGGCGGGACTACTCCTGCGGTTCCCATGGCCACTTCTGCGGTTCCCCTACCTTTCCCCTTTTCGCTTCTGCGTCCACTAGACCGCATCTGCAATCTAAAAGCCGCAGAAGCAGTTTTGATAGAAGCAGCAGATGATGTTCTTCTTTAAGTTTCAACTTCGTCCGAACCTCGACCATTTGATGCTCAGGGCTCCCGAGCCCCGCTCGAACATATGGACAAGTCTAAAATCACGAAGCGGACCTAGTCGAACTCTCAAAGCACCCAAAACAACACTAAATCAAAGAATTGAACCCAAAAACCAATTGATACAACTTAATGAACTTCAAGTTCTTAATTTACTTCCAACGGGTCAAAATGCCCTCAAACTATTCGGATTGACACCAAATTTTACGGGTAGGTCTTAACGATATTTTGAACTTGTACCAAGTTTCGAAACCGGAATCCGAACCCGATACCTAAGTTTTTAATGAATAATTAGATTCTTTAATTCCTTAAAACTTCGATTTAACAATTTTACATAAAATTCCGTACTCGAGTCAGGGACCTCAGAATTCGATTCCGAGCATACACCCAGGTCCCTTTTTTACGGACCTCCGGGGATTGTCAAATAACAAATCCAGTCTGTTTCCCAAGAAAGTTGACCGAAGTTAAACTTGGCTTTTCAAGAAAACCTTAAGGAAATATTTGGTTTTATTTTCACTCAAAACTCTTCTAACTTACGAACCGATCGCCCTCGCAAGTTGTAATTTAGCTGAGGAAGGCGTGGAAAGTTTTATTTAAGAGAGCGGGGTTCTACATAGTAAAACGCTGATCGAGTCGTTACACAATCACCACAGACAATGACCAACGGTCTCACATGATGCAAAAATACGCCAATAGGACATAACACGATTAAGATACATAAGGAAATGACTCTGGAATGGACTACTCAACTCGCACAACTAATATGGATTGTTCCCTAGAGAATATGAATTTATCAAACCGTTTCACAGTATATATGGCACAATCATAATATCACATGAGTTGACGAACACGGAACAACATATGATATTCCAACACCCTTCATATACTGAAATGAACACATCTGACTTACATGAAGCCCATCATCCTATTTATATTCATTCACCCACTTCAGGTTGATTCTGCTTGCACTGAACTATGTTGATAGCCTTTCCTGGACCCGTAATAAGCCATTTCTTCTCATATCAAGCAAGAACTACCATCATAGTCGGGACAGCACCCCACAGCCCACAACCAAATGAACCGAACGACTTCATATAGATCTTAGATATTCTTCCAACATTTCAACTTTCTTAAGTCCCCAAAATTTGATTAACTCCCAGATTTTTCAATTATTTCGGCAGAGTCTCCCTTGTAATTGGGCCTATCCACCTAGTAGAGTAACACCAAAATAACTCCTAACAATATGTGCACAACCCAACAAGTACCACAAGTATATCAATAACACTAATCTCCGCATTACAAGCCTGACATTATCACAATGATATCTTGACATGAAATGCATCATTTGTATGATCATAACCACATTTCTCGTCTTAATAGTTGTTCATAAATAATTCCATCATCATTAATAAATCTCATATTAACCACCACCTCATTTCAAATTTTCACAATACTGACAGCAGAATGTGAGGCATGAAGACCTCATTATTACTTACTTGGATTAATGAGTCACATTTATTGCCACCTGGGAACTCATTCATAAGCTAAAACTCAATGTTTACAGCACAAAAATGGCTGAATATGAACATAAAATATTCAAGAATTATCAAATTAACCTAACTAGCATGACTACCCTTTAATATTATCATACGAATTAAACTTTACAAAGGGGAAACTTTAAACTCATAAATATATACAACAAGTACCTCGTCCTTACATAATCTCCACCACGTCTTGCAGTCCGATTTAAATATTTCATATTATGCCGACTACAGTTTTCAATTTCCTTTCTTTCTTCTTCTCAATAAATTTCATAAATATTTTTTTAATAGCACATAACGAACCCTCATACCAATAGGGCATATAATTAATAAAAAAATTAGAACCAGTTATTCCGAAACACATTAAACCCATTGTAGTGAATAATAAACATTACTTTAACCTTACCCCAAAATCCTTGGAGCCCAATTTCTAATATCCAAAATTCTTTTCAAGACCAAATCTCACATACACACTCCGGACAAACTATGTCAATCCATAACAATAACACTAAATATACTCGTATAACATGCTACACAACTCGTATATTCGCAACACCATTCTCGATTGCCATAACATTCAAACCAACCAAGTACCGGTAGGAAACCCAGATTAAACAGAACCTCGCTCCAAAACCTTCGTACCCCATCAATAATGAAGAAATATACAGGAAATCACAATACACAATACGTTCCCCATACCGGTTAAACCATCAAGAACACTTGGAAATCCATGTTCTACTAATCAAGATATCAGAACTAAATTCCTCTAATTCAACGAGGAAACACATGTCATCAAACTCAAGAATATTGCCATATTACTACAGCTATTTCAACAAAAATGCTTCACAAGCTTAGGTAACACAAACCAAAATACCTCAATTCCACTACTAAGCTCACCTTTATTCGTGTGACAGTCAACTCAACTTTCTCAATTTGAGTCAAAGTCAAATCTCAACACATACACCCTGTTAGTAGAAAAGAAACTCTCTACTCAACATTATAAGGAACACGCCTATGTAGATTATTTCGCATGAGATAATCCACCTGCTTTGCCTCCAATTAATATTTTTGTATACCTTCCACCGTCATACACATTACACAATCACTTAATCTTCCTGAGTCTAAACTCACATGAAATTTACTTCACTCCAAACAGGAGACATGAAAAGATTCTTAACGCGCCCATAACTTGGGGCTACACATCCTATCACAATGAAAATCATACACTCAATAGTTCATCTATCATCCAGTAAACCTTCCTCGTCACTTCCAAGTCATATAGATACATCTCGCAGTACTAACATACTCCTCACGTAGCTATCCAACCATCATTCCCATAATAGGGACAATACTGGACATATAAGTTCAAAACACTTGCTCGCCCAATCAGCACCTCGGTGCTCAAGCCATTGGCAAAGATCTGGCCTCAAGTCCTCCAGACTGGCCTAACATCAAACTCACATCAATCACGTCTTGCCCCTAATTCAGAAAATTACAAGCCATCAGGGAACATATGATACCGAGCAATCATTCGTGCATACGGACATGTGGAAGGAATCGTAAGAGTTACGTTTTCAAGCTGAATCAAGGACACATGATAAGAATTCAAGAATATGAAGTTTTTCCAAAAGGTTGTGCAGCCTCTCGAGGAAAAATACAGATGTCTCCGTACCGATCCGCGAGAATCTACTCAACCTGCTCATGACTCGCGAGACCTAGTAACCTAGGCTCTGATACCAACTTGTCACGACCCAATTCCCGAACCTGGTCGTGATGGTACCTCTCGTGAAGACAAGTCCAAGAAGTCAACCCTTGTCACGACCCAATTGCCGAACCTGGTCGTGATGGCACCTCTCTTGAAGATAAGGCCAGTCAGTCAACCCAATTTATCCTTTTAAAACACTTTAATTAAAACAATTATAGTATAAACATGGTTTAATAATATACAACAGCATAAAGTATAGGTAAAATGCGGAAATCCAACCCAATATAGCCCTAATCGGGGTGTCACAACTCATAAGCAACTAAGAAATCGTGACACAATTCTACTAAATGCGAAATCCGATACAATAATTCGAATAACATAGAAATAATAAGATAAAGGAGTCACGAGGGCTGCGAATTCCAACAACAACCTCGTAGTCTCCTAAACACCACCTGGACTGGAAGGATCAGGTTGCAAGTATGGAAATCTGCTATGCCTGAATTTGCACACATGGTGCAGGGAGTAATGTGAGAACTCCGACCCAGTGAGTAATAAATATAAATAACGACTGAAGGTAAGAAAACACATTAAAGACACACAACATTCTATACAGAAGCAGTGAAATTATTTAATATAATAATTCTGTGAAATATAATGTGAAACTTATTTTAAACCAGTAAAACAGGTAATTTGGCAGTAAAATGACAAGTAGAAATATTCCTCTCGAGCTCAATATCAAAATAACAAGTAAAAATATGCCCATCAGGCTTAGTATCAAAATAATAAGTTGAAATCTGCCCCTCGGGCTCAATATCAAAATAATAAGTAGAAATCTGACCTTCAGGCTCAATATTAGTATCTCAAAACAGTATAAAGCAACCACTCAATGAAATAAGAGCTCATAATTATTATGGCAGATAATGCAGCTAAGGAACAAATGCATGAGTACAATGCAATGCATATGACGGTACCCTCTAGTACCCACTGCTTCGTGCAACCCGAACCATCCATATTTATTTATCGTTGACGGCACTTACTTGGGGTGTGTACAGACTCCGGGAGGGGCTCCTACAGTCCAAGTGCAATATCAAGCCATCTCGTGGCATCAACCAGGCTCTCGGCCTCAATATCAATATAATCAACCAGGCTCCCGGCCTTAATATCAGTATCATCAACCGGGATCTCGGCCTCAATATCAGTATAATACTGTTGTGGCGCACAGCCTGATCCATCCATGCTCAGTCCAAAATTTTACATAAGCCTTTCGAGCATATTAAAATAATAGTTCTCAGCTCAAAGTATCATTTAAAATATCATTGAAGTTTTCAAATCTTAGAAAATTTTTGCAAAACAGTATATAAAGCCTTGGACTGAGATCAAATGATATGCAAAATAATACGAAAATAGTGATACCAATCCCTAAAGGATTCAAACAATTGGCGCGAAGCCCAAATATGGGAATAAGCCCATATCATGATGATAACAAATCAGTTTCAATCAAATATGCAGTAAACTCATCAATTGGGACGGATCAAGTCAAATCCCCAGTAGTAAAGAACCCCGTGCTCATTATCCAGCATGTATCTCACCTCAATATAGCACTACGATATGCAAATCTATGGTTTCAAGCCCTCAGGAGATCATAATCATTACTCACCTCAAACCGGCTATTTCTTTAATTCACGATGTCTTTGCCCCTCGAATTGGCTTCCACGTGTGTCGAATCTTCCCAAAATCACAATGATACGTTGCATTATACTAAAGAGACAATATCTAATAGAAAGAAATCGAAAAATATCAAAATTCACGAATTTGACAAAACCCAAGCCCCAGACCCACGTCTCGAACTTAGAGATTTTTGTTCCAAAATATTCTTCGTCCTCTCATGAGTCCGTGCATATAAAGAACACCAAAATAGGAGCTCGTTTGACTCCTCAAATCGACCCTCGAAGGTCTCAAAATCACAAGCCCTAAACCCACATTTTTCTACCGATTTTCTACAATTAAACACTTTAAAAATATGTAATTATGTCGGATTATTCGATGGTAATTTAATATTATGGGTAGAAATGATCACAAGTGACTTACCTCAAGATTTCCCCTGATTTCTTGCTCAAAAATCGCCCCAAACCATGTTCTTTCACCCAAAAATGCTAAAATGGGCGAATAGTTGAACAACATTTAAAAGACCCATTCTGGTCGCTAATAGCCTAATCTTATCGCTAACAGTGTCCAAATCTGGTCCCTTACGCACCGAATGTTGTTGCACCAGCAATGTTTATTTTCATTAAAAGGGATCTAACTCCACCATACGAACTCGAAATTTGATGATTCTTGTTCCAATGAGTCACAAATAATAATACGAACATAGTCCTTTAATCAAAACTCAAGTCGGAGCTTATTTTTCTCAATGCGATACTCATTTCACTTGTTAAATAGTTAACTCACATTTCGCGTCAAAAATCTAATCACAGCTTGATGAAATTAAACCAAACTTTCCAGATCACTCCTATAATTCATTATCAAAATCTCGAAAGTCTTGAAATCAAATTTCGATATGTAAAAACTAAAATGGACCTTCGGATCATTACATGCTTATGCTCAAAATGCCAAAATCCTCCAAAAATTCTTCCAAAACTTATCCGAGCCTCATGGGATCCCAACAAAGTATATTAACAAGTTCCATAATATGACACAACTTTGTTGTTCCTTTGAATCACCAAAAACAACGCAAAAATACTAAATTCACCTCGGATTCAAGCCTATGAACTTTGAAACTTCTAACTTCCACATTCAATGTCGAAACACGTCAAAACTAGTCTGAATGACATCAAATTTTGCATACTAGTCCAAAATGACATAACAAAGCTGCAACAACTCTCGGAATTCTATTCTGACCCTCAGATAAAAATCTCACCTATCAACCAAAATTTGCCAAAATACTAACTTTGTCAATTCAAGCTTAATTATACACCGGTCATCATAAAAGTATTCATACTCCTAAGTCCCAAATCACTTAATGAAGCCATCCGAGCCATAAAATTTGCATTTCAAGCCCTCTATCGCATAAGCTAATATCCGGTTGACTTTTCCAACTTAAGCTTCCTTAAAAGAGACTAAGTGTCTCAAACCTTACCAAAATCATTCCGGGATAACTTCAAATTTTGCACACAAGTCACATTCGACATTACGAACTTGCCTTAACTTTTGGTATCGCATTCTGACCCCGATATCAAAATTTCCACTTCTGATAGAATTTTCTCAAAAACCTTCAAATTTATATTTGGCCAAATGACTTCAAAATGACCTCCAGACATCTGAATTCGCTTTTGATCGCGCTCCCAACTCCAGAATCACCATACGCAGCTATTCCTAGACTTAAAATCTCAAACGGACATATATAACATTGATATGACTTCCAACCCAAATTTATAAAATTCTTCTAAAATACTAACTTCCACAATATACACCAAAATGCTCACGGGTTATCCAAAACTAAATCCGGACATACGCCCAAGTCTGAAATCATTATACAAACCTGCTGGAACTTTCAGATCCCGATTCCTATGTCATTTACTCAAAATTCTAATCTTAGCCATTTTCTTCAACTTAAGACTGCCGCAATGGAAATTTTCTTTCTAATTTGACTCCGAATTTCGTGAAATTCAACTCTGATCATATGCACAAGTCAATATACCTGAAATAAAATTGTTCATGACTTCCAACTATTAAACAAAACACTAGAGCTTAAAATGACCAATCGGATCATTACATTTACTAACCCATAGCTCAGTATAATATTATTGATAATAACTTTCCCAGGAACAAAAGCATACTGAGTCTTATCTATTAAATCATCTATGACTCCTTTTTTTCGACTAGTCAGGACCTTTAAAATGATTTTGTAAATTGTGGTGCAGCACGAAATAGTTCTATACTCCTTAATGGCAGCATGACTTATGACTTTGGGTATTAGAGTTATTGATGTGCAACTAACTGACTTAAACATTTGTGATGATTAAAAGAAATCCATAATAGCTTGTGTTACCTCCTTCCCTATGATAAGCCATGGCTTCTTGATAAATATTACATTAAGTCCATCATATCCTGGGGCCTTTAATTCATTTATATCTTGTAGAGCTTCCCATGCCTCTTACCTTGTGACATGTTGAATCTGTTTAACTTGTTATGTTATTTTGAGCATTGTCCCCTTTTGCAATACATTTGGGTCTATTTCTAGGATTGTAGGAGCATTTGACCCTATAAATTTTTTATTATTTCAGCCTCTATTTCCTCCTCCATATGTACCTGGACCCCTAGATCAATATTGAGAGCATGGATTCCATTTAAAGTGTTCTTATTCTTCATATGTGCAAAGAAGTACGAAGAGTTAGAATCTCCCAACTTTAGTCATTGTACCCTTGATCTTTTCATATAAATGCTTTCTTCTATCAGTATTTGCTTTTCTTGGTTACTTTTCTGTTCATTTTCTTTATCAGCTAGTTCTGTATTCATCTTTCTACAGCCCATTTTCTCCTGCACTTCCTTTAGTTCCATTCTAATTTCTTTGATTCTGCCATCAACACCTTTGTATTATTGTGTATTGAGGCCCTTAATAACTTGCTTGAATTTTTTGAGTTTGTTCCACACTCCTTGTAATTTTTCAGTATCTCATGTTTACTTCATGCTTGTTCTACTTCTGGTATGAATTGGAGGTGATCAACTAGGCAGTTAAAGAACCTGAACAGACTAGCTTTTTCCTCTACATTTGTGAGGTCATCAGCTTACAGGGAGAGTGATCAGAAAAAGATAGTTCTAGGATTTGTATACACAAATTAGGCATTGTCATCATCCAGTTTGTGTTAACTAATCCCTTGTCTATCTTGCTATAGGTATGAATATTTGTCCATGTATAATCCCTTTCCACAGTAGGTAACTCATTCATTCCAGTGGCATTCATGAATTTCTAGAAATCTTTTATTTTCATATCTTGTATTATAGTACCATGCTGTCTATCCTGACTATTAAGTACTGAATTGAAATCTCCCATTGCTAACCATGGCCCTTGTTGCATACTATTTATTTTGCTTAGTTTCTGCCACATATTCAACCTATCTTTGACAATATGCAATACATATATTGTTGTAAAGACAAATGCTAACAATCCTGAGTGATTTCTTATTTTTCCATGCATGTACTGGCAATCTATGCCAATTGGTTCAAAATCAAAGATTCTTGGGTCCCATAGAATCCATATTCTGCTCTTAGTATTGTTGCTGAAGTTTGATATCACTTGCCATCCTGGTGAAATTTTGTTGATAATACTACTAGATTTCTTCTCCTTCATTTTGTGTTCTACTAATGCAATCACTGCCTTTATATTCTGCTTTATGAACTCCTTTGTATCATTTTACTTGTATGCTTTATTTAACCCTCTAACATTCCATGTAATTACACTAATAGTAATTGAATTGTGTATCATGATATATCTCTTGTCCCCCGTAAGGCCCTATCTGCATATTGCTTGGTCATGGATCATTGGTTGTGTGCTCTTGTCTTCTTTCAAAGGATTGGAACCAATTACTGCCACCATGAGACTTGCCTTCAGCTGGCTTTGCTTTTGCCATCTTTTCTGCTGACTTCCCGCTAACTATTGTACATCCTTCTTCTTCAGGTTGTTTAGTAGCTGCACTAAGAGGTTTAGCAATGCCCATCTCAATTAGCATTCTCTCATATGATATTTTAACTATACCAGTTGCACAATCATCAACATACACTGGATTATCTAGGGCATTCAATTTTGCTTAATTCCTTCATACTCCAGCAATTCAGGGAAAGAGTTGGAAACTTCACCTACAATAGAATGATTCTCGGTACTTCTTCATGCAACTTAAAGTTTGGTGTTAATGCTTTTATTATAATGGGACGATTGTTAATAATACAAGGCCCAACATACAGAACTTGAATTCTTTCCTCCAAATTTGCAAATCGAATTACAGAGTAGTTTATGTTATAATAATAAATTTGATGTTTCATGGAGTACTTACCCAGTGCATTAAGGAATCTTTCCATTTTCTCCTATGGATAGTGAGTCCCCAATTACATATAAAACAAGTAATGTGCTCATTTTTTATTTTTCTGCTCAACATCCTCTAGGTCTAATTTCACAATGTTCTCCATCTTGTATCATAGGTGCAATATATTGAAGATTCGTACCTCTCGATGCCAGCTTATTCCTTGATACAATGTTTTCCCATAATTGAGTTCCACTTGCCTTCACCATTAGGTCAGTGCTTTTGGGATTTTCATGCTTATTAGATTTGCATGGCATTGTTGAATTTCTATTTGGTGTTTTGGACCTCATCTCTGCCATTCCGCTTCCAGATCTACGGTCTATTCCATTAATATTTTCATGCATAGCTATCACTCCTTTTAGCTTGCCATGTTGATTGATGGATCTAATACTAACCTGATATGTTACTCGTTATGTTCCTCGGAGTGGTATTTTTTGTTGGTTCCTCAATTCTCACCTCTTTTGGTGAGATACGAAGTTTCATTACTGCTTTCCTTGAATCTGCGAATCTCAGATTGGTAGTCAGAATTTTTGCTACATTCCATTTATGTCGTTCTCTTCCTCCCATGGCTTCCAGCTGCGTACATTAGCAAAGCCACGTTAACGTACGCCAAGAGAAAAATTTGAGAGAGAGAAAAAACTTTTGTTTGTTTATGAAATATCATCATGTTTTGGGTTAAGTTCCTGAAAATTGTTTTAGGGCAGTTTTTGGGTAAACAAACTTCTTCCACTCATAAAACGTCAAATTTTCTTCAAATAAAATGCATTTCCAAATACAACTTCAACGTTTAAAATTATTTTTCAATACAACTTCAATAATACTTTTTAAAATTTTCAATCAAATTTATGTTCAAATGATAGCTTAGTATTAATTAACTTTGTTCTATACTTCTATTATATGAGTACCTTATTTATGACATGAAATCCAATTGATGTGGGACATTCAAATCATTGTATATTGTAAGTACAGTGTATAGATTGACAAAAGATTCATTTATTGCTATATATATCACACTGTAAATTAGTCTGCAAACTTTCCAATTTCCGTACCACACTACTTTAAGGACCCGTTTGATTATAGGTTTTGTCAAAATAAATTTGGGTTTTGTTTTGGCAAACACATGTTTGGCCATAGATTTTGCTTATATTTTGGCAAAATCTCAAATCCTAAACCCCAAATTTCAAAACCAGCTCAATAGCTGGGTTTGGACCAAAATATTTACAAGCACTAATAATATACATGTTTGTTATCTTCAAACCATACTACACCCAAAATCAAAATTTTTAAAACAAATTTGAAAATCTATGGCCAAACGCTAGCTAAAAATATTTCTCGATACTTTAGATGATATTACTACATACGAGTGGTTATGGCCGAAAAGAAGTGAGTAATATATACTATGATGTTTGGACATAATGAACTTCTGATATCACAACGAAATTAGATCCTGATTTTTGGGTTAAAGTGTTGAACTGATGGATTACTTAGCATCTAAGCCTAAGCATAAATATTGATCTCTCTTGTAAAGTTTTATTTAATTAGCTTGTATATTTCTTTGTACGCTTTTTACATATTAGGCCACTCACATTTTAGCCCATTTTTATATTTAGTGTAATTGAAGCCCATCATATAAATGGTGGGACATTGTTCTAGAAATACCCATCGGGTCATTTTCATTTGTAATGAAAGAAGTTTTTATCTCTTTCAATAGATATGGGACCGTGATGTAATCTTCCTCTTTTCTATTTGATCTACAATGTTTTCATTGTATCAAAGCATGGATTCTGGGACGTTTCTCCTCGATTTTTCGTCCGATCTTACCCTGGTTTACATTTGTTGAGATTTTATTGGTGATTTATTCTTTTGGTGGTTGGTGAATCGAAGCCTCTTCAGGCTCGCACGAGGAAAGTTTCTGCTGACAATCATCTCAGCTCAGTGTTTTTGGTGGATTTCTGAAGTTTTGAGTTTAATTCCGGCGGAGCTACAAGTTTTGGGCTTGTATCACTCAGAGCTAGGGTTTTGACTGTATTGTGAAGGCCGTTCTTCTCCGATAGCGAAGAAGTTGGGTAAATCTGTTCTCACTTATAATTAGATGCATGTGTTTTTCTGGTGAAAGTCCAGTGTGTTGAATAGTTGTATCGAAATTGAATCAATTCTCCTATTTTACTCTATTCCTGATCTTGATAGTAGATATGAGTAATACTAATGCTTCTTCCATTGATCCCACAAGTCCTCCCTTTGTCCACTCTTCCGACATTCCTAGTATATCCCTTGTTCCTGTTCCTTTTTCAGGTAGTGGTTTTGAGAGATGGAAAAGGAAAATTATAGTGATGTTATCCGCTAAGAATAAAATAGCTTTTGTTGATGGTACTTGTCCCCGACCAAATATAATGTGGTTGAAAAAAAAACTGTGGGATAGATGCAACAATATGGTAATTTCATGGTTAATTGCCTCTCTATCTCCTGAGATAGCTAAGAGTGTGCAGTACTCTGAGACTGCACCGAGTATATGGGCACAACTGCAATCCAGATATGGTATAACTAATAGGACCAAAATCTTTGAACTCAAAAGAGAACTTACCCATACTTCTCCAGGTCCTCTAGATATAGCATCATACTTTAACAAATTGAAAGGGTTATGGGATGAATTGGTAATAGTGTGTACAAATCATTTCCAAAGATGCACTTGTGCTGCCAAACCTTGGATCATACAGGAGGATGAAGAGAATACGTTGTTCCAATTCCTCATGGGTCTTAATGAGACATATATGGGGGTAAGGAGAAACGTGTTGATGATGCAACCTCCTCCTTCTCTTGATAGTGCCTATAATATACTCCTCAATGATGAGAAACAAAGACAAGTCCAATAAATTTCCAATTCAATCCCGTCTCTATGTTCTTTAATGTTAATACAAAACAACAAGCCTGGATCTTATTTTGGAATGAATCAAGCTGCAGTACCCAATTCTCCTCCTCCAGGCAGTATACACAAAAACATAACTTTGACCAGACTAAAACCTCTCTGTTTTGTAGATACGGCAAGAAGCTGGACACTTAATTGATAAGTGTTACAAGCTTTATGGATATACACAAAGACCTAAATTCAGCAAAGGAAAGAAAATTATTGCTCATGTCACTACTGGTGCTCAGTTCAATCCTTCTGAAGGGCACACATCTAATATTACTAGTAATTCCAAATGTCGATGTTCAAGGGCATGTGATTCAAGGTTTGAGCAGACAACAATATGATCAATTGATCTCATGTGTTCTGCCAACTTTGCTGGTACAATACTAACTGAGAGCCCTGTTTCTGATTTCAAACTCTGTATGCTTACTCAAATTAACTCTATCACCTAGATAATAGATTCAGGGGCTTCTGACTACATGACATCTAATGAAATCTTACTCTTTTATATCACACCCTTAGTTATACCTTATCTTCTAACTCTTCCCAATGGATACAAAGTGAAAGTAACTTCTACAGGATCTTTTGCTTTAACTCCATTCATCACTCTTCATAAATGTGTGTTTGTTCATTCTTTCCAACACAACTTAATCTCTATCCACAAACTAGTAAAACATTTGCACTATATTGTCTTGTTTACTACAACTTCTTGTTTTCTTCACATGTTACAGGCCCCTTCTCTGAGGATGCCTCTGGATCTTGGTAAAGAGGATGTTGGTCTGTACAAGCTTGCTTGGGTTCCACCTTCACATTCTCCTTGTACTTGTTACAAGTCTGTTTCTGTTTGTTCTTTGTCTGATTCTTATCATCCTGCTGTTCTTCTAGCTGTAAGACCATTGCTTTACCTTCAAATGTAAATAGCTTCTTTTTTAATAATGCTTATGCAAATGACGTGAATTTCATTTGGCATTTAAGACTTGCTCACATTCCTTTTGCAAATATGAAACACATTTCTGTTTTGTCATCTTCCCTTGCTTCTAAACAATCATTTCCTTGTTCTATTTTTCCTATGGCCAGGCAACCTAGACTTCCCTTCCCTGATAGCTCCATGAGTACAACCAGACCTTTCCAACTAATTCATGTTGATACTTGGGGTCCTTACCGCATACTAACTTCCTCTGGTTCAAGATATTTCCTTACAATAGTTGATGATTTTCTAGGGCCACTTGGACACATCTACTGGTCTCTAAGAGCAATGCTTTTTGCATGATTAAGCTTTTCTTGGCTATTTTAAAATTCAATTTAGTGCTACTGTCCAAACTATAAGAAGTGACAATGCCTTGGAGTTAAGCTCCAGTCTTGATGGTACTTCTTTCTTCAATCAACAAGGTATTATACAATAAACTACTTGTCCCCACACTCCTCAACAAAATGGTGTTATTGAAAGAAAATATAGAACACTTCTTGAAGCTTGTAGAGCTTTGCTTTTTCAGCCCAAGTTGCCAGTATCCTTTTGGGGGGGCTGTCTATTGACTGCTACATACTTACTAAACAGGATTCCATCTAGGACACTCCAAAACAAAACCCCTTATGAAGTGTTGTTTGGTAAAACTCCTAATTACTAACATTTGAGAGCATTTGGCTGTCTTGACTATGCTACTGTCCCTATTCCACAAAGAGATAAGCTCAAACCTAGAGCAATTTCATGTGTTTCTGGGGTATCCTTTTGTCAAAAAGGGTTACAAGTTGTATGATCCAGCTTCCAAAAAGTGTTCTGACTCTAGGGATGTTGTGTTTCATGAAACATGTTTTCCTTTTGCCACAGTTCCTAATATTACACCTATTCCCCCTACTTTCTCTTCTCCACCTCCTATTATTCCTTCTTCTGATAATCGGAATTCTGGGACACATGTATGTCCCTAACTTTTCTTATGTTCCTTCTCCTCCTGAACCTGTTCCTTCTACTTCTAGTCCTGCTTCTTCTCCTGTCCCTGACTCACTTTCTCCTGAACCTGTTCCTTCTACTTCTAGTCCATTTTTTTATCCTGATATTCCACCTCTGTCTCCTTCACAACCTAATGTCAACATGAGATATGGTAGGCAACACACCACTCCTTCCTACCTCAAGGACTATATGTGTCAACTTCCTTTTTTCTATATCCTCCTCTTCTAATTCTCCTTTGGAATCTGAACCTCTTTATTATTCTCAAGCCGCTTTAGTTCCAGCATGGTAGGATGCCATGAGAAAGGAGTTTGATGCATTGGATGCCAATCACACTTGGGATCTTGTTCCCCTTCCCCCTAGTAAGAAACCTATAGGTTGAAGTGGGTCTACAAAATCAAATATAGGGCTGATGGGAGTGTTGAAAGATATAAAGCTAGGCTTGTCATTAGAGGAGACACCCAGATTGAAGGGGTTGATTTCACAGAAACATTTTCCCCTGTTATTAAGATGTCTACTGTCAAATGCTTAATTGATCTGGCTGTTAAGAAACATTGGGATCTCTTTCAACTAGATGTCAATAATGCCTTTTTGCATGGTAACCTAGATGAGGAAGTGTACATGAAGCTACCTCAAAGTTTGAGTATTTCTGATGCTACCGCTCCCTATGTTTCCACTCCTATTGTATGCAAATTGAATATATCTCTTTATGGGTTAAGGCAGGCCTCAAGATAATTGTATGGCAAATTGTATCAAGCCTTGTACTCTAGAGGTTATATACATTCTCTGAATGATTAATCTTTGTTTATTAAGGGTCAAACTAGGTGTCTTTTCCTTTAGGCAGTATATGTGGATGATATCATTATAACTGGGGATGATACAGCTGAAATTTCTGCACTAAAACATTTCTTGGATAATCAATTTAGGATTAAAGATCTGGGGTCCTTACATTACTTTCTGGGCATTGAGGTGTCCGATGTTCCTGGTGGAGTTCTTCTTAATCAAAAGAAGTTTGTGTCTGACTTATTGCAACATTTTGATTGTGCTGTTTTTTCTCCTATAGTTTGTCCTTTAGATGTTGATTCTGGTGAATTGTTCCCCTCTCCAGACAAGTATAGAAGTTTGGTTGGCAATCTCCTCTTTCTTACACACACCAATACTGACATTTGTTTTGCTGTTCAACATTTGAGTCAGTTCTTGAAGTCTCCTAGAACTCCTCATATGTATGCTGCCCAGCATGTTCTTAGATACCTTAAAGGAACTGTGAATTTAGGACTTTTCTATTCAGACTCCCCATATTTTTCTATACATGCTTTTTCAGACAGTGATTGGGCAGCCTGTCGTGATACTTGCAGGTCTGTCACTGGTTTCTGTGTGCTTTTAGGGGGTACTTTGATCAGTTGGAAGTCCCAAAAATAGCCGGTAGTGTCCTCTGCTGAAGCAGACTATAGGGCTCGAAGTAAGGTGGTTGCTGAATTGGCTTGGTTTTCTAGATTGCTCATTGATCTTAGCATTTCTGTATCACTTCCCTTTTTGTGTTTTCTGATAATCAAGATGCTCTACATATGCCAGGAATCCAGTTTTTCATGAGTGGACAAAGCACATTGAGGTTGATTGGCATTTTATTCAGACAAAACTTTCTGATGGGTTGATTTCTCTATTTCATGTTCCTACTTCTCAACAGTTAGTAGATGTTCTCACCAAACCTTTGCCTGGCACTATTCATCATGATCTTTTGGGCAAGTTGAAAGTGGTTTCTCCCTTCAACTTGGGGGGGGGGGGGGGGGGTTGAGCTGATGGATTACTTAGCATCTAAGCCTAAGCATAAACATTGATTCTCTCTTGTAAAGTATTATTTAATTAGATCTTTCTTTGTATTCTTTTCACATTTTGGGCCACTCACATTTTAGCCCATTTTTATGTTTAGTGTGACTGAAGCCCATCATATAAATAAGGTAACATTGTTCTAGAAAGACCCATCGGGTCATTTTCATTTGTAATGAAAGAAGCTTTTCTGTCTTTCACAGATATGTTACCATGATGTAATCTTCCGCTTTTCTATTTAATCTACAATGTTTTCATAAGAAGATATAGTTACATGTGTTTGCAAAACCATCCATCAAAGCACATAAATGCAATCATGTCTTAACAAAGTCATTATTTGGAAGAGATTTAATTTCTAAATCTAATAACAAAGTGGGATGTGCTCATGAATAGCGGGAGTGAAAGTTAAAGAACTAAAGAGAAAACACCCTATGTCGATTTCATTACTCCTTCCGTTTTGAAAAGATTATCTTGGTTTGACTTGATACAAACTTTAATAAAAATGGAGAAGACTTTTAATTAAGATACGTGGGATACCATCGAAAGGCTCATAAAATTCAAAGCTTGAGAAATGGAAACAATAAACGGAGAAGGGCCAATAATACCCCTATTGTATGTTAAATAGTTTATAAAAGCCCCCCGTTAATCTATCCGTCTAAATATGTACACCACGTTATTTCTAATATCAAAATTACCCCTACGACTAACGGAAATCTAACTGGACATCTTATTAAATGACTTGGCATTTTTTCATTGGTTCACGCGGACCAGTGGGGCTTACATCTTGTTTGGGTTCATTTTTATCTATTAAACCGATCCGACCCATTTCTTGTAACTCGACCCAATTTTTACCCTAGGCTTCTCATCTTCTTCTTCACTCCACAACATCCCTGAACCCTAAGACACAAAAACAGCCACCGCCAGAAAATTTCTCCGGCCAAAGTGAAGCTCCATTCTTTCTATCGGTTTTTGAGAGATTTTTTTAGTCAAAGAAGTAACAACGTTCCAAAGTATAAGTTCCAACGTTTCCATAGTGTTTTCTGAAAATGTCTTATTTTTAATCTCAATTTCTTTTGCTTTTCAGAATTGAGACTTAAGAGGAAATGATTTCAGTGACTTATTAGATATATATAGCATTCATGGTTTACAACTTGGAAAAAAATTAAAGATCTACTCCTGTTACTTTTCTAGATGCTACCAATCATTTTCTCTATAGAATTGAATTGTTATTATTTTGTTTATGTTTTTTTATTTAAAATTCTAACATGTTATGTCATTTTCAGTGAAGACCCAAAAAGAGGCAAAACAGATAGCATTAGCAGACTCAATTTCCGGTGGTTATGGCGGAAAATAGGAGTGGTGATAATGGTGAAGGAAGAAGATGCTAAGTATTTTTCTTTTTCTTTTTTAAGTTAAAAAATAATTAGAGCAAGTCAAATAATTGGGGCGGATATATTTTACTCATAATTTTTGTTTGACCCAGTAAGCAACATGGCCCAGTAATACGTTGCCAACTCATTAAAAGTGGGGCTCACATCTGTTGCCGTTAAATCAAGAGGTGTTTTTGTTAATAGAATTAACTTCGTAATTTTTTTGATCTGATAGATGGACGGAGTATATGTTTTTGGACGATAAATTAACGGGGAACTTTTATAAATCATTTAACATACAATTGGGATAGTTTTGGCCTTTTTCAAACGATAAAAGCAATAAATTATTACCCATTGTTTGGATGACGTTAATATAAAGTCTCATTAATTTAATTTTCATTATATAAGCTCCACCTACTCATTCTTTCTGGACTAATGTCGTTATGAATTATCGCTATCAAATTCAACAATTAGTATGAAACTTCGTCTCATATAATGTAAGAGCAAGTTGGCCGAGAAATAGATAGCATATTTCGACTGCCTCCGCGTTCATTCTAAAAAATGTAAAATTGTAAGAGAAAAAATTCTGTACATTTAGCTCTTGTTATCTTGTAGTCAACCATATATATATATAGACGGTGAAACATGTCCAGGAAAATCTCTTATAAGTCGTCACGTTTAAATTTGGTTAAATAGCTCCTTATCTAGTTCATTTTGAGTACTTTAATAATTGGAATTGTATGGGGTCAAATTTGGCCTTCAACGTCCCTATAATTAGTGGTTACCCCCAATAAGCAGACACCGATTAAAGTGAGGGCACGGCCTTGACATGATGGTAAAGCAACGTCGTTTAGAGCTTAACTTCTTTACTAAGTGGAAGCCTCCAGCCTTTGTACTTTGGTTTTGATTATTTCGAGGGAAGTCTCCTGCTATATAAAGGAGACCTCCACATTGTAACGAGGGAGGACTTTCGGATAGTACAATTTCTCTCTCTATCTATATCTTTATCTCCAACTATTGCTTCTATCTTAAGCTAAGACTATTTTCTCTATCTTTGAGATCTAGAACTATAATATCTTCTATCTAATCTCTAGGTCAGATTATATTTGATTACGATTTACCCTTATTTATAATTTGATTGTTTTCTAAAGCTTACAAAGCACATCGATAACTTTTGAACTAAATAATTTGGCGCCTTTTATGGGGATTTCGAGAATCAAAACCATAGTTTGCGCCTAGAGAACAACCAACAACTATTCTCTATACCACATGAACAAAAATGGCTCAAAACAATGCAAGAATGAAGGCAATAGCAGATGTGCAACCAATCTCATCGATCCTCTCAACGAAGCCAATGAAGAGGGTGTTTCGATCACAACCCATAGCACCATAATGAGTGGGGAGATCCCACCTCCCCCACCTGAAGATCTGACGATCTTGCAGGAAAATGGTGTTTCTACATCTACAACCAAAGAAGTATCATCAGAGGTCTAAAAGCTACTAGAAGAGTGGCTAACAAGTACCCTAAGTGGTTTGATCGAGAAGTCACCACAAGGCAACATCAGGTGTGCACCGATAGTAGATCTTACCTCAACCATGGTCGAACCTGAGATGGGACGAGCAAGTGTTATGCCAGGCGAGGTACATGCCAACGATGACACCTCACATCCATTCTTAAGAAGATGGAGGAATGGAAAACGAAAACCGATCACTTCATGACCAGATGAAGGAATACCAGGAGGGTGTAGACAATATCCCAGGTGCCCCAAAGTTGCTGCCAAAGTGCGATGTGGGAAGATTTATTGAAAAACCCTACGCTGAGGAGGCTCCCCCATACTCAATTCCGAAGACCTTTAAATTTCCTCCCTACCTAAGAGTATACGACGGAACTATGGATCCCGAGGATCATCTGATCCAATATGTCAGAGATGTAAAGGGCAACGACTTGTTGAAAGACCAATTGCCGTCTGTGCTGCTGAAAAAGTTCGGTGAGACGCTAAAAGGAGGAGCCCTGAATTGGTACTCCCAGCTACCGGCTAAGATCATTTCTACGTTCGAGGAAATGGCGGACAAGTTTGTCACTGCCCATGCAGGAGCGAAGAAAGCAGAAGCCAGGTTAACGATATCTTCACCGTCCGCCAAACCGTGGGAGAAGGACTCAGGGACTTCCCATCCATGTTTAACAGGGTAAGTATGATCCTACCCAACATATCGGAAGGAATGACGGTGGCTGTTTTCCAAAACGGACTAAGCAGAGATGGTTCGAGGGCGACCAAGAAGCTACTAAGCCGTATCATGAAGTACACTCCTACCACATGGGAAAAAATCCATAACTCCTACTGTGCTGAGGTAAGAGCATATGAAGACGACCTCAATGGGCCGGCCCACAGTTGACGACAGTACACCTAGAAATCAGAAGGGGTCGACGCGTCGAGGGGCGGCGGGAACAAATTCCACGTCTCAACAAAGAAAGTCACCAGCCGTACGTCAGATCCTCTCACCCATCGCCACCGAGACACACGGATGAACTACAGCGACATGTCACTCCATTCTAAAACGAAAGAGGTATACCTCCTTTATTATCCAGTCATAACTTTTGCGTTTCTCTTTCAGAGATAGTATACGCACTAGAGAAGATAGACAGCAAGGTATAATGGGCGACGAAGATGAATTCAGACCCCACCACAAGGAAATCAAATGTCCTATGTGAGTTCCATTAGGAATGAGGGCATATAACCGAGGATTGCATAGGCGTACCGCAAGAAGTGGTCAGAATGCTACATCAGGGGTACCTGAGGGAGCTACTCATCAACAAAGGGAAAACCAACTTTGCACGCGGACGTGAGAAACTTCATGGGCTGCCAAAGCCGTCCTCCCCAGCACGTACGATTAATATGATCATCAGAGGCGGTGAAAACTCAGCAATCAACCACGTTAAACTCACCACCACGCACAAACTGAAGCGAACCATCACCCACATCGATATGACGACTTCGAAATTAGTATCACCTTCGATAAGTCAGATGCCGACGATTTGTCTTTCCCTCACTATGATGCTTTTGTTATAACTTCACAAATCGCGGATACAGATGTCAAAAGAATCATGATTGATGACAGAAGCGGTGCCTGTATTATCCACCCAAGGGTCCTCATACAGATGGGACTCAAGGACAAGATAATACCGCACTGCATAACACTAACTGGTTTCAATAATGCAGCGAAATGGACCTCCAGAGAAATATCACTACCCGTTTTAGTGGGAGGAGTCATGCTGGAAACAACCTTTCACGTGATGAACCAGGAAACGGCATACAACGCCATCATAGGATGCCCATGGGTACACGGCATGTAAGAAGTCCCATCAAGATTTTACCAAATGATAAAATTCCTTACCCATGGGGAATATTTAACATCCGAGGCAAGCTACGCACCTCGAGGTAATGCTATAAAATAACCCAAGATTACGCCTACACCAAACAATTTAAGGGGGCGAGTGCAGAGGCATAGCAATCAGCTATGTCGGGGACTCAGGTCGACCCGACAAAGGACGCCATTAAAGATCCTGATACCGTGGAGGCCTGTAAAGATACGGTCGAAAATCTCGACCCAGTTCAACTGGACGGCGCCGACCCCACAAAGAAAGTTCCCATTCAGATATGCCAGGGATACCGCGATACATCGCCACTCACAAGCTAAACATTGACTCGATAAACTCACCCGTGCGGCAAATGAGGAGGAAATTCAATGCCGCTATCAACAAAGCGGTCAGTTAGGAGGTAGACAAACTACAGGCCAACGGCTCCTTCGGGGAATCAAAATATCCCCAGTGGGTCACCAATGTTGTCATGGTCAAATAGAAAAATTGTAAGTGGGGAATGTGCATGGACTTCACTGACCTAAATAAGGCGTGCCCAAAGGATTCATTCCCACAGCCTCACATTGATCAACTGATCGATGCTTCCGTAGGACACGAGCTTCTAAGCTTCCTAGACGCTTATTCCGGTTACAATCAGATCATGATGGCAGAAGAGGACCAGGAAAAAACAACTTTCATCACCCACCAAGGGACATATTGCTACAAGGTAATGCCCTTCGGACTCAAAAATGCAAGGGCCGCGTACCTGAGGCTGGTCACCAGTATATTCAAAGAACAACTAGGTAAGACCATGGAAGTCTACATTGACGACATGCTGGTAAAATCAACTAAGAAAAAATACCATATCAACTACCCGAAGGAAGCCTTTGAGATATTGTGGAGATATGAAATGAAGCTAAACCCTGAGAAGTGCGCCTTCGGCGTAGCCTCAGGGAAATTCTTAGGGTTTCTCGCATCACAACGAGGCATCGAGGTCAAACCAGACTAGATCAAGGAGATAAATACAATACATAAGGTGTTGAACAACAAGAAACAGGTACAAAAGCTAACACGGCGGATAGTCGCCCTATCCAGATTCATCTCGCGGTCCTCCGACGGGTTCCATACATTTTTCAACGTTCTGAAAAAAGACCAAGGGTTACAGTGGAATGAGGAATGTGTCGAAGCCTTGAGAAAGCTAAAAGCGTACCTATCCTCGCCACCTCTACTCATCAAAGCGAGCCCAGGCGAACCCCTGCTGGTGTATCTAGCCATATCCCAGGTTGCCGTTAGCGCAGTCATGGTCCACGAAGACAAAGGTACACAATCTCTTATCTATTACATTAGCAAAACATTAGTGGATGCCGAAACACGGTATCCACACCTTGAGAAATTAGCTCTGGCATTGGTCATGGCTTCACGGAAGCTCTAACCCTTTTTTCAATGCCACCCCATAAAAGTGGTAACGACCTTCCTGCTGAGAAGCGTCCTACACAAGCCTGAATTATCAAGACGGCTCGCTAGATGGGCCATTAAGCTCAACAAGCACGACATCTCGTACCTCCCAAGGACCTCCATCAATTCGCAAGTACTTGCTGATTCTATAGCGGATTTCAGCATAGAAACCCTGCCGGGGGCGGAACGTGAGACACGACATGCCTCATCCAATACCAACCTATGGACTCTCTATACTGACGGTGCCGCCAATGCATCAGGATCGGGACTGGGAGTCATCCTCGAGGTTCCCACGTGTGAAATGATTTGCCAGTCCATACGATTTCCCGAAATGATAAATAATGAGGCAGAGTACGAGGCCATAATTGCAGGTATGAAACTAGCCATCAAGTATGGGGCTCGACGAATCATCCTCCATTGCGACTCTCAACTTGTGGTAAATCTGGTCGTTGGGACTTACAAAATAAAAGAACAAAGGGTGCAGAAATACCAATCAGAAATCCATAGGCTGATGACCGAGTTTGACGAGTATCGCCTCGAACAAATCCCAAGGGCACAAAATGTTGAAGCAGATGGCCTTGGAAAACTTGCCACAGCCACTATTAATATCCACAAGGAAAGCGTGGTCACCCTCCTCCATTCGGCCATCGACCATACCGAGGTATACTCTGTAAATATGACTTGGGACTGGCGCAACCAATTTTCATCGTACCTACAGTGTGAAACGTTGCACCCGACAAAAAAGAGGCAAAGAAACTCCGCGTACAAGCTGCCCAGTATTGCTTGGTAAACAATGCCCTCTACAAAAAGGGCATTCGGCGGACCCTTGGTCAAGTGTCTCGGGCCACACCAAACAAGGCCGGTGCTCGAAGAAGTGCATGAGGGTCACTGCGGTGCCCATACAGGAAAACGCAACCTTGTGCGATGCCTCGTACGGGCTGGATATTACTGGCCTACCATGAAGAAGGAGGCAGCGCAATACATTCGCTGGCGCGAGCAGTGCCAAAAATATGCCCCCATGATACACCAACCAGGAGAACCTCTCCACTCCATCACATCCCCATGGACTTTCATCAAATGGGGCATGGATATAGTCGTACCTCTCTCCATGGAACGAGGAAATGTACGGTTTCTACTAGTTTTAACTTATTATTTCTCCAAATGGGTAGAAGCAGGTGCGTACGCTCAAATACACAAATAGGAGGTCATCGCCTTCATATGGAAGAATATCATATGCCACTTCGCCATCCCCAAAGAAATCAGTTGTGACACCAGAAGATAATTTGCCGGTCAGAAAATGACAGAATTCTTCGAAAAATGGCATATCAAGCGAATACTCTCAACATCATACCATCCCGCCATCAATGGCCAAGCAGAATCCTCCAACAAGACAATATTAAATATACTAAAAAAGAAACTTGAAAACGACAAGGGGCTATGACCCGAGCTACTGCTATAAGTATTATGGGCCCATCAGACCACACCCAAATCCCAGCGCAGGGGAAACACTATGCTCACTGGTCTACAGAACTGACACGGTCATACCAGTCGAGGTCGGTGAACCAAACCTGAGGTACTCGCAAACCAGCGGAACAGAAAATGACATGAACAGACTCAAAGACCTTGACGAAGCTGAGGAAAGGAGAGAAATGGCCCACATCAGAATGGTGGCCAAAAAACAATAGGTCGAAAGATACTACAACAATAGGGCCAAGATAAGACCACTCAAAGTGGGAGACCATGTCCTCAAAGCCAAGACATTGGCATCCATAAACCCAAATGAAGGAAAATTGGGCACTAATTGGGACGGACCCTACAAAATCATAGCAGCAGCCAATAAAGGAGCATTCCAGCTGGAAACAATGGAAGGGAAAACACTACAAAACAATTGGAATGTCGCCCACCTAAAGTATTTCCATTTCTGAAAGGCATCTACCAAGTCGTACTCCTTTTCCCTTACCCGAGTTTTGTCCCAATTAGGTTTTCGCAGGGAGGTTTTTAATGAGGCGGCGGATGGGACACCTGGAGATACTTGCGGAACAAGTTTATCATATCAACCTCTCTATATGCTCTCCAAGACGACATGATAAAGAGACTGGACTAGCATAAATGGCTACAACCATCTCGTTTTTATAAACGGCTACGACCATCTCAAATGTATGAACGGCTATGGCCATCTCTAATGTATGAATGCCTGTGGCCATCTCCAATGTATGAACGGCTATGGCCATCTCCAATGTATGAATAGCTACGACCATCTCCAATGTATAAATATATGTAACCTCTTCAATATATAAATGGCTACGGCCATCTCCAATGCGCAAATGGCTAAGGCCATCTCCAATGCGCAAATGGCTAAGGCCATCGCTGCCAATAGTCGACCTAGTTCGACTACGGCGATCAAATGATGCAACGACAGTCAAAATCAACCATACGGCCAAGGCCATCAATAAGTTATGACCAGAGGTCATCAACTTAGCTTTGGCTAAGGCCATCGGCTTCATCACGACTAAGGCCATCGCCATCAACAGTCGACCTAGTTCGACTATGGCTAGCAAATGATTCGATGACAGTCGAAATCAACCATACGGCCAAGGCCATCAACAAGTTATGATCAAATGTCATCAACTTAACTCTAGCCAAGGACATCGGCTTCATCACGGCTAAGGTCATCGCCGCCAACAGTCGACCTAGTTCGACTACGGTGAGCAAATTATTTGACCACAGTCAAAATTAACCATACGACCAAGGCCATCGTCTTCATCACGGCTAAGGCCATCGCCGCCAACAGTCGACCTAGTTCGACTACGGCAAGCAAATGATTCAACGATAGTCAAAATCAACCATAAGGTCAAGGCCATGAACAAGTTACGAACAAAGGTCATCAATTTAACTATGTCCAAGGCCATTGGCTTCATCACGGCTAAGGCCATCGCCACCAATAATCGACCTAGTTTGACTACGGCAAGTAAATGATTCGATGGAAGTCGAAATCAACCATACGGCCAAGGCCATCAACAACTTATGACCAAAAGTCATCAACTTAACTCTGGCCAAGGCCATCGGCTTCATCACTGGTAAGACCATCACCACCAACAATCGACCTAGTTCAACTATGGCGAGCAAATGATTCGACGACAGTCGAAGTCATACGTACAGCTAAGGTCGTCGAAATTATATGAGTAAGGCCTAGTTCAATTGTGGCATAAAACATGTAAAAACAAGAAAGAAAAGGAAAATTAGCAGGAAACTATAATCCATTATCTCCAAAAAATATACACGTACATCCGACCCTAAAAAGGGACCCAGTTACATACAAAAACATATATAGGTACAAGCCCTAAGAGCCTTTGCCGCTTCGTCCACCATGCCCTACTTGCCCACCATTCATTCCATCATCGCCCTGGGAGGATAAGCCTAGGCAGTTAAAGCGGAGACTCTGGCCTGCAACTGAGCAACCTCCACCACTACCCCACGGCTTATCTCCAGTTCCTCCTCTTTCGATTGAAGGGGAGTCTCCAGCTCGATGTTTCGAGCCAAAGAAGCCATCAATTGCTCATCGACCTCCTCCAACTCGGCCACCCTCCTCTTCAACATAGTTGCTGATTCTTCAAGACCCTCATGGAACACCTGTAATTGACGGTCCTGCTTGAGTACAACAGCTAACGCCTGATACTTGGTAAGACACTCCTTGTACTTCTTCGCCATTTTGTTAAAGGTGGTCGCCTTCCTTTGCTCACGTCGCCTCCTCTCCACCCAAGGGTCAAAAAATAAGGGGAAAAGAAATACAAGTCAGTACGTACCAAAGTTGTCTTTACGACTCATAAAAGAAAATTTGAAAGCTACCTGCAAAACTACACAGGCGACCCTCCTCGACAAATCCCTATTACTAACGCCTTTCAGTATTTCATGCTCCGCAAATGCACATAATAGGGTCATCTCTTCTACGGATTGCTCACTATTTTCTAACAAGTTATACCCATTAGGGATCACAATTCGACGAGCAGACCTTCCCGCCCTCATCTCCATGTGGGCTGAGTCTCCCGTTGCTTCTCCAAGAGCGGCCTCAAAGCTCGACCTCTAAATTTTTATGCCCGCTTCCCAACTGTAGAGGAAGACCCTCCCTCTGGGATGTGGGCTGAGCTAGCAACGGCGTCGATTGTCCTTTGGAAAGCCAACCTATCTGAACGAATGGCCATGGTCATGAAAACTAGCCTTGGCTCTCAAAGGGGCTCACTAGGCCTCACGTCCTCAGTCGCAACATGGTACGGGCGATACGGGCTATAAGCACAAGTGATACGGGTGACACGGGCTAAGCATCGTTGCTCCTCAACCTCCGCCTTAGTGGCCCGACCTACAGACAAGTGCTCCTCGAGTTCGACCAACCTAGCCTCGGCATACACCCACATTTCATGCGCCTCGCGATGCGCATCATCTTCGGGCTTTGACAAAGAGGCCTGATCAAGGGCCTCAACCTCAGCCGACTTAGCGTCGAGATCGGCGGCTAGAGCAGCGACTATGGTCTGCATCTGAGCCACCTCCGCCGCTACCCCGCAACTAATCTCAAACTCCTCTTTTTTTGATTGAAGAACAGTCTCTAGCTCGATGTTCCGAGCCAAAGCAGTCATCAGTTGCTCATCACCCTGCTCCAACTCGGCCACCCTCCATTTCAACTGAGCCTCCGATTGTTCGAGGCCCTCACTGAACACCCGAAAATGGGGGGTCCTTCTTATACACATTTGCCAACGTCTGATGCACAACACAGAATTGTTTGTACTTCTTTGCTATTTTGTTGAAGGTGGCCGCCTTCTTTTTCTCAAACCGCCTCCTCTCCACCTCCAAGACGAGAGCCTATAAAGAAAAGGAAAAAGAGGAAATACAAGTCAGTACGTACCAAAATAGCCTTTACGACCCATACAAGGAAAACCGAAAGCTACCTGCAAGGCTGTGCCAGTGACCCTTTGAGACAAGTCCCTGTTACTAACCCCTTTCAACATTTCATGCTCCGCAGCGCGCATAACAAGGTCATTTCTATTGCGGTTTGCTCACTGCTTTCCAACAATTTGTATCCGCCAAGGATCACGATTCGGCGGTTGGACCTACTAGCCATCATCTCCACACGGACAGAAGCCCTCATCACCTCGTCCGCATATTCAGCAGCGGCCTCGGGGCTCATCCTCTCAACCTCAATGCCTGCCTCTCCATCTGTGGACGGAACCGCCTTCTGGAATGCAGGCCGAGCTAGTAGCGGCGGCGGTTCTCCTTCGAGGAGCCAAACTCCCTGAACGGATAGCCTCAGCCATGAAAATTGGCCATGGCTCTCGACGGGTCTTGCTAGTCCTCACGCCCTCAGTCGCAATCCCCTTACCACTAACCAGCCACCGCCTCTTTCTCTCCAGCGACTCTTCACCCTCAGAAGCCTCCTCCATAGGCTTCGGGGACGGCTCTAAGGGAACCATTTCATCGACGGGGTCGGGCTCAGGTATCATCTCGGGCACAGCTTCAGGCACCGACTTGGATGCCGCCACTGGCATCGCCCCCTATAGAGAACCCGTAGGAGCGCTGTCACTGGACGAGCCACATGATACGACTTCGTCATCTGAGTTAACCTCCACCCTAGATGGGGAAACTATGGTCTTCTTCTTTCTGGAAGCAACCTGGCCTGCCAACATAAGCAAGTCATGTAACGAAAATTTAAGGGGCTTTCGGAACCGAAGCTAAAATAAAAAAAAGAAACTATTTGTCGGGACGTAATGGTTGCAGAACGCGGGCCAAGTGAGGCACTCCTCCGCATAAGGTATCAACTTCTCCACCCATGACATGATATTTTCGATGTACCAGGATGGAGAAGCTGCCACTACAAAAAAAAAATCAAAACGGCTGACGAGTGAGTACCCCAAACAAACACGAAATCCACACAAGGATACTTACATTCTGCATTCCACCTCTCTAGGAACCCTACAGGATCATGCACCAGGTGCTCCGTCCTGATGTAGAAGTATCTTTTCCAGAAGCCGTGATTGGTCTTATCATCGGACTTCACTATAATCTCTTCGTACCATGAATCTTCAAATGGATCATGGTACCCCTCAAGTAACTTGGGCTGAACATCTGAAGAAGATGATGAAACAAGACCTTGCTTCTCGCCCTGGCCGCGTACGTAGTAGGATTCTACACACCTTCAACGCATAGGGCGTGAGCGGGCCCGGACACATCCTGTAAAAGCAGCATAGCTACTCCGCTAAAGGTTTAAACGGTAGGCTATATCCTATCCTAAACAGATACTCATAAAAAGTAAAAAAACCCAAGCCTATGCACATTGGCATAGTCCATCCCAGCCGGAACCATTTCTACATGGCCCGGAATGTTGTACGTCAATCGAAGGGTTTCTAAGTGGGATTGCAGCAGTTCGAACCTTTCCCTTATTTATAGGGTAAAGTTGTGCGAAAATCGAAAAGGCATGATCAAAATGGGCGCGGGAAACCATAATGTCACATCACCACCTGAGCCACCTCGGGAATAAAAATAATAATGATGCATGTGACCGATAACGTCATTCCAAAAAGAGATCATATGTCACGGTTCAACTGTGTCATGCATTTTTGTTTCATTCGTGCTAAAGTACGAGGATGTGGCCAAATCCTCTTAAAGACGCCATTAAAGATGCCCACCGGGCACGTCTCCAACAAACGGAGGGACTAACTGTATGGGGTCAAATGTGTCCCTCAACGTCCCCATGATTAATGGGTACGCCCCATGAGTAGACGCCGACCAAAGTAAGGGCATGGCCCGGACGTGGGGGTGAATATGACATCGTTTAGAACTTATTAACTTCTTCACTAAGCAGAAGTCACCTACTTTTGTACTTTTTCTTTTATTAATTCGAGGAAGGTGTCCTATCATATAAAGGAGACATTCACATTGTAACAAGCATCATAATTATTCTCGAGTAATACAACTTTTCTCCCTATCTCAATTTCTGTCTCCTACAATTGTTTCTCTCTTAAGCTAAGATTATTTTCTTCATCTTTGAGATTCATAACTACAATATCGTCCATTTAACCTCTAGGTCAAATTATCTTTAAATATGATTTACCTTTGTTATCTTTTGATTGTTTTCTAAGCTTGCAAAGTATATCGATAACTTTTGAGCCAAACAATTATTTTGTTGCACACTACTGAAAAATTGGTCTATGCCAACGCATGAAAAGCCGTTCCAGTAGGTAGAAAAATTGTTTCCGTAGAGATATTGGGACGGTTTGCCCACTGTCACATCTGCTCGCGTGCCAATAGACCTATAGTAAGGGTTCTTGGAACGGTTTTCATCTCCGTTGCTATAGAGACGTTTATCGCAACAGTTTTCCCTATCTGTATTGGAACGATTATTCCTTCCAATTGGGACGATTTAAAACAGTTACTATAGTGTGTATGAAAAGGCTCATAACCATTACCATATTATCTAATGCGACACTTTCATAAGCTATAGTTACGGTTATTTAAGGATATAACGACGTTCTATTAGAGATATTGTAACGGTTTTTTTATATTGTTACGGTTTTAACTAGCTATTGGAACGGTTTAGAGATAATTTTGGAACGGTTAACCAGATCTATTGGAACGATTTACATTCTAATAGAACACCATTTATGTCCTATTGCAACGGTTCTGGTAGGCTATTGTAATAGTTTATTTAAAATAGAAATATAGATCCTGTTGTAAATAAATTTATATATACATATATAATTATAATAACACTAAAATTTAAATAAATCACAAAATGAAACTATTAATAATATAACTCGTCCAACAAACTAATAATATCCATCAAAGTAAATGTTCCACCCCAAGTTCATAAGTTTAATACATTTCAAGATAGTAAGTTTCAAAATACAGACAACAAAAGATTACTAGAACATTCATTTATAGCAATTCAAAATTCATCTTAAATAAGGTCTATATCTTCATTGCCTTCCTCTTCTATTTCTTGATCTACTCCACCTACAAAAGAGGATAAGTAAAGTCATTATCTTTTATCTTGAATGTCTAGACTAAATAAATTGATCGAACAATAAAAAGAAAATAATGAACATACAAGATGCTAGTCATGAGCCTAGTTCTTCTACAAAAGCACATTATCAAGACCCAGATTTGGAATATAAGTTCAATATCATACGGGTACAACTGGTAATCATAAACACCAAGACCAATATAAGCTACAAGAGAAAGATGGGAAAAATCTCTCTCAAAATGCTCAGGGAAAAGAGAACTGGTAGCAATATAATTCTTCATAGAAAGACAATAACATCAAAAATATAAAAGCTAACCAGTAACCATGTTCCTTATTGATCTCAACAGCAGAATCGTAACTAAGTATGCAAGTTTGACCATTCATGTTGTAGTATCATCATATTCCACGAAAGCCATTGCTTTTCACTCTGCCATCTGGATTGCTTCCCCTACCAAAAGTTCGCCTGCCAGGACGACCTCCTCTGCCTATTCCCCTTCCTAATCATGATCAAGGCATTTAGAGAAGAATGTTAGCGAAAGAGGGCCAAATACGCAAACCAAACAGCAACAAGCACTGCACAATTTTTTAACCAAATGATAGCAATTATATTACCACCAACTCCTTTATCATCTATCTGCACTCATACAATATAATTTCTAATGTACCAAGGCAGATGTAGAAGGGCAAATTCAGTTAACAAATGGAACAATCACTAAGAAGAAAAATTGCACACTCTAATATACCATACACAGACTTCTTATGCCGAGCAGAGTGGTATTGACATAAAAGAGCCTAGCCATGTGTGATACCTCAGGTTGGTGCAAGCCCAAGACCCAGCAGAAGTTTAGAATTTACCTGTCAAATATGTTAACACAGCGCTGTCTGTTTAGCTGTTTCTCCTTCGTGGATATCCAACGAACATTCCTTTGGAAAAACATTCAATTGATATATCCAACCAACATTTGCAACTAGACAAGATTTTGATGAAAAGTAAAATGTGTAAGGAGTACAACCAATTAGTAATAGTTATATACATACCTTTAAATCCTTGAACAAGTCGCTTGTGTATGGTTTTCCACCATTCTTTTCTACAACCGAATTCACATGCAAAAGAAGATGTCTTGGAAAATTTTTGTTTTTAAAAAATAAACGATTCTTGTGATTTCTTGGAATTCACAAGAAGTTAGAAAATTAAAATATAAACGACTAAAACAAAATTAAACAAGGGTTTGTTTTTTTTCATGGAAAATTTTTGGGTTACCTCGGCGGCCATGGCTGATGAAATCATGAAATCAAGCGAAAACACGCAAAGGTTCAATGGCGACTCAAAAAAAAAATTGGAGTTTGGGACTTTGGGGATTCTGGAGTTTTGGGTTAGCCGAGATTTGAGGAACATTTACTGGTGATTTGCTAGTTAGGAACCGAGTTTTGAGGACTTTGGGGATTTGGCACTGTAATTTGCAAGTGAGGGAGTTGGGAGGGGATTGGCGATTTGGTTTAGCAATGTCGAAGAAAATATTTATAGAAACTTTAGGTTTGTTGAGAATTTAGGTTTTTAGAGAGCAAGGTGAGAATGACAGTACCGAGGATGGTGATTTGGGATCGGAGAAATGAGCACGGGGAGTGTAGAAATTTTTTAATTTAGTTATTATTTTACCAAAATAAAATATAATATATATATATATACAAGGAAACTGGGGTTATATTGGCGGGTGTGCAAAATAAGGAGGGAAAACGAGGAGGGAACATAATACCCGTTCTAATATTTTAAAAAAAATTCTAAAATCGTTACTATAAATAGGCCTGTTGGGACGGTTCATCAAATTGTTCCTATAAATAGACAAATGGTAACGGTGAACTATCAACCGGAACGGTTTAATATTTAAAGTGTACCGATTTCATCCAAACTCTATTGCAACGGTTTAATAACCGTTGCCAGAACAACTTTTCCAGTAGGACTATTTTCCAGTACTGGCAACATAAACCGGTCCAGCATAATATACTGGAGTTTGGTGCACATGTGTATGAACTTCCAGCATATTATGTTGGATTGGTATACTTTGCTGATTCCACTATAATATACTAGAGAGAGGAACACAGGGGCTCCAATCTCCAGTTTATTATGCTAGATTGGTATATTATGCTGGAACTCTAGTATAATATATTGGAGTTCTATTATAATATATTGGAACTTCAGTATATTATACTAGAGTATTTTTTCGGGATTTTGAATAATATTTTTCGTTTAGATTTATTTTTATATATAAATTAGCTAAATTTCAATTACTTTTAAAATTATGAATATATTTGGATAATCACTTGTAAATCTGTCCATTTTTTAATTTTTCCCGAAAAGTTGAGTCAGATTATTTGTTTGTCGTCTATTGATAAAAATCAAAGCGAGCCAATTGTAAAGTATCCTAAATGTGGCTAACTATGACTAGGAGACACAAAAAAATACTAAAATAGAAAAAATAGTTTTTTTTAAAAAGAACAAATTAATAACAAATATTAGCTGTACGTGAAAGTGATGGTAAGCTTGCGCTACAAGCAAAGGTATTTACGTGACAATTAATTGGTTATGTTATTATGTAATAGCCGAGCATTTTCATCCCGTTGCCATGGAAGGGCAGCGAACAATCTTTACACATTGGCCATACTATTAAAGGGTTCTATTCATCACTAAATTAAGTCGGCTGATTTATAAACTGTGGAAATTCACCACAAAATCATTATGAATCAATTTTTAAGTAGTTGAACGCTTTATGTTCAAGGATTCATTAGAATTTAGAAATGATTTTTTTGTGAGGATATGTTATCGTTATAACATATAATGCGGCTCTTATTGTTTATTAAGAAAACTAAAGACAATTTACCTTTTCAATTTGGTACATATTTTTTAATGGGCTGTGAGTTGTTTGTCTTACTTTTTTCGCATTTTGCACATATAACAAAAATGTAATTTCTATTCTAGTATAATGTTATTAATTTTTTGGATGGAAAGACAAGAGGGGTTGCTCTGATGGTAAGAAACCCCCACTTCCAACCGAGAGGTTGTGAGTTCGAGTTTCCCCAAGAGCAAGGGGAAAGTTCTTGGAGGGAAACATGTCGGGTTTCTATTTGGAAACAGCCTCTCTACCCCAGGATAGGAGTAAGGTCTGCGTACACACTACTCTCCCCAGACCCCATTAAGTGGGATTATATTGGGTTGTTGTTGTTGTAATTTTTTGGATGGAAAATGTCATACATATGCCATGCAGATGACCCATTTTGTTAGCTCTTCCAAATATTCACATCTTATTTAATTAATTGCTTTATCCGTTTTTAATACTACTTAAGATCTCATAAAGTGATGTAAAACCTCTAATATGTTTAATACTTAAATATTTGTAGCGAATTATAGTTATTTCTACTTTCTTTCTTTTTTCTACTAAAGTGGCTTAAAACAAGTGAAGCTGACTGGACTTCTAACTCCCGTTTGATCATAGATTTTGATTTTATTTTTATTTATTAAAAATTATTTTGTGTTTATTAAATTTTATCATACTTTTGGGAAAACTTCAAAAAATTGGATGTGTTATAAATAATAAACGAACAAGAGTAATATTGCAGAGAAAGAGAGAGGGAAAATTCTTATTGATATTGGGGTTGTTTACAATGGGGTAAGACCCCTCTATTTATAGAAGAGAAATGACTTAGCCTCAAAGATCTACAAGATAGACATTCACTCTAAATAGAATTCTATTCTTAACACTCCCCCTTGAATGTCTACTCAATGAATAATGTGCCTCGTTAAAACCTTAACTAAAATAAAACCCAGTGGGAAAAAAATTCTAGAAAAGGAAAAAGAGTACACATATTTAGAAATGCGCCTATTGGTTGCCTCGTTAAAAACCTTGCAAGGAAAACCCAGTGGGAAAAAACCTTGTAAGGGAAAAAGAGTGCAACGCGCATTAACTCCCCCTGAAGAGAGCATCAATTCACATCCTTGAGCTTTTACATTCCAATCTTGTGCGCCATCTTCAAGAGATCGTTGGTAGAGATTTGATAAATAAATCAGCCATATTAACTATAATGAATATTTGCACCTCGAAATCATAACTCATGATAGATATATAATGTCTTCACAAATATCGTGGAATGGCTCTTCAATTTCTCCATAAAGGTATCCTCGCGATCACATTATCATGCTTATAGTTATAGCAAGATACATTTGTGCATAAATTGCACTGAGGAAGTGGTACCTCAAGATCAAGAATTGTAGATGCTTCAAGCAACTTAAATCCTTCATGGATTGTCATATAAGTTAAGTCATATAAGCCATATTATAGACTTTAGATGCATATCAAGTTTTCATGTCATGCTAAACAAATAAGATATCGAAAACTGATTGCACATACCATTGACTTTATACTTTTAAGTATTTGAACTACATGTCAAAAACTACATGTCTTTCATATGGAATCAATTCTACTTGAATTGTATCTCTTCCATTTGGCCAATACTTTTGTGTCTATGTTCGATAGACTTAATATCCTCATCAAAACTTAGCGCTATGATAGATATCGTCGACGAACATGTTATATCGGTTCCAATAAATTTTCATAAAGACATAACATATAGATCTTTTCATTCATATATTCAGGTATCTGAATCTCTCATGAGATTTTATGAAGTGTTATGTCACGTGACCTTCTAGATCACTTGCCTCATTTATTATGATCACTTTGATCATTTGCTCATCTTTTTTATCAAGAAGTTCTATTTGAAACTGATTTGTCTATACGCTTTAAGCGTACCATAGACTTTGTCCTTCTAGGACTTAATATGAGCATTTGCAATGAGAATATAGTTACTTTCTTAGGGTCAGCAAATGCTTATGGCATGCTTTGCAATATATTGCAAATGAATTATCCTTTTTATGAACTTCAAGTTCATATTATCCTATTCGAGGATCTTGATATACAAATGATAATCTGTTCGACGTAACTTTTTCTTAATTGTTTCTCATATCTCCCCCTCATGTTAGAAAAGCTAACTTGTTTCCTCAACTTTGAGAACCCATCTTTGTGCGTTATGGTGTTAATTATAATGTACACCGCACATAAAATGATAATAAGATGGAGTTATTTGGTTCCTTACCCTGAACCACTTGTGAGGGGAGAATGTAATATACTTTCGTATATAACATATATCAAACGGATATAGATAACTTTGTTCTCATAAGCAATAGTTTAGCTATTAAGTGGAGGCACTCAATAAATTATCTTGCTAAACCAACTATGATGTAAACCAACTTATCAAGATGAACTATCTTGAATAGAAAATCTGGAAATTGTGCTCTAAATCGAATTATTGAGCAAGTTACCTCGCAAAACACCATGTTGCGGGTTAATAATAATCGCACATGTAACCATCTCATAGATGCATCTTATGTGATATACATGGCAGGTGAATGAGCCCATATTCACCTTTGATATTTCCAGCATTCATGGGATTCAATCCCAACTTTAGTTGGTTTATTAATTAATGAGAACAAGACAATATAAGAGAATTCATAAAGAACTTTCTAGTTCTTTAATATTTACCCATGTGAATTCTCTATTATTTTTGCACATTATACTTAAATTGATATGGCTAAACTGATTATGCCAACAGAACAAATTATCAATATTGATAAGGTCATGTTTACACCATGACATGTGCAATTATCAATAAACTCCAAGTTTATTATGATATGCGTTTTTATATCAATAAACATCCACTTTATCGTGGCATTCCTCTATTTCTGTAATACAAACTGGAGAATAAAGCGGGTAACTTTTTACATACAGGTTATCCCGCTATAAGTTGTAGTAATAGAAGATATCAAATCTTTCCTTTATTTATTGTCTCAATATAATCAACCGCTTTGCTTATACTTTGAAAACTGAGTAAGTTTCTTTGAGACTTACTACAACACAATACCTTATTGGTAATCAATTGTGTTTCTCCAAAATAGTATAATTGGCTCTTGCAGAGTTCTCAATTAATTTGGTACTACCACATATTCATCAATATCCATATGGTGAATATCTCTTTCAAAGTGAAAGTTATACCATTATGGCCATGGTCAAAATTATATGCAAGATATATTTCTTGCATTATTGTTGTCCTTTAATAATCACATTGCCAAAATATTTTGGCGTACTGGTATGATCAATGACCATTCATGTCATACTAATGATATTATTTTCTTATTTCATCTCAAACCTCCTTCTAGAGGTGAGTGTGGTATATTCACTACCACTAGCAAGTTCATATTCTTCCAAGATTGAATATGTATTCATAAATTAGATGTTGTCACACTCACACCATGAATGGACCATAATCATCTATATGTGCTATATAAAATCTCATGTCAAATCGACGAGAGATATTACTTTCGCAAAGTGAAGGATTATTTTGAGAATCCTTATTATTCTCATTATCACAATGATGACGATTATAATTTCGTCTATTGCCACGTCCACATCCATTGATACCTTCACGGTAATAATTTTTATCTTCTTTCACACTTATTACATACTGCGATCACATTCTCTTAAGGGAATGAGGATGGAGCAAATTCAATTGGACGGGTTTTCAATTCTTTGCCCACAATCATACGTGAATTTAATCATGGCAAGGCATAGAAATTTTACCACTTCATGTGAGTGTAATTTCTTACAAACTTCATTAGAGTTATAATCAAACTTTGTTGTCTTTGTCTGTGTATAAATCAAATCATAGAATTTCAAGAATTTGAAAGAGAAAAGTAAATTACTTACCTTAAATCCAGAATTGAAAAAACTACATCTTTCCGTTAATTTTTGCACCTTTTACTTTATCCTATGACAATTGTGTTGGGACGATATGGCATATTTGTGCTTAAGCTTTTCAGAAGCTTATAAAATATAAAATACTGTTTTTCCTGCCTAAACAGTTCTGAAAAACAATGTAAAGTAAATATGAAACACGAAAATAGTTTCTGCAATTTTGCTTGTCCTTTATCTTCATATATTTTGGCTTCTCCTTTCTCTTACTCTTAAATACCTACTTAATTTTCTCAAAAAGATTCTTGAGATAGTAGAGCTTCGTGCTGATAACGTGTTATAAATAATAAACGAACAAGAGCAATATTGCAGAGAAAGAGAGAGGGAAAATTCTTATTGATATTTAGGGTTGTTTACAATGGGGTAAGACCCCTCTATTTATAGGAAGAGACATGACTTAGCCTCAAAGTAAAACTCTCTACAAGATAGACATTCACTCTAAATAGAATTCTATTCTTAACAGGGTGAAAATTTTTTTTTCTACTCAGAAAACTTTAACTTTAATTCTTCAAATAAAATACATATCTAAATACAACTTCAAAAATACTTAAAGTTTCAATCAAATTTATGTCCGCATAATATTTTGGTAAATTTGGACGAAGGCTTCTTCTGATTGCTCCACCTTATTTAGTTAATGTAGTTAAGTTGTTACATTTTGATTTGATTAATTGTACAGACATTCTTTGCATTCAAAGGCCCATGTGCTGCATTTTTTGAGGCGGGTCCAGTGAATTTGTATTTTGTGAAGCCAATTATATCTGATATCATTGTAAGTTTTTTCTTTTTTGGTACTTTAATTATGATTGCAATATAGTTATTTCAGTTTTACACGATTAGATGCTGCTTTCATCAACTAAAATAAGTCAATGATGTATACAGCAAAAGTACACAAAGATATGAAATTAATGGTTAGGGGTATAAAGAAAATCGATAAATCCCACTAATTCGATAATTCAAGTTAAACCGAGAAAGAAAACTCGACTATAGTTTGGTTTGACTTGGTTTGGTGTTGAAAAAAAAACCCGACCATAATTGGCTTTTGTTTGGTTTTAATAAAGAAAGTCAAATCGAAACCAAACCAACCCGACATTAGATATATAAAAAATTTAGATATATTTAATATATAAATATACTTATTGTAATATAATTTATAAATATTTCTTAAAAATTTCATAATTTTATCTTTTAAGGTATTATTTCAAGGTCGGACTTAGAACTTTTGAATGCTCCAATAAATTTTATAGCCATTAATATTAGTAAATTAAATAATGCTAACAATCAATACTAATGCTAACAAAAGACATTCAATTCAATATTACGGACAGGGATGTATTGAATATCTATTTTTTGTTTTGCAATAATTTAGATAAAAATACATAACCTATTTTTATTTTGCTTTAGATTTTACTCATGTAATTAATACTTCCTTATTAGTCTAATTATTTTAGCATAACTTAGTGTTTTTAAATTATGTTTATTTTTATTATGACTTTTTAATTAACTCCTTATTAGTCTAATTATTTTAGCATAACTTAGTGTTTTTAAATTATGTTTACTTTTATTATGACTTTTTAATTAACAATATTTATATTACATAATTTTATTGTCTTTATTATTGAATATTTTAGGATAATGTCATGACACATCTCATATTTTGCATTATTTATTGAAAAATACTTTTATAGTTGTATCTTACTAGGATTAAATAAATATTTTGAGCATAAGTTATATATTTTGTTCTATGAAGGTTTTACCGGGGAAAAAATTCGAGAAAACCCGAATAACCCGAAAATCCGAGAAAAATCGATATCGAAAAACCCGAGTTTTATTGGTTTGGTTTGGTCTTTAGATTTAATAACCCGATACAATTGGTTTGGTTTGGTAATTGTAAAATCTTAACCAACCCGGCCTATGTACACCCCTAGTGCAAATGTTGATCGAACACAAGCTTTCAAATACCAATTAGTATTAGTATTATTATTATTATTATCACTTAAGTATTTCAGGCCCTCTATTCACTCAATTTCATTTTTAAATTTGTTATATTTTCTTATCCCAATTGCCATTGAGAACTTTACTGTGTGAATGTCAGCAATTTCATTTTGAAATTTATTAAAAATACTGAATGAGACAAAGAAAGTACTTGAATGAGGGATAATAAAATTTAAAAAAAAAAGAGAATAAAATATTAGCAACATTTATGAGTTTATAACAACCATATCAAGATTATAGTATTAGATTATTGCAAGGTTTCATTCGTCTAAAGTAGTAGTAATAGAGAATGATCAATTAAATGGATTTCCATTTAGCAACATTTGAAAATAATGATCTTTTGTAAAAAAAAAAATCACTGGCATAAAAGTTTAAGATAATTAGCTTTTTGTGTCTTAAAAAATTAAAGAGATACAAATTATTTTCAAGCTTTAACTCTTTCAAAATTCAACTTGGGGAGCTGAGAAGGAGCTTACAATTAAAGTGGGTTACAAAAGTCGAAAAATCAAACCAGAACTTCAAGCAAATTTCAAAGCTTTTAGGCAAATCACCTTGTTAATTATTACTCCCTCCGGTCCCCTTCAATTGATTTTTATAGTTGTTGGTACATATTTTAAGGGATTCACGTTTTAACGTTAATTAATAATATAATTTAATCATATTTATCTTAATTTGTTTATTGGAAATACAATATTGTAAAAAAGGAAAAGACAAAAAAATAAATAAAGTGGACCGAAGGCTGTACTATTGAAATATATTATATGTACCATGTTGGATCCTGGCTGAGTACCGGGCATGTCTGATCTAGTAACTGTAAACATTGAGATTAAACCGAAAAATCATGGAGAATGTAGAGAGAGAATCTAGAGAGAAGGAGGAGCGTCTGAGAGAAGTCTCTGGAAACCAGAGAATATTATTAAACAGAAAAGAAGATGAAATGGAATCTGTGTCTGTAAAATATCTGAGGGACTACTATATATACATGTATCATTGGGTCGGGTCAGACGACCCAATGGCAGAAAGGAAATGGGGCTCAGACATATTGGGCTCGGTACATACATACATTTGGCCCAAATAACAAACAGATCATAATAGCCCATACAATGTATACTAGAGAATACAATAAATATACAGTATGTATACAGTGTGTACAATCATGTAATCTCTTTCATCTCAACACCCCCTCTCAAGTTGGAGTGGAAAACCACCTGCAACTTGGATAATAGCGGAAGAAGCATAGTGCCAGGCAGTGGCTTAGTGAGTAGGGCGGCCAGTTGACGAGAAGTAGGAACATGAAGCAGCTTGAGAAAACTAGATTGCAGCGAGTCCCGAACAAAGTGGCAGTCCACCTCGATATGTTTGGTACGTTCATGAAAAACAGGATTGTTAGCAATATGAACAGCAGCCTGACTATCACGATATACAGAAATAGGAGAAGAAACAGATACCTCAAGATCAACCAACAAGCGAGAAAACTAAGTTAACTCAGCAACAACTTTGCTGAGGGCTCTATATTCTGCCTCAGCAGAAGACAGAGAAACAACAGGTTGCTTCTTCGATTTCCAACTGATCAGGCAACCACCCAAAAGTACACAAAATCCAGTAACAGATCGTCTAGTATCAGAGCATGCAGCCCAGTCACTATCAGAATACCCAGTAACAGAGAAATCAGCATGAGCAGAATAAAATAAACCAAGGAGGGAGTGCCCTTAAGGTATCTCAGAACATGCAGGGCAGCAGTCATATGGGGAAGTCTGGGGCATTTGAGGAATTGACTCAGATGTTGGACTGCAAAGCATATGTCAGGCCTAGTATGAGTCAGGAACAGCATTTTACCAACTAGACTCCTGTACTGGTCAGGAGATTATAAAAGGTCACCAGAATCAGCATGAAGTTTGACATTAATATCCAAACGAGACACAACAGAGGAGACATTTGTACAATCAAACTGATGCAGTAAATCAGAAATATACTTATGCTGATTTAGGATCATTCCACCAGGAGCAACTGACATTTCAAAACCCAAAAAATAATGCAATGATCCTAAATCTTTAATCTTAAACTGATCATCAAGAAACAGTTTCAGTGCAGTAATTTCATCACTGTCATCCCCAGTAAGGATAATATCATCCACATAGACTGCCACCACCACAAGGGAGCCAGGTTTACCTTTGATGAACAAAGAATAGTCATTCAAAGAATGTCTGTACCCTCTGGAATAAAGAGCAGAAGACAACTTGGCATACCATTGTCTGGATGCTTGTCTTAGGCCATAGAGGGATTTCTGGAGTTTACAGACCAGAGGAGAAGAACTAGAAGAAGGAGGAGAAAAAGAACTAGAAATAGGAGCAGGAACTGTCAAACCTGGAGGAAGTTTCATGTAAAATTCCTCATCCAAATCACCATGGAGAAAAGCATTATTGACATCAAGCTGAAATAGAGGCCAGTGATTCTTGACAGCCACAGCAATCAAGCATTTCACAGTAGTCATCTTAATCACTGGAGAAAAAGTGTCAGTAAAATCAATCCCCTCAACTTGTGTATCACCCCTACTAACCAACCTTGCTTTATACCTTTCAACAAGACCATCAGACTTGTATTTGATTTTATAGACCCACTTACAACCAATGGGTTTCTTACCAGCAGGAAGAGGAACAATATCCCAAGTATGGTTAGCCTCCAAAGCAGCAAACTCCTGTCTCATTGCATCCTTCCATGCTGGGACAGATGCAACTTGAGAGTAATACATAGGTTCAGATTCCAAAGTGGAGGAAGAAGAACCAGAAAATGCAGGGAGTTGACAGACATAATCCTTAAGGTAGGAAGGGGGATTATGCTGTCTAGTGGACTTTCTAGAAGTGGGAAGAGGATGGGAAGGAGGTAACACAGGAGCAGAGAGATCAGGATTGAAAGAAGGAAGGGAAGATGGACCAGCATCAGGAAAATAAGGTGCAGGAGAATCAGAATTAGAAGGAAGAACAGGAGAATCAGGGGAAGTAAATATAGGAAAGTCTGAGGCAGTGAAGTCATCAGCAGGAGGAATAGAAGGAACATATGAAGAAGAAGGGTGAACAGAAGTAGGATTATTCTTAAAAGGAAAATAAGATTCATGGAAACCAACATCCCTTGAAACAAAACACTTTTTGGCAACCAAGTTATACAGTTTATAACCCTTCTAGGCAAAGGGGTAACCCAAAAACACACAAGAATGGGCTCTAGGTTTCAGCTTGTCCCTTTGAGGGATAGGGACAACAACATAAGCAAGGCATCCAAATGCCCTCAAATGGGAATAGGATGGAGCTTTGCCATAAAAAATTTCATGGGGAGACTTATGGTGAAGAATTCTGGAAGGTATTTTGTTAAGAAGATAGGTGGCAGTTAACAGACAATCCCCCCAGAAAGACACAGGTAGGCCAGACTAAAAAAGCAAGGCTCTACATGTTTCAAGGAGTGTTCTGTGTTTTCTTTCAACAACACCATTCTGTTGAGGTGAATGAGGGCACGAGGTTTGATGAATAATCCACTGGCTACTAAAAAAAGGATATACCCTCAGTGCTGGATCCCAGTTCTAAGGCATTGTCACTTCTGACAGTCTGAACCACAGAGTTAAACTGAGTCTTAACAAAAGAAATGAAAGACTTAAGCAGGGAAAAGGCATTGCTTTTGGATCCCATTAAGTGTGTCCAGGTTGCCCTAGAAAAATCATCAATCGTAGTAAGGAAGTATTTGTAACCAGAAGAAGTAGAAGTGTGGTAAGGCCCCCAAGTATCCACATGTATTAATTGAAATGGTCTAGTTGTACTGATACTGCTGTCATGAAAAGGGAGTCTAGTCTGCTTTGCCATAGGGTAGACAGAACATGGAAAGGGTTGTTTTGGAGCAAGTGGAAAAGACAAACCAGAAATATGTCTCATATTTTCAAAAGGAGTATGTGCCAGTCTTAAATGCCAAATGTAATTCATATAATTGATAACAGCATTAGTACAAATGATTGTTTACAAATGGAGGTAAGCCAACATTTTTGCCGTCAGACACAGTGTCATCATTACAAAAATCAGACAAAGCACACACAGAAGTAAAAGGAGAAACAGAAGAGGGAGAAGGGGAAGGAGGCACCCAAGACAGTTTGTATAAGCCAGCTTCCTCTTTACCAAGATCCATAGGCCTCTTCAGAGAAGGGTCCTGTATCATGTGAAGTAAACAGGAAGTTGGAGTGAACAAAACTATACAGTTCAACTGTTTAATCAACTTGTGAACAGAAATCAAGTTGTGTTTAAAGGAAGGAACCATAAGCACATTATGAAGAGTAAGGGAAGAAGTTAATGCAAAAGAACCTGTACAAGTTACTTTTACTTTGTAACCATTAGGTAAAGTTACAAGATAAGGAACAGTCATAGGTATGATGTTAAAGAATAGGTTTTTATCATGTGTCATATGATTAGATGCCCCTGAATCAATGATCCAGGTGACAGAATTAATATGTGCAAGCATGCATAATTTGGAATCAGAAACAAGACTCTCAGTCAACATTGTACCAGCAAAATTATCAGCACACATGGAAGGACGAGTTTGATCACTGGAATCCCCTAACTTGGTTTGTTGCAACAGGCTCATCAATTGATCATAGTGGTGTCTGCTCAACCCTGGTATCACAGAACTGTGACCATCTATGTGGCTGGCAGAAGGATCCCCAAGAGGAACAGACAAATTAGGATTCTCATGATTAACAGACACACATTCAACACCAGTGGAGACATGAGCAGCTGCAGATTTCCTTCCCTTGTTGTAATTTATGCTTTGAGGGAACCCATGTATCTTGTAGCACTTATCAATTAAGTGCCCAGATTTCTTGCAGTATCTGCAAAATAAGGGCCCTCTGCTTTGCTCAAAATTAATTCTGGGTCTGAAAATAGGAGGTCGAGGCACTGTGGCCTGATTAAACCCAACTGAGTGCTTGTTTGTATGAGCATTAAAAGACATAAAATCTGGACTGATTTGGGAAATAGATTGAACTAATCATTGTTTCTCATCATTAAGCACTATGTCGTAAACACTGTCAAGGGAAGGAAATGGCTGCATCATCAACAAATTACTCCTAACCCCCATGTATACTTCATTTAACCTCATAAGGAACTGGAATACCTTGTTTTCATCATCTTCCTCAATTATCCATTTTTAGCAGCACACACACATCTATGCCCATGATTTGTGCACATTGTGCCCAATTCATCCCACAAGCCTTTGAGCTTGTTAAAGTATGAGGCTATGTCTAAGGAGCCTTGAGATGTGTGGGAGAGTTCCCTTTTTAATTCAAAAATATTGGTCTTGTTAGGGTACCATACTTTTCTCAATATGGGACCATATACTCTGTGCAGTATCGGAATACTGCACACTATCAGCAATTTGAGGAGACAGGGAGGAGGTCAACCAGGAAATGACCATGTTATTACACCTATCTCACAGTCTCTGTTGAGCCACATTAGTGGTAGGACGAGGACATGAACCGTCAACAAATCCGATTTTATTTTTAGCATATAAAGCAACAATCATCTTACGCCTCCATCCCCCATAACCGCTACCCGAGAAGGGAGTGGGAACAAGAGAGACCCTAGGGACATTAGAGGAATATACAAAAAGGGGACTGGTAGAGTCTATCGAGGGGGAGGTACCAGCATTCGTATTAGAAGCCATAATCAAACCAGATATTCACACACAAAACCAGATATTCACATACGGAGCCAGATAATCACACACAAAGCATACAATACTCAAGATAAGGAAAGAGCTACCCTCCTTCTTCGCGATCGGAGAAGATCGGCCTTCAATCAAACAGAGAAAATCCTAGGTACAAAACCCAAGGTGCAACCGTCAAAATCCTTACTGGAAGTATGGTCAGGGATGTCGGAAAGTCACCTAAAACATCCACTTAGTGAGAATCGAGCCACCGGATAGCAATAAAACCCTAGGTTAAACCACCAGAAACCCTAGAAGCCGATAGGTCACCCAAAAATCATCATAAAATCTCCCAGAACGTTCGAGTGAAGAAAATACACTCAGATATCACGATGAAAAACTCATAAAGGCATCCGATTTAGATCGGAATCGTCATCGACCACAAGGTCTCAGAAACACCCCCAAAAATCTCAAAAGAGACTTCAACCAAGACAACGATATACAGAAAAACATAGTCGGATCGTCGTCGAGGCTCTGATACCATGTAAACATTGAGATTAAACCAAAAAATCATGGAGAATGTAGAAAGAGAATCTAGAGAGAAGGAGGAGCGTCTGAGAGAAGTCTCTGGAAACCAGAGAATATTATTAAACAGAAAAGAAGATGAAATGGAATCCGTGTCTGTAAAATATCTGAGGGACTACTATATATACATGTATCACTGGGTCGGGTCAGACGACCCAATGGCATAAAGGAAATGGGGCTAAGACATATTGGGCTCGGTACATGCATTTGGCCCAAATAACAAACGGATCATCATAGCCCATACAATGTATATCAGAGAATATAATAAATATACAGTGTATATATAATGAATACAATCATGTAATCTCTTTCATCTCAACATTAACTGAATATATGACTTCATAATCAATGGGTTTGTAGCATAAAAACATCCAGTAGAATTAGTGAGACTTTTAAAGTATGATTGATTATCTCCTCAATTTGGAGTTAGTGTATTTATGAGCATGTCTGGAATTAGAAACAAGAAATTATTCCAAACCAATTTAAGAGAGAAGGTTGTTGCCAGGGGCGGAGGCAGGGGCGCAAGGGTATTCACCCGAACATCCTTCGCCGAAAAATTATACTATATATATAAGATAAAATCTGTTTTTAATCTCTATATACTAAGTTTTGAACATCCTTAACATAATCCAAAAGTGTAGAAAATTTTTTTGAACATTCTTCGTGGAGATCCTGACTCCGCCACTGGTTGTTGCGGAGCCGTAGAGCTCTATTAGCAACCGTAACTGTTAATATTATTAATTCTAATATGTGATTTGTAGTCTTGAGATGGTATAGAGGTAAATTGCAATTTATAGTCGTCTTGTGCAGAAAAAGACAGTCAACTTTCGTCAAAGATAGCATGAACTACAAGGGTAAATGCATGGATTGACATGACATAAAACAATTAATCCATATATCTATTCTTTAATTAGAGGATAATGATTAAGGAAGAGAACAAAGTGATTAGACACTAATAATGGAAACGACCATGTTTCACATCAACCTTGATGCTAACATGACATATATATTTTCCAGTTCCTATGATATATATATGTTCAACCTTGGCGGCTGGGATAAGGTTATATGAAGCAAACTTCAATGAATGTCATGGTGAAAAAATAAAACAGGCTTGAGGCATGATATAATTATTATTTCAAAAGAGTAATTGACTGCGTTTTAGGATATATATATATATATATATTTTTTTTAGGATATATATATATATATAATGAATTTTCTTTAAAAAATATCGAAATATTGGGATTCTCTCCTGTGTTAACTTTAAATGTGTACATTAACGAAAATTATTATTAGGCAGACTTAAAAAATAACTATCATGTATTACTAAAAAAATTCTCTCATGAGAATATTTTAATAGATCATATATTTATCAATTTTTTTAATATTTACTAAACATATATTCATTTATCAAAAAAATTTCAATAACTTTAACAAAGTAAGGTTGGAATAATATTCATGTAAAAAAATAAACCGAAAACCCGACAAAATTGAACCAATTCAAACTGATCTTAAAATCGAACCAACCAGGTATATGTACACCTCTAATCCCAGATGCTTTTAGGAAGAGGATGGTAATTTAAATAGTCATACATAAACGGATGTGGCACTTCAATGGTAAGAGTTGGTGAGCTATTAATTTGGTTTTTGGAGTCATAATTATTTATTATACTTGTGCTCGGAATATCATAGGCATTAGGCACTGGTTGCTGCTGTGTGTTGTCAGTGGGACAATAAGCCTCAAAAGAGAATCCATTAGCGTCATCAACAACAGCAATTGGTGAAGTGGAAGAGCAAAGCATTTTAAAAGTATCATCATCCAAAAGCTTGATGTTTTGGCCATTTTGAAACGCTTTTTTTACCAGCTCCATAGCATAAGCCTATCAACAGATCATAAAGTGGGGAGAGAAATTAAAATAATAAATGCTCATGGAAGCAATTAAACAACGAAAAGGAAAATGAAAAAACAGTTAAAATAGAACCTTTTGAGTTCCAGAGAGATTCTCGACTGACACAAAGTGACCATCTTGGTAAACTCCAGTCACTTCTCCCACATCAGTAAATACCAATGATTTCACATTTTGCTGGGGATTATGGACAGAAGGATACAAGTATCTTTTCAAGTCAAGTTTACTCTTTGCCTTATTAACTGCTGCATCCAATTTCTTGGCGTGCATACCCCTGCCAAGGATCTTTTGATATGCAAATATTTTAAGTATCACTTAACAGTCGACACATAAAGAAAAAAAATGAAATATATAGTTTAAACAGAGATATTTTGTTCTAATACAACCATCATAATGGCCTTAAAACAATGGCAGTAGAAAGACAAAAACAAAAAAAAACAAAAAAAAAAAGCAGTAAGTATATATCATAACTGGTAGGTTAAAAAGATTAACCTATGACTAAACACACAAAGAAAAACTAACCTACCAGCAGATGAAACGAAGCAAGTGTAACTTCATATCCGGTCAGAATTATTTCATTGGGTTCAATCCATAGACGCTACAGCTTGAACCGCGCGCCTCGCCAAGAGACGGTAAGTGCGGAAAAATTAGGGAGCTAAGACATAATTTGCCTCCTCACCTTTACAATATATGTTTAACTACTTCAGCAACTACGTAGTACTGATCCACTTACCTGGACGGGGTCAATGGACGATCAATAAAGCCTAGGCCTCTATTGCATTTTGGAGGGGTGTCTGACTAAAGTCAGCCCAAATTGCTGAATCTACGTCATAATTTGTGGCAACGGAGACTAATATATGTGTGGCCCCTTATAAAATAAATAAATACGTACCGGTCCAGTTACTTTTACAGTTCACATTAGTTATGGATAGAATCGGCAACGGTACTATCAGGAAATTTTGCGTTTGATGAACCTTCATCAGAAAGAGATATATGGAAAGAGGCAGGTTGATCATGTCAAATTTTAATCTATATTAGTAAGCCGTAAATTATATTTATGGAAAGAGCAGTTTAATTTCGTGGTTGAAGTGATAGCAAGGGAATAAATTCTTACACTGAGTAGCTTTTCATGGCTCAAAAAGTACTGAGTTAAGAAGTCCCTGACAGTCTTAATGTTTTCCTTCATCAAACGGGCATGGAAAGGACCTCCTTTGCCAATTGTTTGCATTTTCCATACTTCATCTTCAAGAGTTAGGGGCTTCTGGCTTTTGCTCACTGCAAAATTAAAGGCATAGTTATACATATAACAATATTTTCTCTACATGTAACATGTAGCAACCAAACCTATGACATGTATTGTCCATTTTAATTAATCCAACAAATATCACAAATTCATCAAACCTAAAAGCGTGCAAGTAACTTGTGACCTGTCTAATTACTATAGAATCATATATATATATATATATATATATATATATATATATATATATATATATATATATATATATATATATATATATATATATATATATATATATATATATGTGCTTGCAAACCTAAAAGCTTGTCAGTACTTTAATTTCCATGACCTTTTCTCATTAGCTCGCCCTCCAATGGGGCCATTGATCATAAAAAATCTGAACCCCAGCAGTCTCATACTTTGACCCACTTAGACAAACAATAATTGATACACAAATTCATTGCGGGACTTATTATACATATGTAATTACCTAGCAGGCTAGCATATATTGGCATCCAAATTAAAGGAAAAACAAACCAATTATAATATGATTGAAAAGGAATTAAATACGTACTAGAACGACGATCTTTCACAAAGAATGGTTGTGTGACTGCTTGCATAATTCTTGTTCGATTGTAAGGATACACAGCTCTTGCACATAGTCTTAACTCACGTTTTCTCATAGGCACTCTGGTATGTTTGAAGGAAATATGACTTACAGAAACACTTCCATCTTTCAACGTGACATGAGGATCTCCCCGTACCAGCGATTCGTCACCACTACAACTTGTAAAATCTTTCTCAAGGACAACTATTTCCACTTTTGCTGATGCTTCAGGGCCAGAATTGATGATATTCTGAGTGCGGGAGTCAACTAAATATAGATTTAAGGTGCTGCATTCTTCACCAATGGGAATCCCAGTAAATATTGGACCATTTATGTTGTTTGAAAACTTCAATTTTAAATGTCGTGAATCATACGACGGATCAGAAGGATTTAAATTTTCCTGCGCTTTCCTGAATAAGATGTATTACAAGTCTCAATATCATATGGAAAGCAATAAAAATAACAACAGCAAAGGTACAACAAATAACTATGAAATAGTATAAAAAGAGACGCTTATCATTGCCTTGGGCCCATTGAAATCTCCACAGGTCCCGGTTCAACACCTGCCGCCTTTAGTTGCACAAAGAATTTATAATTAGATAACCATCGTAGAAGTCTTTATGTCAATAGTTTTATTTCAATATATGGACAGTACTGTAAGAGAATATTTATACAATAAATTTCCTAAAAGATACTCACATGTAATCATTCATAAAAAATAAATCGGCAACATAATAAATAGAATATTACCGTAAAACATCTAATACTATTAGTGTAGACAAGTTATTCCTTGTATCAAACAATTTAGGTCACAAACCAGCGTAATAATTAACTTTCTCAGCATCTCGAAATGAAGAGAAGCCATAAACGTCAAAGTTTAGTAAATTATAAAGAGATTAACATTAGACACTACTGATACCGATGGAGTACTGAACCAAAGCAGCTGTGAAGGTCAGAAAGAGTAAAAGAACTGAATTTGTTCACATTAGACAAATTAAATTATGACATGGAAGCTCCCGTAATTAACAATTTGAAAGGTCACTAGTAGCTCAAATAAATGTGATCATTTTGGGATGAAGCATTAATAGTATCCCTTGTAACTTTGGCCTAAGTAGTCGCACTAAAAGAAGGTCATTACCAATTAAACGACCTTTGACCGGAAAATAGAAAAAGAAAGATTATTCTTGGTCAAAGATTTTTTAGCATAACAACAAGTTGCAGTAAACGGACAATTTGAATTTGTGTGGAATTTACTCTAAATTCTACTTTCTAAATCTCGACTTAATTCTCTCCTTTTAACTTCCAATGCTTATTTGTTAGAGGGAGGCGAGAATTTGATTCTATTAATTCTCTCTTAAGAAATGAAATAGTGATTCCGAAACTGAATGCAAAATCATATTAATCTAAAAATAAATTCTCAACATGTGAATACTATCAATCTGAATCAAGGTAGAATACTTGTTGGCAAGAAACAAAACAATGACAATTTTATTTTTGACCGCAGGAAAAGAAAAAGAAAAAGAGAAAAGTCTTCTAATCCTTTCGTAGATCGGAGTCGGACAAACCAGACAATTCATATTGATAGAATGTGATGTTGGTCCACGTTTCTGACAACCACCGGAAAAAAATGATTTGAAGACTTTTGCATAACACCAAAAAAATGTTACTTCATCAGTATATTCTCTAAGCTATTTTAAAGTGTTGACCTTCTGCCTATAAGCTTAATTTAATTTTGTTTTCATATTAACCACAAGGTATTGTTAGGTTCCTAAGATCCTTTGCTCCAATCTTGAGAATTCAATCAATACAAGACTACAATCTAACAATCCCAACCCTAAAAGAAAGAAAAAACATCGTGTGAAAAGGCACCTTAAAAAAGTTCAGGAAACCCTATTTTTATTATCAACCTAAGAACCGAGGCACAAATAAAATACAAAAAACTATATATAGAACAAGGATTTAGGTTATCTATATTGATAGTATAATTCCTTTTACACTATCATTTCAAAGGTTACCTGTAATTATTTAACAAATAACATGATTATGTAAATATTTTATACCATCTAAATTTTGAACTCAATAAGAAACCATAGTTAGTGAGAATGGTACTCACAGCTGGATCAACGCAGAGCCGCCTCATTGACTTGAGTAAACGCACGACTCGCATAGCCATAACAGACCTGTTCAAAGTCCAAAATGAAGTATAATTAGCAGAGCAATTAAACAGAAATGGACGAATGAAATAATGATCAGTTTCTGATCTATACAGTTAATCCCGAGAAGAGTTGCGCTTCAGATATAAGATAATTGATAACACTATGAGATTTCTGAAAAATAGATAAAAACAAGAAAAAGGAAAAGCAAAGTTAATAAGCAAAAGACCCAGAGAGAAAGAGAGTATGAAAGGTCACACACTTTCTTAGTTTGTGGAATTTTCTCTTCCTGTGAAATGAAGCCGAGATAGGAATAGAAAAACTACGAGAATTTTCACCAAGATCCATAGCGCATGTGTTTTTCTAAAACTGTACGTGTTTTTGTTCTTTCTAAAACTGTACGTAAGAACCCTAAAATGAGTAGTTTTAGGTATTTTTACTGATTAAAGCGAGGCTAGCTATTTATAGCGAGAAATCCAAAATTTTACAAAAATATCCCCGTATTCATGAAACTGTCACGTAGATTCCTAAAATACCCAAACTTTACGGAGAAACATCAGTGAAGCAGAAATGCAATTTACAAATCTCCTGTAGAGAGTCCTTTGAACACCCTCACTTCTATCATCTTTTTTAACGGATGGTCGGCGAAGGGACCCGTCACCTCTAGCCTATATATAATACACTTAAAATTAAGTGCTGGCAAAAGAATTAAATAAACGAAGAGAGAAGTGAACGAGAAAAGACAAAAAATTTAACAATTACCAAAAGAATATATACTCTCTTTGTCTCATTTTATATGGCAATTTTCTTCTTGGTTTGATAAAAAAATGATTCATTTTATATTTAAAAATATTTTAACTTTAAATTTTTCATATTATATTTAATAAGATTATTATAATAACACAAATACTAATAAATTTATTTTAGACTATAAATTTTAAAAAATAATTCTTAAATTTCGTGTTAAGTCAATCATGACATGAAATGGGACGAATAGAGTAATAGGTTAGTATGACAAGGATGGTAGGAATAATATTACGGAATGTAATTTATCGGCATATAATATTTTGGCATCACTTGAAAATGACAATGCCTAGGTGGCATAGAACTGTTTGACCCAAAAGTAACTTAGTACTTTAAAAGGGAAAACAATTAAAGTAATCATAGCAAATCATAATAAATTATTGGACCGAAAGATGGAAACAAAATACGGATAACCAAGGCTAACGGGCCCTAGATTCAGTATTCTATTGATCATAATAACTTGATCTGCCTCTCCTTGAAGAGGTTCAGATCCTTACAATTGTATTGTTGTCAGATCATTACATGTAAAATGGTTGGCTTGTTCTATTGTGAATAGTGTTCTCGAGGAAGAGCCCCCTTTTGAGGTCCTCTTTCTTAGTATTTATAGCTGTGAGCTGCATGATCTAGTAAAGAATTATTGTGGCCAACTTGAGGAGACGTCTCCATGGTGCGGGAGGGCCGTTGCCCTATTGTTTATTGAAGCAGGCTATGATTGTTTGGAGTCGAGTGCATTGATCAGTGGTCGTAACCAATTCGGACGGAGATGGTTTCATGACCATCAGATAGTCATGGTTTTTACCAGTATAGTTAGTCCCTCCGTTCGTCGGGGTCGTGCCCTGCCGGCCTCGGTGGACGGATTTGGCGGAGCGTGATTGGGAGGGGTTTAAAGTTCGCTCTCACTTGTTGGTGGCGTTTGTGATTTTACCAACCACTCGCAGGGCAATTTTACGACGTTTACGTACCGTTACGACGGTTTCGAAAATGAAATGCTGGTTGGTAAATGTAGTGTCGCTCTGCACGGCCGGTCATAATGGCACACGTCTCTGTAGAGCTGAATCGTTTTGTGCCTGGTCATGTATTTAATGATGACTCTTGAGTTTCGTGATGGCAGGATTTGCTCCTTATATATAGAGAAGAATTGACATTTGCTTTTCTGCAAGTTCATCGCTTTCTTGAGAGAAATTTTAAGAGCCTTCTCGTCTGCTTAATCGCATTCTTCTCCACTTCTTAACCATTGCAATCTTTGATTTTTTCTCGTTTATTCTATAAAACCTTTCTTTCTGTTGCTTGTGATTTAACAATGGCATGAAATCCTTCTCATGGCAATCTTTCGGTTGATCCTCCGGTGGTTGAAGATCCTGTTCAGGCGACTGGCGATTTGGAACTGTTGGAGAATGAAGAAGTTCCATCAGTTGATGAAATTCTGGCTCGCCCCGGAAGGCCGGTGACTGATTTTGATTCCCCGGGCGGTGAGAAGCTGGTGAACAATGCCTCTTTAATGGGGAAGGTTGGTATAGCTCATATGAGGGAGCAATGGGTCATTCCACATTATATCGACATTGTCCCTATGAGAAGGAAGGGCAGGGTTCAAATCGAACGTAGAAGGTACTACTCGTTCTATGCTTACCCCTTCCTAGTGGGGTACACACTCTTGATCCCAATCTCGGTGGTCGAATTCTATCGTTACTACGAGGTGTGCCTAGCTCAGCTTTCTCCTTATCTTTACAAGCTCTTTTTGATGTTTATCAAGTATTTGGTGCTAGCCGGTAGGGAGGTCACCTTGAGGTACGTGCTCAGCCTCTTCACTCCCTAGAAAATCCACAACACCATGATCCATGCGCGCCCTCACGGGTCGAGGGGCTTGGTGGTAAGGATAGATGATAGGACCAATCGTTGCTCTTTTGAGAACTTCTTCTATATCAAGACCGAGCACTTCGTGACGGACCCTACTGGGCTCCCAGAGGTTTGAAATTTTACACGTAAGTCTTTGATTGGAAAAATGTTTTGTTCTAGCCTTTTTGCTTTTGTGTTTGTAACTTATTCATGTTAATGTGTTGTAGTTAAAAGATCGTTGCCGCCTCCTTTGTAGGGGACACACGAATGGGTCGAGTGTGTGCTCCCTCAGATATCAGGGATTCATACATTGGCATTGTTCTAGGAGAGGCATGGTCGTAAGACCGTGATAGGTGGAATGTCGATCCCTTTTTCTTTTTATGCTCTGTTTTGTTTTATCTTATTTTGACCGCGCTCGTTGACTCATTTGTTTATTAGGGTTATGGAGGAAACGTCGTGTTAGATCTCCTCAATTGGCTTTCTATCGGCTGGCTTCAGTTGTCTGCCTAGATCCACCACCCACACCTTGTCCCATACCGAGGGCGGCTTCAGTTGAATCATCAGCAGTAGCTTCTCCGACACGGGCCACATCACAACGTGAGGAGCCATCTGGGGTCGTTCTTCCTCGAACGGTCTTATATTTAAATGAAGAACAAGGAAGGCCCTCGCAGAGACGAAGGGTGGCATTTGTGGCGGCCCCTCCAATGGTGATCAATTTGGATTCTCCCCTGAAGAACTCGAACAGTGGTGCGGTTGTGGCGTCTGCTCTTGAGGGAAAACAGTTGGTTGAGGTTGCCCCTGTCAGTTCAAGCCAAGAAAATGTTATTGTTTTGGAGACTTGGTCGAAAGTTCCCGCTGCTGAGGTGGAGGGTCAATCTCTAAAGGTCGCCGTTGTGACCTTGAATGCACCTTTGTTGACCACAACGTGTGGTTCTGGACCCTCAACTGCGGAGAGGGGAAAGAGTGTGGTGGAGTACGAATATGAGTCTGAGTCCAATTTGGACCCTGACAATGTTCGTATGTTTTAGGCGAGTATTACCAATTCTACGATGCACGTAGGAGGGACGGCCTGTATTGTTGAAGCTCTTACATATTTGAACTTATTGACCGAGGGAAATATCCTAGAGTTGTAGTTTGAGTTGTTGTGTTCGGAGGCCGAGAACGCGTCTTTGAGGAGCATTCGGATATTGAAGTGATGGATAAAGTGGTCGTGATGGTCGTGAGGGTACGTAGTACGTTCCTAGTTTGTTCTCTTCTCTCTTTTTTATATCAGCATGGGCCTCAGCTTTAGCTTTTCTTTGTTTTGCAGACTTACTTGTTGAACGTGGAGAGTATCTGCAGAGCCAATGTCCGCTCGAGGATTTTCAACAGGCACTCGGCACCAAAAGTGTTCTTGAGGAGCAGATCCGTCGAAAGAACGTGGAGCTAGAAGTAGGGAATGGGATCGCAGTAGAGTGTGTGCAATCACACGGTAAGTTGGGAGAGATGGAGTTGGAGGCGAAGTAGAGCCAAGTCAAGGCAGCAGAGATGGTTGCGTAATGGAGTGAGAAACTGGCGACACTAGAATGCGAGGTTGCTGCCTTGAAACTTCTGGAGAGGGATGCCTCGTCAAGGTCTGTGGCATTGAAGGCCTCGATTCGCGTGCATGAGTCCCCAATTGAGTCGGGGAGGGCTACAGTGGCCCTTAGAGAAGCGGGGCTCGAGGAGTGGATTGGTCTTTTTGAGCAAGAATACCAAGTGATGTCGGATCAGATTGCGGCCTTAGAGGAAGAGAACCAGTGGCTGCAGGACCAAGATGGGTCATTACATAATGCTAATTCAAACCAGGCTCATGAGCTTTGGGTCTATGCTGAAGCCCTAAGCGATATTTACAAGAGCTCATGGGAAGCAGGTATTGTGATCGAGGCTATTTTTGAGGTGGCGCATCAAAGGGATCGTGAGGCCCGTGCCGACTGTGGTTATGATGTGGCGACGCCAGAGGATGACAATGGTGTAAAATGGTGGCAAGGGCATGGATGAGTGAAAAACAATTTGTTGTTTGGTTTTTGTTTCCGTTCGCGGGTTGGAGTTCGGGTATTTCTTATTTTTTTCTGTATTTTTCTTTTCATTGTGTTGACCGATCGTGGCCGGATGTAAGCCGGGAGGATCTGCACTCTTTCTATTGTAAATTAATGCACTATTTTCCAATGTTTTTCATGTTTAGTTTGTGTCTTCCCTTTTTCTTTTTCTTTTTGAATGTAAGGAGATGACTCGCCTTTAAGTTTGACCTCGGCCGGTCGTGACATATCATTTTTTGACTAAACAATTTTTGTCCTTTAACTCGACATGGATGAGGTAGAGCTGTCATTTTATGGCGGCGGTGCTTAGCTCCTATTGGTTCCAATCCCAGTTCGAACACGGTCGAACTACCGGCTATATTTGTGGAAACACAACTTTATAGTTCAAGCGGGGTCAAACTCTTATTTGCAGGCGAAGGCATATAGCCTGAGTCCTAGTTTCAGTGAAATTGGACTCGTGTAAGTCGATGGCGAAGGCACTGCCTTACTCTCGGTCCAACTTAGATTGAACTTGAAAATATTGGTGGCGAAGGCATTTGTCCTGTGTCCCAGCTCGACCGGGATCGAATCTTAATAATGTCGTTGGCGAAGACACTTGACCTGAGTCCCAGTTCGACTGAGGTCGAACTTAGTAACGTTGATGGCGAAGGCAGTTGGCCTGAGTCCCAGTTCAACTAAGGTCGAACTTGGTGATGTTGATGGCGAAGGCACTTGGCCTGAGTCTCAGTTTGACTAGGGTCAAACTTGATGGCGTTGATGGCGAAGGCACTTAGCCTGAGTCCCAGTTCGACTGAAGTCGAACTTAATAACGTTGATGGAGAAGGCACTTAGTCTGAGTCCCAGTTCGACCAAGGTCAAACTTAGTAACGTTGATGGTGAAGGCACTTGGCTTGAGTACTAGTTCGACTGAGGTCGAACTTAATAACGTTGATGGTGAAGGCACAGCCTGAGTCCCAGTTCTATTGAGGTCGAACTTAGTAACGTTGATGGCGAAGACACTTGGCCTGTGTCGCAGTTCGACTAAGGTCAAACTTGATGACGTTGATGGTGAAGGCACTCGGCCGGAGTCGACTAGGGTCGAACTTGATGGCGTTGATGACGAAAGTATTTGACCTGAGTCCCAGTTCGACTAAGGTCGAACTTGATGACGTTGATGGCGAAGGCACTTGGCCTAAGCTCAGTTCAACTAGGTTCGAACTTGATTGAGTTGATGGCGAAGGCACTTAGCCTGAGTCCCAGTTTGACTAAGGTCGAACTTAATAATGTTGATGGCGAAGGCATTTAGCCTGAGTCCTAGTTTGACTAAGGTTGAACTTGATGACGTTGATGGCGAAGGAACTTAGCCTGAGTCCCAGTTCGACTAAGGTCGAACTTAATAACGTTGATGGCGAAGGCACTTAGCCTGAGTCCCAGTTCTACTGAGGTCAAACTTTGTAATGTTCATGGCGAAGGCACTTAGCCTGAGTCCCAGTTCGACTAAGGTCGAACATAATGACGTTGATGGTGAAGACACTTGGCCTGAGTATCAGTTCGACTGGGGTCAAACTTGATGGCGTTTATGGCAAAGGCACTTAGCACGAGTCCCAGTTCGACTAGGGTCAAACTTGATGGCGTTGATGGCAAAGGCACTTAGCCTGAGTCCCAATTTGACTTAGGTCGAACTTAATGACATTGATGGCGAATGCATGTAGCATGTGTCCCAGTTCGACTGAGGTCGAACTTAATAACGTTGATGGCGAAGGCACTTAGCCTGAGTTTGTTGCTTGATCGAGATCGGGCTCGTATAGATCGATCCCTGGTTTATAACCTCTTTACACCGGGTTCCGGCTGGACACCGTATCAGGGGGTGAGGGGGATGCTTTACATCGGCTTCCTCTTGTTTTGGGTGCTCTTCTTCTTGTTTGCACCGTTCGAGATTAATAGAACAGAGGATTTTGGCTTTTGCTGAGGCCTTCGAGTTCTCTTTGCTCGATGTACAGCTTTTGGCTCGTTTGAGCTAGATTGTTTCCTTTTTTGGGCACTTTTTCGCTCTGGTCTATGGAGGAAAGCGATCTTGCTATGAATTTCCCACAGACGATGCCAAATTGTTCGACCCAAAAGTTACTAAGTACTTTATAAGGGAAAACAATTAATGTAAATCATAGGTAAATCATAGCAAATCATAATAAATAGGCCCGAAATATGGAGACAAAATGCGGGTAACCAAGGCTAACGGGCCCTAGATTCATTGTTGTATTGATCATAATAACTTGATATGCCTCTCCTTGAAGAGTTTTAGATCCTTATAATTGTATTGTTGTCAGAGCATTACATGTAATATGGTTGGCTTGTTCTATTGTGAATAGTGTTCTCGAAAAAGAGCCCCCTTTTGAGGTCCTCTTTCTTAGTATTTATAGTTGTGAGCTGCATGATCTGGTAAAGAATTATCGTAACCAAGTTGAGAAGACGTCTCCATGGCGCGGGAGGGCCGTGGCCCCATTGTTTGTCGGAGCAGGCTATGATTTCTTGGATTCTAGTGTATTGATTAGTGATCGTAACCAATTCGGACGGAGCTGATTTCGTGACCATTAGATGGTCAGGTTTTTTACCAATGCAAGAACAAATATGTACTCATGGTGACCCTGTGCGACATGTCCCCTAGGACAATATCATGGGATTATTAATATTAGTATTAATATAATTATCTTTTTCCTTCCTTTCAAATAAAAAAATCTTTAGCATACATATTGAAGTGGAGCATCTTAGAACCCAAGGTTAGTGAATATTGTTTTATCGTTGACCTAATTTTGGCTTCTTATTTTTCTGGAGAAATACAGAAACCTTCCCTTGAAGTTGTCCTCAATAGTCAAACAAACACTTTAAGTGACCCAATTACCATTTTGACACTTCAAGTGCCTATTAAATGCATCTCGTCGATACTTCACGCCGACATGGCAAGCAACATGTATTTTAGTTACATTTCGGCGCGTGAGTTTTCATCAGACTGCATCTTTTTTTTCTTTTAAAATTGAATAAAATTTTTATGTGGGTCCCACAGTATATTATCATTTTATAATAATATTTTTTGGAGCATTGATCTGAAACCCAAATTGTGTCCTTTCATTGTCCCCTTCATCTAGGTTCGCCGGAAACCACCCGTTGGGTTCATGGTAGGAGGCCGTATTTGGGTTTGACTTCATATCTTCTTGGTTGTGATTCATCTGATTATCAATTACTGAAAATTGATCGAAAAATATGCGGTTTCTGTTTTGTGGCAAAGAAGATGACGTAGCTCCGGTGTTCGCCATGGTAGCAACATTCCAGCAAAGCACCACATCTAAACTCTGCGACTTTGTTTGTGTCTGGTTCTTCGGCTTTTGTCACTGTCCGTTCTTCATTTTTTCTCTTTATAGGTTATCAGAAAATGAAGAAAGGAAGGTCTTTACTTCACAGGAAATTGAAAAAGGGGATATTAAACTTTCTTCTTACCGTGATATGTCCTTCAGGGAAATTGGAAATTTATATTGTACTCTAATTAATCAGTGTTGGCTGAATTTATGTTATGGTTCTATCTTTACTGCAAGAATATGATAATGGATTTTCTCTTTAAGACAACGAATAAGATGGGTGACATAGAGGGTTCTTTTTCTTTAATTATTTTTGTAAATCACATGCGTTAAGTTTTTATTATAAATTATATTTGTCATTTTTTAATTGGTTTATTTGCCACATCATTGGCGAGTGTAATTCACTCACATAATTTGTTGTACTCGAATATTTACTTGATACACTTAATAGGCACTTGAAAGTGTCAAAATGCTAAATGGGTCACTTGAAGTATTTATTTGACCTTTGAGAACAATTTGAAGGGGTCTGTTTATGTTTTTGCCTTTTTTCTTCCTTGCGGGTGATTTAAGTAGGTAAATAAAAATACTACATGCACATAGTGGAGATTTCGGTATCATCTGATTAGAAGAAATGGCGTGGGATAGTGATTTTTTAGCCTAGTATTTAGTTTTTATTCAGTTATTTTAATATTGAGCAAAAATAGTCACTACTTTATTAAAATCAATATGAAAGACGTTTATCATTTTTTTCATGAGTGTTGTGTAAATATTAAGGACGTAACATTTACACTGCACGCATTAAGTTTAGGACTCCATGTCCTCAGCATTTACATTGCACTAAAGTTAAGGACATGATATCATAAGTTTAACAAGGAAAGGTGCAAATACATGATACTTTATCCTTAATATTTACACAACATTTATGAATTTAAGGACATCATGTCCTTAATATTTACACAAGACTCGTAAAGTTAAGGACGCTATGTCCTTAACATTTACACTACATACATAAAGTTAATGACAACATGTCCTTAACATTTACACTGCACATATGAAGTTAAGGACATGAGGTCCTAGAATTTAACAATAGAATTTGCAAATACAAGTTAAGGACATTATGTTCTTAACATTTACACTGCACACATGAAGTTAAGGACATCATGTCCTTAACATTCACACTGCACATATGAAGTTAAAGACATAATGTCCTAAAGTTTAAACGGAAGGTGTAAATACAGGACATTTTATCTTTAATATTTACACAGTATTCATGAAGTTAAGGATATCATGTCCATAATACTTACACAACACTCATGTCTAGCACATGGATATTTTTGTCCGGGCGAGTAAAAATTTATTAAGCATTAACTAAAGAGTAAATATATTTTAAATAGTGACTAAAGAATAAAAACATCTCTAATTAGTGGCTAACTGAACACTTCCCCATTATCAGGTGGGATAGACAATAAAAATATCCCTGGGATTAACTATCCAATCTTCTATATGGTAATAGTTAATCCCACCATTTCGGTGTAAATTTATCCAACCACTTGCTATTACTCATAATTAATTAAATATGAGATAAATACAATCTCATACATATTCTACCCTGGGATTAGAATCCTTATCTTGGTAACCAGACGTCCCCTATGGTTTGGAAAATTAATATAATGAAACATTGAATTAGATGGGAGGTTTAAAAGATTGTCAAACTGCATTGAATTTTTGACGAGTTTGAGAAAGTATGAATAGTTATACCAAAATCATCCTACATAAAGATTACCTTTATGACTTCATTTGATATTACTCTCTTCCTCTTCGACCTCTAAGGCTCCAACAGACGCAGGCACCAAAAATATATACGCACCTTCTTAGAGGGCATTTTGCACAAATGACCTTTTTAGGTCACTATTAAACTCTATTTCTGTTAGCCTAGTGGAGTAATTTGTTTGCAAAATGTAAATTTATTACTATTTTTGAAGGTGAACTTTAATACTAGGCTACTGAGAATATAATTTTAAAATGTAGCCTTTAAAGGTCATAACGGTGCAGAATATCCCGTTATGACATTTGTATAGCGAGCGGCTAATGATAGTTGGGCCAATCCATTACAACCTAATGTAAGGAGTTGGTCTTGAACTTTTGATTTTTTGAGGTAGGTCACCTCACTAATGGACAACACTTCAAATTTAATAAGTTTTGCTCGGTGGACAGAACTGTTGATTTTGAACCTTGAAAATTAAAGAGTAAATTATTCTCTGTAGTCCCTTAAAATTTTAATGGTCAAAGGAATAATAATAACAATAGAAACGCTTGTAGCTTAGTAGTTAGAGCACTTGTGTCATAAGCTGAAGGTCGCAGGTTCAACCCTCAACTGGTGCGATAAAGCAACGTTTTTTTTTGCCTTTTTAAATGTACTTCTCGATCCAATAAGTATTAGCTAACAATTGTATATAATGTATATTTTCGAATATGTAAACATAGTGTATATAAATTATATACAATTTTATATGTGTAACGTGTGCACACTGTGTATTTGGAGTGTATCATGTATTTTTGTATAGTGACACTCTTTTTTTAATATATTTTGTATAGTTACATCTAATTTATATATTATTTGTATAGTGACGGTCTATTTTATATATTTTTTGTATAGTGATAGTCTATTTTGTATAATGACAGTCTATTGTGTACGTTTTTTGTATAATGACAGTATATTTTTGTATATATTTTGTAGTTTGTATAGTGATAGATTTTGTATAATGACGGTCTAGTGTATATAAATTGTATAGTGGCAGTCCATTTAGTATCTTTTTGTATAGTGATAGTCTATTTTGTATATATTTTGTATAGTGATGGTCTATTATATAAAAATTGTATAGTGAGAGTCTATTTTGTATATTTTTGTATAATGACAATCAATTTTGTATATTTTTTATATAGTAACAATCTATTTTGTATATGTTTTGTATAATGATAATTTATTTTTGAATAGTAACAGCCCATTGTATAAAATTGTACATTAATAGTCTATTTTCATTGTAGGGAGGTCGTCCCACCGTTACAGGAAACTAATTGGAAGCCCCTTAACACCAATGGTACGAGTGGTTGTAGCTGCAATTAGAAAAAGAAATCTTCCACTTCCTTCAAATCCTTCTCATTTACATGAAGTTCCCAAATCATAAACTACTCAATGGAGGCTCTTAGGCCACACCAAAATCCTGTAGTAAGATTCGAAACTTAGTCATGATTAGGTTATGGAATTACTCAGGAAAGGTGGAATATAGTATTCAAAACAATTTATAATTTTACTTTACAGATTCCTTGATAAATCTGCAATCCTAGATGGCACACAAGATTTAATAGAGCAGCAGCAGAATCTATGGAAATTTACAACTGTGACTAAGGTGGAAGAGCTGAAGCTAATTATCAACATGATTCCTATTTGGCTAACCACTTTACCGTTTGGTATATGAGAATAGAGAGTGATAAGATTATAGGAGTGAAACCAGTGAATGGTTTTCTATTAATGGATTCAAAAACATAATAAAGGTAAATAAATAGGAAGAGGGAAAGAAGGAAAGCCATCGGATTGAACCTAAATAGAAATCCATACTTGCACCTTTGTAAAAACATAAAAATGGACGCTTTATCTTGGATGGAAGATCCAAACTTTATCGTGAAATTGAAATCTAAACCCAGTCAGTCTAACCTACTATACTCGATCTCCTTGGCTTTAGATCTGGACGGAAACTCAAATACCGGCGACCCTCCATTAAACCTGGCAACTATTTCTTCTCATTTTATTTACTATTTTGGGGTTTTTGATATTATAAAAATTTAGATCTGAAAGATGGTTTGCTTGCTAATTTGAATTTCGACAGATCTGGCCGGTGTATAGCTTTTTCGATAACCGTGAGTTTTCCGGCTAAACCATTTCGAGCCGAAAGTTATTTCTCCAATGAATCTGTGTTTGTTTGTGTATCCATTTTTTTACAGAGCTTATGGGTCAGATAGATAGTTCGGTGGCTAGCCAGTAGAATTACTTTTGGGCTATAAAATGCATAGTATAATTTTGGGCTACCGGTTGATATTAGTTTTGCCCGATGGGCTATAAATAAAGTTCTCTCAAAATTAAATATCGTCCCTTGTAATATGAGAAAACTACACAATATACCCATTAGACTCAAATTAATTACCCGTGTTTATCCATTTAAGAATTAATTACAATTCCTACCTAACCATCCCAAATCTATTACCCGACTTCCCATTTCTTTTTTCTGTTGAACTTGTTATACCTACATCGAATATAATTACTTTCATAAATTGCTCTTTCCATATTATAAGTAAATTTAGTGGACATGGAATGAAAATCTACAGCTACATATGAGTAACATAACATTTGGTTAAACTACATAAATGTAAAAGCTAATTTCACTATAGTAAGTATTTTGTACACTAGAGGACATTTTTTGTCGAAATATTTGACCATTTAAGATCTAATAATACGTAAATATTAAGAAAATTTTACGTATATATGCATAATTATAAATCTAATTATCTCTATCAAGGTGGTTTTTATTTAATTATCTAACATAACTTTATTTATCAATAATAAAGTAAAAGATTATACTCTAATATAATAATAAATCTAATTAAAATCTGTTAGAACCTCCATCTTTTGATATGTTTATAGTGATTTATAGTAAGAAAAATTAGATCAACCATTGAAAAACCTTGAAACTTGAAAATCATAAGTTGCATTTTTCGAGTTTGTAATTGTTTGATTAGATTTTGACTAGCATGATTAAAATATCGATCGGCAACTGTAACTAAATGTTGAGTCAGTTTGGTCGAGACTTGGAACCGGTTTGAGGTGATTGAGATTGAATTTTCAGTTGAAAATCGAAAAAGAATACAACTACAGTAATAATCGAAGAAAAATACTGCTACCAACAATATACCGCTACAGTATACTAATATACTATAGGAGTATATAGTTATACTACAATAATATACCATTATAATATACAAATATATTGTTATGGGTTACTGTAATAATATGCAAGATATTATAACAATATGCTGTATATACTGTATACTATAATAGCATATTTATTATCCGTAAATTCACTTGCCTTTTCTTTTAATTTGTTTTAAGCTTTTACCTAGCGTGAGCGGCAAATTGAAAATACAAAAAAATAAAATAAATTATAGTATGCTATATAATATAATGGTATACTCTTACAATTAGATCCTTTTAGATTTTTTTAAAATTTTTATTAACAAGTGATATTATTTCAGTACAATAATTGAATTAAACGTTATTAACTCTTTGCGTACAATTGTATACATACCTTGTTGGTATAACTATATACTATAGTAGTATCAAATATTAGTTAATATTTTTTTTATTGTATTAGTTACATTTAATTAGTACACAATTTGACTTTTATTTAGTAATAATATAAAAAAATAATAAAAATAATAAATAAAATTAGATTATGAAAATAAAAAGAATATAAAAACAAAAGAAGCTAAATAAAATTAAAATAGGAAAAAAAGAAAAAAATAAAAAGAAAACGAGAAAAAAGGAAAGGAGAAAAGAAAAAAGAAAAGAAAGAAGCATAGAAATAAAAAAGGAATTGGAGAATAAAAGAAAAAATTTCCCACAAAATCTACTATGGATAAAGAAATGTAATTAGTTTATGGGTAAGAAACACAAATGAATAAATAAGGATAAATAATTTTATTTTTGTAGGTAACTGTGTCAAAACCCGTGTAATAATTTTATATTTGCCATTTTCTGCTCCAACTCAAGCAAACAAGTAGACAGCACTTACATCAACGTACTTGGGCCTCAACAAGGTCAGGGTTTACCAATATAGATCTCGCGTATGTCCCTTGAAATGATTTTTTTATTTTTTAGCCCGCACAATAAACAATTTAAATTTGGTAGTTAAAAAATATATAATGTTATGAAATCTCCTATTTAAGGTGAATGTCTATAATTAGAGAGATTCTAGAGTTCTATTCTTGGTAGATAAATCATCCCCCTCCCTATAAATAAAGGGGTCTTCTACCTTTGTAACACACTCCTAACATTCTCTAAGTATCAATAAGAAGAACTCTCTCTACTCTTCTCTCTATTTGCTCTTGTTCTTGAGTTATTGTTCTTGTCTTTTATATTATTTCATAACACGTTATCAGCACGAGACTCTACCGTCTCAAGAAGCTCTTTAAGAAGATTAAGCCGCCGTCAATTTCTCCGCATCGGAGCCGCCGTCGTCTGCATCAGTGGAGAAAAGGAAGAAAACATTGAAAATATAATTGGTATACCATAAAGGTAAGTAATTTACTTTTCCCTTTCAAATTCTTGAAATTCTATGATTTGATTTAATATACAAACAAAGTTTGATTATAACTCTAATGGAGTTTGTATGAAATTATAACCACATGAAGTGGTAAAATCTCTATGTCCTGCCATGATTAAATTCATGTATGATTGTGGGCAAATAATTAAAAATCCGTCCCATTGAATTTGCTCCATTCCCTTTAGAGAATGTGGAAGCAGTATATGATAAGTCTGAAAGAAGACTAAAATATTACCATGAAGGTATCAATGAATGTGGACGTGGCAAAGAATTCCGTCCAATTGAATTTGCTCCATTCCCTTTAGAGAATGTGGTAGCAGTATGTGATAAGTCTGAAAGAAGACTAATTACCGTAAAGGTATCAATGAATGTGGACATGGCAATAGACGAAGTTATAATCGTCATTATTGTGGTAATGAGAACAATAAGGATTCTCAAAATAATCTTTCACTTTATGAAAGTAATATTTGACATGAGATTGTGTAAAGCACATGATTTTGATCCATTCCCTGAAGTGAATGTGATAATTGTAATAAGAGCCCGTAAGTATGAACACGCTCTTGATGTAATTTTGGTTTATGTCTGACATTATGAAAAGAAAGTTCGTTGCCCTTGAAATTTCGGGCAAGAACTATATGATATGGGTGTTGGATACTTAAATCTATTTTGGATGCTATGGGTCTTGGAGACGCCATTAAAGACAGAAATAATGCATCCACCCAAAACCATGCTAAGGCCTTGATTTTCTTGCGCCATCACCTTGATGAAGGTTTGAAACTATGCTAAGGCCTTGATTTTCTTGCGCCATCACCTTGATGAAGGTTTGAAGATTGAATATCTCACCGTCAAGGATCCACCTATCTTGTGGAATGGCTTAAAGAAGAGATATGACAACCTGAAGTTGGTCACTCTGCCACAAGCACGATACGATAAGAATCCAAAAGCAAATAGTTTATAAACTATATATTATCGTTGCGGTGGAAACGGGCACTGGCCAAAGGCTTGCCGTATACCATGACATTTGGTTGACCTTTATCAAGCATCTCGAAAGAGTAAACGCCCTGAAACGAATTTTGTCTCTGACGACAACTTTGACATCACCCACTTGGTTGTGGCAGACTTCTTTGAGCAACCCGAGGGGTAGATAGACCACCTAATCGGTGATGGATCCGTGATGAAAGAAGATGGAGCTATTTGATTTTATTTTACTTGTTTGTATTAGTGAATGAATAAACTAATAGCCATCAGTATTAGCTCGTATTAGTTAGTTCATGACATAATGTTAGTATTAGTTCTTTAGAATGTATCAATATGCTCAAATATCAATAATATTTTTACTTTCCAGTAGAGGTAATCGACTAACCTGAAAAACTAGTCGGTTATCTCATATTTCGCATTAAAACTGCAAAACAATCGATTGTCAATGATCAACAATCGATTGTCTTTAAAACAGTGTGTTCTGGAATTTTTCAAAAACAGTCAACAATCGATTGTCAATGATCAACAATCGATTGTCGTTAGACAGTAATCTGGAATTTTTCAAAAATCATCCACAATCGATTGTCTATGTTTAACAATCGATTGTCGTTAAACAGTGCTCTGGAATTTTTCAAAAATAACCAACAATCGATTGTCTATGTCTAACAATCGATTGTCTTTATACAGTGAGGTCGGGAATTTTTCAAAAATAACCAACAATCGATTGTCTATGTCTAACAATCGATTGTCTTAAGACAGTGTGATCTGAAGTTTTTCAAAAATAGCAAATAATCGATTGTGTGTGTTTAACAATCGATTATCAATGTTCAACAATCGATTGTGTGTGTTTAACAATCGATTGTTTGAAGAAAATGTTTAAACTGAAATTTTCAAACTGCAAAGTAATCAATTATGGATAACATATCTGATTTCGTTAGTCAACTGTTAGCTGCAGATTTTGAAAATATTATGTGACACAAACGAATTGAACTTATTCATATGTTCGTGTATTTCTTTTATATGTCAAACCATGGGAAGTAAATTGATTGAAGGCTCCGGAAGAGCAACTGTAACTCTGCCCAAAGGCATGACGTTTATCTTAGAGAATGCAATATTCTCCTCCAAGTCTAAGAAGAACTTGTTGAGTTTTAAAGATATCATTCAAAATGGATATCATATTGAGACAATAGATGAGAATAATCTTGAATTCTTCATGAAAACGAGGCTGCCCATTTCGGTTTGGGTTCACGCCATTTTGCATACAGCAATGCTAGTTCGTCGGCTGCCCACTTTGGCTTGGGTTCATGCCATTTTGCATGCAGCATTTTAGTTTGTCGGCTGCCCACTTCGGTTTGGGGTCACGCCATTTTGCATACAGCAATGCTAGTTCGTCTCTGACTGACGAATTGACACAAATATTCCCCATTGCAATTGGTTTTGGGCCATGGACCCAATATATCCCATTTAAGAATTTTTGGATGCGCAGTATATGTGCCTTTAGCACCGCCATCCCGCACCAAAATGGGTCTGCAAAGAAGGTTAGGAATATATGTTGGGTTTGAATCGCCCTCCATCATTCGCTACCTCGAAACATTGACAGGCGACTTGTTTACTGCACGATTTGCAGACTGTCGATTTGATGAGGCACTTTTCCCAAAATTAGGGGGAGAAGTTGGTGAAACCAAACGGGAAATTTTGTGGAAAAATGCATCATTATCTCATCTTGATCCACATACCTCTATTTGTGAGAAAGAGGCACAAAAGATTATCCATTTGCAAAGAATAGCAAATCAAATGCCTGACGCATTTATAGATTTGAAAAGGATAACAAAATCACATATCCTCGAAGTGAATGTGACAACATTTGATTCAAGAATACATATTCATTATTGGAAGAATATGAACATGAAATTGGTATTGAATATACCACACTCACCCCTAGAAGGAGGTTTGAGATGATACCACACTCACCCCGAGAAGGAGGTTTGAGATGATATATGGCATGAATGATCGTTGGTCACGTACCTATTGTACGCCAAAGTATTTTGGAAATATGACTATTAAAGGACAACGATAATGCAAGAAACATATCTTGCATATAAGTTTGACATGACCATAATGGTATAACTTTCTCTTTAAGAAAGATATTCACTACATGGATGTTGATGAATCTGTGGTAGTACAAAATTAATTGAGAGCTCTAGAAGAGCCAATTATTACTATGTTGGAGAAACACAATTGAGTATTGTGCTGTAGTAAGTCTCAAAGAAACTTATTCAGTTTCCAAAGTACACGCGAAAGCGATTGATTATATTGAGACTATAAATAAAGGAAGGCTTTGATATCTCCTATTACTACAACTTGTAGCGGGGTAATTTGTATATGAAAAGCTACCCGCTTTGTTCTCCAGTTTGTACTACACAAACGAAAAAAATGCCACAATAAAGTGGATATCTATTGGTATAAAACCCATGTCATAATAAACCTGAAGTTTATTGATAAGTGCACATGTCATGGTGTAAATTTGAAGTTTACCAATATTGATAATTTATTCAGTTGGCATTCGTGTTAGCCATCTCATTTTAAGTATGATGTGCAAATTCACATAGGTGAATATCAAAGAACTAGAAAGTTCTTTACGAATTCTCTTGTATCACTTGTTCTCATTAATGAACTGACCAACTAAAGAGTTCGGGTTGAAGCCCATAAATTCTGGAAATATCAAAGGTGAATATGGGCCCATTCACCTGCCATGTATACCACATATGATGCATCTATGATATGGTTACATGCGCAATTGTTATTGACCCGCAGCCTGGCCGGTGCTTGCGAGGTAAATTGCTCAGTAATCTAACTTCGAGCATAATTTCCAGATTCTCTACTCAAGACAGTTCATCTTGATAAGTTGGTTTATATCAAAGTTGGTTTAGCAAGATAATTATTGAGTGCTTCCACTTAATAGCTAAACTGTTTCTTATGAGGACAAAGTTATATATATCAGTTTGATATAAGTTGTATACGAGAGTATATTCTCCCCTCACAAGTGGTTCAAGGTCAGGAACCAAATAATTTCATCTTATTATTAATGTGCCGTGTATATTGACATGATAATGCACAAAGATGATTTCCCAAAGTTGAGGAAACAAGTTAGCTTTACTAACATGAGGGGGAGACATGATAAACACTTGAGAAAAGGTTACATGGGATGAATTATCATTTGTATATGTATATCCCCGAATATCATGATATGAACCTGAAGTTCATAAAAGGGATAATTCAATTGCAACATATTGCAAAGCATGCTATACGCACTTGCTGACCCAAAGAAAGTAACTAAATGGAAGAGATACAATTCAAGAAGAATTGATTCCATATGAAAGACATGTAGTTTTGAACCTATAGTTCAAATGCTTGAAAGTATAAAAGTCAAAGGTATGTATAGTCAGTTTTCGATATCTTATTTGTCTAGCATGACATGGAAAACTTGATATGCATCTAAAGTCTATTATATGGCTTATATGACTTAACTTGAAAGATTTAAGTTGCTTGAAACATATGCAATTCTTGGTCCTGAAGTACCACATCCTAAGTACAATTTGTGTACATATGAATCTTGCTATAACTATAAGCATGATGGCATTGAGAATACATCTATGGAGATATTGAAGAGTTATTCCACGACATTATATGGAGATGTTCATATCTATCAAGAATGATGATTTCAAGGTACGGAATATTTATTCAAGTCAATATGGTTGATTTGTCAAATCTCTATCAAAGATCGTTTTGAAGATGATGCACAAGATTGGAATGCAAATGCTCAAGGATATAAATTGATGTACTCATTAGGGGGAGTTAATGCGCGTTGCACTCTTTTTTCCTTACAAGGTTTTGTCCCACTGGGTTTTCCTTGCGAGGTTTTTAACGAGGCAACCAATAGGCGCATATTCAAACATGTGTACTCTTTTTCCTTTCTTTAATTTTTCCCGTTGGGTTTTGGTTTTAAGGTTTTATGAGGCACATTATTGAATAGACATTCAAGGGGGAGTGTTATGAAATCTCCTATTTAAGGTGAATGTCTATAATTAGAGAGATTCTAGAGTTCTATTCTTGGTAGATAAATCATCCCCCTCCCTATAAATAAAGGGGTCTTCTACCTTTGTAACACACTCCTAACATTCTCTAAGTATCAATAAGAAGAACTCTCTCTACTTTTCTCTCTATTTGCTCTTGTTCTTGAGTTATTGTTCTTGTCTTTTATATTATTTCATAACATATAATTAATTTTCGTACATTATAAATATAATAAAAAATATATTTTTTTTCGACAATTATTTCGAGATTGGTACTGTCATTTTCCCCCTAAGTGGGTAGAGGGCCTATTCTTAATTCCATCAGTAGGTTTCGCGGAGAGGCCCATGTGATATTGACTCCGGCCATATGACAGTATGACATAGAGCTGACTGGGTGTTTTATTTTTTCATTTTTTTGACCAGCTCCCGCTGATATTGATTCAGGTGTAGTAAATGTTACAATCTCTCTTATTCATTTAATTCTTCTCTTCATAAATAAATTCAAGGCTTTGAGCTTAGTCTTTAATTTTAAATCATATTGAAATGTGAATTTGATTTATTGGTCACGAGTGCTTTGATGACTGATCAAGCCCGATTATGCCTTACAAAAGGATAATGCGGTCGTTGCAAATATAATCCGGTTTATAAGTCGGAGTCAAATCCCACAAGAGAACTAAGGATTAGCTACAGTTGTTCACTATCACCCAAAAAACAAGCTTGAACAATTTTTAACTTATAGATATTTAAATTCTTGTGTTTAACTAATTAACTAATAAATTAAAATAGTAAATTAACAACTAACGGTACTAGGAGTTAGAGAAAAAATTAAAGGAGGTCTATAGTTATGATTTCTCCAATTGTCGGAATCCTTCCCACTATGTCTTCTATAATTTCGCCTAAGTATTCTCTACCGATCATGAGCACTCTTATTACCGTAAATATCTCCCGAGTAATTACGATAATTTACTAAATGCACTCCCCCAAGATACGCTAGCTGACTTTTAATACAGCCCACTTCAGATCGCACCCAATGTTATGTTATGTCTATTTTACTAGACAGTGGGTAATATGCCTCCTCGAGTATTTGTTTTGTTGTTTTATCATCTGTTGATCCCCGAATACAATCCCATCTTAATTCCGTGGGCTTTTACTCAGACTTCAAAGCTCCACATCACTTTAATTCATTCCATAACATCAATATAACTCGAAATAACTCTTTCAAGGCATAAAATACACTGTTAGTGCAAAATACTAGCGATTAAAGTGCAAACTCAACTAAAGTGCAGCAAATTAGAGTGTAATAATCGACTAAAATACGTAATTGTAGCCTATCATCAATACCCCACACCTAAATCATTGCTCGTGCTCGAGTAATCAAACTACAGTTTTCATAGACACAGACTTTTTAGATAATTCTCCTAACTTATCACGCTAAGAGTATTTTAAATGGACTAAGCACAAAAGCGTAACGTCTTCACCTCAAGATTTGCCTCACACGTACCACGCATTATTCATAACTCACTTACTTACTCTAACATAGAGGTCACTAACATTACATTTCCTTCATGAATCAAGTGCCCTCACACAACAAAAGAGATTAGTTCCACACAATAAAATTGAAGAACACTTAAGAGCTCAAGATGGAAAGAATTCGCTCACTCTTAGAAATAACATTCATATGCCACAAAAGATGCACCATAAGCTTTTCCGTTGTGTACTACTCCACTAATCGAGCTTATTCAATCTAAGATCAATTGGGACTTTATTTGGTTGTACTGTATGGTACGTGACAGGTAGGATACATTCAGATATAAGGGTGACTACACCTCCCTAAGCACTTTAATACATATATCTTAACATTCAAACCCCATATTTATGTCAAACCAAACTCCACATTCACATCAATGTAAATTACCCAATTCTTCTTTAAGCACACTTACGTCAAGAACCACCACTTATCAAGGAATTTTTCTTTTTTACAACAATCCAACTATATTTTTTTCCAATTCAAGTGGCTTTTCCTTTTTCAAAAAAGTGCATCTTTCTCCTTGTTCAATTAGTTCCACTGAAAAGCCAAACCAACAACCCCACACTTTAACTTTTAAAAAGTTAATAACAATTCAAGTGCTCATGGGAGGTGAAAAGGTTCAAATAGATAATTAATTCAAACAAATAGGTAAGACTTGTAATGTGGTTGCCAAAGAAAAAGCATTAAAGGCTCAATGAGGTTAACTAGGATACATAACAATTAGGTGGGTAACATATGCATATCTGGCTCAATAAGAAAATGCCTATCATTTCCAAGATTGACCAACATTACTATTTTGCTTTGCAAACACACTGGGCAAGTTCTAGGCATCAAATGCAATGCACTGAATAATGCTAAATCTTACGCACACATGGCACATAACTCACTCAAGATTGGATTCATCAAGGCACTCTAGTCAAAGCAGTTAAGCAAAGTTAAGATAATACAACTTAAGGTACTTCTACAAGAGTCAAAAATTTAGTCTAAGCGTCAACACCAAAGTACTCACTATTCTCAAGGCATAACAAAGTCAAGAGATATTGCTTCACTTCAAAACACAACACCATTAAACTTGAAACCTAGCAATATGTACACCCTACAACTACATCGGTAGTTCCCCGGCAACGGGGCCAAAATTTGATCACGCCTACTATGCCTTATAAAAATACAATGCTTTCGTTGAAAATATAATCCAGTTTACAAGTACGGAATCGAATCCCACAGAGAACTAAGTTTTAGCTACAGCTGTTCACTATCACCCAGAAGACAAGCTTGAACAATTCCTAATTTATAGATATTAGATTCTTGTGTTTAACTAATTAAATAACAAATTAAAATAGTAAATTAATAACTAACGATACTGAGGGTTAGAGAAAAGATTATGGAGGTCTAGAGTTATTATTTCCCCAATTGTCGGAATCTTTCCCACTATGTCTTCCATAATTTCGCCTAAGTATTATCTACCGATCATGAGCACTCTTATTACCATAAATATATCCCGAGTAATTACGACAATTTACTAGACGCACTCCCCCAAGCTACGCTAGCTGACTTTTAATACAGCCCACTTCAAATCGCACCCAAGGCTTCGTTATCCCTAATCCCGCCTTTAAACTCTCGGTTATTTATCCATCATATACTCTGGGAGTGGTGATGTTTAAAATTACCTAATGAACTCTCTCTCGAGTTATGCATACTAAATAGGCATAGCTAATTGAGACCTCTTCAATCAACAAGAATATAAACGTAGTTGAACAAACAGAGAAAATCTATGGCTCAATTATATAAAAACATAACAATAATTTATCCTACAAAAAAGGTTCTATCAAAACTCTAGAATAACAAATTAGCTATTTATAATAGTATGTAAAACTACAATACTAAAATTTACAACGAACAATGAAAAATATGAAGAGGAAGAAAAAACTCGTGGAAGAATTCTCCGCCTTGCTCCCAATGCATTCTTGCTCTTTAGGTCGAATCTATGTCTCAAATCTATCCTCTCTGCTTTCTTGGCCGGCTTTCTTGGTTTAACACATGGTTTAGGGCTTAAAATCCCGTATTTTGTACTTTGGTCCATGAAATTTATGCGTCCTGTTGCGGTCCCACCGCGGTTACGCCGGGACTGCAGCCAAATAGTTCCTCTGAATTTGTAGCTCTGCTCTGTCACGGTCCTACCGTAACCGCAGTTTTTCACCCTGTTCCGTTTGAAATATAGAAAAACGTAAAACATGAAAGTTGTATCCCTTTTAGTTAGATTTTAAACCATATATTATTGAGCCTAAATGGATTTCTTAACAAAAAGTTATGTCTATTTTACTAGACAATGCGCAATATACCTCCTCGAGTCTTTGTTTTGTTGTTTTATCATCCGTTGATCCCCCAATACGATCTGAACTTAATTCCTTGGGTTGGGCTTTTGCTCAGATTTCAAAGCTCCAAATCACTTGTCATTCCACAACATCTATATATCTCAAAATCAATCTTACAAGGCATAAAATACACCGTTAGTGCAAAACACTAGCGATTAAAGTGCAAACTCAACTAAAGTGCAGTAATAGAGTGTAATAATCGAATAAAATGCGTAATTGTAGCCTATCATCAATGACTTCTATGAACAATAATTATCCGATGAACAAGTAACTCTAATCTTGAACGTCTAGGTATTTGATTAGGATTCGTTGTTAATTTCTAAGGAACTGCTTGAATCAGAGAAATATGTAGTCTTTGATCCACGAGCCCCCTTTTGCATCTTGTTAAGAATTATTGTCTTGTTACTAGGTAAGGGAGACCGCTATTTATAGTTATAACGAAGAGACATTGTGATAAAGACGCTCTTTTTTGACCAATCAGATTGAAATATTTACAAAGCTATATTTAATTGGCTAAAATATGTCATTTGCACACAAGATACATTTTTATTAGTTTTTTATTTAACTTGATATACCACATCATTTGACATATAGCTTGATTCTATTGGATCTTTCATTTGACTTGACTGCCACATTGTTTGACATGTATCACAAATTTGGACCTCTAGGATAACATGACATCTTAAACTAACAAATTGGGTTCATCATAACCCAATTAAATGCAATATTTTAATGAAATTATATAGTTGTCAAAACATTATTTGTTGGACTTAAATGATTAATCTAATAATATTAGCCCATCTTATTTGTTTAGAATAATTTATTCAAAATTTAAAATATAGTCCAAATAATTTTATGAGTTTAAATGAAATAACATTTAAATACCTACATTTTCGGTTGGAGACAAAATGGTAGTTAAAGAAATAAGTCAAAACGAGAAAAACGGGAAAGCAAGTTAATTTTCCATTTCTTCTGTTAAAAAAATGTTAAACTAGAAAATTAACTTGCAACTTTCTTCTGCAAAAAGTTGTTAATTTAGCTCTATTTGACAGTAGTAAAAGAAAGTTAAAGTAAATAAGTTCTTAAATAACTTGAGTCCTAAATGTAACCTAAGAGAAAAGGAAAAAAAAAAATATTTCCCGCCAAAAGCAACAAGTCTGCTCTTTCCTAATACCCAGCTTTTTAAACCAACAAATAACACTTCCCTATTTTTCCTAAAAAAAATTAGTGCTTCCGCGTGAATTTATTTTAGAAACCTAAGTTATTTATAAAGAAACTGAACATTAGCTTCCGCCGTTGTAGTCTTCTTCCATAGTAGTAGTAATTCATTCTTCCTTCTCTCTGTTTTCACCGCGAATTTAATTTTATTATACAATACTCCAATTCTTTGTTCTCTCTGTATTTTCACTGCAGAGTCAATCTCTGACCCATTGAAACTTGCAGATCATCGATCATTCAAGGGGTTTTTTTCCTCCTTCTTGTTTTAATTTCTTTATTCATAATAGCAATTATCAAAGACCGTCATGTCGATGGTATCACGGCTTCCCAGTGTTCGATTTTACCCTACTGATGCAGAGTTGATCTACTTTCTGAAAAAGTTCTTCAAGGGTGAGTCTTTGCCCAGTGAATGCCCTATTCGACTTGGGGAAATCTATGGAGACCGGCCACCATGGGAGATTTCTGATCATCCTGAAGAGAAAATTGGTTATTTTATTTCTCCTTTGAAGAAGCGGAAGGAATCACATAAAAGATTTCGCCGAACTTGCGCCAATGGGACATGGAAAGCCCAAACCGGAGGTGATCCTATCAAGAATAGTAAGGGAACTGTTGTGGGATTCAGAAAAAGTTATGTTTATCGAACTAGGAGTGGTAAAGAATCAAAGCAAGATAAGATTAATTGGCTGATGAGAGAATATTCCGTGGGGGATGATTACTTCAGAAAAAATAATATTCCTAAACAAGATATTGTTCTCTGCCGAATAAAGAAGAACATAAAACAGAGAAATAGGAAGAATGGGGTTAATATGGAGGAACACGAAGTTGCTCAAGTAATAGAAACTATGTTGCGTGAACCTGACTACAACAGTTCAGAATCAGCAACAATTTCCCAACGATATCAGATTATGAACGCAGAGTACACTGAACAACATTTGAGAGGACTTAATAAAAATAGCCAAATTTTGACCACTTATGACAGAGATGAAGCTATATTGGAGAATCATGAGGCCAGCATTAACAGAGTGTACGTGATGACAGAAGAAGCAAATACAGCAGCGAGCGAACAAGAAGAAGCATATGGTCAATTATTCTTTCCTGGTATTCACGAGCAATATTGTGCTGAAGCTGATCTTAACACAGATAACAGTGACTTCTTGGAAGCACTATTGAAAGGAGGAGACTACATTGTTCCAGATGATTGGTGGCACCAATTTTACTAGATAGGCATGGAAAAAGTTAACGTCTGATATAATTGTTTGAAATTTTTTGCTCAACTGAATGTCATGTAGTAAACAAGATGCACCATACCACAATAGTGCAATTATTAATTTTTTCTTTCTGGGTATTGAAATTATTCTTTAATGTCACTTGTGTACCTTTTTCGGCTGAACAGAGAGTCCAGGAACTCTTTTATATCATTGGTGTATGTTTTAAGGGAAAAGCAATAACTCGCTGAAATGAATTAACACCCCTTTGAGTCGTCTTCTTTTTCTCATAAATTCTCTATAAAAGACTGCACTCATCGATCAATTTTAGCTAAGAAACAAGATATACCGGAAGTAAAAGGATGTTAAGAGGATATAACACCAACGAATTGATAATAACTCAAAAGGAAAAACAGAGAGCCTAAGAGATCTGTGTGCAAGAAAAAGTTATTTGCCTTCAGGATGGCAAGATCAAGATGCTGGTTTAGATCAGTCAGTCATGCAATATTCTGGTTTAGATGTAGGCTCGTCAGCAAAGGGAACGTCCAGTTTTTCGCGATACTTTTTTCATTTACTCCGTCGTTAGTAATTCACTGTTATAATGCTGACCATTCAAAATTTAACGCAAAAAAATACTGGAAATATGCCCTTGCACAAATAAATAATGCAGCAAAGGTAGCTGCTGTCACTACACATTGATCTTATATATACATAACTTTTCATCAGATTGGCGCCAAGGACTCTGTACCCATTCACAAGACTCAAAAGTTGTGATTTCGCAACAACAAAAAAAGGGGGAACAAAAAAAGGGGGCATGAATTTTGTATATGACAAGTGGACAGCATGACTGGCGCTAACTGCCCAATTTCACATATGTCCACAAGACATTTAAGTGACTCTACTACTGCATACAATTTTGCACCGGGCAGCAATTTCCTACAGATTCTTTTGCCTCAGCATAGTGAGAACTTCTGTTCAAGATATGATGGTTCTTCTGTTTACAATTCTCCTTACTGAAAACCACCTTAGAACACTAAATAGCATCTTCCATCTTCGTTGAGCTTTATCTGGGGGAAGAATTGAACTACGAGCAAGAAAGCTGTTGACAGCACACTGTAGATCAGGTGACGGTGCAAAGTTGGGACTGGGAAGGGAATAGTCAGTGTCGAAGAAAGGCAGATGATCACCCTCACAAAATGGTGGAGTTATAGAATCAGTATCAGCCATCAAGGAGTCGGCGTCTTGACCGGGAAAACTTAACGGTTGGTCAAACCTAACATCCATGTTGTCTATACCATGCAAGACATAATCATCCAAGCTGCTGAAACCAGCAATTGAACAGAAGGATGGCATGATATCAGGTGTTGATGCACTTAAATGCTGATAGTCGGTTCTGCTAACCTTCTGGGAAGTTAAAACAGTGTCATTGGCATCTGAACTGCCCACCATGGATGAGTTTGAGGAGAATTGAACAGCGGAAATTTGCATAACCCAATCCATAAGAGAAGACTCATCCTCAAAAGAGACTACTTCTTCCCAGTGTCTGAACGCACAAATCACCAAATTACGAGCATCGTCCTGAAAAGAAAAACGAATGGAAGTCATTGCATAATCTATTAGGAGCGATGGCAACTATAAATATATCAAGAATCAAGCCTTGGTACGTGAAGAAACAAAAAGAGCAATAAACCAAATATTATTATTTATTAAAGGTACATGCCTTTTGAGTTTCGGACAACTTATCAGCAGAAACAAACTGACACTCCGGAAGAAGCCCCACCACTTGTCCAACGATGTTAAAAACCACACCAGTTTTTTGTACAGATCCAGATGAGTAATACAAGTACACTTTTTTGTCAAGTAAGCATGTTCGAGCATGTTCTACCGTGACTTCCCACATTTTGGTGGACATACCAGTCCCAAGAACCTGCAAGATTTCCCCGGAAAAAATTTAAAAGATTAGTCAATCTTGTTGAAACCGCCGCACGTCAGTATTTTACCTAGATTTATCAAATTTCTGAATTGCAAGGTCAAAAGAGTGTAACCAGACTAAATTCTGTTGTCGAACTCCTAAAGGACTACAGAGGATGCTCAAAGAAGATGCTAATGCACTAAGTAAAGCAATTTACTAGAAAACACACCAAGGGAAACAAAGGTAGGAAAAATAAAAAAAATCATAGCCAAGAAAAACAGAGGTTGACATTAGGAAATAAGTCCATCATTATCACAGTCAAGCTTGTTACTATTCAACAAGGAAAAAAAAAGATGTATCATTTTAAGCAACACGTATACTAAATCCATTTATCTATGTAAGACAGTTACAGTAGAACTCACATTCCGAAGCCTTGTAGGATCTAGATAGAGGAGAGTCAGAAAATCTTTCACTGTGTTGACTCTTTCCCTGCTCAAACGTCGATGGAAAGCTCCTTCCTTGCCAATCTTTTCCAGTCTCCATACTTCATCTGAAAGAGAAGGAGGATGGTGCTTCTTGTACACTGCAAATAAAGCAGGAAGTTAGATAGTGCCATGTTGCATATTTGACTTGAAAATTATTCGCAGCCTTTACCCCACTATCTCATTCATTGAGTTTTCCCAGTATCGACTCTAATTCGCTCTGAGACGCAAGCTCACTACCATGTTAATCCACAAAAAGCCGACAAAAGCATTAAGTTCAGTATAAATGAGTTTTAATTTGGTTTTCATTTCTAAATTTGTTGCAGATTCATTATACAGTTTGATTAACAGCTTCAAAAATCCACCTACCTAAAAGAATTCCAATATGGTGTTTAAATCATACAAAAGATGAGTTAGAGATTTTGTTCTCCGTTTGAGATGGAAGAGAGGTCAACCCTTTCAGTGTCTTCTTCTGTCATATTTCCCTTTTTTCGCTCTGCCTAAGGCTTTAATAGAGAACTTTTATCTGCCTACTCCATGGTTCTTTCAATAGCAACTTTATATCCTTATACTACAGTAGCCGCTTTCTCTATCATTAACCAAGTATAGAAATGTCAACTTTCCTACTCTCCAATGGGTGTTGTTTAAGTTTAAGACAAATTTAAAAGGTCACATGAGATCACCTCCTGCCTCAAGGCTTCTGTATTCGCCTTAGCTTTTTCTTTAAAACCAAAAACTCTAGGTGAGTTACATGAGGGAAAAGAAACAAAATCTAATACTTGAGCACTCGCTACCACTCGGTATCATTTGTCTCACTGAATAATAAAGAACAGTGGGAAGTGTGGTTAACTGAACAAGGATTTAGACCAAATGCATTAGATAATTTAAATAGGCCAAAAAAAGATGGTTGACGTCAAACTATGGCAACAATGAGACATTGATGGTAAGATATCATTTTTCATTCAAGGTATAACATCCCAAGATGAAGAATAAAAATAAACATATCCCAGACAGATAACAAAACAACATTTTCATTACCTTACCTTGTATAAGCTACCTTGTAAATTAAATAGTTTCCTAAAAGAACTTACTACTATTTTACTTCTTTTTTGCTCAAATAAACGTAGTGCTTTATTCCTGTGTGTCAATATCTCTGCATTATCTGCACTGGAAATATGGTTCTTTGTATTAAGTCAGAAACGTAACACGATATCATCTACTCCGCCGTCCCAATTTATATTGACCCATTTTCTCTTTGAAGCATCCCAAGATGTTAAACACTCTTTCTACAAATATTCTCTAACACACTCTTCCCTTCAAGAACTCAAAACAATTTAATTTTTAAACGATGATGGGAAGTTTCACCTATTACACTGCACATTTTTGCTTCTAATCAGACTATTGCAAAACAATTTTTTTTTGCTTCTAATCAGACTTTCAAGCATATTTTTTGCCAATAACATATCCCCAATTCCTATTGTTTGTCACTTAAAATCAAAAGTCCAGCATATTGCTCAGTACACAACACAAGATTTTAAAATATCAATGAGCAATCTGTTCCGCGCGAGTAGACTTGATTATTGCTTTGAGTTAATAATGATAATTATAATCTTTATTGATAAAACCTAAAGACAGTACTACAGAGATTATCCACAATAGAGATTAAAGTCAAACTTGATACACCCTAGGAAGTCTTCAACAGAAAACAGATTGCTGATGTGAAAAGGACACTATCTAACACCTTTCAAGTCAAGCACTCGTCTACGATGGAATTTAGTGTTAAGAGTTCACAACATTTGAAAAGAAAAATCTGTCATTTAATACATCTAACAGCATTGTAGAAAGAAAATAGATATCAGGAACTCACATTCGCCGCGGTGATCCCTGACAATGAAGGATTCCGTCTTTGCCTCTTGCACACTGATTCCTTCAAAGCTATCAGCAAGCCTCGCCCCTAGCCTGAATTTACGGCTTCTTGTCCAGCTTGAGTTATCAGTAAATGAAATATCACTCACCCAACCAATGCCCTCCTTGAGATACAAAAATGCATCACCAGCAAGGAGAGGCTTCTTTCCTTCCCTTTCTCTCACAATGTTATTCTTGAACTCGTCTGCAGTCCAATTGTCCCCATCATCCCCATCAAAATCTCCCTCGAGTACTACTATTTCAACTTTTGCACAGGATTCAGGACCACTTGAGATAACTTGTCCAGTATGAGCATCAACCAGGGCTACTTTCAAACTAGATTCCTCTCCTTCTATGCGAGTTCCAGTAAATACCGGGGGCGAAATGACATCTAAAAACTTCAGCTTCAGGCTTCTAAATTCACAAGCGTATACATCTTTCCCACAATTCCTAAAGAGGTGCAAATACGGGAAAAAAATGCAAGACTAAGTAATAATAGGAAAGCATGAAGCGCATGTAGCGTTTGAATGATGGAGTCCAACCGCATACCGTTTCATGGTGGTCATGTACTTCCTGAGAGCCATCTCAACTTCCTCTTTTACCTATAAGCTCAAGTTAAAATGTATTTATCTCCCGATGAAACCTAATCAAGACAATTAAAGAAAAACCACAGAGAGACAAAATTGATCATAAAATAAAGCATTAATTAATAGTTGTCGCTTCATCCCAATTAGATGTCCCTGCTTGATTTCTGATTTTTCAACTTTAATTTTTTTTCAAAAAGAAAACATGTGCACCACATAAATGCTTCAAGTCGATGAGCTTTGGCAATTAATAGTGACAAGAAATTAGAGCAAGGATAAAAACTAGGTACGACAACCAGGGATCGCACAAACTATCCGCTGAATTCCTGCTAATGAACTAACCATTTTTCATCACACTATTTATGATACGCAAGAGTAAGAAAAGTGGAAAGTACATGCTACCAATTTCTTTTTTTTTTTTAAAAAGAATAAGAAAATGTGCCATTCTACGAAAGTAAATGACTGAGTCATCAGATTCCCAAACTTTAAAAAAAGTATACTTTCATTGTTCGTTTCAAAACTCAAACACAAAATACTTTATCGTGGAAACAGGCAGTATTTCCAAACTTGAAATAGGTGACAATTCTTACATCTCACAATAGAAGCTCATACAAAAAGCAAAACTTAAGGGAAATGAACAATATATAGTCTTACCACTCGACGAATCAGTGGCTCCAAAACTGGCTCCATAAAATGTTGCACTCTACGCATATTCACTACTTCCATTATAACACTACACATGAAATAATAAAAAGTACAATCAGTAAGAAAGAAATTGCAGCAGGAGTAGAATAGCTTTCTCATTATGACACTTATTCATATTCGATGGCCTTTACTTATCAATGCATATATAGAAGAAAATATCATAAAGTAGAAAGAAACGCATTTATTGACCATTAGAATTTTAAGCAAAGTCTATTTAGTTTAATAAACAACACCATTGACGTACTCAACACAAAAAGGGAAAAGCAAACCTACACCAACTTTTTCTTCTCGATGACTCACATCTCTAGGAACAATATTCTTCTCCACCAAGGACTAAAATCTCACTGAGGGGAGAAAATGAAAAGTAATAAAATGAAACCAGAAAATTGATCGATAATAATATTATTAACCTTCTCAGAGAAGGAACTCTGCGACGGCGCTTATCCTCGGAAGAACTACTGCCATCGTGTCGAGGTTTTGGATCCTCTTGCGGTTGCCGCTTCATCGACATTATCGAAGTCTATAAAAGGGAAAGAAAACAGCAATTCGACGCTTAATAAAACCCTAAAATCTGACGCTACGTGGCGGCGGCACCGAACGGAAAGATGATAACCATGGAATAATGGTATTTGTATTGGTGGTTGAGGAGACAAAAAGACCAACATGCGTTAGCCGATGAATTATAAGAATATTACTAATAATCTAATTCTTTTTAGACCTAGTTCAGGAGAACCTCTATATATATATATATATATATATATATATATATGTAGAGAGAGAGTTTATGATAAGTATGGTATGGCATATAACGATAATACCAGTGACAAAGAGGAATGAGTATAGTCCAAAAAAAACAGTGATCCTACTTGGGGTTTATCTGTATGCCAAAATATTGGCAGGGCGAGGAAGATGTGTGGATACACAGCGATTCTGCTACAGTTTTATATATGTTGTTTCTTTCTGGGATTGAGGTGAAACTGAAGCAAAGGATATCAAAATATTGGCCTCCGGCGCGGAGGAGAGGTGCTTTTGGTTTTGGCCTTTGGGGGCGGGGTTGTTTTGGAGACCGATAGAGTGGGGCCACTTGAAAACGCGTGGGCCCACAGTTCGTACTTAGAAAACCTGTGTTATTTACGTTATACTCCTATTATGTATACTGTGTCAACATCCATAAAAATATGGGCTACGCTTCCACTACTGGGCGAGTAGTGTTCCACCTCAATATTTTAGGTAATGACTCGATAATTTAATACCACTTTGAATTCTTTTTTGAAAGATAAATCGCTATTTAGGAATGATCACTCTAATTTTATTCATACATCTCAAACTCAAGACTTCTTAATGGGAAATTTTACTATGAAAGATAAATCTTTATTTACCAAAGATAATTTAATCTACATAATTCAAACTTCGGATATCTAATTAAGTATAAATAAATATTTACTGTCTTTCTGCAATCTTTAATGATATAATTTTTAGTATATGTTATATCTGTGGTGGTAAGCAACCCCACTTCCAACCGAGAGGTTGTGAGTTCGAGTCTCCCAAGAGCAAGGTGGGAAGTTCTTGGAGGGAAGGATGCCGGGAGTCTATTTGGAAACAGCTTCTCTACCCAAAGATAGGGATAAAGTCTGCGTATACACTACCCTCTCCACACCTTACTAAGTGGGATTATACTGTGGTCATGCGAAATCCGTACTAAATATTCGTCAATTTGGAGTTGCTTTCATTTTTTTTCTTGTTAGTACAACTAACGACAAATTAGAGTAGTTAGACACCACTTCTATTCATAATATTGGATTTAATTTCAAGTTTGGTATGCTTTGTTTTCAAATGTAGAGAAAGACTTATTTCTCGTATACTCTATATCGTTAAACAAGTGGGTGGAGTATTTTTTTTATTTCCTAATTGTAAAGTTCGAATAGTACATAAAAGTCAGCAAGATACATTCCGTCTTGGAACATCTTTCTGACGTAAAAATTAAGGAAGAAGATATAGACAACAGAACCTACTTCAGTAATCTCCCTAATTTTATATTCCAAGTCGCATAGGACCGTTTTGGTAAAAACATGGAAGAAATTTAATTTACTTATTTTTAATTCGAAAGTATGCTTGTTAACTGTTATACTTATTTCTTTATGGTGGACTATGCAAGTACATACTGCACATGCAGTAATATGTACGATGTCTTAGAAAAATTTTATTTTGTGTCTCACACAAGTAACATTAATTATGTGATACCTTTATTTTGTCTTACAACTATGTAGTTCCAAAATTTTTGTGGATCCAAATATAAAAATATGTGTCCACAAATATATGAGATAAAAAGAAACCTCGTACAATAGTATAAATTGTGTAAGATACAAAAAATAAAATCACTCGATATCGTCAAAGGTGGAAGAAGTGAAAATATTGATCATAGTGCCTTGTCACCTAAAGCAATTACTATAAAAGTTTCTTATACTCATATTTAGATTGGCTTTTGTATCTAAATATCATAAGGACAAAAGATCAAATTTTGCATGTAATAAATATAGTTTTCATTGCAAGGAGCTAAATCTTTGAAACAAATTAAAGCTTTGTGGAGTACATCATTTCATGTTTTTCTAAATTTAAAGACTGTTTTTAAGGTGATTATTAAAATTCATTAGGTGTATAAGTTACCAAATAACAATATTTCTTTCGGATGAAATAAAAAAATCATGTGGAGGAGACCTAAGAAATTTAGTTGTTATTTATTCTTGAGCGTAGTAATTATTCTTTAGCGTAGATATAAGCTTGAAGCATTCACTCTGTAATGTTGAGTCAGATGAGAATCTTCAGATATTTGAGGAAGATTTTTTTTCAAAAAAACTATTCTTTCACACAAAACAGTTTTTTATCAAAAACAAAATATAGAAAATCTTTCTAGATATTTTTAAAAAATATGTAAAACTAACACCACAAGAAGAAATGAAAGCTTGTGCAGTGCCGTTTGGCCAGAAAAAAGAATTTTTTTTTTGAATTTTTTCCTCGAAATAAGTGTTTGGCCATGAGAATTTCAAATTTTCACTTTAAAGCACTCACAAAAATTAAAAAACAACTCCAAATTATATTCATATATCCAAACATAACTCTAATTTTTAAATATTATTTTCAACTTAAAATTCTTTTTCACTTTTTTTTCGTAATTTCAGAATTCTTATGTCAAAACTAGGGATGTGCATAATTTCGTAAATACCGAATTTTCATAACGAAATAAAAAAATTTGGTATTTTGGTATTCGGTATGGTATTTGGTTTAAGGTTTTTAAGAAAATGGTATTAGGTATGGTATTTAGTAATTTAAAACGAAATATATATTATATTTACGCTAAACACTATTATCAATTATAACATAAATATAAAAAATCTAAAAGTTTACTTTACTTTATTCTCTAAGTTCATCAATTAACTCTAAACAAGTAACATGACATTTCTAATGATCAAATTTATTTGAAATTTGAAAAAATAGTGTATACGGTGGAAAATTGCTACCCGATTTCATTCTTTGGTCAAGATAGGAAGGTTATGTCAAAGAGCTGCGATGCCAAGGTCGAACCTGATTGCAGATCGGGGAGAGGTTGACTTCGAGTTGACATCAGTGAAGCTTAATAACGGAAAAGGCGAGATATTTGCAACTGATCGAGAATCATGGCGTGAATCTCGGAACGGATTGATCTTTGGCGGTTATCCAGTTGTCAAATATGATTTTCTGCTATAATTAGAAGTGTACCTTATTTAGGACTCCTTTATTAAATAAAGAGGGATCCCATTCATTTGTAACTATTATTGTTCAATGATAAGGAAATATATGTTCATTACTTTCTTGCTATTTCACTTACTGTTCATCAAAGTTGTTGTATCATTTGTTATTCCTATTATCACACCTCGAGATACCACAGGTGGAGGTCGAGATTTAGCTTGCATACTGGTTAGATTTAATTTATTCTATAATTTATCTATTTAATTCTTTGTTTATCAATTGGTATTGGATTGAATCACATATCCTTAAAATCACAATATAAATTTAATTGTTACTCAAATTTTAGGGTAAAAAGTTTGGCGCCCACCGTGGGGCTAAGGATAATATTAACTGTTCAATGTTGATTCTGATAACACACGTTATTTCACGCTTGTTCTTGTCAAGTAGTTTCTCTCTCAAGTTAAAATATGTTAAACTCACAAAATGCACCCATACATGGTGATAGTGGTCTCAGATTTTAGGGAGAAACCGACTATGAAATTGCTCAAGGAGCCATACCGAGCCAGTGCCAGAAAGGCCGAATGGTAAAGAATCGAGAACTGGTCCTGCAATAATGAAAATGCTCGAAGATCACCAAAAGAATTGAGTATAGAAAGAAGAAAATAAAAAATAATGATTAAAAAGTGGAAACATACAATTTTCAAGTTGAACAAATACCGAGGACACCCCCAATCCTAAAGGGTTTGGATTCGAAAAAGTTTATGCAGAAGCCTTTCCTCAAAGTGTGGCTCCGAAGCCCATTCTTAAGAAGTTCCATATGTCGGACATACCTAAGTACAAGGGGACCATCGATCCTACTGAACACATCTCTTTGTACACGTGCGGAATAAAAGGGAAATGACTTAGAAGATGATAGAATTGAATCTGTGCTGTTGAAAAAGTTCAGAGAAACCTTTTCGAAGGGAGCAATGATTTGGAATCACAACCTGCCACCAAATTCCATTGACTCATTTGCCATGTTAGCTGATTCTTTCGTAAAGGCACATGCTGGGGACATAAAGGTCGCAATAAGAAAATCAGACCATTTCAGGATAAGACAAAGGGATAACAAAATACTGAGGGAGTTTGTATCCCAATTTCAAATGGAACGCATGGAGTTGCCACTGGTTACCGATGATTGGGCCGTTCAAGCTTTCACTCAAGGGTTGAACGAATGGAGTTCAATATCGTCACGTTAGTTGAAACAAAATTTGATCGAGTATCCAACTGTGACTTGGGCAGATGTGCACAACCGATATCAATCGAAGATCAGGGTCGAGGACGATCAATTAGGAGCCCCTTCCGGTTCAGTACAACCAAACAGGTCAGTAGTTAAAACCTAGAGGGACATTGACGGGGAGCCAAGGTCGAACGGAGAACGATACCAAACATATACCCGAGATCAAAGGAAAAATTGTTCAGGATGCAATTCCGCCCATTCCCGAAGAAGTGATCGATGACAGAATTCTCGCAAACCTATGAGCATAAGTGGTTTTTATAAGCATGTCAATCCCACAGAGGCACCTCGGTTATCATAATATAACTTTAGCATCGACGTGTCGGGTATTGTATCGACAATCAGAAGGATCAAAGATACTAAGTGGCCCAGACCCATACAAACTGATCCCTACCAAAGAAACCCAAATTTGATGTGCAAGTATCATAGCACGCATGGTCACAAGACCGTGGAATGTAGGCAATTGAGGGAGGAGATAACTCGTATATTTAATGAGGGGCACCTTCGAGAGTTCCTCAGTGATCAAGCCAAGAATCAGTTCAGAGAAAGGGACGCCAACATGAAAAATAAACAAGAGAAACCCCAACATGTCATTTATATGATTGTTGGTGGGGTCGACATTCCGCAAGGACGCATATTCAAACACATTAAGGTATCAACGGGAAAAATGAATCTGAGATTATGTGCCCAAAAGCTCCTTATCATTCAACGACGAAGATGCAAAAGTCATTTCTCATCCCCCGAACGACGCTATGGTAATTCCTATCTTATTAAATAAAGGTCAAGTTAAGCATGTCTTAGTGGATCTAGGTAGCTCGGAGAATATTATCCAATTGAGGGTTGTGGAGCATCTCAGCCTTTAAGATCAAATTGTGCCTGCATCTCGAGTCTTAATCGACTTCAATATGGCCAGTGAAACAACTAAAAGGGAGATTATTCTACCGGTGAACGTGGCTGGAACCATTCAAGATAACAAGTTCCACATGATCAAGGGCGACATAAGGTACAATGCCTACTCGGAAGACCTTGGATCCACTACATGGGGGCAGCCCCCTCGACTCTCCACCAAATGATTAAATTCCCGATGACCAATCGTGTCACGACCCAAATTGATGGGCCGCGACGGGCACCTGATACCTTACCCAACTGAATACCAACATAACATATCATTTCGTATCATGCTATCATAGGTAAATTCAGACTGAAAGGTTGCCATAGGATAACTAGAATAAAACATATAATACCAACTTATACATAAGACATACAGACTTATAAGACCAAAATGACCACTCATACATTGAACATAGACCGACAAGGACATACAATCTTTTACGTACATGACATATGTCTACAAGCCTCTAAGAGTATATAAATACCATAAAGGTCAGGACAGTGTCCCGCCATACTAAGCAATACTCGTCCAAATTGTACTTGCCAAATAAGCAACTCCGGAGTAAATGGAGCACTCTAATATCTTCCGCTGAGCTGATAGCCTATATTGAGGACTCTCGATCTGTCTATCAAGACCTGCGGGCATAAAATGTAGCATCCCCAAACAAAAAGGATGTTAGTGCAAATAATATATCGAGTATGTAAGGAGCGAAAATCAGTAAATAATAGACATGAGAGAAACATGGAGTAAAAGACTCAACATGTATGTCTTGATAACTCTGTAAATCATAAAATACTTATAGTGTCGTGCATATTCGTATGAATGTCATGTCGTGCATAGGTACATGTGTTCACTATATCATCAAGCTTCTGAGGGCATCCCATTATATCATATCGGCTACAGTGGGAAAAATCATCAACATATACCAGTTGAACAGATGGTGGTGCGTACATAACGTCGTAACCTTTTCCAATATCCTATATATATAATATACATATATACGCGTAAATCCATCTGGTCAGGGTTAATATACATATATAAATGAATGCAATGCATGAGCTGTAAATCCATAAAATCTCATTGGAATGTCATAAGACAATTACGCCTTTGATTAATATCATGAAATAAACTTTATCAATTTATGTATTTTCTGAGACCCATGAACAGATGATAGAATAATATGACACACAGGGAATCAAGAAAATAAGCATCTCTAGTATTTTTGTGAATAAAGTCATTTATGAAAATTGTGCATTTGCGTATTTTATTTGTATCATATATATCATGTCAAAAAAAAATAAGGGATAACCTTAACATAACTGAGCTGATTCTCTTAATAATACCTCTAACATACGTTACTTGCGACAACACGAATCGACACATCGAAGTAGGGAAAAGTCTGTATGATATTTTTGAGAAATATTGCATCGTACTCCTTTAGAATCGTAAAATCCTGTTGCTATAATGTTAGGTAGCCTCATATGATTTTTGTAGAAAAATTCACGTTCCTAACATGTTGAATGAGTTGCCAAAGCTTTTTTGCATAGAATTAGAAAGGTTCTCTTAACCTTTGGGAGTGGGCCCCATTTTATGGCTTAATTGGCCAATAATTTCTTCAAATTTCGCGACCTTTCATATGAAATTAAGAGTCATTAATTTGAACATAATTTCCTACCACGTTTGTTACACCTTAAGCTCGTCCAAAGAACTTAGTTAATTATCCACAATTTCTTAATCAACTTGTTAATCTCTCATTAATCAATAATTAATCAATTACCGATATAAATTAAAAATTATCTCAAATTACTTAAAATACTACTCACTTTTAACACACCTTATACACCTTACTATCATGGTCATGTGATACCATATATGGCACTAGTCAATAAATACAGGTTTCATAGCTCGGACCGTATTTTATCCCAAATTATCAAACTTTGACGAAACTCATTTTTTCGATTCACTTACCATGTACCCTTCACGAATTTACTTAGCACTTGTTTGAAATAGCATAATACTTATAATCTCTAAATAATATTGTCCTTGAACTGAGATCAATTAACTTACGATAATTTCACGTACAATACCTAAGGTTTCGACTATTCCGAGCCCAAATAAGAATTAAATCGACTATGGCTCAGGGACTCACCATTATTCTATACGAACCCTAAAGGGCCAATGGCTCAGTTTGAACTTTATTCAAACTCGACTGTGGTGACTTCGAGGAAGCCACCCAAGAACTAAAATCTATAATGCATCATTCAAAGCATAAGATTGTGCTAAAGTTTTATAATGAAAAAAACAAAATGTTTGTAGATAAAAATTGGGAAGGAATTCAAAAGGGAAAATTTCTTTAGATAAATATGGGCAAATATATGTACAAGGGACTGCCGGGGTCTTACAAAAAAGAAAAGGAAAAATAAAATTCTAACTACGCTCGGTGTTGGTTTCTCCCTTAGGGGCAGCTTCTCATTTCGGCCCCTCGTCGTTGTCAGCTGCCTTGGCTACCTTCATCGTCATTGTCATTATCATAGGAGACAAGTAACTGGCATCAGCTTCAAGAACCTTAGCTTGAGCTATCTCTTTGGAGAGGTCAAAACCTCGAGCATGGATTTCCTCGAGGGTCTCCCTCCATGATTGGCACTTCGCCAAGTCATTGCTCTCTCGCTCTTGATTCGAAGCCTCCTTTAGCTGCATTTGAGCAGCCTCGGCATCGTTCAAACACACGGCTATGGACTTGTCAGCCATGATCTTTGTCTTAGACTCCACAATTGAGTCAAGATTGTACCCTTTCAAAAGGATAGTTACCCGCTCGTATAGCTTGGCCTCTTCCTTACGAGCCTGGGCCACGTATGCTCGGAGGTCCCTGATCTCCTCTTCTTTCTTCACATAGAGGTGTTTAAGGGTGTCTCTCTCCTCAGTATACTTTTTGAGATCGGTCTCACACCGGTTCAGCTCGGTTTGGGATTTGGTGAAAGGTTCCCAATGAAGCGCTACAACCTATAGATAAAGGAAATAAATTAGACATAAGAAAATAAAAGCAAACGTAATACCATGGGATGAAGATTACCTGGTTTAGGAGACAACGAGCCTCATATAAAATGATCGTTGCATCTAGGTCGAAAACATTATCGACCCCTGCAAGGTAGCCACAAAATATGTCTTCCCCATCGTGGATCGTTCCACATCGGGGTTCTCCATAGATCGAGCCTCCCGAAATAGCCCTTCAGAAATTTTAGGGTCGGGTAGCGAATCACCGATAGTGATTGATCCAAGCATGTCATTTGGGGAATCTGTCCTTTTTGAAGAGCCCTACTATCGAACCCTTCAGGAACACTCGTCGGTTATTCATCATGGCAGAAAATGTCTTCGGCCTCCAATGGCTCGGGACTTTTCTTGGAGCACCTTCTAAGATCTCCTCGTTCCGAAGGTGAGCCTCCTCGACCAACACCGTCCCATCGTCTTTTGAAGTTCGATGCTCGCCCTCTTTTGAGGCACCAACTCACAACCAAAATCTTCCCCCTCTTATCCATCTCGTACCTTTTGGGCTACATCGGCAGATAAAGCGACAGAGTCTTCCTTCGACTTACGAGCCTTACTTTTCTTAGGCTTCAGGGTATCAGAAGGTGAGGCCCTTATCTTTTAGCCGGTTTTGGAACCAACTCTTCTCTAGGTGAGGCCAGCCTCATTTCAACAACATTTCCAAGGCCTACATGAAAGAGATTCAAGTGTGAACAAAGAGAAACGTTACATAAAAGGTCATCAGAGGCTTGCAAGATAAACTTACCATGATTCTTGGCCTTCCATCTGCCCCTTGCCAAGTCACGCCAGCATCTCTCGGCATGGGAGGAAGTCGCAGCCAGCTTTCGAACCTAGTCTTCGAGGTCAGGGACCGCGTGAGGCATCCAGACAGCCGCTTACAGATGAAATTATTACATAAACAAAAAAATAGAGTACGAAGATTAATAGGTAATATGTTACTTACGATCGGGGTTCCACTTCTCGGGGAATAGTGGTTTCTCCTCTGAGATGATGTCGCATGTCCTTACCCGCATGAACCGGCTCATCCATCCCTGGTCCTTATCCTCATCGATGCTCGCAAAGAAATGAAGCATGATCACTATACGCCAGAACATGCGATGAACCTGGTCGAGGTAACGTGGGACGTTTTGTAGAAGTCGATTATAACTGAGTCAAGAGGACCCAATGTGAAGGGGTAAGAATAGACACTTAGAAACCCCTTCTCGTGAGTGGTAATACTCTTTTCTGGAGCGAGAATTTGTACCATGACATTGGCCCCCCAGTTACAGTCATTCTTCACAGCCTCGAGTTGTTTTGCCATTAGCGAGCAGATATATCTCGACACATGTTCACACTGACTAGGGACCGACAGAGGGTTCTTAACATTGAAGTTGATTTTTGAGACACAAGGGTCGGGATGTACTCGTGAGGGAGCGGTTCCATTGACGTTTTGTCACTGAATGACCTAGACGAAGAGGAAGAAGCTTTCTCCTTTTACGGGACGGTCATGAAAGTTTTTGCCATTGTTTCAGGTAAAGAGAAGCAGAAAGAGATAAAAATTTATCTTTTAATGCTAACTAAGTTGATTCAATGGACGGTGAAAGAGAAGAGATAGAGAGAGTAAGAAACCTAAAAAATTTGGTTGAGGCGAAAGTAAAATTTGATTTCAACCGAAGAGCCTGAATTTATAGGTTCACGGCGACGATTCGGTGGTGCTAGTGGCTGACCCTCACTGGCAAGCATTAACGGTTTGGGGAACTGTACTGACGGGACATTTCGGCCACTTCAATCACTTACGTCACGTGGATGGCATCATTATCATAGTCTCCGAAAGATCGAAGCTCACGTCGTTTCTTATCGTTTTACTCTAAGAAACGAGGGTACTATCTATATACGGTGGAAATCGAGGCTACCTGATTTCATTCTTTGGTCAAGATAAGAAGGTCACGTCGAAAAGCTGCGATGACGAGGTCGACCTCCATTACGGACCGGGGAGAGGCTGACTTCGAGTGACATCGTGAAGCTCGATAACGAAAAAGCGAGATATCCGCAGTTGATCGAGAATCGTGGCGTGAATGTCGAAACAGATTGATCTTTGTCGGTTAACCAGTTGTCAGATATGATTTCCTACTATAATTAGAAGTGTACTTTATTTAGGACTCCCCTATTATATAAAGAGGGATCACATTCATTTGTGACCATCATTGTTCACTAATAAGAAAATATACGTTCATTACTTGCTATTTTGCTTACTTTTTATCAGAGTTGCTTTATCATTTGCTATACCTATTATCACACCTCGAGACTACCACATGTCGAGGTCGAGATTTGGCTTGCATACTTGTTTGATTTATTTTATACTCTAATTTATTTATTTATTTTTTTGTTTATCAATTGGTATTGGATTGAATCACATATCCTTAAAACCACAATATAAGTTTAATTGTTACTCGAATTCTAGGGTAAACAAATAGATTTTTCAAATTATGTTAAAAAAGTAGTTTTAAACAATTAAAATTGTATTTGAACATGCATTTTACTTTAAAAAATTTAAAGTTGTGTGAGTGGAGGAAAAGTTTTACCACAAAACTGATCAAGTTTTTGGAACTTGAGTTTTTTTCTTTCAAAAACTGATCAATTTTATGAACAAATAATATTTATCTATTTTTCTTTTAAAAAGATAAAACTAATGTATGTAAAAAAGGGAGCTTAATATATGGTAAAAATAACACCAATGACCGAAAAAATTATAGCAATTATTAACTATATGACATCACAATATTGTTTTGGTAAATCATCCGATGTTAGAAATCAATAGATGCTTAATCCAAATTTGCCTTACATACAACTCATTAAAGAAAAAGCACTTTCTATCAAAGGGTTTAATTAATTTTTTCAAAGCTAAAACTCAAATTCAAAAATCTGAAACCTTTACTTAAAATAAAAAAATCTCATCCATTCTATCACACCGCGAGATGATACAGTACTGTATAATCAACTCATGAGACTTTCACGGATGCCATCTGCTCACCATTTAATGCAGATATACTATCACTTTTGCTCTTTTCCACCCTTTACCTCTCTAATTAGTTGGCTTGTGTACACGCTCACACGTGATAGTGGATTATAATAACTATTGATTCTACTAATGTACCCAAATCAAATTTGCTTTTCTCGCTAGACCTTTTTAGGGGACGATTTATATAACTTAAACAACAATAACAATCCAGTATAATCCTACTTAATCGGGTCTGAGGAAGATAATGTGTACGCAGATCTTACCCCTACCCTGAAGTAGAGAGGCTGTTTTCAAATACCCCGGCATCCTTCCCTCCAAGAACTTTCCACCTTGATGGTAAGCAACCCCTCTTGTCTAAACTTAATTTAAAATTTTACTCTCTTTTCACATAATATAATGGGACCAAAATCCATGCGGGTCCCGTCCTTGTTCCTAACTAAGCACCCTCTTTCACGTGTACCGATCAAAGTCGTAATAATTTTAGGTCTTGAATTATTTTCATTGAAGTAGCGTGATTTCCCATCAAACAATTCAATTATTTGATTTAACGTTACGTTCGTTCTCTCTCAGTTCTCTTAGGTGCCTAACTAAGCAAAATTTTATTCAATACTAATAATTTTTAATTAGAGTAGCGTCAAAATATTTTCAATCAAACAAATCAATTATTTGACTTAACATACTCTCATTTAATTGTAATTTTGAAATCTTCCTTTGGGTTAGAGGGATTGCAAATTACTTCAAGTTTAGAGTTACTATTATTAATATAATGCAAAACTCGTTGGTAAAAGTTCTCTCCAAAATGAGTTCGAAACCCTATATATATAACTACAACGTTCCACTGTTTCCAGATATTTTTCGCCGAATTTGCAAAGAACGAGTATATCATAGTCCCTTGTTAATGAACAACCGAACAAAAAACAACAAAGCATGACTATGATTACCCAAGAACCAAAAAGAAACAAAAAAGTGTTAGGGTTCGGCGAAGCTTCCTTATATTGAAACGATTACTCCGTATTGATAAGGACAAGACAAGATATTGTTACAGGTGTCTACTTCTTAACAGAAACATGGTCCAACAATCTTTCTGTCTTCACCCTAATCAAGAAGCTGCCACCACAATTACAAAATTGATCATACCAAATTTTGCAGAAAAATCATAAAAATGCCATTGTGTAGGAATTTTTTTTGTTTAAATTGGGGATAATGCACAAAATTCCTCTAAATCATATCCGAAGTTGCTACGATATATCTTACTTCTGCGAGGATTCTGGTATCCACAATAAATATCACATTAAGTGCTGACGTTGCATAAAGAATTAAATATTTGGCAAGCGGTAAAATACACACGCGGCCACATGTAATTTTGTAGTATTTTTTTAAATTTATTTTATTTTCTTCCTTTTTATTTTCTTTTTAATTCGACATTTAATCAAAATATTATTTTGTATTTAAAAAAATAAAACGGACAATTATTTTTATATGGACTTAAAAAATTATTAGAGGTATTGAACATATTCGGACGTCTGTTGAAGTTTTAAAATTGAAATTCAAGTACTAAATGCATTTTAAATCTATAGTTGTTGATGAGATTCAAAATAAATAAAAAATAATTCGAAGCCATCATTGTTAAACCTCGAAAAAATTATTTTTATTTTTTAAATAAAAATTTCCTTCCAATATAGAAGAATTTATAGTGTTTTATACTTACTCTCCAGCGTGACTCGAACCCAAGATCTAACGGTCGTGGGTGGAGGTGCTTTACCATCTAAGCAAGCCTCATTTATCAACCTTGAAAAAACTTAAAGAACAAACAAATGGGTTTGTCAAAATTCTTGGTTGTTGGTCAAATTGATTACTGGGATATGATGATGATGTTGTTGTGAAGTCGTAATTAAAATTTGAGCTTATTATATTGGTGCCGATTTAATTGAGTTTTTGTTGAATTTTGACACCAAAAATGAGATTTGGAGCTCTTGAAAATGGGGATGAAGAGTGCTTGAAAAATCAGCTTTGGAATTGACACGTGGCCTTTTTCGTATAGGTTAGAGCCCTCTTTTATTTAAAATTCTCACTCACTTGATGGAGGTGTGTTGAGTTGTCCCACATCGGAGGGATTTGAGGTCCTTGATCTCCTTATATGGCTTGGACAATCTTCACCTCATAAGTTAGCTTTTGGGGTTGAGTTAGACCCAAGGTCAACTCAACAAGGTGTTCTCACGCAATGCTCCACATCAGCAATAAAAGTGCAAGAAACTACAGAAGAAAAAAGTTTAGGGGGTTAATAGGACCCCCTCACCCCCTACAAAGGTAAGATATGCCGTAACAACTTGGGGTATAGTTCAAGGGGGATTTTATGCATATCCCTAAGTATATCAGTCGTTTTAAAGAATTTTTATATTTAATAATTATATGCGGCAGCAAATCACTTATTTTATTTTAAAATTAAAAATCTTACATTTTAAAGTAGCTTACCTATAAATATGAATAATCTGATAGTGACAAAAAATGTAGGTCAGCAAAGATTTTACCCGTTTGTGACGGGGAAGGAAGTGCGAGGTAAAAAATCAAAGATAACGTATTCTATGAGGAAGGCACTGTTGAGTTATATGACTCTTCTGCAAGTACAACCACAGTACATCACATGCGTCTTAATTACCCATTTTGTTCCACTCCAATTGTTGATGGGTGGACTCAGAAATTCCTATATAAATAATATTGTTAGAGTAGCTTGTTCCTCCCTAAAATTCCCTCATAATAAGCACTCAGAAAAATCAATACGACGCATAACGCCTAGACATAATTAGGTTAAAATCACATGATTAGTAAATGACGGGTTTAACCTAGCTATTATATATATTAAGCGGTGTCTTAATCTTACTTATCTTTTTGGCCTATCGATCATTCTTATCTTACATTAGAAAGAGTATCTACATGTTTAGTGTTTTAATTTCTATATTTTCATGATGATGATGAGGAGGATCAAAGTTCAAATCGCATAAGAAAACTACAGCCATGCATATACTTAATTAAGTCCAATGTGAGATTCTAATACCCTTATGCACGCTAGAGCAAGATATTTGGAGCGCGTGGACAAATATTATAATACGAATGACCCAACATTATATTTTCAAATGTAAGAAATGAGTCTTATTTTGATATCACGTTTAAAAATTGGAACTTAAATCTAATTCCGTTCGAAAACTTAATTACAAGTAGTATATATTAATTGTCTAATGCCATTTAATTAGACTATTAACAATGTATGTGTTGGGTTTTGTTAATTAAAATAAGAGAGATGCGGATGGAAAATGGAGAGAAATGAAATTTTGAATTAGTTCATTGAGTAAGAGTTCATTTTATAAAGGAGCTTTGTCCCTTATTAAATAGGAAGAGAAAAATTCTTGTGCTTAAATATGGAAGCACTTCTTCTAGCTCTTAAAGAATTGAGAAGAGAGTAAGCCTTGCGCCTCCGTCGCTCGGCTTGACTTCGACTTCATTTAATTTCGTTTTCCTTCATTTAATATTTTCTTTTCTAATATTTTTTTTGCAAAAATATGAATTCGCGGATTTATTTTCCTATGGTCAAATTCGCGACCAAACATTCCATTCAACAGAAATTCAAATAAATTCTGCGGAATAGACAACTTATCATCGAACATGCACATTTGCACCTGTTGGGACTCAACTTCGTTCGGCTCGACTTTGGCTTCGGATTTGGTCAATTAATATGATTGATTGATAATTTTTTGGACCAAATTTAATTTCCTTTTCCATCATTTAACATTTTCTTCCTGATATTTTGCGCGAAAAATATGAATTCGCGGAGCTATTTCCCAACGGTTGAAATCGCGACCAAACATTCCATTAAATAAAAATTCAAATAATTTTTACGGAATAGACAGCTTATCAACGAACATGCATCTTTGCACTTGTTGGGACTCAACTTCGTTGGCTATAAATAGAGAGGCTTAGCCTCATTTTTTAGTACCGAAATCTGAAAAGCTCTCCCCTCTATCTTCTGCATTCAGAATTATTTTTCAAAGCAAAAACGTAAGTATGTTGTGTGATTTGCTCCGCCATTTGAGTTCGACGAAGTTCTATGATTTGAAGTGCCGCTATCAAAAAATAATTATTCGGTTCTATCTTGAGAGGAATTAACGAAACCTTAGGTAACGGTAAGTAAATTAAATTCTTTAAGGACAAAAAAAAACTTGTGGGCTAGAAATTTTTTTCTATTTTATTTTCTTAAATAATATTTCCCAATTTTCTGGTTTTGAATACAGTGAGATAACAGTACGTACGCTCAATCGATGCAAGATTTTTACAATGCGAAACAAAGCCACATAGCTTAAAACTGTCAGAACGAATAGGAATCATTAAATAATCCGAAGGTCATAATAAATACATGCATGTGCGCCAACCAAAGTATTGAGGCAGCTAAGTAATGTGCACGTGACAAGCATGTGCATTTGTTAGTTAGGCAGTTCTAATTAATTTTTAGAAGGTTGTTAGATGAGTAATGAGTGTTAGATAGTTAGTGGATACTATTAGCTTTTTTATAAATAGGTGTATACTGTACAGATTTCTTTTAGTCAAAATTTTGAGAATAGTTGATTCTCTCTCACTCATCTCCTTTCTCTGTTAATTGTCCTCCATAACTGAAGCTCAGAACTCAGATTGCATAGTTATGTAGCTCAGTTTTGTTCATGGTATCAAAGCAAAGAGGCCTTAATATGGACCTAAGCTCATCGATCTCAACTTAATTTCCTTAATTCGCTTTTATTCTACAGTTTTATCTTCATTCCTGCAATTCTAAGGCACAAATAAAAGAAGCCATACAATGGCGACTGTTGATAATATATTGCAAAAAAATCTAAGTCACAAATCCTCTATTTCTATACTCAACAAACAACTGAGGAGTTGTCTTAATCTCACTGCAGTTGACAGGATTAGACAATTACTCTGTGTGGAGTAGGAAAATACGTATCGCGATATTAGGTTGCAAAAAAATAGGATTCATTGAAGGCAACTGTAAGAAGGAAGACTACAGTAGGAATTTGACAGATCCGTGAGAGAGATGCAATGCGATTGTTCTCTCATAGATGATGAATTATGTATTGAATGATTTGATGAGTATAATCGTGTATTCTTCTAATGCATATGCTATTTGAAAGGATTTGAGGGAGATAATTGATAAGGTTAGTAGCTCTATAATCCTCCAGTAACACAGAGCCATAGCCACTGCAAATCAAGGAACAAGTTCAATTGCAGCTTATTTCTTAAAGTTGCGTGAACTTTGGGCTGAATTTGACTGTTTGGCACCCGCTTCTGGTTATGATTGTCCAAAGTCAAGTGAATATAAGGGTTTTATGTGTAGGCAGAAGCTAGTGCAGTTTCTCATGGGACTTAATGAGACATATGAACATGCACGTGAGCAAATCATGATAATGGATCCACTCCCAACTATGAATAAAGCCTACTCTATGCTAATGGAAAGAGAAAGCCAAATAAGTACGGTAAATGTAATAGTTCCTGGTGACAATGTTGATATGACAACATGTTAACCACAAAAGGATTCTCAAAAGCCTAGGAAGAATTATAATATGTTCTGTGATTATTTCAACGGTGATTATTGCCATTGCCGAAAGGCAGTGAGTACGGGGAGTTTGGCGTATATTCCAATTGGGAAGAGACCCCTTGCAGTTGATGTTAAGGCCTTGGCCAATCGGTTTGTGAGATTGGATATTTTGGAGCCTAGTCAGTGGTTGGCTTATGTAGTTTCTCGGTCTTCCTTGTATGATCGCATCAGGGAGCGCAAGTATAATGATCCGCATTTGCTTGTCCTTAAGGACAGAGTTCAGCATAATGATGCCAGAGATGTGACCATCGGTGATGATGGTGTATTGAGGATGCAGGGCTGGATCTGTGTGCCCAATGTGGATGGGCTTAGAGAGTTAATTCTGGAGGAGGCTCATAGCTCGTGGTATTCTATTTATCCGGGTGCCGCGAAAATGTGTTAGGATTTGAGGCAACATTATTGGTGGAGAAGAATGAAGAAAGATATTGTGAGATTTGTATCTCGGTGTCTCAATTGATAGCATGTGAAATATGCGCATCAGAGACCGGGTGGCTTGCTTCAGCAGATGTATATTCCCGAGTGGAAGTGGGAGAGGATCACTATGGACTTTGTTGTTGGACTTCCTCGGACTTTGAAGAAATTTGATGCTATTTGGGTGATTGTGGATCGGCTGACCAAGTCCGCGCACTTCGTTCCTTTGTGTACTACCTATTATTTAGAGCAGCTCGCAGGGATTTATATCCAAGAGATTGTTCGGTTGAATGGTGTTCCGATTTCCATCATCTCAGATAGAGGTATTCAATTTACTTCGTAGTTTTGGAGAGCCGTGCAGAGAGAGTTGGGTACTCAGGTGGAGTTGAGCATAGTGTTTCATCCTCAGACGGATGGACAGTCCTAACATACTATTCAGATATTGAAGGACACGTTGTATGCTTGTGTCATTGATTTTAGAGGTTCATGGGATGAGTTTTTGCCGCTGGCAGAGTTTGCCTACAATAACAACTACCAGTTGAGTATTCAGATAGCTCCGTATGAGGCTTTGTATGGGAGACGGTGTAGATCTCCAGTTGGTTAGTTTGAGCCCGGCTAGGCTAGGTTGTTGGGGATAGATTTGGTTCGGGATGCCTAAGAGAAGGTGAAGGTGATTCAGGAGAGGCTTCGTTCAGTGCAGTCGCATAAGAATAGTTATGCAGACCGGAAGAATCGAGATGTGTCCTACATGGTTGGTGAGAAGGTCTTACTGAAGGTTTCGCCCATGAAAAGTATTATGAGATTTAGAAAGAAAGGGAAGTTGATTCCGCGGTTCATTAGGCATTTTGAGGTACTTTGGAGGATTGGGGAGGTGGCTTATATGCTTGATTTGCCGCCCAGCTTGTCGAGTGTACATCCGATATTTTATATTTCTATGCTCTGAAAGTATGTTGGGGACACATCTCATGTTTTAGACCTCATCACAGTTCAGTTGGATGATGATTTGACCTTTGATGTAGAGCTAATGTCTATTTTGGGTATTCAGGTTCAAAATTTGAGATTAAAGAATATAGCTTCAGTGAGGGTGCAGTGGAGAGGTCGGCTTGTGGAGGAGGCTACCTGGGGGACTTAGCGGGAGATGTGGAGCAAATATCCTTACCTGCTTGAGGCTTCAGGTATATTTCTTGACTCGTTTGAGGACGAACATTGTTTAAGTTGGGGAGGATGTGACAACCCGACCAGTCGTCTCATGAGTTACCCCTCCCTTTCCCCCATTTCTGCTTATTTATGCTTTTTTATCCATGTTTTATGTGGTCGAGTCAATTGGTTTATGTTTGGAGTCGAATTGGCAAGGAAATGAGATATAGTCTCTTTTAAGAAGGCTTATGTTGGAAAAGTCAACCGGATGTTGACCTATATGTTAGAGCGCTCGGATGTGAGTTTCGATGGTTGTTATCTTCGGGTCGTGATTTGTGACTTAGGAGTGTGAACGGGAGTGGTTTTGGAGGTCTTGTGTAGAATTAGGCTTGAATTGGCAAAGTTAGTATTTTGGCGAATTCCGGTTGATAGGAGAGATTTTGATCCGAGGTCGGAATGAAATTCCGAGGTTTCTGTAGCTTCGTTATATGATTCGAGATGTGTGTGCAAAATTTCAGGTCATTTGGACGTGGTTTGGTTGGGGTTTTTATCAAAAGCGAGTTTCAGAAGTTTTTGGAAAACTTAGGCTTGAATTCGATGAGAATTGATGGTCTTAGTGTTGTTTGAGGTGTTTTGAGGATTGAAACAAGTTTGAATGAGGTTTCAAGATGTGTTGGTGCTTTTGGTTGAGGTCCCGAGGGCCTTGGGGTGATTTCGGATGGCTAACGGGAAGTTTTGAGACTTAAAGATTGCAGAAAATTTAGCAGCAATTGTAGACAATTTTGGTCATCGCGATCGCGTAGAAGGATTTTAGAAGGCAGGTGTTTTGCTCTTCACATTCGTGGTTGAGGTTCTGCATTCGCGAAAGGTATTAATCTTGTGTTCTTCACTGACATGATGGAGGACATATTGGAGGTCTTCATGAATGATTTTAGTGTGGTTGGGGACTCATTTGGTGAATGCTTGCAAAACTTGGATCGTGTGTTGGCCCGATACGAAGACACAAACTTAGTTCTCAATTGGGAGAAATGTCATTTCATGGTAAAAGAATGAATTGTGTTGGGTCACAAAATTTCAAAAAGTGAGATTGAGGTTGATAAGGCGAAAATTGAGGTGATCTCAAGGCTCCCTCCCCCTACTTATCAAAGGGGTGAGGAGTTTTTTGGACACGCCGGTTTCTACCAAAGACTCATCAACGACTTTTCTAATGTAGTTAACCCGTTGTGTAAATTGCTAGGGAAAGATGCCAAATATGTGTTTGATGAGAGATGTATGGAGGCTTTCGAGCTTCTAAAGCAAAAGTTGACGACTACCCCCATCATTACCGCACCAAATTGGAGCTTTCCCTTTGAGATCATGTGCGACACTAGTGATATTGCGGTGGGGGCGGTCTTCGGCCAAAGAATCAACAAATTGTTCCATCCGGTGTACTAAAAGTAAAACAATGAATGAAGCTCAAATAAACTATACGGTCATCGAAAAGGAATTGCTTGCCATTGTTGTTGCCATGGAGAAGTTTTGCGCATACCTTATGGGGGCCAAAGTGATTATTCATACCGATCACGCCGCCCTTAGGTACTTGATGACGAAGAAAGATTCAAAAGCAAGGTTAATGAGATGGGTGCTTCTTCTTCTTCAAGAATTTGACTTGGAGATTGTTGATAGAAAGGGTCGTGAAAATCAAGTGGCGGACCACTTGTCTCGATTTGAGGAGGAAGGGAGGCCTTTGGACGGCCTTGAGATAAATGATGCTTTTGCGGATGAACAACTCCTCTCGGTTTCAATGCTAGACATGCCATGGTTTGCCTACATTTCCAAATATTTTGTTACCGGTTTGGTTCCGTATGAGATCTCTTCTAACCAAAGGAAGATGCTCAAGCGGTATTGTTTGGACTACTATTAGGATGAGCCGTATCTTTTCAAAATTTGCACCGATGGTGTAATTCGCCGGTGTGTTCCCCGAAGAAGAGCAATTGACTATTGTGGAAGCTTGTCACTCTTTCCATATGGTGGCCATCATGGCGGGGCGAGGACGACGTCTAAAGTGTTGAGTTGTGGGTTCTATTGGACTTCTTCATTCAAGGATGTAGGTGACTTTGTCAAGAGATGTGATGAATGCCAATGTGCCAGAGGGATTTCAAAGAAAGATGAGATGAAACTTAACACAATTCTAGATGTTGACATTGTTTATGTTTGGGGGATAGTCTTTATGGGACCATTCGTAAGTTTTTGTGGAAACACCTACATTTTGGTAGTGGTTTATTATGAGTCGAAATGGGTTGAGGCTGTTACTTTTCCCAACAATGAAGCTCAAAGTGTGGTGGCGTTCTTGAAAAAGAGTATCTTCATGAGGTTTGGAACACCACGTGCTATCATCAGTGACAGGGGTTCTCATTTTTGCAATCGGGCTTTTGACTCTTTGCTAGCCAAGTATGGGGTAAATCAAAAGGTGACCAATCCTTATCATCCTCAAGTGAGTGGCCAAGTTGAGGTGTCAAACCGTGAAATCAAGAGTATTTTATCCAAGACTGTCAATGTAAACAGGACCGACTGGTCGAAGAAATTGGATGATGCTCTTTGGGCTTATCGTACAACTTTCAAGACTCTGATTGGTATGTCGCCGTATCGGTTGGTGTTTGGGAAGGCTTGTCATCTTCTGGTAGAATTGTAACATAAGGCCATGTGGACCTTGAAAAGGTTGAACTTAGAATGGGAGGTCACTGCAAATCTCCAGGTTGAGCAATTGAATAAACTTGATGAGTTTAGGTTTCATGCTTACTCCAGCTCGTCCTTGTATAAGGACAAGATGAGGTACCTTCACCAAAAGTATAACCAAGGGAAGGAATTCAAAGTTGGTGACATGATTCTTCTTTTCAACTCCTGGTTGAGGTTATTTCGGGGCAAGCTGAAGTCTAACTGGAGCGGCCCATTTGAAGTGGTTGGTCTAACTTCTTTTGGTGCCATTGATCTCAAAAATAAGAATGGTGAAGTTTTCCGGGTCAATGGGCATCGTGTCAAGCACTATTTGGGAAAGATTGATGACAGCCACATGGTGGCAATCATTCATTTGAAATGACTGTGATGGTAACATGCATCGTGTCGCGACGTTAAATCAGCCGCTTCTTGGGAGGCAACCCATGTCTTTTTCTTTGTTTTTTCTGTTGTAGAGTAGGATTTTTGAGATGATAGTTTGTGAAGTATTGCAGGGATAATGTTGAACCAGTGCAGGGCAAAAGTGAAAATTGGTCAATCTCTGAATATTGCCTTCGCGGTCGCGCAACAAAAATAGTACAGTCCGCGTAGGTTTGAGCAGCTGAAGGGCTAAGGCCCAAAAGACCAAGCGTGGCTGCGTGACATTTCTATGTGGTCCGCTGGGAGACCTAGAATTATATGCGCTCTGACAAAGTTCCCACGCGGCCGCGCACCAAAGCAGTGCGTCCGCGCTGGGATGGCTGAAAGTACCAAGTCTCTGAAACTTCCACATGGTCGCGCACCAAAATAGTGCGGTCCGCATGGATTGAATAGTTGATGTGAAGGATGCAAAATCCAGCGCAGTCCGCGTCCCTTTTTGTGCGGCCGCGCCGGTAGGTAGGTACTGGGTCCCAGGGTTTTTCTATAAATAGAATCCTTGGGCCTCATTTTAACCTTTTCGCCAAAGTTACACTTGGGCTAATATTTTCACTTTTCCTCAAGACTATTTGTGCACATAGTTGAAATCTCATTAATCTCTCATAACAACTCCCATTCATTTCATTCATAGTTTAATTTTTGTTTCTTTTAATTGCGTTCTACTAGTCTAACTCCTTATTTTTTATCTTTTTCTTATTAGTCTAACTGTTAGATTAGATTTTTGTGTGTTTTTGTTTAATCATGGGCATGGAATCTTGGTAAATAACTGAGTAGATCACTTAGGACACAAAAAGGTGAACAAAAATTGGATTTAAATGAACAAACACCCGACTCAGTTAAATTAACCCTACGCGGCTGCACAACATATATGCGCGATCGCGTGACTCTGTTTAAGAGATAATAAACCTCTCTGCGCAGTCCACGTGCTATTTGTGAGCGGTCCGCGTGAGCCCAGCGTGGTTGCAGTCCAAAACAGTGCGGACCGCGTGTGAAGATTTTAGAGAGATCAACATTTGGATATTTCACCTGCGCGGACCACATACCATTTCTGTGCGGTCTGCGCTGATTCAATGCGGCCGCGGTCCAAATAAGTGCGGACCGCGTTGGTTTATTTAGAGAAGTGTGTGTGGGTGTCAGTATACTGCACAGACCGCGTGCCTTTTGGTGCAGTCCGTGCCCCCCTGTCTGTGTCACTGTGTTTGTGCTCTTTGCATTCAACTGAACTGTCTACTTCACCTTATATGCTTCTACTAACAATCTTAGACATATATTCCTTGCAGATAATGGTTCAAAAACTAGCGGGCAATGAAAAACAACCCGGGAGAGGTGGTTCTTCCCGAGGGGGGAAAAGCAAGAGGATTGTGAATCGCACTCCTCAAACCAGGGAATTCATAAATAAAACCCGGAAGATAATCCGAGAAGCTGATAGAGCTGCATCTCATTCCACGGGGAGTGAGTATGCACCTTCACGGAGCATTACTTCGGAGTCTACCCCCTCCCACATGTCCACTTCATTTCAGCTCCGTGATTCCTCCTCTCCGGATCATGGTAATGTAGCCTCCTCCAAGAAGCTAGTTAATATCTTCTCGGTCTCGTCTAATTAGTCCGTAGCTAGAGAAGAAGAGCAATACTCCACATCTCCCACAACTTCATTATCATAGGAGAGTGGAGGGTATGTTGAGCGAGGTAAGCCACAGGTTGGAGGGATAGAGCGTACTAGAAAAACCGGAGGCATGGGCTGACAGGATTGTTAGTGAGCTTGCTTTCCAGAAATTCCGGGAGTGGTGGCCCAAAAGGAAACTGATTCCGGAGAGGCAGTTCATAGATGCCGATCTTCTCCCTCTCAACCCTCATGTGCAAGCACAATTCCGCACTAGAGAGGGTTGGGGCTTCTTCAAAGAATGTGTTAAAAGGGCTAATGAGCATATGGTGAAAGAGGTCTACAGCAATGTTCACCTTATAGTTCGAGACTCTAAAGCAACTAAAGTGAGGGACAAGACAGTTGTGTTTGATGGCAAATCTTTGAATGGATTCCTGGGGTTCGAAGAAGAGGATAAATTGCAATTTTTGGAAAAACTGACATTGAAAGAGGAGGTTAGTCTTGCTTGGCCCAGCACTTGGCAGGCCCCGGTACAGTCCCTGTCTGGTTGAAAGCACAAGAAAAGATCTTTAGGAACACTCTCAACTTTGAAGCCAAAGGGTGGTTGACTTTCGTGTGTAGTCGACTTGACCCATCTACACATAGTCACTCCATTCCCCTTCCTCGTGCTATCTTGGTAGCATCTATCATGGCGTTTTTCTCTCTGAATGTGGGTAATATCATGGTGAGTGTGATTTCTACAGTTGGTCAGGAGACCCAAACAAACTACCCTTCCCAAGCACACTCTCTTTGTACTTCAGAGAATTGAAAGTGAAGAAAAAGAAATATGCTGTCAAGGTACCTCCGATGGCCTCGTACTCATGATGTAGTTAGTTGGGTCTAGACAACCCGAAGAGGGGTAAGAAGAATGTGGCATCCACTTCCACCGCACCTAGCTAGTCTGAGGAGCCAGCGATCAATGAGCAGCCTAGTGATCCTTCCACCATTCCTGTTTTTGATGAGGCATTGCCTCTAGGTCCGTCGTCAGCAGCTGGTCCTTCTATTGCAGCTGACCCGGTAGTCCCTTCATAAAAGACTCACCGGCTCACCGCAAACCATCTCACCCATTCCCTTGCCAGCTTGAACAATTGGATGTCAGCTGCACCATCCAATTTGTCTACATTGACCACTAATTTACAGGCACATGGAGCACCAGTTACTGTTGAGGTTCCTTCCTCAATTGAGGATGCACTGAAGAAGCTCCTGGCCAATCAAGAGAAGATGATGGTGATGCAGGATGCATTGACTAAGGTGGTTGGGACACATAGCAAAGCGATGGAGAAATTGGCTCGGGAGCATAAGAAGTTGAGAAAGCAGAAGGCTTACAAAGAGTTAGTGACATAGTTGAGAGTGGATATGGACAAGCTCACGGTGGATAAGTTGCCAATTGACCTATTATTTTGGGATCTGGTTGTAGAGCCAGCAGTAGCACAGGTACAGGAGGAGCAGAGGTTGAGGAAGAAGAGGAAACTCCGTAGCACTACGTGAGTTGTGATTGAGGTAGCACCAGTTCAGGAGAGTCCCTCCACTGACCCACCAGTTGATGAGCCAGTTCTTGAGCAGGCACCTGTCTCAGCAGCACAACAGCAGCAGGCCGAGGACCAGTCTGAGGTCCCCACTACTACAAAGGACTTGGGAGCCACTAACCAGCACAAGGTGTCATATGAGGCTTGAGGGACCGTTCTATATCCTTTCTTTCATTTTGGTGCTTATTTTGATAGTTAGCATTGTAGACATGTGATTTTTGACCCTCCCTGAAATTTCACATATTTTAACCTTTAGATAGTTTGTTAGGGTCTAATATCGTTATTTTAACTAGTTTTAACTATTTACTTTAATTTAAAATAAAAATAAAAATTACAAAAATATTTTTGTCTTTTAGCCAGTCACTTAGTATATCTATCTTTCATAAAATTCAAACATACAAAAAACAGTTGCACTTTATTTTCTAGGATATTATATTTTTGGTAGTAGTATTATTTTAACTTTGCGATAATTATATTATTATTTAAGCATGACATTTGAAAAATACCAAAAAATAGTTTCATATTTATATATATAATTTAGTTTAATTAACTAGACTAATTTTTACAGTTTAGTAGATTTATTTATATTAAAGGGGATTTAATTAAAGTTTGGTCATTTTGTTTAACCCAATATTAAAGTTCAATTTCTTTATTTAGGCCAAATTTTAAGCCCATCAAGACCACTCTTCTTCTTCTTCATACAAGACATAAAAAACCTAACCCTAGACTTCATTTTCTTCTTCATCTAACACTGCAAAAAAAACCCTAGCGACAAAAGCACCCTAAGGAGGCTTAACCTCTCACGCCGCCGGCCACCAGTGTTGTTGGAAACGACATCCATTTCAGCCGTCACCTTTAGCAACTCCAGCCCGGCCATAGACCACTCTACTCCTTCACTCTTGAGCAGCCATAACGACACATCCGCTGCCCAAACGGTACCCCCTGAATCGACCTACGCCGCCACCTCTGTTCCACCCCACTAACAACCCGCCTCTTTCTCTCTCTCAAGCAACGAACCAGACAACTCAAACTGCCATAAACGACCTTGAGCAGCTGCTCCTTGTCCCACCACTCTTTACTGTCCAGAAACAACCGGACACGCACCAGATCTGGACGGACTTGCCTGCTTCGTCGACCTTTTGAGCTTTGCTTTCCATTAGCGACGCCAGATTTTTTGCACATTTAGACGGACAGAGATAGACATTGACGAGGATGTTCTGAAGAGTGATATAGGGGAAGACAATTTTCTGAAAATGCCATACGCCACTGCATCCGTTATACTACTAACGACAACCAGGCTACCATGAAAAGTAACCACAACTCATGCTCACATAACTTTATTTTTCATTTTCTCAAACCACTTGAAGAGGTAACATGAATACACAGATCCACAATCTCTTAAGCTAAGTTGTTGGTGGATTGTTTGGTTGTTGGTACATTGTGGGCCTTTGAAAGCCTTGCCCCCGGTTTCCTTGATTTTCATTGTTCCATCCACCTTGATTGTTGTTACTACCCTATTATTGTTATTACCATTCCAATTTCCTTGATATTTTTTTATTGTTGTTCTGATTACCCCAGTTGTTGTTTTGATTTTTTCTTTCCTAATTACCATTTCCTTATTGTTGTTGATTACCCCAATTGCCTTGGGGTCTCAATTGTTGTTGGTTGGAAGAATTGCCCCTTTGGCCTAAATAATTATTCACGTATTGCACGTCTTCATTTTGCCGATAACAACTATCATCTTGAAATCCACCACATTCATTGTCAAATTGCTCCGAATTCCCTTGATTCTGTTGACCTCTTTGTCATCTTTTCTTGACACCCCACATGGCATTCACTTGGCGAGGATTTTGAACTTGTTGCAATTGTGCCTTTGCTAGTTGGTTCATTGTAGTTGTCAGCTCAGCTATAGCCTGCCCATGATCATGTAACTCTTTATGCAAATGAGTGACCGTGGGGTCACCCTGGGGTACATTAGCTCTACTTTGCCAAGTAGAAGATATGTCATCCATCTTGTCAAGAATGTCACAAGCCTTATTATAAGACAACTTCATAAAATTTCCCCCAGCAAGTTGGTTCACTATGCATTGGTTTGTTGTGTTAATGCCCCGGTAGAAAGTTTGTTGGATCATCCTCAGTCATATCATTATTGGGGCATTTCTTTACCATTGTTCTATACCGCTCCCAAATCTCATGCAAAGGTTCGGTGGGATCCTGCTTGAAGGCCAATATCTCATCTCTCAATGCTACCATATGCCCCGGTGAGAAACATTTTGCAATAAACTTGTCCGCCAACTCATCTCTAGTAGTGATGGAATGGTTGGGAAGTCGCTCAAGTCAATCCAATACTTTTCCTCTAAGTGAAAATGGGAAGAGTCTCAACCGAAGAGCATCCTCAGACACCTTTGTTTACTTGCTCCCCCAAACATGTATCTATGAATCCCTTGAGATGTTTGTAAGCATTTTGATTTGCAGCGCCCGTGAAATACCCACACTGCTCCAGCAATGTCATCATCACGTCGGTTATTTGAAAATTCCCCCCCCCCCCCCCGAAGCACTCGAGGAGCCACTCTTGGAGATGACAGATGAGGGTATGGAATATTTTCATTGTTATTAGCATTGGCACAACGGTCTGTACGTTGTCCTTGAGGTACAAGAGGCACCTCATCATTTTTAACGTCATCTACCTCCTCCCCCGCAATCACATTTTCAAGAGGGTCATTAACATTCACTGCCATTTCGTACCTGAAGTTGTGACACAAATAAATTAGTAACACATAAGGAAAGAAGAATAATACGTAAAACTATTTAGATAGATAACCAAAACCGTTAGCTCCCCGATAACGGCGCCAAAAAGTGATCGAAGCCTACCCTGCACTACTGTAGAGTAGTAAGAGAGGTCGAAGCATCTTTTACCCGATTAAGGTCGGGATCGATTTCCATATGGAGCTAGATATTGGAGTCGAGTGTCTATCAAAAGCAGAGTTATGTATTTGCTCTTAATTTCACTTCTACACATTTTTGAGTTTTGATTTACTTCTAATTTTATAGTACTACAATCATAAATTAAGCTAAATGACTAAGGTTAATCTATTGAAAGTTTTTCAAATGATTAAAAGGCACTAGGGTAGTGACTTTGCCTAGGTGGTCAATTGACGGATTCTTGAGTCTAAATCTAGATTATCACATTTGGGGAGTATGATATAACAATTGTATGATTCTACTCACTCTATACCTCTCGGTAGTTCGAGTGATTTTGCCCGAATTGAATTTTTCAAGACCAATTGGATATGCAAATTTGCACAAGCAATCAAGGTTCTAGTCGGGTATTACTATCTCTACGTTTAACCCTTTAATTGGGGCTATCAATTTCTTGAGTATTTCCCAACTTCTTTTTGACTAATTTCATCGACTTAGGCTCTCTTTCTCAAGAAGAGCCAAAGTCTACTAGGCATAAACTAGTATTTGCAACCATTAATTTATAATTAAAACCCTAAATTAGCCCAATTCTCAAACACACATAGACAATCAAGCATCAAATACAAGACCCATCAATTACCCACACTAGGGTTGAGCCATAACCCTAGCTTATGGGTCTAGCTACTCATAATTAGAGAAAAAACAAAGCAGTAGATGAAAAAAAACTCATAATATTTAGTTACTAAAATAAACTTAAAGATTCAATGTTGAAATTACGCTAAAATTACTCAAAATATGTCGAAGAGATGAATTCACGAGCGCAGCTCAGAACAAAAACTATATGCTGACCTAAAAATGAGAAAAAAATCTACTTATACTAGGCTGAAAAATTTGGTCCAAAATACCCTTGCGGGGCTAGTATGGGCCGCACAAAAATGAGTGCGGCCGCACTAAGGCTCTGATATTTAATACTCAGCTCTCGGAACTTGGGCAATGCGGACAGTACGAAATCGAGTGCAGTCGCAATGAATCCAATGCGGACCGCGCAAAAACCCCTTGCGGCTGCATTGCCTGTTGGCCTGAAAAGCACCCTTTCTGAACTTCACTTGTGCGAACCGCACAGAATTGTGTGCAGCCGCATTGGCCTTGTTTGACTGAGCTTTGTCTGGTCTTGGTACTTGTCCAAGTTGCACTTCTTTTTTAGTTGGTTTTTGACATCTTGTCGTCTTGTTGATCAAACCTGCAATCAAGCAAAAACTTGTAAGCCTTTGGGACTATTTTGTTCACATTTCTGATCAAAGTTTAGCATAAAGATGTGTAAAATGCATCATATTCCCTAGTAGTGATCGAGGCAAACTCTGCACTACTATTGAGTAGAGCGAGAAGTTGAAGCAGCTTTTACCCGATTAAAAACCTGCAATCAAGCAGAACTTGTGAGCCTTTGGGACTATTTTGTTCACATTTCTAATCAAAATTGAGCATAAAGAAGTGTAAAATGCATTATATTCCCTAGTAGTGATCTTGGCCAACTCTGCACTACGATTGAGTAGAGCGAGAGGTCGAAGCAGCTTTTACCCGATTAAGGTCGGGGTCGATTTTCACAGAGAGCTAGAATTTGGAGTTGAGTGCCTATCCAAAGTGGAGTTGTGTATTTGTTCCAAATTGCACTGCAAAATATTTTGGGTTTTGATTTACTTCTAATTTTATAATACTACAATGCTAAATTAAGCTAATTAAGACTAAGGTTAATCTATTGCAAGTTGTTCAAATGGATAAAAGGCACTTCGCCTAGGTGGTCAATTGACATATTCTTGAGTCTAACGCTGGATTGTCACATTTGGGGAGTATGATATAACCATTGCACGATTCTACTCACTCTATACCTCTCGGGAGTTCGAGTGATTTTGCTTGAATTGACTTTCTCAAGACCAATTGGGCGTGCAAAATTTGCACAATCAATCAAGGTTCAAGTTGGATATTACTATCTCTACGTTTAACCCTTTAATTGGGCTATCAATCTCTTGAGTACGCTCCAATTCCTTGTTTGACTAATTTCATGAACTTAGCTCTCTTTCTCAAGAAGAGCTAAAGTCTACTAGGCATAAACTAGTGTTTACAAACACTAATTCACAACTAAAATCCTAAATTAGCCCAAATATCAAACAAACATGGACAATCAAGCATCAAAACACAAGACTCATCAATTACTCATCAGCTAGGGTTGAGGCTCGAGGGCGAATGGGTAATCAAATTTTTGTCCAAATCTCGGGTTTTGACCAAGCGAGCCTAGGGTTAACTTTTTCAATAATCATCTAAATTGAACTCATTTCATTCACGAGTAGATTCTGATGTTTATTTTAAATCGTTTGGCCAATAATTTGCTAGATTTGGTTGGTTTGGAGGCTTGTTCAAAATGCAAGGCCGTGGTTGAATTTTGAGTTGATTGCGGAGTGAGGTAAATATTGTGTCTTATTTTTAATCGGTTAGTCAATAATTTGCTAGATTTGGTTGGTTAGGAGGCTTGTTCGAAAGGCAAGGCCGTGGTTGGATTTTGAGTTAATTGCGGAGTGAGGTAAGTGTTGCGTCTTATTTTGAATCGTTTGGTCAATAATTTGCTAGATTTGGTTGGTTTGGAGGTTTGTTTTAAAGGTAAGGCCGTGGTTGAATTTTGAGTTGATTACTTTCGTTCAGACTTGGATATGTATTATTTTAGTAGCTCGTGCACTTATGACACTAAGTCCGGAGTTGTATTTAGATATTTCGATCGTTATAACTTTTCGCACTTTATTTCAGTTCCATATCCGTTATTTCAGTTTAGTTGGCATCAATTACTTGAATTGTTTAAAAAAGGCTTAAGACTATTCTAACATTGGCTTACTTAGAAAGTGAAATGTTAGGCGCCATCAGTAGGAATTCCTGGTCGTGACATTCCTCCAATCTTAACTATAAGTTGAATCAATAATTCATAATTACGTGCGTCTAGCTGTATGGTATAAAGTCGATATGAAGTCACGTACTTTTCTTATATTTCCATTGCGTTTACGCAAATTTATGTCTCAACTATACATCACATAGTTTACGCGCTAAAATGACTGCAGTGTCAAATTTGAATTAGTCCAAATATAGAAGATAAGAGAAGGTATAGTATTTGGATTCTAGGGTTTGTGAGGGATAACGTTATTAAGGAAGCTGAGAGGTACCTTCCTTTTAACAAGATGAAATCGATGGTTGGCGTTCTGGAGCCTACGTTGTCTTGATTCTACATGTGCGCAGAGGTCCCAAGCCATACTGCATATATATGAAAGGGCGGGGTCTCTGTCTCTCTCAGAGGTACTGTGAGTCTGTGACGTATACGTTCAAAGGAACGTCTGTCTTTGCATGGCCATGCATGTGCACGGAATATTATATGGGACATGTTCTTTGGCTTCTACTTGTCTCTGATTTGCATTTTCTTATCGAATTATCTGATCCTCGCAGAATGTTTCAGAGCTACAAAATTAAAATAATTAATTAGAACATACGTCGTTTCTCTGTCTTAGTAATTCTTCTTGTCTACTTTAGAGTATAATATATACTATTCCTTCTGTCTCCAGTTAACAATATATATTGTGGATTTCCTTCGTATAATTTGATATAAGTCGGCCTCATGCATGTAATTTTGTCTGATAATCAATGGAGTCGCAATCGTATACACTTTGAAGAAAAACATATTAGTTTTGCATAATTTAATTAAGGAGAAAACATTGAAACAAGTGTGCACTTTCCTATAGGAGAAAATAATTCCTTCTGTATATTTTTTACAAGTTTCTATGCTGATTAAAATTTTAATTTGTGGGGATTAAATCGCCGGAAATAATCACTATTAAATGGTTACGGCGGACTGTAAAAAAACTGCATGCCACAAAATGATAACGGCAAACCTTATAGTTGGGATTTTGAAAACCGCCACGATATCAATTAGTGGGGTTACTGACCGCCGCAAAACGTAAAAACACCCTCCGCAAATAAGCTATTTTTTTTGTAGTGCTAAAAAGAAAAGTTTCTTTTTTAAATAAAACAAACATAATTCAATCAACTTTTATGTTTTCTAGCATCAAAAAACTCATAGCAAGTCCCATCTTTTTTAGTGAAAGAAAATTTGACTTAAATTAGCTAACCTACTTCCTATTTTGGACCGAAGTTGATAAGAGACTAAACATGGGGCAACATAAGTCATCTTGAAAGTTTTTATAAATACTCATCTGAGCAGGAAGAGACGCGATTTTCTCGGATATAATAAGTTGATGCACGGAAAAATGACTGAACATTGGAACAAGCATGCTATGCGTTTGGCATATGGGAACATAGATGAGACGATGTAACTTGAGGTCATGATATTTATGATTTCAAGTTCGTAAGACGTGCGCAGTGGCGAAATTCGAAATTTCCTCATTGGTGTTAACTAGAAAGAAGTAAAAATAAATTCATGTGAAAGGTTGTTCATTATAGGTTATATATCTTTAAGATCTAATATTTTATCAATAAAATATATATAAATTTTTAACGAAAGGTGATCAATTAGGTTGTAGCTTCGCCCCTAAGTGTGTGACATGGACAACATGGTTCATGAGGGGAGTTAGCCATGACTCATGAGCTACTCATCAATAAGAAGAAATTAAAATAGTGGCGCAACTACTTTTGTAATTTTATGCATCTCCATGTACTGAAAGACTCATGGGTCTTGACATATACTGGTTTGATTTTTGCTTACATAATAGGATAAGAATTACGGTGTGTTTGGTACGAACGAAAATATTTTTTGAAAAATATTTTCTAATTTTTTTATATTTGATTGGTTTAAATATTTTAAAAAATAATATTCCCTCATCAACTCATTTTTCTTCAATTAGAAGAAAATATCTTTCCTATAAAAAAGGAAAAATATTTTTCAAAATTCTTTTTCAATCTTCCACGTCCACCAACTCCCACCAAACACACCCTTAATCCTTACATATCATGATATCAAGAGTCTGAGGCACCTCAAAAGTAGGCATCAAACACTTAATTATGGAGCAAAATATTGTTCTCATCTCAATTGGAAAAAAAGAAATCCTTTCACCAATTTCTTTGGGTACAAATATATGGCCCCAACTAATGTACAACTTATTAAAGCCTTTTTCTTTGTGAAAAAATTGTTTGGAGGAAAATCTATTTGCAAAAAGGCGTGTTTGGATAACATCTGGTTATCGAAATTAGCTGGTACTACGACTGTCCATATTGTATAATCTAGTTTGACTTGAAAGGCTTTGCTTTATTTATTTGTGTCTACCACGAACAATGATTTACAGTATTTATTAGGGGACGTTCGGGCAGTTTGATTGCATATGAAATTTTGATTGGATTTTTAATTTTGGATTGACAAAGTAACAATTTAAATCCAATCCCAATAAGTTCGATTGGATCAGAATTTTTAAGTTAGGTTTCAGATTAATCGATTTGGATATTTTGGATTTTCGGTTTTAAGCTTATAACTTGAGATGTTTCTTCTTTTACAAAAATGAATATATCCAAATGAATTACTCATTTTAAACTGTCTGAAAAGTTCTTCATTTTTACCTCAATCATCCAAATAAAATATTAAAGTAATGAAATTATCATTAAGAAAATAAAAAAAAAATACAATAGAGATGTTAATACGACAGATAAGAAGTAGAAATAGTATAACCATGTCCAAATAGAAAGTGTTCTCATAATAACTTAGTAATTAATATTGAATATATATGATAGTATTTAGTGCGTAGGGTATTAAACTTACTACTATTGACATATGAATAATAGACTAAATATAAAGTATAAGAATTTCGGATTTTCAGATATCCAATAATTTGAAGTATCAAATTAAATCTAATATCCAATCAAAATTCAAAAATTTTAAGACTTAAATTCAAAATCCAATCAGTAATCCGAATTCAAACAAAATCCAAGAAATTTGAATTTCGGTTTGGATTTTGGGTTGGCCCAAAATATGCCCACCCCTAATATTTATTTTAAGATAACAGATTTAGAATGAAAAATTATTTACTCTACTAACTAATACTTGTTAAGAATAGAATTCTATTTAGAGTGAATGTCTATCTTGTAGAGAGTTTTACTTTGAGGTTAAATCATTTTTCCTCCTATAAATAGAGGGGTCTTACCCCATTGTAAATCATCCCAAAATTCAATAAGAATTTTCCCTCTCCCTTTCTCTGCAATATTGCTCTTGTTCTTTTATTATTTTTATAACACGTTATCAACACGACCCTCCTACTCTTCTTCTTCTTTTGCCTCACGCCACCCCAGCCTCCACCATCGAGCTCCCTCTCCAGCGACCATTGCTGGTTTCATCTTCTTCATCGTCTTTACGACCCCATCTCCAACCAATGACCTCGCTACTTCACCTCCTTCATCGCCGTCACGTCCAAACGACCATCGTCGTCCAGTAGCGTTGCTTTTGCTGTATCCACAGTAGCATCGCTTCTGCTGTATCCACAGTAGCGTCATCGTTTGTTCGAGCTTTGGTTGGGGTCGTCGAAACAGTTCATATTCAGTCAAGGTCGTTGAGTTTCAGTGTTTCGAGATTCCGTTCGAATCCGGGCTCTAAACTACACGAGACTCTACCGTCTCAAGAAGCTCTTTAAGAAGATTAAGGAGAAATTCTCCCACACGAATTTCGCTAATTCCACGCATTATTCGGGTCACACAGTAGAAGACTGTAGAACTGGAGGATGATCTCGTGGATAGTTTCGTTCTTGCTTGGAGGCTTCTCATGATCGCAGTCACGCTTTAAGAGATAAGTATCGATTTTATGTTTGATTAAAATCTGTGATTGTGTGTTGTCTGTATTACATGCAAGTAATCATGGCTATTTGCTACCGCTGTTCATACCTGTTTTCCATCAATTAGTGTCAGGACTTGCTTTCCAGTCCCGTAACCAAGTGAAAGAAGATTCGTGGACAGTCTAACTAAATAACATGATATATATATTTGTATATATGTAGGATTATATACAGGAATATGCTGTCGTGATTGGTGCATATTGTAGTCGCGTAATTCTGAGTTATTCGACTATGTCTATGAGTTTGGTTTCGCCGATAATTTTGACGCCTAAATCTAGATATTGTTTAGATCTATTTGAAAATGATGTATGCATCAAATGATCGAATACTGATGTTTCCTTTTGGTACCCTGTAAACGATAACTAGACAGGGTATAAAAGCATTCGTTTTCATTGTTTAAATACAAAGTCCTCTTGGTAAGTTGGCCATGTAAAGTAATGAAAAAGGGGAACCTGGTCGCTGTGATAAGATAACTTAAGTTGCCGAGTAAGTTTCTAACTTGTGGATTTAAGCAATATTATTTGTTAATTAAAAGGAACACGTAGGGTTGAAGGAAGGTCCTTGGCGGTGCAGTAGCTATGAAAGCATAGTTTTCTCCTTGGTTTAACTCAGAGACGCCTTTCTTTTGGATTTGACGGCGGATATTAGGTTTCTGCCAATGGACCAAGCTTTATTTGGGTAGAAGCTTTGGGATTGAGCATAATGATTGTCAATTATTCTTTGAACTTCCTTCATGATTAAATTCTGGATTTAAGGTAAGTATTTTACTTTTCTCTTTCAAATTCTTGATATTCTATAATTTGATTTTATATAGAAGCAAAGACAACAAAGTTTGATTATAATTCTAATGGAATTTGTAAGAAATTATACCCACTTAAAGTGGTAAAATTTCTATGCCTTGCCATGATCAAATTCATGTATGATTGTGGGCAAAGAATTTATAACCCATCCCATTGAATTTTCTCCATTCTCATTCCCTTTAGAGAATGTGATAGCAGCATGTGATAAGTATGAAAGAAGACAAAATTATTAACATGAAGGTATCAATGGATGTGTACACGGCAATAGATGAAATTATTATCGTCATCATTGTGATAATGAGAATAATAAGGATTCTCAAAATAATCCTTCACTCTGTGAAAGTAATGTTTGTCATCAATTTGTCATGAAATTTCGTAAAACACATACACATGACTATGGTCCATTCACGATGTGAATGTGACAACATCTAATTTATGAATACATATTCATTCTTGGAAGAATGTGAACGTGCTAGTAGTAGTGAATATACCACACTAACCTCTAACAGGAGGTTTGAGGGAAAATAAGAAAATAATGTCATTATTATGGCATAAATGGTCATTGATCACGTACTTATTGTGATTTGCCAAAACATTATGGCAATGCGATTATTACATGGAAAAAGTAATAGAAGCAACATATCTTGCCTATATTGATTTTTACCATGACCATAATGGTATAACTTTCTCTTTAAAAGAGATATTCACCATATGGATGTTGATGAATATGTGGTAGTACCAAATTAATTGAGAACTCTGTAAGAGCCAATTATACTATTTTGGAGAAACACAATTGATTACCAACAAGGTATTGTGTTGTAGTAAGTCTTAAAGAAACTTATTTAGTTTCCAAAGTATACGCGAAACCGGTTGATTATATTGAGACTATAGATAACAGAAAGATTTTATATCTTCTATTACTACAACTTGTAGCGGAATAATATGTATGTAAAATTATACCCGCATTATTCTCTAATTTTTACTATACAAACAAAAGAATGCCACAATATAGTGTATGTTTATTGATATAAAAACCCATATCATAATAAACATGTAGTTTATTGATAATTGCACATGTCATGGTGTAAACATGAACTTATCAATATTGATAATTCATTCAGTTGGCATAATCATTTTAGCCATATCAATTTAAATACGATGTGCAAAAATAATAAAAAATTCACATGGGTAAATATTAAAGAACTAGAATGCGAATTCTCTTATATTGCTTGTTCTCATTAATTAATTGACCAACTAAAGTTGGGATTGAATCCCATGAATTCTGAAAATATCAAAGGTGAATATGGGCCCATTCACCTATCATGTAGACCACATAAGATGCATCTATGAGATGATTACATTTGTGATTATTATTAACCCGCAACCTGGCCGGTGCTTGCGAGGTAACTTGCTCAATAATTCAATTTAGAGCACAATTTTCAGATTTTCTATTCAAGATAGTCTATCTTGATAAGTTAGTTACATCACAACGGGTTTAGCAAGATAATTTATTGAGTGCCTCCACTTAATAGCTAAACTATTGCTTATGTGAACAAAGTTATCTATATCCGTTTGATATATGTTATATACGAAAGTATATTACATTCTCCCATAAGTGGTTCAAGGTCAGGAACCAAATAATTCCATCTTATTATTATTGATGTGCAGTGTATATTGATTAATACCACAACGCAAAAAGATGGATTCTCAAAGTTGAGAAAACAAGTTAGTTTTTCTAACATGAGGGTGGAGATATGATAAACAATTAAGAAAATGTTACGTCGAACGTATTATCATTTGTATATCAAGATCCTCGAATAGGATAATATGAACTTGAAGTTCATAAAAGGTTAATTCATTTGCAACATATTGCAAAGCATGCCATACACATTTATTGACCCAAAGAAAGTAACTATATTCTAATTACAAATGCTCATATTAAGTCCTGGAAGGACAAAGTCTATGGTACGCTTAAAGCGTATAGATAAATCGGTTTCAAATAAACTTCTTGATAAAGAAGATGAGCAAATGATCATAATAAAAGAGGCAAGTGATCTAGAAGGTCACATGGCATAACACTTCATAAAATTTCATGAAAGATTCAGGTATTTGAATATATAAATGAAGAGATCTCTATGTTATGTCTTTATGAAAATTTATTGGAACTGATATAACATGTTCATCGACGACATCTATCATAACGCTAAGTATAGATGAGGATCTTAAGGCTATCGAATATAGACACAAAAGTATTTGCCAAATGGAAGAGATACAATTCAAGTAGAATTGATTCCATATGAAAGACATGTAGTTTTGGACATGTAGTTCAAATACTTAAAAGTATAAAATCAATGGTATGTGCAATCAGGTTTCGATATCTTGTTTGTCTAGCATGACATGAAAACTTGATACGCATCTAAAGTCTATTATATGGCTTATATGACAATCCATGAAGGATTTAAGTTGCTTGAAGCATATACAATTCTTGATCTTGAGGTACCACTTCCTTAATGCAATTTATGCACAAATATATCATGCTATAACTATAAGTATGATAATGTGATAGCGAGGATACCTCTATGAAATATTGAAGAGCCATTCCACGATATTTGTGAAGACGTTATATATCTATCACGAGTGATGATTTCAAGGTGCAAATATTCATTCAAGTTAATATGGTTGATTTATTTATCGAATCTCTACCAATGATCTCTTGAAGATGGTGCACAAGATTGTAATGCGAAGGCTCAAGGATGTGAATTGATGCTCTCATCAGGGGGAGTTAATACGCGTTGTACTCTTTTTCCCTTACAAGGTTTTGTCCCACTGGGTTTTCCTTGCAAGGTTTTTAACGAGGCAAACAATAAGCGCATTTATAAACATGTGTATTCTTTTTCCTTTTCTAGAATTTTTTTCTCATTGGGTTTTGTTTTAGTTAAAGTTTAACGAGGCACATTACTTATTGTGTAGACATTCAAGGGGGAGTGCTAAGAATAGAATTCTATTTTGAGTGAATGTCTATCTTGTAGAGAGTTTTACTTTGAGGTTAAGTCATTTTTCCTCCTATAAATAAAGGGGTCTTACCCCATTCTAAATCATCCCAAAATTCAATAAGAATTTTCTCTCTCTCTTTCTCTTCAACATTAATCTTGTTCTTTTATTATTTTTATAAGAATACCGGATTTAATTATTGTTGGCTTCTGTTGGGTGAATGGTACTTTTGCTTTTGCCGCAAGATTTTTAAAAACATTTCAACATATAGTCCTATACACAGAAACTTGGACTAGTGAACCTATTTTGGTAGACTATTAGGCAGGGCGGATTTATTTAAGGTTTGTCACGTGACACTGCTTAATTAGAAAATTTTATTTTTTTATATATGTTAAAAAGCAGAAATGAAAATGCATTATTTTAAATTGGTCAGGCGCTTGATTTTTCTGATATAGGTCGTGGGTTCAAAGCTAGAAAGCTTCATGTGTTACAAAACTTAGCTCAAAGTAATAAACAAAAGATAGACAACAAAGTAGAGAGAAATAGAGAAGAGAATATATTTCTTCTATGTATCCAAGTGTATTACAAAATGATTTCTCATCCTCTATTTATAGTACTACATAGAGGTATACTAAAAGAATTCCATAAATATGTCATTAAGCTTTTGAAATCATGGAGGAAGATCATGGGGGAGATCATGGAGGTGTGGGAGTTACAACCATAAGTATTGGAGTAGTGGGAGTTATGGAGATAATGGATAAAAGTAGTGGGTGTTATAGGAGTTATGGACATCCACCATAATCTAATATTTCATAACACTCCCCCTTGGATGTCCAAAGATAATGTACCTCGTTAAAACCTTAACTAAAATAAAACCCAATGGGAAAAAATTCTAGAAAAGAAAAAAGAGTACACATATCTAACAAAATGCATTTTTGTTGCCTCGTTAAAAACCTTGCAAGGAAAACCCAGTGGGACAATAACTTGTAAGGGAAAAAGAGTGCAACGCGCATTAACTCCCCGTGAAAAGAGCATCAATTCACATCCTTGAGCCTTCACATTCCAATCTTGTGTACCAGCTTCTTGATGGTTGACGTTGGTAGAGATTTTGTGAACAAATCGGCCATATTATCACTTGAACGAATCTGTTGCACATTGATATCACCATTCTTTTGAAGATCATGTGTGAAAAATAACTTTGGTGAAATATGCTTTGTTCTATCTCCTTTTATGAATCCTCCCTTCAATTGGGCTATGCATGCTGCATTGTCTTCATACAAAATCGTGGGTAGTTTGTCACATTTCAAACCACATTTGTCTCGAATATGATGTATTATAGACCTCAACCACACACACTCTCGACTTGCTTTATGAATAGCGATTATTTCAACATGATTAGATGAAGTAGCCACAATTGATTGCTTAGTCGATCGCCAAGATATGGCAGTGCCTCCACATATAAACACATAACCTGTTTGAGATCGAGCCTTGTGTGGGTCAGATAAATATCCAGCATCAGCATAACCAACAAGATCAGGACTGCAATTATTGCTATAAATAAGCCCATATCGGTAGTCCCTTTTAGATACCGCAATATATGTTTGATTCCCTTCCAATGTCTCCTTGTGGGAGAGGAGCTATATCTTGCTAAGACATTAACTGAAAAAGTTATGTCAGGCCTTGTAGTATTTGCAAGATACATTAGTGCGCCAATTGCACTAAGATATGGTACTTCAGGACCAAGTAGCTCTTCATTTTTTTCTTGCGGTCGGAATGGATCCTTATTCACATCAAGTGATCGAACAACCATCGGAGTACTTAACGGATATGCTCCATCCATGTAAAACCGTTCAATACCTTTTCTATATAGGCAGATTGATGAACAAAAATTCCGTTTGCCAAATATTCAATTTGCAAACCAAGACATAATTTTGTCTTTCCGAGATCTTTCATCTCGAGTTCCTTCTTTAAATAATCAATTGCCTTTTGGAGTTCTATGGGAGTTCCAATAAGGTTTATGTCATCGACATATACGGCAAGTACAACAAATTTCGATGTTGTTTTCTATATAAAAACACATGGGCAAATGGCATCATTTATATAGCCTTCCTTTAATAAATACTCACTAAGACGATTATATCACATTCGTCCTGATTCCTTTAGACCATACAAAGATCTTTGCAATTTGATTGAAAACATTTCCCGGGACTTTGAATTATGAGTGTTTGGCATTTTGAATCCATCGGGAATTTTCATGTATATCTCATTATCAAGTGAGCCATAAAGATAGGCAGTAACCACATCCATTAAATGCATGTCAAGCTTTTCAAGGACAGCAAAACTAATGAGATAACGGAAAGTTATAGCATCCATTACGGGTGAATATGTCTCTTCATAATCGACACCAGACCTTTGAGAAAATCCTTGTGCAACAAGGCGTGCCTTATATCTTTGTACCTTGTTTTTCTCATTTCTCTTGCGTACAAAGACCCATCTATAGCCAACAGGCTTAACACTATTAGGTGTTTCAACTATAGGCCCAAAAACTTCACGTTTTGCAAGTGAATTCAATTCTGATTGGATTGCTTCTTGCCATTTTGGCCAATCAAGTCTTTGTCGACATTCTCCAACAGATTGAGGTTCAAGATCCTCACTTTCTTGCATAATGCTAGATGCAACATTATATGCAAAGACATAATCAACTACTATATCCACTCGATTAAAATTTGTCTCAATATCGATTGGATTTATTGATAGTTCCTTATTTTCCTGAGTCTCGGGCTCAATGGATTCTTCATGAATCTCAGAATTTATTAAATCGTGAATTTCCTCATGAGATTCTTTCGTAGTGTCATTTTGATCATTTGCTTTCCTTTTTCTAGGATTTCGATCTTTGGAACCTAATGGCCTGCCACGTTTTAGGCGTGCTTTCGACTCATTAGATATGACACTAGAAGATTGTCCAATAGGGACATCAATACGGATTGGAACATTCTCTGCGGGGATGTGAGATTTTGTTATCCTTTTCAAGTCAGTGAATGCGTCAGGCATTTGATTTGCTATTCTTTGCAAATGGATAATATTTTGCACCTCTTTTTCACAAATAGAGGTATGTGGATCAAGATGAGATAATGATGGATTTTTCCACAAAATTTTCCGTTTGGTTTCACCAACTTCTCCCCTTAATTTTGGGAAAAGTGTCTCATCGAATCGACAGTCTGCAAATCGTGCAGTGAACAAATTCCCTGTCAATGTTTCGAGGTAGCGAATAATGGAGGGTGATTCAAACCCAACATATATTCCTAACCTTCTTTGCGGACCCATTTTGGTGCGGTATGGCGGTGCTACAGGCACATATACTGCGCATCCAAAAATTCTTAAATGGGATATATTAGGTTCATGACCCAAAACTAATTGCAACGGGGAATATTTGTGATAATTCGTCGGTCTGAGACGAACTAGCATTGCTGCATGCAAAATGGTGTGACCCCAAACCGAAGTGGGCAGCCTCGTTTTCATGAATAATGGTCTTGTAATCAACTGCAGACGTTTAATTAAAGATTCTGCAAGACCATTTTGAGTGTGAACATGAGCTATAGGATGTTCCACTTTTATCCCAATTGATAAGCAATAATCATTAAATGCTTGGGATGAAAACTCAGCAGCATTATCTAGTCTAATAGACTTAATTGGATTATCAGGAAATTATGCTCGTAATCGAATTATTTGTGCCATTAATTTTGCAAACGCAAGGTTGCGTGATGACAATAGGCACACATGAGACCATCTAGAGGATGCGTCTATTAAGACCATAAAATATCTAAAGGACCCACTAGGTGGGTGAATAGGTCCACAAATATCCCCTTGTATACGTTCCAAAAACGTAGGTGACTTAATTCCAACCTTTGTTGGTGATGGTCTAATAATTAACTTGCCTTGATAACAAGAAGTGCAAGAAAATTCATTATTTAAAAGAATCTTTAAATTCTTTAATGGATGCCCATATGAGTTTTCTATAATCCGTCTCATCATAATTGATCCAGGATGTTCCAATCGATCATGCCAAAGTACAAAAGTATTGGAATCAGTAACCTTTTGGTTTACTGTGGAATGTGCCTCAATTGCACTAATTTTTGTTCAATACAGGCCACAAGATAAAGATGGGAACTTCTCAATAACCCTCTTTTGGCCAGAGACATTCTTTGTAATGATGAGGTATTCAAGATTATTCTCATCTATTGTTTCAATATGATATCCATTTTGACGGATATCTTTAAAACTCAACAAGTTCCTCTTGGACTTGGAAGAGAACATTGCATTCTCTATGATAAATATTGTTCCTTTAGGCAGAGTTATAGTTGCTCTTCCGGAGCCTTCAATCAATTTACTACTACCAGAAATCGTAGTAACATCTTCCTTACACATACTTAAATGAGAGAAATATTTCTTCTATTTGAATATCGTATGTGTTGTACATGAATCAATTAAACAAATATTTTTACAATTGGACGTTGATCCAAGTTTTCTTTGTGAGAAATCCATATTTGCTTCCCATGGTTTGACATACAAAAGAAATATACGAAACATATTAGTATTTTTTTCTATAGATATGAGAATAAACAAATTTAAGTCTATGATTCAACATAATAGTTTCAGTGCGGTCATTATAAAAAAAATCTGTTATCATAGTTATTCTCCTTTTAATATCAAAGTATTAACAATTAGTAGTAGCATAAAGAGTCTTCACAATATTTCTTTTATTACTATATTTAATGTGCTACAAATAAAGCATAAGATGAATGTGTAATCTAAAGTTATATATTTTAAAACCATAATACAGATTATTTGTCAAGTTGATAAAACTCTTAAGGTACATATCGATATTTTTTTTATATTTTATTTCAAGCATATTATAATTTTAACGAATACTTGTTTGATACTTAGCTTTACTAGCTTAAAGCAGAAAATATAAAATTTGAACCATATCACAATAATAGATAACTTATATAAACTATGATAATTGTTTATTCATTAACTACTACGAATAAGTAAAAATAAAAATATCAAACTGCTCAATCTTCTTTAACCATGGATCCATCACCGATCAAGTGATCTATTTTCCCCTCAGGGTGCTCAAAGAAGTCTGCCACATCCAAGTGGGTGATGTCAAAATTATTGTCAGAGACAAAATTGGTTTCAGGGCCTTTACTCTTTAGAGATGCTTGATAAAGCTCAACCAAATGTCTTGGTACACGGTAAATTTTTGCCCAGTGCCCTTTTCTACCGCAACGATAACATATAGTTTCTGAACTATTTGCTTTTGGATTCTCATAATTCCATTTCCGCTTTTGGTGGTTATATCTCTTTGGGGGGTGACTAACACAAGGAAAATTTCTTCCTTGTCCACGTCCACGGCCATGACCCCGACCACGACCACGACCATGATTATAGTCATAGCCTTTTCCACGCTTAGCATAATGGGAATACACCTTATCTACTTCAGGCAATGGTGTAGACCCAGTGGGTCAATTTTCGTAATTTCTCATGAGCAGGTCATTGTTTCGCTCAGCCACAAGGAGAAGAGAAATCAGCTCAGAGTACTTTTTGAAGCCTTTCTCTCTGTACTGTTGTTGCAGAATCATATTGGAGGCATGAAACGTTGTAAACGTTTTTTCAAGCATATCATAATCAGTTATAGTATCTCCACAGAGTTTCAATTTAGAAGTAATTCTAAACATTGCAGAATTATATTCAGAAACAGACTTAAAGTCTTGGAGCCTCAGATGAGCCCAATCATATCGTGCTTGTGGCTTAGTGACCAACTTTAAGTTGTCATATCTCTCCTTTAAGCCATTCCACAAGATAAGTGGATCTTTGACTGTGAGATATTCAATTTTCAAACCTTCATCAAGGTGGTGGCGCAAGAAAATCAAGGCCTTAGCACAGTCTTGGGTGGATGCATTATTTCTGTCTTTAATGGCGTCTCCAAGACCCATTGCATCCAAATGGATTTCAGCATCCAACACCCATGTCATGTAGTTCTTGCCCGAAATTTCAAGGGCAACAAACTTTCTTTTCATAATGTCAGACATAATTAAAACAAAATTAGGAGGAGAAAAATACCTTAATTTTCTCAAAGAGATTCTTGAGATAGTAGAGCTTCGTGCTGATAACGTGTTACAAAACTTAGCTCAAAGTAATAAACAAAAGATAGACAACAAAGTAGAGAGAAATAGAGAAGAGAATATATTTCTTCTATGTATCCATGTGTATTACAAAATGATTTCTCATCCTCTATTTATAGTACTACATAGAGGTATACTAAAAGAATTCCATAAATATGTCATTAAACTTTTGAGATCATGGAGGAAGATCATGGGGGAGATCATGGAGGTGTGGGAGTTACAACCATAAGTATTGGAGTAGTGGGAGTTATGGAGATAATGGATAAAAGTAGTGGGTGTTATAGGAGTTATGAACATCCACCATAATCTAATATTTCATAACATCATGTATTATTTTAAAATTTTTACTCGATCAGCAGTAAACTTTTTGTAAACTCTTATGACAATTGTTGTAAAGCCATTTGATTATGTGTTGTACTATTCTTTTTATTTTTTCCTTCATCTTCTTTATAGCCAATAAAATTAATTAGGAACAATATATGAACTTTTAGTGATTATTAGGAACTTTATATTAGAAAAATAGTATTTAGTATTATTTTTAATGAAGTTATTTTTGAATACTTTTCACAAAACAAAATTCATCGAGAAGAGTTGTTGTACTGTACTTGAGTTGTGTTTTATTAATTTGATTTGAATTGTATTTTTTTTTTGCTTTGTTTTAGGTATAATATTGTAAGTAGTGTTTTGTTTATTTATTTACTTTTAAAGTGTGATATCATTTATAAAAAAATTTACGTATACCACGAGCGTTCTTTTTCTTCTCCAAATAATGCTTAAAACTTCTTCTTTTTGACCTACATGAGAGATTATCTCTATCTTATACTGTAGAAGCCCAACTTTCTCTTGGCCTCCACGATTCTTTAGCTGGTTTCATTTGGGTTGAGGAAGTCTGGCACTACTCTACTGGAAGCCAAAAAATTGCAAAAACGTAACACCTTTAGGGTTGGTTTTTAACCTTTGACCCAGCTTGCTTTATGGGTAGAATTTTTGGGTCAAAGGTTAAAATTGTTGCCCATGGGAAAGAAGTGAAAATAGCACGAAGCTATTTAGTTTTTGGATCGGTAATTAGAAAATAGTCAGTGTTTACAAAGTCATAGGAAAATAGTCATTATTTTGCCGCAATACGAAAAGTTCCAGTATAATATACTGGAGATTGGAGCACCTGTATATGCATTTCCAGCATATTATGCTGGAACTCCAATACACTGAAAGTTCCAGCATAATATAATGGCGATTCGAGCACACGTTTATGAACCTCCAGTATATTATGTTGGAATATCTTTTGGATTTTGAACAGTATTTGTTAGATAATACGCTTAACGCTAGAGGGGGGGGTGAATAGCGTTATAATAGAAATTAGCGTAAACTTGCGGAATTTAAAAATTGCAGGAAATAAATAAGTGCGATAAGTAAATAAATTAGAACAAACGCACTGATGTATCCTGGTTCACCACAACCCGTGGCTAGTCCAGTCCCCGAGAGACTCTCTCGAGATTTCCACTAACTTGTTAAGCTTACGGGTGCTCAACAAACCGTTACAACTTGAGGACACAAGCCTCAACAACCTTTGCTCGGAGATACAACACTCCAAGACTTCAACCAAGAAAACACAAGTTTCTTCTTACAACACAAGGGACTAACACTTCCCTTCAAGTGTACAAAAATACTTAGCACTCAAACAAGACACTCCTTTGAGAGTAGATATGAGTAAAAAGAATACGCTCAAGATCGCAACAACTTTCGACAAGAATTTGGCTCTCAAAAGCATATGTAATGAATATAAAATGATAAGCAATAAAGTATGCAAGCTTTAGCAATTGTATGATCAGTTGTTGTGTTTAGAAGACTGAATTGAAGCTGTATTTATAGTTGAAAAACTTTGCATTACCGTTGCCTAATTGCCAATTAAGAATTGCTGATTTTACTCTGTGACAATCGATTATCAAATTACCACAATCGATTGTTTGCCAGTTCTTCCAAAAATCAATCCCAGATTTTACGCATAATAATCGATTATCTAAGATCAATAATCGATTACTGGCAACGTTCAAAAAATCATTTCCAGATTTAACTTAAAACAATCGATTGTCAGAAATCTACAATCGATTACTCAGCAACGTTCAAAAAATCCTTTCCAGATTTTAATTAAAACAATCGATTATAGGAAATCAATAATCGATTACTCAGCAACGTTCAAAAAATCCTTTACAGATTTTAATTAAAACAATCGATTATAGGAAATCAATAATCGATTACCTGACGGTATTTGAAAACATTTTGGCAATGCTCAGTTATACAATCGATTATATTAAGTTAACAATCGATTATATATCAGTCTTGAAAAATTAATTTAGACACTGCCTCTTGACAATAGGTTCACAATCGATTATTTAATAACATTGAAAAAGTCTGGAAGATACTGCCTCAACACAATCGATTGTCATAAGTTCACAATCGATTATTTTGTGACTTTGAAAAATCTGATGGACACTGTCTCTTCACAATCGATTGTCATTAGCTTCACAATCGATTATTTTTAGCTTTGAAAAGCTTTGATGGACACTGCCTCATCACAATCGATTGTCATAAGGTTCACAATCGATTGTCATGCAGATTTGAAAAATCTGATGCTCACTGCCTTAACACAATCGATTGTCATAAGTTCACAGTCGATTGTCAAGCAGCTGACTTAAACATAATCGATTATCATAAGTACATAATCGATTATCTTAGTCCAGATTTCAGAGGCATGTTTAAAAATCATTTTGACTAAAGTAAATATGCATTATTTAAAATCATTTTGCTCTAAATTAAATATGCATGATTTGTTAAAAATATTTTTACGAGAGAAGCCAAGTCTTGAGTTTAAGTTGGCGGATCAAGATCACAATTAAATACCGACTCATATAAAACTTATCTCGATCTTTGTCTTGTGCTTGAATCTCGTTATATATCAATTTTGCGTTTGTGTTTGGACCTCGTCATATGTCAATTTGCGCATAGTTTGTCATTCATCAAAACCTACAAATATGAACACACGTTTAGTATAATGCCTTGAGATCGTGTTTCCAACAGTATTTTCGTTCAGATTTAGACAAGAGGGGTTGTTCTGATGGTAAGCAACCCTCGCTTCCAACCGAGAGGTTGTGAGTTCGAGTCTCCACAAGAGCAAGGTGAGAAGTTCTTGGAGGGAAGGATGCCGGGGGTCTATTTGGAAATAGCCTCTCTACCCCTGGGTAGGGGTAAGGTTTGCGTACACACTACTCCCAGACCCTACTAAGTGGGATTATATTAGGTGGTTGTTGTTGTTATTGTTGTTGTTGTTGTTGTTGTTGTATTTTCGTTCAGATTTATCTTTACATAAAAAGTGACTAATTTTCGATTACTTTTGAAACTGTAATTATTTTTAAATTACCACTTATAATATGACTATTTTTTAATTTCACCCCAAGCAAAGGATAAAACCAGTTAAACTTGAAGTTTTTCCATTAGAAAATTGTACAAAATTCAAGACTAGCAACTCTGAGGGCTATTTGAGGACTTCACGCACCGAAAGCATAGGAAAAATGCGCCTAAACTCTGTAACATTCAACAAGTGAGGAAAACTTCGCCCCAACCTGATTTTGGAACCGATTTAATTTCACTCGATGTGATTAAATCAACTTTATTAAAGAAAATCATTAAATAAATCACTATAGGATTCTTATTTAAATAATGTATTCTGCTTTAACAGGGACCTTGAAGCTCCTATTGTTCCATTATTATTAGGGGTATACATTATACATAGGTTGGATTGGTTCGAGTTTATAATTACCAAATCAAATCAATTATGTCGGGTTATTAAATCTAAAGATCAAACCAAACAAATAAAGTTCAGGTTTTTTAATTTCGATTTTCGTGTTTTTTCGAGTTTTTTGGGGTTTTTTTCTGGTGAAATCTCGTAGCACAAAACATATAACGGGGAAATGTACTTGTGATCACAATCTAAAAGTATTAAGTCATGCTAAAATAAGTAGACTAATAAGGAAGTATTAATTACATGACTAAACGCTAAAGAAAAAATAAAACTAGATTTTTATATAAATTATTGCAAAATAAAAAATAGATATTCAATATATTGTCATTCTTCGTATTGGATTGAATACTTTTTGTTAGCATTAGTATCGATTTGATTTTGGTTTGGGCTTTTGTTAGCTTTATTTAAGTTACTAATATTAATGTCTATAAAATTTATTGGAACATTCAAAAGTTCTAAGTCCAACCTCGAAATAAAACCTTAAAAGATAAAACTATAAAAAAATGTAAGAAATATTTATAATCTACATCACAATAAATATATTTATATATATTAAATGTAAAAATTTATATATGTAATGCCGGGCTGATTTGGTTTCAGTTTGATTTTCTTTAGTTAAAACCAGACCAAACTAATCATGGCCGGGTTTTTTTCCCTACACCAAACCAAATCAAACCAAATCATAGTTTTTCTCGGTTTGACTCGAATTATCGAGTTGGTGCGATTTGTCAATTTTATTTGTACACCCCTAATATTATTATCATGATAAAATGGTAGGGCAATCTCCACGGAGAATTTCTAATATTAAAAATTCACTACGAATAACATATCGAAATATACCTTTAAGCTGGGTACAATACAAAATATTTACCTCCTATAGCAAATTATTACACCATATTTATTATAAACTAAATTTTTTTAAAATATTATTATCTATAGCTAATTTTTATATTTTATAACAAAATAGATATTTATAGCATACACTACTATATAGGCGTGAAATGCGCTATTTATATTTTTTTTCTCTTTCTTTCAGTTAACACATGTTCTTTTCTCAAATCACAACAAAAATTTCTTTTCCCTCTCCACGATTTCTCTCTCACATCAAGATTATAGGAACAAAATTTTTCAAAATTGTTCCTCAACGTTTTTGCTCCAAAAGTTCGTGATAATTCGCAAATCTTTTGGCCGGTTCACGCCAAATTACTACGCTATTCTTTTTTTTCTGTTCACTTTTTTTTTAAATTTTTGCCATAGTCAGGTTTTAAGAAAGAAACTTCAATTTGCATCTTTAATGGCTGATTCAACAACTCCGAAGAGGGTTACAAGAGGTATACCCACTAAAACGCTTATTTTTGATTGTCTGTATCACAATCTTTGGCGTCATCATCCACTATTGGTGTAACGAACCAATCAGATATTTCACTTTCTAGATCCTCGTTCCCCTGAATAAGACTTTTCCTATGTGCTTTTATTATTTTATAACTTGTGGGGATAATTAGTTCAGGTTTAGACAAGTTCGGGTTGATATCGAAGCACTTATTTTTTTAATATTGGCTAAAAAGGGCTAAGTTTGACTTGAGTCAATATTTTAAGAAAACGACTCCGGAACCGGAATTTGACGGTTCCAATAGGTTCATATAATAATTTTGGACTTTGGCGTATATTCTGATCGAGGTTTGGATGACCTGGGATTATTTCGGCACTTAAAAGTGAAAGTTGGCATATTGAAGGTTTTAGAGTTCTTTAAAATTGGTTTGAAGTAGGATTTGGTGTTATCGACGTGTGAAATTTTGAACCTAGGAATAGTTCCTTATGGTGATTTAAGACTTGGACGTAAAATTTGGTGTTATTACAAGTAGTCTAAGTATGATGTGGCACGTTCGGGGCGAATTGGGAACTTGAAGTTCATAATTTGATTCAATTTGATTTTGGGGTGTGATTCTTAGTTTCTTTATTGTTTTATGCACTTAGAGAGTTCAAGCAGTTTCATGTTATGTTTATGGACTTGCTAGTGTATTTGTAGGGGTTTCCAAAATCTGGTATGTTGGTTCTGGTTTCCTCCAAAAATCTAGTGTGTTGTTTATTCTTTGCGAGTTGGGCCCTTCGTTCGCAAAGCTCAGGCTTGTTAGTCTTCGCGTTTGCATGTGGTTCCTCGCGTTCGCAAAGTCCATTTTTCCTGGGCCCTGGTAGATAGCCTTCGCAATCACGATGGCCTTTCCACGATCGCGAAGAAGGTAGACCTGGGCAGAAATATTTTAAAGCGAGACTTAGGCTATTTTTGGGTCAATTATTCCACTTCTTAGGAGATTTTAGAGTTTTGTATAGAAAGGTTTCAACCTAGCTATTGAAGGTAAGTAATTCCTACCCAATATAAGTTTAATATGTAGATTTTAACATGTAAAATTGTTAAAATTATGGGTTGAGTTGAAAAATCTTGGTTTTGATAAAAATGAGATTTAACCACGAAAATAATTATGGAATCAGGCAAAAATTATATATTTAAGTTCGTAAGGTTATGGGTAAAATTTATCTTCGAAAATTTCTTGAATCCGGGCATGTGGGGTCGGGGGTGAACTTTAAGAATCTTCCAGTTTGAATTGGTAATTATGCTAATAGTTGAATTGTAAATTTTTGAACATCTATTGATTAATTTATATAATATTTGACTAGTTTCGGATTGTTCGGTACCAAGGTGAGGCTTTAGAATGAATTTATGAGCCAGAAAGTGAGCTTTGAGACAAGGTAAATCTCTTGTCTAACCTTGTAAGAGAAAATTTGTCCCATAGGTAATTTAAATTGCTATTTGTTTTTATTTGTGGGGGGCTATGCCTACACTAGGTGACGGGAGTCCGTGCGTAGCTAGTAGTTATGTTTATGTCCGGGTAGTCTAGGACCCAAATCATAAAATACTTGTAATTTTTGCACCTTACTTGTTAATTAAAGTGCCTAACATTTAGTGGAACTTGATAACGCACTCGTAAAGACCAAGCTTCACTTACTTTGAGCTTTGGAGGGTTACTTGACCGATAATTGAAATTGTGATCCCCTGTTTATAAACCTTGTGATAACTTTTATATTAGTGATTCCTAGAATATTATCTCTTCTCGTTGAGCAGGACAAATGCCTCGCCAGTAGAGTAGATGCATCTATGGTTCGTGCTGCTCAACCCTCGGCAGCGTACACATTATTCTTAGCCGGGCCATACGACCTGGACATAAATCGTGCGTGATAATTTTTTAGCCTAAATACATTTGATATTAATTTTATGACTTAAGGGATTATAATTTTTTTCATGGCCTAAAACTATTGAAGTAGTTATTATGTTATTATTAATTGTTGTCATTCATGTACCCCATGCCTATTAGAATTTTTATATTTTATTATTTCCCCGAAGTAAGTGTCGACGTCGATCCCTCACCAATGCTTCTTCGACATTAGGATGAATACTTATTTTGTACATATTGTTTAAGTATTCACGCTGCACTTCTGCACTTAATCGTGCAGGATCTGAGGCAAGTGCATCTGGAAGTCACACCGGCACACCACTGATGCCCTGAGGCCTAGTGGTGAGCTATTTTCCGGAGCCGTTCTGCAGCAGGCAGAGCCTCTCTTTTGTATTTAGCTTCTGTCTATTTTTGTTTGGACGGTAGTTAGAGTTTTGCATATTCTACTAGTTGCTCATACTATGATGACACAATAGGTCATCTTATATATTAGAACTTAATTCTGTAGTTCGGAGCCTCAAGTACCTCATTTTAGCATTCCTCATCCGGGACTTGGGTGTATACCCAGAATCGATTCAGAAGTCCCTAGCTCGAGTTATCGCATTTTGTTGATATTTGAAAGTTTAAAAGCTTAATGACTTTGAAAGTTTGACTAATGTTTGACTTTATTGATATCGAATTCGTATTTTTTAGTTTTAGAACCCGGTATAGGTCTAATACTATATTTATTACTTGTCTATCAAATTTGGGGAGAAACGGAGTTGGTGTAGCTTGACTCAGATGTTCGGTTGTTAAGATAGAAGTTTTAAAGTTTTCTTGAACATTTCATTTGATTTAGTGGTCAATTCGTAGTTCTAGGTGTTATTTTGGCGATTCGATCATGTGAGCAGGTTTGTATGATGTCTTTGGACTTGTGTGCATATTTGTTTTTGAAGCTCGAGGGCTCGGGTGAGTTTCGGATAGGCTACAGTGAGTTTGGACTTAGAAACATAGCTGGTGCACTTTAGTTCTGGTTTTTGTTGCAGATCTCGCATTGGCGAGCCTCGCATTTGCGAAGAAACCATCACATTTGTGAGCATGGGAATGGAAGGGGGGTACTCGAATTTGTGAGGTAAAATTTCGCATTTGCAAACTTGTCAATTCCACTTTTGCGAAGGCAGAGTTGCATTTGCGGATCAGCAATGTTGGGATGATCTTAGCATTTGCGAAGAAAGGCCTGCATTTGCGAAGTAATCAGGGTTCGCATTTGCGATCACTTTATCCCAAATACGCTCATTGGGATTTTGGAATGAGTTCGCAATTGCAACCTCTTTCTTGCAATTGCGATCTTCGCAATTGCGAACAAGATATCGCAACTGCGATAACTGCAACTATGTAAAACTTGAGTTAGACGGGATTTTTGTTCATTGTTCAAATTTTCAAACTAGAAAACGCTAGAGGTGATTTTCTCAAGAACCCCTCTTCCCCAAATCATTAGTAAGTTATTCTAATCTATTTTCTTTCAATCCTTCATTAAGTTTTCTAAGATTTTAACTTAAAATCTAGTATTTTCATGGTGGAAATTAGGGGTTTGGGTAGAATTAGAAATTTTTGTAAAATTGGGATTTAGACCTCAAATTGAGATCGGATTCTAAAACAAATTACATATTCAGGCTCGGGGGTGAATAGGTAATTGTGTTTTGGTCCAAATTTTGGGTTTGAACCAGGCGGGCCTGGGAGTTGACTTTTGTTGACTTTATCAATAATGACCTAAATTGATCTTTTGCAATCATGGGTAATTCCTAAGGCTTATTTTGAATCGTTTGGTAATTTGCTAGATATTGTTTGTTCTTGAGGCTTGTTTGAAAGGCAAAGTCGTGGTATAGCTTTGAGTGGTCTTTGAAGCGAGGTAAGTGTTATGTATAACCTTGACTTGTGGGAACTAGGAACCCTCTATGTGCTATGTGAATTTCATGTGAGCGGCGTATATGCGAGGTGATGAGTACTTATACACTGCCAAATTACTTGTTTTCCCTAATTTCCACAGTTATTTAATTATCTCCTTCCCCGTCTTAAATGTTATATGCCCTCAATGCTTCATTTATATAACAACGAAAATCAAGGCATATAACATTTGAGTTGACTATCTTATTTTGTCCCATATTTCCATTTCTGTCTTTATTTTATATTACGTACAAGTTGTAGTGTAGGTGACATGCCTTAGCCTCGTCACTACTTCGTCGAGGTTAGGATCGACACTTACAAAGTATATGTGATCGGTTGTACTCATACTACACTCTACACTTGTAGTGCAGATTTTAGAGTCGGTCCCAGCGGCGGCTATTAGCATGCCTAGATTAATCAGCCGAAGGAGACTTGAGGTATAAGTGCTCAGCTTCCGTAGCTCCTGGAGTGCTTCTCCTTTTTATTTAGCTATGTATTTTCATTCAGACAGCTTTATATTTATTTCTGACCCCTGTATTTACTATTTTAGTAGCTCGTGTACTTGTGACACCGGGTCTAGGGATGTATTAAATGCTCAACTAACTTAGCTTCCACATTTTTATTTTGGATTATTGAAGTTAATTTAGTTATTTTTCATTATTAAATTTTAAACGGTTAAAAATGGATAACATATTCTAAAGTTGGCTTGCTTTGAAAGTGAAATGTCAGGTGTCATCATAGTCTCGGCGGTAGGAATTCTGGGTTGTGATAAGTTGGTATCAGAGCACTAGGTTGCTTAGGTCTCACGAGTCACGCACAAACTTAGTAGAGTCTTGAGGATCAGTATATTGACATCTCTACTTATCTTTTAGAGGCTATGTATTTAAGAATAATTTCACTTCTATTCTTTCTGTCGTGCGATTATTATATTATTGCTGATTGAATCCTTTTGTTCTATTCTATACAGATGGAGAAAACACGCACTGCATATTCAAATAGATAGCAGTCTGAGCTCCCACCAGCAGCTCATTCGAGGGGCATATGTTGAGGCCGAGGTTGCGCCAGAGGCCAAGGCAGGGGCAGAGCTCAGCCTGGAGCTTTAGCAGTAGCACCAAAAGTGGATCCTTAGGTGGAGTTTTATGATGACGTTGCAGGCCAAACTGTTCTTGTCGGATCATCTTAGGTACCGGAGGGGTTCATCATCACCCTAGTTCTTCAGGACGCTTTGGTCCATTTGGTGGGCTTTATGGAGAGTGTGGCCCAGGCCGTTACATTTCTTATGGCACCAGCCGTCTTTAAGGCTGGGGTAGGAGCACAGACTCCCACTACCCACACTCTAGAGTCGATGGCTCCCCAGTATCAGACTCCAGCAACCCATCCAGTTAAGGTAGATCAGCAAGTTGTTTCGGCACATGCATGTGATGGTAATGCCATGTCTTCTGAGGGCTTATTTTGATTGGATAAATTTACCGAGCTCTTCCCCGAACATTTTAGTATAGCACCTTCTGAGGACCCACCTAATTATCTTGACCACTGCCATGAGGTGCTGTAGAACATCGTTATAGTTGAGACCAACAAGGTCTATTTTGCTGTGTTTCAGATGATGGGTTCCGTCAAAAGATGGTGGAAGGATTATATATCTACATACCAGCCGGGTCTTCTGCTCTTACTTAGGACCGGCTCTCTCAGCTATTTCTTGAGAATTTCCTTCATATCATACAGAGGGAGAGTTACCGCAGAAAGTTTGAGCGTCTCCAGTAGAGCAGTATGTCAGTCACACAGTAAGAGACGCATTTTGTTTGGATCTAGCCCATCATGTTATTATTCTGCTTCCTACCCAGAGAGAAACAGTGAGGAGATTTATTTAGGGACTCGCTCACCCTATCAATCTTTAGATGGCCAAGGATACTGGGGCTGAGATTTCTTTTCAGATGGTTGCTAATGTCTCCAGGTGGATCGAGGATGTTCTTTCCAGGAGAGAAGGCAGGGTCTGATAAGAGGCCTCGTCATTCCGGTGGTTTTAGTGGCGCCTTATATAGAGGCAAGGGTACTTTTGGTAGGGTCTATCCTCTTAGGCCATCTCTGTTACACCCCATGTTTTCGTACGTTATAAGTCAATTGATGTAAGATAAAAAATAAAATCATCTTCAAAAAGTTTATAGAGTAAGTTAATTATGTTACCGTGAAAGTTACAAATATTTAAGCTCATGAATAACAAGTACCAAGATGTTTGGAAGGCTTAGAATCCAAACGAATTGAAGAAGATAAGTTTTGTCGAAAGTCGACAAGTTTGGTATAAACCATGTGTGTCCTAAGGTAATGTATAATGAATATGAGACTTGTTAATCATGATTTGAATGAGTTTAAAGTCATAATATGACTATATATTGTTGATACCCAATTTTTTCCTAGGTATTTTTATACTTAGTAGTAGTAGTAGTAGTAGCAGTAGGAGTAGTAGTAGTAGCAGTAGTAGCAGCAGTAGCAGCAGCAGCAGCAGCAGTAGTAGTAGTAGTAGTAGTAGTAGTAGTGTTTCTAGTAGTAGTAGTAGTAGTACTAGTGTTTCTAGTAGCTAGGTTTCCTTCCTTGTCCCTGTCCACTTCTGTTTTTACGTAGGCTGGTGGTAGCTGATATATGTGATTGTTATTTGCATCCTGGGCTCCTTGGTGTGCTAGTTTATGCGCTATGTTGTTGCCTTCCCTGAAACTGTGGAGGATATGTGGACTCCCAACATTTTCAGCTAGTACCTGCATTTACAAAGAAGAGGATTATATAAGGGTGATGAGAAGAATTCTATTTTTTTGGGGGTATAGCAGCTGCATCAGTTTCAATCTGGATCTCATCGCATTGTAGAGATGCTGCTAGTTAGAGTCCCCGGCTTAGTGCTTCAAGCTCAATATATAGGGGTGTTGGTCCTTTGATAGCTTGACAATAGCCTACTACCCAGTCACCATTCGAGTCTCTGATTACTCTCCCTATTCCATTTACTTCAAACTTTCCTTTAAAAGCCCCATCTATGTTAAGCTTGAGTTGATGAGCATCTGGAGGCTCTCATTTAATGGCCACTAATAGTGATCTATCTACTTTAGTACAACTAATATTACTACATTGCAGATATTCCATGGCTCTAGTAATCACTATGTTGGCTTTTACTGCGTTGCAAATATTATGGAAAGTATTTTTATTCCTGCTTAGCCAGAGTAGCTAAATTCCAAACGAAAAGAGACAGTCCCAGGTTAGAGACGGGTACACTGTAGTGGGTTTTTGAGCATATAGGTCATTCATCCAATGAGTAGAGGGTGAAGGTATTGACTGGATATCAACTCCTAGTGCTTCCCGTAAATTTGTTGCTATAGAGCATTGTAGGAAGATGTGAATAGAGGTTTATTCTAGATTACGACAGCCTGGAAAATGTAGGAGAGTGGTTATGCCTATGTGCTTTAAGAAGGATTTTGTGGGCAGTCTGTCGTGGTAGAATTTCCAGAGGAAGTACTTTAATTTTTTCCAAGTTTTTAGTTTCCAAATCCATTGGAAATCTTTTCCATGATTGTGATCCATAGATATGGTAATCAAAGGATATACTGACTTAGTTGTGAAAATGCCATCTGTGGTGAGGCTCCAGTAGGGTATATCCGTTTGACTATGAGTCCCATTGTAGAGTACATATGAGAGTTGTGTTTGGATTTGGGGGGTCAACTCAATAGAAAGGTCTGAGAGATTCCATATCCCATTTGAGATCGTGTGGGAGATAATGAGGTTTGAATCATGTGGGGTTAACGGCCCGTGGAGAATGTTTCTTAGGGGTTGATTGCATGGCAACCAATTTGCATGCCAAAAACTAACGTTAAAACCATCCCCAACCTGCCATGCAATAGCATTCTTACATATATTACATCCTAGGAGGATGTTTTTCCAGATGAAGGAGTGAGATGCATTGGTGTATCTGTATTTGTATTTTGATTGCAGTAAAATTGTACAGGTGGTGTGGGGATGAGTAAGGAGACACCATGAAAGGCTTGTAAGGACAACTTTATTCTTATCAAGTGATTTCTGTATTCCTAGGAAATTTTTTAGGCAAGGTAACATTATCCCATTTGATATAGTGGATTTTCCTTGAGTTTAGAGTACTCCCCCAAAGGAAATCCCTTTTGATTTTGTCAATGTGATTATAGGTTTTTCTTGGTAGCATAGTATATTGCATGATGTGGTTTGGGAGGGAGTTGAGAGTTGTTTGGATGAGAGTAGCCTGCCCTTCTAAGGATAGGAATTGGGTTTTCCAGCTATTAAATCTCATGTTAAGGTTATCAATAATGAAGTTCTAATCCCCTGGCTTAGGTTTTATGGCTAATATAGGAAAACCAAGGTACTTTCCAAAAGTAGTACTGATTTTCAAATTAAGGATAGAGGATATGGATTTTTGCTGGGGAGTAGGGTAGTTTTTAGAGAAAAGAATTGTTGATTTAGAAAAATTAACTTGTTGTCCTGAGTGTGTACAGAAGTGGTCAAGGCAGCCCTTGATAGTGAGAGCACTTTTCTCATTGGCTTCAGCCATTAGTTTTAAATCATCCGCAAAAAATAGATGAGAACGAGTTGGCCCTTGATGAGAAATCTTTATAGGGTCCCATAGAACTAGATCTACTTGATGATTAATTAGTGTGGATAAGCGTTCGGTTACAAAGGATGAAGATATATGGTGACATGGGGTCACCTTGTCTGATGCCTCCAGATGGTTTACAAAAATTTTGTTTGAGCCCCGTTAACTAATACTGCTACACTAGAGGTAGTGATACAAGACATGATAAGCTTGGTGATCTTTGGAGGGAATTGAAAATAATGAAGAGCTCTATGAATAAAGGGTCATTCTAGTCGATCGAAGGCTTTTTCTAAATCAATCTTTAGAATCATTTTCCTTTTTTTCCCTTTGAGTTTGGTATAGCGGTGGACAATCTCCTGGATAATAATAGCATTATCAGATGCATGTCTTCCTTTAAGGAAACTAGATTGATAGGGACCAACAAGTTTATCAAGGAAGGGTTTCAAACAGTTGACAATTATTTAAGTAATAATTTTATAGGAAGTATTACAAAGGCCAATAGGCCAGAAATTTTTAATATCAATAGCATTACGGAATTTTGGGATTAAACAATGAAAGGTAGTATTGATATGGTCCGGGATAGCAGAGTTTTCAAAGATGGAGTGGCAATGGTTATAAATTGATTGTTTAGTGATGTGCCAATATCTTTGATAAAAGAAGGGTTGGAAGCCATTCAGGCCAGGAGCCTTAAAGGGTTTGAAGGAAAAAATAGCTCTAGTTATTTCAAAATATTGTAAGGGCTTGTCAAGAGTTGATAAATCTATGTTAGTTGGATACAAGGCATTTTGAATAGTTATCCAACCAGTGGATTCCTGGCTAGTTTGAAACATTGATTGGAAATAATTGAAAGTGTGTGGGAGGATCTGGTCGGGGTCATTTATCCAATTCTTATGAGCATCTATAAAGAAAGAAATACGATTTCTCCTTCTCCTATTGAGGACAGATATATGGAAGTATTTGGTACTAGCATCTCATTCACTAAGCCAATTTACACGGGATCTGAGTTTCCAATGGTTTGCTTCTAGCTTCAAACTAGTAGTATATTCCTTAGTGAGGTTATTCTCTACATTTTGAAGGAACACACTATTAGGATAATTTATGGATTTTTGAATCCCACTTAGTCGTTCTAGAATAGTACGTTTTTTCCTAAGTATGTCCCCGAAATTTTAAGCAGTCCAATCTTAATCGTGTAAGTGAAATGTTTGGTTGCATCAAATAGGTTATGACCATACCAAGCCTCTTGAACAATATTAGTAAACTCCGGATGTTGGCACCAATAGGTTTCCAATTTAAAAGCACGATTAATATGATGATTAGTGTATTGTGTTAAGGATATAAGTAGGGGAGTATGGTGTGAGTATATTTTTGGCAGGTGAGTAACAAACGCATTAGGATAATAGTCAAGCCATTTGTGGTTAATAAAGCATCTATCTAATCTTTCTAAAATGATATCACTTCGGTTAAAACAGCGATTTGACCACGTGTATTTTGCCCCCTTATAACCAAGACCAATAAAATGACAGTAGTTAATACAAAATAGGAATCTAGAAGCTCCATTCCGATTTATAGTCTCCCTCCCCATTTATCATGCTGGCTAAGAACTTCATTAACATCTCCACCTAGAAACCACATGCCTTTATAATGATTAGCTATAGTTTCTAAGTTTTCCCATATGTGTAGTCTACAGTCGACATTTGTGGTAGAGTAAACTGTACTAAATAGCCAAGGATGGTGGTTTGGAAGTACCTATATCATTGCATGTATTTCCTAGCCATCAAGGCGGATATGGCTAAGTTGAACATGAGAGTCATCCCATAGAAGACTATGCTACCTGACTGGCTCTGAGTAGGGATTTCCACCATGTTTGGGAAATTGAATTCATCTTTGAGGCCAATGTGATTGGTCATACAAGTTTCCAAGAGAGCAACTAAAGTATGATTATGAGTATTAATCATATCTCTAAAGATACGTTTAAATTCATCGTTGTTAACACCCCTAATGTTCCAAATAACGAAGTTAGGCAGCTTATTCATTGAGGGATCGATGTGTTGTTTCTGGAGAACATTGCCCTTCACTGATAGGTTGAGTTTTACTGCGAAGTTTCCTAGTGCCTCATTTAGTGGAGGCCTTATGACAAGAGAGCACTTGTATAGCTCCTGTGGGCACCTGCACACAAACTTCTTGTCCCCCATCGCCCGAAACAGCATGATCTTGACTGCGAGGAGGTTTGAAATTTCTGTGAACGATGTGATGTTCAGAGGTGGAATGATTTGCTCTTCTTTCGCTCCTTCCCCTTCTTGTACGGGTACATTGTGAGGGTGGGGAGGAGGATGGTGGATATCCATTGGTGGTGGGAAGTGTAGAGGCAGTGGTTTCCATGCATGGATCGGGGGTGAGTTTTGGTCCTGTGGAGCAAAGAATGGCAGTTGATAGAGAAGCTACATATTCTGCAATGGGTTGTAGTGATGGGGGAGGTTCCATTAGGGGTGGGGTCGTTGTTTTAACATGGGTGGTTTTGCATGCCTGGGAATTGCCACGTGGCAAGTCTATGTGAGGGATGATTTTGGAATTTGGTGAGGAAGGGGAACATTGTTGATCAATGGATTCGTTGCTTGGTTCATCCAAATCCATACAGCAGATTCAACATGATTAGATATAACATTAGTAGACGATAGTAATAGGGAGAATGGATTTGTTGTTTGAATGGTTATAGGAGTTGTTTCCATAGTCTCTTTATTTTTAATAGTTTTAGGAGACTAGTTTTCTCCTTTATGTTGCTGAGATTTACCGGAAACCTTAGATTTAGAAAGATTTTGGGCAATAGAAGAGTTACTCGTCTTTGCATTAGAGCTAGTGGTACTGTTACCTGCTTGGTTTCTTGTATGCTTGCTTCTTGGAGGGGCAGTAGCACAGGTGCTTCGTCTTTGATTCTTAGGAAAGGATACTGTTTTCCATTGTTCCTATGTAGTTTGTGTTTTGGACTTGGATCCTATTTCCCAGGGCCCAATTTGGCTTTGTTGTGTTGGCCTTTGGTTGGAGAAGGTGCATGTGGTCGCCGTGTGGCCTAAACTACCACAGTTTTTGCACAAGAAATGTTCACCTTCGTAGACTAACTATTGAAGGTGCATACCAATTCTAATGGATGTTTGTATTGGTTGATCCAATGGAACTTGTATGCACAGCCTAGCATACCTCCCCTAAATGTGGAGCTTGTACAAGTATCAATACGCAGCAATTTCCTTATTGAGTTTTCAACTTTCCTAAGTATAATTCCATCATAAAATTCTATAGGCAGTTGTGGTAGACGTACCCAAATAGCAGAATATTGTTCCTTAGCTTTGCTAGCAACAAAATTGGGCTCCCAACGCCTAACAGATAGATAATGGCCACTAATGAACCATGGTGCTTGTTGTAACACTTTTGCCATGTTTTTTTCTTTAGTGAACTTGACTATATAGAACTCTAATCCTAATCAATCATGGAAAGGATTCAGATGATTTCCAAAGGTCCTGAATTTTTTTGTTTAAATACTGATGGGGCACCTTTTTGCCCAGTAATTTGATTATGAGTGAGTAACGCCAGGGTGAGTGCATTCTTTTTCTATCATCATCCGTTAAGGTAATTTGCATGAAATTTGATGATAGAGGTTCGTGGCCAGTATCTTCTCTCATTGGTTCTGGACAGTCCATTACTACTGCATTGGTATCTATAGTTGTAGTTAATGAATTGTCTTGGGAGAGTAGTTTGTTTTTAAATGAAGGGTTGGTATTAGATGCTTGAGAGTTAAACATTTTTGGGGGCTGATACAGTGGTTTGGGAGGAATGGGTGTAGTAGCTGGAGTTGGTTCACTGATCACCTCTTATCAGGTGGATGAAGATGAGATGAGTAGAGAGAATAGAGAGAAATATTTTCTGGGCACCTCCCAATGACACATATATGCATATATAAGCATACCCAAGTGTTTTGATATTTTTTCAATTTTTTAAAGATTTTCAAAACCAATTTATTATCTATTTTAACACTACAAATTTAATAATTATTTCCAAAATTATCATTTTGATGAATAATTTATTGTACTCTCCTATTTACACCAAAACATAATTTAAGTGATTTTTTTGCATAATTTTACATATTTGTTTGGTGCTTTTAATCTTAAGTTGCATATAATTGTCATTATAGCCTATTTTACAATTAGTAGTATTTTATAATTATAAAATCATTTTCAGTATTTTCATACTAATATTTATACATTATTAATTATTTCAATGCTTTTAATTTGATTTAAAATTATTTTTATCTATTTTTTATAAAATAAACTTTTATAAAATAAAAAAGGAAAAACTAGCTATTTAACATTTAGCCTCATTTCATTACAATTGTAGCCCAATCGGATTTCACTTTTAGCCCTCAATCTACCCAATCCTATCCCCAATTGGACCAACCCATATTTCAATTAACCAACCCAGCCTAGCTTTGTTTTAATCTGAGTCGTTGATCAAATAAGATCAACGGCCCATATTTGATTTCCTTAATTAAAATCCTAACTACCCCTTCCCGACCCCTTATTTCCGAGATGGTATATCTCTCTCTGCCTCTATATTGACTCTCACTCTCCCTTCTCTCTAGAACCTTCTTGCTCTCTCTTCTTCTCCGATGAACATTACCGCCTCTCCGGCCGCCTCCAGCCTCACCTCATTCGACCACCAATCGCCGTGAAGCTTTACCTCATTGATTCCCTCTATCTTTGAGGCACACGGAGCCTACACCATGCGAGATAGTTACTGAAGGCTTGGTCTAGTTTGTCTCCGGCCTTTCTCCGATGGGTTTTGGTCTAATGGTGCTATGGACATCATTATTGTTGAGTTTCACAGCCAGGTTTCTATTATCTCTTACTGGTTTCTTACGATACCCTGATCTCTATCCAACCTCTCAAATCTCTATAGATTTTATAATTTTTTAACTCACACCTTTGTATTTTACACTACTCTCTACTCTGTCATTACGATTGTTCAAATTTTAAACGTTTTATCCCTTTTTTGAAACTAGGGTTTCTGAACCCCTTTTCAAAATCACTTTATTTTCTGATTTTTTGAGTGCTGACTCATGATTCTCAGAACTATTTTAAATGTTCGGCTTAAGTTTGATGAAATTCTAACTTTGTATGATTGTGTTTGCATATTAGCATGTTTGTGTGTTCTTCTAGGTTCTTCTACGAGTTCCATGCTCTTTGCTTTAATCTCGTTGTTATTGTTTCATCCCTTACCATTCTGTGTTCTTTGCATAAAGCTTCTCCGATTGCTTACACAAGGATTTTATACTAGCCCTCTTTGAGACTATGATACTTGCTTTGAAATTGTGATTCTTCGTTTTCAATAGTTCAAATTGCTTCCTTAATTTGTGGGATACTTCCCTCGATTAATACTGATTTCCTAGGTATTCAATCTCGTTCACTATTTTGATAATTATTTCCCTTAATTACAGTGGTATTTTTCCCTATATATGTGCACAAATATGTTGATTGATTTGCCTGACCTATTTTCCTAATTAGAGTGTCATGTACCTAGTCTTTATTGAATACTATATGTTACTCTATTTCCTTATGTGATTATACCCTAATTTTTAATTTCTTTCATTTTAAATGACTGATTTTTACCGTTTGATTTGGATTGCTTTTAAATGCTCTCTTGCTCTTTTCTCTATTGCTATTCTCTGCTCCTGCTCATTATTAGTCAGCTGAAAGCCAAGGCCAATATAGTGTTACTACTTTGTCTTTGCATCCTGTTTTTTCTATTTTACTGGTATGTCTTCTATTTGATTTACAGTTTCCAAACAACATGCTTTTGTGTGTATTGCACTTCCTCTTGTTTATTTTATGATTTTACTTATGGTTATAATGTTCTTATTGCAACTAGCATCCCTCCGTCTTGGTTCATTAACGTGACTATCTTTCCCTTAATTCAGCATGCCTACTACTTCCCTTATTTGCTTAATGCATGTTCTCCCATACCCCTTAACCCGAGTACATTATCACCATGTAATCCTTAACCTTTTGGGATGAAGTATATTATGACTGTTTAAGTTTTGAAATGCTTTTCTCTAATGTCTATGTATGTGCAATTGTGCTCTTCGTGTGAACTACTTGTCCCATGTCCCCTGTTTGTGTTTGCTTCCCTGAACTAGGTGTGATACTCTAGTCTGAGATTGTCTTACTCACTTTCTCACAAGAGCTATCACACTCTTATGTTGTTTTCTTTCAAGAACTAATTCTATATGGATCATTTTTTTTAAAATTGTTTTCTTTAACTCAATTTCTTTAAAAACTCTATCACGCTCTCACCGCTCTTAGAAGATAGGTTCTGCCCTCTTTCGTGTAAGTATCGCTTTAAGTATCTCTGAATACCCATTAAACTTTGATGCACAAGTCTGGTAATTCCTCACTGTACTTTTTCAACATTTTTGGTAAATGTTTTGGTGCTGGTATTGGCCAGGGACCCAATGGGGCCCTAGGGAGCCCTGCCGCACCTGAACCATGGCTGTGAAACTCGAAAGAAGTGACGTTGGAAGATTGGGCCTGATTGAAGGCTCCCTATATAATAATTTCTTATATTTCTTTACTTATGTAAATTCAGCTATCACGGTTTGTAATAACTTGTAGACAAATGATTGGGGTTATAGTGAAATTGGCTGGGGTAATGCATGCCTAGTTTAAAGTTATGGGTAGAAAATATGCTTGTATGGCTTTACTTATATATTTGTGCAATAGATATTATGTATAGGACATGCATCTCATACAATTAGAAATCTTGTTTTAGGCTCTTTATTTTCAGCCTGTTATCATATTCATATCGTAATCATGATCCGTTAATAACCAACAAGTAATCGTCATAAAACTACAGCTGTATTTTCACTGGCATTTAGAGACCATGTTTTAGGACTTTACGTGCATTAGACACCATGTTACTTAGGATTTTTATTTTTGTCTGGGTTGCAATTTGCTGAACGCCTCACCGGTATGTTTAATCTAATAATACAATTCGGTTTACTACGAACTTTTAAAACTGGATTAATATGCATGTTCACCTTTAAGACAAGTAGGCATTACATACGTCGCCTAGGCAAGCTTTAGGCCTAATAAAAGCGATTAATCATTTTTTACTAGTTTTAGACTACTCAGCCTCTTTTAAACTTCTGAACTCTGTTCCTCGTTTGCCTCTCTAAAGTTTACTCCTTTCCTATTAAAATTCCAATCCCTATTTGAGATAATCTCGAAATCGTGCATATGTTCTATCATGTTTTCTACTGGGTTGTTTTGCTTGTCCAAAATCGTCCCACTTTTATTTATTCTACAACTTGTTAGGTTACTGTATCTTTAATACCACTACTACATTTTCAAAGTATGTTTTAACAAGTTTATCTATACTTTTACTTAACCGTTGTATACTTATTTCCGTCTTTAGTTATTCTTACGAAAATCGAACATTCTTCGGGTCACTCAGTTTTAATTAAACGTTCTGCTTTCACTGAATCTTACCTCTTTTGGTCATTCCTTCTTTTCAAACTTTTGTCTTTGAGACGTTAAATGTGTTCAAAGATGTGCTAACTACATGCTTACTTGTGGTGGGATTTGTGAGCCTCTCATTTGCCTTTGTATGTTCCCTTTATCTGTTGTCCTACTTGTTATGTATGGTGCCTAGTATTTGTCCTTAAACCTATGGGTTCAGCCAAGTCCCTACCATGTAGGAATAGTTTGTCCTAAATACCCTCTAGGACTTATGGGGTGACGGGTAATAGCACGCAGTAAGCATTCATGATCAATCAACGCGTTTGAATAACCTTTATGGGGTGGGAATGGTAGAATATGGAGATACTGACCGACGTGCTAATATCACGTACGATCCCTCTTTTGAGGAATAATTGCTGGGTATTGCATTTGTCTTTGTTTGCTTTCTTTAGAATTGTGTAAACCTTTTCAAATTTCTGCTCTCTTTCTACTTTCACAAATTTCAATTTAATTGCAATGTTGTATACAAATCCTTATTTGAGACTTGAATGTTTACTTGTAAGGTCACAATTGTAACATGGCTGGGACCACACTAGTGGATCTTGAGGGATGCCTAACACCTTCCCCTCGATATAATTTCTAGCCCTTACCTAGACTCTGGTTTCTTCAACTCAAGTCCTTCTGAAAGTGTCCTAATGCACTATAATCATTAGGTGGCGACTCTCTAATTCCAAATCACAATTCTCTAAAGTGAATAGATTTGTCCTCCCAAATGTCGTAAACGCGATTTCAACTCTTAGAAAAAGGGGGCGTCAACAACATGGCGACTCTGCTGGGGATATTCCTTAGGCTTTTACCATTGCATGTTATTTGTGACTTTATTGCTTCTACTTAAATGTCTTTATCTCTTCTTCTATGAAACTAACTTGTTTCTTTGTTTCTTTTCTTTAATGCTTTCTTTTACTGCTTTCCTTTAATACTATTGTAATTACGAGCAATTATTGTAATCACTATATTATGAATATGGAAATACATAACTTGTTTTATTCTTGTAATTGCGTCTTCAACATCATATTCCACTTTGCCAAATAAAATACCATAGAAATTCTTATAATGAGTGGTAGCGCTCTAATATTATCACCCCCTAAATTTGGCAAAGGCGTATTTGCGGTAGAACCAGTCGATCAGCGGCGCAGTCGACGGTTCTGTGACTTTCCTTCTTGAGTTGTCCGCTCAAGGGTACCAGTCTAATACCCTATTTAACTGTGCATGCATCATGGTCAAACCTAGCCGAGTCAGTTATATTGTCCATATAATGACTTATTAAGATAGTCTTGTCCAAAGTCCACCGGTTTCCTTGAAACCCAAGCGGACACCACCATATTATGTGCATTTATTAAGAGAAAAAAATATTTTTATGCTAATTATTGGTTTAAATAGTCGTGTCCGGTGGGGTAAGGGGCTAACACTTTGTTTTACAGAAAATGTGGTACGAAGTCCCCATATTCGGTATGGTAACCAACATTCACCCAAGGTGGGAAGACATCCACTCTAGTGATCAGACACTCGTCCACAAGTATTTAGGGAATTTTCCTTCACTTCTGGAGATCCAGCCTGACAACAAAATCATAGAGGTTGCAACTCTATTCTGCGATAGCGACAGATCTATGTTCTGCTTCGGGGACCTTGAAATGACTCATTTGCTCGAGGAAATAAGAGGGTTAGCTGGTATTCCATGGGAGACTCCTGGTTTTCTTATGCCAGAAAATCGCAAGGTTAGGGGTTTCCTCAAGATGATGGGACTAAAGAAAAATCCAGACTTACCTATTTGAAGGACTCTTACATTCCATTCAACTATCTGTACGAGACGTACGACTATAGCAAGTCATACCGCACTTACCCAGATGAATTTTCCCTCACCTCATTGGGAAATATCCACAGAAGAGTCTTCGTTTTTATATTGTGCTTTTTTGGGGATGATAGTATTCCCTATAAAGAAGGCTAGGATGCACACTAGACTAGCCATGGTAACCACAAATTTGATGGAAGGAATTGGCAGGCAGCCTTTCAGCATAGTACCTATGATCGTTGCTGAAATATATCGGGCCTTGGAAAACTGTCAATGAGGGGCCAATCATTTCAAAGGTTGCAGTTTATTACTCCAACTCTGGCTCATGGAGCACCTCCAGAAGGGTAAATACCGACAAGAGATTCTGCGTAGAGACAAGGATGATCACATCGCCTTCCATCAACCAAGATGAATGAATTATATGCCTAACATATTCGCTTAGCCAGAGGACGCTGGAGGATGTGTAGAGTTATTTAAAAATCTGAAAGAAGACCAGGTACAATGGATATTCGAGTGGTTCCCTATGGAAGAATTCATTGTCTGGTCTCAGGAAGTACCATTTCTCATACTCATTGGTCTGAGGGGAACTTATCCCTATGTCCCTTCGTTGAGTCATGAGGCAAGCAGAAACAAAGCAAGTCATACCAAGGGTCGACAAGATGAGTCACTTCAGGGCTGACTTCCAGGGCGATGATAGCCCTCACAAGTGCCAAGCTTTGCACATATGGTACTGCAAAATCATCTTGGGGAAAGATTCTATTGAGCCGGACAGGTACCATCCAGTTGTGCACTACACTAATTACATTGGTTAGAAGAAAATCATAATGGTTTGGGCCATCCCGGGTTCATTCAAGGTCATAGGGTCATCGACTAAACTGAAGTGTGGGTCAAGTACAACCAATTGCGCAAGAGAATTCGGGAATGTGAAAGCGAGCACCAAGAAATACAAGAAGCCCATCAAAAGTTGATTAGAGAGTGGAAAAATATAGCTGTCAGTGCCAACGAGCGACTGGGGTATTTGGAGCGGGGTCTAGTGGAGCTGGAAGGAAAGTTCATCAAAAGGATTGAAGACTGTCAAAACGCTGAGGGAAATGCGGGCGGACATCTGGCCCGAGCTTATTTGCTGCTAGGACTGTGCAAGCTGGTGAAGTTGTTCGATGGGGCTAATGATGTTGAATCTGGGTAAGGTCCTTCTGCGACCAAGTAGTTAAGAGTCTTTTCTTTTCGCTTTTAATGTAATAAGGCCAATTGCCATTAGTGCTATTTTACTTTCCATTATTTAGTGTCGCTTTGGGATTCGTCTTATGTTTATCAATAAAATAAGGCATTTAGCATTATGAGTTCTCCAAGTTAACTTGTTGCTAGGCCTACCTCAGGTACAACGAGGCACCCAAGTTAGGACACGATTTATATTCTTGCACTATGTGTTTGAATATTGCAACGTTTCCTCCTCATGATCCACACTAACTTGTTACCTTTTTGTTTTATTTTATTTTTATTATCCTCCCCAAAGGTTAGTTCGTGCACTCTGGCATCATCATCATACTCTATGAGATCCAAGGGCCCTCCACCTCCTCTTCCTCCTCCAAGTCCTATCAGAAACAAGAACAAGGCTAAAATGGAAGACTTGAACAACACAAGAAAATATAACTCGGGTGAACGAATAGAGGTTACTCAGGGTATCCAGTTCTCCAAAGAAAGTGATGCCCAACTTGAGAAGAAGTTGTTGAAGTTTCGAGAAGAACTGGATCAAGTTCAGAACTTGGAAAACTTTTCATTTTCCCTTATCACTCCCAATATCAACTTTCCCAACACCCAAAATCCTGCACCTCCACAGAACACCCCACAACCACAGAAACAACCCATTCATACTCAACATTGCAACACATGCCACACTTCCAATAACCCTTCATTGCTCATCCCTGAACCATTAAACACCATAAACGATCCTTTCCACAACACCCACATATATGTGGAAACCATACCACACTATACTCAACCAATCTTAAGCACACCTGAGTCTAATAACAAAGACTATTTTATCAAGAACCTAGCTGCAGAACTTAAGAAGTTGACAAGCCGAGTCCAAGGGTTGAAGGAAACAAAGGTATTGAGGGGATGAATTATGAGGACCTTTGCATTCAGCTAGATGTTGAACTTCCTGAGTGGTACAAAACTCTCAAGTTCGAAATGTTCGATGGCACGAGAGATCCCAGAGTCCATTTGAGGACATACTGTGACAAATTGGTCGAAGTCGAAAATGTTGAGAAGATCCGTATGACGCTCTTTATGAGAAGTTTGAAAGGGGATGCTCTATCTTGTTGCATCACCCAAGATGCCAAGAAGTGGACAAACTGGGTAGGTATGGCGTCCGATTTCATGTACACGTTCTGATTCAATACAGAGAATGCACCGGGCGTATTCTACATCCAGAATTTGAAGAAGAAAGCTACAGAGACATTCCGTGAGTATGCTACTCGTTGGAGATCAGAGGCTGCTAAGGTCAGGCTGGCCTTAGAAGAGGAAAAGATGAATAGATTCTTCGTCCGGGCTCAGGATCCACAATATTATGAGAGGTTGATGTTGATCGACGGCCATAAATTCCCCGATATCATCAAGCTAGGGGAAAGAATTGAGGAAGGAATTAAGAGCGGTATGGTTACTAACCTTGAAGCATTACAGGCCACCAACAAGGCTCTACAGTCTAGTGGCACGTCCAAGAAGATGGATGTGAGTGTCGTGATGGTCGCACAGAGAACAAAATCCCTGATAAAATACCAAACTTACCCATCACCTCCACTTACATATCAGCCTACCCCAAATTACCAAGCACCCACACCCTCCTACCAAAATCCACCACTTGTTTATCAATCGTCTCCACCTCCCATATATCATCCTAGTTCACCCAGATACTCTCAACCGGCACATGTCTTCCAAGCTTATAATGCTCAACCCTCTCACTACCATCCACCTCCCACTCGCCAAAAGTTCCCTAGACCCATACTAAATTTTGGCCGCAGACCTCCCAGATAATACACAACCATCGCCAAACCAATTGACCAGTTGTATGAAACGCTTAAAGCTACTGGTTATGTCACCCATATCTCTGCCATAACTCCAAAAAATCCTTCCCAATGGGTCAACCCGAACAAGAACTCTGCGTACCATTCAGGCATGAAGGGGCATACCATTGACGAGTGTTGCTCACTTAAAGACAAGATCCAAACCCTAATCGACAATAAGATCATCATAGCAAAGGAGCGTGCTCTTAATGTTCGCAACAACCCTCTACCTGACCACAAGGGTGGAGGCATTCGCATGATCGAGATTGAATATGATTAGGGCCCCAAAGGGTCGATTGGATTGATTGCTGAGGATGATGTGCCAAACAAACCAACATTCACACTTAACCCAATTGTTTTCCAGATCCATCCCTTTGGGGGCGATGAAGTAAACATCTCTATACCACTCAAGTTTGAATCACCTTCTTCTACGAAGGAGCCTGGACGGATTGAAGTCAAGTTTGGAGTTCCAAAAGCACATGTGTCGTTAGAAGTTGTTATACTACCTCCAAGGGTTCCCATTCTGGTAGGAATATCATTTACAACACCATTCCACTCAAATGCCATACCATGGGATTACATAGCCGAAGCAAGAAGGAAAGGGAAAACTAAATTTGGAGAAACAATTGTTGCACAACCGAAGCAAGAAGGAAAACGAAAAACTAAATTTGGAGAAACAATTGCTGCACAAGGTATGACCAGAACCGGTAGAGTTTACACCCCAGAACATCTAGCTGAATCCAGTAAGCAAGCCTCTGGATAGCTTATTGAAATTGGGCCGAACGATCTTTGGAAGAAGATACAAGTAAACGAGTATGCATTCGTTGAACAACTAAATAAACACCGGCATACATCTTCATCCTAGCTCGTCTAGAGAGCTCCAATGCACACAAGAATGCCTTGATGAAGATACTGAGTGAGGCATATGTGCCCAGCAACATAAATAGAGGAGAAATGGCACACATGGTAGGGCAATTACTGGAGAGCCATAAAATCACCTTCCAAGAAGATGAGCTTCCACCTAAAGGGTTGAGTCGTAACAAGGCATTGCACATCACTGTGAATTACGAGAATTATTTCATTACTAGAGTCTTGATCGATGGAGGATCCAGCCTTAACATATGTCAGTTGATAACTCTCACAACATCATTAAGGAACAGCCTGCATGAGATCAAAGATGGGGCCACCAATGTCAAAGCCTTCGACGGGTCCCAAAGGTCCACTATTGGGGAAATCGGTTTATGCCTGCAAATGGGACCAACTTAGTTCGACGTTGACTTTCAATTGATATACGTCCTAGCATCCTACAAACTGCTGTTTGGACGGCTCTGGATTCACACCGCCAGAGCTTTAGCATCAACGATGCACCAGGCAGTGAAGTTCCATTGGAATCATCAAGAGGTGATTATTCAAGGCGATGGTAGCAACACCATATATAGTCACTAGAGCATCCCGATGATTGGAGGAAGAAGGAGAATAGCTGGGGAAACCTACCATCACATCGAGCGAGTCAATGTAGTGGACGAAGATAAATGATAGGATAACAAGATCAAGAGTATCCGGAATTGGTGCGGATATGAGCCTGGAAGGGGACTCGGAAAAACCCTCCAAGGAATCACCAAACCCATCAAGCTGAAGAAACATGGTACTACTTTCGATTTGGGGTATGAATACACCTGGAAAGAGTTCGATGACTGGTCGCCACCATTGAGTGGTCCCTACTACCTACTGGATCATCCAATACCTCGTTTAGAATAAACTTTCCAACCAGCAGATATCATATATGGGTCAGAAGAAGAAAAGGCATTGGCGAATGAGGAATCTTTTTCTGGAAGATGACAGTATGGACTGCTATGTCATTTTTGAGGAGGAGGGAGAGGAAGGCCCTTCTATACTAGCTGTGAACTGAGGATAAAGCCTCAATAGTTGGTCCATCAGAACCGCCAGGGCTTGGAAAGCTTCGGGGTAGCAAGGCAAAACAAAGCAACATGCATTACATTTTACTTTTTACTAGCTGATTTTCTTTCCATAATTTCTTTAATTTTTAAAAGAGCTCCAACGTTAAAAACAATTATGAAATTTAATCAAAGCATTTCAGTTCCTTATATCTCGCTCTTATTATTTTTCTCTATCATTTACTTTATTTACACAGCATTACTATTACTTATCTTGATGTTGAACCTACGATTGTGACTTGCAACGAGACAACACAACAAACGGATATAGACTCAAAAGAGGATGATACACCAGAAGAGGTCGTTACAGAAGGTGAGGATTTTGAAAATCGGCCTAAGTCTAACTTGGATGAAACTGAGGTTGTTAACTTGGGGGATACTGAGAATCTAAAGGAAACGCGCATGAGTGTTCACCTGTCACCATCAGAAAAGAAAGAGTACACAGAGTTTCTAAAGGAATATGAGGTCATATTCGCCTGGTCGTATGATGATATGACTGGTCTCAGTACATCCATTGTAGCTCACAAACTGCCAACAAATCCAACATGTCCGCCGGTAAAGCAGAAGGTCAAGAAATTCAAACCTGACATGAGTTTGAAGATCAAGGAAGAAATTACGAAACAGGTCAAAGCCAAGGTTCTCAGGGTAATGGAATATCCGACATGGCTAGCCAATATTGTGCCAGTGCCGAAGAAAGATGGGAAAGTTAAGGTCTGTGTCGACCACCGGGATCTTAATCGGGCCAGTCCCAAAGACGACTTCCCCTTGCCAAACATACACATTCTTATTGATAACTGCGCTAAGCATGAGCTGCAGTCGTTTGTTAATTATTTTGGTGGTTATCATCAGATATGTATGGATGAGGAAGACGTGGAGAAAATGACTTTCATTACGTCATGGGGAATGTATTGTTACAAAATGATGCTATTTAGGTTGAAAAATGTTGGGGCCACCTACATAAGAGCCATGATTTCTATCTTTCATTACATGATACATAAGGAAATCGAGGTGTGTGTAGACGATGTCATCAGCAAATCCAAGAAAGCCACTAACCACATGGAAAATAAGTTCTTAAACAGACTTAGAAGGTACAATTTGAAATTGAATCCCGCCAAGTGTGCATTTTGGGTTCTTGTCGTATAATTACTAGGGTTCATTATAAGTCGATGAGGAATAGAACTAGATCCATCAAAGGTTAAGGCCATTCAAGATTTGCCACCGCCAAAGAACAAGAGTGATGCGTTTCCTAGGGAGACTCAACTACATCAGCCGGTTCATAGCTCAATCCACTTTCATTTGTTGACCCATCTTTAAAATGTTGAAGAAGGACGCCGCTACCAAATGGACTGATGATTGCCAGAAAGCATTTGACAGAATCAAGGAATACTTGTCGACGCCGCTTGTCTTGGTTCTGCCTTAATCAGATAGGCCGCTATTGCTTTACCTTGCTGTAATGGAAGGGGCATTTAGTTGTGTTTTCGGATAACATCACAAAATAGGTAGCAAGCCATCTATTATCTCAGCAACAAGTTCACCTCGTAGGAGTCCCGGTGTTATCTATTAGAGCGCACCTATTATGCTTTGACTTGGGTAGCTCAGAAGCTGAGACATTATTTCTGTACCTACACTACTTATCTCATATCTAGAATGGATTCTCTGAAGTATATCTTTCAGAAGCGCATGCCCACTGGCAAGCTAGCCAAGTGCAAAATCATGATAAGTGAATTCGATATTGTTTACATAACCCAAAAGGCAATCAAAGGAAAAGCACTGGTAGATCATCTTGATGAAAACCCCCATTGATAGGGAATATGAGCCTCAAAAGACGTATTTTCTTGATGCAGATGTTTCCTTCATAGGAGAAGATATTGAAGAATCCTATGACAGATGGGGAATGTTTTTCGACGGAGCAGCAAATTTCAAAGGAATTGGCATAGGAGCAGTCATAGTATCAGAAACCGGCCAGCATTACCTGGTATCTGCTAAACTCAGGTTCTCATGCACCAACAATATGGTTGAATACGAAGCCTGCATCTCGGGGATCAAATTGTCCATTGACATGTTCAGGAATTGCTAGTAATCGAAGATTGAGATCTGCTCATATATCAGGTTCGAGAAGAGTGGGTAGCCAAGAACTCCAAGATACTTCGTTATCCGCATCACATACAAGAGTTGAGGAAGAGATTCACAAAGACAGAATTTTAGCACGTCCCTAGAGTGCAGAATGAGTTCGCTGATGCATTGGCTACTCTATAATCCATGATCCAACATCCAGATAAGAATTTCATTGATCCCATCCCAGTAAAGATTTATGATCATCCAGCTTATTGTGCTCATGTTTAGGAAGAAGCAGATGAAAATCCATGGTTCCATGACATTAATGAGTACTTCACAATAGGAGAATATCTAGAACTTGCAAATGATACTCAGACGCGCACCCTTCGGCAGTTGACTAATAAATTCTTTCACACTGAAGGAGTCCTATACAGGAAGACTGCCGATTTGGGATAACAAAGGTGTGTCGAGGCAAAGGAAGTGTCCAAGTTATTACACGAACTGCATGCAGGAACCTGCGGTCCACTTATGAATGGTTTTATCTTAGCAAAATAGATACTTCGGGCAGGATATTTTTGGATGACTATGGAAACAGACTGCATCCAGCTTGTTCGCAAATGCCATTGATGTCAGATACATGCAGATATGATAAAGGTACCTCCACATGAGTTTAATGTAACAAACTCGCCATGGCCATTCGCCGCTTGGGGAATGGATGTTGTTGGACCTATCGAGCCTGCCGCATCAAATGGGCACAGGTTCATTTTAGTGGCAATATATTATTTCACCAAATGGGTTGAAGCAACATCATATAAGGCAGTAACAAAGAAAGTTGTGGCCGATTTTGTTCGCGACCGTATTGTTTATCGACTCGGAATTTCAGAATCAATCATTACTGATAATGGTTCCAATCTCAACAGTGACTTGATGAAGATATGTGTGAAGCATTCAAGATCAAATACAAGAACTCCAAAGCCTACAGGCCTTAGATGAATGGAGCTGTAGAAGCAGCCAACAAGAATATCAAGAAGATACTAAGGAAGTTGATAGAGAAGCATAAACAATGGCATGAGAAGTTATCATTTGCCTTAGTGGGATACTGCACCACAGTCCACACATCAACGGGGCAACTCCCTATATGCTGGTTTATGGTACAGAGGTGGTCATTCTGCCGAGGTAGAAATTCCCTCCTTGAAGATCATACACGAAGCGGAGTTAGATGATGTAGAATGGGTAAAAGGTCGCTACGAGTATCTAGCCTTATAGATGGGAAAAGAATGAATGCAGTTTGCCATGATCAATTGTATCAGTAAAGAATGTCCAGGGCTTTTAACAAAAGAGTCAAGCCAAGGAAGTTTACACCGGGGTAGCTAGTGTTGAAGAAAATTTTTCTGAATCAAGATAAAGCCAAAGGGAAATTCTCTCCCAACTGGCAGGTCCGTACATGGTTCATCGGGTTCTAACAAGAGGAGCCCTCATACTTATAGAAATGGATGGAGAAGTTTGGCCGAATGTGACGACCATACCCGTCGTCTTATGTGTTACTACTCCATTTCCCTCTTATTGTGTTACTTCATGTTTCAATATCATTATTAGAGTCGATCGGGTGTAATTGAATTGGTTTTGGTTGAAAATAAGGCTTATGGCTTCTTAGAAGAAAGCTTGTTTTGGAAAAGTCAATCGGAAGTTGGCTTGTGAGTTAGAAGGATCGGATGTGATTTCCGATGTTTCGATTAGATTCAAGAGATGATTTGTGACTTTGGAGAGCGATCGGAATCGAAATTAGAGGTACAGTGTAGAATTAGGCTTGAATTGGCGAAGTTTGAATTTTGGCGGATTCTGGTTGATAGGTGAGATTTTGATCCGAGGGTCGGAATGGAATTCCAAGGGTTGCAGTAGATTCTTTAGGTGATTTTGGATATGTCCACAAATGTTCAGATCATTCGGACATCGTTTAGTCGGGTTTTTGATCAAATATGAGTTTCGGAAGTTTTAAGAAAATTTAAGCTTGAATCCGTCGTGATTTGATGATTTTTGTGTTAAAGATTGTGTTTTTATGATTGGAACAAGTTCGTATGATGTTTTGGGGTATGTTGGTGTCTTTGATCGAGGTCCAAGGTCCTCGGGGTGATTTCAGAGGTTCAAACAGATCATTTTTAGCTTGTATAGAGGTCAGATTTTTGCGATCATATGTTGCAGACCTTAAAGCATCGTGTTTGCGTGGTGATCGACGCGAACGCGTAGAGTGAATTTGAGAGGCCTGGAAATAAGTCATCGCGTTTACGTATCTCAAGGTCGCGTTCGCGTAGTTCTGGAAAGTAAAGCATCGCGTTCGCAGTGCATGTGGTGTGAGGCCATGAGTTTGTACTCATCGTGATCACGGCCAGAGGGGTGCGTTCGCGTAGGTGGAGATTGTTGAACATCGCGTTCGGGGGTCGGTAGTCGCGTTCGCGTAAGGGTATTTGGGGTCTGCATAATTTGGTCATCGCGAATGCGTGGGTCTTGGACCGCGTTCGCGCGGGGTAAATTGGCACCTGGGCAAAATTGATTTAAGTCATTTTACTCCGCGAGTTTAAGTCATTTTTCCTCCATTGTTGAGCAATTTTGGAGCTATTGGACGAGGGAATAAGAAGATTTCACCTAGGTTTCGACTTGAGGTAAGTTTTATGAGCTTAATACATGAGATTTGTTGAAGAATTTTCCATTAATTCTCTTAATTTGGGTATGAAATTGAAGAAACTAGGGCTTGAGTTTTGATATTTCAAATTGGGATAGGTCATTTGAGCTCGGATTTGGGAGTTCTTGGTATGTATTAACTCATGGCAAGACGAGGATTCCTGCAATGTAGGTTTCGTAATTTTTTGAGAAGCCGCCCGGAATCGGGTTTTGCTAGTTTCGAGGTTCTTTCTATAACTCGATTGTTTCTGATTGGGTATTGTCCCATTTGCATATTTGATGTATTCACTCTATTTTTGGCTAGATTCGATGCGCTTGGAGGCCTATTTGAGGGGAAAAGGCGTCGCGAGCTTGAGATTTCGCCGGTTCGAGGTGAGTAATATTTGGGACTGATATCCTATGGGTTTGAAACCCCAGATTTGCACATCCTAGTGATATATTGTGGTGAACGCATGACCTGAGCGTGAAGTAGAGCACCGTTGGGAATGTGACTTTATCTGTCCTGGTTGTTGGTTTTAACCGCCAAATTGTAAATGCTTTGTTGTTACCATTATGCCTTCGGCTCATTGGCATACTTGGGGCTTATTGCCAATTGTTTGAAACCCCGGTATATCACATTGTGACGCTACGTGAGGCGAGACATGCACTCCGTGGCCAGTGCGGGGTCATATATGTGGGAAATTGTGACTCGGTTCAATCCGAGGGATGGATTATTCTATATTGGTGATTGCTTCGCACCCTATATTGATGTTATCTGAGCTTGATGCCATGTTTGGGGCATTGTGCCAACTAGTAGAATCCTATAGGGATTGATAATTCAGATATTAGCATGATTTGCATACTATTTGTATTCAGTCCAAGGTTTTTAACACTATTTTTCCAAACACATCCGAAATTATATGTTTTGATAACACAAATGATTCTTAAATGATACTTCGGGCTGACGATCATTATCTCACTATTTTCTGGACTGCATACTATATCATGAAAATGGTGGTAACTATTGGCACCGTATAATAAAATGGAAACGGTGGTACTATTGGCACCGTGTATTGTAATGGAACATTGGTAACTATTGGCACGGTGTGATATTGCGCTTGCGCTAAAGGAGCCCCTCCGGAGTCTGAACCCCCACACTGAGCGCCGTTGACGTTAAATCGTATGCATGGTTGGCTCGGGCTTCACGTCGCAGCGTATTCATGTGAATTGCATCGCATTCATGCACTTACTCCTGTTTGTACAACGTGGAATGACATTCAACACTCATATATCATTGGCATACATATTGTTACTTGCCTTATTGACCAGATACCCTGGTGTCATATGTTAAGGAGTGCTGAGCCCGAGAGGCTGATGTTGGATATTGTGAGTTGATAATGAGCCCAAGGGGCAAGTTTTCGGACTAATTCTTACTTGTTGAAATTACCTTTACAATTGAGGAAAAGCATATTTTCAAAGAGATTTTTGAACTGAACTAGGGATTATCTAAATGGGTTATCACAATATTTTGGTTTTCTGAAAAAGGGGTTGTTCTGTCTTTTATAGAAGTTTGGTATGCTCATACATGTTTTCTTATCGCTCAGATATTATTCTCTCTTATTACCACTTAGTTGGAAGCACTCACTTTACTCCCTGCACCTTGCGTGCAGTTGCAGGTATTGTTCACTCGATAGCGGGTCGTTAGCAGGATCGAAGGCCATATTCTGGTAGTTGAGCAGGGTGACCGCCAGCATTCGCGGCACCGCACTCCTTCCTTGCATTCCGGTTTTACCTTGTATATTTATACATTGTTAGTCCAGTAGTAGTGTCCCTACTCTTTAGATGCTCGTGACTTGTGACATCCCAGTCTGGCTGTATCTGTATTCATATTAATTAATGTCATAAATTTAGATTTGATCTGATATAACTGATTAATTGTTTTAAGTGGCATAATTGAAACGGTCTGGCTGGCCTTGTCTTCTCTAGAGACGCCATCACGACCAGATTTGGGAATTGGGCCGTGACAAGTTGGTATCAGAGCCTAGGTTACTAGGTCTCACGAGTCATGAGTAGGGTTAGTAGAGTCTCGTGGATCGGTACGGAGACGTCTGTATTTATCCTAAAGAGGCTGCAGAACCTTTAGGAAAACTTCCCATTCTTGAAATTCTTATCGTGCGTACTTGATTCAGTTTGAGATAACTCTTGAAATTCCTTCCGCACGTTTGTATGCGCACGTGAGCGCTCAATAGTATATGTGCCTGGATGGCTTGTGATTCCCCGATCGAGGGGCGAGAGGTAATCTCCGTGAGTTCATGTTGGGCCAGTCTGGAGGACTCGAGGCCGGATAATTGTCTATGGTTTGAGCACCGAGGTACTGATTGGGTGAGCAAATGTCTCGAACTTATATGTTCAGTGTTGTTCTTATTAGTTGAAATGGCGGCTGGATTTCCATGTGATGAGTATGTTAGTATCGTGGGGTGTATCTATGTGATCTTGGTAGTGACGAAAGAGTTCTAAATAATAGATGAGTTGTCGAGTGTTCGACCCCTATTATGCTTTTATGTGTAGTCCGAGTTATGGAAGCGTGAAGAATATTTCATGTCTCTTAGTTGGCAAGTAAAATACATTCCAGGTGGCAGTATGAGTATAGACTCAGAAAGACTAAATGGTTGTGTATTATGTATATGATAGTGGAAGATATGTGTTGTATTTTGAAGTATTGGGACGCTTAAGAAAGTGGACTCAGCTGATGTGGAAACGAATGCGAGGTTTGCAAAGAATGTCAGTGCTAGATGATCTGTGTATTCACAAAATTATAAATGACTTGAGTTGAATTCTCTCTATAATGTTATGGTTCCACTAGAGTAAAAGTATTAAGATTATTAAGCGTGTCCTGGGATATGGCTTTGAGCCAAGTTGGGGAGGTTGTTATAGATTAGTTGATTGCACTGTTGTATGATATGATTGGTTCTGTTTCAAGGTATGTTGGCGGATCAGGTCTGGTCGTAGGAACTGAGCCGATAATGGAGCGTGTGAAGGAAAATTTTGATATATATGGTGCTTCGTAGATGTGAAGAAATACTAGGATGTTTGGAATTGTTGTTGATAAAGAATGTTCGGTGTATAGGGAAGAAAGATGGTTGTTTATATCTGTATGAGATCATGTAACAATCACGTGTCTAAAGTTTTTGTATGTGGCTAGAGACTGTGTTTGCATTAGAAAGGATCAAGACTTCTGGTACATTATGTTAATCAAGGGATTCTATGTATCCGTATTTGGAAGGTAATGATAACGAATTCAGATTCGCAGGAAGTTCTTCAAGGTAAATCATTCTAGAATATGGTATTTCTGGGAAGCGTTCGAGAGGGTATTCAGTGGCCTAGGGGTCATACGTGCCAGTCTTGTTAGAAAATACGCTTAACGCTAGAGGGGGGGAGAATAGCGTTATAATAAAATTTAGCGTAAACTTGCGGAAATTAAAATTTGCAGGAAATAAATAAGTGCGTTAAATAAACAAAAAGGAAAGAACGCACCGATATATTCTGATTCACCACAACACGTGGCTAGTCTAGTCCCCGAGAGACTCTCTCGAGATTTTCCACTAACTTGTTAAGCTTACGGGTGCTAAACAAACCTTTACAACTTAAGGACACAAACCTTAACACCTTTGCTCGGAGATACAACACTCCAAGACTTCAACCAAGGAAACACAAGTTCCTTACAACAAGAGAATCACAATTCTCTTACAAGTGTATAAAACACTAAACACTCAAACAAAATACTCCTTAATGAGTAGATATGAGTAAAAGAAGTAAGCTCTAGATCACAACAACTTTGGACAAGAATATGGCACTCAAAATCTTTATGAAATTGAATATAAAATGATAAACAAAAGTATGCAAGCTTATAGCAATGTAATGATCAGTTGTAGTATGTTGTTGTGTTTAAAACACTGAAATGAAGCAGTATTTATAGTTGAAAAACTTGGCATTACCGTTGCCTAATTGCCAACTAAGAGTTACTGATTTTACTCACTGACAATCGATTGTCAAACCCCAACAATCGATTGTCTGCCAGTCAGATCAAAATTCAATCCCAGATTTTACGCTTGATAATCGATTACTTACAATCCATAATCGATTACTGGCAACGTTCAAAAAATCCTTTCCAGATTTTACCAACAATCGATTGTCCAGAATCAACAATCGATTACTCAGCAACGTTCAAAAAATCTTTTCCGGATTTTAATCAAAACAATCGATTATACAAAATCAATAATCGATAACCCAATAACGTTCAAAAAATCTTTTCCGGATTTTAATCAAAACAATCGATTATACAGAATCAATAATCGATTACCTGACGGTATTTGAAAACTTTACGACAACGGTCAGCTTCACAATCGATTGCACAAAGTCAACAATGGATTACTTATCAGTTTTTGAAAAACATTTTAGACACTGTCTCTTTGACAATCGATTGTCCAATGTAACAATCGATTATTTAATAAATTCGAAAATCACTGGAAGACACTGTCTCAACATAATCGATTACCATTAGTTCATAATCGATTATTCTGAGTTTTGAAAAACTTTGATGGACACTGCCTCAGTCACAATCGATTGTCATTAGTTCACAATCGATTGTCATGCAGGTTTGAAAAACCTGATGCTCACTGTCTTACTCACAATCGATTGTCATTAGTTCACAATCGATTGTCATGCAGTCTTGGCTTAAAACAATCGATTATCATAAGTACATAATCGATTATCTTAGTCCAGATTTTTAAGGCATGTCTAAAAGTTATTTTGACTACTGTAAATATGCATGATTTAAAATCATATGACATTAAATTAAATATGCATGATTTTGGAAAATAGTTTTATGAGAGAAGCCATGTTACGAGTCAAGTTGTAGGATCAAGATCACAATTAAGAATGACTCAATTAAACTATAAAACTTTGTCTTGAGCTTGAATCTCGTTGTATATCAATTGTGCGCTTGTTTCTTGATCTTCGTCATATACCAATTTTCGCTTCGTTTGTCATTCATCAAAACCTATACAAAAGAACACACGTTTTAGTATATTGCATTGAGAACGTGTTTCTCCCCCTTTTTGATAATGGCAAACATTAAGCGGGATATGCAAGACAAGCAATTTATATTGACGATTCAAGACAAGTATATACATGCAACAAGTATGCAATTTGTTCCCCCTCAATTTGAGAATTCCCCCTCAATTTAAGCTTATAATTTGAGAGTGCATCATACCCGTTATCTTCCCCCTTTTGCCATTAGCAAAAATAACATATTAAGAAGATGCCAAAGATGAAATAAACCTTGTTTATTTATTAGAAAGAAGGTGTGATTATTTAAAGAGAGTATAATAGCTCAAATGATAGCATTACAATCGATTATTGATACGAGATAATCGATTATTAGATGAGGGAAATAGATTTTTCTGAAAAAGACTCGATTCTTGCGCGTCATGCTTTATAATTCCCCTTTCCTTTGGGGCGATACCTGCAAAAATCGTTAGACGTCTCCGACGCTCAAGTCAGTAATTTGTAAAGAAGTAATGACTTAAACTAGTGTTGCCAAGTGAGAATGTGAGCTCTTAAAAAGTGTGTCCTAAAGTGTTCTTAAGAGAGTTTCGGGTACTTACCTTTCCTCCGACGTCTCCAATTACCTGTTCAAGAGGGTGATCTTTGATCGCCCTCCACTCATTTGGCACTTTTGTTTCTTTTTCCAATTGTGGCGCTTCTTCCGTTGGTTGTTCCTCAGTTTCATCTTTATTTTCCTTGGGTGGTTCCTCTTGTATTTTGTTTTTCAAGCTATCTAAGATACCTGCAAGATCAAAACCGGAATCCTTTCTCGCCAAGCGAGCATTATTTTCGGAAAATACAACATGAGGGGATTCCTCCACAATTTGGGTTCTTTTATTAAAGACCCTATATGCTTTACTACGTGAGGAATATCCAATGAAAATACCTTCATCCGACTTAGCATCAAATTTACCCAATTGATCTTTGCCGTTGTTATGAACGAAACATTTGCAACCAAAAACTCTAAGATGGGAAATATTTGGTTTTCTACCCTTATAAAGTTCATAGGGGGTTTTCATGAGTATCGGCCGAATTACTACTCTATTTAGAACATAGCAAGCGGTACTCACGGCGTCCGCCAAAAATGTTTGGGTATCTTAGCTTCGTCGAGCATGGTTCTAGCCATCTCTTCGAGACACCTATTTTTCCTTTCCACCACCCCATTTTGTTGTGGTGTACGTGGAGCGGAAAAGGTATGCTCGATTCTGAGTTCGTCACAAAAGTCCGCAAAGAGATTGTGATCAAACTCTCCCCCATGATCACTTCTAATTAAAGTGACGGTTGTTTCTTTCTCATTTTGAACACGCTTAAGAAAATATTTAAAATTTTGAAAAGCATCACTTTTATTGGCAAGAAATAAATTCCAAGTAAATCTCGAGTAATCATCAATAATAACAAAAGCATATTTATTTCTTCCTAGACTTTCAATGCGAGAGTGACCAAATAAGTCCATATGAAGCAATTGCAATGGTCTAGAAGTTGAAACAATGTTTTTTGAATTGAAAGATGCTTTTGTTTGCTTCCCCTTTTGACACGAGTCACAAATAGAGTCATTTTCAAATTTTAAATTGGGAAGACCAACAACTAAGTTTTGAGAAATCAATTTGTTCAAAAGATGCATATTGATATGTGCTACTCTACGATGCCATAGCCAAGTATCATCCTCTTTACTCATTAGACAATCAACATAATCGGGTGAGGAAGTAGCAAGATCAACCATATAAATATTATCCACTCTAAAACCACGGAGGATAATTTTGAAATCACTACGTCTGAACACTAAGCATTCATCTGAATCAAATAAAGCAAGATTTCCCTTGTCACACAATTGGCTTATGCTCAAGAGATTATGCTTTAATCCTTTAACAAGTAATATATGCTTAATAGAGGAATTTTCATCCTTACCGACCGAGCCGATGCCGATGATCTTTCTTTTATTGTTATCACCGAAGATAACACTTCCTCCTTCTTTGTGCTCTAATTGAAGGAATTTGGATTCATCTCCCGCCATATGCTTGGAGCATCCACTATCAAGGTACCATAGTACACTTGATCCCTTCAAGCACACCTACAAAACAAATTAATGTTCTTTAGGTACCCATGCCATCTTGGGTCCTTGGGGGTTAGGCATATTATAATGATGCGATTGAGTAATATGTCTATGACGTGTAAAGCATGCAGGAGCAATATGACCAATACGTCTACAATAATGACAAGTCACATTTGGGTTATGCATCCTTCTAGGTTCATTGTAACTAGACGGATGAAAATTTCTTACACTATGACTATTTCGCATTTCATGAGAATTATTTCTCCTACTATGAGCTCTAGGATGGGCAGCATTTCTAGAGTAATTGTTTCTCGGTTGAGGGCCATTGCTAGGTCTTCTAAGGGGTTCAAAATTTGGCCTAAAGTATGCATCATTTCTAGGGTGACTATTTCTAGGTGGTAAGTCATTCCTAGGTCTTCTAAAAGGTTCAGCATTTTGTCTAGCATGCATATTGGCTCTAGAGTTGTTGTTTCTAGGATAAGTATTTCTATTGTTAATCCTAGGTTGAGCTTTAGGTTGTTGGGGTTTAGCTTCAACCTTTTCTTCATTCTTAAAGCCTATTCCATGCTTGGTTGATTTCAAGTTAACAAGAACATCATTCAAGTTTTTGTGCGAAGAATTAAACTTATCTAATGTGCCTTTAAGCCTACTTACTTCATTCTTAAGATGCAAACAAGAAGTGCAATTTCTAGTAGAGCTTTCGGGCTTATCGGAACTTCTTTTTCCAAAAAACTTGTTTTCCTCTTTCAGCTTCTCATTTTCTAAAACCAGTTTTTCTAAATCCTTTTCTTTTAAAGAAAGCTGTTTTTGAAAATCTTTTTCTTTTAGAGAAGCATTTTCTTTTACGCCCTTAACAGTTTTTGAAGCCTTAATAAACTCAGCATATAATTCATCAAAAGCAGTTCGCATTTCTTCAAGAGTAAAGAAGTTTTTAGACGAAATTTGACATACCACATCTTTGTTGTCTTCTTGTGCCATAAGGCAAGGATTTGCTGCTTCGTCTTCTTCTCCTTCGCTTGACTCATCTCCGGAGTCGCCTCCCCAAGAAATGTATGCATGTTGCTTTTTAAAAGGTTTCTTCTCCTTTTTGATGTTTGGGCAATTTGATTTGATGTGCCCGGTTTCACCACATTCATAGCACTTGATTTGTTCGCCTTGCTTTTTGCCCTTGCGTTCATACTCCTTGCGCATGAACTTTTGAAATCTTTTGATAACAAGTCCAAACTCGTTGTCTCCTTCCTCATCAATTTGCGGTTGGCTTGTGCTCGCCTTTAGAGCTATTCTTTGCCTCCTTTGATCATCAACAAAAGGGTTAAGAATAGTAGATTCATAGGTCTTAAGGTTACCTCTTAGTGCGTCGATGGTGACGTTTGAAACGCTAATGGATTCTTGAATTGCATCGGCCTTTGATCTCCATGCCGGTGTGAGACTTCTAAGAATTTTTCGAACGAGCTCTCTATCCGTGAATGTTTTCTTGAGAGCATGTAGGTCATTTACGATTATTGAAAATCACTCAAACATTTCGTCCACCTTTTCACCTTCCTTCATGTGAAATAATTCATAAGAATGGGTTAGGAAATCAATTTTTGCTTCCCTTACCTGGTCCGTACCTTCGTATGTAACTTCTAGCTTGTCCCACATCTCCTTTGCCGTTGTGCAACACGATATTTTCCTGTAATCGTCAGCATTAACAGCACAATATAATAAATTAATTGCTTTAGCATTATTTTGAACCTTTCGGATGTCATCCGCGTCATACTCATCCTCGGACTTGGGAACCCATTCGTTTTCCACCTTCTTTGTTGGAATTTGGTTTCCCTTCATTATCACCTTCCAAAGGTGAAAGCTGTTGGACTGAACGAAGATCTTCATCCTCTCCTTCCAGTACGTGTAATTTGTACCGTTGAATAGAGGTGGTCGTGTGGAGCACTGTCCTTCATCAATTCCTGCAAAAGAGTCACGAGTAGAAGCCATGGATGGTTCTCTCAAACTGTTAAGTCTTCAGAGAGTATGGCTCTTATACCAATTGTTAGAAAATACGCTTTAACGCTAGAGGGGGGGTGAATAGCGTTATAATAAAATTTAGCGTAAACTTGCGGAAATTAAAATTTGCAGGAAATAAATAAGTGCGTTAAATAAACAAAAAGGAAAGAACGCACCGATATATTCTGGTTCACCACAACACGTGGCTAGTCCAGTCCCCGAGAGACTCTCTCGAGATTTTCCACTAACTTGTTAAGCTTACGGGTGCTTAACAAACCTTTACAACTTAAGGACACAAGCCTTAACACCTTTGCTCGGAGATACAACACTCCAAGACTTCAACCAAGGAAACACAAGTTCCTTACAACAAGAGAATCACAATTCTCTTACAAGTGTATAAAACACTAAACACTCAAACAAAATACTCCTTAATGAGTAGATATGAGTAAAAGAAGTAAGCTCTAGATCACAACAACTTTGGACAAGAATATGGCTCTCAAAAGCTTTATGAAATTGAATATAAAATGATAAACAAAAGTATGCAAGCTTATAGCAATGTAATGATCAGTTGTAGTATGTTGTTGTGTTTAAAACACTGAAATGAAGCTGTATTTATAGTTGAAAAACTTGGCATTACCGTTGCCTAATTGCCAATTAAGAGTTGCTGATTTTACTCACTGACAATCGATTGTCAAACCCCAACAATCGATTGTCTGCCAGTCAGATCAAAATTCAATCCCAGATTTTACGCTTGATAATCGATTACTTACAATCCATAATCGATTACTGGCAACGTTCAAAAAATCCTTTCCAGATTTTACCACAAACAATCGATTGTCCAGAATCAACAATCCATTACTCAGCAACGTTCAAAAAATCTTTTCCGGATTTTAATCAAAACAATCGATTATACAACATCAATAATCGATTACCCAATAACGTTCAAAAAATCTTTTCCGGATTTTAATCAAAACAATCGATTATACAGAATCAATAATCGATTAACTGACGGTATTTGAAAACTTCACGACAACGGTCAGCTTCACAATCGATTGCACAAAGTCAACAATGGATTACTTATCAGTTTTTGAAAAACATTTTAGACACTGTCTCTTTGACAATCGATTGTCCAATGTAACAATCGATTATTTAATAAATTTGAAAATCACTGGAAGACACTGTCTTAACATAATGGATTACCATTAGTTCATAATCGATTATTCTGAGTTTTGAAAAACTTTGATGGACACTGCCTCAGTCACAATCGATTGTCATTAGTTCACAATCGATTGTCATGCAGGTTTGAAAAACCTGATGCTCACTGTCTTACTCACAATCGATTGTCATTAATTCACAATCGATTGTCATGCAGTCTTGGCTTAAAACAATCGATTATCATAAGTACATAATCGATTATCTTAGTCCAGATTTTTAAGGCATGTCTAAAAATTATTTTGACTACTGTAAATATGCATGATTTAAAATCATTTGACATTAAATTAAATATGCATGATTTTGGAAAATAGTTTTACGAGAGAAGCCATGTTACGAGTCAAGTTGTAGGATCAAGATCACAATTAAGAATGACTCAATTAAACTATAAAACTTTGTCTTGAGCTTGAATCTCGTTGTATATCAATTGTGCGCTTGTTTCTTGATCTTCGTCATATATCAATTTTCGCTTCGTTTGTCATTCATCAAAACCTATACAAAAGAACACACGTTTTAGTATATTGCATTGAGAACGTGTTTCCAACAAGTCTCGTGTGGTAACCTGAGTCGAGGAATTGTGGTGCTACAGCAAGGGAGAATATCAAATTTATGATGAGTCATGAAGGAAACGAGATAAATGGAATATCTTGATAATAAACCAAATTGTTATGGTAAGGATATGATTAATTCTTGTATGTGATTGAGGTAATGAGTCTTACAGGGATTGTGCAGCAAAGCTTTTAAGCGTTGGCAGCTTGCTTAACTAGGTCTAGATAGAAGGACTCAGTCCTCGCAGTTTAGCTTGTGCAATGGAATTGGGAGAAAGAGCTCTTGATGTGTTTCTTCGTGTTTGAATATGGGCATGTTATCCTAGTATGGTATGGTCTGTGTGTTATGATATGGAGAATTGATAATTGCGGGTTCAAGGCTTTGGTTCAGTTCAGAATGGGAATCATTAAATTCTTGGGCAGCACGGATAGCTTCGGGTGACTAAAGAATCGATCTTCAGATGATTAAGGTGATGTAAATTGATGATACGTCAGTAGTATTGTGGAATTTTCTTGTTGGATCGACTGCGGATATTTGAGTTTGTTGACGGCACATGAAATTTTGAATATCTTTCGGGTATGAATGGATACTTGATGTGTGTTATGTATTCGTACGGCAGAGTGTGGGATCAGGCACAGTGATTCATGCGTTATATGTGTTGGAGACTAGAAGTTCTCGTGATCCGACCATGCAGTGGTTGTGGGTCGTGTGTATCAACATCGTCTAGCAGTTATTGAAAACTGGAGGTCAGAGTGGATTTTTCTTCGCTCAGTATGTTAAATTTTGGTATGATATTAGATTGCAGATTGGTTGTTCCAATGTCAGGTTGTCTAGACTAATGTGTTATGAGCTATGTCGGAAAGAGGGGCCCATGTTTCGTGGTAAGGTACATTAGATTATGTTCTAGCAGGGTAGCTTGTTTTCCAGAGACCAACGGATGGCTGGCAAGCATCGCCTATTGATTGGGCCTTCGTGGTGGATGTCATTGCAGAGGTTTCTACCATTGATATAGTTCTGGTATTGAGGGACTTTTCGGATGCGTTTCTTGTGGCCGGGAATGAGGCTATATGTGTTTATTGTAATGAGCAAATTTGACTTGATGTGCATCTCCTATTGTGAGATATATGTGCGGATCGGGTTTTCTATGAAGTCAGAAAAAGGGGCGTCGACAGCATGGCGACTCCGCTGGGGATTTCTCTAAGGCTTTTACCATTACGTGCTTTGTGACTTTGTTGCTTTCTTTACTGCCTTTATTATTTCTTCATAACTACTAACTTGATTCTTCATGTTTTCTTTTTCTTTAATTGTTTTACTACATTAACTTCATTTCAATTCCATCTTAAATTTCGAGCATCTATTGTAATCATTATCTTATGAACGTGAAAATACGTGTATTTATTTGCATCTTTCAAATATCATTTTCCACTCGTGCCAAAAAATCCTATAGCAACGGATATAATTAGTGGTTGCGCTCTTCCAATATTATGAACCCTCTAAATGTGGCAAAGGCATATTTGCGGTAAAACCAATCGATCAACGGTGTAGTCAATGGTTTCGCGCCTTTCCCTCTTGAATTTTTCGCTCAAGGGTACATTGTCTAGCACTTCAAAAGTAGAAACCTTATTCTGTTATACTATTCATGCATCATGGTCAACTTAGCCGAGTCAGTTATGTCGTCCGCATAATGTCTCATTAAGATAGCCAAAATTAAAGTCCATCGGGTTTCCTGAAACCCAAACGGACATTCACTGTATGTGCATTGATTTAGAGAACTAAAAGTCTTTTGCTAATTATTGATTTAAATAGTCGAGTCCGGTGGGGTTAGGCCCTAACACTCTCTCTTGCAGGAAATGAGGCACGAGGTCCCCAGATTCGATATGGTATTAAACATTCATCCAAAGTTACTAAGCTGGTGGGAGGATCTGCATGGTAGTGATCGGGTTCTTGTCCGCAAGCACTTAAAGAATCTCCCCTCGCTCTTGGAAGTTAGGCCATATAACAAGATTGTGGAAGCCGCTACTCTGTTTTGGGATAGTGAACGGTCTGTCTTCCGCTTTGGGGGTACTGAAATGACGCCGCTGTTGGAAGAAATTGGAGTCTAGCCGGAATTCCTTGGGATAGCCCGGGCTGCTTATGCCAGAAAATTGCAAAGGTAGAGGGTTCCTGAAAATGATGGGGCTCAAGAAGAATCCTAATCTGACAAGTCTGAAGGATTCCTACATATCCTTCGACTTCATGTATGAAAGGTTAGCAAATCCTACCGCACTCACATGGACGAATTCGCCCTCACCTCTTTGGGGCACGTACATAGGAGAGCCTTTGTATTCATGTTCTGTTTCTTGGCCATGATAGTCTTTCCAATGAAGAAGGCTAGAATCCATACAAGACTAGCCATGGTAACCAAAACCATAATGGAGGGTATTGACGGGCAGATAACATCCTCCCCAGCAAGTTTGGTAGTGTAATGAAACGCAGAGCAGGGAAGGAGAAAAGGAAAAACCATCCCCGGTAGGAATGGCACAACCAGCCATCACGTTTTAAATTAACAAATTTTCTTTGAGTTGAAGCAGGTGAAAGAAATGGCATTGATGACAAAAAGGCGTGCCATAAAGAAGATTATCAAACTGGGGCAGAAAAGTTTCCTTTCATTTTGAAAATTTTCTAGAAGTCAGGTACCCATTTGGGGAAGAAAATAAGACAAGTCTTAAGGAAAGTGAGCTTTGAACCAGTGTTACCCCCAGCAGTTTTGGAAAAAAGAAAACACCAGGTTTAGGTAAAGTAGTCTTGGAAGAAGCCAAATGACACAAGGGAAGTGGTCTTTGAACCAGTGTTTTCCCAGCAATGTTGAAAGAAGGAAAATAACAAGTTCTAATGAGGGAACTGGTATCCCCAGCGGACAGAACAAAAAGATGAAACTTGTGTTCAGAAAAAGCAAAAGGCCAGTTTTATCCCCAACAGCCCAGCCTTAGAACTGGGTATCCCCGGAAACAGCCCAGCCTTAGAATCGGGCGGCTCCGTCGTTCGAATTGTAGTCTGGAGAAGCGTCTTCATCGGCGGACCGGGCCCAAGTCCTGGAAGGGGCCGCCAGAGAGACTTGGACAAACTCTTCCATTTCCCTTATATCCTTCTTCAAAAAGAAATTAGATCTGATTATCTGAGAAGTTGACCTCTGGCTAGTTTCGATTCTGCTTGATTTTTTCTTGATTGTTCTTTTCCTAGCTTTTGCTCTTGCCTTGACCCTTGAATTTGAAATTTTTATTTTGAAGATTTCTTGTTTGATTCAAAGTGATGTTCATAAACATTGCTTATAATACACTTTTGGAAGTTCATATTGAAATTTGATATCAATTGGAGCTAAATTGAGGTAATTGAGATCAAATTTATCAATTGAAATCGAAGAAGAATACAATTATAGTATACCGCTACGGTATACTACATGTTGTTGGAGTATATAGGTACACTACAAGAGTATACTATTACAGTATACAATATATTATTATAGTATACTATAATAATATGCAATATATTGTAACAGTATGATGTAATAGTATACAATATACTATAATAATATACTTATTACACGTAAATTCCCTTGTCTTTTCCCTTTTAATTTGCATTAAAATTTTATCCAGCGTGAGGGCCAAATTGAAAATGCAAAAAATAAGAAAATATTATAGTATGATATATAATGTAACGTTACACTCTTACAATTAGATCCTTTAGAATTTTTTGAAATTTTTTATTGACAACTGATATTATTTTAGTTTAATAATTAAATTAACTTTTTTAACTCTTTGCGTACAATTGTATACTCTGTTGGTATAGCGATACTATGCTAGCATCATATGTTAGTTAATATATTTTTTATTGTATTAGCTACATTTAATTGATACACAATTTGATTTTTCTTTAGTAATAATATAAAAAAGAAAAAATAGTGAAAACAGTAAATGAAATTAGATTATGAAGAGAAAAAGAATAAAGAGAAGAGGTTAAATGAAATTAGAAAAGGAAAAAAGAAAAAAATAAGAAGAAAACGAGAAAAAAGAAAAAGAAAAAAAATGTATAGAAATAAAAAAGAATTGAAGAATAAATAAAAAATTTCAATACAAAAATTACTACGGGAAGTAAAGTATTTAGTTAATGGGTAGAAAAATAAATGAGTAGATAAGGATACATATTTTTTTATGGGTAATTGTGTCAAAATTCCTTGATCTAACACGTGTCTTTTGATGACGGGTCGTTGTCTTTGGATCCGGAAAACATCTCTTCGTCACATTATGGACCGTACTTTTGTGCTTTTAATACACATATGGACAACAGACAGATCAAGGGAAAAGACGACGGGCCCAATAACTTGGGTCGTGGTTTTGAAATTCGGGAGCCGAATTAACCAACTCTTTATCCCCAAAAGAGAAACAAAAAAAATTAGAAGTGTCAGCTGCCATGGGGTCCGTACAACCTTGTCATTTCACTTTCCCATCGCAGTTCTTTGGAATTCAGCTGTTAGGACAGTAGATCGTGGAGATCGGCCCATTGTTTACAAGATTTGGGCCTGCCTGAAATCTTCATTACCAAGGACTAGGTGCCCGATTGGATTGGCTTAAAAAAAATGGATTTTTACCTAAATATGCCATATAGCAAACCTTATTACTATTGTTATGCATTGTTTGATTATTACCAGCATACTCCATGTTTTCTTTACCAAAACTGTACCAAACCATATCTGGCTGAATTTATATCCTAAAATAACGCCAGATTTTAAGCTTCCCAATTAATATTTGATTCTGTCTTAATTAAATGATCTTTTTAAAACCTTAAAAGATCTAATCCCAGCGCAAATCTCTCTGCGTAAATCTCTCATACGTAGCCATCAGTTTCAAAAATTTCTCATTCTTCTACATCCGATACCGAAAATCAGAATTTACAGTGTGATAGTCAATCAAATTGTAGTTCTTCCAGATTTCAGTTTCAAAAATCTCTCATTCTTCTACATCAAATACCGAAAATTAGAATTTACAGCGTGATAGTCAATCAAATTGTAGTTCTTCCAGATTCCAGATTATTGAAGCTAGGTTTGTTTATTCAAATTGTAGTTAAATTGTAGTTAGTTTGTAGTTAATTGTAGTCCGTTTGTAGTTACTTGTAGTCAGTTTGTATTTAATTGTAGTCAATTTGTAGTTACTTGTAGTCTATTTGTAGTTACTTGTAGTCAGTTTGTATTTAATTGTAGTCAGTTTGTAGTTACTTGTAGTCAGTTTGTAGTTAATTGTAGTCAGTTTGTAGTTAATTGTAGTCAATTTGTAGTTAATTGTAGTTTTTAATAAATATGTCTAAAAATTAAATTTTTTTGTAGCTACTGGCTTGTCTGTGTAGCTGAGAACTGCAAATGGCATTTCAAGGCAACATCAATTCATGATTCTTCATTGTTCAAGATAAGAAGTTTTAGCCGACAACACACATGATGCCGAATGGACGAAACATTCATACAGCGCAAATGTACTGCAACAGTAGTTGGTAGCATTGTCATTCCAAAGTATTGTGATCCTAAGACTGTTTACACGCCAAAGGACATACAAACTGACATGTTATCCGACTTCAAAGTAGAGAGAGAGAGAGAGAGAAATCGGTTTGTAGAGGGTTTCTGGCTTTGATACAATTTTATGGACTGAAAGTATGGTGGATTGAGAAGAACTTCTCGATCTGAAACTGTTCAAGCTCCGACAATGGCGGATGAAATTCGAGCAGAGAGAGAGAAATCGGTTTTGGTAAAAAAACGTGGGGGGAGAATAATTAAAAAAGGGGAGAAAATCGTGGGTTTTGTTTGTAAGAGAGAGAAGAAACGTGTACAATAAAAATCTGAAAAGATTTTCAGTTCCACAAATCAAGCCTATAATTAATAAGTTGATAATTAAACCTTAAATAGAATTTTGGTACATAAATTGAAAGGTGGTATACTTAAATATAATAAACACAAACCTTAAACATGGGTGGTAATAAGGTTTGCTATATGGTATGTATATGTAAAAATTCCTTAAAAAAAGTGGTTTTTAAGCATGTGTTTGTAGTATTTTTTAAGTGTTGGAGTTTGTTTTATAAAGACAGAATACATAGACAGACATCTTAACTATCCGTTAAAGTTCACTTGAACACCTCAATTAAGCCATATTCCACTTAAATACTTTTACTATAATTTTTGTGCACCACTTTAACACTTCCGACCTGGGCTTATAAACTTTTTGGACGCATTATTGTACGCGCTGCCAGCATAAATAATGTAACCAATTAAAAGTTGACACGTTTATTTCAATGGCACAGAGATTATTTTACCTAAAACCAAATTCATTTACCATATTCCTAATTCTCTCTCTTTTGTTTTCGTCCCCAAATAGCCCCTAATTATTTTTCCTTTTCTCTTTCTTCTCCGATTCTCCTTCAATTTCTACAACAATTCTCCTTCAATTTCAGATACCAAGCAATATGATTCTCCTCGACCTCCATTTAAATATGTTTTTTTATTTTCCTTTTCTTCTAATTTTCATTGCGAAGACCTGAATTCGTCGGTGAAAACAGAGGCAAATGGAACGACATACAAGGTGACGGTTGTCGGAAATTTTGATCCGGTGAAACTCCGGCAGAAAATCGAGAAGAAAGTGACGCTTATTTCGCCTAAGCCAGATAAAGAGGAAAATGAGCTCAACCAGAATCATAAATGCAAGGAGGTAATACTCTAACACAGTGCATTGAACTTTCTACTCCGTTCCGGCCGACGCATTTTACAGTTGGAGCATTTTAGTTAACTGTGGAAAGCATTTTTACTGTTTCTGTGAATTGAATTCAGAACAAGAACAAATATTGGGGTGGGGGTGGGGGCACAATGGAGGAGGAAGCAGAGTGAATGAGGAGAGAGGGGGGGGGGGGGGGGGGTTACGATGAATTTGGGAGAAAAATATAAAAAGAAAAGGAAAATATTAAATCGGATAAAAATAAAAGAAAATTGTTAAATCAGATCCAATCACCATCTAAGAGCCGTGAACTACAATTCTTTTGTCATGTCAGAATTTTGTATTATACTGGTGCACAAAAATTATAGTAAAAGTATTTAGGTGGAATAGTTAAGGTGTCTGTCTATGTATTATATCTTTTATAAATAAACAGTTACGTATTAGGATAAAAGTGATGAAACTGGAAAAAAAAATTATTAAATGTTTGCTAAAACAGGGAGTGTAAGCACTTTTCTTTTAAAATGACCAAAATATCCTTAAAGTTTATAACAGTAAAAATAAACTTATTATTACAAATTTTTAATGCTAAATTGATTCCTATACGTTATGTCTAGTTCTCGCAATATTCCACTGCTAGAGAAACGAATTGGATATTTTTGACACCAAATTAAAAATCTTTGTTAACTCAAAGTTTCCATTTATTTCCAATTACATAAGTTTCCCAATGGATGCAAAATATATAAAAGAATAGCACCAAACTCCCCACTAATAGCTCATGACTTTGCGTAAAACATGGGGTAATTCATACACTTATTGGATCAAATATGCTCTTTCATTAATGTTTTTGGCTCACAAATTCCATTTGAGTTAACGGGGGGACACGTGTCATCTTTCTGTTGGTTCATTCTAAATATTTAGTAATTCATTAAAAAGATACATTATTCATACCCAAAAAATAATTTTCAAAAACAATTCTTCTAAAAAAAATTTTTACTAAAAACTAAAGAAAAAGATGTATCCAGTTTTTATAAAAAATAAAATAAATTTACTAAAACAATGTTTTTGTAAAAACAAAAATAAAATCTAAAAAATAGTATTTTTGTAAAAACTAGAAACAAAAAGTAGATGTTTTTTGCTAAAATTTCTAGCTTTTTCCAGTTTTTACAAAAGACCCATTTTTTATTCTAGCTTTTTTTCAAGTTTTTTCCAGATTAGCAAAAAAAAAACTAGTCACATCAAAGGAAATTTTTCAGCTTTTGCTAAATCTAGTTTTTTACCCATTTTTATAGCGATGATATATGTGTATTATTGTATTATAATATAGAGTTTAAGTTGGATACGTGTCATGAAATTTTTACACCATCCCATCATATTTTTCTAGCTTTTTTTTCAATTGTTTTCCAATTTAGCAAACAAACTAGAAAAAAAATCTAGAATAAAAAATGCGTCTTTTGTAAAAACTAAAAAAATCTAAAAATTTTAGCAAAAAACATATATAATATTTTTCAGTTTTTACAAAAATATAGCTTTTTAGATTATTTTTTTTACAAAAATATTATTTTAGTTAAAAAAATCTCTTTTTTTTGTAAAATCTGGAAAAAAAATCTTTTTTTTTCTTCAATTTTTAATAAAAAACTTTTTTAGAAGAATTGCTCTTGAAAACTATTTTTTGGGTATGAATAATGAGTCTTTTTAATTAATTACGAAATATTCAGAATGCACCAACAGAACGATGACACGTGTCCCTCTGTTAACTCAAATGACATTTGTGAGCAAAAAACATTAATGGAATGACATATTTGACCCAATTAGGGGTGTTCAAAATCGATCCGAAATCGAAAACTGATCCAATTCGAAGCTTAACGGCTTACTGGTAACGGCTTAACAGCTTAACGGACGGGGAACACATTGAATTTTTTTATTAACAGCTTATCGGTTTGGGATGGATTATTCAATTTTCTTAACGGCTAATCCGTTAACCCGTTAAGAATATATATATATATATATATATATATATATATATATATAAAATTTATTTTTATTTATATATATTAAATATAAAAAAAACTAAAACCCTTGAAAATGATTAACAAAAGTTTATTTTTACTTCTAAGCATTTTTAATCTCGGGATCTAGAAATTTTTTGGTTCTATTTTTAATTTATTTTTGTGTGTAATCCTCCTGTTTGGCAACATGCCGGATATGGTAAAGCTAATTTTCTAATCACGGGAATTAAATTGAGTGGCTCTGGCAAAGAAAATTGAATGCATCATATTGCCTCTAAAATATTATTTTTTATGGCAATTCATTATTTTTAAGACGGGGATAATAAGAGATATTTAGTAAACATGTATGTTAGGCCGATAAGCCACCCAATAACCGCCCTATAAGAGCTAACCCGATATCAATCCGCCCGATATCTTATCGGGTGGCTAACATATTAATATATTTAAAAGTCGATAACCATTAAGCAAAACCGTTAAGAGTAAAAAGCCGCCCAATCCGCTCGATAAACACCCCTAAGCCCAATAGGTGGATGAAGGGCATTATTGACTCCAAAACGTATAAGTCAGGAGCATATTCTTCAATTTTTAGTAAAAAAAACTTTTTTAGAAGAATTGCTCTCGAAAATTATTTTTTGTGTATGAATAATGAGTCTTTTTAATTAATTACGAAATATTCAGAATGCACCAACAGGATGATGACACGTGCCCCTCTGTTAACTCAAATAGCATTTGTGAGCCAAAAACATTAATGGAAGGACATATTTGGCCCAATAGGTGGATGAAGGGCATTATTGATCTAAAACGTATAATTCAGGGGCATATATGATTTTTCTCCGTTCTCATACCTCAAATAAAATACATATAAGGAAAAAAGCATAAGGAAAGAATAATAAACTTACAGCAAGGATCGATTTCTACTAAAAACTTGAATGAAATTATAGAACAACTGAAGATGAAGGAGAAGAACAGAAAAGAAGATGAACAGAAATGTGAGTTTTGAGAAGATGTACAGAAAGAATAGGAAAGAAGATAAACATTTTTAGATTCATTTGATCTTTGATGAGGATCGTTTTGAGATTAGCAAAAGTTATAAGGACAAACAGGTAATTTCATCGGTCAACATAAGATGACTTTTAAGCCAAAAATGGAAAAGTTAGGATTAGCCCACTTTTGGCTTTTAGCTTTTTTTAAGCCTTTTTTAACTTTTTTTTTAAGTTGTTTTATATTTTGCCAAACGCTCCCAACAATTAAAAATGGTTTAAAAGCTTTTAAGCTTATCCAAACAGCCTCTAGATCGTAAAACGAGTCCTCAATTACGACTAACTAGGGTAACGCGCAGTCATAATAATAAATTAAAGATATGAGTAAAAACCAGTTTCGTGTTATGAAATAATATAAGAACAAGAACAATAATACAAGAACAAGAACAATCGAGAGAAAAGTAGAGAGAGGAGTATTCTTATTGATACTTTGGGATGATTTACAATGGGGTAAGACCCCTCTATTTATAGGCATAGAAAAGACTTAGCCTCAAAATAAAACTCTTCTATAAGATAGACATTCACTCTAATTAGAGTTCTATTTATAACACTCCCCCTTGAATGTCTATTCAATAATGTGCCTCGTTAAAACCTTAACTAAAACAAAACCTAATGGGAAAAATATAAAGAAAAGGAAAAAGAGTACACATGTTTGAATATGCGCCTATTGGTTGCCTCGTTAAAAACCTTGCAAGGAAAACCCAGTGGGACAAAACCTTGTAAGGGGAAAAGAGTGCAACGCGCATTAACTCCCCCTGATAAGAACATCAATTCATATCCTTAAGTCTTCGCATTCCGATCTTGTGAATTAGCTTCTTGAAGGTTGACGTTGGTAGAGATTTTGTGAACAAATCAGCCATATTATCGCTTGAACGAATCTGTTGCACATTGATATCACCATTCTTTTGAAGATCATGTGTGAAAAATAACTTTGGTGAAATATGCTTTCTTCTATCTCCTTTTATGAATCCTCCCTTCAATTGAGCTATACATGCTGCATTGTCTTCATACAATGTCGTGGGTAGTTTGTTACACTTCAAACCACATGTGTCTTGAATATGATGTATGATAGACCTCAACCACACACATTCCCGACTTGCTTCATGAATAGCAATTATCTCGGCATGATTAGATGAAGTAGCCACAATTGATTGCTTAGTCGATCGCCAAGATATGGCGGTGCCTCCACAGGTAAACACATAACCTGTTTGAGATCGAGCCTTGTGTGGGTCGGATAAATATCCAGCATCAGCATAACCAATAAGATCAGGACTGCAATTATTGCCATAAAATAAGCCCATATTGGTGGTCCCTTTTAGGTACCGCAATATATGTTTGATCCCATTCCAATGTCTCCTTGTAGGAGCCGAGCTAAATCTTGCTAAGACATTAACTGAAAAGGATATGTCAGGCCTTGTAGTATTTGCAAGATACATTAGTGCGCCAATTGCACTAAGATATGGTACTTCAGGACCAAGTAGCTCTTCATTCCTTTCTTGCGGTCGGAATGGATCTTTATTTACATCAAGTGATCGAACAACTATCGGTGTACTTAAAGGATGTGCTCCATCCATGTAAAACCGTTTCAGTACCTTTTCTATATAGGTAGATTGATGAACAAAAATTCCGTTTGCTAAATATTCAATTTGCAAACCAAGACATAATTTTGTCTTTCCGAGATCTTTCATCTCGAATTCATCCTTTAGATAATCAATTGCCTTTTGGAGTTCTATGGGGGTTCCAATAAGGTTTATGTCATCGACATATACGGCAAGTACAACAAATTCCGATGTTGTTTTCTTTATAAAAACACAGGGGCAAATGGCGTCATTTATATAGCCTTCTTTTAACAAATACTCACTAAGACGATTATACCACATTCGTCCTGATTGCTTTAGACCATACAAAAATCTTTGCAATTTAATTGAAAACATTTCCCGAGACTTTGAATTATGAGCGTTTGGCACTTTGAGTCCATCAGGAATTTTCATGTATATCTCATTTTCAAGTGAGCCATAAAGATAGGCAGTAATCACATCCATTAAATGCATGTCAAGCTTTTCAAGGACAGCAAAACTGATGAGATAACGAAAGGTTATAGCATCCATTACAGGCGAATATGTCTCTTCATAATCGACACCAGGCCTTTGAGAAAAACCTTGCGCAACAAGGCGTGCCTTATATCTTTGTACCTCGTTTTTCTCATTTCTCTTGCGTACAAAGACCCATTTATAGCCAACGGGCTTAACACCATTAGATGTTTCAACTATAGGGCCAAAAACTTCACGTTTTGCCAGCGAATTCAATTCTGATTGAATTGCTTCTTGCCATTTTGGCCTACCAAGTCTTTTTCGACATTCTTCAACAGATTGAGGTTCGAGATCCTCACATTCTTGCATAATGCTAGATGCGACATTATAAGCAAAGATATTATCCACCACTATATCCACTCGATCAAAATTTGCCTCAATATTGATTGGATTTATGGATAGTTCCGTATTTTCCAGAGTCTCGGGCTCAATGGATTCTTCATAAATCTCAGAATTTGTTAAATCATGAATTTCCTCATGAGATTCTTTCGTAGTATCATTTTTATCATTTGCTTTCCTCTTTCTAGGATTTCGATCTTTAGAACCTAATGGCCTACCACGCTTCAGGCGTGCATTCGACTCATTGGTTATGACACTAGGTGATTGTCCAACAGGGACATCAATACGGATTGGAACATTTTCCGCGGGGATGTGGGATTTTGTTATCCTTTTCAAGTCCGTAAATGCGTCAGGCATTTGATTTGCTATTCTTTGCAAATGGATAATCTTTTGTACCTCTCTTTCACAAATAGAGGTATGTGGATCAAGATGAGATAATGATGCATTTTTTCACAAAATTTCCCGTTTGGTTTCACCAACTTCTCCCCCTAATTTTGGGAAAAGTGTCTCATCAAATTGACAGTCTACAAATCGTGCAGTGAACAAATCCCCTGTCAATATTTCGAGGTAGCGAATAATGGAGGGCGATTCAAACCCAACATATATTCCTAACCTTCTTTGCGGACCCATTTTGGTGCGGTATGGCGGTGCTATAGGCACATATACTGCGCATCCAAAGATTCTTAAATGGGATATATTGGGTTCATGACCCAAAACCAATTGCAACGGGGAATATTTGTGATAATTCGTCGGTCTGAGACGAATTAGCATTGCTGCATGCAAAATGGCGTGACCCCATACCGAAGTGGGCTGCCTCGTTTTCATGAGTAATGGCCTTGCAATCAACTGCAGGCGTTTAATTAACGATTCTGCAAGACCGTTTTGAGTGTGAACATAATCTACAGAATATTCCACTTTTATCCCAATTGATAAGCAATAATCATTAAATGCTTGGGATGAAAACTCAGCAGCATTATCCAGTCTAATAGACTTGATTGGATTATCAGGAAATTGTGCTCGTAGTCGAATTATTTGTGCCATTTATTTTGCAAACGCAAGGTTGCGTGATGACAACAGGCACACATGAGACCATCTACAGGATGCGTCTATCAAGACCATAAAATACCTAAGGGACCCACTGGGTGGGTGAATAGGTCCACAAATGTCCCCTTGTATACGTTCCAAAAACGTGGGTGACTCAGTCCCAACCTTTGTTGGTGATGGTTTGATAATCAACTTGCCTTGATAACAAGAAGTGCAAGGATATTCATTATTTGAAAGATTTTTGAAATTCTTTAACAGATGCCCATATGAGCTTTCTATAATCCGTCTCATCATGATTGATCCCGGGTGTCCTAATCAATCATGCCAAAGTACGAAAGTATTGGAATCAGTAACCTTTTGGTTTACTGTTGAATGTGCCTCAATTGCACTAATTTTTGTCCAATACAGGCCACAAGATAAAGACGGGAATTTCTCAATAACCCTCTTTTGGCCAGAGACATTCTTTGTAATGATGAGATATTCAAGATCATTCTCATCTATTGTCTCAATATGATAGCCATTCTGGTGTATATCTTTAAAACTCAACAAGTTTCTCTTAGACTTGGAGGAGAACATCGCATTCTCTATGATAAACATTGTTCCTCTAGGCAGAGTTATAGTTGCTCTTCCGGAGCCTTCAATCAATTTACTACTACCAGAGATTGTAGTAACATCTGCCTTACACATACTTAGTTGAGAGAAATATTTCCTTTCTTTGAGTATCGTATGTGTAGTACATGAATCAACTAAACAAATATTTGATCCAAGTTTGCTTTGTGAGATATCCATATTTGCTTTCCCATGGTTTGACATACAAAAGAAAATACACGAACATGAGAATAAACAAATTCAATCCGTTTGTCTCAATGTAATCGATTGTTAAACACACATAATCGATTATGTCTTAATATAATCGATTGTTAAACATACATAATCGATTATTTGCTATTTTGAAAAACTTCAGATCACACTATCTTAATATAATCGATTGTTAAACACACATAATCGATTATGTCTTAATATAATCGATTGTTAAACATACATAATCGATTATTTGTTATTTTGAAAAACTTCATATCACACTGTCTTAATATAATCGATTGTTAAACACACATAATCGATTATGTCTTAATATAATCGATTGTTAAACATACATAATCGATTATTTGCTATTTTGAAAAACTTCAGATCACACTGTCTTAATATAATCGATTGTTAAACACACATAATCGATTATATCTTAATATAATCGATTGTTAACAAATATATAATCGATTGTTTTGCAGTTTTAATGCGAAATATTAGATAATCGACTAACGGTTAGGTTAGTCGATTAACTCTACTGAAAAATAAAAATATCTTTGATATTTAAGCATATTGAAACATTCTAAAGAACTAATACTAACATTATATCATAAACTAACTAATACAAGCTGATACTAATGACTATTAGTTTACTCACTAATTAATACAAATAAAATCAAACAATTCCATCATCCTTCATCACAGATCCATCACCGATTAGGTGGTTTATTTTCCCATCGGGTTGCTCAAAGAAATCTGCCACATCCAAGTGGGTGATGTCAAAATTGTCGTCAGAGACAAAATTTGTTTCAGGGCCTTTACTCTTTCGAGATGCTTGATAAAGGTCAACCAGATGTCTTGGTATACGGCAAGCTTTTGACCAGTGCCCTTTTCCACCGCAACGATAACATATAGTTTCTGAACTATTTGCCTTAGGATCCTCATAATCCCGTTTCTGCTTTCGGCGGTTATCTCTCCTCGGGGGGTGACGGACATCATGGAGATTTCTTCCTTGTCTACGTCCATGGCTATGACCCCGATTACGACCACGACCATGATTAGATCCATGTCCCTTTTCATAATTGGCGTAATGAGAATACACCTTATCTGCTTCAGGCAATGGTGTAGACCCGGTGGGTCGATTTTCGTGATTTCTCATGAGCAGGTCATTGTTTCGCTCAGCCACAAGTAGGAGAGAAATCAGTTCAGAGTACTTTTTGAGGCCTTTCTCTCTGTACTATTGTTGCAGTACCATATTGGAGGCATGAAACGTTGTAAACGTTTTCTCAAGCATATCATAATCAGAGATATTATCTCCGCAGAGCTTCAACTTAGAAGTAATTCTGAACATTGCAGAATTACTTTCATAAACAGACTTAAAGTCTTGGAGCCTCAGATGAGCCCAATCATATCGTGCTTGTGGCAGAGTGACCAACTTCAGGTTGTCATATCTCTCCTTTAAGCCGTTCCACAAGATGAGTGGATCTTTGACTGGGAGATATTCAATTTTCAAACCTTCATCAAGGTGATGGCGCAAGAAAATCAAGGCCTTAGCACAGTCTTGGGTGGATGCTTTATCTCTGTCTTTAATGGCATCTCCAAGACCCATAGCATCTAAGAGGATTTCAGCATCCAACACCCATGTCATATAGTTCTTGCCCGAAATTTCAAGGGCAACGAACTTTCTTTTCGTAATGTCAGACATAATCGAAAATCAAATTAGAAAGAGAGAAATACCTTAGTTTTTCTCGAGAATCGATTCTTGAGACGGTAGAGTCTCGTGCTGATAACGTGTTATGAAATAATATAAGAACAAAAACAATAATACAAGAACAAGAACAATCGAGAGAAAAGTAGAGAGAGGAGTATTCTTATTGATACTTTGGGATGATTTACAATGGGGTAAGACCCCTCTATTTATAGGCATAGAAAAGACTTAGCCTCAAAATAAAACTCTTCTATAAGATAGACATTCACTCTAATTAGAGTTCTATTTATAACATTTCGTAAGTTTTAAAAGGAAATAAAAGAAGTTCAAATATTCTTATGTAATTCGTGAAAAAATCACCCTATACTTTTCATGGTTCTTTTACTGAGGAATATTTTAATTTAAATATAAGACATTTCATTGCGCTATTTAACTTGAATAGGTAAAAACAGAAAATCAAGAATAATAAAAAAGAGAAAAGACAACTTGCCTGTATAAAATTTGGTAGTCTAAACCTGACATATTACCCACTTTTTTTCTTCTTCCTCAAAGTTCTTTTCATAGAATATCGGGATTCTTAAAAAAAATTGTTAGAAAATTTTGTTTTCATATGGTTGATATTTTTTATTTATCTAAAGTAAAATTTGAAGAAAAAAAACAACCTAAAAAGGAAAGAAGAAAAAAAGAAATGAAAAAAGAAAGGAAAATTAAAAGCTATGTCCATTTAGTAAGTAGCTCATTACAAAAATTGACCAATTGATAAAATATTACTAATATAAGTCAAAATGGCCAATTAGCTATTTGTAGCAAAAAAATATCAAATTGTTACTTTCTTTGGAGTGTGTGCTATTAGAATAGATTGAGTATATATTAAGGAGATTGAATCTCAGCTTTGAGATGATTTGGTGAAGGTTTAAGGTGGTTTGAATTGAAAATTCGAAGTAAAAACTCAATATAAAAAAAATGATACGTGTATCACATATGTATCATATTTGTATAAATTGTGTATCACATGTATATCCATGTAAAGTCAAAAAAATTTGACATCGATTTAATTATGAATTTTGATACAAAACTAGTCCAAATAACCTCTAATCTTCCTCAAATTTTATATATTGATTTATCTATATGTTTTTAATGAATTTTGACTATACCCATTAAAAAATTCCTTTTTTGTTTCGATTTTTAAAATATTGGCTAAAGATTGGTAAGTTAAAATTTATATGTAACATTTCTGTAAGTTTCCCAAAAAGAAAAACTATGCATTCTTCTTCCTATAAAATTAAAAAAAAAATAGAAATTCATGAAAAATAACACGTGAACATATAATGCGTAAAGAAATGGATATTAAAATCAATATTTCTCATACCTTTGTATGCACGCATAAGAGTTGCCTGCAATTTTTGCATCACTTTTCCTCACATTGATATTCCAAAATTGAATGCGAGAAGTATTATAGCACTTGTTCTGAGAACATATTCACTCAATGGATGGAATTATTCTAATATTATGCATATAATTGATTATCCCGATATAATTGTGGTGATTACTAAAGTAAATTGATTGATAATATTTGCGTTTCTTAGAGAAAGCAAACGGCAGTCAGCAATAATTACATGATAAATTCAATTAAATAAATTACCCGCCCTAAACCGATTGAAAGCAAACTCACAAATTTGGAATGGTTAATTAGGATTGTAGGACGTGACATTCCGGTAGAGGTGTAATTAAGAAAATGTGGGACGTGACTTTTGGGTTCCTTAAATATCATATACTATAATAAATGGGAATATGCAGAAAAAGTAGGTAAAAACTCAAAAATTTGAGAAAAAAGATAAATGTAATCCCTGGCCTCAGAAAGGTGCCAAGTTATCTCTTTTATGCCCTTAACACGGTCGCGTATGTCTAATGCCAGCTAACAAGATTCACAACTATAAATACTAAGAGAAGAAACTCTACAAGGAGGTTGCTCTTTCTTTTTCACTTCCACTTCTAAAAGAAGAGAGGATCTTTGTAAGGCTCTGAACCTCTTCATGGAGAGGCAAACCAAATCTATATCATCAATAATAGATCTCAACCCTTTTCTAATTAACTGATAATTTGTCTCCTGTATTTTTTATTTGGTCTTTTAATTATTACAATCTGCTATGATTGACACTCCATTTATTTTAATATATTTATGCTTATAAAGTTTATGAGAGCTTTGAGATAAACAATTATGTTCATATATCAACAATAATAAAATAATTACCGATGAAGTTTTAAGAAATTAAATCAATGGAATTCAGTGTGAGTATCAAAATTCCTAACATGTGGAGGGGAGAGTGGAGGAACGTTAACTGCGGCTTTTTTGTTGCTTTTATTGTTGATACGAAGGAGCACTTTGTTTCTTCAGTAAAAGGAGCGGTTCAATATGGTGACTTTTGGATGTCCAAATATAAATTTTAGCTTGAAAAGATTTTCGGAAAATATTTTGAAACCATTGCCTTCTTTGTTTCCTCATTATTAGGGGCTGTAATGGAACCTAATATTGAAGTTTAATAATTAATTATGTTGAATTAAAATTAGTGGAAAAAGATGAAAAATTGAGAAATTAGTTATACATTTGCTGGGATATGAGAGTGTCATATCAACTTTCAATTCCCTGCTTTATATAGATATAGATATAGATATAGATAAAGATATATAGATATGTAATTGGGATGATCGATAATGTTTGTAAATCGTTGCACTAAAAATATGTAATGTATTTAATAACAGAAAAATTATGAAAATTAGAAGGTAGAGAGTTTTTCTATTTGCCTTTCATTAATTCTAATATGCACTAAAATTTTCCACGCGAAAACTTACATATATATAGTTCATCAATTAATCCAACTATAAGTTTCTTAGGTGCCATCATTCTCTTGCAATTAGTTGATCATCTCAATAATTGATATGGAGACAACATTATTGACACCATAGAAATTGATCAAAATGGAAAATTTAAGGGCAGAAGTTACAATAAAAGAACTAACTTTGAGAAGTGGCAGTATTTGCTTTTAGCTAGTATTTTTTTTTTTGCCGACTAACAATTAACAAATTGATACAAAAAATGTTAGAATTATCAAAATATTTCTAGAAAAATCAAATTTTATAAGGAAAGAATACTTCAAAAAATTGTGCAATCGTTGCAACAATCAATACTCACAACTGATGCAATTTCAATGGACGCCAGTTTATGAAAGGTCATTCCAGTTGTCTATATAATGGAGGTAATTGAAATAGTAAATCAATACACCACTCTTCCTTATCTTTGACCCATTTCCTCTTCATAAGGTTTAATGCTTTATTTGAGCAGTCTACTGGTTTATTTCTGCTGTAGTATAAATTCTGAATTATTACTTCTTCAAAATGCTTGCTCCACACAATTAGTATTATACCTGCAAAACAAAACAAAAAAGTAATAGGCAATCTAATTCACCGAAGAAATGAAACAAAAATTCAGAAAAGGTAATAGCATTATCACAATGTATATTTCTAAAAGAATGAAAAGTTACAAGGAAAACATGATACTTCAGTTTAAGAATATTTTATTCTATCGTCTACTTATAAAGAGGAATATATATTGTTTTGTCCTACCAATAATACGCAATAAATTATAAGTAGAGAATGGAACACAAATTCAGTACTTACATTACAAGATCAGAAGAAGCAACAATACAGAATTTATACTACAACAAAAATAAATCAGTAGACTGCTCAAATAAAGCATTAAGCCTTATGAAGAGGAAATGGGTCAAAGACAAGGAAGAGTGGTGTATTGATTTACTATTTCAATTACATCCATTATATAAATAGATTATATAGAAAATTGTGAAAACATGGAGAATCGGAGATGGAGAGAAAGAGAGAGATTTTCATTTCCTTCAGAGAACTCTCTAGAACCACAACTGAGTTATGTTTTCTCTATCTAATTAGAAGACCCTAGAAGGAAATATAACTGACACTAATACATTGGGTCAACCCAATGAAACGGAATGGGCTAAACAGGCCCAAAAATGAAAAGTAGCCCAATATAAAAATACAGCACAAATCAATGTATGTGTTTAGGCTTAGATGCTAGGTAGTCTTTTAGCTCAACACTCCCCCTCCCCCAAGTTGGAGGGGTAGACCACCTTCAACTTGGCCAACAGATGATGATGAACAGTGCCAGGCAGAGGCTTGGTGAGGACATCAGCTAACTGGTGAGAAGTGGAGACATGAGAGAGAAATCAGCCCATCAGTCAGCTTAGTACGAACAAAATGCCAATCGACTTCAATATGCTTGGTCCGCTCATGAAAGACTGAATTCTTTGCTATATGTAGAGCGGCCTGGTTATCACAAAAAACAGAAAAGGGAAAGGACATAGAAACACCAAGGTCAGTGAGCAGTCTAGAAATCCAAGATAATTCAGCAACCACCTTACTAAGTGCTCTGTATTCTGCTTCAGCAGAGGATAAAGAGACTACTGGCTATTTTTTGGACTTCCAACTTACCTGGCTGCCACCCAAAAGCACACAGAAACCAGTAACAGACCTGCGAGTGTCAGGACAAGCTGGCCAATCACTGTCTGAAAAGGCATGTACTGAAAAATCAGGAGTATCAGAATAGAAAAGCCCCAAATCCATAGTGCCCTTAAGATACCTAAGAACATGCAGGACACCAATCATGTGAGGGACTCTAGGAGACTTCAAAAATTGACTCAGATGTTGGACAGCAAAGCAAATGTCAGGGTCTGGTATGTGTCAAAAATATGAGCTTGCCAACCAAGCTCCTGTATTGGTCAGGAGAGGAGAATAGATCACCAGAATCAGCATGTAACTTGGCATTAAGATCTAAAGGACAAACCACAAGAGAAACATCTACACAGTCAAATTGGTGCAACAAGTCAGATACAAACTTCTGCTGATTAAGAAGCACTTCACCAGCAACATCATATACCTCAATGCCCAGAAAATAATGCAAAGACCCCAGGTCTTTAATCCTGAACTGGTCATCCAGGAAGTGTTTGAGGGCAGAAATTTCAGTAGTATCATCTCCAGTGATAATAATGTCATCCACATACAATGCAAGAACCACAAGACACCCAGGATGGCCCTTGACAAACAAAGAGTAATCATTCATAGAATGAGTATAGCCTCTGGAGTATAGAGCATGAGACAATTTGGCATACCACTGTCTGGAAGCATGCCTCAATCCATAAAGGGATTTTTTTAACTTGCACACAATGGGGGCAGAAACAGAGGAATCAGAAGAGGCAGAAACACACAAACCTGGAGGAAGCTTCATATACACCTCCTCATCTAGGTCACCATGCAAGAAGGCATTGTTAACATCAAGTTGAAATAGACCCCAATGATTCTTAACAGCCGCAGCAATTAAGCATTTTAACAGTAGACATTTTAACCAAAGGGGAAAAGGTTTCTGTGAAATCAACTCCTTCAATTTGAGTGTCTCATCTAATAACAAGCCTAGCCTTGTATCTTTCAACACTACCATCAGCCTTATATTTGACTTTATAAACCCATTTGCAGCCTATGGGCTTCTTACCAGGAGGGAGGGGAACAACATCCCAAGTATGGTGGGCATCCAATGCCTCAAACTCCTTTCTCATGGCATCTTGCCAGACTGGGACTGATGCAGCTTGAGAATAATAGAGAGGTTCAGATTCCAAAGAAGAAGAAGAGGAAGAAGAGCCAGAAAATGAAGGTATGTGACAAACATAATCATTGAGATAAGAGGGAGGATTGTGTTGCCTTTCAGATCTTCTGTGGACAGTAGGTGCTGTAGAGGAAGAAATAGCAGGAGGAGAAGTATCAGGATTGAAGGGTGGACTGGAAGGAGGATGATTAAGTTCAGAAGGTATTGAGGGAGAAACAGAAGAGGGAACAAAACTGGAATCAGAAGAAAAAGGTGCAGAAGGAGAAGGGAGAGAAGAACAAATTGGAACAGACAGATCTGTCTCAGAATAGGGATGCTCAGAAGAAGGAACAGAAGGAAAAACAGAAGGACTAGAGGTAACAGCAGAAGCAGTTGCAAAAGGAAAGAAAGTTTCATGAAATATAACATCCCTGGACATAAAACACCTTTTGGAAGTTAGGTCATACAACCTGTAACCCTTTTTGGCAAAAGGATATCCCTGAAAAACACATGAAATAGCTCTAGGCTTTAGTTTATCCCTCTGTGGAATTGGGACAGTAGCATAGGCAAGATAGCCAAATGCTCTTAAATGTGAGTAAGTAGGTGCCTTCCTATACAATATTTCATAAGGGGATTTGCTTTGAAGGATCCTGGATGGTATCCTATTAAGCAAGTATGTAGCAGTCAATAAACAGTCCCCCAAAAGGATATGGGTAATTTGGATTGAAAAAGTAAAGCTCTACAAGCTTCAAGAAGTGTCCTATGTTTTCTTTCAACAACACCATTTTGTTGAGGAGTGTGGGGACAAGTAGTTTGATGAATAATGCCCAGCTGGTTGAAGAAAGAAGTACCATCAAGACTAAACCCCAATGCAAAAGCATTATCACTTCTTATAGTTTGGACAGTAGCATTAAACTGAGTTTTAACCATACACAGAAAGGACTTAATCAGGCTGAAAGCATTGCTTTTAGACCCCAGTAGAAGTGTCCAAGTTGCTCTAGAAAAATCATCAACTATAGTAAGAAAGTACCTTGAGCCAGAAGATGTGGGTGTGTGATAAGGACCCCAAGTATCTACATGAATCAATTGGAAAGGTCTACATGTACTGATTGAACTATCAGGGAAAGGAAGCCTGGTTTGCCTAACCATCGGACAAATAGGACAAAGAAATGGTTGTTTAGAAGCAAGGGAAAATGACAAAGTAGGAATGTGTTTCATGTTTGCAAAAGGAATATGAGCCAGTTTTAAATGCCAAATGTAATTCATGTAATTTGCATCAGTATTATTACAAATGGAACTATTTGCATTTGAAGGCAAAGCAACAGTCTTATGGCTAGAAGAACAGACATGATTACAAGAATTAGAAAGTGAACATACAGAAGCAGATGAGCAACAATTAAAAGAAGAATGTGAAGGTCGCACCCAAGCAAGCTTGTATAGAAAATCCTCCTCTTTACCAAGATCCAGAGGCATCTTTAGAGAAGGGGCATGTAGCATGTGAAGGAAACAGGAAGTTGCAGTAAACAAGACTATACAGTGCAACTGTTTTACTAGTTTGTGGACAGAAATTAAATTGTGTTTGAAAGAGGGAACAAACAGTACATTATGAAGAGTGATGGATGGAGTTAATGCAAAAGAGCCTGTGGAAGTCACTTTCACTTTGTATCCATTGGGAAGAGTTACAAGATAAGGTACAGTTAAGGGTGTGATATTAAAGAGTAAGCTTTTATTAGATGTCATATGGTCAGAAGCCCCTGAGTCTATTATCCAGGAGACAGAATCAATATGAGTAAGCATACAAAGTTTGGAATCATAAATAGGACTCTCAGTTTGCACAGTACCAGCAAAATTGGCAGCACACATGGGAGGGGGGCCTGAGCAGTGGAGTCCCCCAACTTAGTGTGTTGTAGCAGAGTCATCAGTTGATCATAATGTTGTCTGCTCAAGCCTGGGATTACAGATCCTTGTCCATCCACATTTGGGACAGATGAATGACCCTCAGTGGGATTTCCAGGAACATTAGATGTGTATCCTTCAGAAGAGGTGAAGGAGGTGAAATCAGCACAAGTGGTTGTATGTATATTGTATATTGGGCTACTTTTCATTTTCCTCTTCCAACCCCCATAACCGCTACCCGAAAAGGGAGTAGGAACAAGTGAAACACCAGGAACATCAGAAGAGTAAACAAAGAGAGGGCTCGTAGAATCAATGGGTGAAGCATTATTAGGATTCATATTTAACATCAGAAATAAAACAACAGTGATGTAGAGAGAGTAATTCAATTTTTGTGAACGACTCGACACACCAGATTTTTCACCAAAAACACATGCAAGTTCCAAACGAAAGTGAGAATAGGGTTACCCGACTTCTACGCTACCGGAGAAGAACGGCCTTCAAATGTGCAGAGAAAACCCTAACTCTATTCACTGCAAATCCAACGCTTCTGAATCAAACGCGAAAGGTGTCGAAGTTTACCCTAAACACCGAGCTTGAGAAAACATCAACAAGCGAGACTGAAAAGACTGAAAATATCTCTGATTCACAGTTTAGCTGCTGAAATCGCACAAAATCCAGAATCACCGGTGATACCTCAACAGTGCTGGACCGGAACGACGAAGAACAGAGAGGAGGCGTCCGGAAAAAAAAAACCATGCTCTGATACCATGAAAACCTGGAGAATCGGAGATGGAGAGAAAGAGAGATTTTCATTTCCTTCAGAGAACTCTCTAGAACCACAAATGAGTTTTGTTTTCTCTATCTAATTAGAAGCCCCTAGAAGGAAATATAACTGACCCTAATACATTGGGTCAACCCAATGAAACGGAATGGGCTAAACAGGCCCAAAAATGAAAAGTAGTCCAATATACAATATATATACAATATACAATAAAAATACAACACAAATCAATGTATATATTTAGGCTTAGATGGTAGGTAGTCATTTAGCTCAACAAATTGTAACGACCTTTTATAAACTGGCGTCCATTGAAATTGTATCAGTTATGAGTATTGATTGTTGCAACGATTGCACAATTTTTTGAAGAATGTGACTTTTGAGAAAAGAAATTTGGTTGCCTGCGAAAGAAAAAAGTTAGCTTGCATAATTAATATAGTATTTGGTTGGCTATATTAAGTGGGCGTTTGGACATAAGGATTGTAAAATCCTAGAAAAAGTGTTTTTTTTTTGTGAAAATGTTATTTTAAAATTAAATGTGTTTGGATATGAATATAATTTTGGGTTATTTTTGAATTTTTGTGAGTGATTTGAGTGAAAATTTTAAAAAATAACTTTTGAGAGTTTTTCAAATTTTCAAAAAATTCCAAAATTCATCTTTACTGACTTTGAAAAAAAATGGGAAAAAGATGAAAAAAATTTCATAGCCAAACGGGCTCTAAATAATACATGTATTACGAGATGTATTATTTCATGCAGCATAAGAATACGTGTACTAGCAATATTAGAATGGAGGTGAAGAGTGAGGACCATTACACTTATATTAAAATCCCCAAACCAATGCATGGAACTTTTTCATATCTTGGACTTCAAGATGTTTCCAAGAGTGACAATGTCAACAAGTAGTTAATACCTCTAAAAACGTAATGATCAACGAGGAAACCAACTAGAACAGTGGCAAAATCGAATTAAACAAAGCTTCATGGAATATGACTATTGACAATAAAAAGGAAAAAAAATACACCAGACACAACTGGTAGAGATGTTAAACCGAGGATACTGCAGAAATTTCTCAAATTTTCCACCTGGATTACAAGAAAAAGGTGAAAGATAAATAACAAACATCAACCTCTTTGCTTTCTCTTCCTTGTTTTCACCATGCTCGAACTGCTAATATAAGACATGCCGCAGAGTCATTACAAGCCAACAACATGATTCTTATGGCAGTAAAATACTTATCTTTTGATTAACTTCATTCCGGCATGCTCTTAATGCTTTTAAACATATTAACAAAATTCCTGTGACACCTTTTTGAGTGTGTTTTACATTTTAATCTTGACCTATATCTCCTGAGAATGCTCCTAGTATTACCTTTTGACTCTTAAGATATAGTATACAAAAATGAACATTTTCCTAAAACCTGTGTACCTTGTCTGTTGCAAAAGAATACGAAGATATACATCCTTTTATATGTACGACCAGAGACCACAGTATCCAGCCATACTGCATGACCTCCGTCTACAGGTGTTGGCATCAAGACCACAATCAACATCACTGAAACATCTGTGATCAGCGCGAGTATCAGGGATGTGGCAAGCACTTTCAAGTCGCCTTTCATTCGATTCATGGTGAATCATAGCAGCTGGACAAACTCGAAGTGACATGGCACTGGTTCGTTTTATCTGCTCTCCATTCTACGCAAGTTAAATAAATAGTCATTCCTTGAGCTCATGTTTATCTGCTTTTACAAGTGTAGATGACAAGAGTTGTGCAATCAACTAAGCAAGAACTTGTGAACAGACCAAAAACAACGGCAAAGACAAAGGTAGACACACTCATCAACTTGACAAGAATGAGCAGACCAAGTCCTTTGTTAGTTATCAAGCAATGCTCTGCTACTTGATAAAAATTATGATCCTATTTTCTTCAAATGTATCTCGTTAATTTAATAGTAAAGAGGGACTTTGTGAGTCCATGAGAATATAGGTACCAATTGACCACCATTGATTACCATCAAATTTCTCGTCTAGGTTGAGACGCCTAATAATAGACAAGAGGGGTTGCTCTGATGGTAAGCAACCCCCACTTCCAACCGAGAGGTTACGAGTTCGAGTCTCCCCAAGAGCAAAGGTGGGAAGTTCTTGGAGGGAAGGATGCCGGGGGTCTATTTGGAAACAGCCTCTCTACCCAAGGATAGGGGTAAGGTCTGCGTACACACTACCCTCCCCAGACCCCACTAAGTGGGATTATACTGGGTTGTTGTTGTTGAGACGCCTAATAATGTTTAAAAAACATTGTCTTATATGAAAAAAAAAGTGCTTTTACTGGCCTTCGATTAAGAAAAAGCCTAACTAATAGAATCTGAATCACCCAAGCCCATTTAAACTGATTGGCACAGGATGATTTATCGAGTTTTTACTCGTTTTCCACCTCTAGGTGATGCTTAAGAAACAACAATTACTATAACCTCAATCCCAAACAAGTTGGGGTTGGCTGCATGAATCCTCACAGACCATGTTACTTCATTTAAACTCATGTCATGCCAATAGTATACAAAATAAAAGTACTAAAAGTTTCTGTACGTTTTCTACTCGTTTTCCACCTCTAGGTACTTAAGAAACTGAAAGGTAAGATGACAAAGATACGAATACAGCAGGATATATGAACACTGAAGGGTCACAGCATTAAGATGTGCAAGCTTGTGATATGATGCAGCAGATAAGACTATTTCTCTTCAAGGACGGACTCAGCGTGCACCCACTTGCCATCGGAAATGGAGGGAATGCTCATGGAAAGAAAAAGCAGACGAAGAAACAAATTTACGTATAAAACTAGACAACACAGACCAAACACAATTGTTAGTGGGAAGGAAATTATACCTTGACAGAACTTCCGTTACTTAGATTATAAGCCTCAGGAAGCCTCTCATGCCAACTGCGTCTAACAGGCAGGGGATGACCCTCAGTTGTAAATATGTAATTTTGATTAAGGAGAAATGAATCATCAAAAAGTAGATACAAATACTTGCACCTGCAGAAATCAGGAGAGAATTATGCAGCCATAATTGCATGGACAATCATCACATGTGGAGGAAGACTTGATCAAACATCAGTCAGCTTCCATACTGTACGTGTTATGCAAATAAGATGAAGATCCAAAAAGGCTTACGTTTCTGCTAGGAAGAAACTATGCTGATGGTCTTCTAATTGCATTGTAGTCACGTCCCTAATGCTGGCAAAGCCACCTTTAACTCTTGTGTGTGCATTCAGAGAATTTATTATTGATTCACCCACTTCCATGTACCATGGATCTGTTAAGGGAAAAATATTACTGAAAGTTTGAGAAGAGATTGTCTTTTTCACAAATTTTAGAAGCTAAAAACGGCTATTTTGAAGAAACCAAAATTATGACTGGGCAAAAAGAAGAGTCATACACCTTTGGTTGCTTGGTATAAGTAAAATGTGGACTCTGCCAATTCAGGGCGTAAAGGATAGTATTTTTCAGTAGGATGCAACATCTGATGGTCCAGCAGATACCTAAATTATTGAAAAGGTTCCATTAAGGAAAACAACTATCACAGGTAAAACCAATTATGCTAGAGCTAGCTTATGGCAAGGAAAGCAGTGGCAGAAGCAGGAAAAAGGACTTAAGAGAACAAAGGAAAGAATGGAGGAGAAACATCTTACCTCTCTGGAAGTACTCCATATTGCTTCCACACCTTGAAAAATTCGCGGTGTGATGAATTAGCTGCCTCAATATCCCCAACTTGAACCTGAAACCACAAAGATCACCTTGGTTATCACCTCCAGTTTTCAACTTAGAGTTTTTCTTTTACGTACATAAGAAACGAGTATTTTATTAAAGAGAACGGATGTGCAGACGTGGACTATATGTCCTCATTCACAACAAAGAATTACATAAGTTTTCCTATGAATTTATAAGCTACAAATTTCCTTCTTACTTGCAGACCAGGCCAGAATGCTTGAAGGCTTGTGAGCTGCCAGTATGTTGCTTTTCCTGTTCTCATGTCTGCTTCATGATACCTACACAAAATTAAATGTTGTGATCTTGGTCTGACTGCTGAATTTGAGAACAACCGAGGCTAATGAACCAATAATCAGATTAACTGCTTAAGATGATGGTGATACAACGACAACAAAGAATCCAAAATTTCCAGATAAGGTGTGATTATAGTACCACGGACCATGCCTAAAGTATTTCTGCACAGCAATGTAAGCAGATTGAAACATCTTCCAGAATTCATCTCTTCCAAATAGAACATATGCTTTCATTAGATATTCATAGAATGAATCCACACCTAAAAAACAGCAAAAAAGCGATGACATATAAAGAGATTACATGTTGTTCAGAGACATGGATAAAACAAGGAAGGGTGGGGGCATTATCTAGCTACAGCGGTGAAGAATTCTCCTAAAAAGTGCTATACTACATAATCATACCAGCTCCAATTCCAGAAGAATACTCAATCCAGTTTCCAGTTGCTACATCCAGTGTAGTGCCAAGAAGATTTAGAGAACTCCTCATGCTCCATAACTTACGAAGAGCACGCAAAGCTGCCGTCTCAAATCTTGGATCACCAGTTAAACGTGATAATGTACCCATTTCAAGGATTAGAGAACCTATTAAAATGGTCCAATAATGTTATGATAAGACTTCATTGGAGGTTGGTGAAATCTATTTGATGGAAGCTATCAAAGTTCAGGGAAAGAGATAAAGAGGTAATGTAGGAAAGAAGAAGTAATTTACCACATCCAGATGTGCTCGTTTCAGTTGTCTCATCTGCCATTACACCATGCTGTCACATGTTGCATTACCATGTCATAAGTTCATCTTTCACAGATACAAGTGCAATACATCGCCCTCATAATTCTTCTAAAAACAAGTTCTACTTGATATGCAAGAACTTATGTGACATACAACAGTGCAAGTCATGGACTGATCAATGGCAAGCAAGGTTTAGAAAATCTTTAAAAGTATTCTAAGACGAATTTAGGTGCAACAAAATATTTCCATAAGTAAACTTAATCTTTTTTTAGATGGAATAGATCAACAGAATCTTATTTTCTCATATTTCTGTCACAGTAACACATATTAACAGGACAAGGGAAAAAGAAAATCAAAAGTTGGTTGCATATTTGTAGTATTTCTTATATCAAATGTACCCCGCATTATGCAGGACACAAGTCAATGGCGCAAATGTTCCGCCAAGCAAATGGGCTGGTTTCCTGTTGAATCCTAAAACTTCAACAGTTTTTAAGTGGTTCTCATCCCAACAAAGACTCCGATATCAGGATAATCCCAAGCACATTTAAATTAGATGAGCTGGTCTAAAGTTGGACCAGAGATATCAGTAAAGGGAGTTTTTATCATGAAAATAATAACTTTGAAAGCTTCAAATGCACTGGCATTAGGCAGGAGTAAACTGCAGCTGATCGGGACGTAAGGATAATAAAAAATTGAGTTTCAGCTTAAGTAAACACAATTTGAAATTAATTATCTCAATCAAGAAATCATAAAATTAAGTGACTCCACAAATAAATTGCCCCAAATCCAGTGCCTGTGTTCTTAATGACAGTAAATTCATAGAAAAGGTTCCCTTTTTATCCCCACTAATGTTGTATTAATTATGCGCATAATTGTACTAGGTCAAGATGCCAAACTTGATAATTGAAGGGTATATTTTTGTTCTTTTATTTCCTTCCCTGATAAGACAGCTGTCATAATAAAAAATATCTTGCTAAAATGGTAATCGACAAGGTTATCATAATATCTTGACCTTAAAGTAAAAGCATGGACTAACTTGAATATCTCTTCAACTGATTTATTTCCATCAAGCATCTCCTTGCTTTCTATTTATGTTGTCCAGAAGTACCTCTCTATGAGTATCTCTTGCATACATTGTGATAAGAATTACCAAACAAGAAAGCAGTAAGATTGATGATATGTACCTTTAAGTTGATCCAAGCATAAGGTAATCCGGTTGGAGTATCGAAAGCAGGTAGAAAGCGTTGTCCCAAATCCTCAGCCATGTCAAGGAGTTGATTCTTATAAGTTCCTTGAACCAACCTGTTCGTAGAATCAGTGGCAAGAATATGAGCAGAAACTAGTCCTCCAAGAACTCTTATGTTGCACTACAATTGGTGATCAGGAAAAGAGAAAAATTATTAAGCGACTTGAATAAAACGTGACCCAAAGCATATATCCTCCTTGATTGAGTGCTTGGAAATACTACTTAAACATGGTTATCAAAAGTACTAATTTGCGAGAAAAAAATTGAAGATACACAAGGCAAGCACAATCACCCAATTAGACCTTACAAAGAAAGGTAAATGTTACAATGTATGTATTACCTCAAACAGATTTATCCTTGCATCAACATCAAATGATAGATTTTCGGATAGCCAAAGAATAGCCTTTTCAAACTCAGTGTAGTTACCCAAGATTGCGAGGCTGGAACAAAATATGGATGAAAAAAACTAAATGGTGCAAAATAAAAATGATAAATAATTGGTTCTCAGTTGCAAGAAGAAGAACAAGTGTAACCCACCTGGAGAGTGATTCAATTAGGGTAAGAGCTGATCCATTGTACTGCTGCGGCAGATGTTCAAGCTAAATATCGCCACACATGGTAAAACGGTTATACAATTAGTAATAAGATAACTTTTGTTCTTCAATGAAAATTCTCTGAGTGACGTAAAATTAAAGACATACTCCTACCTTCAAATTTCCAAGTTCACTTAGAGAATCTGTGTAGGTTTTGCTCAGAGGTTTCAGCTCATCATGCTGCCACAAAAATTGGATAGCAAAAAAAAAAGTACCTTGAGTTGGTATTATCTAGAGCCATATTCAATTGCAGCAGATGGTATGAATAGGAAAAATAAATGCAGAGGTTTTTCTCACCGGAAAAGCATACATCATGTAGTTATCATAAGCATGGTAAAACCTGCCACACCAGAAAACTTAATTTAATAATGTAGCATTTTAACAAGAAAATTATGTTAATTGTACTCCCCTCCCCTCTTGTATGCTCGTAAATGACAATGGAATATGAAAATGAGCATATTATATCTACTTCATGAGTAATTTGCGAGGATATTAAACTTCAGACAATATACTCATCTAAAGCCTTTTCAAGTTTCTGAAAAGGAAATCGTCTTTATTTGATATTAATTAAATATACGCGATTGAGACAAGTTTAGGCTTACATTTCGCGAACTCTGTCGCTCATACGCTTCCTTTTAGCTGTCATAAGATTGGTTGGGTGTTGTTCTGACAAACAGATGACAAATATGGAGGGAGAGATGACGAGATAGAGCAGAATCCATATTTCCACCCATGGTCGAAACATATTTGATGCTTCGTTTTTGAGATACGAAAATTAATGGAGGGAAAATTGGAGAAGAAGATGGATATTAAGAAGCGAGGGACGAGGGGGTTGAAATTGCAGTAGATCTTGGATTAGGGATCAAATCTGTTGTGATGAATTCAAAATTCCTTGTCAGCATTGCTTCGTGGAGAACCCAATCACAAGCCGCCATATCACGCATTCATTTTGTTTCCCTTTTGTCTAATACCCCTTTTGGCCAAGAATCAACTTATTTTAATAAGAAATTTTTTTAAAAAAATACGTTTGGTGAGAACCAATTTGTGTTTGGCTAATTATTTTGAAAAGCACTTCTGAGCAGCAATTAGTGTTTGGCCATACTTTAAAAAAACTGCTTTTAAGTGTATTTTTCTCAGAAGTATTTCTCAAAAAAGTACTTTTGGAGGGAAGCTACTTTTTTCTGCTTCTCCAAAACGACTTCTGCTTCTTCTCAAAAGCATTTTTTTTCCTTCCAGAAACTTGGCCAAACACCTCAATTTTTGGCCAAAAGTACTTTTGACAAAAAAAATACTTTTGGCCAAAAATAAGTTTGGCCAAACAGGCTATAAATCCTAATAATTTCTAAGAGATTCAACATGCTATTATCCGTAGCGGAACCAGAATTTTTATAAGGTATCAAAATATAAAAAATATTCAAAAAAAATTGAGGAGAGTCAATGTATAATAAATATACATAAAACAAAAAAAATTATCTAACAATACAGTATAATATTATAGTCCTTGGTTGAATGTGGCTTCGACACTACGTATGACTCCTCGCTATAATAAATTGTGGATTATCCTGTGCCTTTTTAAGTAATATTTAATCAAAATCAATATGTAAGGTCTTATGACTATTATGAGCTAATTATCGAATATCTTGTTCGATAAATAAACATGTTAATACACAATTGTTGTGCCTTGAATTTTCCATATAATACATCATAGTGACATATTTTAAACCATTTGACTATGACTTGCAGGATATATTTTTGTTCTATAATTCTAATTTGGTGCATTAATAGTATATTTCGTGTAGATATATTATTACTGTGCACATTTAATAAAATTTTCGTATTCCTTTTTTACAACTTATGCTTCATGCCTTATAACCTATCGTCCCATGATTAGTAACACACCTGAGCTTATGCCTCTGGTATTAGTTTATAGCTATAACTAATTTTGTATTTGATCTCAAATTAGTATGAGACAAGTTGCTTTTGCTATATCAAAATACTTATATATTCTCGGTCAAAATACTTGGATTAGGGATCAAAATGCATTTATTGATTTGATATACACACTAAATACAATTACTTTCAGAGGCAAGACCTAAGATAATACAGCTACATATTTAAGCCACGTAAATTTCTTTAAATTTAAAAAATCGTAAAAGGAAAGTTCGACAAGTAAGATGGATGGTGTTGTTGTCTAAGGGTTTTCTTGAACTTTTATTTTAGTGGTGGTCCCGAAGCGTAAGCATATAGTAGTAACTAAATATATTAAATCCAAAACAGGATATGTTGAAAATGAGAAAAATGTAGTGTTAGTACAAGCGGCTGCTATATCATTGTCTGATATTAGCACACCACTTTTAGATGACAGAACAAACTACTTAATGCTCAGGAAGTTTGATCTCTCCCTGTAGACTCACCACCCTGAGAGTTATTCTGCAAATATGAACTATCAACTGTAAAATATGGGGGATGACTGCCGTTCTGACAGTGATACACAGAGCTGAAACTGATATGTGACCAATGATGGGAACATAAGAAGAGTAAGGGTACATAATTCCATTGTTTATGATTATAGGATTAAGGTAGAACATAGAGCTACTAGCCATTTTTGCTTCAACATCCATTCTTTTCTTCTTCAACCTCTCCTTTCGATGGGCATTTTGATGACCTCCCCGTGCCCGTGAGTTTGAAAACCTTTTCAAACAGAAGTGGCACTCATATTTAAGCTCCATCACAGCTGAGACACTCAATTTTCTGAGGTTCTCATTTGGGTTGGGGAGTATTAGGATATCTTGTGTATATCTTTTGTGTATCTTTTTATTATTGGTAGAATATTCTTTCATTATTGTACAGTCCTATAGTTAGTAGGATTTGATACCTCTCTGCACTCTATATATACTTTTGTGAGCAATACAAGAAAATCAATTCTCCCAAAACTCTCTACATGGTATCATACGCTAGTGGCCTATCGCCAAAGAAACCCTAATTCTTACCTCCAGCGCCGCCGCCGCCGCACTAATCGGCAGCCCTCTCTCTCTCGACGTCGATCAGCGCCTCCTCTCCTTTGCCTCGCGCTTCATGGCTGCTACGACATCAAACGATCTTCTCCAGCCGATTGCCATCAATGCATCGGCTCAGATCTCACTCAAATTGGATTCCACTAATTACCTGGCGTGGAAATTCCAGTTCCGAACCCTTCTTACGGGTTACGACCTCCTCGGCTTCTTGGACGGATCGAAGCCGTGCCCACCAGCCACTATCGTCGACAAGGAGGTGACTTCTCCCAATCCAGCACATCCTTACTGGATTCGCCAGGACAATCTTATTCTCAGTGCTATCATCTCGTCGATCACACCGACGATCATCTCCGTTATTGCCGCTGCGGAAACCTCTAAAGAGGCCTGGGACATCCTCGCGCGCACATACGGCACTGCTTCTCGTGGTCGTATCATGGCTCTCAAACAGCAGCTCCATAATCCGGTAAAAGGTTCTAAATCTGTTACTGATTTTATGAACGGTATTCGCGTGATTGTGGATGAATTATCTCTCCTGGGTGTTACTGTTGATTATGAGGATCTTGTCATTAAGGTTCTAAATGGTCTTGATGATCCGTATATGGAGCTCTCTCATGCTATCCAAGCCCGCGAATCTCCCATCTCTTTTGCTGAATTACATGACAAGCTGTTAAGCATGGAGGCTCAGATTACTGCTCGTGCGCCGACCACCTCCGCGGCATCTGATTTGGCTCCGTCGGCTGCCTTCGTTGCCGGACAGCAGTCCAGCCGTAACCGTTTCGGTGGCCGCAGGCTCGGCCGTGGCAGCCGTGGTTCATCCTCCGGTCGCGGTGGTTACTCCAACAATGGCCAATCTCGTGGGTACAATGGGAAGTGCAGCTCTGCAGTGAATTTGGCAACTCCGCGCGCCACTTTCCGTCCTATCCCATTTCTGGCGCCAATCAGCCCCCTTGCGGTGGACCACTGCCGCGGCCAGCATACGCTCCGCCGCCTTATCCAGCTGCTCACACAACCCATCACTCTCCGACAACTCCCTCTACATCCGATTGAATCCTGGACTCTAGTGCCTCTCATCACATAACCACTGATCTCGCCAACATGTCTCTTCACAGTCCTTACACTGGTTTCGATGATGTGGTTATTGGTAACTGTGAAGGTTTAAAAATTACACACATTGGACAACTTATTAGTTCTTCCTCTCTTTTATTGTATGGGGCTCTCTGTGTTCCACATATGCGTAAAAATTTGATATCTGTTGCTCAATTATGTCGTTACAATGATGTTAATGTTGTTTTTTTTATACTGATTTTCAGGTGAAGGATCGTCGCACGTGGGCAACACTCGTCAGCGGCCCGCGTAGGGCCAACGCCTACTACTGGCCGGCGGCTTCCCGTCTACCGTCCGCCCTCACGGCACAAAAGCTCTCTACGTCATTGTGGCATTCTTGGTTTGGTCATCCGTCAGCCAAAATCCTGCGTCATTTAGTGTCTTCTAGCAGTATAGCGTCCAGTAGTGTGTCTGATTTTGCTTGTGTCTATTGCAAGCTTCACAAGTGTCATAAGTTGCCTTTTACTGAGTCAAGTTTATCTTCTACTGCTCCGCTGGAGCTTATTTTTCCGATGTATGGACCTCTCCAATTATTTCTAATGAAGAATTTAAATATTATGTCATTTTTGTTGATCATTTTTCTAAGTATGTTTGGTTTTTCCCTTTACGTCGTAAATCTGATGTCTTACAAACCTTCCCCATTATTAAATCCATTGTAGAAAAATATTTCTTTGCTAAAATCATTACTCTGTATACTGACAATGGGGGTGAATTCCTAGCTTTACGCTCTTTTCTTGCCTCAAATGGCATCTCACATCTCACTTCACCTCCTCATACACCTCAGCATAATGGCTATGCTGAACGCCGTCACCGTCATATTGTCGATACTGGTCTCACTCTCCTTCATCATGCATCTGTACCTCTCATTTACTGGCCTTATGCCTTTGCCACAGCAGTCTATCTCATTAATCGTCTTCCCAAGACAAATCTCTCGATGCTCTCCTCCTTTGAGTCTCTCTTCCATAGGCGCCCCAACCTTGCCAAACTGCGTGTTTTCGGCTGTCAATGCTTCCCTTGGCTTCGCCCCTACACCTCACACAAAATGGAACCCAGATCTCGTTCATGTGTCCTCTTCGGCTACTCTACTACTCAAAGCGCATATCTATGCTTTGATCCCTCAACGTCTAAAAACTTTGTCTCGCGTCATGTCAACTTCGATGAAGATATCTTCCCGTTCTCCAAATTGTCTAACCCCGAGTCTCCACCTGTACCCATTCCGGTCTCCCTAGAAGCCCTTCCGCTGCCTCCGCCAGTACCTGCCGCCGCTCCCACTAGCGATCCTTCACCGAACACACCGCCGGCGCCAACGCCCGCGCCACCAGCACCTCTTACGGCACCGCCAGCGGCCCCCGCCGCCGCTACACCCACTATGCCGCCACCTTCATCCTCTCAGGGTGGTCATCACATGCAAACTCGCAGCAAAAATAACATCTATACGCCCAACAAGAAGTTTGGTATGTCTGTTGTAACCTCTCCAGCTGTTACAGAACCTCAGACTTTGTCTAGTGCTATGTCTGATGAGCGCTGGCGCGCTGCTATGTCATTGGAGTTTGATGCTTGTGTTACGGAATGGCACCTGGGATCTTGTTCCGCCTGATTCTTCACAGAATGTTGTGGGCTGCAAGTGGGTTTATCGTATCAAACGAAAGCCTGACGGATCTGTAGATAAGTTCAAAGCCCGGCTTGTTGCGAAAGGCTTTCATCAGCGTCCAGGTGTAGACTTCTAGGAGACTTTCAATCCGGTTATTAAACCGGCAACTGTGCATTTGGTTCTCAGTCTAGCTGTATCCAAGGGCTGGCCTCTTCGTCAAATGGATGTGAACAATGCCTTTCTCCACGGGAGGCTTACAGAGGATGTTTATATGGCACAACCACCGGGTTTTGTTGACAAAGCCTATCCATCTTATGTCTGTAAGTTACAGAAAGCTATTTATGGTCTCAAACAGGCACCCCGGGCATGGTACAGTGAGCTCCGCCAATGCCTTTTGGCCATGGGTTTCGTCAACACTACCTCTGACACTTCGCTCTTCGTCTTTCAGCATTCTGGTATTACAGCCTATTTTTTGGTATATGTTAGATGATCTCATATTGACTGGTAATGACTCTGCTTTCTTGAACCGTGTGATTGACTCTCTTCGGACTAAATTTTCTCTTAAAGATATGGGTGATCTAAGCTACTTTCTTGGTGTTGAAGTTCTGCGCAGCTCCAAGGGGTGTTTTCTTTCTCAGCGTAAATATGTTGTTGATCTTTTGACTCGTCATAATATGCTGGAATCCAACCCTGTTCAGACGCCAACAGCGGCGTCCACCCGCCTTCATCTGGCCGACGGCTCGGCTCCTGCCTACGCATCCGCCTATCGACAGGCCCTTGGGGGCCTCCAGTATCTCTCCTTCACTCGTCCTGATATCTCCTTTGCTGTGAATAAACTCTCACAGTTCATGCACGCTCCTACTGTCACTCATTGGGATGCAGTTAAGCACCTCTTCCGGTATCTGAATGGGATGCGAGACTTTGGAGTCTGGTTGCGTCCCTCATCTGCTATACCTCTACATTGTTTCTCTGATGCTGATTGGGGTGGAAACTGTGATGACCGCTCCTCAACTGGTGCCTATGTTGTCTTTCTGGGGCCTAATCCTATTTCCTGGAGCTCCAAAAAGCAGCGTTCCGTTGCAAGATCTTCTAATGAGGCTGAATATCGTGCCATTGCTTCTGGTGCCGCTGAAGTCCGCTTGCTTCATTCCCTGCTGCGCGAGCTTCATGTCCCTCTTCCGGCTGCTCCTGTTATTTACCGCGACAACATTGGCGCCACTTACCTCTGTGCCAACCCTGTGTTTCATTCGCGCATGAAACACATCTCCATTGATTATCACTTTGTTCGCCAATTGGTTCAGAATGGGTCTCTTCGTGTTGCTCACATATCCTCTGCTGATCAGCTTGCTGATGCTCTCACCAAGCACTTATCTCGTCCTCGGCTTCTTCTGCTGATGTCCAAGATTGGCGTGTCCTCCGGCCCTCCATCTTGAGGGGGCGTATAAGGATTGTATCTTTTTATTATTGAGTAGAATATTCTTTCATTATTGTACAATCCTATAGTTGGTAGGATTTGATACCAGAACTCTCTACAGGGAGAACTATACCAGAGGAATTCAGACAGATGGGAAGGTTTTCATCCATAAATGTTTCTGAGGAGCTTACACTCTCGTGTCTTCAGATCTTGAGCAAATGCTTTCCTTCAGACAAGGATTTACCTCAAAGCCGAAAATCCTAAGCTTTTTATCTGAAGCAGTAGTTTTGCAACAGACAATATCTGTTCCATTCTTTCTGGTTGAAAGGAGATTAAAGTTGGTGGATTTTTGGTACACTGCCTCATCCATTGGACTGAAAAGTTCCCGGCATGCCAAATGTTTTGGAATGGTACATTTATAGGAGAGCAGTAGAACCACCAAAAGAACATGTCACAGTCATGCATATCCAACTAAATCATTATATAATGAAAAGATTCACATAAAGTCAGAACAAGGAGCCCTAGTGCATTACTGAATTAGGACTTTTTCCACTTTATCTTTATTTTCCAGTACATGCCATTAGTTATTCTTTCTGTTTTTTTTTCCTAGACAAGTCATTAGTTTTCTCGCGAAGGAAATCCGGGATTCACTCAGAAATATCACCTCTTAAGCTAACATAGCAGCACAAAACTTGCACCAGAAGGTAGCAAACTTGATAATCGACGTTTTTATAGACTCGTACAAGATGTGACCACATCCTCAAGAAAAAAAACCAGCACCACAGCTGGTAAGCTGCATGATGGTTTTCATCTAAACTCTCATCCAACTTAACCTTGAGAATTAAATTTAAATTTCTACTGAAATACGATTATTATTTCTTGTCAAAAGCATATGAAATTACTTCCTGATTACAAGCAAAATAAAATAAATTCAGAAGTGGATATGAGAGAAGCAAATCTTTCAATCAAAGTTACCAATTAGATCTGAGAATATCTGGTTTGAGCATAATAAATTAGTATCCAGCGCCTAGAAAAAAAGATTTACAGCTAAAGCAAGTCATTGGCATGTACTAGCATTAGCCAGCAAAAGTTTTTTGTTTCCATCTACCCAAGTTGGCTCAATGGACACATCTTTGGAGCATTTTTGCCATTTCAGAAGACTAATGGAATGTGTTGTAATACCACATTTTTCTTCGGTGCTTATCACCAATCATCACAAGCCCCATTTCATTCTTCTCACTCAATTTATAAAATGATGTATTCCTCAACAAGGGAATGAAAAACACAACAAAAGCAGAATGACCAGAGGATATAATTAAGCATTTAAGCATACATGTTACAAATTGCTAGTGAAAATAGATAGACATGACCTGCTTTCTCTAAGAAGTGGTCCAAAGACATAACGTAATTAATTTTCCTTTTCAATCCACTACTTTCCTATTTAATCTTTGTGTACAGGACCCAAAAGCAGCACCAAAAGCGAAGAGATCACGAAGGAGAGAAAAAAATGCAAAAACATCATGTACACGAATAGATACATACAGTTCAGGGATCATGAAAGAGAACAAAAAAAAAAAGAAGCCAAAACCTCATGTACACGAATAGATGCATAGAGTTCACAATTTGGTTTCATATTGCATTAGAACTTTGGCGGAGTAATGGGCAAAGTTTGTCACAGTGTTCCTTTTTGTGTTTGCCAGAACCTTTTCCAGAGCATTCTCTACAGACCTTACCATGGGTATAAATGAGACAATTAAGGTCAAACTTTAGTTCATCTGGAATTCGCCGATTCAGATGAAGATACGTTTTTTTAACATCAGCTGCAGTGGGTACCCAACAAAGAGTCTTTGCAATCTGAAAAATCTGTAGTAAGTTTTGAATGTTAGGCAAGTACTTTGAACAGGCAATAAGTCTGTTAAAGTGAAACTCACATGTGTGTCCACTGGAAAATCATCTCGCTGAAGATGGAACATCAAGACACATGCCACCTGCATCCATTGTATACTGTTAGAATCATAGCAGCTGGTAAAAAGTCAATGGGAAAGGTTGCTGGCGATAAGATCTTTCAGTTTGCAAACACCACCACTAGCATACAACTTATTTTTATTCATACCATCTTTCAGATAACCACTTAATTTTTCTCCGATCAATGGTAACCACAACCAACCTTTTTAGAGTCATGTATGGGAGTCAGACATTTTTAGGACATGGACCATTTGGGTAAACCTTTGCCACGTGTATGAATCATTTTCTAATCTGCCATTTGCACACCTCATACCCACTATTTTTTAAAGTAAGGCAACGACACCTATGTCCATTTCGGACAAACATATTTCCCAGGCACTAGGGTGCATGTGATTAGACTTGGAAACCAAATCAACACTAAGTTTTGCTATTGCTCTCAGCTGCTTCAGGTTCTTTTCTTCTCTTCCCTCACCCTCTTGCTCTTCTTCTTTACCCGTGTTCTTCCTTGCCTCTCATTCTAATTCCCGGTCATTTGGTCAAGTACAAGCCAGCTTGCGTGTACCTCGATTATTCCCCCAATCATTTGGTCAAGTATTCTTCTTTTCATCACTTGTTTCCTCCCTAATCATGCTTAATATGCTTCTCTTTGCAACATACTTTAGGGGGGAAAGAAAAAATATATGTTTGATAATGAATGCAACATTTTGATTTACTATCGAAGAGAGTTGGACTCTTAGAATTACTATAATATGTAGCAGTATATAGATTCTTTCTTAAGATCTAGCGAGTTCTTGAAATGTAATTTTTCATTTTCCTTTCGCAGAATAGGAATCATATCTTTCTTACAATGTTATCTTCTCTTTTTTCTTTTTGTTTCTTGTTTAAGCACAAAAAGCTCTATGACTAATGGAGACTTCACTAGATATTAATTATTCATTTTTCTTTTATAAGTACTCCATCAGATATTACTACAATGAAAAGGCTGGGTAAGGGGTTCTGACTTCAAATTCCAAGAGCAGGGGGAGATAGTTGTTAGAGCCTATTTCTCATGTCAAACTGAAAGAACTCCAGTAAAATTCAACATTTGATGCTTGATCTTGGCTCAAAAGGTTTAATGGATGAAAGGAAAGTAGAAGCTCACCAAAGTCATGATAGTTTATAGGACTCCCACCCACTCTGCCCCGTCACTCTCGTCCCTCATGGTAGGATGTGACTTGGGTTGTAAGCAAATATAGCAAGAAAAAGAAGTGTGATAGAGAATTCCCTACCACTTATTTACTCTTCTGAGCAGAGACAAGGAGAAATTTTCCTTTCCTTGAAGGCACCAAAATAGCCCAACACCCAACCTCACCCTGAAAAAGAAGGTCTACAATGTGAAGGATGGTGATCAACCCAGAGAAAGCAATATAGGATGGACAACTCATTGACATCACAAAAGCTTGGAAGCAATTGCATTTTCTGAGGTACCGTGAATTGAACCGAGCGGAAGTAGGTATCTTAAATAGTGTAGGAATACACTATAAAGGCATTGTTATAGATCAAAAATAGTTTCCATATTTTCTTGTAAAACAACAGAATCTCGAAGTAAGTTTTTATAGCTCTGATGAGGGCTAATAACAAAGAGGAACAACGTCCTTATTTTCTACCTACAGAGGTGCCGCTGACTAGTTATCAACATGAAGTGAAGAAATCTGAAAATGTTATTTTTTATTTGAGTCCAGGGATGGTTGTTCAATTAATATGGCAATAGGAACTTGAAGCATCTCTAAGAGACAAGTATACCGAAAAATAACACTTGTTAATACATGACAAACAGGCATATTAAACACGGTCCATGATTCCCCAAGTAAAATTTCAAGCAAAACTGAGCACAGGTTACCGTTTTGGGGCCAATCCCTCTGAAACAAGAGAGTTCCCTTTTGATTTCCTCTATAGATAGTTCCCTCAAGTACTCCAAGCACAGGTTTCCTTTTTTCTGAAACAATGAACTCAATATTCCCTTGATACAAGACGTTTTGGTGGGCGCTAAACCTCCACATCTTATGGCATCTTCAACAAGCTTTGCATCAGCAGCTAGAACCTATGCATTTCAGGATAAAATTGCATTAATAAGTTGGTCCATAGCGCCATAGTTTAATCCATTTCATTAACGCACAATAACTCGATTATAGAGTAGTCAAGGAAATACATGAACATTCTTGGTTTTAAATGACTTTGAGACCAAAACCCTGCCCAAAAACTGAACGTATAGAGAGTGATAGAACAAAAAAACTAGTACTAAGCTGACTAACCAGCGTTAATCATTCCTGTTCATCACCAACATGTAAAGCACCATATAAAAAACATAATGGATCAGCCAGTATCTACACAAGCAATGTAACACGAAACGGATAAAATGCTATGAGCTAACATAAAATGTAGTAAACATAAGAATCTAAAAAAAGCACATCAGAAAGGGTTTAACCAGAGGAAAAGTTACCATTATAAACTTAAAGTAAAAATACTGTCTTTGGTTAATCAAATCCTTAGCCATTATACAGCAAGCATGTATGAAGAAACTGAATTAACTAACTTAATTTGAGAAAAAGCTTACAGATTCCCAGGTTGGAAAAGAGGATTTGAGGGAAGCAAAAGCCTTCTGAGAGTTAGCTTCAGTGGTGTTCTGCGACAAAATGGTGCTTATTAAACCGTCCAGTACACTCTCTTTACAAGAGTCAGTACCACTAATATTATCATCCTCATCTCCAATGTTATTATCATGATTGAGCGATCTTTGCTTGCGGTACTTGATAAATTCTCTGGGGAAACCATGGACGGCCAATAGATCATCCCGTACCGTTCGGCATTCCTCCGACGTGGGCCGAGAGAAATCGGGGAATGGCTCACTGTAATTGGAGTTAGCAGTGGTGACTTTAGCTATTTTCGATGATTTAGACGAGCATGGAGAAGGTGAACACTGGTCTTCGGAATTTTTCCTCTTTCGGCTTTTTTGCGCCTTTGTCAGTTTGGTCATTTCCTCGGTAATGAACCCTGTGAAAGGCCCAGTGCTATATCAAGGTTTCAATCGATTTGAACGCAATGCAATTGTGTGAAATGATACAAAAACTTTGCCCGAATTGCTCAATATGTATTCAGTGCCAAAGAGGTCATATTTCCAATTTACATTATTAAAGGATTTTAATTAGAACTTCCATGTTAGAACTTACATGGGCTGAAAGCCCACATTTTCTTTAGTCTTGGATTCACTTTATAGTTCTAGATAATTCTATGATAAAAGACTCATCCGATAATATCAATAAAAAGTTTCTCTATTCTCTCTCAATCTCTTATCAAACCCCTAGAAGAATTTTGTATAATTTGCTTCGATTTTTCGCGGTCAACATGGTATCTGAGCGAGGCATATTATAGAGTGGGATTTGTCTATCCTCTGATGTTATCCCCATTCGATTTCATCGGAATTGTAATCTTCCAGCACGGTTCGTCAGTTCGGAAAAAAATTTATTTTTTGGCGTATTTTCTACGCAATATCGTTGAGGAGCTGCTTTTTGTGTTTCTTTCGGTGATTTGCTATGAAATTTTGGTGCTTCACAAGTTCCTCGTGGACCTAGGGTTTCCTGTTGGTGAAGCTGAGTTTCCTATTGGTGAAGCTGGTACTTTACTTCACGACTCTTTCCCTTTGAAGTTCATACCTCTTTGGTTGCGATGAGGATCCGTACAATTATTTCCTGCTTCGTTTAAGCATAGTGTCTCTATGTTGATTGTGATAAATTTGATCTGCTGTTGTTATTTCTTTCATTAAATCATGATTATTACATCTACTACTCCGTCTCCACCTACTGGTGACATCTTAACCCACACTGTTGCAAGTACACATTTTCACTTTCATCCTGATGACTACACACACCCTTGCCATCCTTTATATGTCCATCCGTCAGATTTGTTGGGATCTTCTCTAGTTACTGATCGTTTTGATGGGTCATCCTATGGAAGTTAGTGTAGATCCATATTAGTTGCTTTATCTGTTATGAACAAACTTGATTTCATCCATGAAACTTATGAAAAACCACCTGAGGGTTCTCCTTTACTTCGTCAATGGCAACGATGCAATGATCTAGTTGTTGCATGGCTTGCTAATTCTGTAACTAGAGAGATTCACCAGACTGTTGTCTATTCTGAGTTTGCAAAATACATATGGAGGGAATTAGAAGCTAGATATGGGCAAGCTAATGGGGCCAGGTTCTTTGAGTTAAAAAAGGAGCGGGCACATGTTTCACAAGGTGCACTTGATATAGCCTCTTACTTTAACAAGATTAACTAAGATAAGTTGGCTTCAACCAATGTGAACTCCCCAAATAGATGTACTTGTGGTGGGAATGCTAAGTCTTAAGAAGAACAACGAGTGTATCAGTTTCTTATAGGTCTCAGTGAAGTCTATCTCCAAGTTAGGAGTAATATTCTCATGATAAAGCCCCTTCCCTCCATGGATACTTTTTATAGTATTCTCCTAAGCGATGAGAAACAAACACAAATGTCTGCAAGTTCTCAATTCTCTTCAGACTCTACTTACTTCCACACTGGGGTTCCAAACAGTCATACCCTGCCAAGGTAGCCTTTGATTCTCATAAATCTATTGTCACTTGCAAGTATTACAAGACACCTGGACATAGCATTAAGAAGTGTTTCAAGCTTCGTAATTTTTCACAAAATTTCAAGTTCACTAAGGGTGGTGGTCCTTGCAAGGTTGCAACTACTGTAGCAGTTGATTCTTCTGGTTCATAATCAGTGCCTTTTAGGTTAGACAACTCTCCTGCTCAGTTTACTCCTTCTGAACATACTTTTGGATTCATGGCATCACTCAGCACCAGTATGTTCAACTGATGCAGCTTTTCCAACATTCCTATCTCAATCCTGATTCCTCTCAGTCTCTTATGGCTTCTGCTCACTTTGTTGTGGGGGAATGCATAATACCGATCGAACCGAAAAAAATGATCGTACCGTAAATTTTGTTTTATTCAATTTTGGTTATTCGGCTTATTCGGTCAATTTGCAATTTATGTCTATATATTTTCGGTATTCGATTCAGTGCTCGATTTTGAAACTTTGATTTTCGATTAAATAGAAAAACTGAAGTTTTCTAATATGGGTCCTAGCTTCTGGGCTCCTCTTAAGTTGTCTAGCCTAAATTTTTCACATGTTTACACTGAAAACCGATCAAACTGAACCGAACTTCATAAAAATCAAACTGAACTGACCGATACCCACCCCTACTTTGCAGGTAGAGAAGCCACACACAATGTTTTACTTAAACCTTGTTTATTTTCACAAGTAGGCAGTTCTGTTTGGATTATAGATTTTGGGGATTCTGATCATATGACTTATCAGAAGTCACTTCTTTTTAATATTCAACCTCTCTCTATTCTCTATCTTGTTTCTTTACCTAATGGTTATAAGGTTAATGTCACCAATTGTGGTTCATTAACTTTATTTCCTAACTTTACCTTGCATAATGTGCTTTATGTCCCTACCTTCCAATACAACTTCATCTCTGTTTACCATTTGGTTTCACAGTTTGATGGCACAACTCAATTCTCTAGCACTTTGTGTTATTTAAAGGTCCCTTCACTGAATAAGCCTCTGGTGCTTGGTAGATTGGACCATGGTTTATACAAACTAGAGATTCCTTCTCCTACTTCTTCTTCATGTATTTTTAGTTCTTTAGTTGCTTATCATGCTAGTTCTATTTCTGATGTTACTATTTCTGATAGTGTTAATAAGCATGAGTCTATTGTTATCCCTTCCACTATTCCCCACTGTTATTCTTCTCATGGAAATTTGAATAAAATAGATTTGATTTGGCATTTTGGACTTGGTCATATTCCTTTTTCCAAAACGAAACATATACTTGTTCTGAGTTCATATCTTTCTTCCAAACAATCCTTTTCATGTTCTATATGCCCCTTAGCTAAACAAAATAAGACTCCATTTCCTTGATAGTATTACTCATTTTACCACCCTATTCAAACTCATTCACATTGATACCTGCGGACCCTACCATTCTCCCACTACTACTGGTGTAAGATACTTCCTAACTATTGTAGATGACTACTCTACAGCTACTTGGAATCATCTTCTAAGGACTAAGAGAAATGATTTTGATATGCTTAAAAGTTTTATTACTATGGTTGAGACTCATTCTAATACCACAATCAAAACTGTGGGGATTGATAATAGCTCTAGAGCTGGGCTTTAATTCTATTGGTTCCAAATTTTTTTCAGACAGAGGTATTATTCATCAAACTTCCTACCCATACGTACCTCAACAAAATAGTGTTGTGAGGAAGCATATACATCTCCTTGAAACTACAAGGCATTATTTTCAGTTTTCTTTACCTATTTCCTTTTGGGGTGATTGCATTCTTTCTGCTACCTACCTAATAAATAGATTTTCTTCTTCCTTGTTATATAATAAGAGTCCTTTTGAAATACTGTATGGTAAGACTCCCTCATTGATACCTTAGAACTTTTGGTTTCTTGTGTTATGCATTGTTCCTAAATTTCATAGACAAATTTGAGCCAAGGTCCATGCTTGTGTTTTTTTAGGTTATCCCTTTGCTAAGAAAGGCTACAAATTATATAATCTCAATTCTAAATCTTTTTTTGATGTTGTTTCCATGAGTATATCTTTCCCCTTGAACTTCATTCCTCCTCCTCCTCCTCCTCCTTCTTCTTCTTCTTCTCCTCCTACAGATGCCTTTATATTCTCCCCTCCTCATTTTCTTGATGATCCTGTTGTTCCACCCACTTCATCTTTTTCTCCTGTTCCTTCATCACCTTTTGTTTCTCCCTCTTCTTCTCCTGCTTTACTCATTGTTTCTTCTCCTTCTCCTTATGCGTACTTGTTTCCCATCCCCCTTCTCTTGTTCTTGAGGTTCCTCTGACACACTCGGTTTGTGTGTTCATGATTCGATTTGGGCAACTGTTCCCTAAATCCAACAAGGGATTTAAGCAATAATAAAACCCAACAAGGGAGTGTAAAAGTGTTGATGTCTTACCCGGTTCAGTACTACTACACCACGTTGAAAAGACTTAACACGCTGATAAATAGGATTTTAACGTGTTTTATAACCCTACTTGCCTATGCTGTGAGTATAATTTGCTACAAAATAGTCCCAAAATGCTTATAAGTTGTGCTTTATTGCATGTTTGAGCAACAAAGTGACGAAATGTCAAAGATTGGCTCAAAACGGAGTGAAACCTGCTCAAGTATCAAAGGCCAATGAAGTGGTGGAAAAAGGAGCTAGTGCAGGCCGCACAATTGTGCATTTGGCTGCACTAGGGGGTTCAGAGAAGAGCATAATCAGGCTTGTAACCATGCAGTCGCGGTTGGAAATGTGCGGCCCGCGTCCAGCTCACGCGGCCACACTATTGTGTCATGCGGTCCGCGCCAAGAGGTTCAGAGAAGATGGAGTTTGGGAAAAGGTCAGTCACGTGGCCACGGTCATATTCACGCGGTCCGCGCCAAGAGGTTCAGAGAAGATGCAGTTTGGGCGAAGGTCAGTCATGTGTCTGTGGTCATATTCATGTGGTCCGCGCCAAATCTTCTCATGGTTGCGCCACACCTTTACGCGGGTCACACCATCCACTTCAGAGAAGATAGAAATGGAAGTCAAAACCAGCCAGTCCGGCCGCGATTATAATTGTACAGCCTGCACTGACCCCGCATGGGCAACTTTGTCCAGTTTTTCTAGTCCCCTATAAATAGACTATTTTACCATTTTAGGTTAAGTTTTATCTACTGAACAAAGTTGTGCTCGTGTGGACCAACATTTTAGCCTATTTTGGCACTTTATCATTAATTTCTCTATAGATTCTTGTAGTTTTACTTTAGCTATTAATTAATATGATTATTTCTTCCTCTATTTCATTTGTTTCTTCTTCAATTATGTCTAGCTAAATCAATTAGCTAGGGTTGTGGCTCAACTCTAGTGTAGGTAATTGATGGGTGTTACCTCCTAATGATAGATTGGTATTGGGTAATTGTTATTTGGATTAATTTTATGCTTTAATTACGGATTGGTGGTTGCAACATTGATTCTAGCTTAGTGGATTTTGATTCTTCTTGAGAAAGAGAGTCTATGACCCCAAAATTGACCCAAAAAGGAAATATGGTGGACCCATGAGAAATGGTAGTTCCAACTAACCGGTCAAATCTCGAGAGAGTAATCACCCTACTTGAACCCTAGTTGCTTGGTCTAAATGGCCTACTAAATTGGTCTCGAGAGAGTCAATTGGGCAAAATCGCTCTCTCTACCGAGAGATGAGAGAGTGGATACAATTGTGCAATGTTTATTGCATAATCTCAAATATGTTAATGTATTCTTAGTAGTTTCTACTCGTTATTTAACCACCTAGGTGATGCCGTGACCCTAGTGCCTTTCTCCATATTAATTACAACCTGGCAATATTTCATTAGCATAATTTAGTCTTAATCTTTAGTTCATAATAGTAGTTGTTAATACAAAGAAAACCCAAAAATGTTAGGAGTGCAATTAGAAGTACAAACGCAATTCTAGGCTAAGCAGACAATACAACTCCATTCCAAGCTCCCTGTGAAAATTCGATCCTGAACCACTATTCGGGTAAAAGCTGTAGCAACCCGCTATCCCTACATTCGTGTAGCGATGAGTTGGCAGTGATCACTTTTTAGCACCGTTGACGGGGAGCTTATGGTGTTAACTATCTGTGTAGATAGTTTTGTGTATTGCTTATCTTTCCTTATTTTTACTAACTTTATTTGTGTCAATCACTCAGGTACACATGGCTTTAAATGCAAATGACCCTCTTGGCAACGTGGTTGCGGGGAAGGAGGTTGAGGATCTATAACAAGAAGATGTATTACCTCAAGCTCCGAGGAGAGGTCAAAATGCCAACGCAAATGAGAACATACCAGACACTTCTCCGCCTCCACCAAGAGTGGCCCCAAGGGTTCTCCCTAATCAAGGGTACGCGAGTGCAATATTTCCTCCCCGAATCCGGGCGGGGAACTTCCAGATTACAAATGTTATGCTAACCTTGCTTGAACAATGAGGTTATTTCACGAGCGCCTCCAATCAAAATGCGTACAAACATTTGAAGGGGTTAGTGGATACTTGTTGGGGTAGCAAGTAGATAAACACCTCGGATGATGCATTGAGACTTAGGCTTTTCCCCTTCTCTCTTCGAGGAAAGGCGTTTTTATTGGTTAGAGAGGCTCCCCAATCATTCTATCACCACATGGTATGAATTGGTGGACAAGTTCATTTCTAAGTGTTTCTCTCCAAGTCATATGGCAGCTCTACGGGATGAGATTCTAGCTTTCAAGCAAGAGACAACTTAACCATTACACGAGATATGGGAGAGATTTAGTATTATGGTGAAAGAGTGCCCTAACAATGACATGAATGATGTGATGATTCAACAAACATTCTATAGGGGCATCAACACAACCAACCAATGTATTGTGAACCAATTGGCGGGAGGAAATTTTATGAAGCTTCCTTACAATGAATCTTGTGATGTGTTAGATGAAATCGCCGATATATCCTCGGCATGGTAAAGCTGGTAAAATGTTCCTTAAGGTGAACCTAATGTGTTACATTTGAATAAGGAGTTGCATGATCATGGCCAAGCTATTACTGAACTTACTACAACAATGAATCAACTGGCAAAGGTGCAATTAAAACAAGTCCAAAACCGACGCCAAGTAAATGCCATGGAAGGAGTGAAGATGATGAAAAGGAGGCAAAGAGGGCAACATCCTCAAGGAAATTTTGATAACTATGATGATGGTGGTGGTTATTCGAACGAATGCTATGATAATCAAAGTGAGGAAGTCCGATACGTCAACATCTACCAAGGGAATAAAGGAAATTAAAGGAATCAACAATGGGGACCCCAAGGGAATTGGGGCAATTAATAAGGTGGTAATTGGAACAGTAACAACAACCAAGGTGCAAATTGGGGAACAACAATTCGGGTAATCAACGAAATTGGAATGGTAACAACAACAACAATTGGAATAACAAAAATGGTCAAGGTGGGTGGAATAACAATGGTGGCCAATGTAATCAAGGGCAAGGCTTTCAAAGGCCTCCGATGTATCAACAACCGAATAATACGCCGCCGTTTCAATCTCAAGGGTCTAGTTCTTCGAGAAATAATTTTGGTAGAATTGAAGTTATGTTTGAGCAAATAATGAAGAACAACCAAGACTCTGATGCTCAATTGGCTTCCCACAAAACTTCTATTCGTAACTTGGAGGTGCAACTTGGCCAAATTTCTCAATCTTTAAATACTCACCCAAAGGGTACTCTACCAAGTGATACGATAGTAAACCCTAAGGATAGGCACAACAATCATGTGATAGCAATGACCACGCAAAGTGGAAGAGGCGGTGATGTGCATGCCTCAAGAGGAAATCAAGTTATGGTTGATGAAGATGAAGATGAGCTGTGAGATAAGGATATGCCTTTGGTGGTTGAAGATGTAGTTGAACGCAATGTGAATAATGATGCGTGAATTGATATTAATGAGGTTTAAGAGGAGACACAAGAGGCCGTGAACCCGTCTAGGAAACACGTGATTGATATGCCCGAGCCGGTGGTGCCCAAAGCCAAGTCACCCTTTCCTAGGCCTCCTACGCCCTATCCTCAACGATTAGCCAAGCAAAAGGGTGACAACCAATTCAAGAAATTCATCGAGATGATTAAGAGTTTGACTATCAACGTTCCTTTAGTAGAGGCACTCGATCAAATGTTGGGGTATGCAAAGTTCATGAAGGATTTGGTTACGAATAAAAGGTCAATGGAGTGTGAGACACTCAATATGACGCATCAAGGAGTTCTATTGTACATTCCATGGCTCCAAACTTGAGGACCCCAGTGCATTCACCATCCCATGTACCATTGGAGGTGCCGACTTTGCAAAACCCCTGTGTGATTTGGGGGCAAGTATAAACTTAATGCCATATTCAGTCTTCAAGACCTTGGGAATCGAACAACCTCTCCTGACTTCAATGAGGCTTCAAATGGCGGATCAGTCAATGAAGCAGCCTTTGGGTATAATCGATGATGTTCTTGTTCGTGTTGATAAATTGATCTTGTCGGCCGATTTCGTCATATTGGATTGTAAGGTGGACTTTGAAGTCCCCATTATTCTTGGGAGACCTTTCCTAGCTACGGGGAAGGCTTTGGTTGATGTTAAGACGGGAGAGTTGACCTTCCGTATTGTTGATGAAAAGGTGGTGTTCCATGTGTGCAAGTCTATGAGGCAACTAAATAGCACCGAAGTGTGCTCGTTTGTTGACATTGTCACGGCGGTGATAGTGGATGACACATGCACAATGATTCATGTTGAAGATCCACTTGAGGCCGTGCTTTTGAACATGGATGTTAATGATGATGCCGAGAGATGAGTATGGAAATGCATTGCATGGTATGGGCTCGTATTCTTATGAGCCTAGGAAGTTATCCTTGGATCTTGAGAATTGTAAAACTCCACCAACCAAGCCATCTATTTAGGAGAAGCCAGTGTTGGAGTTGAAACCACTTCCTTCTCACCTCATGTATGAATAATCGGGCCCTAATTTCACTGTTCTTGTTATTCTTTCGTTTTGCTTAACTAACGTGCAGGTTGACGCCACCTTGGCAGTTTTACAAAAGTGAAATAGGGCGATTGGATAGATATTGGCCAATATTTAGGGAATAAGCCTCGCTTTTTGCATGCATAAGATCATTTTGGAGGAGAATGCGAGGCCTTCACTTGAATATAAAAGGAGACTCAACGAATCTATAGAAGAAGTGGTTAAGAAAGAAGTTATCAAGTGGGTTGACGTCGGTGTGGTATATCCCAGTTCTGACAGTTCATGGACTTCTCTAGTGCAATGCGTACCAAAGAAGGGTGGGATGACTATGGTGACCAATGCCAACAATGAGCTTATTCCTACTCAGATGGTGATAGTGTGGAGATTTTGCATGGATTATCGAAAGCTTAACAAGTTGACTCCAAAGAATCATTTCTTGTTGCCTTTCCTTGACCAAATGCTTGATCGTCTTGCGGGCCGATCGTTCTACTGCTTTTTGTATGGCTACTTGGGGTATAATCAAATTATCACGCCCCGGAAGACCAAGAGAATATGACCTTTACATGTCCTTATGGCACATTTGCATTCTCGAGGATGTCGTTTGGATTGTGTAATGCGCCGGCGCCTTCCAACGATGTATGATGACTATTTTCACCGACATGGTGAAAGATATATTGGAGGTCTTCATGGATGATATTAGCGTGGTTGGGGATTCATTTTGAGGAATGTTTGGTAAATCTGGATCGAGTGTTGGCACGATGTGAAGACACGAACCTAGTTCTCAATTGGGAAATTCCATTTTATGGTAGAAGAGGGTATTGCATTGGGTCAAAAGATTACAAGGCAGGGAATTGAAGTTGACAAAGCCAATATCGAAGTGATTTCAAGTCTACCTCCCCCAACTTCTGTCAAAGGGGTGAGGATTTTTCTTGGGCACGCGGGTTTCTACCGAAGGTTCATCAAAGATTTTTCTAAACTAGTTAACCTTTTATGCAAATTGCTAGAGAAGGAGGCCAAGTTTGTTTTTGATGAGAAATGCATGGAGGCTTTCGAGCTTCTAAAACATAAGTTGACAACAACCCTTATCATTCCAAAGTAGAGCTTGCCTTTCGAGCTCATGTGTGACGCTAGCGATGTTGTGGTAGGGTCGGTCTTGGGCCGAAGAATCTACAAGATATTCCATCTGGTGTACTTCTCAAGCAAGACTATGAATTAATCTCCAAGAAATTATACAGTCACCGGGAGGGAATTGTTAGCTATTTTTTTTACCATGGAAAAGTTCCGACCATACCTTATGGGGCCAAATTTATTATCCATACCTATCATGCCGCCCTTAGGTATTTGATAACCAAGAAAGACTCCAAGGCGAGATTGATGACATGGGTGTTACTTCTTCAGAAATTTTATCTAAAAACAGTGGATCGGAAAGGGAGTGAAATCAAGTGGCGGACCACTTGTCCCATTTGGAGAAAAATGGGAGGCCTTCTGACGGCCTTGAGATCAATGATGCATTTCCAGATGAACAACACCTTGCGGTGTCTATGCATGATATGTCATGGTTTGCCGATGTCTCCAACTTTCTTGTGACCGGTATAATCCCGTATGAGCTCTCTTCTAACCAAAGGAAGAAGCTCAGTGGGATAGTTTGGATTTTATTGGGATGAGCCATATTCTTTCAATATTTTCACCGATGATGTGATTTGTCGATGTGTCCCAGAAGATGAACAGTTGAGTATTTTGGAGGCTTTTCATTCCTCTCCCTATGGGGGCCATCATAGCGGGGTAAGAACGGCCTCTAAGGTGCTTAGTGTCGAATTCTATTGGCTCTCCTTGATTAAAGATGTTGATGGTTTTGTTAAGAGATGTGATGAATGCCAACGAGTCGGTGGGATTTATAAAAAGGATGAGATGCCTCTTAACACAATTCTAGAGGTGGACATTTTTTATGTTTGGGTATTGACTTTATGGATCACTTCGTGAGCTCTTGTGGGAACACTTATATTTTGGTAGCGGCAAATTATGTTTCGAAGTGGGTTGAAGCCGTGGCTTTGCCCATGAGGCCCGAAGTGTGGTGGTATTTCTGAAAAGGTGTATCATCACAAGGTTTGGCACCCCCCCCCCCCCCCCGTGCTATCATTAGTGATAGGGGATCTTATTTTTGCAAAAAGGCTTTTGATTCATTGCTTGCCAAGTATGGAGTAAATCACAAAGTGACCACCCCCAATCATCCTCAAGCTAGTGGTCAGGTGGAAGTTTCCAACAGAGAAATTAAGAGTATCTTGTCCAAAACTATCAATGCCAATACTACCGACCGGTCGAAGAAATTAGATGATGCTCTTTGGGCCTATCGGATAGCTTACAAGATCCCAATTTGTATGTCTCCGTACCGGTTGGTGTTTGGGAAAGCTTGTCATCTTCCGGTGGAATTGGAGCATAAGGCTATGTGGGCCTTGAGGAAGTTGAACTTAGAATGGGATGTCGCGGCGAATCTCCGGGTTAAGCAACTCAATGAGCTTGACAAGTTTAGATTTCATACCTACTCCAGCTCGTCCTTGTACAAGGACAAGATAAAGTATTTTTCACGACAAGTATGCCCGGGGAAAGGAATTCAAGGTTGGTGATATAGTTCTTCTTTTCAACTCACGGTTAAGGTTATTCCGGGAAAGCTCAAGTCTAAGGGGAGTGGTCCATTTGAAGTTGTTGGTGTAACCCCATTTGGTGCTATTGATCTAAAGAACAAAAATGGTGAAGTTTTCTGAGTCAATGGGCATCGTGTCAAGAAATATTTGGGAAGTTTGATGATAGCCACGTGGTGGCACTCCAACATTTGAAGTTATATTGATGGTAACATGCGTCGTTCCACGACGTTAAATCAGGCGCTTCTTGGGAGGCAACCCGTGTCTTTTTCTTTCTCTTTGATTTTCATTGTAGATTAGGATTTTGAGCTAATTGTTTGTGAGATGTTGCAGGACTTGTGTTGAAGTAGTGCAAAATAAAGTGTAAAAATGCACAGTCTCTGAAGATTTCTAGTGCAGTCGCGATAAGATTTGTGTTGTCCTCACCAACATAAATTGAAGGTAATTGGTCTCTGAAGCCTACCACGCAACAGCAATCATGATTGCGCGATCCGCGGTGGTCTTCCGTGGCCGCATCCATTTTTGTGTGGCCTGCATGGGCTTCATCCTTTAAAGGCAAAGTGTTAGACCCAGCGCGGTCCGCGATCAGGTTTACGCGGCCGTGCTGGAGGGTAAGTGAAAGGGTCCCACTTCTTTTCTATAAATAGGGACTTAGGTCCTCATTTTACACTTTTTGCTAAATCGAATACCTGAGCCCTAAATTTTACTGTTCATCTGAGACCGTGATTGCATCAAGAGTTAATTCTTCATATTCTTGGTAGCATATTCTCACATTAATCATTACTTAGTTGTTAACTTCAATTTTTGTTATTTCCTGTTAGTCTTAGCTTGTTTGCTCTTCAGTTTCTTCTTAGTTTAATGTTTAGTTAGTTTAGTTGTTGTTTTTAAATGTTGGTCATGATTTTCTATGGTGGGTAATCGAGTAGGGACAAATTAGGATGTAAAACTTGAACAAAATGGGCAAATGTGTAAAACCCTAGTCGTCCCTGACTCTTGACCCAACGCGGCTCATGGTCATAATTACACGGTTCCGCGTGGCCGTGATGCAGCCGCACCCTTTGTTTACACAGCCCGCGCTAGCCTTGGTTCTCAAAGTAGGAAGTCTCCAGCGCGGCCGCGACCCTATTTGTGCACTAGCCCCACGCAACCGCGCCCCCTTTTCACGCGACCACCGTTGATGGAATTCAGAGAAGGTATCTTTTTGTTGATCGATCAGTGTGCCCCGCATTCATGATCACGCGGCCCGCATTTGCTATCACGCGGTCGCGCCCTAGATTGCGTGGTCCGCGGTGACCTAGTCTGAGAGGATGTTTGCAATTTTTCTTGATGTTATTCTGCAATGGTTTTCATCTATTGATACACTGATTGTGCTTCAACTAACAAAGCTAGACGTGTTTACTTGTACAAAATGGTAAAATAAAGAGGACGAGGTGCCAAACAACCCAAACGAGGTGACTCCTTCAGGGGAGGAAACGCTAAACAAACCAAACTCACTCCCCGACCAAAACTGAAAACAAGGAAACTGGTCGTGAGTGAAGATGAGCAGTCCGGGAGTGAGTCCTTTCCCTCTCAGGACATCTCAGCTGTCTCGGGGCAAGCCCCCTCAGTCCCAGTTCTACCTTCAACCCGCTTCCCATGACCAGACTATCCCACTCCCCCAAGTTGTATTGATTGCATATATAATGGCTGGCTTCCCTATCAATGTATGGAATGTAATGCACAGGGCGATCACTGCAATGAGGGTTGATATCGTTTGGAACTACCCGTATCCCAACACTCTCACTATGTATTTTCGGGACTTAATTGAAGAAGAATTCCTATGATGTGGTAGTGCGACCAGTGTCCCCATTCTCATGGTTCAGCGTTCAGGGGACGGACAACCCAAATGAAAAACAGCACAAGGCATCCAACTCTATCCCGACTGGCCAGTCTGAGGAGCCAGTGCGGTAGAGTCTACTGTCGAGCCTTCTACTGAGCTTCACTTCATTCCAGTTGTCTCTGTTCCAGATGATGTGCCCTTTTCCTCTGCGGGTCCTAGTTCTTTAGCTAGCCCAACAATCCTCTCTTCCCAGACCAACCCTTTGATGGCCCAGCAGTTAGCAATGACCTTGGCCAGTTTAAATAACTGGATATCTGTTGCGACATCCAAGTTGTCCACATTGGCCACTTCAGTTGAGGCCCATTCTGCACCAGCCACTATCCAAATTCCTCAGTCTATTGAGGAAACATTGAAGAAGCTCCTGGCCAATCAGGAAAAGATTATAGAGACTCGGGATGACTTGACTAAGGCAGTGGATGCACATGGCATAGCTCTAAAGGAGCTTGCCCGGGAGCATAAAAGATAAGAAAGTCGAGGGCATCTAAGGAGTCTCTAAAGGTGCTTCGAGCATATATGAACAAGCTATTGGCGGATCAGCTGCCATTAGACTTGTTATTTAGGGAGTCAGCCCATCCAGCAACAGCACCAGTGCCAGAGCCACAACAGGAACAGGCACCCAGCCCCCCAAGGAAGAAAAGGAAGCTGCCCAGAACTGAGGGTGTAGTGATTGTGATGGCATAGATTCAGGAGACTCCCTCCAGTGATGTACCTGATATTCAGTCGGTCCAACACCAGGACCCTATCCTTGCAGCAAAGCAGCAACAGGGCAGGAACCAGTCTGAGGTTCCCGCCCACACAGAGGATCAGGGGACCACTGAGGATCCCATGCAGACGGACCAGACATATGGAGCCCTCTATATCCTTTATTCTGATATTTTGTGCTTATTTCGGTAGTTAGCATTGGGGATAATACCAGCACTTATTCGTGGGGGTGCGCCCTACCTTTAATCGATTTGGATGATTGTATATATTATATACTCCTTTTATGTTTTTTGATTTGATTTTCTAGTTGGTATGTACATAGATTTACATTTTAGATACTTTTCTTGTACTTTTTATTATCTCTTGATTTGTATATAAAGTTACTTCATGTATATATTCATCCCCCATTGTATATTCTACTCCCCCATTGTACATATTCATTCGGTTTTTCTATTTTCGCAAATATTTTCATTTTTAGATTTGTAGATAGGCTCGTAGACTTTTGTTTTGTTTTGGTATTTTATATAAGCCCTTGGTTTTCTTAATGGCACGGTTCCTTCCAAGGATAGAGTGCGCACCGGGTGGCTCTTCCCCATGATAGATGGTGTAACAACCTTCTTAAGGGTTTGCGTCTATTTTTGACTTTTTGTTTTGCTTTTGATACTTTGTAGTTAAGGGTATCTCAGGCAAAGCTTCACTTGGGCCTAACACATTTGCCTTTTATCCCATAATCAAAGACATAATGTTGTGTTCAGGATGGTAAAAATCGTGGCCTTGAGACTTTTATGTTGACCAAACAATAATCATGTGGTCATCTTTTACCATTGTGCGCTTGAATCGTAACTAAGGTCATTGTGGGCCCTTTACTCGATGTCTTTAGCAATCCTTGAGTGTGTGTAGTGAGAATTTGAAGTGTATGTCCAAGTCCCGAGCCGATGGTCTAGAACTTGCCCTGAATGTTTGTTTAGGCGAAATACTAGGTGAAATTTGACTTGAGAAGTGATTATAGGCTCTCCTTGATCTAAATGCTAAGTTGATCAATTCCATGACCTATCAATGAAATAGTCCCTAGATAACCCTTTTGAGCCTTTAGCCTTTTTCTTTCAAGAACCAAAAATACAAGCCTATATCCATTCTTAATGATACCCTTTCTTGACATCCAAATCTTCCCTTGAGTAATGGCAAATGTCTAAGTTTGGGGGGAGTGACAAGAAAGGAAGCAATGTGGTAAAAGGTACAAAAGCAAAATAAAAGGAAGGCTATGAAGAAGAAAGAAAATAAAAAGACAAAAAGAAAGACCAATGTGAATAAGGACAAAAAGGGGATTTAAATAAAACAAAAGTGAAAAAGGTATGGAAAAAGTAGACAAAGGAGAAATGCTTTGAATTGCATAAGAAAGAGTGACAATGTGTCTCTCTAACCCCTTAAAAAGAAATGAATACTCTAATGAGTCAAGAAAGTGTGCCAAAATGAATCAAAAGAATTGCTTAAGGGAAGATTGAACCCACTTGAACAAAAACATAACATACCCTTACCTAAAAGCCTTCACAATGACTCCACAAAAGCCCTATATGATTTTAAGTTGAAGGGAACCTACATTAGTGGATACTTACATAAGGGGCAAGCGTATGGTACTTAGAGATGTACTTGTGACCTTCTTTTTTAAAGAGACAAGTGAAAGTCCATCAACCTCGATTTGTGTGTAAATACTCTAAAAGGTGAGTTTCGCTTAGGGGGAGTTGAGGATGTGTGAGTTTGGGTTCCACAATAACCAAAGTAATTGAGAGAAGCGCCTTGATGAAATGTGCCAACTCTTGATGCTCTTGGGTCACACTTTATCCACATTTTTCCAAGTTTAAATGTGTTAATGATGCATTCGTATTGAGGGCAATTGTTACTCCCAATTGATGCTTGTTGAGGTTACTTTATGATAGCTGGAATTACTTGAATGTTTCCTTCGAGGGGTGGGTCTTATTTTGTTTGCTTGAGGACAAGCAAAGGTTTAAGTTTGGGAGAGTTAATAAGTAGGATTTTAACGTGTTTTATGCCCCTACTTGCCTATACTGTGAGTATAATTTTCTACAAAATAGTCCCAAAATGCTTACATGTTGTGCTTAATTGTAGGTTTGAGCGACCAAATGATGAAATGTCAAAGATCAGCTTAAAACGGAGTGATACCTTCTCAAGTATCAAAGGCCAATGAAGTGGTGGAAAAAGGAGCTAGTGCGGACCGCACAATTGTGCATACGGCCGCACTAGGGGGTTCATAGAAGAGCATAATCAGGCTTGTAACCACGTGGCCGCGGTTGGAAATGTGCAGCCCGCGTCCAGCTCATGTGGACGCACTATTGTGTCATGCGGTCCGCGCCAAGAGGTTCGGAGAAGATGGAGTTTGGGAAAAGGCTAGTCACGCGGTCGCGATCATATTCTCGTGGTCCGCTCCAAGAGGTTCAGAGAAGCTGGAGTTTGGGAGAAGGTTAGCCACGCGTCCACGGTCATATTCACACAGTCCGGGCCAAATCTCCTCGCGTCCGTGCCATACCTTTACGCGGGGAGCACCGTCCATTTTGAGAGAAGATAGAAAATGGAAGTCAAACTGCCAGTATGGCCGCGGTCATAATTGTGAGGCCTACACTGACCCCGCACGGGCAATTTTGTCCAGTTTTTCCAGCCCATTATAAATCGAATATTTTACCATTTTTAGGTTAAGGTTTATCTCTTGAAAAGAGTGGCGCTCGTGAGGACTAATATTTTAGATATTTTGGCACTTTACCATTAATTTCTCCATAGATTCTTGTAGTTTACTTTAGCTATTAAGTAATATGGTTATTTCTTCTATTTATTCATTTTCTTCTTCAATTATGTCTAGCTAAACCCATTAGCTAGGTTTGTGGCTCAATCATAGTATGGGTAATTGATGGGTGTTGCCTTCTAATGATAGATTGATATTGGGTATTTGTTATTTGGATTAAGTTTATGCTTAAGTTAAGGATTGGTGGTTGCAAACATTGATTCTAGCTTAGTGGGTTTTGATTCTTCTTGAGAAATAAAGTCGATGACCCCAAATTGACCCAATAAGGAATTGGGGTGGACCCATGAGAAATGATAGTTTCAATTAACGGGTTAAATCTCGAGAGAATAATCACCCTACTTGAACCCTAATTGCTTGGTCTAATTAGCCTACCCAATTGGTCTCGAGAGAGTCAATTGGGCAAAATCGCTCTCTCTACCGAGAGGTGTGACAGTGGATACAATTATGCAACGGTTATAGTATAAATCTCAAATATGTCAATCTATTCTTAGTAGTTTCTACCTGTTAGTTAACCACCCCTAGTACCTTTCTCCCTATTAATTATAACCTAGCAATATTTCCTTAGCATAACTTAGTCTTAATCTTTAGTTCATAATAGTAGTTGTTAATACAAAAAAAAACAAAAATGTTAGGAGTGTAATTAGAAGTACAAACACAATTATAGGCTAAGCAAATAATACAACTCCATTCCAAGCTCTCTGTGGAAATTTGATCCCGAACCACTATCAGGTAAAAGCTATAGCGACCCGCTCTCCCTACATTCGTGTAGCGTTGAATTGGCAGTGATCACGCGCCCATATCATTTTTCTTTGCATGGTCCTCCTCGATTACAAGGCATCAAAGGTAGCTAGTTATGCCCACTGGAATGGACAAAACTAGAGTATCATCCAGGACAATAAAAATGACTGTTCTTTTGCAGTCGGGTTCCACACTCGGTGGGGGAAATTGCTTCACCAGTTTTGGCTCGAACTCAAACCACCAGCTCCTGAGGGCATGTCCTTATTCGGGATCTCCAGGTCGCCTAACCCGAAAAAATCTTCTAATGTGGACATGGCCTTGCCATCAAAGAAGGAGAGGAAAGAGTCATCTATACCTTGAACTCCTTCACTTGAATTTTTCTTCCCGCTTGAGCCTCTTAAAGAATGGACTTGATATAGGATGGCGTGGATGATATCGATTAAACCGGTCGCCTCCTTCAGTACAGGAACAATTTCTTGGGAGGTCACATCATCCATCTCCAATTTGGCCTCTCGAATAGGTAGAGGATCGGCCTTGTGGCCCCTTTCTTCGATCGTCGCCTGCTCCCCGACAGGGTTCGATCCATGAGGGATGAGGATGTCATCTTCTTCGGGCTCACCCTGAGCCGGTGAAGAAAGTCAGAGTCGGGTACCCTGGACTTACTATTCTTCTTGGGCTTATGATCCCGGGTAGTCATCCTCTTTTTTCATCTTTGCCTCAGGATCTAGGGAGCCCGAGGACTTTCTTTTCCTCTTCTTCTCCCCCGCGACAGCCTGGGCTGTCTGTAAACGGAGGGATTGACAGATAAGGGCACATCCTCATCCACATCCAGCGACCTAAGCTTAGTGGTCTTAGGCAAACCTGCGAGGGAAAGGAAAAATGTTAGCATTATGTAAGTCTGGGTAATAACTATTCATGGAAGAGCCTTACCATGAGAACGGACCTCCCATCTGTCCTTCGAAAGTTTTCGCCACACGCGCTCGTAGTATGACATCTACTTGCAAATTCCTTCGATACATTCCTTGAGGTAGGGGACAACATTGGGATCCCTGACAACAGTGGAGCGACCATAAATACTAGTGGTGAGAGAAGAAAAAAGGGAAATTGAAACATAAGGAAAGACTACACTTACAAGAAGCATTCTGATTCTCGGTGAATAGCAAGAACTCATGAGGGATCGGATCAATGTTTACCCGAACAAAATGCCGTGCCAACCTCGGTCTTGATCCTTATTAATGCTTGAAAAGGGAGCCTTGTTGGCTCGGGGAATAAGCTTGATCAGTCCCCCTCAGAATATTTGGGGACTGTACATATGGAGTAGGTGGTCGAGGGTGCACCAAGGAGATTCGGTGTTGTTCACAAAATGGCATAAAATGATCACGATCCTCCAAAAGGACGGGTAGATTTGCTTGAGTCACACTCTTACAAAAGGTCATGACTACTGGGTCTACCAGGCTCAGCATAGAGGGGTAAGTATAAATACTTAAATACCTCTCCACGTGGGTAGTAATTTTGTCCTTAGACCCCGAGACAACCACGTCCTTACCTTCCCATTTACAGTCCTCTTGGACTAGGGAAGGGTATCTTTAGTAATGGAGCATATGTATCTCCATGCTCCTTCACCTTGGTCTTGTTTGGAGGAGGCCTTCTCGACCTTGAAATCATATCCAGGTATGAAGATTCTCATGGGAGGCTTTGGAGGTACCTCTGGAGCAGCCACCTTGGCATCTGTGGCCGGGTGAGAAGATGAAGAGGCAGCCTGCTGAGGCACTGACTTGGAAGTTTTAGCCATTATGATCTGGGAAAGTATGAAGAGTGAAAGGAAACATATGAAGGTTTGAAGAAAGTAGTACGAAGATTTGAAGGTAGAATAAAGATATGAAGGTCTAGGTTGGAAATCGAAGAACAAATATGGAGATTTGAAGATCGGAGATGAAGATATGAAGAGTTGAAAGAGTTGAAAGCCACTAGAAAATTCGAAGGTAAAAGCTAGGATCAGAAAGTGAAAGAATTATAAAAGGTCGAGGCTTTTATGGGGAAATTGCAATCATTAAGCGACGTTTTGTATTGGAAAATAACTAGTCGATGACTGACACGTGTCCAAGTCATAATTATGCAATTTATAGGACATTTCGGATTACCCATCACCTCGGTTGTAACGTACGAAGGAAAGAACTGAGTTTCATCTATCGTTTCCCATCGTTTCAACAAAACCTACTCTCTAGGGAATGAGGAGACTATCTGTATATGGGTGAATTCGGGGTTAGCATACACCCCGATTTTCCGGTGAATCAAACGAAGTAAGAGTATGAATACATAAAGTTGAAATCGAAGCTAGAAACTCTTTGTATCAAGGACCGAACAGGATGCTCGCCACCAGTCCTGATAAGAGTATATTCCCTGAACCCAGAACGAGCTCCAAAACCTCGAAAACGGAGGGCCATGATATCCGCACCCAACTGGATATAACGGTGCAAATCTCATCCGATGTCGGTAGCGGATCAGTAATTGACGAGAAAAGAGGGTTTTTATTTTTTTTTAAAATTGTAATAGGGATGAAACTCTCCTACTATATAAAAGAGAAGTTTTTATTCAATAACACACATTGTAATACACAAATCAAGAAATACAAGTCCATTTTCTGCTTTCTAAGTACCGCAAAGTTCTTATTTTATTGTTGTTCTACATATACAATTGGCTTCGAGTTAAGTGTCGGATCGAGGGTAGAGCTATTGTTCAGCTTAAATCCGAACTCAGTTTTTACATCACGATTGGTTTGGTTATTCATTTCATTTTTAACTCGTTTATCTAACATTGTTGATTATCTGTGTTGAGTCAATCCGCATATCCTTAAAATCGCATACAAATTTAACTATTATCCGATTTAAGGGTAAACATTAATACTATTTTGGGACAAAAAAAGATACTCCCTCCATCTTAAATTAGATGAGGTACTTTTCTTTTTAGTCTGTTGCAAAATAAATGACATGACTTTTCTAAACTAGAAATAATTAAATTTTAAACTCTTCATTTATCATTTTAACTCGTAATGACAAGTTTTTATAATCACACAAATGTTATAGCCCCAAAGCTTTTACCCCTTAAGCTTTTAAGACCATTTTTTTTTCTTAAACTTCGTATCGAGTCAAACTATCTCATCTAAAATGAAATGGGGGAGTAACTAAAAATACAAGCAGAGTAACGTAGTGGTTATATTTTTATGCAATCCGTGCGCGGCAATGAAAAGTTTGGGTCACGGTTATAATTTCTAAATCTATATTATCTCTTCTTCTTTTGTTGCCAATAACGTGGTTTGAACATTAATTATATTTTTTAAAAATTAAGTTAATGAAACTACTATATATTATTGCTGAAGTGTTAATATTCATCTTACAAAAGTATTGGTTTTTAGCTAATCGATCAAGACGAAACTTTTAAAATAACCACACTCGCTATTAAAATTATGCTTGCTTCATTTTAATGTTGTAATAAAAGTTTAAAAATTTTTGATATTATGTTTGTTTGGCTCAAAGTTCTCACACACTTTATAAGCACAAAACAATCAAAATAAATGAAGGGCCAATCATAACAGATCGTAATAATCAAATGACCAAAATGGAAAGTGCAAGAGGCAAATGTTATTTGTTAAGAAGAGGGGGTAGAGATCTTTTATTGATAATATCGATTTGGTCTGCCTCTCCATGGAGAGTTTCAGAGCCTTACAATGACATTCTTTCTTCTCTAGGGGAGTGTCACGAAGAACAAGAAGAAGCAACCCCCTTTTAGGCTTCCTTCTCTTAGTATTTATAGCGGTGTACCTTGCCAGCTGGCGTTGCACGGCTGCGGTCTTATCGAGGGGACGTCCGCCAATAGTAAACATGTCGCGGTCTCATTGATTAAGCTGAGTGATCTTCGGCCCGAATATGCTTAAGAGCGAATTTATCTCATTAATTATTATGAATCGGGTTTTGACCCATACAATGTTGTTTTCCGTCTATGTATAAAATTGGTGCATCCAAATGGTGGCATGCCCAACATCTTAAACTACCTAGCACATCAACGGAAGATGTCTGCCCTTGTGCACATTATTTAACCAAAAAACTGAACTTTGGTTAAAGCTAGAAATTAAGAGAAAAATTGAGTTACTGATAATCAAGAAATGAGAGACTTTGAAAATGACAATAAAGCAATGAATAAGTATGTATTTCAGTATAATCTTTCGTGGCTTACAGATGTTGGGACCTTCTCCTTTTATAGTTTATTCTAGGAGAAGGTTTAATGCCTTTGTCTTAATGAGGCAATTATGAGCAATAAATAACATTAAAAGAAACGTTAGCCAATCATTCCTATGAAATACAAACTCTCTAACATATTTGGCATTTAATGCTGAATTTGGACTCTTTTACGCTATCAGATTCATTTCTTCAATTCTTTCTGATCTTCGAGCTTTAAATGACTCGAACAGGTACGAGTCTCATTTCATTTAAGTAATAGCTCGTGTCTTTAATATTTTCTCTCCCGCATCTGTTGTTGCTCGTGCCTCCTGATTGGTTACCATGCTTTAATTATTTGACCAGTCCATGTGTTATAACACGTCATCTTCAATATGTAAATTCACTTTTTTCCAATACAGATAGTCCCCCCACTTTCTATTATTTATCAATTAAATATTTGGGAAGTGTATCTTTATTAAAAAGGGAATTTTCCATAATCAAAGCTATGACAGTACTGACGCTTCAATTGTCTTTTCTATTTAATGCACTGCGCACATGTCACCTTCTCATTGGCTCTGAAATTTTGCAGCCTTTTTTAAGGCTTCTTGAATTCCACTATTCATGAAGTGATAGTTGCCTTTATTATAGGCTTTCCATCATTGCACTTCTTAGTCTTTGACGGTTGCTTTTATATATAAACTTATCCTTTTTTCCCTTGTCTTCTTCTCCATAAATTTTTACCAAGTATCTCACTATTTACTCCTATTCATTTCTTCCTCAGTTCACATCTTTCTACTATGTCATATTCAAATCTTAACCCTAGGAGAGTTCCAATTCTTGACAGTTTCCCCAATGCCCCTATAAGAGACAGAAGAGGTAGAGGAAGCAGGCTTCGTGGCCTAGGGTCCATTCGTGGTGGTACCTCTGGTTCCATCACTTCTTCTTCTAGCTCTGACACTATTTCTAGAGGTTCTTTCACTAAGAGATCCTCTTCTAAAGGCAAAAATCTTCTGAGCCTATTCAAGAAACTTTGGTCAAAGAAATACCGACAACCGACTTATCTTTCGAGCATTATAAAGAATCCCTTCGTGAACAAGTAGTTAATTTAGAGAGAGTTGACACCTATCCTTCTTTAAGTAATGAACCTTTGGTTTCCACTGTTTGAAAAGGTTGTCGCTAGAGAGATGACCTTCGTATAGTTATTCATAACCCAAACCAGAGAATATATTCTTATAGGATTGGTTTTTCTTTTGTTTATACTTATCCCTTTACTTTGAGATTTATTCCTGCTATCGACTCAGTCATACTCGATTCTGCCATTTTTCAAAAAAATTTGGCTCAAATTGGCCCCCTCATATGGAGAGCAGTAGCTTGTTTAAGATATGTATCGATCAAGGCTGATGTTGACTTTACCTTTTCCTATCTAATTCTTCTTTACCACCCCAAGTTGATCCACAATAGTGTTTTTACCCTAACTGCAAGAAGTAAAAGGGTTTTGGTAAGCCCTAAAGATGATAAAGATCGAGGCTACTGCACCTGTTACGTTGCGGTACCCACAGTTGGTTTGGTGGGTGAATCAAATATTCGTTTCCCTGAGAAATGGAACCATGAACGTAAGTATTTCATCCTTACCGTATCTGTTTTTTTAGAATTTCAACTCCTCTTCTAATTTCATTCTTTTTTGCTTTTTTGTAGCAACCATGGGAGATGTGGAACTCGTTCCTAATTTCCGTGGTACCTAGAAATCAATTTCCAACAAACATGGTTGGAAAGTGAAAACTCATGGTATGCATCCCTTATTGTTTCTCGTATGTTAAATTCTTTCCCCTTTTTCAACCTTTTATCCTTCTTTTTTTCAGGATTTGCTATTCGAGGAATGATACCTAAAGTAGTTATTGCCCTTCGAGCCTCTTCTAGTACTCCCCTTTCTTTGGAGAGAACACAAGTGACACTGTCAAAGAGGAAAATTGTTGAAGTGGATTCTGAGGATGATGAAGATGAAGACACCTTTTTGATAACTAGGCCAAGAGACGTATCATTTCTGAAGACAAAGCTGAATTTTTCCTGTCTGTGCCTCCTCTCTTACCGAACCTGTTAACATTGTTTCTGATGATGAAACCCCGCTAAGGGACACCAATGAATCCACTCAACGTCTCTTCGTTGATGGTTTCGAAAGTGGTGAATTAGGTCAGGTTTTAGATGAAGTTTCTCTTTCCTCCTCCATTCCCATTACTTATATTCCCCCTTTGGTTTCAAATGCTTCCTTGCCCATTTTATATGTTCCTGCTCCTTTACCTATTTCTGCTCTCTTACCTGCTCCGACTCCTTCGACTCTTGTTATTTTCACCTCTTCTACCGTTCATCCTTCTATAACTCCCCCTTCCTCTGTTCAACATGCAGAGGAGGATTTCAGTAGCAGAAGTTTGGCTATGAGGAGTGTAACACTTGAAGTTCCTGCTAATAACAAACTTTTAAGGAAGTCCGGTGGAGCAGATGTCTGGCTCGAGCCTTTAATTGGAGACATTAAAAAGAAGAAGATGAACAGTCACAGTTTCTTAACTCTGATGAATGACATAGTTCATTCTACATTGAAGGTATTCTTCCTTTATTTACTAATAAGTTCTTTTTCTCTAGATTCTTATTTTCATGAGTTGTCATTGTAGGCTAACCTCATTGGCACACAATTGATGGGAAGAATTTCCCTTTTAAAAAAGAAGGGTTGTGAGTCTGATAAGACTATTCTCGAGGCTGAGAGGGTAGCTAAGGAAGCCCAGCTGGAAGCAACTAATTGGAAGGAATAGTTTAAAAATGCTTAAGAAATGATAAAATAATTTCAAGAAAGCAATCATAACCTAGAGTAGCAGGAGATGACTCTTACTTCTGAATTAGTGGGAGCCAAGGCTTCTTCTAGTAAAGCCGAGAAGGATAAGGAGAACCTTGAGTGTTCCTTTTCAGAGCAATTATCAAAGTCAAGTGAAGAAATTAGAGAACTTAAGGCACTCTTGAACAAGAAAGAAGAGTATGCAGGAGAGTTAGTACAAAACTTGACTCAAGCTCAAGCTGATTTGAAAATCTCCTCTGATAAGGTACGTGCCTTATCGAGATCTATTGCCTCCCTTGAAGCTACCTTTGATTCCACTTTAGCTGAAAATCAAGCGTTAAAGAATGATCTTGCTATGTGGGAAAGGGAGTATGAACTTCTTTAGGAGAATTTTGACATAGAAGTGAGTTGGGCTTTTCTAAACTCTCGTCGTGATGCTTTAAATGAGGTCAGTCAAGAAAATTTTGATTTAAACTCGGAATTGGCCAAAGTTTTGACAACCAATAAGATGACCCAACAACCACTTGACTTTCCTTCTCCAGCAAATGAAGCTTCCGTGGCTGAAGAACCTTTAAATGAAGAAGTCGTTGTTGTGGCAGTTGAATTTGAAAATGTTCCAATTCCAAATCCCGAGGGTGAAAATTCTATGACTCAGTATGTGAAAGCTCAAGCTTCCGTGACTCTTGCTCCCCTCGATAAACCTAACATTTCAATCCCACCTGAAATCGCTCCCGTTGCTGTTTCTTCATAAGTTGCCACCACACTTATGGTTGTTCCTGAAACTGAAGCTGATATCGTAACTTCTGATGTTCCAGACTTCCAGCCCCTCAGTGATGTATACAAACTTTGTTTTTATTTGCTTTGTTGATTGTTGGTTTATCCCTTGGTCAGTTTTAAGGGACTTTTTTGGGAAAAGTCCCAGTTATCATAATAGGGTACTTGTATAAACTTTTTGTTGACTAAGTTTCTACTTTGTCTTTTTAATTTAATTGATAAGTTTGTTAGTACTTTAATATGTTCTATTCTTGCCTTTTTCTTATCTATTTAGGACTTATAGAATAGTTTAGCATTTTTATCCTTTGAAAATGCTTTATGATTCTTCTCATGACTTATTAACGTGAGGCTTAAAAGAGGGTCCTTATATATACATCGACACCCAATGAAGGAGAAGTCTCAACTTCATAATGGTGAAACAATACGAGGAAAGAAATAGGAACCCACATATTTTGTTTGGAATAACTTTGACAAAGTTTTTATTCACGAACTTTGACAAGCTTTTGAATATTACATGTATTAAAATATATCTATAACTTTCTCGTAACTGTTTTTCTTGTAACAGATATTTACAAAACAAATATAAATTAAACAAGGTTTTTCCTTATAACCTGTTTCTGTACATAGTCAGGACCCTATCTTTATGTATTAGGAAGGTTTTGAGATGTGACTCTGTTGTTCTCATGAATTTGAGAGGTGACTCTGTTGTTCTCATGGGAAAGAACACTATGATGAATGCTGAAACTCTATAACTTCTGCTCGTCACTTGTCTCTTTGTAGCTTGATTGTTTCGATTTTCATTCAATTTATGTATCATTTACGTATCTGTTTTTCTGCACGTAAGTGTGTATAATATGTATTCCCCCAAGTGTTTGAGCGATGAAGTATGAAGCGTCAAGCATTTGTTTGTTTCTCTCAATTTGGTCCTTTTCCTAAAACAGAAAACATACGGGACTCCGAGGTGCGATTAAAGATGAAGATTGCCTAGCCTGTGTGTATTCCCATCAGCATAATTGTAACCTTGGGCTGGAAATTTTAGAATATTCCATTTTACGGTGCAGGTCGGGACTCATCATTTTGCACGGGTAATGGTTTTTGCCTAGCATCTAAAATCGTTAGTAAAATTTTAACAATTTAAAGAAAAATTTTAATATAACGATACTTGACAGTGGGTGCTTTCTCAAAAGTAGTATCTCTTTAGGTCGACAGCATTCCAATGTGAGGGTAGAATTTTCCCATCTATTGTCTCTAACTCATATGCTCATTTTCCCACAATATCACGAACTCTTAATGGTCCTTCCCATGTTGGACTTAGCTTTCCTGAATTAGCAGTCTTTGTAGATTGGAACACCTTTTTAAGTACGAAGTCCCCAGTTTTAAAAAATCTTAGGCATGCTTTCCTGTTGTTATTTCGTTCAATTACTTACTTTTGAGATGCCATCCTTATTAATGCAGTTTCTTTGCTTCCTTCGAGCAAATCAAGGTTCAGCCGCATCTCTTCATCATTTGATTCTTCCGTTGCTTGAGCATATTGTGTGTTCGGCTTACCTATTTCAACTGGGATTAAGGCATCCGCACCATAAACCATTGAAAATGATGTTTCTCCCATGCTTGTTTTTGTCGTTCTACAATAAGCCCATAATACTCCAGGTAATACCCCAGACCAACTACCTTTTGAATCATGTAACCTTTTCTTCAAGTCTTTGATAATGAATTTGTTTGTGGATTCCTCTTGTCCATTACCCACTGGATGGTATGGCGTAGATGTTATCCTTTTAATTTTCCAACTTTGAAAAAATTCTGTGATTTGAGCTCCTATGAATTGTGGACCATTATCACACACGGTTTCCTTTGGCACTCCAAACCGGCATATTATATTCCTCCAAATGAAGTCTTTAACTTCCTTCTCTCGTACATGTTTAAATTCTCCTGCTTCTACCCATTTAATGAAATAATCAGTAAGTAAAAGTAGAAACTTCACTGACCTTTTGCTTGTGGTAATAGACCTATGATATCCATTCCCCATTTCATAAAGGGTCACGGAGTTATGACAGGGTGCAGTAGCTCAGCTGGTCTATGCATATTATTGCAGTACCTTTGACATTTAGACACAAAACTATTTGCTTCCTCTTCCATCTTAGGCAAATAATCCCTACTCGAATCAATATTTTTACCAGTGACCTTCCTTCCGCGTGATTTCTACAATGTCCTTCATGTATTTCCCTCACTACGCATTTTATTTGGGAAGGTCCGAGACACCTTGCTAATGATCCACCGAACATCTTTCGATAAAGATTTTCTTGATATAAATAGGAGCGAGTTTCCTTTTTACGGGGCGCATATGCCTTCCTTTTGTCATCCGGTACAGTTCTGTACTGCAGAAAAGCAACAATTTCGTTTCTCCAATCCCATGTTAAATTATTAAAATTTACCTCATTCTTAACAGGTTCGAGAATGGAATGAAATAAATGGACATCTGAAGCATTTGCATCTTTTGCCACATTTGTTGCAGATGCGAGATTGGCTAAAGCATCTGCCTCAACATTTTCATCTCTTGGTATTTGCATAACTTTCCACATCTGAAACTGCTTTATTAATTATCGTACTTTTTCTAAGTACTCTTGCATTCTTGTTTCCCTGGATGTGTAAGTCCCCAGCATCTGATTAACAATGAGTTGTGAATCACTGTTGATTATAATCTAGGTTATGCCAGTTTCTCGAGCCAATTCCAAACCTGCAATGACAACTTCATACTCTGCTTCATTGAGTTATTGAATGACACTTTATAGCGTGTCTAATAGTTTCACCCGTGGGTGGTACAAGAACTATTCCTAAACCTGCACCTTTTACGTTAGATGAACCGTCAGTGAATAAAATCCAAGTCCCCGTGTTTGCACCATTAAAAACTTGTAAATTTTTTTTGCTTCTAATTGCATCCCTTGACTGAAATTAGCTACAAAATCAGCTAATACCTGAGATTTTACAGCAGTCCTAGGTTGATAAGTAATTTCGTATTCACTTAATTCTATAGCCCATTTTGCTAATCTTTCTGATAATTCTTGTTTATGCAAAATATTTCATAATGGAAAAGCAATAACTACAGCAATGGAATGACACTGAAAGTAAGGTCTTAATTTTCTAGATGCCATGATCAAAGCAAATGCTAACTTTTCTAGTTGCGGGTACCGTGTTTATTCATCTAATAAAGGCTTGCTTGCGTAATAGATAGGAGAATGTTTACCTTGGTCCTCCCAGACTACAACAGCACTTACCGCAACTTCTAATACAACAAGATAGATGAGTAACTTCTTTCCTGCCTTTGGTTTTGCCAACAACGGTGGATTTGATAAATACACTTTCAGATTCCTAAGTGTTTGTTGACAATCTTCGTTCCATTCAAAATGATCATGCTTCTTTAAACTTGAGAAAAATTTGAAGCATTTTGTGAAGACCTGGAAATGAATCTCCCCAGAGCTGCAATTCTCCCAGTTAGTCTTTGAACTTCTTTTCTACTCGTAAGTACATCAGGAATTTCCTCTATTGCTTTGATCTGTGAAGGATTTAACTCAATACCACAGTTAGAAATAAGGAAACCCAAAAAATTTCCTGATGCGACACCAAATGCACATTTTTCTGGATTGAGTTCCACATTAAACTTGTAAAATTTGAAATGTGACAGATAAACGGGAGATGTGATCATGAGAATGCTGAGTTTTGACGAGCATATCGTCTATATATACCACCATGGTTTTATCTAAATTTTCATGGAATATTTTAGTGACCAACCTTTGATAGGTTGCTCCAACATTTTTGAGACCAAAGGGCATTACTTTATAATAGTAAGCCCCCCTGTCTGTGACAAAAGAAGTTTTCTCTTAATCACTTGGATCTATTTTGATTTGGTTGTAACCTGAATATGCATCTAGAAAACTTAAAAGTTCATGCCCTGCAGTTGCATCAATTAACTGAACTATATGCGGTAAAGGGAGAGTTTTCTGGGCAAGCTTTGTTAAGATATGTATAATCTACACAAATTCGTAACTTACCATTTTTCTTAGGTACTACAACTGTATTAGCTAACCAATTAGGATACTTTGCCTCACGGATAGACCCAATTTTTAATAACTTTTGGACCTTATCTTGAATCACCTGGTTTTTGAAAGCTCCTTGCTTTCTTTTCTTTTGCTTTATTGGTCAATGATGAGTTTTCATTTAGCTTGTGAGTCATCACATCCTGTGGTATTCTTGTCATATCCACATGGGACCAAGCAAAACAATCCATGTTAGCTTTCAGAAATTCAATTAACATACCATGCATGTCAGAGCTTAGATTGGCTACAACATAAACCTTTCGTTCAGGCCATTGCTCGAATAATATCACAACTTCGAGTTCTTCAATTGTTATTTTGATATTTTCATTCTCTTCAGGCTCTTGAATTGTGTCAGGTCTTGAGTCTACATCTGTCCGTCCTTGCTCAGCTGAGGTTTGAACCTTGAGACCTTGAACTATTTCCTATAGTTGCTATTTTTCTTTATTTACGGTGCTCGTATCTATTATAACATTAATACTCTTGGATGTCTACTGATCCCCACGAATTTGGAAAATTTCCCATGGTGATTGGAATATAATAACTTGATGTAGAGTTGACGGGACAACATCCATATCATGGATCCAAGGTCTTCCATGATCATATTGTAAGCCATTTCCATATCTACTACCTGAAATTTAGTTTCTCTAACAACACTTGTAGCAGAAGTTGTTAGAATTACCTCACCTTTTGTTACCACACTTGAATTGTCGAACCCGGACAAGGTATGTGCCTTCGGTATCATTTTGTCTTTATCTTGCATTTCACGTAATACCCTTAGAAGTATAATTTTTACGGAACTTCTTGGATCAATCAAAACTCAGTTTACAATAGTGTCATGTACAAGTAAAGATATTACCAGTGCGTCGTTGTGTGGGGTCATCACTCCTTCGGTATCTGCATCATCGAAAGAAATACTTTCATTTTCTAAAACCTTACGTACTTTTTTCCTGTGTGTAATCGTTACTTTAGAAACCTTGTTGGAAGCTGTATATGTTACACCATAAATATCTCCTCCCCCACTTATAACATTCACGGTTCTCTTGGGTGATGGGGGATTTGGTGTCTCTTGCCTATTTATCATATAGGCTTGCTTACCTTTCTCACTAAATAACTCAGTGAGATACCCTTATTCAATAGATGATCTACTTCACTTTGTAAGAATTTATATTATGAAGTTTTATGCCCGTGATCATTGTGGAATTCGCACCAATGGTTTGGATTGCACCTATTTGGATTTGACTGCATCTCTTTTGGCCACAGTACATTATCTCTGATGCACCTCAAAACAGCTACGAGCTCGGAGGTAGTGACATTGAAATTATATCCATCGAATCTCGCCTTTAAACTTATGTCATCATCTCGTGACTCTTGTATGTTTTGGTCATTTCTGAACCTTGATGAAGAACCAGATTCCCTGTTCCTCGATTTTTGATCATATCGTTGATTATCATGCTTTAGCCATGAGTCTTTTCCTGCAGGTCCCATATATGGATTGTACTTGTTTTTACCTGATCTTTTTTTTTTGGTTTTTGACCTCCTGGAATTGATCCTTTCTTCATGATGAAACTGAGGTGCGGTATCTTCCTCAATTCGCAACTTTGTACTGTACCTATTATAAACGTCATTCCACGTGGTTGCAGGGAACTCTCGAAGGCTTTCTTTAAGTCTTCCCATGGCTTTTGAACTTTTGTTTTAAGTTTCTTGCAAAAGCTATTGCGGCCCAGTTACCAGGTACACGGGGTAAAGTCATCATTTCACGTTGGAATCTATCAACAAAATCTCTGAGCAACTCTGAGTCCCCTTGTTTAATTTTGAAAATGTCTTTCATTCTTTCTTCAACCATTTGAGCTCTCGAGTGTGCTTTAATAAAAGAATTTGCAAGCTCCGCAAAAAAGTTTATAGAATTTTCAGGTAAAAAAGAATATCAGGTTAATCCACCCTTGGCGAGTGTTTCTCCAAATTTCTTGACCAACACTAATTCAATTTCTTGCTTGGTCAAGTCGTTGCCTTTTACACATGTAGTAAATGCAGTTATGTGATCACGTGGGTTTGTTGTGCCATCATATTTTGAGATGTTAGGCATTTTGAACTTTTTAGGGATTGGAAAGGGAGCAGCACTTGGTTTCCAGGATTGTTGCGAGTATTTATCCATATCCACTCCTTTTATTACAGGGGGAACTTCAGGGATTTGATCGATGCGTTCATTTTGTTTCTTAAGCTGTTTCTGCAAAGTTAGTACTAAAATTTGCAAATGAGAATTATTTGAATTACCTGGTTCTCCTTCCTGTGGTTCACTGGGGGTTCCTCCATTTCCAAAATTAACAAGACCGGAACGAGGATTGTCCAATGTATTGTTGTTAGGCGTAGGTGTGGGTGGTGCAACAGGTAATCAACTAACTAGTGCTTGGAGAGCTTTGTTAACCCGTGCGTAAATTACTTTTTGCAAAGCCTCATCTGCCCCTTCAAAGTGTTCAGACTGTTCTTGTTCATCAGCACGAGATTCAGGAGCAAGAGATCCTTCCCGATATTGTCGTGGCGAATCTTGGGGGAAAGGAACCATGTTAATATTTTGTAAATCTCCTTGATTTTGCTGGATTTGATTTTCTGGGATTCCCAAGATGTTACCATTGTTATTGTTGTTGTTGTTGTTGTTGTTTGACATGATGATAACAATAGGTAAAATGTAACTTAAAAAGAATAAATTATCAGATTCCCGGTAACGGAACCAATTTGTTTAACAAAAAAACTGAATATTTGGTTAAAGCTAGAAATTAAGAGAAAAAATCAGGTTACTGATAATCAAGAAATGAGAAACTTTGAGAATGACAATAAAGGAATGAATAAGTATGTATTTCAATATAATCTCAATGATATTTTGTGTCTTACAGATGTTGGGACCTTCTCTTTTTATACTTGATTCTAGAAGAAGGTGTAATGCCTTTGTCTTCTTGAGGCAATTATGAGCAATAAATGACATTAAAAGAAACGTTACTCAATCATTCCTATTAATACAAATTCTCTAACGTATTTGGCATTTAATGCTGAATTTGGACTCTTTTACACTATCAGATTCATTTCTTCAATTCCTTCTGATCTTCGAGCTTTAAATGACTCGAACATGTACGAGTTTCATTTCATTTGAATAATAGCTCGTGTATTTAAGTATCTTCTCTCCCGCATATGTTGTTGCATGTGCCTTCTGACTGATTACCACGCTTTGACTATTTGATCAGTACACGTATTATGACACGTCATCTTCAATATATAAATTCAATTTTTTCCCGATACACATGCATACCACACGTTACATAGTCTCACTTTTGCTATGCCTAATGTCAAAAGTGAACAACTCTTCTTGTATGCGCCACTTGAAGGAAGGTTAGACTGAAGTACTAATTTGACATACTTTGACCATTAGTTATTGTAAATTGTGAGGAAGATGTCAAATTAGTGACTGTGCGCTATTGGCAAGTCAGAAATTTTTTATGAATATCCAAATTTAAACTAAGTGAAAAATATTTTCCGATAAAAATATTCAATATATATTATAAATTTTTAAAACTTAATATTTTATTTATATAAATAATATACCTTTTTGATGAATAATGACTAATTGACCGCCCTATTCCCTAGCTTCGCCCATGGTGCGCCTCAGTTGTTCAATCTCTGGAGTGTTGCAACTTGCAAAGCTGTAAGTTGACCCACGGTCAACAAGTCAATATTGGCAGCTTCTCAGCTTGGCTCTTGTAGCGCGAGGGTATATTTTCATCCCCCTTTTTTTTTTGGTACAATCTCATTATTTTATTGTTTTATTAAGGGGCAAAAGTTTTGTGCGACAATAATATTTATGTAATCATAAATTTTTTATTAAGGATAAAATAGATAAATTAAAATTTTTTAAAGTAACTTATTTTTAAATATAAAAATATATTATTTTTTTTAAAACGTACTAATAAAAAAATATGTCAATTTAAATTGAAACAAAGGGAATAAAATTTATAAAGAAAGGACAAGCTTGATTAATTGCAAGGAACAAGTTTACAGAGAAGTGTAACAGTTAATAGTTGGGAAATTAGCAGTTATGTCCATTGATAGGTAGCTCATTATAAAAATTGGCCAATTGATAAAATATTATTAATATTAGCCAATTAGTTATTTATAGCTAAAAAATATGAAATTTTTGTTTTGTTTTGCGTGGGTGTTATTGGAATAGATTGGGCACAACATAATGAGCTTGAATATCAGCTTTGGAATGATTTGGTGGAGTTTTGAGATAATTTGAATTAAAAATTCGAAGTAAAAGTTGAACATGAAAAATAATAATATGGGTATCACTCTGTGTATCAATTATGTATCACATATGTATCATATTTGTATCGATTGTGTATCACATGAACATCCATGTATACTTGTGTGTGAGATACATGTTTGATACATGTGTCGCAAAAGACTTTTTTGAACTCGATTTAATTACGAATTTTGATACAAAACTAGTCCAAATCACCTCCAATCTTCCTCAAATTTATATATTGACTTATCTATATGTTTTCAATGAGCTTCGACTATACCCATTGAAAAAATTCTTTTTTTTGTTTAGATTTTTGGAATATTGTATAGATTTTTGTATTTCATCACCTTATTTGCTACCTCGTCCATGAAATTCCATTTCCGTCTTCTATATAATGTTGTTAATCATGCTTAAAAATATGGAAGGTGATTTTTGCGTGTGATTCTTCGATAGAAAGAACCCTATTATTTGGTTTTTCAATTTTTATTGGCTAATTTTGATAAGTCTATAACTAAAGGCTAGGTTGAGATTTATATAAGATATTTGTGTATGTTTTCTTAATAGTTTACTAATGGTAGTAGGACTTTGATTATCATTAAAAAAACAAAAGATTGGGCGAGAGTGGTGGATCAAGCCTTACGGCGATCACAACTCTAATTCTACATATAAACTTATTCCCCTTGTATTACACAAAGTTGCTCCCCACAAGGCAAACATATTTTTAGCATTATACATCTTTCTTTTAAAAGGAAAAAGAATGACAAGTCCATCTTTCCACTTATGTATCGCTAGTACATTAAACTTAATGGTCTTTAAAAAAAAAATACTAATTTGATAATCCTCATCTAAGGGTTCCCACTATCTTTAGCAGATGTGACAAATTGCTCATCGAGCGAGCAGATTCTCGATTAAGCAAATAGAGGAGCACCTAGAGGCTAAAAGTCCATAATATAATGTCTTATAGCCTTTTAGTCAAGTTTATTTTTTGTGAAAAGTGCTTTTTTTTTTGTCAAAAATATTTTTGGTCGAAAATAGAGGCGTTTGGTCAAATTTTTAGAATGAAAAAAAGTGCTTTTGAGGAGAAGCAAAAGCAGTTTTGGAGAAGCAGAAAAAAGTAGCTTATCTCCAAAAATGTTATAAATAGAACTCTATTTAGAGTGAATGTCTAAGAGTTTTAGTTTGAAGCTAAGTCATTTATCTTCCTATAAATAGAGGGGTCTTACCCTATTGTAAATCATCCCAAGTATCAATAAGAATACTCCTCTCTCTCTCCCTATTCTCTCTATATTGTTCTTGTCTTTTATATTATTTCATAACACGTTATCAGCACGAGTCTCTAACCAATTGAAATTTTCGATTGTCTTAACTTTTGTTTGTGTAGGGTTTCACATGAGGTTCTGCCGCAACCAAATCCCAAAATCTTCTATACGAAAAATAGAAGAAATACGTTGAGAAAACAAGAAGAGAAAACGTTGAAAATATAATTGGTATACCTTAAAGGTAAGTAATTTACTTTTCCCTTTCAAATTCTTGAAATTCTACGATTTGATTTTATATACAAACAAAGACAACAAAGTTTGATTATAACTCTAATGGAGTTTGTAAGAAATTATAACCACGTGAAGTGGTAAAATTTCTATGTCCTGCCATGATTAAATTCATGTATGATTGTGGGCAAAGAATCGAAAATCCGTCCCATTTAATTTGCTCCATTCCCTTTAGAGAATGTGGAAGCAGTATATGATAAGTCTGAAAGAAGACAAAATTATTACCATGAAGGTATCAATGAATGTGGACGTGGCAAAGAATTCCGTCCAATTGAATTTGCTCTATTCCCTTTAGAGAATGTGGTAGCAGTATGTGATAAGTCTGAAAGAAGACAAAATTATTACCGTAAAGGTATCAATGGATGTGGACGTGGCAATAGACGAAATTATAATCGTCATTATTGTGAAAATGAGAATAATAAAGATTCTCAAAATAATCTTTCACTTTATGAAAGTAATATTTGACATGAGATTGTGTAAAGCACATGATTATGATCCATTCCCTGAAGTGAATGTGATAATTGTAATAGAGCCCGTAAGTATGAACACGCTCTTGATGTAATTTTGTTTTATGTCTGACATTATGAAAAGAAAGTTCGTTGCCCTTGAAATTTCGGGCAAGAGCTATATGACATGGGTGTTGAATGCTGGAATCCATTTGGATGCAATGGGTCCCGGAGACGCCATTAAAGACAGAAATAATGCATCCACCCAAGACTATGCTAAGGCCTCGTTTTTCTTGCGCCATCACCTTAATGAAGGTTTGAAACTGTGCCAATGGCCTTGATTCTCTTGCACCATCACCTTGATGAAAGAAGATGAAGTTGTTTGATTTTATTTCACTTATTTGTAATAGTTAGTGAATAAACTAATAGTCATTAGTATCAGCTCGTATTAGTTAGTTTATGATATAATGTTAGTATTAGTTCGTTAGAATGCTTCAATATGCTCAAATTTCAATAATATTTTTATTTTCAAGTAGAGGTAATCGACTAACCTAACAGTTAGTCGATTATCTAATATTTCGCATTAAAACTACAAAACAATCGATTGTCAATGATCAACAATCGATTGTCAATGTTCAACAATCGATTGTCTATGTTTAACAATCGATTGTCTTAAGACAGTGTGATCTGGAATTTTTCAAAATAGTCAACAATCGATTGTCTATGTTTAACAATCGATTGTCTTAAGACAGTGTGATCTGGAATTTTTCAAAATAGCCAACAATCGATTGTCTATATTTAACAATCGATTGTCTTAAGACAGTGTGCTCTGGAATTTTTCAAAATAGTCAACAATCAATTGTCTATATTTAATAATCGATTGTCTTAAGACAGTGTGATCTGAAGTTTTTCAAAATAGCAAATAATCGATTGTGTGTGTTTATCAATCGATTGTCAATGTTCAACAATCGATTGTGTGTGTTTAACAACCGATTGTTTTAAGAAAATGCTTAAACTGAAATTTTCAAACTGCATAGTAATCGATTATGGAAAACATATAATCGACTATCTGATTTAGTTAGTCAACTGACCTCAGCTGATTTTGAAAATATTGTTTAAATGTGAAACAAACGAATTGAATTTGTTTATTCTCATGTTCGTATATTTTCTTTTGCAGACTGTCAATTTGATGAGACATTTTTCCCAAAATTAGGGGGAGAAGTTGGTGAAACCAAAACGGGAAATTTTGTGGAAAATGCATCATTATCTCATCTTGATCCACATACCTCTATTTGTGAAAAAGAGGCGCAAAATATTATCCATTTGCAAAGAATAGCAAATCGAATGCCAGACGCATTTACAGATTTGAAAAGGATAACGAAATCCCACATCCCCGCGGAAAATGTCCCAATCCGTATTGATGTCCCTATTGGACAATCATCTAGTGTCATATCCAATGAGTCAAATGCACGCCTGAAGCGTGGCAGACCATTAGGTTCCAAAGATCGAAATCCTAGAAAGAGGAAAGCAAATGATCAAAATGACACTACGAAAGAATCTCATGAGGAAATTCATGATTTAACAAATTCTGAGATTCATGAAGAATCCATTGAGCCCGAGGCTCTGGAAAATACGGAACTATCCATAAATCCAATCAATATTGAGGAAAATATTAATCGAGTGGATATAGTGGTGGATAATGTCTTTGCTTATAATGTCGCATCTAGCATTATGCAAGAATGTGAGGATCTCGAACCTCAATCTGTTGAAGAATGTCGAAAAAGACATGATTGGCCAAAGTGGCAAGAAGCAATTCAATCAGAATTGAATTCGCTGGCAAAACGTGAAGTTTTTGGCCCTATAGTTGAACACCTAATGGTGTCAAGCCTGTTGGCTATATATATGGCATGAATGATCGTTGGTCACGTACCTATTGTACGCCAAAGTATTTTGGAAATATGACTATTAAAGGACAACGATAATGCAAGAAACATATCTTGCATATAAGTTTGACATGACCATAATGGTATAACTTTCTCTTCAAGAAAGATATTCACCACATGGATGTTGATGAATCTGTGGTAGTACAAAATTAATTGAGAGCTCTAGAAGAGCCAATTATTACTATGTTGGAGAAACACAATTGAGTATTGTGCTGTAGTAAGTCTCAAAGAAACTTGTTCAGTTTCCAAAGTACACGCGAAAGCGATTGATTATATTGAGACTATAAATAAAGGAAGGATTTGATATCTCCTATTACTACAACTTGTAGCGGGGTAATTTGTATATGAAAAGCTACCCGCTTTGTTCTCCAGTTTGTACTACACAAACGAAAGAATGACACAATAAAGTGGATATCTATTGGTATAAAAACCCATGTCATAATAAACCTGAAGTTTATTGATAAGTGCACATGTCATGGTGTAAATTTGAAGTTTACCAATATTGATAATTTATTCAGTTGGCATTCGTGTTAGCCATCTCATTTTTAGTGTGATGTGCAAATTCACATAGGTGAATATTAAAGAACTAGAAAGTTCTTTACGAATTCTCTTGTATCACTTGTTCTCATTAATGAACTGACCAACTAAAGAGTTCGGGTTGAAGCCCATAAATTCTGGAAATATCAAAGGTGAATATGGGCTCATTCACCTGCCATGTATACCACATATGATGCATCTATGAAATGGTTACATGCGCAATTGTTATTAACCCGCAGCCTGGCCGGTGATTGCGAGGTAAATTGCTCAGTAATCTAACTTCGAGCATAATTTCCAGATTTTCTACTCAAGATAGTTCATCTTGATAAGTTGGTTTATATCAAAGTTGGTTTAGCAAGATAATTATTGAGTGCTTCCACTTAATAGCTAAACTGTTTCTTATGAGAACAAAGTTATATATATCAGTTTGATATACGTTGTATACGAGAGTATATTCTCCCCTCACAAGTGGTTCAGGGTCAGGAACCAAATAATTTTATCTTATTATTAATGTGTTGTGTATATTGACATAATAATACACAAAGAAGATTTTCCAAAGTTGAGGAAACAAGTTAGCTTTACTAACATGAGGGGGAGACATGATAAACACTTGAGAAAAGGTTACATAGGATGAATTATCATTTGTATATGTAAATTCCCGAATATCATGATATGAACCTGAAGTTCATAAAATGGATAATTCAATTGCAACATATTGCAAAGCATGCTATACGCATTTGCTGACCCAAAGAAAGTGACTATATTCTCACTACAAATGCTCATATTAAGTCCCAGAAGGACAAAGTCTTTGATACGCTTAAAGCGTATAGACAAATACTTGATTCATATGAAAGACATGTAGATTTGGACATATAGTTCAAATATATGAAAGTATAAAGTCAAAGGTATGTATAATCAGTTTTCGATATCTTATTTGTTTAGCATGACATGAAAACTTGATATGCATCTAAAGTCTATTATGTGATTTATATGACTTAACTTGAAAGATTTAAGTTGCTTGAAGCATACACAATTCTTGGTCCTGAAGTACCACATCCTAAGTACAATTTGTGTACATATGTATCTTGCTATAACTATAAGCATGATGGCATTGAGAATACATCTATGAAGATATTGAAGAGTCATTCCACGACATTATATGAAGATGTTCATATCTATCAAGAATGATGATTTCAAGGTGCGGAATATTTATTCAAGTCAATATGGTTGATTTATTTATCAAACATCTACCAAAGATTGTTTTGAAGATGGTGCACAAGATTGGAATGCAAATGCTCAAGGATATAAATTGATGTTCTTATCAGGGGGAGTTAATGCGCGTTGCACTCTTTTTCCCTTACAAGGTTTTGTCCCAACTGGGTTTTCCCTGCAAGGTTTTTAACGAGGCAACCAATAGGCGCATATTCAAACATGTGTACTCTTTTTCCTTCTCTTTAATTTTTCCCATTGGGTTTTGGGTTTAAGGTTTTAACGAGGCACATTGTTGAATAGACATTCAAGGGGGAGTGTTATAAATAGAACTCTATTTAGAGTGAATGTCTAAGAGTTTTAGTTTGAAGCTAAGTCATTTATCTTCCTATAAATAGAGGGGTCTTACCCCATTGTAAATCATCCCAAGTATCAATAAGAATACTCCTCTCTCTCCCTATTCTCTCTATATTGTTCTTGTCTTTTATATTATTTCATAACAAAAAACACTTTTTTTGAGAAGTACTTTTTAGAAAATATACTTAAAAGCAGTTATTTAAAGCTTGACCAAACACTAATTGTTATTCGAAAGTGCTTTTTAAATTAATTAGCCAAACAAAAACTGTTTCTTATCAAAAATACTTTTAACAAAAATACTTTTTAAAATAAGCTAATTTTTATAACTTGACGGACTATCAGTGAGTTGTGCGATTTAAGCACTTGCAGTTCTCAAGATAAATTTTTGGTGGTCAAGTAATCAAGTCCAGAGAGGTGACAAGAAGACAAATCTAATAGTCCTAGCAATTTAGCATATTCTGTTTTATTGGATGAAGACTTGGGAGATTTTAAGCATATTCTGTTTTATTGGATGAAGACTTGGGAGACAAAATCAAAGACCACGAGGGTCTTCTACCTAATCTCTTTTTCTATTTGGATTACAGGGACAATTACGTCCACGGAATAGCAGACTTAATTAGTGGCACTCTTTTGTCTCACTGAAATAATGATAGCAATGGAACAAAGCTGAATTTAACACCAAAAAGTTTCATCATAATCCACATTTGGGTTGCCATAACATAACAGTACAGTCAACTTGGTCATTCTTTATATAGTAACTTAATTTGACATTGTCAAACACAACGCCTCTTGATTCTTCTAACATGCGACTTTGTCCTAAGTCCTAAACAAACCGTCTTGAATTGCTGCTATTCAACAAAGTAAAAAACTATATAGAAACAAACTTTAAACCAAAAATGTATTTTCAATCCTTAAATCCTAGTAGTAATTTTTTACACACTAATCAAAATTATAATCCAACTTACATTTTTAACAACTACCACCAGAGCTAGAAAAAGAAGAGTTGGGACCCAATGCAGTACATCAAAAGCTAAAAAAAGCAAGTCAAAAAAAGATTTTAACCATGAAACAAGATAATTGAGTCCCAAATCCCAGAATATGTGATAATTACACTTTTTTGTACTCGGTCATAATTCAGAACTCGGTTGAGTTGAGATTGTGAGTACTTCTTCCGACTCGGTACTGAGTCCGACTCACTCGTCCCTCCAACACTCCCTCCCAATCTACCTCTTCTTCGTCATCCTCCTCCTTGTACCTTCCTCGCATGGAAATCAACATCCTCTTTGCTTTCTCTCTCGCCCGCTCGCTCCCTCTCTCCACCACCGTCTGCAATATTTCCGCCGCCTTCGCCTCTTTCGCCAACCCCTTGAACCTCAAACTACCATGACTCAGTGAGTAAAGAGCTGCCACGCAATTCTCCCGAGTTGACTCATCCAACTCATTCCCCTTTCTCAGTATCCCTACTAATACCTCCACCGCGTTGGCGTCCAGTAACGCCGTTTTCCCCTCTTGACATACCGCCAAATTGCACACCACCAACACCACCCGACCCGCCATATCCCTGGATTTCAGCATTCCCAGAAGCGTACTCGCGGCTCCGAGTTTAATGAGTTTAGCCCGGTTACTTTGCACTAAGGTTAAATGATAAAGAGTCAATGCTGAGTCATGACGAGTCCGCTCGGTACCCGACCTCAGCGCGTGTAAAAGCGGCTGCAACGCACCTAACACTCCAATCGCCGTCTTGTTGTCATCTTCAAGAGCCAAGCTAAATATAGCGCCAGCTGCATGCTCCTGAGACTCCTCGAAGCCGCCTTTCAAAACATCAATTAACAGCGGAGTAATCCCTGACCTAACGATTTTCACTTTGTTGACTTCCGCCAGCGAGAGGTTGACCATTGCGGCGACGGCGTTTGTCTGAACACTGGCGTACCTTGAGACCATCAGCGGCTTGAGAGCCGATAAAAGCCGCGGCGTGCACAGTGAAACCCTAGCTTCCTCATCTGTTCTGGTGCTTTTCCTCAGTGAAATTACAGCTTGTTCCTGGTCATAAACGTCTAATTTCTTGAACTGTACAACGTAATAATCGTCTTCGGATGACGTAGAAGCAGAGGACGGGACTTCATCGGAGACTATAATCTCCGACGAAGTCGATTGCGACGAGGAGGAGGAATAGCAGGAGGGACGCGTGGTATACGGGAGTAGCGGCGAGTTGTTCGCGATGACAGATTCTTCTGAGCTCGAAGGAGAGTAGAAGTGATGATTATTGCTTGTGGTCAGTTCTGAGGCGGCGTGAGATAAGAGCACAGGTGGATTTTCCGCTACGCTTTTAAGCAATTCCCTCTCTGAAACTCGTATTCTGGGATCTTCTTTGGTGGTCGAAACAGAAGAAGAAGGCATCAAAGTGCGAACAGTAGACTCGACGGAGTAATAATCGGGTGGCTGAGGCTTCTCCGCTCCAGACTTTTCACACCAGCTGAGAATCGTCGTCCTCAAAGCTAAATTAGGAATCACGTTAGAGAAATAAGGGGTTGAGCCGTTGGGAAGTTGGGGTTGAAACCCTAAATCTTTACAAACTTGAACAGAAGTGCGCTCGAAAGTTTGGCCAGAGGACACCACTACTGGATCATACATCAAAGATCCATAAATGGGACAGAGGAGTTCTTTTGGAGGATCCTTTTTATCGAACTTGGAGGAAGAAGAGGCTGAAGAAGAACTGTAAATGAAGATTTTCCATCTGGATTTGCTATGTCCACCACCCGTTTCCCCTTTAGCTTTTCTAAAAGGGGAATACATGGTGGTGAAAGAAGAATAATAGGTAAAGCTGCAAATGGATTAGATTTAATAGGTAAGAATGATGAAGCAGAAGAGAAAAAGTCGGAGATTCATGTGGGATTTTTTGAATTTCAATTTACAAGATTCAGTTTGATAGAGTCAGATTTCAGTAGGGGAATTGAAGATTGAGATAGTTTTGAGAGATTGACGTTTGTGTAAACAAACTGGAAGAGTTGTTTGGTATCCTATGCTTTTAGGGCTTGCTTCTGCAGTTATTTACTTAAGTTACCATTTCATGTCCTTTCACGGCCTATCTTTATTTTGGTAGCTTTCCACTACTAATACTTCACTTTGTTTCTTTCTAATTACTTCTAGATCACAAGTTTAAGACACAATTAACATGCAAATTATATATATAAAGATTTTGTAAAAATAATTTTACACTACTAAAAGACTTAAGGAAATAATAATAAGTACTTGTTCATAGAAAGCAAAAAAAGCAATGCACACTCTGCCTTAACCTTTGCGAACGCGATGCCTTAGGGTCTGATGCCCAAGCCTCCTTCACCCTTCTACGCGAACACGAGCTCTGCCACCCGTTCGCGATGCACACTCTGCCTAAACCTTCGTGAATGTGGGACTAACATTGCGAACACGAAGAGCAACTCATCTGCCTCACTCAACATCTCTTAGCGAACGGGAAGAACAAATCTCTGCAACAAAAATACGAGAAAATCTTCGATCTTTCCAAAGTACAAAATAATTTGTTAACCACCTGAAACTCACACCAGGCTCTCGGGACCTCAACCAAACATGCCAACACATTCCATACTATCATTAAAACTTGTTCCAACCTTCGGAATACTCAAAACAATATCAAAACATCAAATCCCCATCGGATTCAAGCCTAAGAATTTTCAAACTTCCGAATTCTGCAAATTATGCAAAAACCTATCAAACCTCATCCGAATGACCTAAAATTTTGGACACACGTTACAGTTAACACAATGGACCTACTTCAATTTCTGTAATTTCATTCTGATCCCGATATCTAAATTTTCACTGTCGACCAAAAAATACCAAATTTATAATTTCGCCAATTCAAGCCTAAATCTACCATGAACCTCCAAAAATATTTCGATCACACTTCCAAGTCTCAAATCACCTAACGAAGCTATCTGAATCATCAGAATTCACATTAGATAATTTCTACCCATAAGTCAATATCCAATTGACTTTTCCAACTTAAACTTACCCAAAAGAGACCAAGTGTCTCATTCCTCTACAAAACCACTCCGAACCCGAACCAACCCACTCGATACCATATAATACAATTGAACAAGACATAAAAACGCAGAAATAGAGAAAACGATATGGTAACTCATGAAACAATCGGCCAGGTCGTTACAAAAAATATAAAGAACACACCTATATATACACACAAAAAAATTGCTCAAAGGGAACCAAAAACAGCCACAAACAAAAGTATGAAAAATCAAACTACTCTAAGATAGCGAAACAAATTGTACCTGCTCAAACTTGAATGCTGAAGCTCCAGTTAAACCAACAAAAGCTAAGATTGCAACAGAACAAATAACTGAGTTATGGGACTCGTGATTGGATGAAAAGATATTTCTGCACAATGCAAAAATCATAAAAGTCAGTGTGTATAAACAAATTAAATCTAAATTACAAACTTGTTCATAGAGAACCAATTCACAAAATTACAATACTAATCCAACTAATTTTTGGATTAATTAGTATATTTCAGCTAGTTTCTTCACACAAAAAAATAAGCATCTACATGAGAAACCAAATATCTATAAATTGGACAAGTATGTTTCAGCTAGTTTTTTCACACAATAAAATGAGTATCTACATGAGAAACCAAATATCTACAAATTAGACAAATATATTTCAGTTGTCACACTTCCTTTTTCACTACACCCGCAAGGACATGGAGTTTTTCCAATTAAAGGAGAATCGGAATGAGATTTAATTATTAAGGTTCAGAGTCACCACTTGGGAGATTAATGGTGTCCCAATTCACCGAGTGAATCCCGAAACGAGGAAAATTATGACTCTGTTAAAAGTCCGCGAACCAGAAATTCGAGTAAGGAATTCTATTAACCCGGTAAAAGGCGTTTGGCATTCCCAGGTTCCGTGGTTCTAGCACGGTCACTTAACTGTTGTATTTGATCTTATCTGATTTCAAAACATGTTCTAGCTTATGTGCTTTTAGTTATAAACCGCTTTTATATTTATTTTTAATGAGAATTGCAACATTGGGAAAATACATCTCGAACCACATCCCATCAGTGCGCTCGTGGTTGTCGACACATTTCGACTTTATTGAGATTTGGATTTGGGTCGCATGTTTATGATTATTCTTTAAAACATCGGAAATAAATGCTAAACCAAACTGATGTCGACTATATGAGAAGCTATTGCTAGATGATCAAATGTTTACACAACTCAATAGGCCGATTGAGTACACATAGAGATCTACTAGAACTCTATATTATAATATCAACACAAGCTAAGCCAAACTAATTTCTACACACATGAATTACATCTAATTAATCTGATATTGTACTACTTAACAATCCAGTCTAGAATTATTACAGAGTTTAATTACAATAAACAAGCAAATGTGGCAGGGCAATTAAAATCACAAAGCCACAGTGGGAAGTTATCCTTAATTTCATTTCATATCTCAACAGATGAAGCTACATCAATGGAGTCTCGAGATGTGTACCTGAATGTCGAAATACAAGAAGAATAAGAAGAAGGTTAGCTATAATAGCAGATTCCAGCAGAATAATTTGCAAACAGCAGGAAACACAGCAAGTTCAGCCCAAAAACGAGTTCAACAGGCGAAGGATAATTCCAAACCAAACTGAAGCCAACAAAATAGTCGAAATCAACTTGAACAAAACCCAAGTGATTTCGAATTCAAACCCATAAATACCTCTAAAACCCCAACAACTAAAATAAACCAGAATAGCTTGAATAAATTCAAAAAACAGCTTGAAACTGAACTCAATGTCACCAAGAACTCAGATTCTTAATTGACAGTGCAGAAATTTCAATGTAATAGTGTATTTTTGGAGTTTTTTGTATTGTTTCTATTTATTTTTTAAGTTTTTGAAGATTTGGAGTTTTGAAATTCAAATTTCAGTTGGAAAGACTTAGAGAATATCTAGAGGAATTTTCAGATCTATGTGCTTGTAGGGAGTTTCGGGGAGGAAATTTTGGGCTCCAAAAACTTGTTCATTAAGGCATTGGTGATGCCCTTTTATAGGCAAATATGAGGGCAACCCTCAATTTCCTGTTTACAAATCAGTCCCTTATTTATTTTCACAATAGTCCTCTACTTATTGACTTGAAATTGCACCTATTTTCTGAATTTAGAGTAAAGTCCTATTTTAGAAGGTTCCAGTGAATTCAGAACAATTTTAAAAGATTCCCTTATCCCCGAATTTCCCCAATTATCCCTATTTTATCCTAAGATTTACTAAAGTAATCCAAATGAATTTAGCCTCATTTTACCCTAGTTAAACATATCCACTATAGGCAATTTTATCTGATTAACAACTTAATTGCACTGAGTATTACTGATTGTCCTAACTAACTAAACCGAATTAGCTACAATCAATTGATAACAACCAAAGAGGTACTAAGATCATATTAAAGTTTAAGCAAATTCAAACAAGATTGACTAAAACAGATCAAACAAGAAAAATAATCTAGTATTCAAACTATTAGATTCCCAAATCTACAAACGACTCTAACCTACGAATTGTATCTGTTGCGACCAAAGCACTCACGCAAGTGTACACGATCGACAACTAATATAGTAGTAAGTAATGTATCGTTTCCACGAGGAATTGTGATAAAATTCTCGACTGATGTAGACTCAATTAATTATCAATTCAAGCTAAATTATCACAAGATATTTAAAAATCCAATTTACAACTTACTTAATAATTGCACAATAATTCAACACGAAAGTACTACACCAAGTTCACAATATGTTTATAACAATTTTTATAAAGATATTCCAGGGTCATGTATTTGTTAGAGATCATGCTACTATCTTAGCTTAAAATTAATTTATTGAATTATCGGGGTTATTGATTATAGGGTTAATAATATTCATAGGAATCTTTCGAGTTCTTATGCGTCTATTCAAATTAAATTAATACCTATATGTCTATGGTATTAATATTAACAAGAATGCATGTACAACTCCTATTTTTCAACCAAACAAGGCAATTAAGTATATGTCTATCTTAATCGCAAATCCTTCACTCGATGCCCAGGATTCATATAACCAGGCATCCACCGTGAACTTATAAATTGTACCCCTAACAAGGCATCTAGTCTGTCGTTATGCTTCTTTGGTGGGGATACAAAGATATCCAGGCCAAGTAATAAATTTTTCACTCGACACTTCTCAGCGTTTGGATTAGGAATATAATTTTTGCTTTTTGGAACAACAAATTCAAGAATATAGATACTTTCATCCTCACTCTTTGACTTTTTCATAGGCAGAGATGGCTCGATTACTATCTTACTATCTAAACACAATGTGGAAAAATGATTGGAATGAGGTCTAATGCGCCATAACTCATGAATTTTACTACTATTTACATCCCCATTTATACAAACACTCAATTCTTCTAAAGTAATGTTATCTACTCCCTCACATGACTCTAGAGCACTCTTCTTAATATGGACATCCTAAAAAAAATATGATCTAATGATTGGTATTCTTGTTTTAGCTCCTCTATTTGGTCTAGAAGATTTTTTCCAGCATCATACAACCCATCATTAAATTGTTGGGCATTACACGCATCAACCTTTGCACTCAAATCTGAATCCAAGTTATGCACAACCAAGCCAAAAGTACCACTTTTATGTGCAATTTCATCTCTTTTCTTAGACCAATCATTCACCAACGTTGTCAGAAGACAACGTCGTTCCGCATGTTGGCCTAATCGAGAATATGCATCCCAATACCAACCCTTACTCCCATATTCAAATTCATACCTCCCAGAGTCAAAGTCATGACAAGCCCAAAATGACGGACCATAAAAGACTTCCGTCAATTAATTATCAATTCAAGCTAAATTATCACAAGATATTTAAAAATCCAATTTACAACTTACTTAATAATTACACAATAATTCAACACGAAATTACTACACCAAGTTCACAATATGTTTATAACAATTTTTATAAAGATATTTCAGGTTCATGGATTATATAGAGATCATGATACTATTTTAGCTTAAAATTGATTTATTGAATTATCGAGGTTATTGATTATAGGGTTAATAATATTCATAAGAATCTTTCGAGTTCTTATGCGTCTATTCAAGTTAAATCAATACCTATATGTCTATGGTATTAATATTAGCAAGAATTCATGTACAACTCCTATTTTTCAATCAAACAAGGCAATTAAGTATATGTCTATCTTAATCGCAAATCCTTCACCTGATGCCCAGGATTCAGATCTTGTTCTATCTGATTCTATATGCAATCAAGAATTTCCTTTGTCAAGTTTAACTCAATATTCGTAAATAGTATTTTATTTTTAGCTACGCAGTAAAATAATTAAAAGTAGAATAAAATAAACAACCCATATCGATATATTCAAGATCTTCAATCTAAGCTTCAAATAACATGATCATCTAACACCTATGACCCCAGAATATTTAAGTTTTAGCTATTCATGTTCATACAAAAATCAAAAAGAAATATCTGAAACATAATATAAGTAAATACTAGAAGAAAGTTGACAAGAACTCTTTGAATCCTTGCTCCAAGTTGATGTTCTTCTTGATTTTTTTCTCTCCAAGATGAGTCTTCGCCTTCTATTTCTCTCTAAAATCAGATCTGGTCTCATTAATGGAGCTTTACTTTATATAAGTTGAGTGTATCCCTCAGATTTCCCATTTTTCCCCCAAATAATTGATTTTCGGGACTCTCTCTGTCTTGGCCGCGCATCTGACTAGCACGGCCGTGCTAGTCCAGTGATTATGACCGCGCTAGTCAGAATTTGGTAAAATTCAAAACACCAAAGTTTTAGCCCTTTTAAATAGCTTTGCATCAATACATTATGGAGCCCAAACGGAGTTTTGAGTAAATAGCTATGGCCATTTTACTCAACTTGGTTCCAACTTGATTTATTTAGCTTTTACTCAGACTTCAAAGCCTCAAATTACTCAATTTCATTTCGAATTAATTCTTAAGTTGGAAACTCTTCCTGCAAGGCATACATCATGAATTTAGTACAATTCATAATCATTTAAGCTCAAACATTTATAAAATATAGTAACTAAAGTATTGTTACAACGACTAAAACACGAGTTTTTAGCCTATGATCAGTATCAGAACAGAATCACAACAAGAGACATTTGATAAAAGAAGGACTAAGCAAAGGCAGAAATACTAATAATTTTATTAAACCATACTAATCAAACTATATGACTGAACATGCAACAATTAAAACCTAAAATCTATATTGACCCAAATAGACCCAGATGAACACAAACTAATCCTCAATGAATGGCTCTCAAAATCAATATGAAATCTTAACTCAAACTTACGCATGAAGGAAGAGAAGGAAATGAACAGAATAAAGAACTCACCAATAAACTCGACCTCACATCTTCAAGCTCGGACACGGCCTAAGCAACTACTCGACTTAAGGTCCTCCTGTCCCTAGATTTAAGGCCCGTGGGATTCTGCATGGATTTGAGGGATTCCAATCTTTAAATTCGTTACGAGGAGGTTTGAGAGGGCTCGAAGTGTGAATTTTGAACCCTTTTGAAGACTTCAAGCTTTTCAGCAGTTTGACCGTATTTTCGATCTGGTATTTGAGATGTTTGGTTCTGATTCGAAGAATATTAAGGGTGGATTTGGGGAGAGCAGAAGGAGGGGGCATGGTGATGTAAATTATGGGCCGTTTGGGCGGTGTCGCCGTTGTGGGTGGAGGAGACGGCGACAACTAATTCGACCATTCGAAGGTCTGTGGTGGGATTCGAAGGGAGGTGATGGCAGATTCGTGAAGAGGATGTCAAAGCGGTATAGGGGTGTGATTTTGGGGGTCAATGGCGAAGGTGGTGTCTTCGTCGGCGGCGGAACATGGTGGTGGCTAGAAATAGAGAAAGGGGTACGATGAAGAAGACTTGGTCGTTTAGGGATAAGAGGGGATTCAGACATTTTTATGAAAGATGGGGGAAGAATTCTGGGCTGTTGGATTAAAAATATTTAACATCTCAGATGGGCGGGTAGCAAAACAATGTCATGTTGTTTTGAGGGTGGACTGGACCGTGTGAGGAGTGTTGGGCCTGGGCGTGTGTGTATGGATATGGGCACTAATTATTGGGCCATCAGAATTGAATAGGCAATGGCCTAACTCGTGGGTCTTTTAACAAGGCAATCTTTTCCCTTTTATTTTATCTCTTTTTTTCTTTATTTTTGTATTTATATTACTTTTAGCTTTTGTTAAAATGAAAACAAATAAAATCAATGGGTCTTTTAACAAGGCAAACATTTCCCATTTATTTTATCTCTTTTTTTCCTTTCTTTTTGTATTTATATTATTTTAGTTTTTATTAAAATTACAACAAATAAAACCAAAGACCCAATTGACTCTAATATGATATTTAATTTTCAAAATCATCTAATTTCTAATTTTAAACTAAAATTAATATAAATTCCATAAATTAAAATAAAAATGCAAAGAATTATTTTTGTCATTTTCTTTGTACGTAAATAATTTTACTACTAATCAAATACTAAAAATGTGAAATTAACTCCCAAACAAATGCCAAATATATTTTTGTATTTTCATATGAATTAAAATACACAAATAAAAATGCAACAATTACTAGAAAATAACCCAAAAATTGTAAAACAATAAAGAAATTGTTTTTCTTTTTGAATTTTTGGGAATTATTTCATATATAGGGCAAAAATCTTGTGCTCACAGCTGCCCCTATTTGCTCAGAAATACGAAAAGTTTTTGTGCAAAGATAAATGACCAGAAACGAGCGATTTTTGCCCGTCCGAATATTCCTTGTGAAGCATTTTTGAAAGAGTTGACCGCACCCTGCTTCGGAGGTTGTCTACATATCCTGGGCTAAACAGGAATCAGGTCAGTGTAGTTCGGGAGTGTCCGGTAGCTGGGACTACCAGGAGCTGTGATTTCGCTGCGATTTCACTGTGATTGTTGCTGCTACTGCTCGCTCTCCTTCCTTATTACACCATGGAAAAATAAAAGAAGCTAGACTAAGCTGTGAACTGTAAATTACTAGATCATGTCTAAATTCTTCAAACTTGTTCTTATACTTCCTTGTTGTCTTATATTCTCTTCGTGAAGTCCATTGTTGTTACTTCAACTTGTAAACTGAGATGTTGTTCCTTGTCTTTAAATTGCTGAACTTGAATAAACTTGAACTTGAATGTATTCCTCTGTTATATGGGCGGGCTCCCAACTTCACAAAAATAGACAAAACAAAATTTTCTGCCCCATGGAAAACTGGGTGGTTATTACCATATACTAATAAGAACTGAAAACTAAAACTTGAATTGTGATAAGGCTGAAGTGTAACTTTAAAATTTAAAGACTGAAATGTATTCTCTTTTTATATAGGTGGGTTCCCAATGTCAAAACTTAAAATTTAAAGAATGAAATTTATTCCCTTGTTATATGGGCGGGCTCCCAACTATAAAACTTAAAATTTAAAGACTGAAATGTATTCCCTTGGTATATGGGCGGGCTCCCAACTTTAAAACTTAAAATTTAAAGACTGAAATGTATTTTGAACTTCAACTAAACCACATTCCTCAGAAGTTTACGGTCAAACCTGTTTTGGCGCTTGCTTTTTCCATGCGGGGAGTTTCCCGAAATAGATGAAATTTCTGCCCTTGTTTCAATCAAGAAAAATCTTGTTAGTTTAAAGTAGTGGTTGGTTTGTGGCCTTGAACTTTGCGGTGATTTTTGCTTCACTTTCCATGAAGCTTGGTTTCCACTCGAAGACCTTGCTTGTTTATGAACCAACCCCTTTTCTGTCGCCCTCATCACATAAAGTGCACATGGCATTGGCGTGAACTGGCCTCTCCCAAACCTTTGCCTTTCACATGAATCCCACAGCAGGTCCATTGCCCCTACTCCGTGTATACGTTGTTCTTCCTTGACTTAACTGATGGCCTTGGCCTTGAGGTTCGTTGCTCCTTTACTTGTCATGATGACTTTCATTTCCTTTCGAAGACCCCGCTTGTTTCTTTCCTAACCACTTCGGGTGTCATCCTTAGCACAGAACACACCTCATCTTCATTCAAAACCCTATCCCTATACCTTCTGTTTGTTGCACTGCTTAGAATTTAACCAACCTTGTTCCTCACGTGAACCCCAAAGCATATTGATTACCACCCACAGTATGTCATTCTTCTACATTGAACCCCTGGGCCCCTCGACCTTGAGGTGTATTGCTCCTTCGCTTTCCATGACATCTTTGATCTCACCTCAAAAGACATTGCTTGCGTATTGACTAACAACCTTCTATGTCATCTTTGCCCTAGAAAATACCTCTTCTCCATTCAAATCCAATACCCTCTATCCGTTGCATTTCTTATGAACCGACATCTACCACCCTTTGTGCTTCACCAGGATCCCCAAATCATGTTGATTATTACCAGTCCAGTGCTATTGTTGTTTTTCTTGACTTGTGCCACTTGATATGCTAGCCAAACCCCCAGTTTATGCAATTGGAAAGATAGTGGCAAATTTTAAAATCATTTCTCACTTTTTATAATCAAACAGACTCAGAAAGAGGAAGTGAATAAAAATAGATGAACGGAGTGAAGGACAAAGGAAAGAGATGATTCCTAAAGAGAAAACTACGAAGTAGAAACCTATAAAAGGTGGCTACCGACTCAAATGACCATGACATGCATCTGTATATATTTTTTCAATCAATCCCGACGTTCAACTCTTGTTGTACCTTTCACTGTGAAACTGGACTTAAATGCTCCGCTTATCCAATTTGATTCGCTTTTCTTATTCGACTTGTGGCGCCCAAAGGGTTTTCACTATCAAGCCTCTCTCATTTTGTTTTTTCTCTCAATTTACTGTCGCCTCAAGGTGCCCGTGAAGGTCTTCACCAATAAGACTCTCTCATTTTTCTTTTCTCTCCACTTTCATCGCCTTGCGGTACCCGTGAGGGTTTTCATCAATCTGGCTCTCTCATTTTCATTTTCCTTGTTTGGATCAGAGTGTTGCCCCAGACATAAATTACCTTTACCTGCTTGACTTGGCATTTCTCAAAGTCTGATCAAAACGTCTTTCTTTGGACCGTAATGTGGCTTTTGGACAGGGTTAAAAAAGGTATGAAGGCTCAAAAACAAATTAAAAATGGGTTAAAATTAAAACTTTCAGAATCCAATTTCTCAAAACAGCCACAATTTCTGCCCTAGTGTTTTGCTTAGGGATTTTTGGATTTTTATTTTGGCATGACTGAACCTCAGAGAGGCTGCCTATATACCCTTCCGAGATCAAGTCAAACGTAGTTCACGTCATAAAAATTACTTTTGTTGTGATTTTCTTTCTCTTATCTTCTTTTCTTCTATCCTTTTTCATTTTTCATTTATTTTCTTTTTCTTTCTTCTCTTTCTTTCTTTTCTTTTTTTGCTTTTCCTTTTTCTTCCTTTCTTCCTCCTTTTTCTCCTTTTTCTGTTTCTTCTTCTGTTTCCTTTCGTTCCTTTTCTTTTTTCTCTCTTTTTCCATTTGTTTATGTTCGTCACTTGTGTTTCTTTGATTGTGTCGTTGATTCCGAAAGAGGGGTATGAAAGAAAACAAATAAGGCTCAAAGAGGGTGATAAAAAGGTAAAGTGTTTAGATAGCAGAACAAAATACCTTCGTCATCTCAAACTTCAAAATATGCCAAATACAAACAAGTGCAATCAGAATAAAGAAACCATACACATCATCTCTTGACCGTATCGGAATTGACGGCCATTTCCACACAATTTTTTCTACATCCGTCAAATATAATGTGCCATTAGGCAACACTCTTACTCTTATTAGCACGACCGGCCCCCTGTAAATTTGGCCAACTTGCTTTTACGGGGATTGTTTATGTTCTATTTGACCCAGTTTCACATGGTTAGGGCGCCAAACAATCTCAAAACGTCCAAATCTATTCTTATTTCCTCAAATGCTCTCATCGTCTTCAAAATGGTTTCATTACTTCCCGACAAATGTAGCTTTTAAAGATCAGACTGAGAAGTATGCATGCATGTCATGTCACTAGAACCAGCAAAAGACAAAACGATAAGATAGAAAAGAACTAAAGAAAGAGAAATTATTGGAAGTGACAAAAGATCGTAATTTGCATTAGACAAACGATGAGATAGTTCGAATAACAAAACAAACAAAACAAACTAGTGTAGAACCCTAGAATGAACTGAAACAAACATGGACAACACTAAACAAATCACAACAACAAAATAAGCTAGACAAAAATGAAAGGATAAGAGGGTTTGATCACAAGATAATATGCGGATTACTACCCTGCAAATAACCCGGACAACAGAAATGACAACAAAATGGACCACCAAAGCTCCTCCCCGGCTGACCTAGGAATGGAGCGTCTTTCCAATCACCAACATTAGGAACTTTACAAACTTTCATTACATCATCCTCAACAAGTTATTTTTGGGTCTATGAGGCTCTCAAAGAATTCTCATATTCCTTTTCAAAACAAATCATGCCCACCATGTCTACCTCATTATGCGCATGCGATGGATTTTTTCCTGGTGTCCGGTGCATCCAGATTTTGTACGATGATGTTACCTGCGTTAATAAGCTCTTGAACTTCTTTCTTCAGCTTCCAGCACTTTTCCATGTCATGCCCCGGAGCATCTAAGCAATATGCACACTTTAGAGAAACATCACATTTTAAAGGGTTTGGCATTTTTATTTGAATCGGCTTTAGCATGCCTACTTGCTTCAACTTCTGGAACAAACTGACATATGATTCTCCAATACGGGTGAAAGCCTTTTCTCATTTCAGCAACCTCTCGTTCCTAAACGCCTGATCTGGCCTAAAATCTGACTTAGGGAGTTTCTGGTCTACTCGCGTGGGGTGGATAGGCATTTTGTGGAGCTGGGTACTTGGCAAGTGAAGTATGTATATGGGAGTACCGTGGAGAGAAGTAACATTGGGGAGCGCCATCCAGTGCATGAGGATATTCATGGGGTACTATGTCGAGGTTGGAAATGTTGATCAGGAGAGCCCTTTGGATCATCTTTTCTGTTTCTCTCTCCTTTCCGAGCTTATCGCGATGTCCTGAATGTCTTTTGAGCAACTCATGATTTTTCCCGACTTGATTCCCTTTTCCACTAGCTCCCCCATTTTTAACACATCATCGAAAGGTCTGCCCACGGACGGGATAAAATGATTGAAGTAGGTGGGCCCCTAGGCCTGTATGAAATTTTCAACCATCTCTTCTTCATCAATCAGGGTATTGATTCGAGCAGCTTGCTCCCTCCATCTGAGCCCAAACTCTCTAATGCTTTCCCATGGCTTCTTTTCCATTCTAGATAGGGAGGAATGGCCCACGGATGGTTCTTTCAGCTTCCTGAATTCCCTGTTTGTCCCTTCTCTTTCTGTGAACCTTCCATTTTCAAAACGAGGCTTATCTTGTGGGCATTGTTCGTCCAAGTTGGGACCCTTATGAGTGACCTAGGAGGGGTAATATTGGGCATCACGAGCTCTGGTTAAGTGTTCTTTGTCGAGCATAGTGGATGTGACCGGAAGGCACCTTTGGGAAAAGATAGTTGGATGATGAGTGATGAAGCTACTAGAGTGGTTCGGAAAACTGTTATAAGCGGGTAGAGATGGGAATATGGAGGATCATCCGACATTGTGTTCGGTATTTGTGTAAGGACAGAATCCAGGAAGCTAGCGGTGGCGGGGGTGGTGCTTTCCAAACATCCACGCCCGATACATGTCTCCCACATGCTATCTCAGCATTTTCACCTCTTCCACCAACCCGTTGACCTATTCAACCGGCTGTTTTTAGGCATTGGTACCAACTCACTCAGTTCTGTTATTCTCCGCCATTGTCTTTCGCCTTTGTGCTGCAAAGGAGAGTTATCTTAAAACGACAAACCAACCACCTTTCTGAAATGACATGCCGAAATGAAACCATCATGTTAGCGTTAGGGCATTTAACTCATTGATAATCTCACATTTGGGGAATGCATGCACCTAAGCAGTTGACAATCCCTATTATGCATTTGCTATCGCATGCATCATCCCGGCCTTTTCTCGTTTTTGATTGCAAACTCTCCTATTTTCCTTTCTCTCTTTTTCTTTCTTTCTTCTCTTGTTTTCTTTCTTTCTTCTCTCATTTTCTCCATTTATTTCTTTCTTTTCTTGGTTGTCCATTTTTTTCTTTCCACTTTTGGTTTTTGCCTTATTTTCTTTCTTCTATCTTTTCCTTGTCTTTCCGTTCTTTTTCTTTTTCTCTTTTTTATTTGGTTATGATCGAATTCTATGTCGATTGCCAACGTATCATGGCCCCGCATGAATCAGACCGAGCGTAGTTCTTGCAAATAAAAGATAAACAACAATAAAATATTTTTGAAATTTTTCGATTATCATGATAAAAACAAAACCTACAAACTTAACGATGAAGTACAAACTCGAAAATCAAACGACCCATACACCCTAATCAAAATAAATACAAACCCAAAACAAAATGACAAATTCCTTCCTCTGTATGCCAATTTTGAACAAATGGTTATTTTTGCAAACGTGACCCATTCTTAATTTCACATGAATTTTGAGGCCGAGGAGGACAATTTTAACATATCACAAACTTGACTGTTCTTTTACGAAAACAACCTTTCGACAGCTGAAAGATACTCTAAGGCTATATCGACAAGAACAGTTTTAAGACACTACCGAAGCTGGCTCGCCTTATTTTGACTAAAAATTCAAATGGCATTCACTGGCCCACTAGCACTTTTCTTGTTTTTTTAAATTAAAATAAAAGACCCGATTTTGCAAACACGACCTTTCAGCACCTTGGGGACGAAGATTTTAAGGTTGCATTTAGCTAATCGGCCAAAACCTTGAAAGATGACCAAAGGTGGCTATTCTCGCAAATGCAACCTTCCGGTGCCCTTTTAGGGACATTCGGCTATTTCTGATAAAAATGGCTTCACCTTTCTATTCATGCCAAAATTTAGAACTTAGATATTTTTTGGCTATTTTTGCAAAGGCGAGGTTGGGCCCGATGAAGGTTGCCTATGTATCTGACATCCGGTGAGAACCAAACCTGCGTAGTTCGGACAAATTAACCGAACTATTTTAAAACTAAACTCTTTTCCTTTTATCTTTTTCATGGCATGACAAACTATTTTTCCTTTTCCATTTTTTTGAAAACAAGACAAACTAAAGACTCTTTTTTTTTTCTTTTTCATTTTCAACAAACAATAAACAACCTATTTTTCCCAAACTAAAATAAAACTCTTTTTCCATTTTCTCAAAGTTTCTGCAGAGTTTCGACAGTATTTTGGCATTGATTCTTCTAAAACTAAGCAATTAACTCTCTACACTGCTATTTCTCTCTTTTTCTCTTTTTCTCAATTTGACAGTATTCTTGATATTCAAAAGTCAGTCAGCGTGCAGGTCCGAGACAAATAAATGCACGGAAAACAAGTAGGATGCATTAGGGTGATCTTTTCATTTCAGGTTGCTAGTCCTAGACGAACCCAACCCCTGTGTTGAGTCCCCTAAATCAATTGCAACATGATGCAAATAAGCGTTCCTACTAGGGATCCGGCATGAAGTCACGTTATTCTAGGTTCAAAACCTGGGTATGTGTTATAGATTGTGTACCCGAGGGGACAACTCGAGTTGAGAAAGGGGCAACTTACCGAGAACCAAAAGGCCATCCAGCTTCATAACTTGTCTAGCCTCTTTCTTATTACTGGATATGACACTAACAGAATAGAGAGTCTTAACCAGTAAGCACATCCCCGGAGGTGAGAAGAGAAGGGTGTCAAACAGTTTATAAACAATTCAGATAATATCAAAGCGGTAACATTTAGCGCATTCAGCACAAAACATGTAAGAAAATCAGATATAACCAAATACAATAATTTATCTAATCTCGAATTCTGAACCCTGAAAAAACTATTCTGGGTTCTTTTCCCCAGCAGAGTCGCCAGAGCTGTCATACCTCATTTTTACCACACCCTCAAGGGCGTAAAAGAGTTTTTCCAATTAAAGGACAATCGGAAAGGGATTTAATTATTAAAGTTCATAGTCGCCACTTGGGAGATTAATAGTGTCCCAAGTCACAGAGTAAATCCCGAACCGAGGAAAATTATGACTCTGTTAACAGTACGCGAATCAGAAATCCGAGTAAGGAATTATATTAACCCTGAAGAAGGTGTTAGGCATTTCCGGATTCCGTGGTTCTAGCAAGGTCCCTTAACTGTTGTATTTGATTTTATCTAATTTTTAAAACATGTTCTATCTTATGCGCTTTTAGTTATAAACTGCTTTTATATTTATTTTTAATGGGAATTGCAACATCGTAAAAATACATCTCGAACCACGTCACATCAATGCGTCCGTGGTTGTCGACACATTTCGACTTTATTGAGATTTGGATTTGGGTCGCATCAATACGCACCCAAATTTAAGAATGTAATTTTATTAAAATCGTACTTAAAGAGTCTAACATATTATGCTTTTGGGGAAGGTCGTGAAATTCGCTAAACGGCTCTCCCGAATTCTAAGTATTTTTAGTATAAATATTTATTAAGGGCCCCATAATTTATTTGTTTTGTTCGGCAAGACTTGTCTCATTTTTATTTTTTTAAGCAAATCCTAAAGAGACTATGATTTTCTATATTCTTTGTCTGTAATAAAATCAAAATCCATATTAATGGACTGACGAGTGGTTTATTAGCAAAAGTAACAAATGGCCCTCAATATCATCTCCTAGGAAAAAAAACTATTTGGGCCCAATGCAGGCACAAGGCAAGCCCAGACGGACGCCAGTGCCTCAACTCAACATCGAACCCCCACAAAGGAGACACAAATATGCAATTACGGGAAATATTCTAGGCAGCTATGCCATATCGAGCTCATATAACTTATAACAAGCCATAATCCTAAATTAATTGGGCAATTTGATGGTACTGCACCCTTAAACAATTTACTAATCAATGCAATGACTAATCTTTGATTTTAAAAACATACTGCAAAATAGGAAATTAAATTACGAAATGGCTAAAAGTCCCAACAGTCAAATTAATAGTGCATATTAAGATCAACTAACCATTGGCCTACAATTATTAGCTTCATTTCGAAAAGAAAAATAAATGCTAAACCAAACTGATATCGACTATATGAGAAGCTATTGCTAGATGATCAACAGTTTGCACAACTCAATAGGCCGAGTGAGTACACATAGAGATATGCTAGAACTCTGCATTATAATATCAACACAAGCTAAGCCAAACTAAATTGCTACACACATGGATTACATCTAATTAATCTAACATTATACTACTTAACAATCCAGTCCAGAATTATTACAGAGTTTAATCACAATAAACAAGCAAATGTGGCAGGGCCATTAAAATCACAAAGCCACAGTGCCAAATTATCCTTAATTTCATTTCATATCTCAACAGATGAAGCTACATCAATGGAGTCTCGAGATGTGTACCTGAATGTCGAAATACAAGAAGAATAAGAAGAAGATCAGCTATAATAGCAGATTCCAGCGGAATAATTTGCTAACAGCAGGAAACACAGCAAGTTCAACCCAGAAACGAGTTCAACAATCGAAGGATAATTCCAAACCAAACAGAAGCCAACAAAACAGTCGCAATTAGCTTGAACAAAACCCAAGTGACTTCGAATTCAAACCCAGAAATACCTCTGAAACCTCATCAACTAAAACAAACCAAAATAGCTTGAATACATTCAAAAAACAGCTTGAAATTGAACTCAAGGTCACCAAGAACTCAGATTTTTAACTGACAGTGCAGAAATTCCAATGTAATAGTGTATTTTTGTAGTTTTTTTGTATTGTTTCTATTTTTTTTGGTTTCTGAAGATTTGGAGTTTTGAAATTCAAATTTCAGCTGGGAAGACTTAGAGAATACTCTAGAGGAATTTTCAGATCTGTGTGCTTGAAGGGAGTTTTGGGGAGGGAATTTTGGGCTCCCAAAACTTGTTCATTAAGGCATTGGTGTTGCCCTTTTATAGGCAAAGATGAGGGCAACCCTCAATTTTCTGTTTACAAATCAGTCCCTTATTTATTTTCACAATAGTCCTCTACTTAATGACCTGCTTCTCAAGTAAGTGCACCTATTTTCTGAATTTAGAGTAAAAGTTATATTCTAGAAGGTTCTAGTGAATTCCAATCAGTTTTAAAAGATTCCCTTATCCCTGAATTGCCCCACTTACTCCTACTTTATTCAAAGATTTACTAAACTAATCCAAATGAATTCAGCCTCCTTTTACCCAAGTTAAGCCTATCCACTGTAGCCAACTTCATCAGATTAACAACTAAGTGAACTGAGCATTACCGAATGTCCAAACTAACTAAACCGAATGATCTACAACCAATTGATAACAACCAAAAGGGGTACTAAGATCAGATTTAAGTTTAAATAAATTCAAACAAGATTGACTAAAGCAGAACAAACAAGAAAAATAATCTAGTATTCAAACTATTAGATTCCCAAATCTACAAACGACTCTAACCTACGAATTGCATCAGAACAGAATCACAACAAGAGACATTTGATAAAAGAAGGACTAAGCAGAGGCAGAAATACTAATCGTTTTATTAAACCATACTATTCAAACTACACGACTGAACATGCAACAATTAAAATCTAAAAATCTATATTGACCCAAACAGCCCCAGATGAACACAGACTAATCCTCAATGAATGATTCTAAAATCAATATGAAATCTTAATTCAAACTTACGCATGAAGGAGGAGAAGGAAATGAACAGAACGAAGAATTCACCAATAAAATCGACCTCACATCTTCAAGCTCGGACACGGCATGAGCAACTACTCGACTTAGGGTCCTCCTGACCCTAGATTTAAGGCCCGTGGGATTCTGCATGGATTTGAGGGATTCCAATCTTTAAATTCGTCACGAGGATGTCTGAGAGGGCTCATAGTGTGAATTTTGAACCCTTTTGAAAACTTAAAGCTTTGCAGCAGTTTGAACGGATTTTCGATCCGATATTTGAGACGTTTGGTACTGATTGGAAGCATATTAAGGATGGATTTGGGGAGAGGCGAATGAGGGGGTATTGTGGTGTAAATTTGGGGCCGTTTGGGCTATATCGCCGCCGTGGGCGGCGGAGACGAGGACAACAAATTCGACCATTTGAAGGTCTGTGGTGGGATTCAAAGGGAGGTAATGGCAGATTCGTGAAGAGGATGTCAAAGCGGTATAGGGGTGTGATTTTGGGGTCAACCGCGACGGTGGTGTCTTCGCCGGCGGCGGAACATGGTGGCGGCTAGAAACAGAGAAAGGGGTACAATGAAGAAGACTTGGTCGTTTAGGGTTAATAGGGAATTCGGACATTTTTATGAAAGATGGGGGAAGAATTCTGAGCCGTTAGATTAGTAAGATTTAACGGCTCAGATGGACGGGTAGCAAAACAGTGTCGTTTTATTTTGAGAGTGGACTGGACCTGGTGAGGAGTGTTGGGCCTGGGCGTGTGTGTATTGATATGGGCACTAATGTCTTGGGCCGTCAGAATTGAATAGGCAATGACCCAACTCGTGGGTCTTTTAACGAGGCAACCTTTTCCCTTTTATTTTATCTCTTTTCTTCTTTCTTTTTGTATTTATATTATTTTTTATTTTTGTTAAAATGACAACAAATAAAATCAAAGACCCAATGGATTCTAATATGATATTATTTAATTTCCAAAATCAACTAATTTTTAATTATAAACTAAAATTAAAATAAATTTCACAAATTAAAATAAAAATGCAAAGAATTATTTTTCTGTCATTTTCTTTATATGTAAATAATTTTACTACTAATCAAATACTAAAAATATAAAATTAACTCCCAAACAAATGCTAAATGCATTTTTATATTTCATATTAATTAAAATGCACAAATAAAAGTGCAACAATTACCAGAAAATAACACAAAAATTCACTAAAATTGTAAAATAATAAAAAGATTATTTTTTTTGAATATTTGTGAATTATTTCATATATATGGCAAAAGTCACGTGATTAGATCAGTTAGCTCTTCCTTAATTTGGACAGCAACTAAAGAGGGAAGCTTCTCTGTTAAAAGAAGTTACACTTTACTACAATCCTTCATAAACGAGTGATAGACATCAATATTATTTTCATATTTATCAGACAAACATAGATAGAATGAGGACTCTTTTTTACTTTTATTTTTTAAAGTCTTCCATATACCGTATCGTTAAAGTTCTTGATACAAGAAAAGAAACTACGAAGTAGAGATATCGAAATTTAATTGTCTTATTTCTTTTTGTGTAAAACTAAAAAAGAATCCACTTTCAAGATTCATATACACAATTGATTATATTTAAATTAGACCCAACCCTAATCAAAGAATTCATGTATATCATTATTGTTCAAGCTTCCCTAACCCAGTCAGAGAATAGAACAGTAACTGAAATAAGGATGATAATTAGCAGACTACTTTAATTGTGGTTAGAACTTGATGTTCAAAGAACTAATTATTGAGAATTTCTATTTTCCTTGAAGAAGAGATATACTTTAGTACTAATAAAATGGGTACAGACGATAAAGCCGAACAATACTTCAAATTCTCAGAAATCAGAATTACCCATCAATAAATATACTAAAATGCAGACCTACGTGAGAAAGGAAACAACAAGATGAAAAGAACCCTTTTTCCGTTGACTTAAAAGAAACCAACACAAAATAGATATACTAAAATGCAAACCCACATAAGTACTTCAGATAACCATAATTCAGATATGCAAAGTACCATTTTTTCATTAACTTCAAACCCCCCACACAAAATTAACCATCAAACAAGTACAAGCTTACGAGAAATACATAAATTTAAACAAAAAAAAAAAAAAAAAAAAAACAACCCCATATGAAAAAAGTCAAATCTTTTTCACTCCCACCATCCAACAACGAAGAAAAAGCAAACACAAATTAACCATCAAACAAATACAGAAATAAAATCCACGTAGATAAACTTACAAGAAACAAATTAAAAAGACTGCTAAAAATTAAGCCTTCGACCATGAGCATATACTTAAATTGAGACTCACTTTCAAGATTCATATACTCAATTGATTAATTCATGAATGAGGCCCAAAATCAACATCCACAAGAGTTAAAATAAAAATATGTTTTTCGATTTTTAGATTTGGAGAAACCCTAAAGGATTAGCACGCCGTCGCTGGTGCGGCCGATGATAGATGATCGGTCGATTGCTCATACTTATTTCCGGAAGAACAGAAGTGTCGGAGCCTGGAGGAGAATGTTTAAGGACACATATCTTAATTTGTGAGTGTGGCTTGTACTAAAATTAGGGGTTTACGTATTTAAAATTTTATTAGATATAAAAACATAAAAATAAAAACTAAAAGTCAGATTGTAGGCCCTTTAATTTGAGCGGGTATAGAAAATTTGGATGAAAAATAAGGAGTGTTATGAAATAGAAGATTCTTACACTTCTATTTAAGGTGAATGTCTTTAATGTATCTAATTAGAGAGATTTTAGAGTTCTATTAGTGGTAGCTAAATCTTTCTCTCCCCTATAAATAGAGGTGCCCCCTACCATTGTAAATCATCCTTGAGACCCCTCTCAACTCAATAAGAAGAACTCTCTCTACTCTTCTCTCTATTGCTATTGTTCTTGTTCTATTGTTCTTGTCTTTTGCTTTAGTTTATAACACGTTATCAGCACGAGACTCTACCGTCTCAAGTATCATTCTCGAAAATCCAAGGTATTTTCCCTCTTCCTAATTTAATTTTCGAGTATGTCTGACATTATGAAAAGAAAGTTCGTTGCCCTTGAAATTTCGGGCAAGAACTATATGACATGGGTGTTGGATGCTGAAATCCACTTAGATGCTATGGGTCTCGGAGACACCCTCAAAGATAAAGAAAAAGCATCCACCCAAGATTGTGCGAAGGCCTTGATTTTCTTGCGCCACCACCTTGACGAAGGTTTGAAGATTGAATATCTCACCGTCAAGGATCCACTCGTTTTGTGGAACAGCTTAAAGGAGAGATATGACAACCTGAAGTTGGTCACTCTGCCACAAGCACGATATGATTGGGCCCATCTAAGGCTACAGGACTTTAAGTCCGTTTCTGAATATAATTCTGCTATGTTCAGAATTACTTCTAAACTGAAGCTATGTGGAGATAACATCTCCGATTACGATATGCTTGAGAAAACGTTTACAACGTTTCATGCCTCCAATATGGTACTGCAGCAACAGTACCGAGAGAAAGGCTTTACGAAGTACTCTGAACTGATTTCTCTCTTACTAGTGGCTGAGCGAAATAATGACCTGCTCATGAGAAATCACGAAAATAGACCAACTGGGTCTACACCACTGCCTGAAGCAGATATGGTGCACTCGCATTATGCCAAACATAAAAGGGACCATGATCACGGTCATAAACGGGGTCAAAGCCAAGGACGTGGACAAGGAAGAAATTCCAAAGAAGTCCGTCACCCCCCAAAGAGAGATAACCACCGAAAGCAGAAACGGGATCCCGAAGATCCTATGGCAAATAGTTCAGAAACTATATGTTATCGTTGCGGTGGGAAAGGGCACTGGTCAAAGATTTGCCGTATACCAAGACACTTGGTTGACCTTTATCAAGCATCTCGAAAGAGAAAAGGCCCTGAAACAAACTTTGTCTATGACGACAATGAGGACATCACCCACCTGGATGTGGCAGACCTCTTTGAGCAACCCGATGGGAAGATAGACCACCTAATCGATGATGGATCGGTGATGAAAGAAGATGGAGCTGTTTGATTTATTTGTATTAGTTAATGAATAAACTAATAGTCATTAGTATTAGCTCGTATTAGCTAGTTCATGATATGATATTTGTATTAGTTCTCAATATGCTCAAATATCAATAAAACTTTTATTTTCCAGTGGGGGTAATCGACTAGCCTGAAAAACTAGTCGATTATCAACTATTTTCGCATTAAAGTTGAAAAACAATTGATCAACAATCGATTGTCGTTGACTAACAATCGATTGTCTTGAAACAGTGAGGTCTGGAATTTTTCAAAAATAACCAACAATCGATTGTCTATGTCTAACAATCGATTGTCTTAAGACAGTGTGATCCGAAGTTTTTCAAAAATAACAAATAATCGATTGTGTGTGTTTAACAATCGATTGTCTATGTTCAAACAATCGATTGTGTGTGTTTAATAATCGATTGTCTTATGAAAAACGCTGAAATTTTCAAACTGCAAAGGAATTGATTATGGATAACATATCTGATTTTGTTAGCCAACTGTTAGTAGCAGATTTTGAAAATATTATGTGACACAAAAAGAATTGAACTTGTTTATTCTTATGTTCGTGTATTTCTTTTGTATGTTAAACTATGGGATAGCAAATATGGATATCTCACAAAGCGAACTTGGACCAACGTCCAATTGTAAAAGTATTTGCCTAGTTGATTCATGTACTACACATACAATACTCAAAGAAAAGAAGAGTAATTGTGTAAGGCAAACATTACTACAATCTATGGAAGTAGTAAATTGATTGAAGGCTCCGGAAGAGCAATTGTAACTCTGCCCAAAGGCATGACGTTAATCATAGAGAATGCAATGTTCTCCTCCAAGTCTAAAAGGAACTTGTTGAGTTTTAAAGATATCATTCAAAATGGATATCATATTGAGACAATAGATGAGAATAATCTTGAATTCTTCATGAAAACGAGGCTGCCCATTTCGGTTTGGGTTCACGCCATTTTGAATGCAACAATGCTAGTTTGTCGGCTGCCCGCTTCGACTTGGGTTCACGCCATTTTGCATGCAACAATACTAGTTTGTCGGCTGCCCACTTCGGTTTGGGGTCACGCCATTTTGCATGAAGCAATGCTAGTTCATCAGCTGCCCACTTCGGTTTGGGGTCACGCCATGTTGCATGCAGCAATGCTAGTTCGTCTCTGACTGACGAATTGACACAAATATTCCCCATTGCAATTGGTTTTGGGTCATGAACCCAATATATTCCATTTAAGAAGCTTTGTATGCGCAGTATATGTGCCTGTAGCACCGCCATCCCGCACCAAAATGGGTTTGCAAAGGAGGTTAGGAATATATGTTGAGTTTGACGCGTCCTCCATTATTCGCTACCTCGAAACATTGACAGGAGATTTGTTCACTGCACTATTTGCAGACTGTCAATTTGATGAGACACTTTTCCCAAAATTAGGGGGAGAAGTTGGTGAAACCAAACGGGAAATTTTGTGGAAAAATGCATCATTATCTCATCCTGATCCACATACCTCTATTTGAAAGAAAGAGGTACAAAAGATTATCCATTTGCAAAGAATAGCAAATCAAATGCCTGACGCATTTACGGACTTGAAGAGGATAACGAAATCACACATTCACGCGGAAAATGTTCCGATCCGTATTGAAGTCCCTATTGGACAAATATCTAGTGTCATATCCAATGAGTCAAATGCACGCCAGAAGCGTGGCAGACCATTAGGTTCCAAAGATCGAAATCCTAGAAAGAGGAAAAAGAACGATCTAAATGACACTATGAAAGAATCACATGAGGACGCTCATGATTTGATTAATTCCGAGATTCACGAAGAATCTATTGAGCCTGAGACTCTTGAAAATACGGAATGCAAGAATGTGAGGATCTCGAACCTCAGACTATGGTAGTACAAAATTAATTGAGAGCTCTCGAAGAGCCAATTATTACTATGTTGGAGAAACACAATTGAGTATTGTGCTGTAGTAAGTCTCAAAGAAACTTATTCAGTTTCCAAAGTACACGCGAAAGCGATTGATTATATTGAGACTATAAATAAAGGAAGGCTTTGATTCTCCTATTACTACAACTTGTAGCGGGGTAATTTGTATATGAAAAGCTACCCGCTTTGTTCTCCAGTTTGTACTACACAAACGAAAGAATGCCACAATAAAGTGGATATCTATTGGTATATAAAGCCATGTCATAATAAACTCGAAGTTTATTGATAAGTGCACATGTCATGGTGTAAATTTGAAGTTTACCAATATTGATAATTTATGTTAGCCATCTCATTTTAAGTATGATGTGCAAATTCACATAGGTGAATATTAAAGAACTAGAAAGTTCTTTACGAATACTCTTGTATCACTTGTTCTCATTAATTGAACGGACCAACTAAAGAGTTCGGGTTGAAGCCCATAAATTCTGGAAATATGAAAGGTGAATATGGGCCCATTCACCTGCCATGTATACCACATATGATGCATCTATGATATGGTTACATGCGCCATTGTTATTAACCCGCAGCCTGGCAGTGCTTGCGAGGTAAATCGCTCAGTAATCTAACTTCGAGCATAGTTTCCAGATTCTCTACTCAAGACAGTTCATCTTGATAAGTTGGTTTATATTAAAGTTGGTTTAGCAAGATAATTATTGAGTGCTTCCACTTAATAGCTAAACTGTTTCTTATGAGAACAAAGTTATATATATATCAGTTTGATATAAGTTGTATACGAGAGTATATTCTCCCCTCACAAGTGGTTCAGGGTCAGGAACCAAATAATTTCATCTTATTATTAAGGTGCTGTGAATATTGACATAATGCACAAAGATGATTTCCCAAAGTTGAGGAAACATGTTAGCTTTACTAACATGAGGGGGAGACATGATAAACACTTGAGAAAGTGTTACATGGGATGAATTTTCATTTGTATATGTATATCCCCGAATATCATGATATGAACCTGTAGTTCATAAAAGGGAAATGCAATTGCAACATATTGCAAAACATGCTATACGCATTTGCTGACTCAAAGAAAGCAACTAAATGGAAGAGATACAATTCAAGAAGAATTGATTCCATATGAAAGACATGAAGTTTTGAACCTATAGTTCAAATGCTTGAAAGTATAAACGTCAAAGGTATGTATAGTCAGTTTTCGATATCTTATTTGTTTAGTATCACTAATGAAAATTTGATATGCAGCTAAAGTCTATTATGTGACTTACATGACTTAACTTGAAAGATTTAAGTTGCTTGAAGCATATGCAATTCTTGGTCCTGAAGTACCACATCCTAAGTACAATTTGTGTACATATGTATATTGCCATAACTATAAGCATGATGGCATTGAGAATGCATCTATGGAGATATTGAAGTGTTATTCCACGACATTATATGAAGATGTTCATATATATCAAGAATGATGATTTCAAGATGATGCACAAGATTGGAATGCAAATGCTCAAGGATATAAATCAATGTACTCATTAGGGGGAGTCAATGCGCGTTGCACTCTTTTTCCCTTACAAGGTTTTGTCCCACTGGGTTTTCCTTGCAAGGTTTTTAACGAGGCAACCAATAGGCGCATATTCAAACATGTGTACTCTTTTTCCTTACTTTAATTTTTCCCATTGGGTTTTGGTTTTAAGGTTTTATGAGGCACATCATTGAATAGACATTCAAGGGGGAGTGTTATGAAATAGAAGATTCTTACACTTCTATTTAAGGTGAATGTCTTTAATGTATCTAATTAGAGAGATTTTAGAGTTCTATTAGTGGTAGCTAAATCTTCCTCTCCCCTATAAATAGAGGTGCCCCCTACCATTGTAAATCATCCTTGAGACCCCTCTCAACTCAATAAGAAGAACTCTCTCTACTCTTCTCTCTATTGCTATTGTTCTTGTTCTATTGTTCTTGTCTTTTGCTTTAGTTTATAACAAGGAGGAAATTATTTACCGTCACGATAGCAAAAAATAAAATTCTTCAACCGTTACCCCATATATATTTCCACGGTTATACAAATTGTTGACATATATACATCTATTGGGGCGGTTTTCAAAACTATTGCAATGGTTCGATTGCTAAAGTGTCCGGTAGTTTCAATAATTATTTGTAACTATAGCAACGGTTACTAATCCGTTGCAATAAAGAGCGTTGCCATAGCCCAAATTTCCAGTAGTGTTGTTAGCTGAAAAGTTAGTACAAATGATTCCAGATAGCCACTCTAAAGGGGTGCTCTTTAGAAACTAGTCAGTGCGTCTTGAAATTCAGCTTTTCAATTAATTTTTAGGCATAAAATAATCCTAAAATAAAAAAATAATTAGTTTAAATTTTCTGAACAAAATAAATTCCGTCTGATCTCTAAATAACATTCCTCCTAATAGCTATCTGTGCATTTGCCCCGAAAAGTTATGGGTCGGGCGAGCTAAATAAGCAATGACAATCAAATTTATCAACGAATAACGATTATCGTCAAGGGACAAAATATTCTGACTACGTGGTTTCCTAAATTAGTTTTGAACTCCAAGTTTTTAAAGTCACATGCTGAAGTTTATGTAATATGATTGTACTATGTCTAGCATAAATCTAAGAGCAGACGGAAGAGTATAAAAATGAATGTTCCTCGGGGTCTTTCGGCCTTCGACTCCTCTCGTATCTATTTTGTAAAAAGAGAACACTACAGCATCGTATGGAATGACCAAGAGCATACTTTTGAATCACATATAAAGGTTTAAAATTTAAAGAGAATACTAGAAATAGGCTATATATATATATATTTTTTTTATTTTTTTTTATGGATCAAGTGGATACACTACTATTATATATATATTTTTTTTATCCAACTGTCGTATATCATTAATATTAAAAAATTTACAATGTATCAAGATTGACAATAGTATGGACTAACTACTACACTTCTCTAGTAACTATCAGTTAATTCTATCTATACACCTGTATGTATCAATGTGATCTCTCTAAGGATAAGAATTAAGTTTGTTCAATCCAATCTGCCAATGTTTACATCTTCTGCCCTTAAGATGTAGAAGTGTTGCAATCTCACGACATGCCATATCTTCTACAAAAGTTGCACCTTCAAAACGAATATGGTTCCTTTCCCTCCAAATGATAGCAGTAGTGTTTACAAAAGCTGCTGATGTGATAGAATTCTGCCAAATCTTGCTTCGAGCTTTGCTACAAATCCAGTGTACTTCATTTTCCCAGCTGCCAATGATCCTGGAGTGTCCCAGCCATACACAAATTCTTCTCCATAATCTGTTGGTGATATCACATTCAAAAAACAGATGTTTAAACTCTTCATTATGCAGTTTACAGAATGCACACAGTGTTGGAATTTGTATGCCCAGAATCTGTAACCTCTGAACTGTGGGGAGTTTATTTTGAGCAGCTAACCAAACAGTAAACTTGTGCTTAGGAAGAACAGTTGAAATAAGCATTAGGTTCCTTCATGCAGCCTTAGGAAACTCAGGCAGCAAAGCAATATACAACTTGTGTATCTGAAATTTCCCCAGCATGCAGACACTTTGCAGCCTGCTTGTACAGTCACCTTGCAGCTGAGTATTGTTCATCACCAATGTTCTACTATCCAGTATCTTTTTGACCACCCAAGAAGAGTTGGTTGGCACAACAACTGTGTCAATGCTCCTATTCTTGATATAGTAAGAATGCACCCATCTGACCCATAGACAGTCCTTTTTCCTAGCCAAATCCCATAGTAATTTGGCTATGGCTGCTTTATTCCAGACATCCATCCTCAGAATATTTAGACCCCCAGAGGAGATAGGTTGGCATACCTTGTCCCAAGCAACAAGTGCTCTCCTGGAGAGTGTAGTTTACCTGTCCAGAGATAAGTTCTACATATTGCCTCTATAGCCTTCAAGACTTTCTTAGGTAGTATAAACACCTGAGCCCAGTAAGTCTGCATTCCAAAAATCACTGACTTGATCAATTGAGTTCTGCCAGCATCGGATAACAATTGGCTGACCAGCAAGTGACTCTTGCTGTAAACTTCTCAATAAGAGGCAAATAGTGTTGAATAGCTAGCTTCTTTGAATCCAGAGGAACTCCAAGATATCTGAAGGGCAGCTGTCCTTCAGTGAATCCCAGTACTGCAATAATCTCCTCTCTGATTTCCTGTGGAACTCCAGCCAAATAGATTGCACTCTTGCTTACATTAGCCTGAAGGCCAGATGCAGCTGAGAATATAAGGAAGGTTCTGTGCAATATCTGGATGGAAATTGTGTCAGCTCTACAGAACATAAGCAAGTCATCAGCAAAACAGACATGGGAAATGTTAAGTTTCCTTCACCTAGGATGGAAATTGAAATTCCCATTTCTATGAAGTTGTTGTAGCAATCTGTTAAGATATTCCATGGCCAATATAAAGAGATAAGGTGACATAGGATCCCCTTGCCTTATACCTCTCTTAGCAATGAATGGTTTAGTAAGGCCACCATTAATTACTAATGAGTATGAGACAGTTGAGACACAAGCCATGATCCATGCAGTAAATTTGGCAGGGAATCCCAGTGTTATTAGAATCTGGTTCAGGAATCCCCATTAAAGTGTATCATATGCCTTCCTTAGGTCCACTTTAAGAACACATCTAGGAGAAACACCTTTCCTAGAGTATCCTTTGAATATTTCATGGTTAAGTAGGATGTTTTCCATGATACCCATTCCTTCAATAAATGCAGATTGGGCAGGTCCAACCAGCTCTCCACAGCCTTCATCCTTCTGGTAATGACTTTGGATATGATTTTGTACAGTGTAGTACAGCATGCAATAGGTCTAAAGTCCTTCACGGTGGTAGGAGTTTTGATCTTAGGCACAAGGGCTATTGCAGTGGTATTAATCATATGTGGCATTTGGCAGGTTTCAAAGAATTCCTCAGTAGCAGAAAGTATAACTTCTTGCACCACCTCCCAGTTCTTTGTAAAGAATTCAATAGGAAAACCATCTACTCCTGGGGCCTTATCCTTTGGCATTTCAGTTACAGCTGCATTGATCTCCTCCATAGTAACTGGTTTGATAAGAGCTCTCTGTTGATCAAGTGTAAGACATCTACCCTCCTTCATAATACTGGTATCTACACAGGGAAGTTCAGGAGCATACTCCCCCATTAAAAATTGGAACACCTTCAAAAATTCATGTTCCACAGCTAGAGGATCTGCTAATTTTATACCTGTATCAGTATAAATAGAAGTAATATTGTTCTGGCCTGTCCTGATCCTCCATTGTGCATGAAAATATTTGGTATTTGCATCACCACATTCAATCCATATAGCTTTGGATTTCTGCCTCATTACTTGTTCCTCAACACTGTTCCATTTCTCCAGTTCTTCTAGTAGGATTCTTTCCTCATTTGTCAGCTCATGTGAGAGAGGGTTGTTTTGCATCTGCACCTGTACACTGTCAAGCTTTTCCCTTGCCTGAATAATCTGCTGCTTGTATTGAGCCATGTGGTTATTTATACCTTTTAGCTGCTGCTTCAATACCCTCAATTTGCTCCAAATCTGCTGCATTGGTGAGCCTAGATAATCCTTCTCCCAGACTTGTTTAACAATTTCATGGAATTGAACATGTTCCATGACAGTATTATATAGCCTGAAAGGTTTAGGATGCAGTGGTTTATAATCACCAAATTTAACCAGAATAGGAGAATGATCAGATACCAATGAATTCATGTAGTCAGCTTCCAAGTGCCCAAACTGCTGAAGCCATTGATAATTGCCCAGAGCCCAGTCAATCTTGCTATATACTCTAGAACCAGCATCTTGCTTGTTAGTCCAAGTATAATGCCAACCAGTAGCTCTTAAAGCAGTAAGTTGTAAGTCATCCACTGTATCTTTGAAATCTTTAACTTCAGCTTCAGTGATTAGGGATCCAATTCTATCCTCAGAATTAAGCACACAGTTAAAGTCTCCACTAATAAGCCAAGCATCTAGATTGGGTATATGTAATGTTCTTAGATCATGCCATAGTTGCCCTCTGAGTTGTGCAGTATTGTGCCCATATATAACACTAAACTGGAATTTTATTTGTGTTCTTGTATCAGCAATAGAACAGTGTATTAGTTGGTCTGTAATAGAAGAAATATGCACTTGAATATAAGACTTCCATAGTAACCAGATTCTGCCATTGATAGCCTTAGAATAATTGTATTGTACCCTCCAATCTTTGGCCACCTTATTCAGTATTTTATTGGCTTTATGCTCCTTTACTCTAGTTTCTACTACTCCCATGACATCCACTTTATTAACAGCAAGGAAAATTTTCAATTCCTTCTGCTTATGGGGCTGGTTGAGGCCCCTAATATTCCATGTGGCTATAATCATGAAACAGGAGGGGTACCACTGTAAGAGGGTCCTGGATCAATCTACTGGACTCCACTATTTCCCACAGTCATTTTTGCCTTACCCTTGTCACAGTTTTCAGCTATTTGGTCAGTATTACCATTTATGACAGTCACCTCATGACTCATACTTTCATTCAATGCATTTTGCTGGGATTTGGCTTGGCTCTCATCTGTTTTACTAGACTCCTGCACTAGCTGATTTTCCATCACTTTATCTCCTACTGTAACCTCATGGATTTCCTGCACCTCTGTTATAGCTTGTTTGATCTGCCATTTTGTTTTACCTGTCTGCTTGTTCTTCCCCTTCTGCTTAGGTATTTTATCCTGATGCTTCCTTCCCTTATGCTCATTGTTATCAGTAGAATACCAGCATTCAATATAGTCATGCCCAAACTTCAAACAATGGTTGCAAAAGGAAGGTTTCCAGTCATACTCAACTGTCTGAATTTTTGAACCATAAGGAGTGTCAATTTCCAGTTGGTCAGGCAAAGGATAAGCAGCATCCACCTCAACTAAAACTCTGGCAAATGAAAAATCTTCTCATAATGTGCAGTGTATTTATCAGTATACAGTGGCTTTCCTATTGCACTGGCCAATTTACTTAAGACTTCAACAGACCAGTAGCCCACTGGTAGCCCAGGAAATCTAATCCAAATTGGGACAGTGCTAAGGACATCACTATGAAAATCAAAATCAATCTCCCATGGCTTTAGAACCATCGGTCTATTTCTATATGTGTAAGGTCCAGATTGCAACACCAGATCTCTATCCTCAAGGCTATTAAATCGAAAAATACAGTAGCCTTCAGCATGCATTAATACCTGAGGTTTAGCAACAAAGTTCCATACATACATGACAAAGCCTTCCATATTCTTCTCACTGGGATTATCACCTATTACAAATCCAATTAGTGCATTCTGCCAGTATTTTACCTGGGGTTTTAGATCGTCCTCATTAATCTTCACAACTTTTGTCCCATTACGATCAGAAGGAGGCACAAAAGAGAGTACCTTCCCCATTTGTACATCTCTGTTACCTCTGACAACTTCAGCAGCAGTTGGTACTGATTTAGCTGGTTCAGTCTCCTCTGAAAATTGTAATCTCATCGCAGTCGACTTTAGTATTTCTTCATTACCCTTCACAGGATCATTGTTTGCTTCTTCAACCTCTGCATGTGCATTTACTGGCAGTTGGTACTTCTGAGGAAGGAAGCTCCCAAATGTCAGTGGTTCTAGGGTTGTAGATACTCCATTAGCAGGGGTGACGAGTGTAGGTTGTGTTATTGTGGTAGTCTGGGCTGCATTCCGCCGTTGTCTGGCCATTTCCGACGACAATTCCGCCTTGCTGTTGTGCGCCGGTTGGTCTACTGTTCTATTGGTTAAAATAGGCTATATTATTAATGATGGACATGAATATTACAGACTCGAAGGTGAATTGTTAACATTGCTTTTTTGGTGGATCGTGATTTATGGCAGCGGATATGGTTTTTCCAACGGGCAAAGTAAGAAAATTTTGTAATTAATAATATTTTAATCATATAAATTGGATATGTGATAGTGTCAAAAATGATCTCACAATAAAGAAAGTACCCAATCTACCCCTTCTTTTAACCAAGATTTGATCATATTAAGTAGTGGACATAAAAGTAAAACAAAGAAACTGAGCAAGGAGAGAGAAAATAGAAGGAATAAGAGGAAAGTAAAAGCGAGCTAATTTTTAAATTTAAACTTAGCATAATTAAGTGAAAATAGAAACAAAATTTTGGCAATTACATTTTATCAAATAGACCAAACAAATGGTTTTAACACCAAGAGACAAACTTTTACTATAGGAATAAAAAAACCTACTTAAAAAGTTTTGACACTAAATTACAATTTTAAAGTTAAGAGTTAATATAAAGTAAATGGTGATACATGTTATAAAGTGAATTGAGGATACACGTTTGTTATGATTGACCAATTAAAATTATATGCAAATGAAACATGTTATGGATTTACTAATTTGGTACGAAACTACGAACTTTAAACTGGAACTTGGAATAAATACTTGAGATAATTTCATGTAAGAACAACATGGCACCCCATTTTCAATTTCATAATTCATATTCCAATTTATAATTAACTAGCCCAAAATACTGACTAAGATTCAACATCTTACTCCAATAGATTTTCAAAATTGCTATTTAATTTTTAAAAAGAATTGCTCAAGCTTTTAAGTTAATTTTCGAATTAGTAATTATGATTCAAATATTAGTTCAACAAACCAAATTCATTTGGGCGGTGAAAATTAGATTTTTAATAAGTTAAATTATGTGGGCTTAAATTTCGAATTTAATTTTGTGAGAAATTTGGAGTGACTGTTAAAACTTGTTAGAAATAATATAAGGAGGTTGTATATAAAATTTGAAGTCATTTAATGGAGATTTGCATTGCTTTTGAATAGGAATTGCAAATGAAAATCGTGGAAGAAGTTTGTCTACAGACATTTGTATAAAGGTGTATAAAAATATATAATAGTATATACGATGTGTTTATACAATCATATACACTATTATACAAGATTATATATAATTATATAAAAGACTTCGTTTCTTCCCTGCGTTTTTTCTGAAATTTAACTCAAATCTACTCCAAATTTAAACTTTGAACTTCTTTTGATATTTTCAATCAATTGGAACAACATCCAATTCAAATAACTAAGAATTACAAGAAATTCTATTTTCTAAAGCAAAACTTTGAATGCCCTTTAATAGTGGACTTCTACTCTTTAATTTTTTTACATAACAACCAGGTGATATAGGGGACAAGCAGTAATAGTGAATGACCTCTTGAAACATATGGAGAAAATATGAGAAGAAGAGAGAATGAAAATAATGATTGTGTTATGAAATAATATAAGAACAAGAACAATAGAGAGAAAAGTAGAGAGAGGAGTATTCTTATTGATACTTAGGGATGATTTACAATGGGGTAAGACCCCTCTATTTATAGGCATAGAAAAGACTTAGCCTCAAGGTAAAACTCTTCTATAAGATAGACATTCACTATAATTAGAGTTCTATTTATAACACTCCCCCTTGAATGTCTATTCAATAATGTGCCTCGTTAAAACCTTAACTAAAACAAAACCCAATGGGAAAAATTATAGAAAGGAAAAAGAGTACACATGTTTGAATATGCGCCTATTGGTTGCCTCGTTAAAAACCTTACAAGGACCCATTGGGACAAAACCTTGTAAGGGAAAAAGAGTGCAACGCGCATTAACTCCCCCTGAAAAGAGCATCAATTCATATCCTTGAGTTTTCGAATTCCGATCTTGTGAACTAGCTTCTTGAAGGTTGACGTTGGCAGAGATTTTGTGAACAAATCAGCAATATTATCGCTTGAACGAATCTGTTGCACATTGATATCACCATTCTTTTGAAGATCATGTGTGAAAAATAACTTTGGTGAAATATGCTTTGTTCTATCTCCTTTTATGAATCCTTCCTTCAATTGAGCTATACATGCTGCATTGTCTTCATGCAAAGTCGTGGGTAGTTTGTTACACTTCAAACCACATTTGTCTTGAATATGATGTATTATAGACCTCAACCACACACACTCCCGACTTGCTTCATGAATAGCGATTATCTCGGCATGATTAGATGAAGTAGCCACAATTGATTGCTTAGTTGATCGCCAAGATATGGCGGTGCCTCCACAGGTAAACACATAACCTGTTTGAGATCGAGCCTTGTGTGGGTCGGATAAATATCCACCATCAGCATAACCAACAAGATCAGGACTGCAATTATTGCCATAAAATAAGCCCATATCGGTAGTCCCTTTTAGGTACCTCAATATATGTTTGATCCATTCCAATGTCTCCTTGTGGGAGCCGAGCTATACCTTGCTAAGACATTAACTGAAAAGGTTATGTCAGGCCTTGTAGTATTTTCAAGGTACATTAGTGCGCCAATTGCACTAAGATATGGTACTTCAGGACCAAGTAGCTCTTCATTCCTTTCTTGCGGTCGGAATGGATCTTTATTCACATCAAGTGATGGAACAACCATCGGAGTACTTAAAGGATGTGCTCCATCCATGTAAAACCATTTCAGTACCTTTTCTATATAGGTAGATTGATGAACAAAAATTCCGTTTGCCAAATATTCAATTTGCAAACCAAGACATAATTTTGTCTTTCCGAGATCTTTCATCTCGAATTCATTCTTTAGATAATCAATTGCCTTTTGGAGTTCTATTGGGGTTCCAATAAGGTTTATGTCATCGACATATACGGCAAGTACAACAAATTCCGATGTTGTTTTCTTTATAAAAACACACGGGCAAATGGCATCATTTATATAGCCTTCTTTTAACAAATACTCACTAAGACGATTATACCACATTCGTCCTGATGTGTTTAGACCATACAAGGATCTTTGCAATTTGATTGAAAACATTTCCCGGGACTTTGAATTATGAGCGTTTGGCATTTTGAGTCCATCGGGAATTTTCATGTATACCTCATTATCAAGTGAGCCATAAAGATAGGCAGTAACCACATCCATTAAATGCATGTCAAGCTTTTCAAGGACAGCAAAACTAATGAGATAACGAAAAGTTATGGCATCCATTACAGGCGAATATGTCTCTTCATAATCGACACCAGGCCTTTGAGAAAATCCTTGTGCAACAAGGCGTGCCTTATATCTTTGTACCTCGTTTTACTCATTTCTCTTGCGTACAAAGACCCATTTATAGCCAACAGGCTTAACACCATTAGGTGTTTCAACTATAGGGCCAAAAACTTCACGTTTTGCCAGCGAATTCAATTCTAATTGAATTGCTTCTTGCCATTTTGGCCAATCATGTCTTTTTCGACATTCTCCAACAGATTGAGGTTCAAGATCCTCATTTTCTTGCATAATCCTAGATGCGACATTAAAAGCAAAGACATAATCCACCACTATATCCACTCGATTAAAATTTACATCAATATCGATTGGATTTATGGATAGTTCCTTATTTTCCCGAGTCTCGATCTCAAAGGATTCTTCATGAATCTCAGAGTTTATTAAGTCATGAATTTCCACATGAGATTCTTTCGTAGTGTCATTTTGATCGTTTGCTTTCCTCTTTCTAGGATTTCGATCTTTGGAACCCAATGGCCTGCCACGCTTCAGGCGTGCATTCGACTCATTGGATATGACACTAGATGATTGTCCAACAGGGACATCAATACGGATTGGAACATTCTCCGCAGGGATGTGGGATTTTGTTATCCTTTTCAAGTCCGTAAATGCGTCAGGCATTTGATTTGCTATTCTTTGCAAATGGATAATCTTTTGCACCTCTTTTTCACAAATAGAGGTACGTGGATCAAGATGAGATAATGATACATTTTTCCACAAAAATTCCCGTTTGGTTTCACCGACTTCTCCCCCTAATTTTGGGAAAAGTGTCTCATCAAATTGACAGTCTGCAAATCGTGCAGTGAACAAATCCCCTGTCAATGTTTCGAGGTAGCGAATAATGGAGGGCGATTCAAACCCAACATATATTCCAAACCTTCTTTGCGGACCCATTTTGGTGCGGTATGGCGGTGCTATAGGCACATATACTGCGTATCCAAAGATTCTTAAATGGGATATATTGGGTTCATGACCCAAAACCAATTGCAACGGGGAATATTTGTGATAATTCGTCGGTCTGAGACGAATTAGCATTTCTGCATGCAAAATGGCGTGACCCCATACCGAAGTGGGCAGCCTCGTTTTCATGTGTAATGGTCTTGCAATCAACTGCAGGCGTTTAATTAAAGATTCTGCAAGACCGTTTTGAGTGTGAACATGAGCTACAGAATGTTCCACTTTTATCCCAATTGATAAGCAATAATCATTAAATGCTTGGGATGAAAACTCAGCAGCATTATCCAGTCTAATAGACTTGATTGGATTATCAGGAAATTGTGCTCGTAGTCGAATTATTTGTGCCATTAGTTTTGCAAACGCAAGGTTGCGTGATGACAACAGGCACACATGAGACCATCTACAGGATGCGTCTATTAGGACCATAAAATATCTAAAAGACCCATTAGGTGGGTGAATAGGTCCACAAATGTCCCCTTGTATACGTTCCAAAAACGTAGGCGACTCAGTCCCAACCTTTGTTGGTGATGGTCTTGTAATTAACTTGCCTTGATAACAAGAAGTGCAAGAAAATTCATTATTTAAAAGAATCTTGAAATTCTTTAACGGATACCCATATGAGCTTTCTATAATCCGTCTCATCATGATTGATCCAGGGTGTCCCAATCGATCATGCCAAAGTACCAAAGTATTTGAATCAGTAACCTTTTGGTTTACTGTTGAATGTGCCTCAATTGCACTAATTTTTGTCCAATACAGGCCACAAGATAAAGACGGGAATTTCTCAATAACCCTCTTTTGGCCAGAGACATTCTTTGTAATGATGAGATATTCAAGATTATTCTCATCTATTGTCTCAACATGATAGCCATTCCGGCGTATATCTTTAAAACTCAACAAGTTTCTCTTAGACTTGGAGGAGAACATTGCATTCTCTATGATAAACATTGTTCCTCTAGGCAGAGTTATAGTTGCTCTTCCGGAGCCTTCAATCAATTTACTACTACCAGAGATTGTAGTAACATCTGCCTTACACATACTTAGTTGAGAGAAATATTTCTTTTCTTTGAGTATCGTATGTGTAGTACATGAATCAACTAAACAAATATTTGATCCAAGATTGCTTTGTGAGATATCCATATTTGCTTTCCCATGGTTTGACATACAAAAGAAAATACACGAACATGAGAATAAACAAATTCAATCCGTTTGTTTCACATTTAAACAATATTTTCAAAATCTGCTGAGGTTAGTTGACTAACTAAATCAGATAGTCGATTATATATTTTCCATAATCGATTACTTTGCAGTTTGAAAATTTCAGTTTAAGCACTGTCTCAATGTAATCGATTGTTAAACATACATAATCGATTATTTGCTAATTTGAAAATTTTCAGATCACACTGTCTTAATATAATCGATTGTTAAACATACATAATCGATTATTTGCTATTTTGAAAAACTTCAGATCACACTGTCTTAATATAATCGAGTGTTAAACATACATAATCGATTATTTGCTATTTTGAAAAACTTCAGATCACACTGTCTTAATATAATCGATTGTTAAACATACATAATCGATTATTTGCTATTTTGAAAAACTTCAGATCACACTGTCTTAATATAATCGATTGTTAACAAGTATATAATCGATTGTTTTGCAGTTTTAATGCGAAATATTAGATAATCGACTAACTGTTAGGTTAGTCGATTAACTCTAATGAAAAATAAAAATATCTTTGAAATTTAAGCATATTGAAACATTCTAAAGAACTAATACTAACATTATATCATAAACTAACTAATACGAGCTGATACTAATGACTATTAGTTTATTCACTAACTAATACAAATAAAATCAAACAATTTCATCTTCTTTCATCACAGATCCATCACCGATTAAGTGGTCTACTTTCCCCTCAGGGTGCTCAAAGAAGTCTGCCACATCCAGGTGGGTGATGTCAAAATTGTCGTCAGAGACAAAATTTGTTTCAGGGCCTTTATTCTCTAGAGATGCCTGATAAAGATCAACCAAATATCTTGGTACATGGCAAGCTTTTGACCAGTGCCCTTTTCCACCGCAACGATAGCATATAGTTTCTGAACTATTGCCTTTGGATTCTCATAATCCCGTTTCTGCTTTTGGTGGTTATTTCTCTTTGGGGGGTGACGGACATTAGGGAAATTTCTTCCTTGTCTACGTCCACGGCTATGACCCCGATTACGACCACGACCATGACTAGATCCATGGCCTTTTCCATGCTTGGCATAATGAGAATACACCTTATCTGCTTCAGGCAATGGTGTAGACCCAATGGGTCGATTTTCGTGATTTCTCATGAGCAGGTCATTGTTTTGCTCAGCCACAAGGAGAAGAGAAATCAGTTCAGAGTACTTTTTGAAACCTTTCTCTCTGTACTGTTGTTGCAGTACCATATTGGAGGCATGAAACGTTGTAAACGTTTTCTCAAGCATATCATAATCAGAGATATTATCTCCACAGAGTTTCAATTTAGAAGTAATTCTGAACATTGCAGAATTATATTCAGAAACAGACTTAAAGTCTTGGAGCCTCAGATGAGCCCAATCATATCGTGCTTGTGGCAGAGTGACCAACTTCAGGTTGTCATATCTCTCCTTTAAGCTATTCCACAAGATGAGTGGATCTTTGACTGTGAGATATTCAATCTTCAAACCTTCATCAAGGTGATGTCGCAAGAAAATCAAGGCCTTAGCACAATCTTGGGTGGATGCTTTATCTTTGTCTTTAATGGCGTCTCCAAGACCCATAGCATCTAAGTGGATTTCAGCATCCAACACCCATGTCATATAGTTCTTGCCCGAAATTTCAAGGGCAACGAACTTTCTTTTCATAATATCAGACATAATTAAAACCAAATTCGGAAAAAGGGAAATACCTTAATTTTCTCAAGAGGATTTTTGAGACGGTAGAGTCTCGTGCTGATAACGTGTTATGAAATAATATAAGAACAAGAACAATAGAGAGAAAAGTAGAGAGAGGAGTATTCTTATTGATACTTAGGGATGATTTAAATGGGGTAAGACCCCTCTATTTATAGGCATAGAAAAGACTTAGCCTTCAAGTAAAACTCTTCTATAAGATAGACATTCACTCTAATTAGAGTTCTATTTATAACAGATTGTAAGAATATAGATTTAACTCCATAATTTTTAGAAGTAATGGTTGTAAGAATATATATTTTAAATTTGCAAAAACTAGTGTTTTTAAAATATTAATAACATAGATTAGGATGGGGTAAAACTTAAAAATATGAATATTGTTATGAAATAATATAAAAGACAAGAACAATAACTCAAGAACAAGAGCAAATAGAGAGAGAATAGGGAGAGAGAGAAGTATTCTTATTAATACTTGGGGTGTTTTACAATGGTAGAGAGCACCTCTATTTATAGGGAGGAGAATGACTTAGCTTCAAGCTAAAACTCTTAGACATTTACTCTAAATAGACTTCTATTTTATAACACTCCCCCTTGAATGTCTATTCAATAATGTGCCTCATAAAACCTTAAAACCAAAACCCAATGGGAAAAATTAAAGAAAGGAAAAAGATTACACATGTTTGAATATGCGCCTATTGGTTGCCTCGTTAAAAACCTTGCAAGGAAAACCCAGTGGGAAAAAAACCTTGTAAGGGAAAAAGAGTGCAACGCGCATTAACTCCCCCTAATGAGTACATCAATTTATATCCTTGAGCATTTGCATTCCAATCTTGTGCATCATCTTCAAAACAATCTTTGGTAGATGTTTGATAAATCAACCATATTGACTTGAATAAATATTCCGTACCTTGAAATCATCATTCTTGATAGATATGAACATCTTCATATAATGTCGTGGAATAACTCTTCAATATCTTCATAGGTGTACTCTCGATGCCATCATGCTTATAGTTATAGCAAGATTCATATGTACACAAATTGTACTTGGGATGTGGTACTTCAGGACCACGAATTGCATATGCTTAAAGCAACTTAAATCTTTCAAGTTAAGTCATATAAGCCATATAATAGACTTTAGATGCATATCAAGTTTTCCATGTCATGCTAGACAAATAAGATATCGAAAACTGACTATACATACCTTTGACTTTATACTTTCAAGCATTTGAACTATAGGTTCAAAACTACATGTCTTTCATATGGAATCAATTCTTCTTGAATTGAATCTCTTCCATTTAGTTACTTTCTTTGGGTCAGCAAATGCGTATAGCATGCTTTGCAATATGTTGCAATTGAATTATCCCTTTTATGAACTTCAGGTTCATATCATGATATTCGGGGATATACATATACAAATGATAATTCATCCCATGTAACCTTTTCTCAAGTGTTTATCATGTCTCCCCCTCATGTTAGTAAAGCTAACTTGTTTCCTCAACTTTGGGAAATCATCTTTGTGCATTATCATGTCAATATACACAACACATTAATAATAAGATGAGATTATTTGGTTCCTGACCTTGAACCACTTGTGAGGGGAGAATATACTCTCGTATACAACGTATATCAAACTGATATATATAACTTTGTTCTCATAAGAAACAGTTTAGCTATTAAGTGGAAGCACTCAATAATTATCTTGCTAAACCAACTTTGATATAAACCAACTTATCAAGATGAACTGTCTTGAGTAGAGAATCTGGAAATTATGCTCGAAGTTAGATTACTGAGCGATTTACCTCGCAAGCACCGGCCAGGCTGCGGGTTAATAACAATTGCGCATGTAACCATATCATAGATGCATCATATGTGGTATACATGGCAGGTGAATGGGCCCATATTCACCTTTGATATTTCCAGAATTTATGGGCTTCAACCTGAACTCTTTAGTTGGTCAGTTCATTAATGAGAACAAGTGATACAAGAGAATTCGTAAAGAACTTTCTAGTTCTTTGATATTCACCTATGTGAATTTGCACATCATACTTAAAATGAGATGGCTAACACGAATGCCAACTGAGTAAATTATCAATATTGGTAAACTTCAAATTTACACCATGACATGTGCACTTATCAATAAACTTCAGGTTTATTATGACATGGGTTTTATACCAATAGATATCCACTTTATTGTGGCATTCTTTCGTTTGTGTAGTACAAACTGGAGAACAAAGCGGGTAGCTTTTCATATGCAAATTACCCCGCTACAAGTTGTAGTAATAGGAGATACCAAAGCCTTCCTTTATTTATAGTCTCTATATAATCAATCGCTTTCGCGTGTACTTTGGAAACCGAATAAGTTTCTTTGAGACTTACTACAGCACAATACTCAATTGTGTTTCTCCAACATAGTAATAATTGGCTCTTCTAGAGCTCTCAATTAATTTTGTACTACCACAGATTCATCAACATTCATGTGGTGAATATCTTTCTTAAAGAGAAAGTTATACCATTATGGTCATGTCAAACTTATATGCAAGATATGTTTCTTGCATTATCGTTGTTCTTTAATAGTCATATTTCCAAATACTTTGGCGTACAATAGGTACGTGACCAACGATCATTCATGCCATATATCATCTCAAACCTCCTTCTAGGGGTGAGTGTGGTATCATCTCAAACCTCCATCTAGGGGTGAGTGTGGTATATTTAATACCAATTTCATCTTCATATTCTTCCAATAATGAATATGTATTCGTGGATCAGATGTTGTCACATTCACTTCGGGGATATGTGATTTTGTTATCCTTTTCAAATCTATAAATGCGTCAGGCATTTGATTTGCTATTCTCTGCAAATGGATAATCTTTTGTGCCTCTTTCTCACAAATAGAGGTGTGTGGATCAAGATGAGATAATGATGCATTTTTCCACAAAATTTCCCGTTTGGTTTCACCAACTTCTCCCCCTAATTTTGGGAAAAGTGTCTCATCAAATCGACAGTCTGCAAATCGTGCAGTAAACAAGTCGCCTGTCAATGTTTCGAGGTAGCGAATGATGGAGGGCGATTCAAACCCAACATATATTCCTAACCTTCTTTGCAGACCCATTTTGGTGCAGGATGGCGGTGCTAAAGGCACATATACTGCGCATCCAAAAATTCTTAAATGGGATATATTGGGTCCATGACCCAAAACCAATTGCAACGGGGAATATTTGTGTCAATTCGTCAGTTAGAGACGAACTAGCATTGATGTATGCAAAATGGCGTGACCCCAAACCGAAGTGGGCAGCCGACAAACTAAAATGCTGCATGCAAAATGGCGTGAACCCAAACCAAAGTGGGCAGCCGACAAACTAGCATTGCTGCATGCAAAATGGCGTGAACCCAAACCAAAGTGGGCAGCCGACAAACTAGCATTGCTGCATGCAAAATGGCGTGAACCCAAACCGAAATGGGCAGCCTCGTTTTCATGAAGAATTCAAGATTATTCTCATCTATTGTCTCAATATGATATCCATTTTGAATGATATCTTTAAAACTCAACAAGTTCTTCTTAGACTTGGAGGAGAATATTGCATTCTCTAAAATGGATTCTCAAAACTCAACAAGTTCCTTTTAAACTTGGAGGAGAACATTGATATCATTAAAACTCAACAAGTTCTTCTTAGACTTGGAGGAGAATATTGCATTCTCTAAGCTAAACGTCATGCCTTTGGGCAGTTACAGTTGCTCTTCCGGAGCCTTCAATCAATTTAATTCCCATGGTTTGATATACAAAAGAAAATATACGAACATGAGAATAAACAACTTCAATTCGTTTGTGTCACATAATATTTTCAAAATCTGCTGCTAACAGTTGACTAACAAAATCAGATATGTTATCCACAATTGATTACTTTGCAGTTTGAAAATTTTCAGCGTTTTTCATAAGACAATCGATTATTAAACACACACAATCGATTGTTTGAATATAGACAATCGATTGTTAAACACACACAATCGATTATTTGTTATTTTTGAAAAACTTCAGATCACTGTCTTAAGACAATCGATTGTTATGCATAGACAATCGATTGTTGGCTATTTTTGAAAAATTCCAGAGCACTGTTTCAAGACAATCGATTGTTAGACAAAGACAATCGATTGTGGATAATTTTTGAAAAATTCCAGACCTCACTGTTTCAAGACAATCGATTGTTAGTCAACGACAATCGATTGTTGATCAATTGTTTTTCAACTTTAATGCGAAAATAGTTGATAATCGACTAGTTTTTCAGGCTAGTCGATTACCCCCACTGGAAAATAAAAGTTTTATTGATATTTGAGCATATTGAAGATATTCTAAAGAACTACTGCTAACATTGCATCATGAACTAACTAATACGAGCTAATAGTAATGACTATTAGTTTATTCACTAACTAATACAAATAAGTAGAACAAAATCAAATAACTCCATCTTCTTTCATCACGGATCCATCGCCGATTAGGTGGTCTATTTTCCCATCGGGTTGCTCAAAGAAGTCTGCCACATCCAGGTGGGTGATGTCCTCATCGTCATCATAGACAAAATTTGTTTCAGGGCCTTTTCTCTTTCGAGATGCTTGATAAAGGTCAACCAAGTGTCTTGGTATACGGCAAATCTTTGACCAGTGCCCTTTCCCACCGCAACGATAACATATCGTTTCTGAACCATTTTCCTTAGGATCTTCATGACCCCGTTTCTGCTTTCGGTGGTTATCTCTCTTCGGGGGGTGACGGACTTCATTGGAATTTCTTCCTTGTCTACGTCCCTGGCTATGACCCCGTTTACGACCATGACCATGGTCCTTTTCATGTTTGGCATAATGAGAGTGCACCTTATCTGCTTCAGGCAGTGGTGTAGACCCAGTGGGTCGATTTTCATGATTTCTCATGAGCAGGTCATTATTTCGCTCAGCCACTAGTAGAAGAGAAATCAGTTTAGAGTACTTTGTTAAGCCTTTCTCTCTGTACTGTTGTTGCAGTACTATATTGGAGGCATGAAACGTTGTAAACGTTTTCTCAAGCATATCATAATCGGAGATATTATCCCCGCATAGCTTCAATTTAGAAGTAATTCTGAACATAGCAGAATTATATTCAGAAACGGACTTAAAGTCCTGGAGCCTCAGATGAGCCCAATCATATCGTGCTTGTGGCAGAGTGACCAACTTCAGGTTGTCATATCTCTCCTTTAAGCCGTTCCACAAGACGAGTGGATCCTTGACGGTGAGATATTCAATCTTCAAACCTTCATCAAGGTGGTGGCGCAAGAAAATCAAGGCCTTCGCACATTCTTGGGTGGATGCTTTTTCTTTATCTTTGATGGTGTCTCCGAGACCCATAGCATCTAAGTGGATTTCAGCATCCAACACCCATGTCATATAGTTCTTGCCCGAAATTTCAAGGGCAACGAACTTTCTTTTCGTAATGTCAGACATAATCGAAAATTAAATTAGGAAGAGGGAAATACATTAGATTTCTCGAGAATGGTTCTTGAGACGGTAGAGTCTCGTGCTGATAACGTGTTATGAAATAATATAAAAGACAAGAACAATAACTCAAGAACAAGAGCAAATAGAGAGAGAATAGGGAGAGAGAGAAGTATTCTTATTAATACTTGGGGTGTTTGAGGAGAATGACTTAGCTTCAAGCTAAAACTCTTAGACATTCACTCTAAATAGACTTCTATTTTATAACAAATATTTTTTTATTATGACGTAAAGTTAAGTTATTTGCTTGTAATTCTTTCTAAATATTTTCACTCATTCTATCCAAAATCTGCGTTACGCAACAGAAATGTGAAGTTTATTTTTAAATGAAATTTCGTCGTTTTAAAGGCGTTCATCAATCATCACTAAGGCTTTTCTAGTTTCTCCTTATTCATTGTTCCGTTTCCTATTTGGCAGAGTATAAATTTAACGGAGCTAATAACGGAGTATTTTTGGGAAGTAAGTAGAAAGCAAAAGGTGTACATATGGCGATCGGATTCTGTCCTCAAACACGAAAACTCAGACGGTTGGGCGTGTGCATCTTCAATTTACAGGCCCCGCAGTCAAAGGTCGCGAAAAGCAAAGCACAAGTATGTGTAAGTGGTTGGAACTTCAGTATGATCTGTGTTTTGCTCAAAAAGATCTATGCACTTTACAAGCTAGAAAAAATAATTAAAAAGATATAGTGTACATCATAATCAAGAATAATAAGCCCTAGAAATAGTTACAATATTAGGATCGTCGCAGATCCTTGAAATAAACAAGATAATAGAGAGTTGTTGATGTTAGTAAGAGACAAAAGATTGTAAAGATGTTTGCTTGATGATAGTAGAGAGAGAGTTAGTATATAAAATAGATCTGCCCTAATCCTTTCTCGAAACACCCGCAGAAATAAAATACAAGGGTTGGTGGATTTTAGTACGGTAGTAGCTTGGCTCAAACGGTATCGTTCCTTCGTTTAATAGACCAGGACGTCCTTGGTCGAGTCGTCCTCATCTGATTACCAAGGCTCTGAGGGCGGCCTCGATGAATGGGGTATGCTCACTTGGACGGCGGCGGGGCAAACAACATTTTGCCTCATACAATCTGTTGGTTCTCATAGGTAGGCGTTTAAATTTGATTAAAGGCTACTTAAATTTCGCTCTGTCTGCAAATCCTGGAGATCTATGGCTACCAAAGAACAATTTTAATAGTGACTTGGCTAGAGTTCCATGGCTGATGTTAGCCGACATCAGCCATGGAACTCTAATAGGATGAAGATGGTGAAGGCAATTCATGTCGACAATTCTTCAGCCTCTGTAATGGCATGATTTTGAAAAGAATATCGGAAACTAGAGGAAAGCGGTGCAATTGATGTTGTTTATTATAATGGTCAGTCTGTGCAATTGATCGATTGGGCCGTGTAGTGGTACGTTTGCAATGTTGCTGGTCAACAAGTAGCAAAGCTACCATCCTATCGACATTTTGACTGGCATTACATTGTAGAATCACTTAGAGTCACTGTTTATAGTTGTGAGACAAGTTGAAAAGGTACATTACTTAAGCCTAAACTAGGGAGTACATACGCATCCAAGATCATCATGATGAGGAGCTACTGAATAATACTGGGGTCGATAGTGAGTCAATTTATGCTTACTTGAGCCGAGGGTCTATCTGAGACAGCCTCTCTACCTGCGCAAGGTAGGATAAGACTGCATACATACTACCCTCCCAAGACCCCACTTCTGAGATTATACTGGGTATGTTTGTTAAAAATTAGTGCATCTTACATGTTTTATTTACTCTTTTACTTATGTTTACTAAGTCAAATAATTCAGTTCCTACTTTATAGGAATAGTATCAACTTAGTTGTTAATGGATAGGATTCCTTGCTAGTTAGAATCTTTTAGGAGTTGAATGTTAGTGGTTCAGTCTTATTTATATGCTTTGCATATCCTGATTTACAGAGTTCCAGTGAAATCAATAACATTCTTCAGCGTTTTATTTCTCCTACAATTTCTTTGACTGCAATTTCTTCTTTCCTCTGTTGTTTTTTGTTTTATGGTATTGGAGCCAGGTTGTTGAACTCTAGTTGTTCTTTCTTTCTTCTTGCCTATCAAGTTCGCTTTGTTTTGTTGGAGGAGATCGAAAGTTGTAGAGGAGAAACTGTTTGTGCAGTATGGAATTGGCAAATGGGGGAAGCAGTTCGAATGCACAGTTTGGTGTTGAAAAGCTTGTAGGGACAAACTACAATTACTGGAGAATGTGTATGGATACTTACCTTCAAGGTCAAGACTTGTGGGATCTTATTGTTTGTGCTTCAGACATTCCAGCAAATACTCCGGAAAATGCAGAACCACGAAGGAAATGGAAGATCAAATGTGGTAAACCTCTCTTTGCTTTAAGAACTTCAATTGGAAAAGAATTCATCGATCATGTACGTGATGTTAGTTCACAAAAGAAGTCTGGGAGACACTTGAGAGATTGTTTTCTCAAAAGAATACAGCTAGGTTACAGCTGTTGGAAAATGAATTGGCAATGCTAACACAGGGAGGCATATCTATTTCTGAATATTTCGTACGAGTTAACAACATTTGTGCTGAAATTTCGGAATTAGATCCGGATGAGAAGATCGGCGAAGCAAAAACGCAACGATTTCTTATTCGAGGATTGAAGAAGGAGTACAATCCTTCGTCACCTCCATTCAAGGTTGGTCAAAGCAACCTTCCGTTGAAGAATTAGAAAATTTGCTTTCCAACCAAGAGGTTTTAGCAAAGCAAATGGCAAAAAGTTTTGAATTCGATGTCGTTCTCTTCTCAAAGGACAAGATAAAAAGAAAAACACATTAGCAGGAAACAAGAACAATGAGAAAGGCTCAAACAGTGGAAAAGCTACTGATGACAACTTTGAAAATAGAAGGTGCCATAGATGTGGTGAAATTGGACACATCAAGAAAAACTGTAGAGTGAAGATCTCAAAGGCAAATGTTGCCACTGAAAATGAAGGAAACGAGCAACTCAAATGGGAGCAATGCTTCATCGTTGAAGTAGTTGAAGGAAGGAACGACGGTGCCGTGCCAGCTCAAGTTCTTTACAGCCACGATAGCTGAAGACAAGAGTGGATCATTGATTCTGGTTGCTCTCAATCATGTAACCGGCAATGATTCACTACTTTCACAGCTACGTCAACATAATGGAGAACGAGTTATTGTTACAGCTTATAACTCGGTACATCCAGTAGCTAAAGAAGGAGTTTTGAAGATTGGCGTTGGAGACACACATGCTATCAAGTTCTACGTCTTTCATGTTCCAGGTTTGAAGAGAAATTTAGTTTCAGTCTCCCAAATTACCAATTTTGGAAAATATGTTTTGTTCGGTCCAAATGATGTAAAGGTTCTTGATACAACAACAACAACACAACCCAGTATAATTCCACTTAGTGGGGTCTAGGGAGGGTAGTGTGTACGCAGACCTTACCCCTACACTTGGGTAGAGAGGCTGTTTCCAAATAGACCCCCGGCATCCTTCCCTCCAAGAACTTCCCACCTTGCTCTTGGGGAGACTCGAACTCACAACCTCTCGGTTGGAAGTGGGGGTTGCTTACCATCAGCGCAACCTCTCGGAGGTAAAGGTTCTTGATAACATAAAGAATATAGCTGCTGATGTTATTCTTGCTAGTAAAAAGAAAGGTTACTTATTTGTCATGGCAGTAGAGGAAGCCTATGTGAAGAAGACAAGTCAAACAGATAGTCCAGCAATTTGGCATACTCGACTGCGACACTTAGGCTACCAATTGTTGCAGCAAATTTCTTCGAAGAAAATGGTGGATAGGCTTCGAACAATGATGAAATCTCAACTTCAAATACCTCAATTTCAGATGATGGTGAATAATAAACTCCTAGGAGATCAACAAGGAGAAACAACAGCCAAGTTACCTAGAAGACTATGAGGTACAACTGAATAATTGCTCAATTAATTCATACTTTTTTATAGGAGGATCGGATGAAGAACCAACAAGCTTTGACGAAGCCAAAGGTCACCAAAGTGGGAAGAAGCTATGCAAGAAGAAATTGATGCATTGAACAAAAACAAGACATGGGAGTTGATGTCGAAGTCAGAGAATTGCGAGCTTATCACTTTGCAAATGGGTTTACGGATTGAAGAAAAACTCAAATGGGGTCATTGATAAGTACAAAACTCGTCTTATTGCACACGATTTTTCTCAAAGTTATGGGCTAGATTATAAGGAGACTTTCAGTCCAGTTGCAAAAATGGTAACAATAAGAACCATTTTCTCTGTTGCAGCATCTATGAATTGGAAGTTGTGACAACTTGATATGAAGAACGCTTTTCTTTACGGAGAATTGGATCCTGATGTTTTGATGGAACAACCTAAAGGTTATGTCTCTACGCAATATCCTCATCATGTTTGCCAGTTAATGAAGGCATTGTATGGTCTTAAACAAGCACCACATGCTTGGTATGATAAAGTTGCTCAATTCTTTATCTTTTGTGGCTTTAAAGTTTCTGATGCAGATTCTAGTTTGCTTATTTAAATAGAATCAAATATGCACTTGATGGTCTTATTATATGTGGATGATATGATCATTACTGGAAATAATGACGCTGAGATTTCTAAGTTGAAAAATGAACTCTGTGTTCGATTTGAGATGAAGAATTTGGGAGAAGTTAGCTGTTTTCTTGGTCTTGAAATTGAAAAAAACAGATCAAGGATATTTTGTTTCTCGAAAGGCATATACAAGAAAGTTGCTGCAACGTTTTGGCAATGGGGGAGGCGAAAGAGAAAGCTACTCTAGTGGAGCCACATATCAAATTGATGAAAGATGAAGGAACACTCTTAAAAGATGCTAGAAGTTTTCAGCAGCTTGTTGGTAGTTTAATTTATTTAACTATCTACCTGAGATTGCTTGTTCTTTTTGAATTGTTTCTCAGTTCATGCAATGTCCAAGAAGTCCACACCTAGATGCAGCAAAACGAATTCTTCGTTATGTGAAGGGTTCACTTGATCATGGTCTAATGTATAGAAAACATGAAGAATTAGTATTAAGCCGCTTTACCAATGCGGACTGAGCTGGAGATGTGAATGATAGACATTCAACTTCGGGATATTGTTTCAGCACCGGGTCAACTATGGTATCTTGGTGCAGTAAAAAGCAATCAGTGGTGGCATTGTTTAGCACCGAAGCTGAGTATGTCGCAGCAACTATGGTTGTGCAAGAATGTATGTGGTTGAAAAGATTAATAGGAGAGATGTTGCACAAAGTTGATTATGCTGTTCAACTTAGATGTGATAATGGAAGTGCTATCAAGCTTGCATCGAATCCCATTTTCCATGGTCAGACGAAGCATATTGAGGTTCGTCATCACTACATTTGAGAAAAAGTGCTAGATCAAGAAGTTGTTTTGAAAGGAATTTCTACAAATGAGCAAGTCGCAGATATATTTACAAAGGCTTTGGTAAAGACTAAGTTTGAATATTTTAGAATTGCTTTTGGAGTTATTGATCGTAAGTTTGTACTATGGGGGAGTGTTAAAAATTAGTGCATCTTACATGTTTTATTTACTGTTTTACTTATGTTTACTGAGTCAAATAATTCGGTTCCTATTTTATAGGAATAGTATCACTTAGTTGTCAATTTGGATAGGATTCCTTGCTAGTTGTTAGAGTCTTTTTAGGAGTTGAATGTTAGTGATTCAGTCTTATTTATATGCTTTGCATATCCTGCTGTAAAATCAGAGTTCTATTGAAAGCAATAACATTCTTCAGTGATTTATTTCTCCTACAATTTCTTTGACTGCAATTTCTTCTTTCCTCTATTGTTTTTTGTTTTAATGTTGTTCTTGTTGTAGTGAGTCATCTTATGTGACAACAAAATTTTATGTTTTCAAGCTGGATTTAGCTCCTGGCAAACTGACACAAACCAAGGAATTAGGGGACAAATCTCTTTTTCTAAGTTATAATGCATCTCTCTCGGAACAAGCTTCTCAATTTCCTGGAATCAAGCCAAATCATATTTATTTTACTGATAATGATTGGTCAAAACACCATTTGTACAAAGAAGGTGCCGGCTTGGACATGGGTGTTTTCAACCTAGCAGATGACACCATCGAGCTTCACTATAAGGGTGTTTCCTTCAGTCATTTTTGTCCACCAACTTGGGTCGCATCACCTCTTTATTGATTCATTACTCCATTTACTCTATAATACTAGTCATATTTTTCCATGTCATAAGCATCTTATTGTAATTAGAATTGCTAGTACGTTTTCAAAATCATATATTTGGAGAATGTATCATAATTTCCTTTTCTTTTTGGTTGTTGCACTAAATCCTTCTTCTCCTTGAGCTCCATCAGTTATTAGCTTGAATGTATTGTATATATGCATGAAAAAATGATCATAAAAACGGAGGCCCTAATTTGAGTTGAAACTGATTTGTGGAAAAGAAAGGGATAACAGAAGAGAGGGTTGGAGCAGTTTCCCTGCTGGCACATAATAACAGTTCTCAAAATTGACTGCACTAAGAGATATATAAGCCAATGGATCTAGTATTCATGCTCTGCTGACTATCCTGATCTATTTATACTGTTTGAAGTTGTTGTTATTTTTGTGTAGTAGTAACTTTTAATTGGATAGATTATTGTTTTAACTATGCACAAGTTCCCAGTCAGCTACAATAACAACAACCCACTTCAAACATATTCAACACAAATTGATAATCTGGGTGAGTTCACTTCAAACTAACCCAGGACAAGTATTTTACAATATCTGTCACTCATATAAGCTCCAAAAAAATAAATAATCTAAAATGAAGTGCCATGTAATTCGTCAAGGTAACACTCCAAGAAGACATCCTTTTCTTTGGGTTTTGGTATCTGATCCTTTTATGTTTAATAGGTATTTCAATTAAATGAACATCGTTGATGCATTTACATCCTGCACATAACTTTTTGCCTCTTGCTAGCCATAGAAGCATTTGCTTGGTTAACCAATGCAACGGTAAGCTCGTCAGCCTGCAATTGTCATTTGCAGCTGCGTTGTCAGTCCATTTTGGTTTTAGATTTCTTTGGCAAGTCTGGAGTTTCTTTTCAGGACAACAAATTTTGAGTTTCAAGCTCGATTTAGGTGCTGGAAAATTGACTCGGAGAATAGGACGGTGCTTTTCTTTCGGATCAAATTTCATCTCTGTTAGTCCAGTCCTAGCTTTTCAGTTTCCTGAAATCAAGCCAACTCATAGTTATTCTGCTGTTAGGTTGTTGGGAACATTCCTACATCATGATGAAGGAGAAGGCTTGGGCATGGTGCCATCAATCCTGTCTAAGCACCTACGCAGGTTATCCTCTCTGTACCGAGTTGTAGCTAGTCATTTGCCGTCTCTTATTGTCTACAGATCCATTTGTTATTGTGGTTGGCATGCTATCGCATGATAACTTTGTCAAATAATTGCTCTGTCATTTACCTTTTTTCCCCCTTGTTCTAGGTGAATTTCATCTGTTTGCGTCTAGAAATGTTACTAATATAATTGTTGTTCTTTGACAATAAGAAGCTCATACTAAGAGATTTTGAGGTAATACTTGACTTGTTCTGTCATTTAGACTTCTAAACATGGTGATTTTGGTGGAATGTATTATCTGCTTTGCAGTATTATATTTGCCAGGAAATTCTTCTTTTTCACATAGGTGATTGGTCTAATTTTCTAAGGTTCCACCTTCTGCTGTTTTAAATTAAGACAATATTAAGACAACAACAACTACCCAGTATAGTCCCAAAGGGTGGGGTCTGGGGAAGACAATATTAAGAGACCCTCAAAATTGTGATTAGCTCATAAATTCTCAAGAATATATAAATTGAAGAACTGGGACCTCTATTTGATTAGAACTCTTAAGCCAATGAATATACATCTCGGCTTTTCCATCTTTCATTGTTGGTCTTAGCATTCTTTGCTTCTAGGAGGAGTGCTGAGTACTTTTTAATTCACTAATTGTTGTTGTATTCAATTTGAAAGTGAAACACTGTGGTTATCAATAGATAAATAATACTTAACCGCAACACTCCAGACTTACACTTTTATCTAGGTTTCTATTTTATAACCTATTATGTATGCATTGTGCCCAATTATCTGATCAGTATTTTCCTCCCATAGCCAAAACAAAATTTTCTTTTCAATAATGTTCCTGTTTAGCGCTAGAAATGAAGCCAATAAATTTCTGATGATAGCTCTATTTGCAGGTTCTTATTTGATAAAAGCTGTTCCGGTAACAAATACTACGAATATCAGTATAGCATAGAGGAAAAGGCTCTATATTTTTTGTACAATTATTGCTCTGTCCACCTTGTTATATTTCTTCAACTTTTGATAACCGAAATATTCATGAACATGTGATGGATAAACGTATTTGAGAATCTGGACTAAATGAGTTACTATGATGTGCATTAGATTTCGAAAGGTGATTACTGGCATAATATGCATCTTACATTCATTGATGTTATCCTGTCTTGTTTTATATGTGAAAGTAGTGCATATATGATTTTCTGTTGCGACCAAATATATATGGTTTAGCCAAGTATATGCCTTCGTCCAAACTAGGTTACTTTGTTTTCTCGAATTCTTGAGGTTTTCTTATATGAAGTTAACAACAAACTCACGTTCTAGAAGTTTTTTCTTATCTACTGATTTTATATCCCTTGGATTTTGAACAAGTGAGACGGGAAAAGATATTAGCTTATTCTCCATTCAACATCATACTGATTTGAGGAATCTGTCATTCTTATTAGCCTTCCTAATATGTTACCTGTTTTGTGATATTTGAATACGTTTGCAGCTGCATTGGAATGAAATATTTATTCAATAGTAACCTCCCAGGATACCACATACCCCTGAAAAGTTTATGCATGTCCTTGTGTTTTTGATGCAGTGAGAGGCATTTGAGGAACATGTTTAGGTATAGAATCACAGTAAGAGCCTAAGGTAACAGATTTTCAGAAGCTCTTCTTCTTTTACTAGTTTGAAAATAGGCCTCTCAATCTTCTATAATCCAGTTTCTAGTTTCTGTTCCATAGTTAAAGTTTCTAGTTTCTGTTCCATAGTTAAAGTTTCTATGTTATATCTACTCATTCAACCAAACTCCAAACTTGAGATAATCACTGTAGCTCGTTGATAGAGTTTCTTTTCTAGTAATTTTGTAGAACTTGCATCTTCTCCTATAGTGAAAGATATATTCCAGAAGCAATTGTGGGTTGCTAGGTTTGTATATGTGAGCTCAAAGGAAGGGGTATCTGACCTGTGATGTAATTCGAGGATAGGACTAGAGGAGAATAAACAGAAGGGTTAACTGTGCTTGCTGGAATTTGAGTAATATTAACCTTTTAAAGAGACTTGTGTTTTCTCATAAACAATTTGCCTTATTCGTGGCTCGTGAGGCTGGCGAATTGAGCCTGAATTGTGGTGAATGCCTTTAATCTAACTTTACAATTTAGGTACATCTGCTTATAATCTAACATACTTCAAAAGAAGTGTTACACAAAAACTACTCGATCTCTTCCTGTCTTAGTAATAATTGTGTTTGTGTTTTAAGTGTAAAGTTCCTGAGTGCAAGATTTGTTTCCCAGCAGCGGCTACCTGTTCGCTGGAGATAATAGGCACAAGTAATTTCCTCAATCAGATCTTCCCTTGGCTTCGGCTTGCTGGCAAAATGGATAAAAAAAAAATAGTTAGCAACTCATATTATCCATTAAAAAGAGGTTGGATAATGAATTTTTTAAAAACGGGACAAATATGATATAGAACCGGATAATCAATGGATAACTAATGTATTAAACTTTTACATTTGTAAAGTCTCAAATTGGAGGTCTCTCAAGTTTGGAATACTCCTAGCCCATTTGGATTAGCTGATTTGAAGTAGTTGATAAGTATTAAGTGTTGAAACTAATTTAATAATTAAATATGCAGTTATATATTTGGATACAAGTGCTGAAGTTGATGATAAGTTGCTACAATATTTGATAAAAAAGTGTTGATAAGCTATTTTTCTGTTAAAATGATTTAAACAACCTTAGAATTATTGTTTACACTGGGCGTAATTTGTTTAAAATTTTAGATTCCAGATCGATTCAAATACAAATATTCTATTTGTCATTTTATTTTAAATACAACTATGCTTAGATAAGATAATTTGTATGATAAATATAATTTATTTTATGATACGCATATAATCATAAGTTATAATAATTAATAAATTGATAAAAGTTTCTTAGTAAAAAATAAAAATAGGATAAAATATTTGAAGAGAAACAAACATTGTCTTCATCACCACAACATTAAGAAAATAATACATCAAAAAATTTGATATGTTCTTATTTATTACATATAGTTCAAAGATTACTATACAATCAGATAAATATAAATATTCAAAGGAATAGAGAATTTGGTTATCTTACATTGTCAATGAGAATTGCAGAATTGGAGGGGGAGGGGGGGGGGGGGGGGGTTGAAAAATACTTGAGGCAGTGAGTATCGATGTAGGAGTTTTATTCTAAAAAGGAATATTTTAAAGATAAAAAAGTAAAAATCAAACTTAAAGTGCTTATAAGCTAAAAATTTATAAGCTGGGGGTGACCAGCTTATGATCTCCAACTATTGCTTCTATCTTAAGCTAAGATTATTTTCTCTACCTTATTGATCTAGAATTATAATATCATCTATCTAATCTCTAGGTCAGATTATATTTGATTACGATTTACCCTTATTATCTTTTGATTGTTTTCTAAAGCTTACAAAGCATATCGATAACTTTTGAGCTAAACATACTTGTTCATTCCCCCGTTTTATTCTAAGTTTAGAAACTTTGCAGTCTAACTAATCCGATTCATATTGAGGTCTCATTAATCATAGTTAAGTAATGTATGTGAAAAGGCACATGCTAATTATCTATTTACTTGACGCATATAGACCAGATAAACTTCTTTTTCACTCTGAAAATAAGAAAAACGGGAAGCACGAAGAAGAGAAATTATGAAGATTTGAATCCTGCACTGCTTGAATGAACAATAATGTGGTAACTATACGATAACAACTCTTACTTAGTGGTCGAGTTCAAGTTAAAATATATGCATTTAACCCAGTGCATATTCAATGAGCAGCCAGGGAATATGATACTGTAAAAGCTTTTGACGTTAGGAGTATGATTATAAAATAAAAAGGACTTTTGTTGGCAGGAATAAACAAGATTAGAATCTGCAAAAGTTATGCTTCTCATCTCTCCGTGGTTCAACGAACATGTTTGCCACAAAACAAATTTCACTGAAAAATAAATAGGCTGGCAAAAGTAGGGGTAACTTTATAAGGGTCAAAACAGAAGTTCTCTTTTTACTTAATTTACTAGTATATTATTTACATACAACTATACCTTTTGGATTTCCTTTTTTTCCTTTTTCCAATTCACTAATTGGTAACATTCATATTTACCATAAGCAATTTGCACTTCAGCTTTGACCATGTGGTTTAGCATCAGCAGCGTTATTAATTTTAACAATATTATAATTATTCTCCTACTCTTTGAGCAATTTCTGGGTTAAAATGAAAAAGTTTCTACATCTGGAAAATGCTTTAATTAGCATGCCGAACTGAATTATCTGTCATAAACAGCAGACAGAGGCAAATTGATAAATCCATTGATTCTCTTATCTTTCTGTTATTACGAAGTTCAATGATTCCTTTCTAATTCTTTATTCCAAAATGCTACTTAGTCACTGCTGTTTTTTCAATCTTTATCAAAGCCCAATAAAGTATGACAGCATATTCTTATAATCCCATATACAGTCCACAAACAGCCTTTTTCTGTGTTGCCTATGTACCATTTAGTATATTTAACTCTCTTTTCAGAAATTGAAATAGCTTTTCAACATCCAGCTATATGCACTTTTAATTTACTTAACATCCAATATCCAATCACGTTTCAGTAAAATATTAAACCCTTTTTTAATTTGCTTTACCAAGACATCATACTAGTGTTGACTTCAAATTCAAATTAGGAGTTGTTTAACCAGAAAATAGGAATTTCGGTCAAAATTTATTTTTAGAAGTACTCGGGCTATTGATAATAAAATAAAAAAATACTTTTACAATGGGAAAGGAAAATTAGAACAAGAACTAGCAAATTAATCAGTATAAAGCAATCTAAATAAGTATATTCCAACAATAATCAGTGTGTCCATACAAATGTTATTTCTCTCCCTTTTTTTATAGCTATTTCTAAGTACAACATTTTTTCTCTCTTATAATCGAGTCATAATAAGCAATTAATGACATTCATAAAACTTTATAATTGGCAATCGTAACTGTTCCATGAAGATTATGTGACGTTTCCAATTATTAATGCTCATTAATTGAAGGTGAATGAATATGTACTTTTTGTTGTCTTGGTTCAATCCGTCGGTATCTCTTCAAATTATGAAGAGACCCGGGCGGCGGTTTCTTCTTGTCTCTTAGACGCCTTGCTCGTACCTATTAAGACTCACATCTCTTTAAGTTCTCTCCTCCAGCCGTCACTTTCCTAATAATCCACGTATCTTGCTGCGTCAGCCACATAATTAATTTCAAGTGTAATATTAATTTTCACCAATGCAGATAGTCCCTCCACTTTCCAATTATTCAGCAATTGAATATTTGGAAAGTGGATCTCATTAAAGCGGGAATTTTTGCTGTTGTTTCCCTCATATCATTATACCTTCTTCGGAACAGATGCTTCGTATGTAACTTCTATTTAATGTTTGTGACACGTGGTGTCCTACGATTGGTTCTGCAATTCCTCAGCGCCTTTTAGGGCTTTCTACGGCCGATCAATCACGAAGTTACAGTTTTCATAATGACAGTTCCATCGTTACCTTTTTGTTTGACGATTACTTCCGAATATAGATATATCCTTTGTCTTTTCTTTCACGAAAAAGTTTTCCATATCTTGTCATTCAATACTTTCAACTTCTTCATACAACTATGTCTTCGTCAAACCCCGATCCTCAAAAGGTCCTTATTGCAGATGAACTTCCCCTTGCTCATACCAGAAGTAGGAGAGATGGTAGGCTACGTATTTTAGGGTCAATTTCTATATGAGGTTCTTCTTCTCAACCTAGTTCTACTCATCCACCGTCTTCTAGAACTAGGTCTTTTTCACAGAGGTCTTCTGCTAGAAATAGGGATTCCGGCGAGCCAGTTTTGCGATCCTACGGTTGATGAGATTATCCCTGATGAACTCTTTTTATTCTGATAGAGAATCAATTAGGAATCAAGTCACCTCTATGACCTCTCATGATTGTACTGCTGTTTATCCTTCCCAAATTACCGAGGGCTTGATTTCTATAGTTCGTAGAGATTGTTATTAGAAATTTGATTTTCCAATTCTGGTTCCCAATGAAAACCAAAGAATAACTTCTTTTAAAGATGGATTTTCTTTTGTGTATACATACATCTTTACATTGGGTTTTAGGCCTCCTATTGACCCAATGATCATTGAATTGCCATTTTTTCGATGTGTGTTAGGACAGATTGGCTCTATTGTATGGAGAGTTGTAGCATGTCTTAGGTATTTGGCTAACCTGGCTTAATTACCTTTCAGCTTTTATCATCCGATCCATCTCTACTCTCCCAAATTATTCTGTTATGGGGTTTTTACTCTCGTGGCAAGGGGTAAGGGAGTTTTAGTCTTTCCTGAGGATGATAAAGATCGTGGCTGGTATACCCGATTTGTTGTTTTGCCTACAGGTGGGCTAGTAGGTGAAGAGAACATGCCCTTCCCGAGAAGTGAAACTTTGCATGTAAGTTTCCCTTACAATTTTTACTTTTTCTCTCTTTTTTGTGTAGAGCCCGTACTTCTCGTAACTTTTTTCCTTTTAATTTTCAGCAACCATGGGGAATATTGAGGAGATTTTCAATTTTCGTGGTTGGGTAGAAAAATTATTAACAATTGCTCCCATGGAAGTAAGGTCTTGGAAGTATTTCTCAAATAGATTTGGTTGGAAGGTTAAGACTCACGGTAACTCTCTCTTTCACTTTCTCCATTTCGTTTGTTATTACTTTAGAACTTGTTAACCCTTCTTTTTATCAGGATTTTCCATTCGAGGTGTGAGTGTTGAGTCAATCGCGGCTTCAAGGCTCTCTCTAGCAAGATGCCATGAGATAATTTTGAGTTCTTCATCGAAAAGAAACGCTTATAGACCACATGATTCTGAAGATGAAGAGGAGCGGGATGGAAGCTCATTAGTTTGAAAGCGGTGGGCTATAAGACGCGTCATTTTGAATGACAAAGCTACTCCTCCTCCTCGTCCTATTTCTGTAATCGAGCCATTAGAAGATACTTTAGTGAGTTTTGATGAAGAGACGCCTGCAGCATCTCGTGATCTTACTGAACACCTCTTTTTTCGTGGGTTTGATGATGAAAACTTTGTAGAAAATCATTCTATCAATGATATGTGCGCTTTGGTTGTACTAGCATGATTTTCAGGTATAGGTTTTGATGAATGACAAAGAAAAACTTGTTAAACAATGTTATTGTATGACAAACAATGAAGATGCATTAGCAAACAATCAAGATTGAATGCCGAGAAGCATATTGACGAATGGATTGCATGGAAAAGCCAAGACGAGCTCAAAAGTTCAAGACCGAAGACCCAAGGCATAGGTCGCTAGGTAGAACCACTGTAAGAGCAACGTTTAAGTTATCTCGTCTTTTGGCTCAACATAGGTCATCATTAATATGCATAAAATCATTTTATTAAATCATACATATCATAAACATTTTTAATATACTTCAAACAAAATGATTTTAACGTCTTCATTTTAACCAAAATGGTTTTTGAAGTAAGTTTTCGATTCTGGTATATTCTGGTATACTCCAGCTTTGATTCTGGTATACTCTGGTATATTCCAGCTTTGCTGGAAATTCCGCAAGGCAACATAATCGATTATGTGATTGGAATAATCGATTATTTCACTATCCGTTGCCTTCCCAACGTTCCGTTTTATGAACGTTGAGAAGATAATCGATTATGCAAAGTGGATAATCGATTATCTTGCATAAAATCAGCATAATTGATTGTCAATTAAGCAACGGACATACAACTTCTAACACCTATAAATAGAGGTCTTTTGAGCTGATTAAACACACAACACCTCTCATTGTTCATATACATATTGATATTATTTGGGCATCATTTTAGAGCTTTTGTTGAGCCATTTGAGAGACAACTTTGAGTTGTTCATAGAGCTAATCTTGTATCTCTTTATCTACTCTTTTTAGAGAGTTCTTGTTGTAAAAGAGAAAGGTGTTTGAGAAGACCATATCTTCTCATTGATTGTCGGGTTTGCTAAGTACCCTCAATCTTAGTGTCTGAAGTCTTGTGGTGCGGTATCCACGAGCAAGGTGAAGTCTTGAGGTGCGATATCCTCGAGCAAGTTGAAGTCTTGTGGAGTGTACATCTACGAGCAAGTGTAACGGTCTGTTAGGCACCCGTAAGCTTAACGGAGTTAGTGGAAACTCGAGAGAGTCTCTCGGGGACTGGACTAACCACACGTTGTGGTGAACCAATATAAATTCGGTGTGTTCTTTCCTTACTATTTTAATTACCGCATTTACTTTACTCCTGCAATTTTAATTCCGGAATATTTATCAATATTCTCGTGCCGCACTATTCACCCCCCTCTAGTGACGGGCATAAATCCTAACAATTGGTATCAGAGCCTAACTCTCTGAAAGCCTTAACCGGTTGAGTGAACGATATATATTTTTTGTTGAGAATATTGAACGCAGGAATGATGAGCGAAGGACACTCCACCTATAGGCCTCCACTATTTGACGGAACAAATTACACATATTGGAAAGAGCGGATGAGAATCTTCATCCAATCAAATAACTTTCGCTTGTGGCAAATCATCAAGAACGGTGAACAAATGCCAACAAAGAGAGTTGGGGAAACCACGGTTCCAAAGGAGGAAGATGAATATGATGCCGAGGACGTCAAGAAAGTTGAAAATAACGAAAAGGCCGTCAACTTATTATATTGTGCGGTGAATCCGGATGACTATCGCAAGATTTCTTGCTGCACAACCGCCAAGGAGATGTGGGATAAACTCGAGATCACTTATGAAGGTACGTCTCAAGTCCGAGAATCTAAAGTTGATTTTCTAACACATGAATATGAACTCTTTAAAATGAGGGAGAAAGAACCCATCGGTATTATGTTCGAACGATTCTCAAAAATCGTCAACGATCTTCATGCTCTCGGGAAAGTGTACACGAACAAAGATCTTGTTCGAAAAATCCTACGGAGTCTCACTCCCGAATGGCATTCCAAAGCCAATGCCATCCAAGAGTCGATAGGAATCACGGATGTCACAATTGATGGACTAAGAGGTAACCTCGAAACTTATGAAAGCACAATTCTTAATGAATATTGCCTTCAAAGCCTCATCTTCTAAAAGAGTAGAGGTAAGTGATTCAGAAAGCGATGATGATATTATTTCCAATGATATAATTGAAAAATTTTATAAGTTTATGAAGAAGGAAATAAAGAAGGAAGAACCAAGTCCTTCATGCCAAAATTGTGGAAAACTTGGCCACACCAAATCACATTGTCCAAAACCCAAGGACAAGAAAAAGAAGAAACACCATACGCGCGTGACATGGGATTCGGACAGCTCGGGCGATGAAACTGCCGCACTATGCCTCATGGCCAACGAGGAAGAAGAGGTAAGTAATTCTAACTCTTACTCGTTTGAAGAAATGCAAAATGCCTATGATGAATTATATGGTGAATTTATTAGAGCTTCCAAAACCATAAAAGAATTGAAGAAAACAATTTCTTTGAAAGAAAAAGATTTTGAAAAACAACTTTCTTTGAAAGAAAAAGATTTTGAAAAATTGATTCGTGATAATGAGAAATTAGAAGAAGAAAATAAATTTTTAGAAAATGATAAAATTGATCTTAAAAATAAAATTAAGGAAATGAATGAAGCCTCTTCAATTGATCAAAGTTCCAATTGTTCTTCCTGTAGTTCTTTGAAAATAGAGAACATAGAACTTAGGAACACACTAGAAAAACGTAGTGTTGATGATCCTAAAACAATTGAAGATATTAAGAAGAATATTAGAAAGGATGATAGAAATGAAGTTGGACCACCTAGAAATAATTCTAGGAATTTCACTAGTGAGTCTAAAATTAATCATTTTAGACCACCTAGAAACGACTCTAGGAATTTTGTTAATGAGTCTAGAATGAATAATTCTAGACCACCTAGAAATAACTCTAGGAATCGCAATACGTCTAGGAATAACAACTTTAGATCACCTAGAACATTTTTGGCTCAACCAAGACATATGCACAACCCGAATGTTATATGTCATTATTGCAACCTGGTAGAACACATTGCGCCCGTATGTTTTGCAAAACATAGAGATTTATCTTTTGACTATGATTATTATTTGCCTAATCCCCAAGGACCCAAAAGTGCCTGGGTACCGAAAACCTATTTTTAGGTACGTTTGCAGGTGTGCTTGAAGACTACAATATCGTAGTAGATGCACCAAGCACGAAACCTTATTGCATCGAGGGGGAATTTCGGTTAGTTATCATATTTTTTATAAAAATATAATAGTTGATATGTGTTAACAATTAATATATCTTTGTTAGCAATTGATATTAATTATTTTTGTTTATTCATGTTTTGATAACTTTTATCTTGAATAACAATTGGTATCAATTATTTTTGTTAAAAATAATGATTGATTCATGTTTTGATGAATATTTTTTTTGGTTTGAATAACAGTTGATATATTCTTGAAAAATAAATGATTCATGTTTTTAATACAACTATTGGTTTGTTAAAAATTAACTGTTGATATGTTCTTAAGTAATATGATTTGCGAAAAATAACCGTTATTATGGTTGTTATGTTTTTACTAACATTTAGTATTATTTCATGTTGGTATGATTTTTTAAATATCGTCAATGTATATTCCTCATTGTATTTCCTATTTTATTCTTGACACTAACAATTGGTATACCCAAAAGGGGGAAGTGTCAAAAGGGGAAAGTAGCCTTTGTATACTCTTCTTTTTGCTAATGCCAAAAGGGGGAAGAAATTAGGCGATATGCATCAAATAAGGGGGAATGAATCTACGTTATAGTATGCCTTATTTGAGGGGGAATTATCACTAAAGGGGAATAGTTTGCATGAATTGTATGTTGAGATATAGCATGAATTTAGGGGAATCCGATATGCATATCTACTGTTGTTTGTCATTATCAAAAAGGGGGAAATTGTAGAAAATCATTCTATCCATGATATGTGCGCTTTGGTTGTACTAGCATGATTTTCAGGTATAGGTTTTGATGAATGACAAACAATGAAGTCAACTTGTTAAACAATGTTATTGTATGACAAACAATGAAGATGCATTAGCAAACAATCAAGATTAAATGCCGAGAAGCATATTGATGAATGGATTGCATGGAAAAGCCAAGACGATCTCAAAAGTTCAAGACCGAAGACCCAAGGCATAGGTCGCTAGGTAGAACCAATGTAAGAGCAACGTTTAAGTTATCTCGTCTTTTGGCTCAACATAGGTCATCATTAATATGCATAAAATCATTTTATTAAATCATACATATCATAAACATTTTTAATATACTTCAAACAAAATGATTTTAACGTCTTCATTTTAACCAAAATGGTTTTTGAAGTAAGTTTTCTATTCTGGTATATTCTGGTATACTCCAGCTTTGATTCTGGTATACTCTGGTGTATTCCAGCTTTGCTGGAAATTCCGCAAGGCAACATAATCGATTATGTGATTGGAATAATCGATTATTTCACTATCCGTTGCCTTCCCAACGTTCCGTTTTATGAACATTGAGAAGATAATCGATTATGCAAAGTGGATAATCGATTATCTTGCATAAAATCAGCATAATTGATTGTCAATTAAGCAACGGACATACAACTTCTAACACCTATAAATAGAGGTCTTTTGAGCTGATTAAACACACAACACCTCTAGTTCATATACATATTGATATTATTTGGGCATCATTTTAGAGCTTTTGTTGAGCCATTTGAGAGACAACTTTGAGTTGTTCATAGAGCTAATCTTGTATCTCTTTATCTACTCTTTTTAGAGAGTTCTTGTTGTAATAGAGAAAGGTGTTTGAGAAGACCATATCTTCTCATTGATTGTCGGGTTTGCTAAGTACCCTCAATCTTAGTGTGTGAAGTCTTGTGGTGCGGTTCCACGAGCAAGGTGAAGTCTTGAGGTGCGATATCCTCGAGCAAGTTGAAGTCTTGTAGAGTGTACATCTACGAGCAAGTGTAACGGTTTGTTAGGCACCCGTAAGCTTAACGGAGTTAGTGGAAACTCGAGAGAGTCTCTCGGGGACTGGACTAACCACAAGTTGTGGTGAACCAGTATAAATTCGGTGTGTTCTTTCCTTACTATTTTAATTACCGCATTTACTTTACTCCTGCAATTTTAAGTCCGCAATATTTATCAATATTCTCGTGCCGCACTATTCACCCCCCCTCTAGTGACGGGCATAAATTCTAACAAACTTTGACTTGGTTTCTGAGGAAGCACCTCTTGCCTCTTTTCTTGTGTCTGTTCCAATGGAATCCTATTTGACTACTCCTACCATTGCTATTACTGCTTTGCCCGAAGCTATTTTGACTTCTTCGACAGTTCCTCAAGTGGAAGCGGGACAATGAAGCAATTTATCGTTGAGGTTCTTGCCGATGGTAATATTCTGAAGAAGTAAGGCCAGGCTGACGTGTGACTGAAATCTTTGATAGGTCCGGTTGAGAAGTCAAAACTGGAAAGTCATAGTTCTCTGACTTGGATGAACGACATCGTACAATCATCATTGAAGGTATATATTCCTCCTTTTTATCTTATGTGATTTTTCTTTCATTATGATCTCATCCTTTTCTATTTATGTAGATCAATCTCATCGGTACATAAATGATGGAAAGGGTTTCTCATACGGAGCAGTTGATGCATGACTACCATACTGAGGTAGATAATTGGAAAGAGCAATTCGAGAGTCTTCAACTTGAGATGGAGATTTTAGAGGAGAATAAGTGTACCTTGGAGAAGCAAATAAAAGTTATGGCAACAGAACTAGTAGTTGAGAAAGCCTTTTCCAATCAAGCGAACAAAGACAAGAACTTTCTTGAGTCTTCTTTTGCTGAACAACTTTCTACAGCCACAAAAGAGGTCTGGGGTCTGAAGGACCTGTTAAATGAGAAAATTTTTTATGCTGGTGAGCTTGTTCAAACGCTCACCTGAGATCAAGAAGATCCCCAAGTGTCTTCTGATAGGGTTCAATTTTTGGAGAGTTCATTTTCCCCATTACAGGCTTCTTATGAAGCTGCCTTAGCTGAGAAGGAAAAGCCTAGAAATGAAAATGAACATTGAGAGAGAGATTGCGAAGCTCTTTAGGACAAGTTTGTTGTTGAAGTAAGTTGGGCTATTTTGAATATATGCCATGATCCTCTTATAGAGGTGAGCCGGAAAGGAGTGAGCCGGAAAGGTTTAAACTTGGCTGTTGAGATAGCAAAGATTAAGGAAACAATTGAGAAAATCCAGCAAAGCCAAAGTTTTTCTTCACCCGTGATTGATATTACTGAAGGTGATGAGTCTAATCCTAGTGAAGTGGTTGTTCAACCCTCTTCTGCTTAAGCTGCCCACCCTGGCCCTGATGATACCGTTGTTGGTTATCATTCTGCCCCTCAGTAAAAAAGTTCAATACAATTTGAAGTGTTGTCTTTTTTTGTTGGTGGAGTACTTGGCAGTTTACCCCTTGTCTTATTTTGGGGTGATGTTTGAAAGGTTTTGCCCCTTGTCCGTTTCGGGAATTTTTGTAAAAAATCAGGTTAGAACTAAGTTCATACTTAGTTTTAACCATGGTAATATATAGTTTTTTGACCAACGTTTATGAAACGTTTCTTCCAAATTTCTGTTATACTCTCTTAGTGGTTTGCCCTTGCCTTTTACTTTATAAGTTTGGGACTTTGTTTTTCACTTAACTATAATGTTTGGGTTTTTGCTTTACCCTTTACTATTTTAACTTTTGCACTTAGAAATGCTCTTTGGATTTCATGACTTTGAACAAGCATGAATTATAAAAGAGGGCCCTTTTTTATATACAACACTTAATGAAGAAGACGTCTCAACTTCAGAATGGTGTAATTTCTGAAAGAAGAAATATGAACACACATGTTTCTTTGAGGAAAGTTTTATATCATTCGAACTTTTTAACTAAATAATACTTAAAGGTGCTTGAATATCATCTATAATTCTTTCATAACAGTTTCTTTACAACAAATTTGTAAAAAAAAAAAACTTCAAGGGTGTATCTGGATAACCCATAACTAAATATTGCCTTTAATCTAAACATTCGTAAGAGATTGGAATTTACATCCACGAGTATATTCGTCAGAGGGTTTTGAATCAGACTTGTGTTTTTGGCTCGTGGCTTTGCTCTGAACTTTTGATTTGCTGGGTAGAATTTAGGCTTGACTTGAATTCTAATTGTTACAGTCTTTTTTGTCTTCTTTATATATATATATATATATATATTGTATAGTCCCCCAAGTATTTGAATTTAAAGTATGAGATCTCAAGCATTTGATTATTCCTTCCACGCGGTCCTTTTCCTTAAAATGGAAAACATATGAGACTCGGAGTTATAACTTAGATGCAGACTGCTTAACCCTTTTATTTTTCCATCAGAATAATTGTAAACCTAGATCAGGAATTATGTTTCTTCCGCATGTCTTTCAGGTTTAATTTCATCATTTGGCGTTGGCTAGTTGTTTGCCTATCATCTAAAATCGTCAATATAACTCTAACAGTTCAAAAACAAAAACCGTAATTAAACCTGACCGTGGGTATTTCCTTCCCTAAGAAATAGTACTTCTTCAGATGAACAACATTCCAACTCGAGGGTAGGACCTTGCCATCCATGGTTTCAAGTTCATGTGCACTTTTTTCTTGTGATACCTTGAACCTTGTAAGGTCCTTCCCACTTTGGGCTTAACTTTTCTACATTGGCTATTCTTATGGATTGGAAAACTTTCTTGAGATATAGTCCCCAATCTTGAAGAATCTAAGACGAGCTTTTCGATTTTATTACCGCTGAACAACTTGCTTTTGCGCAGCCATCCTTATCAAAGTTGTTTCTCTCCTTTCTTCAAGAAAATTAAGATTTACCCACATCTTCTCTTCATTTGACTCTTCGGTTGCTTGAACATATCTCATACTCGGATCCCCTATTTCAACTGGAATTAAAGCTTCAACACCGTATACAAGTGAGAATCGTGTCTCTCCCATACTTATTTTTGTTGTTGTTTGGTATGTCCACAAGACTCTTGGTACCACCTCTGGCCACTTGCCTTTTGACTCATCTAGTCTTTTCTTCAAGTTATTAATATTAAATTTATTTGTTAATTCAACTTGTCCATTAGCAATTGGATGATAAGGTGTCGAAGTAATTCTTTTAATTTGCCAACTTTAAAAGAATTATGTGATTTGCGCAACTATGAACTACGGGCCATTATCGTTCATGAACTCTTTTGGAACCCCAAACCGGTATATGATGTTTCGCCAGATGAAGTCTCTGACCTCTTTTTCTCGTACATGTTTGAAGGCAACTACTTCTACCCACTTAGTAAAATAGTCATTTAGGGACACACAATATACATCCCCGACTTTATAAAAGGCCACAATGCAACAACTAGGTGTAATAACTCTGTTGGTCGATGCATGTTGTTATCATACCTTTGGAACTTGTCACATTTGGCCACAAAAATTTCTGCCTCTTCTTCTATTTTTGACCAATAATAGCTGCTATAATTAAAGTTTTTACGAAAGATCTTCCCCCGATGTGATTTTCACAATGTCCCTCATGTATTTCCCTCATCAAGTATTCCATTTGAGAAGGACCAAGACACCTTGCTAGATGGATACCGAACATTTTTCGATATATATTTCCCCGATCGAAACATTAACGAGCAGCATTTCGACGAAGTTCCTGAGCATTTTTATTATCTTCAGGTAGTATTCCATACTGCAAAAAATTGGCAATCTCGTTTCTCCAATCCCAAGATAAATTATTGAAATTTATCTCGTTTTTATCTTGGTCGAGTATTGAATGAAACAAATGTATTACAGAAGCATTCTATGGCTTGTCGTATGGTCTCTCCCGCATGTGGGATCAGGACAATGCCCAAACCTGCTTATTTTACATTTGAAGAGCCATCAGTAAATAAGGTCTAAGTACTTGAATTAGACCCGTTAAATATCTGCAGTTCTTTTTCTGCCTCTGCTACCATCCCTGGGCTAAAATCTGCCACAAAATCTGCTAAAACCTGTGAATATTGCAGTTCTAGGTTGATATGTGATATCCTATTCACTTAGTTGAATAGCCCATTTGACTAACCTACCTGATAACTCTTGTTTATGTAATATATTACATAAGGGGTAGGCAGTCAAACAAATATGGGATGATATTGAAAGTAACACCTTAATTTTTTAGATGCCATAATTAATGCTTGTGCAAGTCTTCTTATATGAGGAAATCGAGTTTAAGTATCCAATAAAGACTTGCTAACATAGTATATTAGAGATTTCTTACCTTGGTCCACTCGAACTAATACGACACTTACCGCCATTTCTGAAACAACAAGGTAGATGAGAAGTTTTTCCCCGTCCTTTGGTTTGGCTAGCAATGGTGGGTTTGACAAGTACACTTTTAAATTTTTGAGTGCTGGTTGATATTCTTCAGACCATTCAAATTGACTTTGCTTTTTCAAGGCTTAAAAGAACTTAAAGCATTTTTTCGATGATTTGGAAATAAATCTTCCCAATGCTGCTATTCTACTTGTCAACCTCTGCACTTTTTTTTTCTCGTAAGTATATCTGGTATTTCTCCAATAGCCTTAATTTTCACAAGATTTAATTCAATGCCACGGTTAGAAACGAGAATCCCAAGAACTTACCTGACGACACGCCAAATGCACATTTCTCAGGATTTAACTTCATACTGAATTTGCGGAGAATCTGAAACTTATCTGACAGGTGTTGGATATGATCACGTGCTTGTTGTATTTTGACTAGCATATTATTTATATAAAGCTCCATGATGTTTCCTAGATGTTCTTGAAACATCTTGGTCTCTAGCCTCTGATACGTGGCACCAGCATTCTTTAAACTGGATGGCATAACTTTATAATAGTAAGTCCCCTTATCTGTAATAAAGGAAGTATTTTCCTCTTCTAGAGGATCCATCTTTATTTGGTTACATCCTGAATAGGCATCTAAAAAACTTAATAGCTTATGTTCTGTTATAGCATTAATTAGTTGATTTATGTGCGGTAATGGAAAAGAATCTTTAGGCCAAGCTTTATTTAAATGAATATAGTCACACAAACTTGCCACTTACCATTCTTTTTGTGCACTACTAATATATTAGCTATCCAATCAGGATATTTTACCTCATGGATATACCCGATTTTTAAGAGCTTTTGTACTTTATCTGAATCACCAAATTCTTGAGGGACCCTTGCTTCGTTTTCTTTTGTTTGACAGGAGGATATATTGAATCTTCATCCAGTTTATGAGTCATTACTTCCGGTGGTATACCTATGATATTTGAAGGAGACCAAGTAAATCAATATGCGTTAGCTTTTAAAATTTCAATTAACTTACTTTTCATCTCAGGGCTGAGGTTGGCTCCAATGTAGACGTTTCTGATATACAACACCACATCTTCCACTTCCTCAATTTTTGTTTTAATGCTTTCATTTTTCTTCTGGTTCTTGAATAGTATCAGGCATTGAGTCTATATTTGTTTGTCCATCTATAGTTGAAGCTTGCGTTTCTAAATCCTCAATTAAACTCTGTAATTGATATTTTTTGTCGCCTTTCGCGCTTGAGTCTGCCACTAAGTTAATGGTTCGAGAAGTCTGTGGATCACCACAGATTTTTCATATTCCCCATTGTGAGGGATGTTAGAAACTACGCTTAACGCTAGGGGGGGGGGGTGAATAGCGTTTTAATGAAATTTAGCGTTTTCTTGCGGAATTTAAATTTTACAGGAAGTAAATAAGTGCAATAAAAATAACTTACACAAGGATATATCCTGGTTGGCCACAACAGTGGTTAGTCCAGTCCCCGAGAGACTCTCTCGAGATTTTCTACTAACTTGTTAAGCTTACGGGTGCTTAACAAACCTTTACAGTTGCTCGGAGATACAATCTCAAAGACTTCACTTGCTCGGAGGTTCCTCACCTCAAAGACTTCACTTACTCGGGGATACAATCCCAAAGACTTCACTTGCTCGGGGATACAATCCCAAAGACTTCACTTGCTCGGGGATACAATCCCAAAGACTTCAACAGAGGAAGCACAAGTTCCTCAACACAAGAGAATCAAATTTCTCTTACAAGTATTTGAAATACTTGAACACTCACTTAACAAAGGTACTCCTTGATGAGTAGATATGAGTAAAATAATACGCTCAAGATCACAACAACTTTGAACAATAATATGGCTCTCAAAAGCTTTATGAAATGAGTAGAAAATGATGAACAATTGAATGAAAGTTTAAAGCAATGTAATGATCAGTTAGTGTATGTTGTTGTGTTTAAAACACTGAGTTGAAGCTGTATTTATAGGTGCAAAACTTGGTCTTACCATTGTCTAATTGCCAATTAAGAATTGCTGAATTTACTCAGTGACAATCGATTGTCATGACCGAACAATCGATTATCTGCCAGTCAGATCAAAAATCAATCCCAGATTTTACGCTTCATAATCGATTACTTACAATCCATAATCGATTACTGGCAAAATTCAAAAACAGATAATCGATTATACCAAATCCATAATCGATTACATTGGCAACGTTCTAAAAATCATTTCCGGATTTTAAGCACAACATCGATTATACAAAATCTATAATCGATTATTTCAGCAACGTTCTAAAAATCATTTCCAGATTTTAAGCAAAACATCGATTATATGAAAACCAATAATCGATTACTTTGAGGTATTTGAAAATCATTTGACAACGGTCAGCTTCAACAATCGATTGTCCTTTGCAACAATCGATTACTTGTTATTTTCTGAAAATCATGAAACTTACTGTCTCAGTGATAATCGATTATCTAAAGACATAATCGATTACTTAATTAAATTTAAAATCACTGGAAGACATTGTCTCAACATAATCGATCACCATTAGTTCATAATCGATTATTTTGAGTATTGAAAAAACTTTACCTCAACAACAATCGATTGGCATTTGATCACAATCGATTATCATGCAGATTTGGAAAAATCTGATGTTCACTGTCTTACTCACAATCGATTACCATTAATTCATAATCGATTGTCATGCAGTCTTGGCTCAGAAACAATCGATTATCATAAGTTCATAATCGATTATTTTAGCCCAGATTTTTGAGGCATGTTTAGAAAACATTTTGTCTAATGTAAATATGCATCATTTGAAATTATTTGATACAGAAATAAGTATGCATGATTTTGGAAAATAGTTTTATGAGAGAAGCCATGTTATGGAGTCAAGTTATAGGATCAAGATCACATTTAAGAATAGCTCAATAATAACAATTAAAAACAACGTCTTGAGCTTCAATCTCAATATTTGTGCTCTTGTACTTGAACTCCGTCATATATCAATTTGTGCTTTGTTTGTCATTCATCAAAACCTACAAAAGAATACACGTTTAGTATATCGCATTGAGAACGTGTTTCCAACAATTTCCCCCTTTTTGATAATGGCAAACATTAAGCGGGATATGCCATTTTGACAAATAATATTGACGATTCAAGACAAGTAACAAGTATGCATATTTGTTCTTGTTCCCCCTCAGTTTAAGAATTCCCCCTCAATTTAAGCTTATAAGCAATTAAGCAATTTAGAGGTGGTGCATACCCGTTATCCCGTTATCTTCCCCCTTTTGCCATTAGCAAAAAAATAGTAAGGAAAGATACACAAAGACGAAATAAAACAAAGTTTATTTATTGAAAATTAAAGGGGTACATCAGAGGGACATCCAACAATACAATTTAAAACAAAAAAAAATACAATATCAATTATCTCCGTCACGATCCGCCTCGTCATTCGGCGCAGCTTCAAAGGGAACGAGACCCGCATAGGGATAATGGACATGGTCAAAATAACCATGGATCTCGTGTGTCAACTGAGAGAGCTGGTCGGATATAGTTTGGAGAGTGGGCTCCTGAGATGGACGAGCACGACGGGCAGGACGGGTAGGAGGAGGAGCTGGAGCATGATCACCATCATGATGGAAGGATGATTCCGAGATTTCCCAGATTTTGGTACTCCTTTTGAGAGGACCATTTTCAGTGACAAATCCGAATGCTTCAAGAAAATTCATGATGAGGAGAGAATAAGGAAGGGGCATGTTATCGGCGACGGCATCGAGCATGTGCATTTTAATGAGCCGACACCAATTGATCTTGGCTCCAGTGACAATGGCATGTAAGAGCTTGGAGTCCTCTTGGGATATGGTGGTATGATTGTGCCTACGAGGTCTTAGGACACGGGTGATGAAGTAGAGGAGAAATCGATAATTTGGGTCCATGCCCGAGATGGTAGGATGACGAGAAGAAGCTTGATCATAAGAGATTCCGGCTTGGCGGAAAAAAGTGGATTCATCAAAGAGAGAGCCGGCCTCATTAATATACCGGATAAGATCTTCACCATCGTTTGGAATGCGGGCGATGGTGTGAAGGTTCTCGTCAGAGAGGAGAATGTGAATGCCATTGATGGAGGTGACCACCTCACCATCTTCATCTTTGTGAAGATTTGAATAGAATGCTTCAACTAAGGTTGTGTTAATATGAGGATGGGTAAGGAGCAAGAAATCATAGAGTTGACACTCTTTGAGCATGTTGGCGGCAGGGGCGAAAGGTTCAAGGAGCTTGCTTGTTGAGAAGCGAGGAGGAAGAATAAATCGCTTCTCAAACTTGGAGAGAAACCTAGAAAGTTCAGCTTGAGTTTCGAAGAACAAAACGGACCCGTCTTCATATGGGAAGTTTAGAGGAGGAGGGACTGTTGAGGCTGAGGCACCTTGCCTGGAACGAGAACGTTTGGAGGAGCGTCCAGACATATTGGAAAATTTTTACTGCTGAATTTTTGAGACTAAGATGCAAGGAATTGACCTTTGATTTTTAGAAATGGTGCTTGAGTGAGTGAGAATGATCCTATATGAGGGCTATTTATAGGAGAAGGAGTGATCAGCCATTTACTAAAGATACCTGCTGAAAATTGAAAGTTGGAACAGTCAAAAACGGTAAGAAATAAATTTACTGACCGTTAGATAATCGATTATTTGGCAGAGATAATCGATTGTATTTACTGTTGGATTGAATTTTGAAACTGACAAATCGATTTAAGAGACAAACGGTAAAAAAATTTGAATGAGATAATCGATTATCAACACAAAATAATCGATTATGGAGCATTTATGTCCTGACAGCAATCGATGTTGGAGCCAAACGGTAACAAAGTTTAAACAAGAAATAATCGATTGTCAATATTGGTAATCGATTATTATTGAAATATGGTTGATACAGAGAACTCGGAGAATTTCTGAATATGACAACTAATCGATTATAGGAAGAAATAATCGATTGTCTGGAAAAGTATTGCTGAATGACTGAGACGGAAATCGATTATGCAATATAAGGAGTTAACAAATTAAACACATTTGCATAATAAAACTAATCAGTCGAAACAATCGATTATTGATACTGATAATCGATGTACTGCACAGTAGATAATCGATTATTTTCTTGGGATAATCGATTGCGGTGTGCTAAGACTTCATAATTTATCTTATCTTTGGGGAAGTACCTGCAAAATGGAATTAGACGTCTCCGACGCTCAAGTCAGTAATTTATAGTGACGTGAATAAATTACACTAGTGTTATCAAGTGATATCGTGAACTCTTAAGAATTGTGTCCTAGAGTGTTCTTAAGAGAGTTTCGGGTACTTACCTTTCCTCCGACGTCGCCAATTACCTGATCAAGAGGGTGATCTTTGATCGTCCTTCATTCATTTTGTTCTTTTGTTTCACTCCCCAAATGTGAAGCTTCTTCAGTTGATTGTTCCACAATTTCATCATTGATTTCCTTCGATGCCTTTTCTTGTATTTTGTTTTTCAAATTGCTTAAAATATCAACCGATCTGAATATGATTGTTTCCAAATATGACGCTTCCTCCTTCTTTGTGCTCTAGTTGAAGGGATTTAGATTCATCTCCCGTCATGTGTTTGGAGCATCCACTATCAAGGTACCATAGTACGCTTGATCCCTTCAAGCACACCTACAAGACAAGTTAATTTTCTTTGGGTACCCATGCCATCTTGGGTCCTTGAGGGTTAGGCATATTGTAATAATATGTTTGAGTAGCATGTCTATGACGAGTAAAACATGCGGGAGCAATATGACCAATGCGTCTACAATAATGACATGTCACATTCGAATTATGCATTCGTCTAGGTTCATAGTAGCTAGATGAATGAAGGTTGCTTACCTTATTTTGAACGCTATCATTTCTCCTACTTTGATCTCTAGGATGGGTAGTGTTTCTAGAGTGATGATATCTAGGTTGAGGACCATTTTGGAGTCTTCTAGGAGGTTCACAATTTTGCCTAAAATATGCATCATGTCTATGGTGACTATTTCTAGGCGGAGGGTCATTTCTTGGTCTAGCATGCAAATTTGTTCTAGGATAGCTATTTCTAGGATACACATTTTTGTTGTTGTTCCTAGGTTGAGCTCTAGGTTTTTGAGGTTTAGCATCAACCTTTTCTTCATTTTTAAAACCTATTCCGTGCTTAGTTGATTTTAGGTTATCAAGAACAACATTCAAGTTTTTATGCGAGGAATTAAACTTATCTAGTGTGCCTTTAAGTCTACCTACTTCATTCTTAAGGATCACACAAGAAACACAACCTTTAGTAGAACTTTCAGGTTTGTCGGCACTTCTCTTTCCATAAAACTTGTTTTGTTCGTGTAGCTTCTCATTTTCCAAAACAAGTTTTTCTAATTCCTTTTCTTTTAAAGAAATCTGTTTTTGAAAATCCGTTTCTTTTAGAGAAGCGTTTTCTCTTAAGCTAGTGACAGTTTTTGAAGCCTTTAAAAATTCAGTATATAACTCATCAAAAGCATTACGCATTTCATCAAGTGAAAAATTTTCAGACGAAATTTGACGTACCTCATTTTGGTTGTCTTCTTGTACCATGAGACAAAGGTTTGCAGCTTCGTCGTTTTCTTCTTCACTTGATTCATCTCCGGAGTCGCCTCCCCACGAGATATATGCCCGTTGCTTTTTAAAGGATTTCTTCTCCTTTTTGATGTTTGGGCAATTTGTTTTGATGTGTCCAATTTCTCCACATTCATAGCATTTTATTTGCTCACCTTGTTTTTTCCCTTTGCGCTCATATTCCTTGCGCATAAACTTTTGGAATCTTTTAATGACTAATCCAAACTCGTTGTCTTCTTCCTCTTCAATCTTTGGTTGGCTTGTGCTTGCTTTTAGAGCAATCTTTTGCCTTCTTTGATCATCAACAAACGGGTTAAGAATAGTAGATTCATAGGTTTTAAGATTACCTCTTAGTGCGTCGATGGTGACGTTTGAGACTCCAATTGATTCTTGGATAGCATCGGCTTTGGATCGCCATGCCGGTGTGAGGCTTCTAAGAACTTTTCGAACAAGTTCTCTATCCGTGAACGTCTTCTTGAGGACGTGTAGATCATTTACTATTGTTGAGAAGCGCTCAAACATCTCATCTACTTTTTCTCCTTCCTTCATATGAAACAATTCGTAAGCATGAGTAAGAAAATCAACTTTTGCTTCTCTTACCTGGTCAGTCCCTTCATAAGTGACTTCTAATTTGTCCCACATTTCTTTTGCTGTTTTGCAACATGAAAGTTTCCTGTAATCGTTAGCGTTAATAGCACAATACAATAAATTTACAGCTTTATAATTATTTTGAATCATTCTATTGTCCTCTGTGGTGTACTCCTCTTCGGATTTGGGAATCCATTCGCTTTCCACTTTTTTGACTGGAATTTCATTTCCCTTTGTGTAGACCTTCCAAAGGTAGGGACAATTTGACCGAATGAAGATTTCCATCCTCTCCTTCCAGTATGAGTAATTTGTGCCATTGAATAGAGGTGGTCGTGTAGGGCATTGTCCTTCTTCAATTCCTGCAAAAGAATCTAGAGTAGAAGCCATGGATGGTTCTCTCAAACTGTTAAGTTTTTCAGAGAGTTGGGCTCTGATACCAATTGTTAGAAACTACGCTTAACGCTAGAGGGGGGGGGGTGAATAGCGTTTTAATGAAATTTAGCGTTTTCTTGCGGAATTTAAATTTTACAGGAAGTAAATAAGTGCAATAAAAATAACTTACACAAGGATATATCCTGGTTGGCCACAACAGTGGTTAGTCCAGTCCCCGAGAGACTCTCTCGAGATTTTCTACTAACTTGTTAAGCTTACGGGTGCTTAACAAACCTTTACAGTTGCTCGGAGATACAATCTCAAAGACTTCACTTGCTCGGAGGTTCCTCACCTCAAAGACTTCACTTGCTCGGGGATACAATCCCAAAGACTTCACTTGCTCGGGGATACAATCCCAAAGACTTCACTTGCTCGGGGATACAATCCCAAAGACTTCAACAGAGGAAGCACAAGTTCCTCAACACAAGAGAATCAAATTTCTCTTACAAGTATTTGAAATACTTGAACACTCACTTAACAAAGGTACTCCTTGATGAGTAGATATGAGTAAAATAATACGCTCAAGATCACAACAACTTTGAACAATAATATGGCTCTCAAAAGCTTTATGAAATGAGTAGAAAATGATGAACAATTGAATGAAAGCTTAAAGCAATGTAATGATCAGTTAGTGTATGTTGTTGTGTTTAAAACACTGAGTTGAAGCTGTATTTATAGGTGCAAAACTTGGTCTTACCGTTGTCTAATTGCCAATTAAGAATTGCTGAATTTACTCAGTGACAATCGATTGTCATGACCGAACAATCGATTATCTGCCAGTCAGATCAAAAATCAATCCCAGATTTTACGCTTCATAATCGATTACTTACAATCCATAATCGATTACTGGCAAAATTCAAAAACAGATAATCGATTATACCAAATCCATAATCGATTACATTGGCAACGTTCTAAAAATCATTTCCGGATTTTAAGCACAACATCGATTATACAAAATCTATAATCGATTACTTCAGCAACGTTCTAAAAATCATTTCCAGATTTTAAGCAAAACATCGATTATATGAAAACCAATAATCGATTACTTTGAGGTATTTGAAAATCATTTGACAACGGTCAGCTTCAACAATCGATTGTCCTTTGCAACAATCGATTACTTGTTATTTTCTGAAAATCATGAAACTTACTGTCTCAGTGATAATCGATTATCTAAAGACATAATCGATTACTTAATTAAATTTAAAATCACTGGAAGACATTGTCTCAACATAATCGATCACCATTAGTTCATAATCGATTATTTTGAGTATTGAAAAAACTTTACCTCAACAACAATCGATTGGCATTTGATCACAATCGATTATCATGCAGATTTGGAAAAACCTGATGTTCACTGTCTTACTCACAATCGATTACCATTAATTCATAATCGATTGTCATGCAGTCTTGGCTCAGAAACAATCGATTATCATAAGTTCATAATCGATTATTTTAGCCCAGATTTTTGAGGCATGTTTAGAAAACATTTTGTCTAATGTAAATATGCATCATTTGAAATTATTTGATACAGAAATAAGTATGCATGATTTTGGAAAATAGTTTTATGAGAGAAGCCATGTTATGGAGTCAAGTTATAGGATCAAGATCACATTTAAGAATAGCTCAATAATAACAATTAAAAACAACGTCTTGAGCTTCAATCTCAACATTTGTGCTCTTGTACTTGAACTCCGTCATATATTAATTTGTGCTTTGTTTGTCATTCATCAAAACCTACAAAAGAATACACGTTTAGTATATCGCATTGAGAACGTGTTTCCAACAAGGGAAACATGATAACTTGATGTAGGGTAGACGGAACATCCATTTCGTGGATCCACGGTCTGCCGAGAATCATATTTTAGGCCATATCCATTTCTATAACTTGAAATTTGGTATCTTTACTACTCCTTCTGCAAATGTGGTGAGTATTATCTCTCCTTTTGTTACAATGATCGAGTTGTCAAAACCAGACAAGGTCCATGCCTTGGGTATCAACTTATCAATAGCTTGCATCTCGTTTACCACTCTTAACAAAATGATATTTACAGAACTACCTGGATCAAGTAAAACTCGATTTACATTAGTGTCATGTACAAGTAAAAATATTACTAGTGCATTATTGTCTGGGGTCAACATGCTATCTTCATATGCATCATCAAATGTTATACTGTCTTCTTCCAAAACTTGACGAACTTGCTTTCCGTGGGTGACTGTAATTTTTGACTCCTTCTTTGCTGCCGTGTATGTTACACCATTGATCTTCTCCCCTCCACTTATGACATTAACCGTTCTTTTTGGTGATGGAGGTTTCAACAGTTCTTTCTTATTCTTCAAATATGCTTGCTTTCCCTTTTCAATAAACAATTCATTGAAGTAACCTTGTTATAATAGATGCTCTACTTCACCTTATAGTAATCTGCAATCCACATTTTTGTGACCGTGATCATTGTGAAATCTGCACAAAAAATCGGGATTTCTTTTATTTGGGGTTGATCTCATTTCTTTTGGCCGCCGTACCTTATCTCTGATGCTTCTTAATACATCTAACAATTCGTATGTGCTAACATTAAAACTATGGCTGCCAATTTTTACTTTTGAACCTCTATCATTGTCTCGCGTATCTCGCATGTTTCGCTCCTTTCCGAACCTTGATGACGAACCCGATTCTTTGTCCCTTGATCTAGGATCATACCTTGGGTTTTCCTATTTTGAACGTGAATCTCTTCCTACTAGTCCCATATAGGGTTTATACCTATTTTACCGGACTTTTTTTCAGTTTCAGCCTGTCTTGAAATCCAAGACCGAATGATAGCATCTTTTCTATCTGCAGCTTTGTGCTGTATCTATTGTAAACATCATCCCAAGTTGTTACAGGAAATTCTTGTAAGCTTTCTTTGAGTTTCCTCGTGGCTTCCGAGCTTTTTTTTTTCACTCAGATTAATGGCAAAAAGCCATAGCCGCCCAGTTATCGGGTACATGTGGCAACATTATCCTTTCACGTTAGCATTTGTCTACGAATTCCCTAATCATATATGCATCTCCTTGTTTTATTTTAAAAATGTCCTCCATTCTTTTTTTAGCCTTTTGAGCTCCCAAGTGTGCTTTTATAAATGAATCTGCAAGCTCCGTAAAAAAATCAACATAATTTTCAGGTAAAAGATAATACCATGTCAAGGCCCCCTTCGTGAGTCAAATTTTTTGACTAATACTGATTCAATTTCATGCTTGGTCAAGTCGTTGCCCTTTACGCCAGTTGTAAATGCAGTTTCGTGATCCCGTAGATCAGTTGTTCCATCGTACTTTGGGATATCAGGCATCTTAAGTTTTTTTGGAATTGGCAAAGGAGCGGCACTTGGCTTCCGAGGTTGTTGAGAGTATTTCTCCATATCTATTCCCTTGATTACAGGTGGTACACTAGGTATCTTCTCTATGCGATCGTTTTGCTCCTTGAGTTATTTCTGCAAAGTTAGTACTAAATTTTATAAATCAGAATTAACTAGGTTACCTGACCCTCCATCACGAGATTCGTTGGGAGTTCCTCCACCGTTTGAGTTAACGAGTTTCGAGCAGGGATTTTCTATAGTTGTGGTGTTATTTGGAGTTAGAGTTGGTGGCACAGTCGGCAACCTGCTGACAAATGCTTGAAGAGCATTGCTGACCTGTTAGGCGATTAATTGCTTTAATGGTGCATCAATAGCTTGATCGTCCTCATGCTGGTCATTCATATTTGATTCAGATCTGTCAGAAGTCCCCTCTCGAGATTGTTGAGGAGAGTTTTACGGTGAGGGAGCTGGAGTTCCATCACTTTGTTGATTTTGCTGATTCAACTGATGTTGCTGATTTCTTGGTTTTGTAGGTTTTGTTGGTAGTTGTCGTTGACGTTCGACATGATTTTTTGGTAGAAGGATTATTTGGAAAGTAAAATATTATTAGATTCCCGACAATGAAATCATTCTGTTTAACTAGAAAATAGGAATTTCGGTCAAAGTTTATTTTTAGAAGTACTCGGGCTACTGATAATCAAATAAAGGAATATTTTTGCAACGAGAAAGGAAAATTAGAACAAGAAATAGTAGAGTAATCAGTATAAAGTAATGTGAATAAGTATATTCCAGTAATAATTAGTGTGTCCATACAAATAAATATTTCTCATCCTTTTATAGTTATTTCTAAGTACAACGTTTCTTCCCTATTATAATCGAGTCATAATGAGTAATTAATGAAACGTTATAATTGACAATCGTAACTGTTCCATGAAGTTTCTGTGACGTTTCCAATTACTCATGCTCATTAATTCAAGGTTAATGAATCTAAACTTTTTGCTGCCTTGGTTCATTCCGTCGGTATCTCTTCAAATTATGAAGAGACCCGGGTGACCATTTCTTCTTGTTTCTTAGACGCCTTGCTCGTACCTATTAAGACTCGCATCTCTTTAAGTACTCTCCTCCTGCTGTCACTTTCCTAATGATCCACATGTCTTGCTAAGTCAGCCGCATAATTAATTCCAAGTGTTATATTGATTTTTTCCAATACAAGGGTGTTCGTCGGTCGGTGCGCTACGATGTTACACATTTTGGTTCGATATTTACGGTATTCAGTTTCTTAAAATGTTATACCAATACCGTATCTAATTAAATTCGGTATGGTTTTTCAGTTTCGGTTTATTCGGTTCGGTGACTTTAGTTTATTTGGTTTGAATATTAACTAGTGCATAGAGTCATAGACGGTAGTATTCTTAATTAAAGTACCTGAAAGTACAAAACAAAAAATATTTATTTACAAATATTTTGTCCAAAACCAGCAAATACCAATCCAAAGAGAGAAAATTGTATATAAAAAAATAAATTTGATCATTAGAAATGCCGTATTGCTTGTTTAGAATTAATTGATGAACTAATAATTAGATAATAAAGGAAAATAAAATTTTAGATTTCTTATATTTATGTTATAACTAATAAAATATGTATTGTATTATATAATATATATATTTCGCTACGATATCGATATTTCGGTATTTTATTTTAAAATATCAAATACCATACCTAATGGTTTTAATTTTTTAAAAAAACTTAAATCAAATACCATACCGAATATCAAAATATTAAATATCAGATACCAAAATTTTTGATTTCGACACAGTAATTCTACATTCAAATTATGCACGGCCCCTACTTCAAATGGTTGACCACAAAAACAACACTACAAGGGATGTGCCTTGCGCTCCTTGGCTTGTGCAACATTCTAATTTATATACGTATATTTTTTGTACAGAATATTATGGTGTACTTGGGAAATGGTCAATGAGCATTTGTTTGATTCCCTGTCAAAGAATGTGTCCTTGTGCTGCAGATTCTATGGAATAATTGCATAGAAATGTTACATCTAGATGGTAGTGTCTTGTTAGGATCAAAACATATAAAAAGGTAGCTAGTACCATGTGCATTCTGATGATGTTCTACGGTTCCAGTTGTTGGAAGGTTGGGGTTTTTTCATTTTTGTTTAATCAATTTGGATTCACATTATTTAAACCGACTAAGAGGATATAAAATTGCTCCTTATTAACAAATTCTCTATATTTACAGCTAGAACCCGATTTTTCTGATTAAGCGTAAAGAATCTCAATTATCCTTGATAGTGGAGAGCTTAGTATCACTTCTCGATTTCAATTTATGTGATATATTTTAATTTGACGCAAAATTTACTAAAAAATAAATTTGGAACTCGTGAGTTTAAATATGTATTAATATTCGTATGAGATAAGATATTTTAAACCTATGATCTTAAATATGCCCATAACATATATATATATATATATATATATATATATATATATATATATATATATATATATATATATATATATATATATATATATATATATATATATATATGTTTATAAAAATTTCTCACTGAAAATAAAACAATTAAGAGGAACCTGTGGTCACTCTTTCAAAAGAGATTCTGATTTGATTCTAACATTATAATACAATATTCTATCCCATGTCATCTAAATTAAAACGGGCCGAATGACACAGATGATATTGGCTAAGCCTATAAGCTGATCAAACTAATTTATAAGTATTTTTTGATTTATTTATACATTTGATAAAATTAAAAATGGTTATAAGTTAAGTGTTTCAGCCAAAAGTCATATGTTGGTCTCCCCCAACTTATCAAATTTCAGCTTATAAGTACTTTAGGTTCGATCAAAATATTTATTATTCTATCCCTAAAATACTTTTTTATTAAACAAAACTCTTCATATAGTCAATTCTTTAACTGCTTATTATTAATTTTAGCATTTTTATTCAAAATTCAAACACACGATTGCTTATTTTTTAAATCAACTTCAATACTTAAAAATATTTTTCAACACCTAATACTTATCAGCTACTCGAAAAACTCTATATAACTACGTTGAGGGAGAGGGTTTACGGGTGGGGGTGGGGGAATTGCGCGTAATAATTTATACATTGGTTATTTCTTGATATATATGCTTAGAAAGGCAGCAACAAAGAGCAATCATAATGTCGTCTTTCAGCAGCAGCTTGCTCTTTCCTCTGACTCTTGGCCACTATCATTGCTGCTGCCCTTTCTTTATCATTCACCAAACTCATTTGCACTTCAACCGCCTCTTATCTTCATCATCAATATCCAGTATGAAGAAGATGGAGATGTTGAAGCTGGTGATGAACAAGAGTTTGTTAGTAATTGGAAAACCCTAAGTAAAGGAGATCAGATCTCATGAGTAAAGGAGAGTTTCCATCTTTCCGTCTCTCTCGATCTCTTTTTTGCGGGGAATCAAGCATCATGGTCCGATTGATAACACGTGTGTTTCTTCTACTCTATCAACTTCTACTAGTTTATTCCTTAGCTTTTTCATTTGCTTTAATTTGCAGTGCACTGTAAGCTTTTATTGTATATCAAGCAAAACATAATTCTTGAGTTGAGGATCTCGATTGTTGTTTCGGTAAAGATATTAATCAATGAAAAACCTTTTCTGACTTATAATTTTAAGGGTTGATTCAATGAATTTGTTGTATTTAAGACCCATGAACAGCTAATTAGATATCCATAGAAAAACCTTTTATATATAACCTGCTAACTTATTAGGGTTCGTCCGACACCTCCCAAGGAAAATCTTGAATTTGGATCCTAAATTGACTGGTTAATAAGTCCCTTAGGATGATCCAGTTGGTTTGGAGGACCATCATCCATACAGATCATGACCTGGGATCAATTCCCCCCTCAATGCTTCCTGGATCGGCCTGTCACACAAGCTTGCTCGTCTAATGCGATGTACATCCCGTGTGGTTTGCATGGAGGTTTACTTAGTGCGCAGAGTGATCACTCGAAGGCCAGGGGCTATGGCAAAAGCTGTAGCGTGTAGCGGCTGCAGGTTCCAAAAGCAAAAGAACTTATTAGGGTTTCAATGTTACTCTTAATACGCCAAAGTTAAAGCCCCGCATCTTTTTTTTTCTCCCTTTACATTACGTTTCGATCTGCTTAATTGAGAGACTTGAGAAACTATGATATCCAGTAAACGACGTGAACATGCATGTGAACAAACAGCACTGAAATCTGAAACTAGCTACCATTCATTACATGCTTTCATGTCTTACATGTAAACAAGAAAAAAGCTTAACATCTGCTACTGTTTCTACTATATATGTGGCGTTAGCATAACTTTATGCTAACACTGTTAATTCACTGTTTATATTCTCTGATGTTTCTGAAAATTCATGACTACTCCTTTTCATGGACAGGGAGAGAGAGAGAGAATACTTGTTTCTTTTGCTTGAATATTCAGTAGTATAACTATATTTGTCTTGTTATTCTTCCCTTTTGCTCTTATTCGTTTCTTTCTTTCCACAACTTAATTATTTAAATTTAGATTCGTCTAATAGGCTTCTCTTGTGTTCCTGTACCATTTCCTCTTCTTTCCGTTATGTCTTCACACACCTCAAAATATATGAGTATATTATTTCATCTGCCACCTATATATATGATGGATCGATAATAAGTTTCCTTTGTGTTTCTTTGTACTCTTTTTACCGATTTCCCTTCTTCCCGTAATTTAGTTCGTTGGCAACCATCAAGATGAAAAAAAAACTCTTTTCTATTTCCTTATAGAAAGCTGCATAGCACAGTGTTCTCATTTAATCGTATTTATTACTCATTTGTGATAGAAATTTACGAAGGAAAGTAGTCCAGAGACATGTGATTTTAAACATAGCTATAATATATGTATATTTATAAGACATTTGAGACCTTCGTTCTTAAATGCCATAATATTTGTTCATTTATAAAAGCTTTTTAATTAGGAACGTCTCTTTCTCTCTCTTCCTCCCCCTCTCTCTCTCTTCGACTTCAACTTCCATCCATCTCTCTGGTTAACACCATCGGCACCACCTCCGAGTCGCCGGAACCTACAGGTAAATACCCCCCTCTCTCTCTCTGCTCGGAACACTGTTCCGGCAAAGTTTCCGCCAACAATGGTCTCTCACGGCGGTCTTTCTTCGACACCTCCTACACCACCGAGACACACAATTTCAGGCGCACACCCCCTGCAAATTTCGTCGCCGGAATCTGCCTCACGCGCCGCCGCTGACCACCCACGCGCCGCTAGTGACATCCACGCGCCAGGCGCGTGAGCCCTTCTCCGGTCACTTTTTCCACCGGCTCCTTTTGGACAGTTTTTTCCCCCCACAATTCCGACCGACTTGGTACCCCCGGAATATTCCCCTGCAGGTTTCCGAGGACATGACCCTTGATAGGAGAGTCTGGAGGTCTAGAATCAGTGTTGTAAGCTTGGGGCTCATAGTGTGCTTCGTACGCCTCTCCCGGGGTTGGGTGTGGGACAGCAAGGTTACCCATAGATGATTTGTGTTTTAGCTTATGTCCCCCTTATGGTTGTTAGTATGGTAGTTACTCTTTGTTATTATTGCATGCGATTGTATTTATGTTTACATAATTATTTACGTTATTTCTGCGGGATTTACTAATGCTTTATTGTTTTGTTTTGTTTTGTTTTGTTTTTGTTTCTAATGTTGTCTTTGTTTTTGTTTTAATGCTGCTTTCCATTTTATCCTATGCGCCGAGGGTCGATTAGAAACAGCCTCTCTGTCTTTTCGGGTAGGGGTAAGGCTCGTCTACATATTACCCTCCCCAGATCCCACCTGGTGGGAATATACTGGGTAGTTGTTGTTGTTGTTGTTGTTATAAAAGCTTTTTAATTACTAACAGTATAATGAAAAGTTTAGAATTTAATTATTTCCAAATATATATCATTTTTTTTCTTTTGAAGCAGATTAATAAAAATAGTGTCAGATAAAATGATGGAGTACACGTTATTTCGGAGCACATGTAAATTGCCGTTAGAGGATTCAATATTGTTCACAGATTTCTAGATGAGGAAAGAAATACATTTCATCTCACAAGATAGGCTATTAGGTATCTAAACATAAGCAGATAGTGAACTACGTACGGTTGTAACTTAAAATGGTCACTAGCGAAGTTTATTTAAAATTGTCGAAAAGTAACAATTAACGTTTGTGAAGTTTTCAAGAAAAGATATGTTAGATGGACTAGAAATATTTAGGGAAAACGAAGTTTTGAACTCGTTGGTATGGCGTTACAAACACACCCACTACGGGTGCGTTAGCAAAAAAGACTCGTTGGTATGATCATGCTTTTCTATCTCTAATGGGGCTGCATTATGTAACCGCAATCAATATATTTTGCTAATTTTAGCTGATTTTGTTTAGAAATAATCAGTCTCTAGTCAAACTCTAAAATGCAATCTTTTGAGAAAGTATACTAATTATTTCAACATCAACCTTCTCTTTCTCCACGAAGAAGACATACCAGATTGGAGAACTATAAGAAAATGTCTCGTCAATCCAAGAATAGATCAATGTTATCTCAAGTTGAGAGAATATATTTTGATTTAGCAAGCACAGGGAAGAAAAATAATACATGAACATTCTTGTTATTTTCCTTTGACAGGAACTTAATAATCAATCTTCGTTTTTCAGATAAACAAAAAGAAAGTGTCGAATCTCTTATGGGATGGATGCAAAGTGTTTCTATTTAAAAATCGTCTCTTATTAAAATCAATAAACATTCATTCGATTTTTATCAAAATCAAATCAAACCGACTATATTAATTTGAATTGTTTCGATTTTGTCGGATTTTTGAGTTTATAGTTACATCGATATTATTTGAATCTTATTTTGTTAAAATTTTTTATAAGTAAATATGTTAAGTAAAAATTTACAAGATTGAGAAATATGTGATCTATTAAAATATTAATCCTATGGAAGAACTTTCCTAGTAACACATCATAGTTATTTTTTAGTCATCTAACAATAATTTTTTGTTGATATATACTTTCAAGGTTAACCAAATTTAATAATTAAACAAAAAATAATATGGTACCTAAATAATGATATCTTCTATATAATTTTAAATTATCGAAATACCACTTCAAGTTCGAAAAAATATATAAGAATTTAGTGCAACGAATACAGTTGATACATGTTGTATTTGTTGCGTGAACAAATACAATTGTATCGACTACATTCGTTGAGCGTTTGAATACAAGTTGGTAAATCGAATAATACCTACGAATGGTAATTAGGCACACTACAATTACAAGGCTCTAAATTGTAGTGCTTTAACGAAATTCCTCCACTTTCAAAATGAGATTTGGAGGGTGGGGGAGGGGGAAGGCCCACAGTTGTCCTTTCCCCAATTTCAGATCTGGGCTTTTAAGCCAAGGCCGTGTGAGAAATTTAAAAATAGCCAAATTTATGGGAGTTCCAACATAAGTATGCTTGAACTCTCGTAAAGGATAACTATGCTGGAACTCCCACAGATTTTACGGAAATTCAAGCATAACTATGCTGGAACTCCCGCAGATTTTACGGGAATTCAAGCATAATTATGCTGGAACTCCCACAAATTTTACTGGAATTCCAGCAAGTATAATCGTCTAGTATAATATACTGGAGTTTGGAGCACGGGTGCTCCAGTCTCCTGCAAATTTTACAGGAGTTAACAAAGTATACCGGTCCAGCATAATATGCTGGAGTTCGTACACAAATGCACCAGAACTCCCGTGTATTATACTGGACCAGTCCCTGTTGTAGCAAAATAGTGGCTATTATTCATTGACTTGGTAACCGCTGGCTATTTTTCATTGACCAGTGTGAAAACTGGCTATACCATGATATTTTTAAAACTAGCCAGATTTATCACTGGTCATTGAAAAATAACTAAGTTTCAAAAGTTATCGAAATTTAGCCACTTTAAATTTCAGCGAGAATACTGTTCAAAATTCGGAAAAATACGCCCGTAAATTTTACAGGATTTCCAGCATAAGTATGTTTGAACTCCCGTAAATTTTACGGGAGTTCCAGGATAACTATGCTGGAACTCCCGCAAATTTTACGGGAGTTCAAGCATAATTATGCTGGAACTCTCGTAAATTTTACTGTAGTTCCAGCAAGTATAATTGTTCAGTATAATATACTGGAGTTTGGAGCAATGGTGCTCTAGTCTACCGCAAATTTATAGGGGTTAGCAAAGTATACCAGTCCAACATAATATGCTGGAGTTCGTACACAAATGCACCAGAACTCCCGTATATTATACTGGACCGGTCCCTATTGCAACAAAATAGTAGCTATTTTTTATTAATTTAATAAATACTGACTATTTTTTATTGACCAGTATGAAAACTGGTTATACCATGATATTTTAACCAGGACCGTTAGTATACAGGCCCAATGGAATAACTCAACTTGAAATCGCTCCTGATCCGGCCACCTCCAAGTGAGCGCGCGAAGATGTTACTTTGCGGAGGCCATAGGTTCCATGTATTGGCGCCAATCCCATTCTCTTTTGGGACTTTCATCAAACACCTTGCAACTTCAAAATGCTCAAAGCTTTCACTGAGCACAAAATCATTTACTACCGCCGCTAGCGCAAACGTCTTCAGCTCCTCCCGTTTTGAAGCGCTAAACTCGCGTCAAAAAGAACAGGTTCATCTCTACATCGATTCCCTCCTCGAATGGAACCAGGTTCCCCCTATTCTATTTCTGTTAATGTAAGCGTTTGTACTTACCAAATTATATGTATTTAGAGAATTTTTTTTCTAGCAGAGAATGAATCTGACTGCCGTAAGGGAGGCGAGTGAGGTCATGGTACGGCATGTTGAAGACTCGCTTTCAATAATAGATCCAATTCGGACTTCGTACCTCTCACATTGTGGAGCTTCATCAGAGAATCTCAGTCTCGTCGATGTTGGAAGTGGTGCGGGGCTTCCTGGAGTAATTTTTGCCATTGCTTGCCCTGGTAGTTATTCGCATTTTTTCTTCACAACATTTAAGGAACAATATCTCAGAATAATTAAAAAATAAAAAGAAGAGATTTAAAAATTTCCTTTGTAGAATGCGTTGCATTTCTTTGTATTTACTTCGAGTTGATCATCAAATGAAGAAATCAAAAATATGAAATTTCATTTTTTAAATGGAACGAGCAGCTCTTATTGCTTGAGTAGTTTGCTACGAAATTGAGTTACATAGTCTCTACAAACGTTAAGGTTTGCCTTTAGTATGGTAGCTCAATGAAGTTGTCTGTGCAGGTTGGAGAGTGACCCTTCTGGAGTCTATGAATAAGCGTTGTTCCTTCCTGGAGCATGTGGTTAGTCAGATAGGTCTATCAAATGTTCGCGTTAAAAGAGAAAGAGCTGAGGTTAGTCAAACCCGAGTCATCAGTTTACATGTCTTTTTAGTTATTCTTTTAGTCAAATATATTCTCTTCCTGTAGTCAACGTGTGTAAGATGTTCTGGTCCATATTGAATATGAAGTGGCATTGTTGCAAAGTAAGCCGTATGTATTCTGCCGAGGTCATATTTATTTTGTTTTCCTGAAAACCAGATGAGAGTTAACCATGGGCTTGGTTTAAGTTTTACGTTCTTCAACCCCAACCTCTAGTTTCTCTTTAAAAATATATTTTAAACAAGTACAGAAAATATATCTTTAGGCTAATTTGAGTATTTCCTATTTTCCCTGACTGTATTTCTTGTCCAACTCAGTAGGAGCTAGTGATCCCTCACTTAACTTCCTTAATACTGTAGCTTATCTGAGTGGTTAAACTTTAGAGAACTAATGTATGATCTATTCTTCTGGTGAACATCAAGTTTACCAAATCAATTTTTTCTCTTCTTGCTCTTAAGGAGCTGGGATCTCACATGAACTAAATTGATAACTTCTCTCCTCAAATTAGGTTGTGCACAGTACGATAGGCTGAATTGTGGTATAATTGAAGATTATACGTGTGCCTCCTTATGCCAAAATATCAATCCAGAGTTCGTTCTATTCTGCAGTCGTATATGTTCAGTTGTCTAGTGAGAATTTATGATGTTTTTATCTCCTTGTGTACAGAACTAATTATATCAATGTCTCTGGAGGGAAGTTTTACATTCTTGCTCCTCCTGCTAGTTATGCATGCCCTTATTTGATGTTGAACTCTGTGATGCATAACAAATTAAAATTTCTGCAATTTGATACCTGTCGTTCCTCCTAATATATACCAGTATCATCTTTTTGACTTTTTTCTGGTAGTACACTTTTTGGATATTCACTTAATTTGTGGACATGATGCACATTCTGAACATTGGAATAGGACAGAAGTTAGGGCAAGACGTCAGCTTCAGAGAGTCTTTTGATGTTGCAGTTGCCAGAGCAGTTGCAGAAATGAGAATTTTAGGTAAACTGAGGCAAATTATCTTTCTTCCTTTGTGTTTTATGTTCTTTAATATTCCTTGAGATCGTTATGTGTTTATGTCATTTTGCAGCTGAGTATTGCCTTCCTCTAGTCCGAACGGGTGGTATCTTTGTAGCTGCAAAAGGTCATGATCCTCAGGTCTGTCTCTCTTATGATGCATAATAGTATTTTAAGCTACTTTGTCTGAGAAGATGAGCAGAAAGCTTAGCCTTTCTGCTGTAGTTAAATAATGTGGTGTTATTACTTCACTACTCTTAGCTTTACTTAGAATGGGAAGCAATTATCCTCACTTGTCAGTTCTGAGTCGTGAGATTATCATAGCGGCAATCTAAGGTCTAGAGGAGAGGTTTCCGAGGGTAGACATGATGGGTTGCGGTACAAAGAATTTGGCTTTATTTGGACAATCCTAGGATAAGAGAGTTCTTTTTTGGCACATATTCTACTTTCATCAAACACATTCTGTCTTGTGGGTGCTCCTGAAGTTTCCATCTTTCTTTCTTGTTCTACTAACTGGTAGTTCCGTGTGTGCATGTCAAATATCAGAGTCTATATTCATTAGAGTTCAACTGGTGTTGGACCCTAACACAACACACTTATGTTGGCAACTCCAGAAATTTAGATACCTTTAAGTCCCATCAGAAGACATCCATTCCTAATATAAAGAACCTGTTGATTTTTTGGTTAATTTACAAATCGAATGGATGCATCTAGCTATTAGGTCGAGGTATACGGGGTTTGATGCAACTTAGTTGTGGAATTTCATGCAAGTTGAATGAGCGTAGTGGTATATGCCGAACAAACTTTTCAGTATACGCTATATTTCACTTATCTTAAGTCCAGTTTTGGCCCAAAAAAGAAAAATTAAAACGATGAAGTTTGCCCAATGCCTATAACTATGGAGACCAAATGCGCAAGAATAAATGGTCAATCTACCAAAATGCATCACTCGAGGGATAAAAAAATGTTATTTTTTCTTCTTAAAACCTAGGCAGATCTGTGGTTGCAATCTACTGAAAATGCAATATGAGTATCATTGAAGAAAAGTAACCCAATATAAATTTGTCGATGTCAGATGATTTGCATAAGATCTGATAAGAGAAACTATTGACCTATATTTGCGATAGCCGCTCTCAACTTTCGAACTCATTGACAGGAGGAAGTACAAAGTGCAGAGAGAGCAATACAACTGATGGGAGCGTCTCTATTGGAAATTCGTTGTGGTATTGTTCTCTTTCACACATCTTTACATAGTAGTGACATAAGGATGTGGCAGTAGTTAACACTTCACATTGGTTCGAAGATTTATAAATTCTCATGTAAGTATATGTGATAAAACAAACTTCTTAAAAGAATTATAAGACCTAGATAATGGCAGATGATTTTCTGTTGAAAAAAAGGTGTTTCTGACTTCCTGTAATCGTTGGGATTCCAGATCCGTATCTTCCTCTTTCTGAGAATTATTTTTTCCAATGTCCAGGCTTCCTCAGCCTGAAGGATCAACTATAAGCAGTATTACATCTTCTTAATTGTAACTTTGAAAGTGAAAACATCAGATATCTTGCTGTTTTGTCACAGTATGTTTGGTCCTCCTCTTAGACTTGATTGACCTAGGTTAACTTGCTTTAAGTAGGTCTCCAGATGGTAGTTACATTTTGAAGTGTCCTCTCATTTCTGGCCTTCACTTCATTCATTCATGTGTTTATTTTGTAATACAGTTGATTCCCACAGTAAACATGGACAGAGAACTGCCATAATTTGTTTGAAAGATAAACCTACCCCCAAGAAATATCCTCGAGATCCAGGAACTCCAGCAAAGGTTCCACTTTGAGAGAAATAGTCATACCTCATTATCTCCCAAGTGTACAGCTAATGTATGATGGAGGGAAATTTGTATTTCAGTATCCTTTCTCTCGAGTTTAGAAGCATAAAAACTGTAATCAAAGATGGCTGGAAACAGCACTACTAGTTCCCTGGCCTTTTGCTTACCTCATCATTTGAGAAGGTACACCACACAGATTTTGCTTCATTTCTATCCATTAAGATGAATTTATATCATAACCACACAGTTTTATTATTTTGTCTTCTTGCGGTTTTGAATTAACAACTTGTGTGAATATCATTGTCTTGCCGAACAAAGGCATTATCGGCAGCCATGTTCCTGTTGGTGATTCAATATGTCATACAACTTTGCTGCTTTTTCTTTGGTGATGTAAGCAGATAGCTTCAGTTTAATTTGTTCAGTATTCAGAATATTTCACAGTAGGTTACCTTATCCATGTGGCTGCGGTAATTATGTGAAGAATAACTCTCAGCTCGGTTTGGGATTGTGCTACCGTGGCTATGGATATGGTCTGTGTACCTTGTTAGAATTTTGGTTGCATCACCTATGGAGCATGCGAAACTGTGATTGGATATTGTTAACATTAAACAATGAATTTTACCTAACATTCTTCCCCACTTGTATTAAGAAAACTTGACCCGTCCTTTACTAAGAATTCTATCTATAGGTAAATGTTTGTTGCCTCTGAAGAAAGTTTATGGTTTGTTCCTGAATACAATCCTGGGTAGGTTGAAATAGGGGTTGACGGTTGTGCTGGTAGGTTATTTAAGCAGCTAACGGAAAGAAGTGTAAGATTGTCGATGTCCCATCAATTAGATAATAAAGGTTGAAATTGTGGCAAAGTGCTTTTTACCTAACCAGCCATGTGGTTTTGTTAAATCTCCATTGATTGGTGAGTTGAGCTATCCACGATTGCAATCGAGTGAAAAGGATGAAAAGGCTGAGAAGCAAAAACAGGGAAGAACTGAATTTCTGTTTTCATTGTTGTTGTTCTGTACTTATAAGAGTCGTATATATACATGAATGACAACTGTAAAACCAACTAACTAATACACCCCACTACACATAAGTTAGGCCAACAACTAACTAACTAAACTATTTGACCACGGTCAACTTACTAGTCACGCAACTGCTTAGTTCTTTTACACCCCCCTCTCAAGCTAGGCGATATGAAGAGGTTCTTCATGCCTAGCTTGGATAGGAAATAATGATGCTGACGTTGAACGAGCCCTTTGGTAAGAACATCTGCTTGTTGCTCAAAGGAACTCAGATAATGAAGACAGACCAACCCTTGCTGGACTTTTTCGCGTACGAAATTATAATCGATGTCTATATGCTTGGTGCGTTCATGGAAAACTGGACTAGCAGCAATTTGAATGGCTGATTTACTGTCACAATATAAAGAGATAGGCAGCTGAATACTCACATGCAATTCCTTAAGCAATCCATGCAACCACACAAGCTCAGCAACTGTCGAGGCAAGACTTCTATACTGTGACTGTACAGAAACAGATCGTGGTGTCAGTGACTGTATAGAGCTAGAAATTGAATCTTCACTAGCTCAGCCCAGTAGTTCTAAAGTAGAGGAAGTGGAGAAGGTGCAAAATATATTGATCAAGATGATAATGTTGATGCACCTGCGCAACAACAACCATATAGCATTGCAACAGGTAGAGAGAAGAGAGTGATCAACCGACCGTAAAGGTTTGCAAACGTAGTTGATTGGAATCTTCTTGGATATACGAATCCAGTGAGATTTGCTTTGGCATTGACAGAGACCGTTGATGCGTTTGAGTGTTATAGCTATCTAGAAGCTATTCCGAGTATAGAACCAAATCGACGGATTAGCGCTATGGCTAAAGAGATTGAGTCTCTTAACAAGTTTAGGTGTTTTCTAGACTTGGTTGATGCATGCGAAAGTGGATAGAGCCCTTGCGAGGGCTGAGGGCAAGGTAGAGAGACGTTGTTCCTGTTGATGAAGAGAATTCAAGCCAAGGGGGAGATTTGTTATTTGTGACTTGAATTATTTCCTTATATTTTTAGGAAACTCATAGTCTCTGTAGGTTTAGGAAAACTCATTGTCCTAATAGATTTGGAAAAGAAAAACCTATAGTCCTTGTCAAAGTGGAAAAACTTTGTCATATATGTTTGGGACCTTTTGGGATCTATATATAGGGGTTGTAGTTGGGATTCTATAGATTGTATTGTACTTTTTTTCTCATTCATAGTGGAAAACTCTCTTTGCTTTTGCCCCGGGGATTAGGTTTGGTAGAACCTCGTTAAATTCTTATGTTGATTTTTCTTCTCTATTTGCTTTGTGTGTGATTGTATGCTAATTAACACACGATATTTCGCAACAGAAACTGTTCATTTTGTCGACGATTCAGAAAGAGGGCTTGCTTTGTTGGTAGAATTGACTAGAGATTAAAATAATAAGTAGGGCCGGGGAATTGGAAAAAGAAAAGAGGAACAACAGAATTCCTCGAGTCACAATAAGAACAACGTCATTGGGCGGAAATGTCAAATGACGAGAAAAATAAGAAGCAGTAAACGAAATTTAACACGAAAGATTCGTGCGGCCAAAAAAACGTGGGCTTTGTGAATCGGTTTGTTTGTTACAGTAAAAAAAACCATATCGTCATCGTTCTACATTTTAGGTGCTCTATTGCTGACTAGCTCCATCCTCTGTCTATTTACCACACTTTCCTAACATATTCAGTTATGCCTAAAAATTGGAAAATCAAAAGTACTGATAATATTTATGTTGTCTAAAATGGTATATGATTTTAAATTAAAGATATATGTACTATACCAAAATGTACTTGAATCTTGTAGTTAGATATGTCATTTGGAGAGTTGAAGCTAAAGAGTTATTGAATATAAAAAATATATTCTTTTTAAAACAAACTAATAAGGAAAGTAAGACACATAAATTGAACACATACTTATTTAATGGAAAGGCAACAATAACTATCCAGTATAGTCCCATAAAGTGAGATCTGGGAGGGTAATACGTAAGCAGACATTACCCCTACCCGAAAGAGCAAAGATATTATTTTCAATCGACCCTCGGCTCAAGACTTGTTTAATGGAAAGAAATAATTCAAAAACTGAACTATACAATGTACAGTTTATTATTTTATAAATTGTATATATTGTTTTGTTTTGGAGCATTCTTTTCCCTATCTTCTTGGTCCAGAATTGAGTTCACATGTAGTTTCTCAAATTGACAGGGAGAATTTGGTACTTGCAATAGATGTATTAATTAATAATACTTGACCTTAGCTGCTTATAGAACATCCCCACTTTCGCATAGGCTGTTAACTCCGAGATAATATCAACTCACTTTTCTCCCAGAAGTTTCGTGGATCTCTTCGTCTAATTAATTACTCTCTTTTTTCCAAAATTCTCAATTCTTTGATCACAGAAGAAACAAATAGATATGGAGAGGAACGGTGCATATGAGAATTCATGGGCTGATCAGTGGAACTACAATAATAATACAGAACCATATTCCAAAGACACCAAAAAAAGTAATTCCGATAGCGGCGGAGTGGCAAAGAAGGTGGGAGAAAAAACAAAGGCAGTGGCTTCAACTAGCATGAAGAAGGTTAAAGAAGGTACTTCCTCTGGTTTTCAGTGGATCAAAGACAAGTGTCAAAAAGCCACCCAAAAGCACTGATTTTGATATTATTACTATTTTTATGTATCATTTGATCAATTCATCGTTCAGTTCAGTTACATGCATGATCATCTGTACATGATTGACGATACATAGATTTCACGCGGAAATTATTCCTTTCATTAGCGCATATGTATCGATCTAATAAATTTGAGATGATATATTGTCAAACAAGTCTCTTCACCTTTCTCTTTTCCAATGTCCTGATTGAACTAATGGTTCTTGCTTGGACATGCATTTTACTTTAAAAGAATTTGAAGTATTGTGAGTAGAAAACTTCAAAAACTACTCTAAAAATGTTTTTGGAATTTAAAAATTTTATTTTCAAATTCTGCCAAAAATGGTTAAAATCTATAAACAAACACATATTTGAAAACAAATTTAAATAAAAGCTCCCAAATTTTATGGCTAAACGAGAGCTTGCTAATAACACTAGTTAAATGATAATTTGCATTAATCATTAAAGTTGCTACAGAGAGGGTAATGTTGTTGCATCTAGGTTATAGTTTAAATTTGTTTCATCAATAAAGAGGCTACTGCCTCTAAAACTAACACTGGTATACAGTGCATTATCGCTAGAGTGAGCTGGTAGATGTTGTCGTTTGTCCCATTGTAGATGTTGTGTCCCTGTTGTCTTCCTTAGGCGAGTGTCTCTTGCTTGATCCCTTTCCAAAAATATGTTGACAAAATTTAGTAGTTGTTCAAAAATGGAGGCAGTGATAGAAGAGTCCATGCTGCATCCCACTTTTGCTAAGCCACCAGTCACCTCGTTCCCCTCTCTGTAGATATGTGTGATAGGAGGATTAAGCAGCTGATCCAAGAAGTGCCCGCAGTCATGAATTAACTTAGTATAAAGAGGGTTATCATGTTTTAACATAGTGATTACCTCTTGTGCATCGATGTAATTTCCAGTGGAGTCAAATGATATGCTCTTGCTAGTTCAAGTCCGTAGAATAGAGCTTATAGTTATGTTTGGACAATGTTGCCATTGTCCAAATTCCCCGCAAAACCTACAATCCAATGGCTATTGAAGTCACGTATTACTTCGTCTATACCTGCTTTATGATTTAATGGAATTACTGTCACATCCGTGTTTAACTTATAGTAGTTTGGTTTTGGAGGATCCATTTTGTGGGTTGTAGTAATTTGTGTTTTGTTTGTTTCGCAGCAAGATAGGTGAATTGTAGAGCATGATCAGTAATTTGCGTAAGAGTTAAGGGTTTCCTTATATTATTGAAGTTGTTGTGGTTCTGATTTAACCAAATGTCCCACAAGATGTATGAGAGGAATGTTTTCTTATTTATGCGGTGAGGCATAGTGCTGTAATTTTTGTTCATTATTTTATGTATCCATTGGTAGGGTTGTGGGTATCGATTGAAGTGAATGATAATATGAGTTAGTTCTAATTCTTTCCAGATGTGAGTTACATGTGGACAATGGAGGAAGACATGGTTGATTGTCTCCTTTTCTGCATGGCAAAGTTGGCATTGGTGGACGATTGTGATGCTTATATGATGAAGATAAAAATTTGTTGGTAGTCTATTATGCATGATGAGCAAGAAATGTTTTTATCTTAGGAGGTATTTGAATTTTCCATAACCAAAGATAATAATTTTGGAGTCATGTCTTTGTAATTCCTTTTTTTAGCAAATGTGAGTACATTGATTGAACAATAAAAGTTCCATTAGGAATAATTACCCATGATAGACTTTGGTCGTGTAAATAGGTATATGCCCTATTTAGTTGTGTTTTAAAATCGTTGATCACATTAAAAGGAACCTGTGTCCAATTCCAAGTATCATGCTCCTTGTAAGTATTAATATTCCTATTTATATGAGCGAGAGGTATAGGCCCATGGAGTAGTAATCTAATAGTAGTATTGGAGCAATCCATGGTTCTGACCAGAAGTTTATGTTTGAGTGTATTCCTAGTTGCCATTGGATGCTAATTTGCCAGTTTTGCCATCCTAGTATAACATTCTCCCAAGTATGTGATGAGCTTTTGTTTACATGGATGTTCTTGTATTTATAAATAAGAGTGGAAGCCCATAAGAAGTTTGGATGTTGAAAAGTGCGCCATGCCAAGCTAGCCAGTAGTGCCTCATTTTTTAATTTAAGGTTTTGTATAACTAAGCCTTCTACGTTCTTGGGCATTGTTACTGTTTTCCAGTTGACCAAATGAATTTTCCTTTTTTGTTGTGCACTTCCTCAAAGAAAATTGCGCATGCACTGTTTATCTTTTTCAGAATGGATTGAGAATTGAAATGAATTACATTATGTGAGTTGGTAAACTTGGTAGTGTGAATTTGATAAGAGTTATTCTCCCCGAGAGAGAAAGAAACTTTGATTTCCATCCTGCCAATCGAACTTTGAAGTTATCTAAGAGATACTGGAAATTTGATTGTTGAGGATGCTTTTGGAACATTGGGAAGCCTAAGTATTTCCCAAAATGGTTCCCCTCACGCATATTAAAGCTTGCAAGGATGTTGCATTTGGCTTGAGTAGTACAAATATTTGAAAAGAAAAAGGGTCAAATATATCCTTGTACTATTAAAAATAAGCCATATTTATCCTTCGTTTGAATTATATTCCTCAGCCGTTAAAACACCCTCCCATATATTTTTAGTAGCACGTGACATCTTATGATTGGACTAGACGACCCGCCCCACTCCTTTAATTAAACCCGTCCCAACCCAATTGCTCAAAACAGCAACTCTCTGCCGATTTTCTATATGCATAATCAACAAATCGAATGAAGTTTTAAAAAAATCGTCACCTAAAGAACGTAGTGGGTTTCGGAAATTTCATTGCAGATTCTTTAAATGAGAAGAAGAATTTGATTTTACTCCAAACAAATTTTTTGAAGGAGAGAAAAATTAAGACACCGCCATAATGGCAATCTTTGAATTTTAATATGAAAATTAAATTTAAAAATTGTAGTGTTTTTAAGTTTTAAAACTAATTGTCAATTACTCATTGAGCTTGAAACGGAAAAATAGTTATTGGATTTGGAGTTTGGCCAGTTATATTTAAAAATTATCATTATTGACATATTGAAGGGATTGAACGGAGAAGAAGACTAAATTTTATTGGATCGGGGGGGGGGGGGGGGGGGGGGGGTTTTATTAAATGAGTGGGGCTGATCGTCTAGTCCAATCATAAGATGCCACGTGCTACTAAAAATATATAGGAGGGTGTTTTAACGGATGAGGGATATATATGGCCTTAATGTATAACGGTGGGGACATATATGATAAAAAATTCAAACGGAGGATAAATATGACCTATTTTTAATAGTACAAGGATATATTAATCGTTCTTGATTTATGGAAGTTGAGTTTTTCTCCTGAAAGCTTATAGAAGATGTTGAGTGTGTCAATAATGGTGGTGCAACTCTTATCTTGCACCGTAGAGAGTAATATAATATCGTGTGCAAAGAATAGATATGAGAGTCGTGGTCCATTTTTAGAAAGTTTAATAGGTTTCCATCATAGGTAATCAATAGATTGGAATATATTCCTAGATAGACATTCTAAGCACATGATGAATAAGTAGGACGATAATGGGTCTCCTTGGCGGATTCACCAAGCGAGGTGAAAGAATTAAGTGGGTGATCCGTTTATTAGGATAGAAATGGTCGAGATTGTGACACAGGACGTTCTAAGCACTTTGTCTCTCATTCACGAGACTATTTTTGTTACTTGATCGGATCCAAATTCATGCACATTTATGCCTTGAACCGTTGAATTCTAGTGGCTCACTGCTCATATTGTGCAATTTTTAATGGATCAGTTAAGGCTGTATCCGGTTCCGGTTCTGGGTCTATTTTGGGTCTGCGGTTCCGGTTCTGGCGGTTCCGGTTCTGGAGGTTCCGGTTCTGGCGGTTCCGGAGCCGGAACCGCTACCATACGGTTCCGGAATCGTCCGGTTCCGGTTCTGGCGGTTCCGGAACTGCGGTTCCGGCGGTTCCCGGCGGTTCTGATTTTTTTTTTTTAAATCAATATCTTGTATAGTAGTCATTAGTATATTGTAGAATATATTTTATATGGTGTACTATGTTATTAGTATAATATATATTGTGTTTGGTAATTAGTATATATTGTGTATAAGTAGTGTATATTTTGTATATAAGTAATATATATTGTATTTAAGTAGTATATATTGTATATAAATAGTGTATATTGTGTTGTAGACTTGTAGTTAGTAATTAGTATAAATTGTATATAAGTAGTATATATTGATAAAAGAATATTGTCATTAGTATATTGTGTTGTATGTTATATATTGTATGTTATATAAATATTCAAGGATTGATATAGAATTAAAGACAAAGAAATATTGAGACAAAAGATATTCAAGGATATGATAAAGAGCATATTTATTGACCAAAATGGCATATCTTTTTTTATTCTTCCTTCCCCCAATGGAATGAGCACAACATGGTACTAATACCACCATTAAAAGGAAAAAAAAACTATAAAAAGACATGTCAATGTACAAGTTACATCATAGTTTATGTATTATTTCTAACAAATCTCATAAAACCTTCAAGGTTTGGAGGTGGTTGTGTTGGCGGTGGTGAAAATGAAGCTTGTTCATCACCACTTCCAGGTGAAGATGTTTCCTGAGCAAGTTCCGCTAGCATTTCTTCATAGCACTCATCTATTTCTGGTTGTGATTCAGCTAGCCCAAAGTTCCTTCTTTCTGCGCGGATCCAATCTCGAAAAAGCACTAATTTTTCCAAGTTGTCCCGCATCGACGCCCTGTGATCACCTATTTGTAGTCTTGCTTGACTAAAGGCGCTCTCCGATGCAATAGTTGACGCTTGAATCGACAGAACATCCCGAGCCATCCTTGCAAGAATGGGAAAATGCTTTTCCCTTGCCTTCCACCAATCCAAAAGGTCGAAAGAGCCGTCTGGATTCTCATTCTCTAGTCCATGCGACAAATAAACTTGAAGCTCATTTAGATGGGAAAAATCATCTACATATTCACCTTGAGTACCCCTAAACTCCGTCCACGATTTAAGAGCTGTTAAACCAGCAGCTCTTTTAGGCGCCTGTGATGTGGACGAAGTAGGGGTTGGAATATTAGGCCTAGCATGCTCTAACGCCTGTTTATAAGCATTATAAACAGTTTGAGCATTCACTGTAATTGATGCTTTCGCATCAGATAGTGTAGCCATTTCTTCTTCTTCAAGATCTAAAGCTTGATAAATAGTAGAATACCAAAAGTTAGGACCTCCTACTTTCATAGTAGGATTTAACATAGCAGCCACACCAAATATATGAGGGATTGGAAAAAAATATTTTTTGAACTTCTTTTTCATTTCAGTAATTGCAATTTCATAAATTTCTCCTCCCTCATTAAAATCAACAAACAAATTAGCAAGTGCGGCAATATAAACTAAACAGTTAGAAATAGTTGGATAATATTGGCCAGATAAAGCAGTTGTAGCCACATGAAAATGTTCTAAAAAATCTAAAAGAATTTTAACGTTAGTCCAATCTTGATTAGTTAGCATGTCATTATCTTCCTCCCCACAATCCCGAGAATTATAAGTAGCGTTAATTGGGTTTCTATATTCGTACGCCACTACTAAACTTTCGTACATGTAGTTCCACCTAGTCGGGCAAGGTTTAGGAACCTTTCTTTCTCTAAGGCCATATTCGTCACATTTTTTAAAATATTCTCTAAGTCTACTTCTACGGTTAGAATAAAAAAGCCAATTAAGAGCGAATTTCTATGTTTCTAGGAGGTCCTAACTTTTGGTATTCTACTATTTATCAAGCTTTAGATCTTGAAAAAGAAGAAATGGCTACACTATCTGATGCGAAAGCATCAATTACAGTGAATGCTCAAACTGTTTATAATGCTTATAAACAGGCGTTAGAGCATGCTAGGCCTAATATTCCAACCCCTACTTCGTCCACATCACAGGCACCTAAAAGAGCTGCTGGCTTAACAGCTCTTAAATCGTGGACGGAGTTCAGGGGTACTCAAGGTGAAAATGTAGATGATTTTTCCCATCTAAATGAGCTTCAAGTTTATTTGTCGCAGGGACTAGAGAATGAGAATCCAGACGGCTCTTTCGACCTTTTGGATTGGTGGAAGGCAAGGAAAAAGCATTTTTCCATTCTTGCAAGGATGACTCGGGATGTTCTGTCGATTCAAGCGTCAACTGTCGCATCGGAGAGCGCCTTTAGTCAAGCAAGACTACAAATAGGTGATCACAGGGCGTCGATGCGGGACAGCTTGGAAAAATCAGTGCTTTTTCGAGATTGGATCCGCGCAGAAAGAAGGAACTTTGGGCTAGCTGAATCACAACCAGAAATAGATGAGTGCTATGAAGAAATGCTAGCGGAACTTGCTCAGGAAACATCTTCACCCGGAAGTGGTGATGAACAAGCTTCATTTCCACCACCGCCAACACAACCACCTCCAAACCTTGAAGGTTTTATGAGATTTGTTAGAAATAATACATAAACTATGATGTAACTTGTACATTGGCATGTCTTCTTTTAGTTTTTTTTCCTTTTAATGGTGGTATTAGTACCATGTTGTGCTCATTCCATTAGGGGAAGGAAGAATAAAAAAAGATATGCCATTTTTGTCAATAAATATGCTCTTTATCATATCCTTGAATATCTTTTGTCTCAATATTTCTTTGTCTTTAATTCTATATCAATCCTTGAATATTTATATAACATACAATATATAACATACAACACAATATACTAATGACAATATTCTTTTATCAATATATACTACTTATATACAATTTATACTAATTACTAACTACAAGTCTACAACACAATATACACTATTTATATACAATATATACTACTTAAATACAATATATACTACTTATATATAAAATTACACTACTTATACATAATATATACTAATTACCAAACACAATATATATTATACTGATAACATAGTACACCATATAAAATATATTCTACAATATACTAATGACTACTATACAAAATATTGATTTAAACAAAAAAAAAAAAAAGAATCAGAACCGCCGGAAACGCCAGAACCGCGGTTCCGGAACCGCCAGAACCGGAACTGGACGGTTCCGGAACCGTATGGTAGCGGTTCCGGCTCCGGAACCACCAGAACCGGAACCGCCAGAACTGCAGAGCCGGAACCGCCAGAACTGGAATCGCAAATCCAAATAGACCCAGAACCGAAATCGGATACAGCCTTAGATAGATGTGAGCTCCACAAGAAATGAAGTTCTTTTCGTCTCTCACCGCCCATAAAGGTAAAAGCTGGAAATTGACGGAAAACTATCCACTTATATTTGAAAGCTCTGTCAGCGATTAGTCATGATTTTCCATTATTTGTTTGATTGAGGTACAATTATCTTTTTTCTCTTTATCTTAACACGATTTTACCATTTAAATCAAATCTACAACTGCAAATCTGTTATGAAATAGAAGATTCCTACACTTCTATTTAAGGTGAATGTCTTTAATGTACTTAATTAGAGAGATTTTAGAGTCCTATTATTGGTAGCAAGATCTTCCTCCTCCCTATAAATAGAGGTGCTCTCTACCATTGTAATTCAACCCTCTCAACTCAATAAGAAGAACTCTCTCTACTCTTCTCTCTATTGCTATTGTTCTTGTTCTATTGTTCTTGTCTTTTGCTTTAGTTTATAACACGTTATCAGCACGAGACTCTACCGTCTCAAGTATCATTCTCGAAAAACCAAGGTATTTTCCCTCTTCCTAATTTAATTTTCGAGTATGTCTGACATTATGAAAAGAAAGTTCGTTGCCCTTGAAATTTCGGGCAAGAACTATATGACATGGGTGTTGGATGCTGAAATCCACCTAGATGCTATGGGTCTCGAAGACACCCTCAAAGATAAAGAAAAAGCATCCACCCAAGATTGTGCGAAGGCCTTGATTTTCTTGCGCCACCACCTTGACGAAGGTTTGAAGATTGAATATCTCACCGTCAAGGATCCACTCGTTTTGTGGAACAGCTTAAAGGAGAGATATGACAACCTGAAGTTGGTCACTCTGCCACAAGCACGATATGATTGGGCCCATCTGAGGCTACAGGACTTTAAGTCCGTTTCTGAATATAATTCTGCTATGTTCAGAATTACTTCTAAACTGAAGCTATGTGGAGATAACATCTCCGATTACGATATGCTTGAGAAAACGTTTACAACGTTTCATGCCTCCAATATGGTACTGCAGCAACAGTATCGAGAGAAAGGCTTTACGAAGTACTCTGAACTGATTTCTCTCTTACTAGTGGCTGAGCGAAATAATGACCTGCTCATGAGAAATCACGAAAATAGACCAACTGGGTCTACACCACTGCCTGAAGCAGATATGGTGCACTCGCATTATGCCAAACATAAAAGGGACCATGATCACGGTCATAAACGGGGTCAAAGCCAAGGACGTGGACAAGGAAGAAATTCCAAAGAAGTCCGTCACCCCCCAAAGAGAGATAACCACCAAAAGCAGAAACGGGATCCCGAAGATCCTAAGGCAAATAGTTCAGAAACTATATGTTATCGTTGCGGTGGGAAAGGGCACTGGTCAAAGATTTGCCGTATACCAAGACACTTGGTTGACCTTTATCAAGCATCTCGAAAGAGAAAAGGCCCTGAAACAAACTTTGTCTATGATGACAATGAGGACATCACCCACCTGGATGTGGCAGACTTCTTTGAGCAACCCGAGGGGAAAATAGACCACCTAATCGGCGATGGATCCGTGATGAAAGAAGATGGAGTTATTTGATTTTGTTCTACTTATTTGTATTAGTTAGTGAATAAACTAATAGTCATTAGCATTAGCTCGTATTAGTTAGTTCATAAAGCAATGTTAGCAGTAGTCCTTTAGAATATCTTCAATATGTTCAAATATCAATAAAACTTTTATTTTCCAGTGGGGGTAATCGACTAGCCTGAAAAACTAGTCGATTATCAACTATTTTCACATTAAAGTTGAAAAACAATTGATAAACAATCGATTGTCTTTGGCTAACAATCGATTGTCTTGAAACAGTGTGTTCTGGAATTTTTCAAAAATAGCCAACAATCGATTGTCTTTGTCTAACAATCGATTGTCTTGAAACAGTGAGGTCTGGAATTTTTCAAAAATCACCCACAATCGATTGTCTATATCTAACAATCGATTGTCGTTAGGCAGTGTAATCTGGAATTTTTCAAAAATCATCCACAATCGATTGTCGATGTTTAACAATCGATTGTCTTAAGACAGTATGCTCTGAAGTTTTTCAAAAATAACAAATAATCGATTGTGTGTGTTTAACAATCGATTGTCTATGTTCCAACAATCGATTGTGTGTGTTTAATAATCGATTGTCTTATGAAAAACGCTGAAATTTTCAAACTGCATAGTAATTGATTATGGACAACATATCTTATTTTGTTTGTCAACTGTTAGTAGCAGATTTTGAAAATATTATGTGACACAAAAGGAATTGAACTTGCTTATTCTTATGTTCCTGTATTTCTTTTGTATGTCATACCATGGAAAGTAAATTGATCGAAGGCTCCGGAAGAGCCATTGTAACTCTGCCCAAGGGCACGACGTTAATCATAGAGAATGCTATGTTCTCCTCCAAGTCTATGAGAAACTTGTTGAGTTTTAAAGATGTACGCCGGAATGGCTACAATATTGAGACAATGGATGAAGATAATCTTGAATATCTCGTCCTCACTTCAAAGAATGTCTCCGGCCAAAAGAGGGTTATTGAGAAATTCCCGTCTTTATCTTGTGGCCTGTATTGGACAAGAATTAGTGCAATTGAGGCACATTCAACAGTAAATCTAAAGAATACTGAGTCCAATACATTTGTACTTTGGCATGATCGACTGGGTCACCCAGGATCAACCATGATGAGACGGATTATAGAAAGCTCATATGGGCATCCGTTAAAGAATTTCAAAATTCTTTCAAGTAATGAATATCTTTGCACTTCGTGTTATCAAGGCAAGCTGATTATCAGACCATCCCCAACAAAGGTTGGGACTGAGTCACCCCAGTTTCTGGAACGTATACAAGGGGACATTTGTGGACCTATTCACCCACCTAGTGGGTAGTTTAGGTATTTCATGGTCTTGATAGACGCATCCTGTAGATGGTCTAATGTGTGCTTGTTGCCATCACGCAACCTTGCGTTTGCAAAGTTAATGGATAATAGATGAGAATAATCTTGAATTCTTCATGAAAACGAGGCTGCCCATTTCGGTTTGGGTTCACGCCATTTTGCATGCAGCAATGCTACTTTGTCGGCTGCCCGCTTCAGCTTAGGGTCACGCCATTTCGCATGCAGCAATACTAGTTCGTCTCTGACTGACGAATTATCACAAATATTCCCTATTGCAATTGGTTTTGGGTCATGAACCCAATATATCCCATTTAAGAAGCTTTGGATGCGCAGTATAGGTGCCTGTAGCACCGCCATCCTGCACCAAAATGGGTTTGCAAAGAAGGTTAGGAATATATGTTGAGTATGAATCGTCCTCCATTATTCGCTACCTCGAAACATTGACAGGAGATTTGTTCACTGCACTATTTGCAGACTGTCAATTTGATGAGACACTTTTCCCAAAATTAGGGGGAGAAGTCGGTGAAACCAAATGGGAAATTTTGTGGAAAAATGTATCATTATCTCATCTTGATCCACATACCTCTATTTGAAAGAAAGAGGTACAAAAGACTATCCATTTGCAAAGAATAGCAAATCAAATGCCTGACGCATTTACGGACTTGAAGAGGATAACGAAATCCCACATTCACGCGGAAAATGTTCCGATCCGTATTGAAGTCCCTATTGGACAAATATCTAGTGTCATATCCAATGAGTCAAATGCACGCCAGAAGCGTGGCAGACCATTAGGTTCCAAAGATCGAAATCCTAGAAAGAGGAAAAAGAACGATCTAAATGACACTATGAAAGAATCACATGAGGACGCTCATGATTTGATTAATTCCGAGATTCACGAAGAATCTATTGAGCCTGAAGCTCTTGAAAATACGGAACTACTCCCAAATCCAATTAATATTGAGGCAAATATTAATCGAGTGTATGTTGTGGTAGATAATGTCTTTGCTTATAATGTAGCATCTAACATTATGAAAGAGTGTGAGGATCTCGAACCTCAATCTGTGAAAGAATGTCGAGAAAGACATGATTGGCCAAAATGGCAAGTAGCAATTCAATCTGAATTGAATTCGCTGGCAAAACGTGAAGTTTTTGGCCCTATAGTTGAAACACCTAATGGTGTTAAGCCCGTTGGCTACAAGTGGGTCTTTGTACGCAAACGAAATGAGAAAAATGAAGTACAAAGATACAAAGCACGACTTGTTGCACAAGGTTTTTCCCAAAGGCCTGGTGTCGATTATGAAGAGACATATTCGCCTGTAATGGATGCGATAACCTTTCGTTATCTCATAAGTTTTGCTGTCCATTAGAAGCTGGACATGCACTTAATGGATGTCGTTACTGCCTATCTTTATGGCTCACTTGATAACGACATATACATGAGAATTCCCGATGGACTCAAGGTGCCAAATGCGCACAATTCCAAATCTCGGGAAATGTTTTCAATCAAGTTGCAAAGGTCCTTGTATGGTCTAAAGCAATCAGGACGAATGTGGTATAATCGTCTAAGTGAGTACTTGTTGAAAGAAGGCTATATAAATGATGCCATTTGCCCATGTGTGTTTATAAAGAAAACAACATCGGGATTTGTTGTACTTGCCGTATATGTTGATGACATAAACCTTATTGGAACCCCTGAAGAACTCCAAAAGGCAATTGATTATCTAAAGGATGAATTCGAGATGAAAGATCTCGGTAAGACTAAACTATATCTTGGTTTGCAAATTGAATATTTGGCAAACGGAATTTTTGTTCATCAATCTACCTATACAGAAAAGGTATTGAAACGGTTTTATATGGATAACGCACATCCGTTAAGTACACCGATGGTTGTTCGTTCACTTGAAGTGAACAAAGACCCATTCCGACCTAAAGAACGGAATGAAGAGATACTTGGTCCTGAAGTACCATATCTTAGCGCAATTGGCGCATTAATGTATCTTGCAAATACTACAAGGCCGGACATTTCTTTTTCAGTTAATGTCTTAGCAAGATTTAGCTCGGCTCCTACGAGGAGACATTGGAATGGGATCAAACACATATTGCGGTACCTAAAGGGGACTACCGATTTGGGCCTATTTTATGGAAAGAATTGCAGCCCGGAACTTGTTGGTTATGCTGATGCTGGATATTTGTCTGACCCACACAAGGCTCGGTCTCAAACGGGTTATGTGTTTACCTGCGGAGAAACCGCCATATCTTGGCGATCGACTAAGCAATCAATTGTGGCTACTTCATCTAATCATGCCGAGATAATTGCTATTCATGAAGCAAGTCGGGAGTGTGTGTGGTTAAGGTCGACAATACATCATATCCAAGACAAATGTGGTTTGAAGTGTGATAAACTACCCACAACTTTGTATGAAGACAATGCAGCATGTATAGCTCAATTGAAGGGAGGATTCATAAAAGGAGATAGAACGAAGCATATTTCACCAAAGTTATTCTTCACACATGATCTTCAAAAGAATGGTGATATCAATGTTCAATAGATTCGTTCAAGTGACAATATGGCTGATTTGTTTACAAAATCTCTACCAAAGTCAACCTTCAAGAAGCTAGTTCACAAGATCGGGATGCGAAGACTTAAGGACATAAATTGATGTTCTTATCAGGGGGAGTTAATGCACGTTGCACTCTTTTTCCCATACAAGGTTTTGTCCCACTGGGTTTTCCTTGCAAGGTTTTTAACGAGGCAACCAATAGGCGCATATTCAAACATGTGTACTCTTTTTCCTTACTTTAATTTTTCCCATTGGGTTTTGGTTTTAAGGTTTTATGAGGCACATCATTGAATAGACATTCAAGGGGGAGTGTTATGAAATAGAAGATTCCTACACTTCTATTTAAGGTGAATGTCTTTAATGTACTTAATTAGAGAGATTTTAGAGTCCTATTATTGGTAGCAAGATCTTCCTCCTCCCTATAAATAGAGGTGCTCTCTACCATTGTAATTCAACCCTCTCAACTCAATAAGAAGAACTCTCTCTACTCTTCTCTCTATTGCTATTGTTCTTGTTCTATTGTTCTTGTCTTTTGCTTTAGTTTATAACACGTTATCAGCACGAGACTCTACCGTCTCAAGTATCATTCTCGAAAATCCAAGGTATTTTCCCTCTTCCTAATTTAATTTTCGAGTATGTCTGACATTATGAAAAGAAAGTTCGTTGCCCTTGAAATTTCGGGCAAGAACTATATGACATGGGTGTTGGATGCTGAAATCCACCTAGATGCTATGGGTCTCGGAGACACCCTCAAAGATAAAGAAAAAGCATCCACCCAAGATTGTGCGAAGGCCTTGATTTTCTTGCGCCACCACCTTGACGAAGGTTTGAAGATTGAATATCTCACCGTCAAGGATCCACTCGTTTTGTGGAACAGCTTAAAGGAGAGATATGACAACCTGAAGTTGGTCACTCTGCCACAAGCACGATATGATTGGGCCCATCTGAGGCTACAGGACTTTAAGTCCGTTTCTGAATATAATTCTGCTATGTTCAGAATTACTTCTAAACTGAAGCTATGTGGAGATAACATCTCCGATTACGATATGCTTGAGAAAACGTTTACAACGTTTCATGCCTCCAATATGGTACTGCAGCAACAGTACCGAGAGAAAGGCTTTACGAAGTACTCTGAACTGATTTCTCTCTTACTAGTGGCTGAGCGAAATAATGACCTGCTCATGAGAAATCACGAAAATAGACCAACTGGGTCTACACCACTGCCTGAAGCAGATATGGTGCACTCTCATTATGCCAAACATAAAAGGGACCATGATCACGGTCATAAACGGGGTCAAAGCCAAGGACGTGGACAAGGAAGAAATTCCAAAGAAGTCCGTCACCCCCCAAAGAGAGATAACCACCGAAAGCAGAAACGGGATCCCGAAGATCCTAAGGCAAATAGTTCAGAAACTATATGTTATCGTTGCGGTGGGAAAGGGCACTGGTCAAAGATTTGCCGTATACCAAGACACTTGGTTGACCTTTATCAAGCATCTCGAAAGAGAAAAGGCCCTGAAACAAATTTTGTCTATGACGACAATGAGGATATCACCCACCTGGATGTGGCAGACTTCTTTGAGCAACCCGATGGAAAAATAGACCACCTAATCGGCGATGGATCCGTGATGAAAGAAGATGGAGTTATTTGATTTTGTTCTACTTATTTGTATTAGTTAGTGAATAAACTAATAGTCATTAGCATTAGCTCGTATTAGTTAGTTCATAAAGCAATGTTAGCAGTAGTCCTTTAGAATATCTTCAATATGTTCAAATATCAATAAAACTTTTATTTTCCAGTGGGGGTAATCGACTAGCCTGAAAAACTAGTCGATTATCAACTATTTTCGCATTAAAGTTGAAAAACAATTGATCAACAATCGATTGTCTTTGGCTAACAATCGATTGTCTTGAAACAGTGTGTTCTGGAATTTTTCAAAAATAGCCAACAATCGATTGTCTTTGTCTAACAATCGATTGTCTTGAAACAGTGAGGTCTGGAATTTTTCAAAAATCACCCACAATCGATTATCTATATCTAACAATCGATTGTCGTTAGGCAGTGTGATCTGAAGTTTTTCAAAAATAACAAATAATCGATTGTGTGTGTTTAACAATCGATTTTCTATGTTCCAACAATCGATTGTGTGTTTAATAATCGATTGTCTTATGAAAAACGCTGAAATTTTCAAACTGCATAGTACTTGATAATGGATAACATATCTGATTTTGTTAGTCAACTGTTAGCAGCAGATTTTGAAAATATTATGTGACACAAAAGAATTGAAGTTGTTTATTCTTATGTTAATGTATTCCTTTTGTATGTCATACCATGGGAAGTAAATTGATTGAAAGGCTCCGGAAGAGCAAATGTAACTCTGCCCAAAGGCATGACGTTTATCTTATAGAATGCAATATTCTCCTCCAAGTCTAAGAAGAAACTTGTTGAGTTTTAAAGATGTACGCCGGAATGGCTACAATATTGAGACAATGGATGAAGATAATCTCGAATATCTCGTCCTCACTTCAAAGAATGTCTCCGGCCAAAAGAGGGTTATTGAGAAATTCCCGTCTTTATCTTGTGGCCTGTATTGGACAAGAATTAGTGCAATTGAGGCACATTCAACAGTAAATCTACAGAATACTGAGTCCAATACATTTGTACTTTGGCATGATCGACTGGGTCACCCAGGATCAACCATGATGTGACGGATTATAGAAAGCTCATATGGGCATCCATTAAAGAATTTCAAAATTCTTTCAAGTAATGAATATCCTTGCACTTCGTGTTATCAAGGCAAGCTGATTATCAGACCATCCCCAACAAAGGTTGGGACTGAGTCACCCCAGTTTCTGGAACGTATACAAGGGGACATTTGTGGACCTATTCACCCACCTAGTGGGTAGTTTAGGTATTTCATGGTCTTGATAGACGCATCCTGTAGATGGACTAATGTGTGCTTGTTGCCATCACGCAACCTTGCGTTTGCAAAGTTAATGGATAATAGATGAGAATAATCTTGAATTCTTCATGAAAACGAGGCTGCCCATTTCGGTTTGGGTTCACGCCATTTTGCATGCAGCAATGCTACTTTGTCGGCTGCCCGCTTCGGCTTAGGGTCACGCCATTTCGCATGCAGCAATGCTAGTTCGTCTCTGACTGACGAATTATCACAAATATTCCCTATTGCAATTGGTTTTGGGTCATGAACCCAATATATCCCATTTAAGAAGCTTTGGATGTGCAGTATAGGTGCCTGTAGCACCGCCATCCCGCACCAAAATGGGTTTGCAAAGAAGGTTAGGAATATATGTTGAGTATGAATCGTCCTCCATTATTCGCTACCTCGAAACATTGACAGGAGATTTGTTCACTGCACTATTTGCAAACTGTCAATTTGATGAGACACTTTTCCCAAAATTAGGGGGAGAAGTCGGTGAAACCAAATGGGAAATTTTGTGGAAAAATGTATCATTATCTCATCTTGATCCACATACCTCTATTTGAAAGAAAGAGGTACAAAAGACTATCCATTTGCAAAGAATAGCAAATCAAATGCCTGACGCATTTACGGACTTGAAGAGGATAACGAAATCTCACATTCACGCGGAAAATGTTCCGATCCGTATTGAAGTCCCTATTGGACAAATATCTAGTGTCATATCCAATGAGTCAAATGCACGCCAGAAGCGTGGCAGACCATTAGGTTCCAAAGATCGAAATCCTAGAAAGAGGAAAAAGAACGATCTAAATGACACTATGAAAGAATCACATGAGGACGCTCATGATTTGATTAATTCCGAGATTCACGAAGAATCTATTGAGCCTGAGACTCTTGAAAATACGGAATGCAAGAATGTGAGGATCTCGAACCTCAGTCTGTGGTAGTACAAAATTAATTGAGAGCTCTCGAAGAGCCAATTATTACTATGTTGGAGAAACACAATTGAGTATTGTGCTGTAGTAAGTCTCAAAGAAACTTATTCAGTTTCCAAAAGTACACGCGAAGGCGATTGATGATATTGAGACTATAAATAAAGGAAGGCTTTGATTCTCCTATTACTACAACTTGTAGCGGGGTAATTTGTATATGAAAAGCTACCCGCTTTGTTCTCCAGTTTGTACTACACAAACGAAAGAATGCCACAATAAAGTGGATATCTATTGGTATAAAACCCATGTCATAATAAACTCGAAGTTTATTGATAAGTGCACATGTCATGGTGTAAATTTGAAGTTTACCAATATTGATAATTTATTCAGTTGGCATTCATGTTAGCCATCTCATTTTAAGTATGATGTGCAAATTCACATAGGTGAATATTAAAGAACTAGAAAGTTCTTTACGAATACTCTTGTATCACTTGTTCTCATTAATGAACTGACCAACTAAAGAGTTCGGGTTGAAGCCCATAAATTCTGGAAATATGAAAGGTGAGTATGGGCCCATTCACCTGCCATGTATACCAAATATGATACATCTATGGAATGGTTACATGCGCAATTGTTATTAACCCGCAGCCTGGCAGTGCTTGCGAGGTAAATCGCTCAGTAATCTAACTTCGAGCATAGTTTCCAGATTCTCTACTCAAGACAGTTCATCTTGATAAGTTGGTTTATATTAAAGTTGGTTTAGCAAGATAATTATTGAGTGCTTCCACTTAATAGCTAAACTGTTTCTTATGAGAACTAAGTTATATATATATATATATATATATATATATATATATATATATATATATATATATATATATATATATATATATATATATATATCAGTTTGATATAAGTTGTATACGAGAGTATATTCTCCCCTCACAAGTGGTTCAGGGTCAGGAACCAAATAATTTCATCTTATTATTAAGGTGCTGTGTATATTGACATAATGCACAAAGATGATTTCCCAAAGTTGAGGAAACATGTTAGCTTTACTAACATGAGGGGGAGACATGATAAACACTTGAGAAAGTGTTACATGGGATGAATTTTCATTTGTATATGTATATCCCCGAATATCATGATATGAACCTGTAGTTCATAAAAGGGGAAATGCAATTGCAATATATTGCAAAGCATGCTATACGCATTTGCTGACTCAAAGAAAGCAACTAAATGGAAGAGATACAATTCAAGAAGAATTGATTCCATATGAAAGACATGTAGCTTTGAACCTATAGTTCATAGGCTTGAAAGTATAAAGGCAAAGGTATGTATAATCAATTTTTGATACCTTATTTGTTTAGCATGACATGAAACTTTGATATGCAGCTAAAGTCTATTATGTGACTTACATGACTTAACTTGAAAGATTTAAGTTGCTTGAAGCATATGCAATCCTTGGTCCTGAAGTACCACATCCTAAGTACAATTTGTGTACATATGAATCTTGCCATAACTATAAGCATGATGGCATTGAGAATGCATCTATGGAGATATTGAAGAGCTATTCCGCGACATTATATGAAGATGTTCATATCTATCAAGAGTGATGATTTCAAGGTGCGGAATATTTATTCAAGTCAACATAGTTGATTTATTTATCAAATATCTACCAAAGATCGTTTTGAAGATGATGCACAAGATTGGAATGCAAATGCTCAAGGATATGAATTGATGTACTCATTAGGGGGAGTCAATGCGCGTTGCACTCTTTTTCCCTTACAAGGTTTTGTCCCACTGGGTTTTCCTTGCAAGGTTTTTAACGAGGCAACCAATAGGCGCATATTCAAACATGTGTACTCTTTCCTTACTTTAATTTTTCCCATTGGGTTTTGGTTTTAAGGTTTTATGAGGCACATCATTGAATAGACATTCAAGGGGGAGTGTTATGAAATAGAAGATTCTTACACTTCTATTTAAGGTGAATGTCTTTAATGTACTTAATTAGAGAGATTTTAGAGTCCTATTATTGGTAGCAAGATCTTCCTCCTCCCTATAAATAGAGGTGCCCCCTACCATTGTAAATCATCCCTTGAGACCCCTCTCAACTCAATAAGAAGAACTCTCTCTACTCTTCTCTCTATTGCTATTGTTCTTGTTCTATTGTTCTTGTCTTTTGCTTTAGTTTATAACACGTTATCAGCACGAGTCTCTAACCAATTGAAATTTTCGATTGTCTTAACTATTGCTATTGTTCTTGTTCTATTGTTAAAGCCAATTAAGAGCGAATTTCTATGTTTCTAGGAGGTCCTAACTTTTGGTATTCTACTATTTATCAAGCTTTAGATCTTGAAAAAGAAGAAATGGCTACACTATCTGATGCGAAAGCATCAATTACAGTGAATGCTCAAACTGTTTATAATGCTTATAAACAGGCGTTAGAGCATGCTAGGCCTAATATTCCAACCCCTACTTCGTCCACATCACAGGCACCTAAAAGAGCTGCTGGCTTAACAGCTCTTAAATCGTGGACGGAGTTCAGGGGTACTCAAGGTGAAAATGTAGATGATTTTTCCCATCTAAATGAGCTTCAAGTTTATTTGTCGCAGGGACTAGAGAATGAGAATCCAGACGGCTCTTTCGACCTTTTGGATTGGTGGAAGGCAAGGAAAAAGCATTTTTCCATTCTTGCAAGGATGACTCGGGATGTTCTGTCGATTCAAGCGTCAACTGTCGCATCGGAGAGCGCCTTTAGTCAAGCAAGACTACAAATAGGTGATCACAGGGCGTCGATGCGGGACAGCTTGGAAAAATCAGTGCTTTTTCGAGATTGGATCCGCGCAGAAAGAAGGAACTTTGGGCTAGCTGAATCACAACCAGAAATAGATGAGTGCTATGAAGAAATGCTAGCGGAACTTGCTCAGGAAACATCTTCACCCGGAAGTGGTGATGAACAAGCTTCATTTCCACCACCGCCAACACAACCACCTCCAAACCTTGAAGGTTTTATGAGATTTGTTAGAAATAATACATAAACTATGATGTAACTTGTACATTGGCATGTCTTCTTTTAGTTTTTTTTCCTTTTAATGGTGGTATTAGTACCATGTTGTGCTCATTCCATTAGGGGAAGGAAGAATAAAAAAAGATATGCCATTTTTGTCAATAAATATGCTCTTTATCATATCCTTGAATATCTTTTGTCTCAATATTTCTTTGTCTTTAATTCTATATCAATCCTTGAATATTTATATAACATACAATATATAACATACAACACAATATACTAATGACAATATTCTTTTATCAATATATACTACTTATATACAATTATACTAATTACTAACTACAAGTCTACAACACAATATACACTATTTATATACAATATATACTACTTAAATACAATATATACTACTTATATATAAAATTACACTACTTATACACAATATATACTAATTACCAAACACAATATATATTATACTGATAACATAGTACACCATATAAAATATATTCTACAATATACTAATGACTACTATACAAAATATTGATTTAAAAAAAAAAAAAAAAAGAATCAGAACCGCCGGAAACGCCAGAACCGCGGTTCCGGAACCGCCAGAACCGGAACTGGACGGTTCCGGAACCGTATGGTAGCGGTTCCGGCTCCGGAACCACCAGAACCGGAACCGCCAGAACTGCAGAGCCGGAACCGCCAGAACTGGAATCGCAAATCCAAATAGACCCAGAACCGAAATCGGATACAGCCTTAGATAGATGTGAGCTCCACAAGAAATGAAGTTCTTTTCGTCTCTCACCGCCCATAAAGGTAAAAGCTGGAAATTGACGGAAAACTATCCACTTATATTTGAAAGCTCTGTCAGCGATTAGTCATGATTTTCCATTATTTGTTTGATTGAGGTACAATTATCTTTTTTCTCTTTATCTTAACACGATTTTACCATTTAAATCAAATCTACAACTGCAAATCCAAATTTTCCCCCATTTGTAGTATATTTATGCTAAAGACAATATTTGTCCCGTGTATTTTCTTATTTGGAAGGTGATAATATTCTTTTATCCTATGATAACACTTGAATAATCGTAATATTATTCCGAATGCCATATGCTTGACAACTGATTTTACTCACGTGTGGACCACAAAATCTCATAACATTGTCGATTTTGCTGATTCGATATACATATTTTTATTTTTCAATAATACAAATAACTAAAAGTTGCACTTCTTGAGTTTAGTGCGAATCAAACAGAATTATTGGTAGATACTTGGAATATTTTTAATATTGTACAAATATGTTATATGAGTATCTTTTATTCACGTGGTAGTTGGTACGTCTTTATTGTCGCCATTTAAATCAAAGCACTTGACCTTTGAAATGGAAATGTCAGACACCCACTATCCCCCATTTTTAATACTGGCAACAAAAGAGACGATTCAACGCTGGCCAAGCAAATGAGTGGGAACCAAAATAAATTAAAAGAATAACGCACGACAAGAAAGAGCAATATGAAGTTTTCCTTAACTCTCTAGCCTTTTTCCGGATAAATATAGACGTTTCCGTACCGATCTCTCAGACTCTACCGAGTTTGTCCGTGAATTGTGAGACTCAAAGTAACCTAGTGTGCTGATACAAACTTGTCACGATTTGGATTTCCCACCATCGGGAGTTGTGATGGTGCTGACTGTCGGAGCTAGGCAAACCGAACGTTTAACAACATATCACTGATTTTATTCAAAACAACAAAAATACGAAAACATTAAAATAAAGCGGAAGACTTTAAAAATACTTGATAACTGAAACTAAAATACATAAGTCTAACTTACACTTCTATCCAGAAACTGGTATCACTACTCATAGACGCAAGTAATTCTATATATTATTCTCTGGGGTTTTGGAGTATTTATTTGTCGTTAACAGAACCATAATGACAATCACAGTGCATTTTTATGAAGTTAGTAACATGTGCATTTCCGCACCATTTTAATATAGATCCAATATTAGTAAAATCGTATCAGATTTGTATGCATAAATTTATATTTTGCATTGACAAATACTAAATTAGGATAAATTAGCAGCCAAAGAGCTGCATCCGTCACTGCATACATCTATATATCTACCTAAAAGATCTCATTGATACTGCTAACTTAGTATATCCATCATCCTCTTTAGGAAAACAAATAATAATCATTGAAAAATATGTAATTTATGGTTGGTAAGCATAAAGAGACCAAAAAGAAAACAAGATATCACTGGAATTACAGTCACATGTAACTAACCCCATGCATTATGCAATTAGGAAAAGGTAACAACATGTCATGCACCAAAATATGTCTAGTATTGATTGGTTAAAATGTTAAATTGTTAATCGCTACGCCTAACTCAATTATGACTTCCTTTGAATTGGGCAGAGAAATAGAAAACGGAAGAAAATTGTAATCTTCCATCGTCTGTGATAGAAAGAATGGAAATTAAGAAATGGAACGTTTCTCTTAGACTCGCAAAAGAGTTGCCCAAGTAGGAGAAGTGTTAAATGTTTTCCTAATTATTGTCTTTTCCTCTCTTTATTAGTTTCTTTTATTTCCTAATTTGTACTTTGTACACTGCATCTTAGCGCTAGCATATGGAAATTAAAATAACACACTTCATTTCGAGTAGTAAATGAGCAAAAAGGGACGATATAATATATTCTTGTTTGCAATATTGAAATGCAAACGTGTAGATTAGGGTTTATAACCCCACATCAGAGCAATGTCGGCGCCAAGCAAAGTACCATAAAAAGCACATATGTATAATGCAGTATGTATTTGTACAAGTTTTATATATGACATGATAAATCAGAAGACAATAAAGTAGTTGGAGATTTCAACACCTTCGTTTCTTCGCATATCCTCAAGTAAGGCAGTATCCGGTTCCAGTTCTGGGTCTATTTGGGTCTGCGGTTCCGGTTCTGTGGTTCTGGCGGTTCCGGTTCTGGCGGTTCCGGAGCCGGACCGCTACCATACGGTTCCGGAACCGCGGTTCTGGCGGTTCCCGGCGGTTCCGAGTTATTATTATTATTATTTTTTAAAATCAATATCTTGTATAGTAGTGATTAGTATATTGTAGAATATATTTTTATATGGTGTACTATGTTATTAATTATAGTATATATTGTGTTTAGTAATTAGTATATATTGTGTATAAGTAGTATATATTGTATTTAAGTAGTATATATTGTATATAAGTAGTGTATATTGTGTTTGGTAATTAGTATATATTGTATATAAGTAGTGTATATTGTGTTTCTTAGTCTTCCTTCCCCCAATGGAAAAAAAACTAAAAGAAGACATGCCAATGTATAAGTTACATCATAATTTATGCATTATTCCCTGAACATGACTTAACTCAGTTATCCCCTGTGGTGAACGCTTATTCTTGTTCCTTGGGGTTAATTCTATTGACAGTTGCACCCACATCATCGGCCACTTCAGTTTTTTCAACATCTTTTGGAGTTCCTGGAGCCGAGTCATATGCTTCTTCCCTGTCCGAGCCATATGCTTCTTCCCTGTCCTGTGTGCCTCCATTGATTTCTCAGACAAAACCCCTACAATTATAATGCAATAAAATCCAGATAACAAAAAAGGTCTTTTAACTTTTCAGTCATGTTAGATCACTCACGATAATAGACAAATACATATAGTGAGCCATGACGAATACAATGTCAAGGTCCATCAAAAGATAAGTTACTAAGGATTCAGATTGTTCAGGTATTAGAGAATTGAATTACAGCAGATGTCAGATCCTGTAGATAAACTTACCTTAAAAGTTGATGCCATAAGTAGATCTTGAAGCTTAGGGACTATGTTTTACCGAGCATATTTTTCCTTTACCGAACATATTTTTCAACGAAAATGCCATAATAATTAGCACGTAAGAGTTGAAAATCGTTGAAATTGAACACTTGAAAACTTCAATTCAACAACTTCACAATGTTTCACGAATTTGCAACAATAAATTAAGCACTTGCACTAGAAAGATTGAAAGAGAAGTTGAGAGAGATTGAGAGATATTGAGAGATATTGATGAATTGGTGAATAAAAATGAAAGAATGATGGGGTATTTATAGTTGAGAAATGGAAAATAGTATAATTACATAAAGTTTGGGGTTAAATTAAAGTTTGGGGGCCAAATGGCTATTTTTTAAACTTCCAAACGGCTAGTTTTGAAAAAGAACCGTTTGGAACCGTTTAGAACCATTTGAAAAATTATCGTCACAGAACCGTTAGGAACCGCCAGAACCTGTCCGGTTCCGGTTCCGCGGTTCCAACGGGTAGAACCGCGACATCACGGTTCCGGGGAACCGCCGGAACCGGAACCGCGGAACCGACAGAACCGCGGTTCCGGTCCGGTTCCGTTCCGGAACCGTGAAACTTACAGCCTTATCCTCAAGCAACTTTATTATTACGAAATAAACACTAAATTAAATAAAAAGATGACATTATGAGTATATATTTTGTCCCCTTAACGTATCCCTCTAACAAATCAATTATTACGAATTAAAAACCAAAATAAGAAAATGACTTGTAACATTATTTACTTATAAAAAGTTTACAAATAAATTCTTATATTGAACAACTACAACCAACCCCTCTTGTCTAAGAAATATACAGAAAGATGAAAGATATAATAATATACACCAGATACAGCCAGTAGCATTTTTAGATTAACCTCTGACTGGCTAGTCTCACTCTAGTGCGCTATAGAAATATTCACAACTTCCTCTACCCTACAACCTTAATGATCGACTTCCACAAATCCAACGTTATATTTATCAAAGAACAATACAATACGATATTAGAGTCCGAAACTGAATGATAATTTTTTGGACTCAAAGTGTTTTTTTAATATTAAAAAAAAGTTACCTTTATACCTATTTCGCAGTAATTTACTGCGAATTAGGTTAACGAAATTTTTTCCGTTAACGTAATTCCCAGTAAATTACTGCGAATTAATTTTAAAAAAATAAAATATAATTCGCAGTAAATTACTGTGAATTACCTTTAAATTATTATTTTTATTAAGCAGCCAGGCCAGGCCAAAAAAATAGAGACATTTCGCAGAAAATTAGTGCGAATTGCTAACTCGCACTAATTTACTGCGAATTGTCTCTTTTTTTTTTGCCCCACCTAATTATTTTAACTGACACAATAACAATTATTTAAAAATATAAAACGTAGTATTTTATTGCAAATTCATTTGAAAAATTCTATGTCCCGAGCTCGGACTTGCCTTATTTATAGGCGTTTCATTTTCATGAACATTTATTCATTAAACTTCTCTCTTCTTCTTGTCAATATTTTTTACATTGTTTGAAGTGTAAATAATAAGGGTTTCTCTATATTGAGGTGGTGAGGTTGTGCTGGAGAATAACTCCGTGAGGTACAACTCACCTCCATAGTGTCACGTTAAATTGCCGCTTAATATGGAGTACCATATATTAGTGTCGTTGTTATGTAAAAAAATGAGTGAGAGGAGGCGTTCGGTTAGCTTCAAAGTAACTAGTAGATTTCTGTATTCAGTGACTCCGCAGGGATTTGCTTACTATTCAGAGTTTAATATCAAGGATGATGATACTCTTAGAGATTTTTTGCGGATTCCGGAGGAATACATGAAATTTATTGTAATAAAGTTATTGGAAATGTACGTCAAGGTGGAAGAGGGCGTGCATAGCATGGATAACCTCCAGTCATCGGGTGGTTATTCTGGAGCAATTTTTGCCGGATAGATTGGTGAAAAAAGAGTTTGCCTTGATTTTAGCTTGTCACCACTGACGAATGAGCAGCCACAAAATAATTTATCGACTTTATATAATCAATAAGATGATTGGTAAACTTCAATTTTGCTACGCTTTAGCCCGGTTTATTATACTTTTGAATTGAATTTGTATTAACAGTCATATTTTTCATAGGGGGTCGGATATGAATTTTACGAGTTATGAGCCGACCCCTAGTTGGAATATGCGTAATTTTGGAGTATTGGATCACGGTGGTCCATCCGGGAGTCATCACCAACAAGATGTGTCAAGATAATACGACTTGTAAGTAAAGTGATATAGCTATATCTAAAGTATTTTTTCGGAGTATTAGGTAACTTGTGTTTTTGTTCTTTTTGTGCAATGAAAGCCAGTTTCTTGAAGCTCCTGACCTCACACAGCTTCCCATAGACGACGTGTTTACTCGTGATTTGGCAGATGCGCAAAGTCAGAAAAATGATAGTGACTATGATAATAATGCGGATGAGTTTGGAGATGACACACCCTTCCTTTTCGAGGTTGGTGATGAAGAGGAGGAAATGAATGTTGAACCTGAACCAGCGAAGGAGCATGTTCCTCCACCTCCCGTGCGACCTAGAGTGTACGAGTCTCATGTGCCATTTCATGAGCGGAATATCCCCTACGTTGATAATTTGCCAAGCATGCTGAACGTGGATGCCCTCACAAGGGATGATGATGAATTTCGGTCACAAATGTGGGATGAGTCCAGGCCATCTATTCTGACTAAGGGCATGTATTTCCTCAATAAAGCTCGCTTAATTAGGGCTGTAAACATCAATAGCATAAAAGAGTAACGTGAGATGACGGTACATGAGTCAACTACGGATAAATGGAAGGCTGCATGCCATAGATACTTTATGGGTAGTCACTGGATGTTGCGTGCCACCAAGAAGAAATCAGATTTGTAGAAAGTGGGTAAATTTATTAGCGAGCACAGATGTGAAATGAACACATACAATGAGAATCACCTCAACTTGGATGTCGACTTGATTTCTCTTGTCTTGATTCCATATCTAGAGGTGTCCATTAGGTTCAAGATTAAAGATTGTATTACAGCCGTCCATCAGGAGTATGGTTGTACTGTAACAAAAAGAAAGGCATTCGGTCGCAAACTTGCCTTTGAACTTATTGTATAAAATCTTGACTATAAATAATGGTTGCACGCTACTTATTTTCTTCGCCTAACAATAACCAAAATTTCTCTTTAAAAATATCTGAACAACCCGTTTACGTCCCAAGGTGCTACTGTGGAGAAAAATGCAATTTCTACAAATGGTGGCCAGAAGGTGGATGCCTCTATTGGGCATGTACGAATAAACTTGAACCGCAACCCGGCAAGCCCACATGTTACTTTGACGTATGGATGGATGAAGAGTGTAGAATCATATACTACAAAGAAGAAATTTATAGCCTTCATTGTATGTGTACTAGACAAGCTGCAGAAGAGCGTTAAACCAACCAACAAATTGAGGAGTTGAAAGTCAAACTCAATGAGGTAGAAGAAGAGAAAAAAATGTTGGAAGACCAACTCGAGTGGTTGGAGAAAATTGTAGGAAGCGGATCTTGAATAAGCAGTGGCTTTTACATGATAAGTGTAGTAGTTTACTCTTTGTGTTTGCCTTGTTTAGTGTTTGTACTAATTCTATTGTTTGGATCATTATGTTTGTAGTGTTTGTGTTTTTGTTAACCCGTTTAAATAAAAATATTGTTCTACTAATCACCTTATTATTGTTTTCAAAGAACACTAGTGTTAATGTATGAAGCTGTTTTTCCCCAAAAATATGAATGTAATTCGTAGTATAATACTATGTATTGTTGACCTGTCATGTCATTTTGAAAATGTTCAAACCCATGTGGAAAAAGTTATTTTTTTCCCGAAAAATGTGCATGTAATTCGTAGTATATTACTACGTATTGTTGAGTTGTCATGTCATTTTGAAAAGGTTCAAACCCATGTGAAAAAAAACTATTTTTTGCCCCAAAAGTATGCAAGTAATTCGTAGTATTAATACTACGTATTGTTGAGTTGTCATGTCATTTTAAAAAGGTTCAAACCCATGTGGAAAAAAACTATTTTTCCTCGAAAAATATGCATGTAATTTGTAGTATAATACTACGTATTGTTGAGTTGTCATGTCATTTTGAAAAGGTTCACACCCATGTGGAAAGAGCTATTTTTTCTCGAAAAATGTGCATGTAATTCATTAAATTACTACGTATTGTTGGAACTTATTCCATATAAACAAAAAGCGCCTTCAAGTTATTTTCAACACTTAATAACAACCTATCATCGACTTTTTCAATTAACCAAAAGCTTCCTGGAACAAATGTCTCAACGCCCCTTCGTTCCTGAAGTGCGAATGTGGAGCTAAGACCATGTTGTATAGTGATTGGGAAGAACCTGGCCGACGCTATTAGGGTTGTTTGAACAAATTTTATAGGCAGCCCGACGTGTCTATATACAATTTTAAGGTATTGGTTGATAAACCATGTGACCTGGAATACTACAGAGACAAGTTGCACTATATTCATGGAGTGTGTACGAAGCAGTGGGAGAGAGAGCGCCAATCAAGAAAGAAATTGAAGACTTGCAGGCGAAAATCGATGAGGTGGGAAAAGAGGAAACGAAGATAAAAAAGAAGCTGTTTTTGATGAAGGAGAGAATACTACGTGGTCGTTCCTAAAGAATGACATGTTAAGTGATTTCGTTAGTGAATCTTCATGTTTCCTTTGTCAAGTTATTTCGTTAGTTATATTGTTTGTTTTTATTTTAGATTGTCAATGTTTGTGGATGTGATGTATTGTATAAGTAGAATTGTTGTTCAAACGCAATTAAAATAAAATTGTTCTACATAATTAATTAGTTGTGTTAGTTTAATAAATTATACAATTAATTATGATTAATATTGGAGAAAATAGTTATGTATGTGCTCCAGACTTGATTTAAACAGTCCGGTACCACCGAATTATGTATGAATTCAACATTTTTAGAATTTTCTTACCTTACAGATTTAAATTAAAAATTATGATTAATATTGGAGAGAATAATTATATATGGGTTCCAGACTTTATTTTTTGAATTGGAGAGAATAATTATGTATGAGTTCCAGACTTCATTTTTTGGCCCGGTAGCACCGAGTTATTGTTAATTATTATAATTCTCAATTTCAATATTTTTAAAATTTTCTTAGCTTATTATAAATTTTTGAATTGGAGAGAATAATTATGTATGGGTTCAAATCTTCAATTTATATATAGGTCCCATAGCACCGAGTAATCTTTACTGCGCTACAAGACTCTATATTTTACTATGATATAAGGCTCTAAAAAGCTCTACATTTTTACTACGCAAAAATGCAATATTTTATTTCGCTAAAAAGCTATATTTTACTACGCTACAAGTACTATATTTTACTACGGTAAAAGTCATTATATTTTACTACGCTACAAGGCTCTATATTTATCACAAAAAATAACATGCTTTCAGGTATATAAATCAAATATAATACATAAATTCAGGTATCAAATATATCAATTCGAGTATATTAAAGACTACAAATATAACATAAATTCACATATAAACATATTAAATAATACTAATATGCATAAATATACGAGTTTCGCCATAAAGTAAATTGAAATACCTCAATGTATATTTTTGGAATTCGAAATTTTGCACTCGAAACACGGAATCGAAACCAACCAACAATGTGTATGACCTACATTCTTTGTTCTTTATGGGACGAGTGGGCCGATTCTTTTTTTAAATTAAAGACGTGGGGGTGGGGGGACTAGAAAGGGGAGGAATATTTAAAAATGGCGGATGCGTGTGTCTGTTAATAAAGACGGCCATATTTTTTAATTGGCCATTTCGCAGTAAATTACTGCGAATTACCCTAATTCACAGTAATTTACTGCTAAATACACTTTTAAAAATGGTCTGGCCCGGGTTTTGAGGAGACGCCTCGTCAACGGTAATTCACAATAAATTATTGCGAATTACATTTTAATTTTTTTAATTAATTTGCAGTTTTCATTAACCTAATTACAGTAAATTACTGCAAAGTAGGTATAAAAGTATTTTGTTTTAACATTAAAAAAAAATTTTGAGTCCAACAAAATTATAATTTCGATTTCCGAGTCTAGGATACTATATATATTATTATGCCCTATAATACGCCGGACAGCAGGACACGTGACAGTCTTCTTTCCTAAATTTCAGCTATAAAGTACGAGCAGCGCTACATTTTTCTATCCCTTAATATTAGCACAGTCTACAAAGTAGTGAAGTGATCGAGTGGAGAGGTATGGCAATTCCCAATATGCGGATCCCTAGTCGGCAGCTGTTCATCGACGGTGAATGGAGAGAACCCGTCAAGAAGAACCGGTTACCCGTCATTAATCCCGCCACTGAAGAGATCATCGGTATTTGAATTTTTTTAGGTTTAATTTTAAAGATCTCTTGCTATCTATTGGATCATCCAGAAATTCTGCTAAAGCGTTTTGACAACTTTTGGAAAATCACTTTTTTTTTTCAAGATTTGCGAGTGTTTTACGGTAGGAAGTAAAATCTTTTCTGAAATATCCCTCAAACTACTAGTTCAGATATATTCTTTTGAAAAAAACTTTTTTGCTGAAAACTTATAAATCAGCACGTTTCGGATTTATTTTTTTGCTAGAAAAGTACCACAAACAAACGCCTGGAAATGAATGAGTTCTTGTCTGATCCCGATTGTGTTTGTTGTTGTTGTTGTTGAATTTTCAGGTGATATTCCGGCAGCTACAGCGGAGGATGTAGATATCGCTGTCAAAGCTGCACGGAGAGCGCTTGGTCGAAATGGCTGGGGTTCTACAACTGGAGCGCAGCGCGCCAAGTATCTTCGTGCTATTGCTGCTAAGGTTTGTGAGTCCAGTTCTGAATATAAATAATTTCAAGATCTGGCTTTCGCGTGCTTGAACTACCTCTACGATATCCAAACGCTAATATATTTTACAGTATTATTTTTGAGTGGAATTTAGCATCCGAGAATTATCTTTGATTCTCTTGCATTTGTTTAATTGTATTTTATTTTAAATATAAGAAAGGGTAAAATTCCTAACTTCCAAGACCATACAGATTGTGCATCTTGTGAGCTCACTTGACCAAATATTTGTACTTACCCTGGTCACATTAAGATCGCTCAATTTGTGTCTTTCAGCTGATGTCTAGTTCCATCAACAATTTATATCTAATTGAATAACATCCTCAAATCTTGGTGTTTGAGTGTCAACCAGATGTTGATATGTCTATTCAATATTATTCTTTTATGCTTTAAATGATACAATTGCTGTTTTTTACATTTACTGTAGGTACTGGAAAAGAGGCCTGAACTTGCTACGCTTGAGACAATTGATAATGGAAAACCCTGGTTTGAGGCTGCCTCTGATATTGTATGTACTTGCTTAATGGGGTTAACACAGTTTAGTTTGTTGCGAATTACATTCTTTTACTTATATGCTCTTTCTTATCTTCCAGGATGATGTCGTAGCGTGTTTTGAGTACTATGCAGGCCTTGCTGAAGCGATGGATTCAAAAAACAAGACTGAAGTTAAACTTCATCTGGATTCATTCAAGACTCATGTTTATAAAGAGCCTCTTGGTGTTGTGGGGTTAATTACTCCATGGTACACCAGTTATCAATAATGTTATATGTTCTTATTTTGTGTTTCAACCCAGTTGGAAATATGGCATTCTTCTTTTCCCAACCAAGTTGATATTTCTGGCCACCAACCTCTGCATTGCACATACAGTTATTGTATATGTGGCTGCTACGTTGTTCTGTGCATATTGCAAAATGAAAAACTGTTGTATAGTGACCTAAACTTTTAGCTTTGTGCTTAAATAAGACAGTCCTTTGAAATTCCAAAAGTTAGAGAAAAGCTCATAGTTTTCAAACTAAGCTTATCAAACTAGTCATCGACTAGTTCAGCGGTATCTTTCGTTGTCAAAGTTGGATGCTATCCTAACATGTGAGCATTGAGAATGATAATCAAGTGGACTTGTGAGATTATATGTAAGTTTGATAGTGACCTAAGTTGCTTGGACTCGGGTGCGGGTATCCGACACGGAGATGGATCCGAGTATCGGATTTGGCAGAATCTAATTTTAAGATTCGGGGGTGCGGATCCGGACCCGGATATGGATACGGGTGCGGGGATTCGGCTAATAAAAAATAGAGCTATAAATATATTGTAAATTTTGAGAGATATTTTGTGTAAACTTACATGAATGTTGTAGAATTCAATCTTTCATTCTCGAAGATGGACATTATTCTTTTATTGTCTTAAATCTGTTTTATTTTTGATTTTGAGAAATCAAAATCTCAATTTTTCTCCCAAATTTGTAGATGGACTCCGGTCAAAGTGTCCGAAGTAAGTTGACCGATTCCGGGACGTATCCCGTCCCCGTTCCCGTCCCCATCTCATATCGGGACGGGGACGGCACCAAAATCGAAGAGTCTGCGCAACTTAGATAGTGACAACATATGCAATTCCACCAAAATCGAAGAGTATGCGCAACTTAGATAGTGACAACATATGCATTTCAGGTTCTCCAGAAGGTAAAATATCATTGAGGTGAAAACCTTTGGAATGTTGATATTCTAAGAATCAAGTTGTTTGGAGTGCCTTGAAAAAGAAGAAAGAAATTAGATGAAAAATTTAGGAGCCTTGCATGTGCTCCAAACTTGTGAATTTTGTGATGGGTTTTGCTAAAATTCGGCCCTCAGACTACATTTCCTTTTAGCATCTATTTTCATTGTGAGGAAAATTGTTGCAACGGAAACACCTTGTTCAGAAGGTGAACCTATGTGCCTTATTGGGACTCTGTCTTGACCTAACTGCCTCAAGGCAATCATGATTGCTCGGGAAAGTCGAGAGGGGTGTTGAAAGGTTTTGGGGGTGGGAGTGGGGTTGGGGGTCTTAAAGAGAATCTCTTTTAAACTTTGCTTATATTTACCAGTCACACCTCATTAACAGTGTCAAAGATTCCTTTAAAACAACTTTTTTGTTTACCAGTAAGGGAGAGTCGAAATCAATCTTCTGGAGCATTGTGAATGTCATTGGCTTTTTCATGTGTGGGTTGAGAGAAAAGATTAGGTGGTTGACTTATGAGCTTTTGTTTCATATGAAGGAATTATCCTATGCTGATGACCACATGGAAAGTCGCACCTGCCCTAGCTGCTGGTTGTGCAGCAGTACTTAAGCCATCTGAACTTGCGTCTCTGTGAGTCCTTATCTTTTTCTTCATTATTAATACTATTTGGTCTACATTATTTACATCTTTACTCCTTTCTTCCAACTTCAGTACCTCTTTGGAGTTGGGTGAAATCTGTAGAGAGGTGGGTCTACCTCCTGGTGCTCTTAACATACTAACGGGATTGGGACATGAAGCTGGTTCTCCTTTGGTATCCCATCCTGATGTTGATAAGGTTTGCTTCTTTCTTTTAGGTGGATCTATGCTTATTGATCAGTCAGCATTTAGTACTTTGTAATTTCATTATGGTGAATGGTTTTTATTTTTTTGAATGAGCAGATTGCCTTTACAGGAAGTGGCCCAACTGGGATCAAGATCATGACCGCTGCCGCTCAACTAGTTAAAGTATGTCCGCATCCGAATAATATTAGGTTCCTATTGGCAAAACTGAGATTCTGGTGCGTTCGGGTAGCTAAACCTTTGTGTGCGCGCGTGTGTGTAATTTTTTTTTTTTTGCAGCCAGTTACTCTTGAGCTTGGTGGAAAAAGTCCAATAGTGGTGTTTGATGACATTCCTAACATTGATATAGGTTTGCTCTTTTAGACCCTATATGAAATCTCCCTTCTAATGTATATTATCTTTTCCTGGCATGTCTTGAATTTTCTATAACATAATAAATTGATAATTTTGGAAAGGAGGAAATCCGTTTGTGAAATGAAGGAAACTGAAATTAAACTGGTGACTGACATATTACAATCGATGCTCTAACACCTGAGCTAAGTGTTAAACGCCTTTCCTAAACTATTGGAATTGGAATCTTCTACTACTTTCTATGTCCTTATGTTTTTCATATTAAGTAAGATTTGCGGGTGCATTTAAGAAATTAATTTAGCTCTAAGATATAACCGTCCTCATTGTCAGCTGTTGAGTGGACTCTTTTTGGCTGCTTTTGGACAAATGGTCAAATTTGCAGTGCAACATCACGTCTTATACTACAGGTAACAAGCTAAATGTTGGACAAGGCCCCATGTATTTAGTCAGTTTATTTCTTTCAGTTTTTGGTTAACCAAGTACTTTGACTCGACACCATTTACCATTATCTGGGAAATACTGAATATACCCATAGGAACCTGTAGCCTTTATTGGCAACCAGCACTTCTTTAAGAATACAAGACAATTATGGGGGTGATGAGTATCTTAAGGAACAGATAATTAGTTTAAGTTGTATTGTAACACTATAGAAGAGGTTCAAATAACAAGAGGAAGATACATCTGCCTTAGCTTTAATTGAATACAAAGAGAAGAATAAAGGCTCTAGTGTGGTACCAAGAAAATGGATCCACTAATTCGTTCTCTCTCTATGGTTAAGAATAGGATACCAATGACTGGCCTACTTAATTCAATTTTAGAAGATAAGTCAATAGCCTGCCGGAATTCTTGAAGTTGGAACAGGAAAAGGGGGGGGGGGGGGGGTCATCCTAATGGCCGATGGAGCACATTAACACTATACAGCGATAACCAGATAATACCTTATCAAAGAAAAGAGGGGCTTGCTCTGATGGTAAGCAACCCCCACTTCCAACCGAGAGGTTGTGAGTTCGAGTCTCCCCAAGAGCAAAGGTGGGTAGTTCTTGGAGGGAAGGATGCCGGGGGTCTATTTGGAAACAGCCTCTCTACCCCAGGGTAGGGGTAAGGTCTGCGTACATACTACCCTCCCCAGACCCCACTAAGTGGGATTATACTGGGTTGTACTTTTTACCTTATCAAAGAAAAGGCTAAAACGGCCTCCTTCTTTTTTCGTGTGCTACAACAATTGAAATTACTGTCTCAATTTGGACATTCGTTAAATTACCCTTAGATATTCAAAAGTTATTTAACTTAGTGTAAAGAGTATTGTAACAAACATATGTTATAATTCAAAAATTTCCCAGGAAAAGATAGAAGAAATAAAACAAAAAAGTCATGGTCTTACCAGAAGTTGTTTTGGTTTTCAAATAGTAAGTAGATCAATTTCTACAGGCATATCCTTTTTAAGAAAGGAGTAGGATGATACACTCTCTTATGAAATGAGGTAAGATGGGGTGAAACTCCTAGGTTTTTTTATGCCACCTTATCAAAACACTGTGACAACAATACTATTAAAAGTCCTTTTGATGTATCCTTTAATATCGCCCTTTCTATAATCGCCAACATTGGAGCTCTTGGTGAAACCATATTCTGAATTTTGCAGGATACAATTGCTTCACAATTTTTGAACAGGCTTCTAGAGTGGACGAAAAACATCAAAATCTCGGATCCCTTGGAAGAAGACTGCAAGCTTGGTCCTGTCATTAGTCGTGGACAGGTAAAGAAATTATGCCATTAAACTAGTAGAAGATGCTTGCTTTAACTATAGTACAAGGTGCTTCTTGGAGACAATGTTATGTGTTGCCTTGAATAGCTGCAACTTGTAACCCTTATAAAGGGAACGACTCATGAAAAATTTATGTTTCTTTGCTGCTCCAATGTGACATTGTGCGTAAGTGTCTTCTGGATAAGATATAGTGAATAGGATAAGTTTGGATGATCGGGAACATAAAGTCATAACACTATAACAGGCTGAGACTGAAGATATAGGAATGGTGTGCCATGTCATCAGGTAGTGTAGGGAAGCAGATTGCTTGCACAAGTAGAATAGACTCGTGGGTTCGTGAATAAGGGGATTAGACTGGAAAGTGAACAATGAAATAGCCAGCTAGATGCAGGCATAGATGATTATGAAAGTGGAAGATATCAAGTGCTGCACCCAAGTTAAAGAAAGGGTGACAGAAGCAACCTCTCTTAGTGCTCTTTTGAAGTGCTTAGCTTCTGCTAGTGGCGGGCCTTGGACTCTCTTTTGATCTATTACCAGAGTTATAGACTCTGAAAGTGGATTGGTGGTTTGATCGCTGTTAACTTAACTCAAACTCAAGACTACCACGGTACATAGCACTTGAATAGGTTTAGCAGTCTACACATCTTCTTCAAGCTTGTATACACTCCTCTATTGGAAATTAACTACACTTTGAATTGACCTTGACCCTGCAATATGATCTTTCTCTCAGATAAAGAGTGGTATTTTTACAGTCAAAACCCATGCTGCCAGACTTCTTTCTGTATGCAACATATTGCAGTTTCTTATTAGATACTTGACCTCCAGCTCTCTCTCTCTCTCTCTCTCTCTCTCTCACACACACACACACTCTCTCACACACACACACACACACACGCGCGCGCGCGCGCGCACACAGACACATTCCATCATACGTTAGTTTGTTATCTACTACTGTCGTCATCTTGTTTAAAGGATTGGAGTCGGAGGATAAAACTCAAGAAAAGAATGAAATAATGGTGGCTGCTCTCGGAAATTTGTCCAGGTAACATGAAGCATGGTTTTGTACTTGCAGTAAATTTGAAACTTCCTCTACAATCGCATTTATAGTTTGGTCGATAGATATATCCGAGACTTCGTAGAGGCTGCTTCACTATATGAAGAAGGTATTTTACTGCATATTCTTCAGGTCTTAAGGAAATAAAGAAAGATAAAAGAAATTGCTTATGGACGGTCTAGTGCCGTTTAGGTGATTTAACAACAGTACCAAATAGAAAACATAAGCTAGATTGAAAAGCCACCATGATTGTGTCTTGTCATTAGTTCATTTGGGAGGAATATCCCCTTGAGGCTGGCTGATATTTATTGGAAAACTTTTGGTCCTATCGGAAAAAAAAAAGAGAAAAAGAAAAAAAAGAGGAAGTTGCAAAACCTTTAGATGTGTTGCAACTTTGCAAGAGAATAGACCATATGACTGCCTTCTGGAGACATTTGATAAAATGGAAATATTATGAAGTATTTAGTCCCCTTCCATGAGGGTTATTTGATAGTTCTTGTACATTGGAAAGTTAATTGGCTGTGTTGTCCAGAATATATTGTCAATTAACCATTTGCTAGCTGCATAGAAGTTTCTATTACAATTTACAACACCGTGATGTAATAGGAGGTTGGGGAAATCATATACAAAAAAAATCAAAAATAGAGAAATAGTTATCATAATTTATATCAGTTTAGAAGTCTGAAGTTACTATAAGGAACTCTTTTATCTCTGAGATAAGCAGCATGATTTAAAACTGATATGGATATTAGCTTTCAATTTGTGTCTAATTGTTTCTTTTCTTGCTTTCTCATACATGACGTGCAGATCATGTTAATCTGCTCGTTTCTTTTCTCCTTGTAAGCAGCACACTTAAGGACAGTGCTTATATATATATATATTGATTGTTTGTTTACCTTTCAGTATGAGAAGGTCTTGAAGCTCATCTCAACAGCCAAAAATGAAGGTGCAACCATTCTTTATGGTGGCGAACGTCCTCAGGTAAGAAATGCTTCCCGGTGCAAGTATGCAGGTTATGTATTTATCAATCTGTTGTAATGTGTCTTAATTCTACATTGGATTTCAGCACTTAAAGAAAGGATATTACATTCAACCAACAATCATAACTGATGTGGATACGTCCATGGAAATCTGGAAAGAGGAGGTATTTGGACCTGTTCTTTGTGTCAAAACATTTAAAACTGAAGAGGAAGCCATTGAACTAGCAAATGATACCAAGTGAGTTGGCTACAATTAAGATATATCGTTCTGTTACTTTACAAACTTTCTCTTTCCTTATCTGCAATGTTTGCTCTGTTAGGTATGGTTTGGGTGCTGCTATTTTGTCAAAAGATCTTGAAAGGTGTGAGCGTTTCACAAAGGTGAGAGTAGTTTCTCAATTTCCAAAAACATCTTTTATCCATACCAAAAGGCACTGCTTCTGCAAAATCAAGGATGACATCTTGTTAATTGGACTTTGCAGGCTTTTCAGTCGGGGATTGTCTGGATCAATTGTTCACAACCATGCTTTTGGCAACCTCCATGGGGTGGCAAAAAACGTAGTGGTTTTGGACGCGAACTTGGGGAATGGTAAGCACTCACTTGGTGATTTCAATACCATCTTGGACACATTTATGTGGCTTAGAAGTTACTTTCTGTTCATCTATCTGTTTCATATCTGCTTCTTCAAATTCTGTTTGTTAAATGGCCTTACATTGAAATTGCTGGAATGAGCTATGTTGTAGAAAGACAATCCAGTAACCAAGGAAAAAGCTGTAACTGTAGTTTTACCACACTGGAGGAGTAACTGGAGGGGAAAATATGCACCTGACTGAAGCATTCTGAAGTAATTTGGCGAGTTGTACTGCTGATAATGTTATTTTGCCCTTTGTTCTTTCTTGCAGGAGTCTTGAGAACTACCTAAACATTAAGCAAGTGACTCGGTATGTGTCTGACGAACCATGGGATTTTTACAAGTCACCTTCAAAGCTGTGAAACTTTCAAGTGGTCAAGGAACATGCAATGGTGTTGTGCCAGTTATGAGAACCAATGCCGAGGAGAAGCAGAGAAGAAACTTGATTTGATGTAGAACCAGTGTTGTTTGTTAAGTAGTCTAATAAATCTGTTCGAAGTGAAAAAACATGGATAGCATTTTATACTGATATTTCGTTTTTCCTTTGTTTATTTCATGTTTTAGAGGAAAGTGTCAATCAAAATATGGGATAGTGGTCTGTGATTGGTACAGCAGACTGAATCCCTTAGTTTCATAGGCGGAGTAAAGCTCAAAAATCTTAAGATTCTAAGAATGGCCCCTTGAGGCCAGGAAGTTATGGAAGTGGCTAATAAACTACCGCAAATGATTGTGATATTATGCAAACTAAGTAAATGCCGGTATTATGTTTTCCCATTATCAGTGATGATCAATGATAAATAATACCTTACGACGCTGCCATTGGATGTTATTAATAAGAAAAGAAATGAAAAAACGAGTGCGATTAAGATTGTGAAACTTGGAAGTTGATAATTATGAAATGAAAAGGGAAGTTGTAGTCACAACTCACAACCATATCTTTTTTCAATTCAATTTTTAAAAAATTAAGTTGATTGTAAATATTATAAATATAATATTTTCGTCATTATGTCGGATTATTATCTTTTTCTTCTTGATTTGGCTCTATCCCGAAGAAATCAGATAACCAATCGTTACCAATTTTCCCATTCTAAGGAGGAAAAAAAAACAGAAAATATATCACCTTTTTGTCCTATGTTCTAAGGCCGATCGTCTGATGTTGAAATTAAAATTCTTTTAAAAATTTTCTATTACATTAGGAAGTCGAAGAATGAGAGAAGACTCCATCTGTAAACTTTGGTAGTTAAAATTCTGATTCAGAAAGGTAAGCAATCTTATCACTTTAATTTTTTGTTATTGGTAGGAGAATAAAAGGAATATGCTTTCCAAGTTCCATTCACATCTAATAAAAGATACTCCACTACTTAATACCTTAAATTAGACAATATGATGAAAATAGAAGTACAAGGCATGTGAAAAACAGAGGTGGAAATTTCCTAGCCATTTTTTGGTGTTTGTCGCATATCCACCTATTTTCTTCTTTCCTTTCCTTTTCACTGGATCTCCCTCCCCATCTTTTTTTGTACTCATTTCAATTTTTAGAGCAATTCCTAACCCCCCCCCCCCCCCCCCCCCGGGTCTCTCTATCTCCCCATACATTCTCGCCTTCCACACACATCCACTCGTACTCTACTCTTTACATTTTTCTGTCTCTGCTCGAGTGTCGGTAGTATCACTTTCAGTTTCTTTTCTTCTAATAATTGAGTTGCCCGTTTGAGATTATTTCCATTACTTGTATATATACAGGTGATATTCTGTTCCTTGGAGAGTTGAAGTTTGGAGCTGCTAATCTGGGCTGAAGCTTTTATTTCCGTATATTAAGATCTGACTTCTGCTTGTGATAAAAAATGGGAAGTTCTGAGGAGAGAGTCGTAGCTGTGATCATGGTCGGTGGACCAACCAAAGGTATGCACTTTGATTCATTTTTGTTTCAATTATTTGAGAATAGTATAGTATACAGTTTTCGGATAAAGTTTGAATCTTGTGAATTTAGAAACCACTGTCGTGTTCTTGTTTTCAATCAATTTTATTGATCCCCTATATATATGCATTGACAGGTACACGATTCCGCCCATTGTCATTAAATATCCCAAAGCCACTCTTTCCATTAGCGGGACAACCAATGGTTCATCATCCGATCTCTGCTTGTAAAAGGGTAATGCTTTCTTTGTACTAATGCCAGCAAATGACTATACATTGTAAACATTTCATGTTCGAAGTTGTAAACACAATGAAAGAGGATTTAATTGTCAAAAGGGGTGTGCAAAGTTCAAATATTTCTTTTGCATTGAACTAATAAGTTTTGTACCATTGGGTTTTTTTCAGATTCCAAACCTAGCGCAGATCTACCTTGTTGGGTTCTATGAGGAGCGTGAATTTGCGATATATGTATCTTCAATCTCGAATGAACTTAGAATTCCTGTCAGGTTACATTACTATCCTGCTTATCCATGTACTGAATTTTCTGAACTTTTCAATATCGGAGCTCATTGTTGGAACTTATTGTTACTAGATACCTGAAGGAGGACAAGCCACATGGTTCAGCTGGAGGACTTTACAACTTTAGGGATCTGCTCATGGAAGACAGCCCGGTTCGACTCTTCACTCTTCTTGATTATATTCTTGTGATGATCATGTGTAAATTGCTCGGAATGACTTAACTGCAGAATTAGTTATAAAAATTGATCAAATATGGTCCGAAAAGAATCTGAAAATATAATTGGGGTTACTTCATCATCATACTTAGCAATCACCATTAACGTGGTTATTTTATCTCACCTGGCAGTCACATATATTTTTGCTGAACTGCGACGTTTGCTGCAGTTTTCCACTGCCTGAGATGCTTGGTATGTGTCTTTCTTCCCTCTTCTCCCCTCTTGATCAACTTCTCAGTAATATGGACCACTGCAATAATTTAGAGTTTGATTTTTCCAAGTTTTACCTTCTGCTTTGCTCCAACTTTGCAGAGGCTCATAGAAGGTATGGTGGGATGGGAACCATTCTTGTCAGCAAGGTAATTGAAAATACTCTCGAACTGTTTGCCTAGACCACTTTCTATTGGCTATTTCATAGCTTATTAACATCTATGATTGTGATTACTGCATGTTGGAAGTCTTATTTTTGAGTTTCCATATGCAGGTATCTGCTGAGACAGCTAGTGAATTTGGAGAATTGGTCGCTGACCCTGATACCAATGAACTGTTGCATTACACAGAGAAACCTGAAACTTTTGTACGTCCAGATCCAACATTTACTTATTCTTTGGCTTTACTTGCATAAACCAGGAAATTTGTAGGCTTATACCCGTAATGTCTTGCCTGATATGACTGAAATGCAGGTGAGTGACCGCATCAACTGTGGTGTGTACGTATTTACACCAGATATCTTCAACGCTATTCAAGGAGTATCCAGTCAGAGGAAAGACAGAGGTTAGTCTACGCATCATAACTAGAGGTTCCCTCGACTATGTGTTTTCATGTTAAAAGGACTGAGATATTTGGTCCAACTCTTCCTTTGATCTCATTGTTGTTGCGTCATTTTGGCCTTTGGCCGATATGAACACTAACTTAGTACGATTGCTGAACTTGAACAGTGTCGCGATTCGGTGATTGACTTGGGAAATATCACGTCTTCTTAATCTAATATGGTTTCAAGTTTCTTAAAACCCATGCAGTGATCTCAAGCAATAGTATTCTATGGGGTGATTTCGTGAAGTCCTTTCTCTTCTTTTGCAGCTAACCTAAGGCGTGTATCCAGCTTTGAAGCTCTTCAGCCGGTAAACAGGTATAATTTCCCTGTCCAACTACATGTGATAGACATTTTGTTGCTACCTTAAGAGAACAGTTATCTGTTTGCAATTTCCCACTATTATGATATCACTGTTGGACCTCAACTTTGTTTCTAGGTTCTCAGTGTGTATTTCATTCTTCTTTAATTGCTTCAAAACACGGTTTCTTCTTTCTTCTCATCCTCAAGTTTCACACTCTTATTTGGCACCATCCAGGATCCCCACTGGCACAAGTTCCAATCCAAATTTAACATTTATTTGACTGATTTTTCTCAGCATTTTGTTTGGTGGATGGTGAAACACTGAAGCTTTATAACTGCAGTGACTGATAATTGTTTTTCAGGACAGAGTTCTTAGTGCGAGCATAATTTACCTTTAGTTTCTTAGGGCGATATCAAATACTTCTCTTCTTTAAATTGTTGAGGAGAATGCATCATGAGCAGGTTTGCAGTTGCTAAATCTCCAAAGGATGATGATTCTTGTTTATTTTTTGCGTTTCGTTTCATTAGGATGATGTTTCTGCTCTATCATACTTTCATTAGGATGATGTTTCTGCTCTATCATATTTTCCGACAAGGTCACCTGTTATTTTCAGTTGTAATGGAATGGAAGAGGTTACTGCTCGCTGTTTGACCGATAAATGCTATTCAAAGGGCAAAGTGCATGTCATGTTGTCTTCACTGTCATTGAGAACTCCTCCAAAACTGACACCAGTCTTAGATCCTTGAAGCCGACACTTACCCCAATCTTAAGCCATTTGTTTCGGCATCTTCCTGATGTCTGCTCACAGTTAGTTTGGACAACTGACAAGACAATGTACAAATGTTTGAACATTTTGAACTGTGGGGTTCTGCACCTCTAGCTTGAGTTGTGTTACCTGCACCTCATGAAAGAGGCTTTTTCTGCACAAGGATTGTATGAATAAAATCACCCGCTCTAGGTGGTAATACATTCTTGGCAAGAAATAGTCAAGTAGGGGTCTGCAGACTGCAGTTACTAGAGATCGATGACAGGTCTCTGAGTCGCAACTTTATTATTCATGAATGAGGTTTATGTTTCTAAATAGGAGCACTAATAATCTTATCACTTAATAATACTTAGAATTGGAATGGATAAAAAAACTTAGAATTGGAAAACATAGTTTAGAGCTATCAGTACACCTGAAAAGGATGTCTGGTTCATTCTTTTCCTTTCCTGACAGGAGTCTTCCAACAGACTTTGTACGGTTGGATCAAGATATTTTGACACCTCTTGCAGGGAAGAAGCAGCTATATACCTACGAAACCATGGATTTCTGGGAACAAATTAAAACACCAGGGTAAGCTAATCACATAAAGTGCATATCATTGCAGCTTTTCCATTTCAAATATCAAGATTTGAGGTAATGGGTAGGTTTGTTTTCGTAGGATGTCTCTGAAATGCTCTGGTCTCTACCTGGCTCAATATAGATCCACCTCACCACATCTTTTGGCAAGTGGGGATGGCTCAAAGACGGCAGCGATCAGTGGTGATGTTTATATCCATCCATCTGCTAAAGTTCATCCAACTGCAAAGGTTATATTCAGATACAACTACGACTAACATATTCTGATTATTATGTTATGCTGTAGATCTCATGTTGATTAATTGAGATGAATGGTTTTATTTTTTACTGCAATAACTTTTATGATATGAAAAACAGCAAGGTTATGTTTTCTAGTTAATTGACGACTATATGTGTTAGCAACAATTAACACCCTCTATGTTATTGACATCTAGGCTTTGTACATGTTTGCAACACAGTTTTGAGGTCATCTGTTTTGTAATGAATCTGATTCTTCGTATGGATTATGTCATGTGTTGCCGCATTTTCTACATTGCCAAAGCTGCAGTTGTAACCTTTTTTCAGTTACAAGTAATGAGATCAAATCTGATTTCTGCTTGGCATCTATGCATCTAAAGATATCTCTCATGGCTCTTGCTTACTTCCATCCTACCCCTCATAAAGTTTTTTCTTTTTCTTATATTGTTTTCTTTTTTACATCAATAATTGCGACAGATACTTCTGACTGCAGTTGCCATGATTTTTGTCTCACTAACCTCCCTTCACCTATAGAATTGACTTGTCTGTTTAATGTTGAACAGATTGGTCCAAATGTTTCGATTTCTGCTAATGCTCGTATTGGAGCTGGTGCCAGGCTCATCAGTTGTATTATTCTTGACGATGTTGAAATCAAGGTACCACTTCACTACATCACATCTCATGAGATACTTCAATGACATATATATGAATTTAACGCGGAATTCTTTTTCCAGGAAAATGGGGTTGTTATTCATGCGATTGTTGGCTGGAAGTCTTCAACTGGAAGATGGTCAAGAGTCCAGGTAAATGATGGAGGTGGAAATTTTCTTGTTTAAGATATCAAATACATTGTTGAAGAAAGATGCTTTGATGTGTAAACTCTCCAATTACATACCAATAATACCAGGAGAGGAAGTTATGATTACTTTGTCATTTTGTCTGTCCTGTCAATATATAATGGCAGCTGGCACCTGGTTTCTTCTTTGCGATTAGGAAGATTACAATCAAAGGAAGAGCTGTCATGCTACTTTTTCATCAGAATTATAGAGTCAAAATTAGTCTGGAGAAAGTATTTTTCCGCATATAAATTGGATAATATACTTGGAATTGATTACACATGATGATATTAAACAAGTACCAAAAGTGTAATCCAGGTATCGTATAAATAGAATTTTGTGATGGAGTAAATGTTTCTTGCCAGTAGGAACTCAGCTAGATTCTGTGAATAATTTAAATTTCTATGATGTCAGATCTCTTCATTGAGATTTCCTAAGACTGCCTTAATGATGTTTTTTTGGAGTCTATTTCATCCTGGCTGGACTGCATTCCTCCAGTATTTTATTTGTTTTCTCTAGTCCTAGTCTTCTTATTAGGTGTCTAAGCTAAGTCAAACTGATTTCAGGCAGCAGGAGACTACAATGCGAAGCTTGGGATCACAATTCTTGGTAATGTATTTTCTTTTATCATGATTTCCTAGTTATTACATTTCCTGCATTTTCAAATTGTCGATATTTAATATTTAACTTCTGGGTTGGATTATCTAATCAAATATCTTGGAATCAGGTGAATCTGTCTCGGTTGAGGATGAAGTAGTGGTAATCAACAGCATTGTGCTGCCGAACAAGACTCTTAATGTGAGTGTCCAAGAAGAGATCATACTTTAAGTGCAATAAGATGAATTGGGCAGGGCTGTTTTACTCATGCTACTGAGCCATCTTTATCCCCATAGGCTTGTATTACCATTTTATTTTATGCATTGTTTGTACATTTGAGTGCAGAACAATTTTCTAGATTACAGATTACTCTTTATTGGTAATTTTGCTAGTAAGAGACTGAAATAAATGATTCTTTTCTTTCTTTTCTCTCTCTCATATACATACATACACAATTCGTTAAGTTTCTTATAAATTGAATATTAGAACTTGTGGTGGTTAAGATTTCACCCAAATGTTGGAGATCTACTTAACCCGATTCTCAAAGTGTCTAGGATACTTTCACTTCAATATAAACTGTAAACGAGGTTATTTACCATTTCTTTTCACTTGGAATACGTTTGACAAAATTTTATACTTTATATTTGTGTAAATATAAAGGTTCGTAAATTTAAATGGAGGTTCGTAAAGTACAACAACAACCACTACCCATTGAGATTCTAAATGTGGGGTTTGGGAGGATAGTGTGTACGCAGATTTTATAGAGAGGCTGTTTCCGGTAGACTCCCAACACAAGACGGAGAGGTTCGTAAAGTCATAATAAAAAAGCAGAAAGAAAATCTATATATAATAATATAAAGCAGGGCCTTGGTCAAGTTGAGGTGACACTCTCTAGACTCAAGAAATGTATTTTTCATTTTTTTCATTTTTTGTCATTTACCCTATTTTTTATACACAATTCAATAAAAATATTAAAAGCTTCAAAAGTCAACACCTTAACCGCTTCCAGCCGTTACTAAAAGTCACCACTAATTAAACCCTTCTATTTACTAGAAAACCAAAACCTCGGCCGTTACCAAAGTCACAACAAAATATTAGGAAGACCAAAGCCTCATCAGTTTTCCTCCATGTCAAAGGAGTGCAAGACAATCGCTAGAGTAGAATGTCATGTTAATTCTTAGTAATATTGTGTTACGATATCAATTGCGATTATGTATGATTTCAACATATTAAGGTGTGTTTTTCAATTTTTATAATGAATCGTGATTGATAGTTTTGACATAATGGGTATGCTTATGTTTAGTGTGTACCCGCATATCTGTTATTTCAGTACCGTATGCTCAATGTCGTCGCAGTTGAGGAAGGAGTTGACGCAACGATTTTGATTGATTATTGTGTATATTGAATTACATGGTCCTTTTTGAGTTCATATTATGCTTTTTGTTTCTATCCATAGTGCAGTTGAATAGTTTTATTTGATTCTTTTAGTCCCACTGTCATCCAAAGCATGAAGTTTTCTAAGTTTTTTCTCGCTCTACAAAGCAACATGACATTTATTTTTCGTTGGGCTAGATGGTATTGAGTCTGTAATGCTTGCAAGAAATATTGTCTTTGTTTTCAGGAAGAATGTCTGAGAAGGCATAAAACAACTTTTGAAATGAAGGCAAATCGACGATTTTAACATCCCTATTGGAGTCAAATCTCTCCAATAATATTTTTATGTTGGATTCAATTAAAAGGTAAGATAAAATAACAACCTGTTATTAACAGAATTCTTTTGTGTGATTGTGTAATTTTGGTTACAGCAAATGTCTCACGACCCCAATCCGGTCGTGACGGCGCCCAGCACATTGCTATACAAGCCCGACCAATCACACTCGCATTCTGAGCTGCAAGCTCACATCCTTAATTCCAAAACCATTAATAACGAGAGAAAATCCGAAATTTTAGCAGTTGTATATAGAAAATATCCCAACAACCAGTAATAGTAACCTCCCACAAATTTTTAGCGTAATAACAAAAAATAATATCATAATCTGAGTACGCGGAAATGACAAAAATGAGACGTAGTGGAGGAGTCGGGTCCTGCGGACGCCAGGCAGCTACCTCGACAAACTCCGAAAAATACTCTGAAACTCCGCTACGAGATCAAATCAGCCCTGAGGTACCTGGATCTGCACACAAGGTGCAGGGAGTAGAGTGAGTACTTCCAACTCAGTGAGTAATAGCAATAAAAAACAACTGAAAGAAAGAAATCCGGTAAAATCACTATATAGTTCTAAAATCAACAGCAACGACAGTGAATAATGCTAAACAGGGAGAAAAGTCTGGTAATTACTTCTCTTTTCGTCCGACTAGTTATCTCTCCGTTGTGGCGCGCAGCCCGATCCAATACCGAATATATATATATATATATATATATATATATATATATATATATATATATATATATAAAATGTTGCGACGTGCAGCCCAATCCAATATAATATATATAATGTTGCGACGTGCAACCCGATCCAATATATGTATATAATGCTACGGCGTGCAGCCCGATCCAATATATGTATATAATGCTGCGGCGTGTAGCCCGATCCAATATAATATATAACCGCGTTCACTGGGGGTGTGCAGACTCCGGAGGGGCTCCTTCAGCCCAAACGCTATAATACTGCGGCATGCAGTCCGATCCATATAGTATATCGCTGCGGCGTCAGCCCGATCAATATAATATATATAATGCTGCGGCGTGCAACCCGATCCAATATAATATATATAATGCTGCGGCGTGCAGCCCGATACAATACATGTATATGTATATACTGCTGCGGCGTGCAGTCTGATATGGTATATATCAAATACCCTCACTACGGGGTTCTTGACCCCTCTCAGTCAATATAGACTTGGCCTCCCGGGCCCACTCAGCTAAAACAGGGTATTCAACCCTAGGTATTGCTCATTTAGGGTGCAAGTTACTACGTCCAGGTTATTTCATGATTTACAGTCAAAAATCAGTACAGATGGTATGTGCCCAATAGGTAAAGTGAGGTCACTCAGCTCATCATGCTCCCTAGGAGTTCTACAGATCGACACAATGCCCCAAACATGGCAACTAGCCCAAATTATATGAGTACAAACTCAGTCTCAGTCAAGAAGTTCGGTAATCATCAGTCGGGATGTACCAAGTCCGAGTCCCCAGTAGATACATCGCCACGCTCATCACAAGACGCGTGTCTCATCTCAACATAGCACCGCATAGTGCAAATACAGGGTTTCAAAACCCTCAGTATATCATTCATAACCATTACTCACCTCGAACCGGCCAAAATCCTAGCTCTCCTTGCGCTTTCCTCACAAATCGACCTCCTCGGGTGTGGAATCTGATCAAAACCACAAGGAATATGTTATAATAAGCTAATGGGATATAACCCAATAGAAAGAACTCGAAAAACACCCAAAAACACGAAGTGGGAAAACTCGAGCCCCGATCCCGCTTCTCGAAAAATTACAAAATTCACATCACCGAAATTCTCGTCTCGCCACGAGTCCGTACATATAAAATTCATCAAAATCGAAGTCCAAATGGGCCATCAAATCCCCAATTTTCATTTCAAAAACCAAGCCATGGTTTCTTCAATTTTTACCCAAATTTCAGAGAATTAATGGATGATTCTTCGATTAAATGATGTATTTTGGCCACGAAAATTACCTCCAATCACTTCCCGTCGAAATCCCCTTCGAAATCTACCAACAAGCTCTCAAGGTGGTGCAAAAATGGAGGATATAATGATAGGTTCGCGACTAAAATTTTTCATTAGAAGTCTTCTATCCAGGTGAAATCTCCTATATGCAATCGCAGCCCCTGACTTGCGATCGCAGAGCACAAATTCAAACCCTCCAATTTTCCTCCTATGCGATCGCAATATACCCCATGCGATCGCAATGAACCCAGGCCTCCAGCTATGCGATCACATCATCTCCTCTGCGAACGCATAAGACTACTTCCCAATACTACGCGATCGCATAGACACTTACGCGATGGCACAACACAAAAATAGGACCCAGGCCCAACCTTATATGCGATCGCAATGGCCCTATGCGATCGCATAGAACTGCAAGTGCTGAACCTCAATCTGCAACTTTCAACCATGCAAACTCTATCCGATAACCAACCACTCAAAACTATCCCGAGGCCCTCGGGACCTCAAACAAAGGCACCAACCTACCCCAAAACATCATACGAACTGGTTCCAATAATAAAAACACGACTACCAATACTAAAATCATTAAATCATGACGGATTCAAACCTATGTTTCAACTATAACTTCCAAAACATTCGATCGAAACCCGATCAAACGACATCCGATTGACCTGAAAATTTGCAGACATATCCAAAATCACCTAACGAAGCTATAACAACTCTCGGAATTTCATTCTGGCACCCGGATCAAAATCTCACCTATCAACCGGAATTCGCCAAAAATTCAACTTAGCCAATTCAAGCCTAATTCTACACCAGACCTCCAAATTCAGTTCCATTTTCACTCCCAAGTCATAAATCACCACCCAAAACTAGCCGAATCGTCGGGAATCCATTTCAATCCCTATAACTCATAAGTCAACATCCGGTTGACTTTTCCAAACTAGCCTTATCTTAAAGAGACAAATTGTCTCAATTCCAACCAAACTCTAACCGAATCACTTCAAGCTCTACAAAAACATATGATGAAACATAAAGAAGCATAGAACAGGGAAAACGGGGCGTTAACTCACGTGACGATGGGCCGGGTTGTCACATCCTCCCCAACTAAAATAAACGCTCGTCCTCGAACGGGTCAAGAAATATACCTGGGGCCTCAAACAAACGAGGATATCTGCTCCGCATCTCCTGCTCGGTCTCCCAAGTGTCCTCCTCCACGGGCCGACCTCTCCACTGCACCTTTACCGAAGCTATATCCTTTGATCTCAACTTTCGAACCTGACGACTCAAAATAGCCACTGGCTCCACATCATAGGTCAAGTCCTCATCCAACTGGATCGTACTGAAGTCTAATACATGAGACGGGTCCCCTACATACTTCCTGAGCATAGAAACGTGGAACATCGGGTGGACCTCTGACAAGCTGGGTGGAAACACAAGAATATATGCCACCTCCCTAATCCTCCTGAGTATCTCAAAAAGTCCAATGAACCGCGGACTCAGCTTCCCCTTCTTTCCAAACCTTATCATGCCTTTCATAGGCGAAACCTTCAGCAAAACCTTCTCGCCCACCATATAAGATACATCCCGAACCTTCCGGTTCGCATAACTCTTCTGACGCGACTGAGTCGTGCGAAGTCTCTCCTTGATAACTTTCACTTTCTCCAAGGCATCCTGAACTAACTCTGTCCCCAATAGTCTATCCTCGCTGGGCTCAAACCAGCCAACTGGAGATCTACACCGTCTCCCAAATAAAGCCTCATATGGCACCATCTGAATGCTGGACTGATAACTGTTGTTATAATGAAACTCTGCAAGCGGCAAGAACTCAGCCCAAGAACCCCCAAAATCAATAACACACGCACACAACATGTCCTCCAATATCTGAATGGTACGCTCAAACTGTCCATCTGTCCGAGGATGAAAAGATGTGCTCATCTGAATCTGAGTGCCCAACTCTCGATGAAAAGTCTTCCAGAACTGGGAAGAAAACTGAGTACCCCTGTTTGAGACAATAGAAATTGGAACCCCATGCAACCGCACAATCTCACGGATGAAAATCTCCACTAACCGTTCCGAAGAATAGGTGGTACACACCGGAATGAAATGCGCAGACTTGGTCAGCCTATCCACAATCACCCAAATAGAATCAAAGTTCCTCGAGATACGAAGGAGACCACTCACAAAGTCCATAGTAATCCTCTCCCATTTCCACTCGAGAATATCCATCTGCTAAAGTACACCACCGGGTCTCTGATGTTCATACTTGACTTGCTGGCAATTGAGACACCTAGCCACATAACTCACAATGTCCTTTTTCATTCTCCTCCACCAATAATGCTGTCTCAAGTCCTGGTACATCTTCGCGACACCCGGGTGAATAGAATACTGCGAGCTGTGGGCCTCCTCTAATATAAACTCTCGGATCCCATCCACATTGGGCACGCAATTCTGGCCCTGCATCCGCAACACACCATCACTATCAATAGTCATATCTCTGGCATCATCATACTGGACCCTGTCCTTCAGAACAAGCAAATGTGGGTCATCATACTGGCGCTCCCTGATGCGATCATACAAAGAAGACCGAGAAACCACACAAGACAACATCCGACTGGGCTCAGAAATATCCAACCTTACCATTTTATTAGCCAAAGGATGAACATCAACCACAAGGCCTCTCCCCATTTGGAATATATGCCAAGCTACCCATACTCACCACCTTTTGGCTCAAAGTATCGGCCACTACATTGGCCTTCCCCGGATGATACAATATGGTAATATCATAATCCTTAAGTAACACAAGCCACATGTGCTGTCTCAAAATTAGGTCCTTCTGCTTAAACAAGTGCTGAAGACTACGATGATCCATGAACACCTCACAGGACACGCCATATAGATAATGCCGCCAAATCTTCAAAGTATGAACTATAAAAACCAACTCCAAGTCATGAACAGGGTAATTTTTCTCATAAGGCTTAAGCTGACGTGAAGCATACGCTATAATCTGACCACACAAATGGTGCATTCTTCTGCGTCATCTTCGTCAAGGGCGAAGCAATAGATGAAAATCCCTGAACGAACTTGCGGTAATAACCTGCCAGACTGAGAAAACTCTGAATCTCAGTAGCTGAGGACAGTCTGGGCCAACTCTGCACACCTCAATCTTCTTTGGGTCAACCTGAATACCATCACTAGACACCACGTGTCCCAGAAAAGCCACGGAATTGAGCCAGACCTCACACTTGGAGAACTTTACATATAGCTTCTCCTTTCTCAACCTTTGCAGTACCACCCTCAAGTGATGCGGGTGCTCCTCCTGTCCATGCGAGTACACCAGAATATCATCAATAAACACGATCACAAAAGAATCCAAATACGGCTGAAATACATCGTTCATCAAGTGCATGAATGCGGCTGGGGCATTAGTCAGCCCAAATGACATAACCAGAAACTCATAATGCCCATATCTCGTCCGGAAAGCTATTTTCATGATACCAAAATCTCTAATCTTCAGCTGGTGGTAGCCTGAACGGAGATCAATCTTAGAGAATACCTTTTCCCCTGAAGCTGGTCAAACAAATCCTCAATACGAGGTAGTGGATACTTGTTCTTCATTGTCACTTTGTTCAAATGTGTGTACTCAATGCACATTCTCATTGTGCCATCTTTCTTCTTTACAAATAACACTGGTGTTCCACACGGCGACACACTCGGGCGAATGAACCCCTTATCTAGGAGCTCATGCAGCTGCTCCTTCAACTCCTTTTAGCTTTGCTAGTGCCATACGATAGGGAGGAATAAAAATGGGCTGAGTGCCCGACACCAAATCAATACTGAAGTCAATATCCTTGTTTGGCGGCATGCTCGGCAGGTCTGCTGGAAATACATCAGGAAATTTCCTCACCACGGGGACCGAATCAAGACTAGGAGCCTCGGCTCCAACATCCCTCACAAACGCAAGATATGATGAACATCCCTTCCCAACCATCCATTGGGCCTTTAAGAAAGATATTACCCTACTGGGTACATAATCAGTCGTACCACACCACACGATCCTTGGAATACCCGGCATAACCAAAGTGACTGTCTTGGCGTGACAGTCCAGAATAGCATGGCATAATGATAGCCAATCCATGCCTAGAATAACATCAAAATCAACCATGCTCAATAGCAGCAAGACCAAGTGGCTCTCCAGACCCCCAATAGTAACAAGACAGGACTGATACACATGGTCCACAATAACAGTATCACCCACCGGGGTAGATACATGCACAGGTAATGCTAGGCACCCTCGGGTAGTCCCAAATGATGAGCAAAAAAAGAAGATACATAAGAATATGTGGATCTGGGACCAAATAAAACAGAGGCATCCTTGTGGCAGACTGAAATAATACTGTAATAACAGTATCCGAAGAAATAGCATCTGACCTTCCCTGAAGAGCATAACAACGGGCCTGACCACCACCGGATCGACCTTCCCCTCTGGGGCGACCCCTAACTACCTTACCCTCACCCCTGCATGATTGGGCGGGTTCTGAACACACTGGACCAGAAGATGAAGGCTCGCCCCTACGCTGAGATGAACTGGACGCATGACGAGGACAATTCTTTCGCAAATGCCCAAACTCGCCACACACATAACAAATCCATAGCGCTGGGGGCTGGGACTGAATGGAACCCCTCGCACCAGAGTAGCTGGCTGAAGAACTAGGCCGACACGAACCCTGAACAGATGGGGCATGAGACGAACTCTGCACTGGAAGTGCATTCAAAGATGGCTGACTCTGCTGAGAGTCCTGATAACCCCGACCAGAAGATGAACCACGGTACTCTGACCGAGCTGGCTGTGGAGCCCTGAAATAACGACCCCTGTTTTGATTAAACTGGCTCCTAGATGGAGCTCCACTAGAGCCACCTGATCCTCGAGGCCTCTTGGCCTCCCTCTCATCTCTCTCCTGATGGCGAGCCGTCTCAATATCGCAGGCTATATCCACCGCCTCCTCAAAGGTGTGACTCAGGACCCTCTCACGAGTCATCAGAATACGAATAGGATAAATGAGCCCGTCCACAAATCGTCTAATCCTCTCCTGATCCGTCTGAATCATCCACGGAGCATATCGTGCTAAGTCTACAAATCTCATCTCATAATGCGTCACTTACATATCCCCCTGACGAAGACACTCAAACTGCCTGCGTAACTCTTCCCTCTGAGACCAAGGCACCCACTTCTCCGGAAAGATAGTGGAGAACTCCTGCCAAGACAATGGCACTGCACCTGCCCGCCAACGTCATAAGCCTCCCACCAGGTAAAGGCTGCTCCTGAGAACTGAAAAGTGGTAAAAGACACCCTACTAGTCTCCAAGATCCCTGCTGTCCTTGACACTTGTCGAGAAACCCCTAGGCATGCTCGCCCGGAACATCGCTGAAAGTAGGAGGTGAAAGCCTGTTGAATCTCTCCAGACGACACTGCTCGTCATCTGGTATCCTGGCACCCCATCATCTTGAACTGGAACAACCGGCTGAACATGTCCAACGGGCTGACCATGGGTAACTGGCTGAACTAGTGGTGCCTCTAGGGTCTGCAAACCCTGAACACCCTGCTCTGGGGTGCGAGCTGCGGGGGTCTGATGACCACCCCCTGTCTGAGATGTGGCTGTGGTAGTAGCCGAGACTGTCTAATCCAGGCCAGTGCAAACCGATAAGATCTGGTTCAGGGCCTCCTGAAGACCTGGAATCACAATAGGCAAGGCTGGTGCTTGAGCATTGTGCTACTGGAACCTCTGCAGCTCTAGGCTGATCCTAAATATGGGCAACTGGTGGGTCAACTGGTGATTTCCCCGCTGCTCTGCCTCGACCACGACTGCGTCCTCGGCCTCTAGTGGGTGGAAAGGTGGTCGTCCGCCACGTCCGGTCGCATGCGTTCTCGCCATCTGTGAGAGAATAGAATACAGAAGCTTAGTTCTTCGATCAACAAAAATATGAAATTTATCTAAGGTTTTGCAACCTCTCGAGGATAAGTACAGACGTCTCCGTACCGATCCGCGAGACTTCTAAACCGGCTCAAGACTCATGAGGCCTAGTAACCTAGGCTCTAATACCAACTTGTCACGACCACAACCCGGTCGGGATGGCGACCAGCACATTGCTAGGAAAGCCCGACCAATCACACTTGCATTCTCAGCTGCAAGATCACATCCTTAATTCCAAAACCATTAATAACGAGAGAAAATCCGAAATTTTAGCAGTTGTATATAGAAAATATCCCAACAACCACTAATAGCAACCTCCCACAGATCTGGGGGTCATGATTCTATAGCCTCTACCAGAATAGCGTAATAACACAAAATAATACCATAATCTGAGTACGCATAAATGACAAAAATACAGAAGTAGTGGAGGAGTCGGGTCCTGCGGACGCCAGACAGCTACCTCGACAGACTCCGAAAAATACTCTGAAACTCCGTTGCGAGATCAACTCAGCCCTGAGGTTCCTGGATCTGCAAACAAGGTGCAGGGAGTAGAGTGAGTACTTCCAACTCAGTGAGTAATAGCAATAAAAAACAACTGAAAGAAAGAAATCCGGTAAAATCACTATATAGTTCTAAAATCAACAGCAACGACAGTGAATAATGCTAAACAGAGAGAACAGTCTGGTAATTACTTCTCTTTCCGTCCGACTAGTTATCTCTCTGCTGCGGCGCGCAGCCCGATCCAATACCGAATATATATATATATAATGCTGCGGCGAGCAACCCTATCCAATATAATATATATAATGCTGTGGCGTGTAGCCCGATCCAATATAGTATATATAATGGTGCGGGTCGCAGCCTGATCCAATATATGTATATAATGCTGCAGCGTGCAGCCCGGTCCAATATATGTATATAATGTTGCGGCGTGCAGCCCAATCCAATATAATATAACTGCGCTCACTGGGGGTGTGTGCATACTCCGGAGGGGCTCCTTCAGCCCAAGCGCTACAATACTGCGGCATGCAGTCTGATCCATATAGTATATCGCTGCGGCGTGTAGCACAATCCATATAATATATATAATGTTGTGGCGTGCAGCCCGATCCAATATAATATATATAATGTTGCGGCGTGCAGCCCGATTTAGTACATGTATATGTATATACTGCTGCAGCATGCAGCCCGGTCCGGTATATATCAAATACCCTCAATACGGGGTTCTTGACCCCTCTCAGTCAATATAGACTTGGCCTCCCAGGCCCACTCAGCTAAAACAGGGTATTCAACCCTAAGTATTGCTCATTCAGGGTGCAATTTACTACGTCCAGTTTATTCCATGATTTACAGTCAAAAATCAGTACATATGGTATGTGCCCAATAGGTAAAGTGAGGTCACTCATCTCATCATGCTCCCTAGGAGATCTACAGATCAGCACAAGGCCCCAAACATGGAAACTACCCAAATTTACGAGTACAAGCTCAGTGTCAGTCAAGAAGTTCAGTAATCATCAGTCGGGATGGACCAAGTCCGAGTCCCCAGTATATACATCACCACGCTCATCACAAGACGCGTGTCTCATCTCAACATAGCACCGTATAGTGCAAATACAGCGTTTCAAAACCCTTAGTATATCATTCATAATCATTACTCACCTCGAACCGGCCAAAATCCTAGCTCACCTTGCGCTTTCCTCACAAATTGACTTCCTCGGGTGTGGAATCTGATCAAAACCACAAGGAATATGTTATAATAAGCCAATGGGACATAACCCAATAGAAAAAATTTGAAAACACCTAAAACACGAAGTGGGCAAAACCCGAGCCCCGAGTCTGCTTCTCAACGAATTATAAAATTTACATCACCGGAATCCTCGTCTCGCAACGAGTCCGTACATATAAATTTCATCAAAATCGGAGTCCAAATGGGCCATCAAATCCCCAATTTTCATTTAAAAAACCAAGCCCTAGTTTCTTCAAATTTTTCCCAAATTTCAGAGAATTAATTAATGATTCTTCGATTAAATGACGTAGTTAGGCCACGAGACTTACCTCCAATCACTTCCCGTCGTAATCGCCTTCAAAATCTACCAACAAGATCTCAAGGTGGTGCGAAAATGGAGGATATAATGATATGTTCGCGACTGAAATTTTTCATTAAAGGTCTTCTATCCAGGGGAAATCTCCTCTATGCGATCGCAACCCCTAGCTTGCGATCGCAGAGCGCAAATTCAAACGCTCCAATTTTCCTCCTATGCGATCACAATATACCCCCATGCGATCGCAATGAACCCAGGCCTCCAACTACGCGATCACATCCTCTTCTCTGCAAACGCATAAGACTACTTCCCAATACTACGCGATCACACAGACACTTACACGATCACACACCACAAAAATAGGACCCAGACCCAACCTTCTATGCGATCGCAATGGCCCTATGCGATCGCATAGAACTGCAACTGCTGAACCTTAATCTGCAACTTTCAACCATGCAAATGCTCTTCGATAACCACTCGAAACTATCCCGAGGCCCCCGAGACCTCAACCAAAGGCACCAACATACCCCCAAAACATCATACAAACTTGTTCCATTCATAAAAACACGACTAACAACATAAAAATCATCAAATCATGACGGATTCAAGCCTAAGTTTCAACTATAACTTCCGAAACTACATTCGATCAAAAACCCGACCAAACGACGTTCGATTGACCTGAAAATTTGCAGACATATCCAAAATCACCTAACGAAGCTACAAAAACTCTCGGAATTCCATTATGACCCCCGGATCATAATCTCAAATATCAACCGGAATTCGCCAAAAATTCAACTTAGCCAATTCAAGCCTATTCTACACCGGACCTCCAAATTCAGTTCTGTTTTCACTCCCAAGTCATATATCACCACCCGAAACTAGCCGAATCGTCGGAAATCCATTCTGTGTCCTATAATTCATAAGTCAACATCCGGTTGACTTTTCCAATCTAGCCTTCTCTTAAAAAAACTAATTGTCTCAATTCCAGCCAAACTCTGACCGAATCACTTCAAACTCGACAAACACATATGATGAAACAAAAAAAAATATAAAACGAGAAAAACGGGGCGGTAACTCACATGACGACGGGCCAGGTCGTCACAAAATGTACATTGGCACATATCTTGGGTATAAATAAATTAAAAAGAAGAATTATTTTTTCCTCGATTTTTTCCTCTAACTTTCTACCTACTTTACTTTTAAGCGCCCAAATTCTACTATCTTTAATTCTTCCCTCCCCCATCATTATTTATTAATTAGATGTTTAACACCTATGTAGATATGCTTCACACTTTTTCCCTTCCGCTATTATAGTTTATTGACCAGATATGTTAATATCTCAACTTTGTGTAGTCCTTGTTATGAAATAATATAAAAGACAAGAACAATATAGAGAGAATAGGGAGAGGAGTATTCTTATTGATACTTTGGGATGGTTTACAATAGAATAGAACCCCTATATTTATAGGGAGGTGGTGACTTAGCCACCAAGTAGTAAACCCTAGAATCTCTCTAATTATAGACATTCACCTTAAATAGAGTTCTATTTATAACACTCTCCCTTGAATATCTATTCAATAATGTGCCTCGTTAAAACCTTAACTAAAACAAAACCCAATGGAAAAAAAGTTTAAGAAAAGGAAAAAGAGTACACATGTTTGAATATGCGCCTATTGGTTGCCTCGTTAAAAACCTCGCAAGGAAAACCCAGTTGGGACAAAACCTTGTAAGGAAAAAAGAGTGCAACGCGCATTAACTCCCCCTGAATAGAGCATCAATTCACATCCTTGAGCATTTGCATTCCAATCTTGTGCACCATCATCAAAACGATCTTTGGTAGAGATTTGATAAATAAATCAACCATATTGACTTGAATAGATATTCCGCACCTTGAAATTATCATTCTTGATAGATATGAACATCTTCATATAATGCCGTGAAATGACTCTTCAATATCTCCATAGATGTATTCTCGATGCCATCATGCTTATAGTTATAGCAATATACATATGTACATAAATTGTACTTAGGATGTGGTACTTCAGGACCAAGAATTGCATATGCTTCAAGCAACTTAAATCTTTCAAGTTAAGTCATGTAAGTCACATAATAGACTTTAGATGCATATCAAGTTTTCACGTCATGCTAAACAAATAAGATATCGAAAACTGATTATACATACCTTTGACTTTTATACTCTCAAGTATTTGAACTACATGTCCAAATCTACATGTCTTTCACATGGAATCAAGTATTTGTCTATACGCTTCAAGCGTATCCAAGACTTTGTCCTTCAGGGACTTAATATGAGCATTTGTAGTGAGAATATAGTTACATTCTTTGGGTCAGCAAATGCGTATAGCGTACTTTGCAATATGTTGCAATTGAATTATCCCTTTTATGAACTTCAGGTTCATATCATGATATTCGGGGGTCTACATATACAAATGATAATTCATCCCATGTAACCTTTTCTCAAGTGTTTATCATGTCTCCCCCTCATGTTAGTAAAGCTAACTTGTTTCCTCAACTTTGGGAAATCTTCTTTGTGTATTATATGTCAATATACACAGCACATTAATAATAAGATGAAATTATTTGGTTCCTGACCCTGAACCACTTGTGAGGGGAGAATATACTCTCGTATACAACGTATATCAAACTGATATATATAACTTTGTTCTCATAAGAAACAGTTTAGCTATTAAGTGGAAGCACTCAATAATTATATTGCTAAACCAACTTTGATATAAACCAACTTATCAAGATGAACTATCTTGAGTAGAGAATCTGGAAATTATGCTCGAAGTTAGATTACTGAGCAATTTACCTCGCAATCACCGGCCAGGCTGCGGGTTAATAACAATTGCGCATGTAACCATTTCATAGATGCATCATATGTGGTATACATGGCAGGTGAATGGGCCCATATTCACCTTTGATATTCCCAGAATTTATGGGCTTCAACCCGAACTCTTTAGTTGGTCAGTTCATTAATGAGAACAAGTGATACAAGAGAATTCGTAAAGAACTTTCTAGTTCTTTAAATTCACCCATGTGAATTCTATATTATTGCACATCATACTTAAAATGAGATGGCTAACCCGAATGCCAACTGAATAAATTATCAATATTGGTAAACTTCAAATTTACACCATGACATGTGCACTTATCAATAAACTTCAGGTTTATTATGACATGGGTTTTTATACCAATAGATATCCACTTTATTGTGGCATTCCTTTGTTTGTGTAGTACAAACTGGAGAACAAAGCGGGTAGCTTTTCATATACAAATTACCCCGCTACAGGTTGTAGTAATAGGAGATATCAAATCCTTCCTTTATTTATAGTCTCAATATAATCAATCGCTTTCGCGTGTATTTTGGAAACTGAATAAGTTTCTTTGAGACTTACTACAGCACAATACTCAATTGTGTTTCTCCAACATAGTAATAATTGGCTCTTCTAGAGCTCTCAATTAATTTTGTACTACCACAGATTCATCAACATCCATGTGGTGAATATCTTTCTTAAAGAGAAATACCATTATGGTCATGTCAAACTTATATGCAAGATATGTTTCTCGCATTATCGTTGTCCTTTAATAGTCATATTTCCAAAATACTTTGGCGTACAATAGGTACGTGACCAACGATCATTCATGCCATATATATAGCCAACAGGCTTAACACCATTAGGTGTTTCAACTATAGGGCCAAAAACTTCACGTTTTGCCAGCGAATTCAATTCTGATTGAATTGCTTCTTGCCACTTTGGCCAATCATGTCTTTTTCGACATTCTTCAACAGATTGAGGTTCGAGATCCTCACATTCTTGCATAACGCTAGATGCGACATTATAAGCAAAGACATTATCCACCACTATATCCACTCGATTAATATTTTCCTCAATATTGATTGGATTTATGGATAGTTCCGTATTTTCCAGAGCCTCGGGCTCAATGGATTCTTCATGAATCTCAGAATTTGTTAAATCATGAATTTCCTCATGAGATTCTTTCGTAGTGTCATTTTGATCATTTGCTTTCCTCTTTCTAGGATTTCGATTTTTGGAACCTAATGGTCTGTCACGCTTCAGGCGTGCATTTGACTCATTGGATATGACACTAGATGATTGTCCAACAGGGACATCAATATGGATTGGGACATTTTCCGCGGGGATATGGGATTTCGTTATCCTTTTCAAGTCCGTAAATGCGTCAGGCATTTGATTTGCTATTCTTTGCAAATGGATAATCTTTTGTACCTCTCTTTCACAAATAGAGGTATGTGGATCAAGATGAGATAATGACGCATTTTTCCACAAAATTTCCCGTTTGGTTTCACCAACTTCTCCCCCTAATTTTGGGAAAAGTGTCTCATCAAATTGACAGTCTGCAAATCGTGCAGTGTACAAATCCCCTGTCAATGTTTCGAGGTAGCGAATAATGGAGGACGATTCAAACTCAACATATATTCCTAACCTTCTTTGCGGACCCATTTTGGTGCGGGATGGCGGTGCTATAGGCACATATACTGCGCATCCAAAGATTCTTAAATGGGATATATTGGGTTCATGACCCAAAACGCATTGCAACGGGGAATATTTGTGTCAATTCGTCAGTCAGAGACGAACTAGCATTGCTGCACGCAAAATGGCGTGACCCCAAGCCGAAGTGGGCAGCCTCGTTTTCATGAGTAAATGAGGTATTCAAGATTATACTCATGTATTGTCTCAATCTGATATCCATTTTGAATGATATCTTTAAAACTCAACAAGTTCCTTTTAGACTTGGAGGAGAACATTTTGACTGATATCATTAAAACTCAACAAGTTCTTCTTAGACTTGAAGGAGAACATTGCATTCTCTAAAATATCGTTCCTTTAGGCAGAGTTATAGTTGCTCTTCAGGAGCCTTCAATCAATTTAATTCCCATAGTTTGCCATACAAAAGAAAATATACGAACATGAGAATAAACAAGTTCAATTCGTTTGTTTCACATTTAAACAATATTTTCAAAATCTGCTGAGGTCAGTTGACTAACTAAATCAGATAGTCGATTATATGTTTTCCATAATCGATTACTATGCCGTTTGAAAATTTCAGTTTAAGCATTTTCTTAAAACAATCGATTGTTAAACACACACAATCGATTATTTGCTATTTTGAAAAACTTCAGATCACACTGTCTTAAGACAATCGATTGTTAAACATAGACAATCGATTGTTGACTATTTTGAAAAACTTCAGATCACACTGTCTTACGACAATCGATTGTTAAACATAGACAATCGATTGTTGACTATTTTGAAAAACTTCAGATCACACTGTCTTACGACAATCGATTGTTAAACATAGACAATCGATTGTTGACTATTTTGAAAAACTTCAGATCATACTGTCTTACGACAATCGATTGTTAAACATAGACAATCGATTGTTGAACATTGACAATCGATTGTTGAACATTGACAATCGATTGTTTTGCAGTTTTAATGCGAAATATTAGATAATCGACTAACTGTTAGGTTAGTCGATTACCTCTACTGGAAAATAAAAATATTATTGAAATCTGAGCATATTGAAACATTCTAAAGAACTAATACTAACATTATATCATAAACTAACTAATACGAGCTGATACTAATGACTATTAGTTTATTCACTAACTATTACAAATAAGTGAAATAAAATCAAACAACTCTATCTTCTTTCATCAAGGTGATGGTGCAAGAGAATCAAGGCCATTGGCACAGTTTCAAACCTTCATTAAGGTGATGGCGCAAGAAAAACGAGGCCTTAGCATAGTCTTGGGTGGATGCATTATTTCTGTCTTTAATGGTGTCTTCGGGACCCATTGCATCCAAATGGATTCCAGCATTCAACACCCATGTCATATAGTTCTTGTCCGAAATTTCAAGGGCAACGAACTTTCTTTTCATAATGTCAGACATAAAACAAAATTACATCAAGATCGTGTTCATACTTACGGGCTCTATTACAATTATCACATTCACTTCAGGGAATGGATCATAATCATGTGCTTTACACAATCTCATGTCAAATATTACTTTCATAAAGTGAAAGATTATTTTAAGAATCTTTATTATTCTCATTATCACAATAATGACGATTATAATTTCGTCTATTGCCACGTCCACATCCATTGATACCTTTACGGTAATAATTTTGTCTTCTTTAAGACTTATCACATACTGCTACCACATTCTCTAAGGGGAATGGAGCAAATTCAATTGGACGGAATTCTTTGCCACGTCCACATTCATTGATACCTTTATGGTAATAATTTTGTCTTCTTTCAGACTTATCATATACTGCTTCCACATTCTCTAAAGGGAATGGAGCAAATTCAATGGGACGGATTTTCAATTCTTTGCCCACAATCATACATGAATTTAATCATGGCAGGACATAGAGATTTTACCACTTCACGTGGTTATAATTTCTTACAAACTCCATTAGAGTTATAATCAAACTTTGTTGTCTTTGTTTGTATATAAAATCAAATCGTAGAATTTCAAGAATTTGAAAGGGAAAAGTAAATTACTTACCTTTAAGGTATACCAATTATATTTTCAATGTTTTCTCTTCTTGTTTTCTCAACGTTTTTCCCTCTTTGTTTTCGTCTCTTCTTTGTTTTCAATGTTTTTCTTCTTTCGTTCCTTCTGTTTTCTTTTCAATGTTTTTCTTCTATTTTCCGTATAGAAAATTTTGGGATTTGGTTGCGGCAGAACCTCATGTGAAACCCTACACAAACAAAAGTTAAGGCAATCGAAAATTTCAATTGGTTAGAGACTCGTGCTGATAACGTGTTATGAAATAATATAAAAGACAAGAACAATATAGAGAGAATAGGAAAAGGAGTATTCTTATTGATATTTTGGGATGGTTTACAATAGAATAGAACCCCTATATTTATAGGGAGGTGGTGACTTAGCCACCAAATAGTAAACCCTAGAATCTCTCTAATTATAGACATTCACCTTAAATAGAGTTCTATTTATAACCGTCCTTATATTTTTCTTCATATTTGTTCTTCTATTCTCTTTTTTTTTCTTCTTTTGGTAAAACCTATTTAACATAGGAAATGTTAAATAAATCCTTATTGCCCTATTTTTTCTTAACCAAGCATTCTACTCCATGGAAGAAAAGAAACGCTAATAGGCAAGCTAACATGGATGGTACAATTTCACAATGTTAAAAGCTCTTTAGAGTAATAAATTGTTAAGGGAGAAACTTAAAATATTTTTTTTTATAAAGTTGAAGTAAAACAGACCTATAAGTTTAAACAAATACTTTTTGTATGAAAATTACCGTATAAATGGTTTATACATTTTAATCACTGTCCTTTCATGCATTAAAAGAACCTTAAAATTAAAACGGCAGAATAGCATAAATGACACTTATACTTGTGTCATTTTATTATTTCGGTCCCTAAACTTAATGATATTTCATCTAGACCTCTACTCGTTCAAACGTAATATTTGAAGCCCTTCTGACCATTGTCCAAACCTATGAGTCATTTGCTTTGCTGAGTTGGATAAAATATTTGACTACACTGCTTTAAGAAGCGAGTAAAAATTAATGATTCTAATTAAAAATATCAAAAAATACAAAGAAAAGAAAAAATAATCATTCTTACACAAAATAGTTCACCCCCCTCGGGCACACACGACCATCTTCTTTCGCCTCTCCAATTTTCTTTTCCTTCTACCCCTTTCTCCTCTCATCTTTTCCTTTTTTTTTTCAAACTTTCTGTAACCAGCACATAAAAAAAAATATTATCTTTAGAGATAATTTTGAACATAAATCTAGAAAAAATAATTGAATCGAAGTAAAAATCTTGGAGAAGAAGACTTCAAATTTGATGCCCATGGCGAAAAATTGGATGATTTCTCTGCCACTTATGCTGCAGTAATAAGCAGCAGATTGAGTATGGTAAATTTTGTTCTTGATCCCTGTCGTGCACTGAGTAATGCGAGCGAACTACACTTCAATATCCTCGGCTACAAGACGGAAAGGAATGCTTTCACCGACGAATGCTTCTTGATTTAGTGAAATTTTTGGGGTACGAAAATGGATGCTTTCTAATTGGGGTTTGTTTCAGTAGACGAGAAAGAGATGAAAGATAAGAGAAGTAAGATCAGTGGAGAGGAGTTGGAGGCGACGTGTCGTCGGTGACCCTTTTCTATCTACTCCGTTAGTGGTGTAGCAGTTGCCTCAAACAGTGAAAGTTTTCTTTTGTCGTTTCTTAGTCAATGGATAGAGGAGAACAAGTAAAAAGTTACTGATGTGGTTATATTTGGCAAGGTGTGCTTTTCAGGTGAGATTTCCGGCGAGGGATTTTGGGATGTTCCTGCTAATGGTTGATTTTCAGAGAGAGAGAAAGACACAAAGGTGTTTGTGATAGAGAACTTTAGGATTTAACCTTTTTTTTTTCAAAAATAGTTTTTATGAATAAAAATAATATCGTGGAAATATTTTTATCTGACGTGGATAATAAGGACTTCAAATATTACTTTCGAACGAGTAGAGGTGTTTAGATGAAACTTTATTAAGTTTGGGGATCGGAATGACAAAGTGACACTAGTATAAATGTCATTTAGGCTATTCTACCAATTAAAAATTCTAATAATTTATAAAAATTGTCTTCAAAAAGTTTTAATTAGAGAGAGACAATGGGAGTGCTTTATTGGCATACTTTTTTTACATTATAGCTAAAGTATTATTTATGAACAACATGTAGATAGCGAAAAAGTCACGCCACATAAATTTTTCCTATAAAATGAGCATTAACTCTCTTCTGCAATTGAGAAGATTTTTTGTCTGTGCTATTAGTATTAAACTACAAAAAGGTAAGCATTGTTCTATTTATTTGGATTTTTTTTTGGTATATATACCTTTTCATATATGTTTGATCTTTAGCATTTTTCTTATGTATGCCTTACATTATAGTTTATTATTTTTTATATGATAATATTCTATTTCTTCTACATTGACTTATTCATCCAAAAAAAGAAATTGTTAAATCGCGCGATGCGCGAGTTTATTAATAACAACAACAATCCAGTATAATTCCACTTAATGGGGTTTGGGAAGAGTAGTATGTACGCAGACCTTACCCGTACCCTTGGGTAGAGAGGCTATTTCCAAATAGACCCCCGGCATCCTTCCCTCCAAGAACTTCCCACCTTGTTCTTGGGGAGACTCGAACTCACAACCTCTCGGTTGGAAGTAGGGGTTGCTTACCATCAGAGCAACCCCTCTTTAACTAGTTTATTAACTAGTTAAAAAAATAATTGATAGCATCATCTTCAGACATAAACACAATGAAATATTATTTATATCTGTATAATTTTTTATTTTTGTTATACATGTACGAATGGTACAACTTTACATTTTTACCCTGCACTATGTTACTTTACATGTTTTGAGTACCTAGAATATGCTACTTAGTCATGTATGCAAGAAGCATTTGATGCATGGAAGGGTGATGGATGGTGTAACAGTACTAAGTCTTAGATTTTGCATTCTACCCAACTTGATGAGTGACCAGCGCAGTTATGTCAACTCCAATTGTAGCGGCAGGAATGTCTTCACCACCAAATATTGCATTACGAGCTTCTATTGCATCAATGGTGGAGATGGAGAGCAGGCTCGGAATATAATAGCTTGAACGCTTAGGCTCTATCTTTAATACTTAGTAACATCAGGGCAACACTCAAAACGATTTCAGTGATAACCTTCTTCAAGTTGTTATTTTTTTGCTAGGGTGAGACCACCATGTATAACCCATAGCTCTGGTATAAGGCTTAATGTTGCTTTCGTACTAAGTTTGCCATGGAATCCACCCAGCCACTTTGCTTTGACATCTCCCGCAAAACCACGTTAATCCTGAGTTTGGCATGAAACTGCCATCCGTGTTTATTTTAATAAACTCTAGTGGAGGAACAAACCAAATGATGGGTACATTGCTTTGTCTGATTGTTGATTGAACATGGCAACCTTGAATTGTTGGATAGGAAAATTATTTTAGTGCTTTATTAGAAGGTTGAATACATATGGAGACACTTAAAGTTGACACGATTTTTTATTTAGACACGTGAACTTAGGGGTGTTTCTAATGACATGTACATTACACGAACTTTATTCCAATTAGACACTCTTTTGATTATTAGTGAAACTTACAAAGTGTGTGCAATACACTCGCTGCTGATGTGGCTAATGGCGAATAAAATGAGGACATATATCTTTTTGAGTTAAAAAGAGAGGAAAAACTATGTTAAATCTATTTAATGTGTGTTATTGGTGTTCTTCAATATCTTCATGTGTGTTATTGTTCGAACCAAGATTTTAACCCAAACTTTTAAGAAAAACTCCTCCAAATTTGTTATAACTTCAGCTAAATAATCCCCACGGCGACCCGAAGGCAACCCCAATTTTAATTTTACAAACTTTCATCAATTAAGTAACCCATTTTAAACCTTTAAGCTTTTTAAAGACTCCATTAACAGTGTTTCGATTTGAAATGAAAAACTCACTCATTTCAGTTTTAATCAATAGGGAGCTGCTCCTGGAGAAGAGTGACGACTGGAGATGGTTGGAGTGAAGAAGAAGGGTTCAGCGATGGGGGTTAGAGAGGAGGATGGCAGATGATTTGGTGGTGAAGGGGGGGGGGGGGGGAGCTTGGCGGCGGCATACTGTATTAATTGATTAAGCTTTAGCCCTTATCAATTAGAAAGGGTTAGATGCATAACTTGCAAAAAGAAGCAATTTCCTTAGACCAAGACTTGATTCAAAATGTTGAAAATTATTAGCAGAACTTACAATCATCAAAGAATAGAGAACAAACTACACATTATATTCCAAAAGGAAAGAATTAATACGTGAAAAAAACTATCAAAACAACTCCCCCCTCCCACCCCCTCCCCAAAAAAGAAAAAGACTCCCCCCCCCCTCCCCTTCGGCAAAGTACATAACTATCAATTGCTTAAATTAATTGAGAATTCTGTAACGGAAAAGTGATTGAATTTGAGAGCTTAAGCTTAAATTAATTCATGTAATCTTCAATTGGATATGAGTAGTGACACTAATATAGAAGAAGAAGAAGGAATGGTGAAAGTGGAGGAGGCAATGGTTGAAATGATGGTGGACATAAAGAAGAAGAAGGAGGAAATAAAAAAAGACAAAAAAAAAAGAAAGAAAAAATCTATTTTTTGGGCTTTCCACGCACTTATATTGGGTGAAACTCACTCTATGTACTAAATCAGCAAGAAGTGCCTAATTGGAATAAAGTTAACGTATTATACGTACTCATTAGGAACACCCCTAAGTTCATGTATCTAAAAGAAAAAATGTGCCAATTTTAAGTATCTCTGTATGTATTAAACTTTATTTGAAATAAAATTTAGTAGATGACTTAACTAGGTAACTTGTGAAACTCAACGAAAGAGAAATACCGTCCGACTAATCAATAGAGTCCACCGTAAGTTCAAGAAATAAAACATATTTACAACTCTTAAGAATATAGGTTTTCAACCTTTTTTTGTTGAAGATGCCATGCATAAGCATAAAAAGCATATTAATTTGACGTTAACGGCTTAATTCTATACAAAATTGTAACTTAATAGTTTTAAATTGAGAAAATCTCACTTTCATTCTATTAAGCCCAAATTATTTACCCTTTAAAATTCAGGATCAAACTATTTACTTTTCCCACCCATGCGACCCAGATTACTTACCCGGCCCACCCATTAGCGGATTCTCATACCCGACCCAAGCTATTTCACCCAGCAGCCCACACAACTAGTGGATTCCCATACCCTCTGCCCTTTAATGCCTCATTTGATTTGTCTTCCTCTTTTAACACTATAGACTTCATTAACCTCCATACCCAAACCATGAGAACCTGTCACGCCCCGAACTTGGGCCTAGACGTAACACGACACCAATTGCCTGATTATATGTGACTGAGTGAACCAACTGAAATTCTGAATGATATAAATCAAATGTGAAAATATTAACTTAATCCTGAAATATATATGTCGCCAACATTATTTATCATGAAAAGCTTGTGACTCTATCTAATTGTTACTCTAGTCTATGAAGCCTCTAAAGAAGTACTAAAGCATTGTCTGTCTGTAAATACTGAAAGACTGTAAAGTAATGATAATGTCCTGAAAGAATTGGGGCTCACCCAATAGCTGATACAAGAATCCTAACACTCTGAGTCGTCAACCTGTAAATCATTAGCTGCAGGCTCTGAGCAAAAGGGACGTCGGTATGTTTAAATTTCACTGATATGTAAAGCCACTAAAAGAAATAAATATAAATACTGAAACTGAGCTGATAACTAACTACTGAAATGATAACTGCTAAAATAAAAGCTAGAATGATTAGCTGATAACTGAAATGATAACTGATAACTCAACATAGGAGGTAAGGATATGAATACTCCCTCTTTTGAATGATGAACCACCTGTTTATCTGAATAAACTACGACCTCGGGCCCAATATATGTGTGCTCAAGCTATGACCTCAGGCCCAAGTATACATATACATAACTATAGCCTCAGGCCCAAAAATACATAAAGCATAAATTACGACCTCAAGCCCAAATATGCATTAAGCATAAACTACGGCCTCAGACCCAAATATAGGTGTTTAACATTCAGGGATTTAAATTCAAGAACTAATAATCATACTGCAATAAATGATGCGGAAATACTGAATCATATTGAGTTACATAATACTGAATAAGACTAGACTGAGACATGTATTCTTGAACTGATTATGAAAACTAAAACTTCAATTGTTTATAACATGTTGAGTAATCTAGACTGAAACTCATGGACATCAAACCCAAGTCTATATTGATTACACACCGAGATCACAACATTCATAATCAAAGTCATGAACGAGTTATGAAGTTAGAGAATAGAAGTTCTGCAACTATTCAAGGAACTAGGCTTAACTATATTTCTAAGGCAATTAGTAACATCGTAAAAGAAACTAGTGTAGGAAGAAATATTAACAATTCCAAATATAGAGAGTTAACCTTACATACCTTAACTTTCTGCTCCTGAGCATAATAAAACATTTGTCAACCCTTTCAACAATAATCTATGGCAATATAAATCAAGAGGAACTATTATTAGCACTAATGGTCATGTTGTGGTCACTTAGGCATTTTATCAAATACTTGGTTGGCATAAAGCTTCATAGACCTTATTAATGGTGTTTATGCATCCAAAAATACATTCTCTTGCTCCTAGATAATTCTAAAATCTGAAATTGCTATAATCAAGATAATATTTCATCCCTTATAAGATAAACAACATCCTTAATCAACAATCAACAACCCCAAATTTATAATCGTTCATGCTTTTCTATCAAACACATCAACTTATATCTTATGAACTTAGAGTCTATACCGATTAATCAAATGCTATAATCATTTATAGGGTGAAGCTATTACCTTTTGACGTTCAATCCTCTTGAATTCAAGTTCTAGGGTTTCTTTCTCAACAATGATGTCTCAATCGAATATCTAATGATTTGAATGGTTTACCCATGTTAATCATATGTTGAAGAATAGAAATTAACTTAGAATCACCATTAGAACTTACCTTGGATGATGGAGGAACCTTGGAGGAAGTTAGGTTCTTAAAAGCTTCCCTTTCTATAGCAAGTTTTTGTGTTTTGGAGTGTAGGGAACGAAGTAAGGCTTATAAAATGGCTTCCTGGGTGCCCCATATAACTTTTTGCATAGATATCCGTTTGGGATCCACATATATCGTTGGAAAGATATTCAAAGGGATACAGAACATGTTTTGCATTTTTCCAAATTCCTTACAGATTTTCACGAAGTTTTGCGGGAAGGCAGACCTTTCCTAAACTTAGTTGATTTTATCGAATCTTTTGCACCTCACTCTCCGTCTTGATTCTAAAACAACTATTTTCGCCCATAATCATCCCCATAGAACTTCACATGTCTAAAATATAATAGTACTACTCATTTAACATGTCTACACCTGAGCTGAACTTACGAAGTGTAACAGAACCCACATTTCACCCAACATTTACTAATTGTAGTTTTGAATTTTTTCTTTAGATTTTGTTCTATATCTTTGTCTAATAGTATTTTTTGGGCAAAATTTTTGGATGTGAAAGTACATTTTAGTGAAAGTGGGTTTTCAAAATCATAGAATTTTATATTTTTCTTTGTACTTTTGTGAATCAATGTCTATGAGTTGTTATTTTCACTATGGGTCGGAAGCACTATGTGCATAGATGGTAGCGCCGTGCACAACATCATTCTTCAACCTCAGTAGCTGAGATCTATGATAACTATGACCCGAAGATGCCCCATGATAACGTGGGCAAGCTGACTGAGCAGGTCTAGATGAACGGCCTCTACTGTACTGAAATTGGCCCCTCGAAAGAGCACCACTATAGCTGCCAGATCCTCGAAGCCTCTTGGCCTCCCTCTCCCCTCGCTCCTGATGGTGAACCAACTCAATCTCACAAGCGATATCAACAACCTCCTAGAATGTAGCACCAAATACCCTCTCTGGTCATAAGAATATGGAGCTGATAAGTTTCAACAAATCCTGATCCTCTCTCGATCTATCAGAACCAACCAGATCGCATTACGAGCCAACATAGAAAACCTCAACTCATATTGTTACATGGTCATCTACCTTGAAGCAGCAACTCAAACTGTCTATGCAGCTCCTCTCTGCAGGACTGCAACACATATTTCTGTAGGAAGAGAACTGAGAACTGCTGCCAGGAAAGGGGTGCTGCACAACAAGCCTACGCCTCTCAAAATCCTCCCACCAAGTGAAAGTAGCTCTTGAAAACTAACAGGTGGTAAAAGCGACCCTGCAAGTCTCTAGAATATTTTCAGTACGATTTATCCTCTAACACTTATCCAAAAAGCCCTGGGCATTATCGCCCTGTGCGCCACTGAAGGCCGGAGGCTACAATCAACCAAATCTCTCCAACCTACAATGCTCATCCTCCGGCATGACCGGAACCATATAGTCCTGAGCAGCTGCAACCGGCTAGGCTGGATATGCCCCCAGCGTCTGAAGTCACTACACGACCTGCTCAGGTGTACGAGCGGTAGGAGTCTGATCGCCTCCCCCGACCTGTGAAGTAGCTGCGGCTGTAGTGGCTGAAACCGCCTTAGCAAGGTTAGTGCAAACTGATAAGATCTGTGCCTAGGCCTCTTGAAGACCCATAATCACGATGGGCATAGTTGGTGCTTGAACAGGTGCTGCTGGAGCATCCATAACTGGAACCTGATCCTGAGCCGAGGCAGCTGGTGGATCTAGAGGTGCTACCTTCGCTGCTCTGCCTCTACTACATCCACGACCGGGTCCTCGGACTCTAGTGGCCTCAGCTGGTGGCACTGTTGGTCGTCCACCCCATCTGGCAGTGCGCGTGCTCACCATCTGTGAGAGAATAGAATAACAGAAGTTAGATACTCAGATCAACAAGTTCGCACGACAAGAATTTCAAGAATATGAAAATTTTCCTAAAGGTTCTGCAGCCTCTCAAGGATAAATACGGATGTTTCTGTGAGACTCTACTAAACCTGCTCATGACTCATGAGATCTATGTAACCTAGGCTCAGATACCAACTTGTCACGACCCTAACTTTGAACCCGATAGTGATGGGGTCTCTCGTGAAGACAAGGCCAGCCAGTTTAACCCAACTCACTTCTAAAACAGTTAATCAACATAAAAATAGTCTAAACATGATTTAATAATATTGAATAGCGGTAAATATCGAAAATGTAAAAAAATCCAACCCGACATAGCTCTAACCGGGGTATCACAATTCACAAGCAACTATAGGCCATTATACAAGTCTGCTAAATCCAATAAGTAGTACAAATGTTTGAAAGGAAATAGAAATGATAAGATAGTAGAGACACGGGGCTGTGGACGTTAACAGCTACTGCGTAGTCTCCGAACGCTTGCTTGAAATTGGAGGGATCAGCACTCGGGGGCGGTGCCAACTATGCCTTAATCTACACACAGGATGCAGAGAGTAAAGTGAATACTCCAACTCAGTAAGTAACAAATGTGAATAACGACTGGAAGTAAGAAAACACGTAAAGCACAAGGCATTCTATAATGAAGCAGTAAAACCAGCAAAACCCTCTTTTAACCAGTAAACATGTTATTAATATATATTTAAAATAAAGTAAACAAATAAAAGTTTGTCCCTCGGGCATAGTATCAACAAATATGCTCCTCGGGTAGCATCTCAGATTAGTACTAGCCCCTCGGGCTCAATCTCATATCACAATGGGCACCCGTGCTCACTGGGGGTATGCAGAATCCTAGAGGGGACCCTTACGGCCCAAGCACAATAATAATCCATCTCGTGGCATCAAATCTAGGCCCTCATCCTCATATAAATCAAGTCATACGTACATGTCTCAGGCCCTCGCCCTCCAACCAGTATCAGTGTTTCCTCACAATATAGGCCATCGGCCTTACTCGGTCAAAAGAATTACAAGCCCCTCGGGCAATAGTAAAATAGTGTTTCTCATCCCAAGCATCATTTAAGTCTTAAAACTGAGTAAACATGGATGAGTAGTAAAATAACAAAAAATAACATGATTAAGTTCAAGTAATAAGACAAAACAGTAAGGAAATAGTAATAAAAATTTCCGAATGATTCAAATAGTTGGCACTAGGCCCAAATATAGCATTCAACCCAAACAATGATGATAGCAAATAGTTTTCAATCAAATACGCGGTAAAATCATCAATCGGGACAGACCAAGTCACAATCCCTTATAGTGAACAACCTCACGTTGGTCATCAACCGTGTGTCTCACCTCAATATAGCATTACGATATGCAATCCGGGGTTTCGAACCCTCAGAACATCATTTATAATTATCACTCACCTTGAACCGGCAAAATCTCTAGCTCCCAACGACTTTGCCCCTCGAATCAGCCTCCACGCGCGTTGAATCTATCCAAAATCAAAACGAGGACGTTAAAATATGCTAAGTGAATGAAGCCCAATGGAAAAAAAATTAAATACTACACGAATCCCGAAATTACCAAAACCTGATCCCCGGGCCCACATCTCGAAATTCAGAAATTTTACACCAATAGATTCCTTATCTCTCCACCAGTTCATACATATCAAAAGCTCTCAAATACGACCCTAAATGGTCCTTCAAATCCCAAATCAAAGTTCAATTTTTCAAGTCCTAGTTTTTCTATTTTAGGCTTAGATTTTTTCTAGGTGGAATACACATAATAACCAAGTTTTTAGTCCAAAAATCTTATCTCCCAACTATTCCCCTTGAATCCTTCTTCAATCTCCTTCAAAAAGATCTCCAAATATGGCCAACTATGGAGGAAATGAGCACCAAAATCGCTAACAAGGCAAGTTAAAAACATTTTGCCCAGGCCTTAATTTACTTCTTCGTGAACGCGGTGAAACCCTCGTATTGACAAAGCACAAACTCCTTTTGACCAACTTTTACTCTATGTGAACGCGACCAGACTATCGCGAACGCGATGCATCCTCAACCTTAACCTTCACGAACGCGCTCACTCTTCCGCGAACACGATGAACACTTGACCTCAGACCCATCAGACACAAATTCCTCTACGTTACCGCGAATACCTTCTCGCGAACGCGACACACCACATTCCAGGCCTTCACGAATGCGAAGCCCTTCTTGCCAATGCGAAGGCTTAATTCCTTGCCTTCCTCAACTGCCTCTTCGCGAACGCGAGGCCACCCGCGAACGCGAAGGATAAAATCCCTGCAACAGCATAACAGATTTTCTGCAACTTTCTAAACTCCAAAATGATCCGAATGACCAGTCGAAACTTACCCAAGGCCCCCGGAATCTCAACCAAAGGCAGCAACACATCCTAAAACTTTATTCAAATTTTTTCCAATCATCAAAACATCTCAAACAACATCAAATCACCCAAAATTCATCAGATTCAAGCCTAAGTTTCTAAAATCTTTTGAAATACGCTTTTGATAAAAAACCCAACAAAATCACGCCCGAATGCCTGAAATTTTACACACACATCCCAAATGATACAACGAAGCTACTCCAACTCTCGGAATTCTATTCCGACCCCTCTATCAAAATCTCGCCTATCAACCGGAAATTGCCAAAATATCAATTTCGCCAATTCAAGTCTAATTCTACTCTGAACCTCCAAAACTCATTCCGATCAGGCTCCTACGTCATAAATCACCTCCCGAAGCTAATCGAACTCATATCCGAGTCCTCTAGCACATAAGTCTACATCCGATAGACTTTTCCAACTTAAGCCTTCTCAAAAGAGACTACGAGCCCGTTGGATTGACTTAAAAAAGTGGCTTTTTAGTAGGGGTGTGCATTCGAATCTGTTTATCGATAAATCGAATCGATTATTTGTTATCGAAATCGAAAGAATCGAAATCGAAACCTTATTGAAACGATAACGATAAGCATATGTACAAATCGATAATCGATAAGTAATTACTGATAAGGGCCAAAATCGAATGCACGCCCTAGACTGTAGACAATTGTAAAATGAGTAATTACCTATTTGTGTAGATTAATATAACATACAAAATGTATATATATTCCGCTATTATTTTGAAAGCGGCTATACACTATCATTTTCCCTAATCTATACCATTTCCTTTACCCTAAGTCCCTTACCATATTAGTTCCTCTACCATATTTAAGGAATGATCATATTTAAATATATAGGGAATGAAGTTCAAATTAATGAAAAATAAAATTAGCCGTGATGATGTATTTTTTTATACCATTGGAGTGTTGACGGCATACATTTGATCCCTTACTTAAGTTTTGTTGTATGTGCTTGTTAATACAATTTTTATGTTATAAATGGTGTTCGTCGTATTTTAGCTTCATTTTGTCCATATAAGTTAGGCGCGTTTATAGCGATATACTTAATCGATAACCGAATCGATAAGCCCCCAAAATCGATAAATCGAAATCGAAAAAATCGCAACCTTATTGAAACGATAACGATAAGCATATCTACAAATTGCTAATCGATAAGTAATTATCGATAAGGGTCAAAATCGAATCGATAAATCGAATGCACAGCCCTATTTTTTAGTATAAATAACTTTTAAGCCAAAAAGCAATAAGTTGGGGTTTCCCAACTTATTGCTTTTGGCTTCTTTTAAGCATTTTTTTAGTTATTTTAAGCACTTTTTATTTTGCCAAATACTGAAAAAAGCTAAAAAGAGCTTAAAAGCCAATCCAAACCCCCTTTAAGTGTCTCATACCTTACCAAAATCATTTTGGATTTAATCCGACGAACCCGATACCACAAAATACAGATAACGAAGCATAAAGAAGAAGAAATAGGAAAAACGGAGCGATAACTCATGAGACGACTTGTCGGGTCGTCACAAAAACATTAGGGGGCCCAAAAATTTGAGGGCCTAAAGCAAATACTTTACTAGCCTTCCCCTTGAGCCACCCATGTTCAAATTCACTAAGAATTATTTGGTTTGAGGTAAGAAAATCTAAGTTCCAAACATAACTTATAACATTTGATATAAAAATTTGCATTACTAGAATAATTAAGTATATTTAATACAATATTTAGATTCTGGTATTAACCTTTCCATAAATCATGCGAATAATACTAAGAAAACAGAAGTTATATTACTAAGGCTAGTATAACTTTCACGAAATTTATATATTATTTTATATGAAATAAAATGTAGAACATATATATATATATATATATGTATATGTGTGTGTATGTATGTATATATGTATATATTAGCATACATATGATATGAGAGTATTCAAAGATAAAAAAAATTAAATTATAAATTTTTAAATATGATCCTTACACACCATAATTTTACATTATATTTCGCTAATAATCTTTCAATATTTACAAGCCACTTTCAATGCCCCATGCCATGAAGAAAATAGAAAATAATAAATGAATAAAAGGTAGCTTCTACAATTTATCTAGAGGTTTCACGTGTAAAAGAAATAAATAGGGTGGGTAAAACAAATACTCCCACTACTAATAAATTGTTATAAACTAAAGCAAAAGACAAGAACAATAGAACAAGAACAATAGCAATAGAGAGAAGAGTAGAGAGAGTTCTTCTTATTGAGTTGAGAGGGGTCTCAAGGGATGATTTACAATGGTAGGGGGCACCTCTATTTATAGGGGAGAGGAAGATTTATCTACCACTAATAGAACTCTAAAATCTCTCTAATTAAATACATTAAAGACATTCACCTTAAATAGAAGTGTAAGAATCTTCTATTTCATAACACTCCCCCTTGAATGTCTATTCAATGATGTGCCTCATAAAACCTTAAAACCAAAACCCAATGGGAAAAATTAAAGTAAGGAAAAAGAGTACACATGTTTGAATATGCGCCTATTGGTTGCCTCGTTAAAAACCTTGCAAGGAAAACCCAGTGGGACAAAACCTTGTAAGGGAAAAAGAGTGCAACGCGCATTAACTCCCCCTAATGAGTACATCAATTTAAGCCTTGAGCATTTGCATTCCAATCTTTGTGCATCATCTTCAAAACGATCTTTGGTAGATGCTTGATGAATAAATCAACCATATCGACTTGAATAAATATTCCGCACCTTGAAATCATCATTCTTGATAGATATAAATATCTTCATATAATGTCGTGGAATAGCTCTTCAATATCTCCATAGATGCATTCTCAATGCCATCATGCTTATAGTTATGGCAAGATTCATATGTACACAAATTGTACTTAGGATGTGGTACTTCAGGACCAAGAATTGCATATGCTTCAAGCAACTTAAATCTTTCAAGTTAAGTCATGTAAGTCACATAATAGATTTTAGCTGCATATCAAAGTTTCATGTCATGCTAAACAAATAAGATATCGAAAACTGATTATACATACCTTTGACTTTATACCTTCAAGCATTTGAACTATAGGTTCAAAACTACATGTCTTTCATATGGAATCAATTCTTCTTGAATTGTATCTCTTCCATTTAGTTGCTTTCTTTGAGTCAGCAAATGCGTATAGCATGCTTTGCAATATGTTGCAATTGAATTATCCCTTTTATGAACTTCAGGTTCATATCATGATATTCGGGGATATACATATACAAATGATAATTCATCCCATGTAACCTTTTCTCAAGTGTTTATCATGTCTCACCCTCATGTTAGTAAAGCTAACTTGTTTCCTCAACTTTGGGAAATCATCTTTGTGCATTATGTCAATATACACAGCACCTTAATATAAGATGAAATTATTTGGTTCCTGACCCTGAACCACTTTTGAGGGGAGAATATACTCTCGTATACAACTTATATCAAACTGATATATATATAACTTAGTTCTCATAAGAAACAGTTTAGCTATTAAGTGGAAGCACTCAATAATTATCTTGCTAAACCAACTTTAATATAAACCAACTTATCAAGATGAACTGTCTTGAGTAGAGAATCTGGAAACTATGCTCGAAGTTAGATTACTGAGCGGTTTACCTCGCAAGCACTGCCAGGCTGCGGGTTAATAACAATGGCGCATGTAACCATATCATAGATGCATCATATGTGGTATACATGGCAGGTGAATGGGCCCATATTCACCTTTGATATTTCCAGAATCAAGGGGCTTCAACCCGAACTCTTTAGTTGGTCAGTTCATTAATGAGAACAAGTGATACAAGAGTATTCGTAAAGAACTTTCTAGTTCTTTAATATTCACCTATGTGAATTTGCACATCATACTTAAAATGAGATGGCTAACATGAATGCCAACTGAATAAATTATCAATATTGGTAAACTTCAAATTTACACCATGACATGTGCACTTATCAATAAACTTCGGGTTTATTATGACATGGGTTTTATACCAATAGATATCCACTTTATTGTGGCATTCTTTCGTTTGTGTAGTATAAACTGGAGAACAAAGCGGGTAGCTTTTCATATACAAATTACCCCGCTACAAGTTGTAGTAATAGGAGAATCAAAGCCTTCCTTTATTTATAGTCTCAATATCATCAATCGCCTTCGCGTGTACTTTTGGAAACTGAATAAGTTTCTTTGAGACTTACTACAGCACAATACTCAATTGTGTTTCTCCAACATAGTAATAATTGGCTCTTCGAGAGCTCTCAATTAATTTTGTACTACCACAGACTGAGGTTCGAGATCCTCACATTCTTGCATTCCGTATTTTCAAGAGTCTCAGGCTCAATAGATTCTTCGTGAATCTCGGAATTAATCAAATCATGAGCGTCCTCATGTGATTCTTTCATAGTGTCATTTAGATCGTTCTTTTTCCTCTTTCTTGGATTTCGATCTTTGGAACCTAATGGTCTGCCACGCTTCTGGCGTGCATTTGACTCATTGGATATGACACTAGATATTTGTCCAATAGGGACTTCAATACGGATCGGAACATTTTCCGCGTGAATGTGGGATTTCGTTATCCTCTTCAAGTCCGTAAATGCGTCAGGCATTTGATTTGCTATTCTTTGCAAATGGATAATCTTTTGTACCTCTTTCTTTCAAATAGAGGTATGTGGATCAAGATGAGATAATGATACATTTTTCCACAAAATTTCCCATTTGGTTTCACCAACTTCTCCCCCTAATTTTGGGAAAAGTGTCTCATCAAATTGACAGTCTGCAAATAGTGCAGTGAACAAATCTCCTGTCAATGTTTCGAGGTAGCGAATAATGGAGGACGCGTCAAACTCAACATATATTCCTAACCTCCTTTGCAAACCCATTTTGGTGCGGGATGGCGGTGCTACAGGCACATATACTGCGCATCCAAAGCTTCTTAAATGGGATATATTGGGTTCATGACCCAAAACCAATTGCAATGGGGAATATTTGTGTCAATTCGTCAGTCAGAGACGAACTAGCATTGCTGCATGCAACATGGCGTGACCCCAAACCGAAGTGGGTAGCCGACGAACTAGCATTGCTTCATGCAAAATGGCGTGACCCCAAACCGAAGTGGGCAGCCGACAAACTAGTATTGTTGCATGCAAAATGGCGTGAACCCAAGTCGAAGCGGGCAGCCGACAAACTAGCATTGTTGCATTCAAAATGGCGTGAACCCAAACCGAAATGGGCAGCCTCGTTTTCATGAAGAGTTCAAGATTATTCTCATCTATTGTCTCAATCTGATATCCATTTTGAATGATATCCTTAAAACTCAACAAGTTCTTCTTTAGACTTGGAGGAGAACATTGCATTCTCTATGATTAACGTCATGCCTTTGGGCAGAGTTACAATTGCTCTTCCGGAGCCTTCAATCAATTTACTACTTCCATAGATTGTAGTAATGTTTGCCTTACACAATTACTCTTCTTTTCTTTGAGTATTGTATGTGTAGTACATGAATCAACTAGGCAAATACTTTTACAATTGGACGTTGGTCCAAGTTCGCTTTGTGAGATATCAATTTTGCTTTCCCATAGTTTGACATACAAAAAAAATACATAAATATAAGTATAAACAACTTCAATTCTTTTGTTTCGCGTTTAAACAGCGTTTTGGGAAGCAGTTATTTAGGATATTCGAATATTTAAGCACATATTCTAATATCTTGCCAGATATTCGAATATAGGAATTCTGATATGCGAATATCTGGCCCAGATATTCGAATATCAGACTCTGATATTCGAATATCTGGCCTGGCGGAAAAAGTTCGTTTTATTGCTAAATATTAGACGATCGACTAGTTTTTAGGTTAGTCGATTACCTCTACTGTACAATAAAAATATTTGAGCATATTGAAACATTCTAAAGGGCTAATACTAACATCATATCATGAATTAACTAATACGAGCTAATGCTAATGACTATTAATTTATTCATTGACTAATACAATCAAACAGCTCCATCTTCTTTCATCATGGTTCCATCACCGATTAGGTGGTCTATCTTTCCCTCGGGTTGCTCAAAGAAGTCTGCCACATCCAGGTGGGTGATATCCTCATTGTCGTCATAGACAAAATTTGTTTCAGGGCCTTTTCTCTTTCGAGATGCTTGATAAAGGTCAACCAAGTGTCTTGGTATACGGCAAGTCCGAGACCAGTGCCCATTTCCACCGCAACGATAACATATAGTTTCTGAACTATTTGCCTTAGGATCTTCTGGATCCCGTTTCTGCTTTCGGTGGTTATCTCTCTTTGGGGGGTGACGGACTTCTTTGGAATTTCTTCCTTGTCCACGTCCTTGGCTTTGACCCCGTTTATGACCGTGATCATGGTCCCTTTTATGTTTGGCATAATGCGAGTGCACCATATCTGCTTCAGGCAGTGGTGTAGACCCAGTTGGTCTATTTTCGTGATTTCTCATGAGCAGATCATTATTTCGCTCAGCCACTAGTAAGAGAGAAATCAGTTCAGAGTACTTCGTAAAGCCTTTCTCTCGGTACTGTTGCTGCAGTACCATATTGGAGGCATGAAACGTTGTAAACGTTTTCTCAAGCATATCGTAATCGGAGATGTTATCTCCACATAGCTTCAGTTTAGAAGTAATTCTGAACATAGCAGAATTATATTCAGAAACGGACTTAAAGTCCTGTAGCCTCAGATGGGCCCAATCATATCGTGCTTGTGGCAGAGTGACCAACTTCAGGTTGTCATATCTCTCCTTTAAGCTGTTCCACAAAACGAGTGGATCCTTGACGGTGAGATATTCAATCTTCAAACCTTCGTCAAGGTGGTGGCGCAAGAAAATCAAGGCCTTCGCACAATCTTGGGTGGATGCTTTTTCTTTATCTTTGAGGGTGTCTCCGAGACCCATAGCATCTAGGTGGATTTCAGCATCCAACACCCATGTCATATAGTTCTTGCCCGAAATTTCAAGGGCAACGAACTTTCTTTTCATAATGTCAGACATACTCGAAAATTAAATTAGGAAGAGGGAAAATACCTTGGATTTTCGAGAATGATACTTGAGACGGTAGAGTCTCGTGCTGATAACGTGTTATAAACTAAAGCAAAAGACAAGAACAATAGAACAAGAACAATAGCAATAGAGAGAAGAGTAGAGAGAGTTATTCTTATTGAGTTGAGAGGGGTCTCAAGGGATGATTTACAATGGTAGGGGGCACCTCTATTTATAGGGGAGAGGAAGATTTATCTACCACTAATAGAACTCTAAAGTGTAATAATCTTCTATTTCATAACATAAATCAAGAAAAAATGGCCAAGGCGAGAGGCCACCAACAATGCCACAAAACTCCGCTGTTAATTGTCATAATTCGGAGCTTTATAAAATGCTTCCCTTGTTGCGCAAAGCCAAAAGAATATCATGTCTTCTCACCCCAATGTTACTTCCTTCTTCAGCTCCGATTTCTGTCCATAGTTTCAACGCCACTCGCTCTCTCACCACTTCACATCATCTTCTTCTTCCGGTAAATTCTCTTTCTTTTATTCATTATTTATGCACACGTGCGAGCGTATGATATTTATTTCGGTACGTGTAGAATTGTCAGCTAATGAATTATGTATTGCTTACTGAATGTTGTGAATGAAAGAGGTTGTTGGGTTTAAGACCCAAGATTGGATTTAGTGAGAAATCTTGGGGTTCAGTGAGAGGAATGGCAACAAAAATGGATAGCATTCAGCAAAATCCAGAGTCCATATCTTACTTAAATCAGCAAGAAGCTGCCGAAATTGATGAGATTCTTATGGGCCCTCTTGGTTTCAGTGTTGATCAACTTATGGTTAGCCTCTTAATTTCCCCTTTTTCCTTCTTTATTTTATTCGATAATTGTAATATCTTTTGACTTTCATTAGGGGATGTTTTCTAGTATGCTGGGTGATTTTGTGGTTTTGATTGTAGGAACTGGCTGGCTTGAGTGTTGCCACTGCAATTGCAGAGGTGCGTAATTGGAATTCCGGTTTGCAATTTTTTATAAAGATTTCTATATGTTTTATTTATCAAATTGTTTGTTTCAATTAATGATAATTTGGCATGATTAAAGATGCATTCCTATGATAGAATTGCAGTTTGTTTCACTTGTATTGCGCTGTGTTGTTTGGTTTAGTTAGATCATATTTTTGAACTTTTAGTAATTTTTTTGCATATTGAACATTAAAACATCATTCCTTTGCCATTGTAGCAATTTTTGGGTGGAATATAGGTTGGTAGAAAAATACCGTCAGGCTTTTGCTCATTCTCCATCTTGATCCTTAGGGGTTAGTTCGTTGAGGCTTTACGGCAGTGATTTTGATTCTTTTGACAGGTCTACAGACCAAGTGAGTACAGTCGCGTTCTTACGATTTGTGGCCCTGGCAATAATGGTGGTGATGGTCTTGTAGCTGCTCGTCATCTATATCACTTCGGCTATAAGCCATTCATATGTTACCCTAAGCGTACTGCTAAGCCTCTTTATAATGGTTTGATAACTCAGGTATCAAATTTTGTTCAACTTTATGAATAACTATTTATCGTCCATATTTCCATTGAAAGTTTCATTTATTCAGCTTTTCTATGGATCAATCTTTCTTGTAGCTCGAGTCGCTGTCGGTTCCTTTCTTGTCATTGGAAGATTTGCCAAAGGACTTGTCTGACAGCTTTGACATTCTAGTTGATGCAATGTTTGGATTCTCGTTCCACGGTATAGTTTTTCTTGAATTCTTTTTGTCATTGAGCTTCAACATGCAATTACTCATCTTTAAGAATCTTTTGGTTGGAAAGCCTTTCATTTATATTTCTTTTCTTCATGTCATTTATGTTGTTTGTGGATAAGTTACTTTGGCTTTACCTTTGTATAATAATTCCTTTTATTATGGAAAAGAATGGGAGCAGCGGGGTTTATTTAAGAAAAGAATTCTGGTGTAACTGCTTATATATTTAGCCATATAATAATCCTTTCTTCTGATCCATAAAAAACTAGAATCTTCTTCCTTGCCAGATGAGATGACAACGCACCTGGTATTAGAGAAACAGAGAAATAGAAGATGTACTCTCTTAAACATATAGGGCATTTTCTTGTGTTGGGGGTGGAGTGTTGAGGCAGGATAATGATGGTCTTTTCGTCAAATTTCATTGAGGTTTCCTGGTGGAAAGATTTACAAATATTTTAGTTTGTTTTAAGGTCTAGTGGAAGCATATAGAATGGTTTGATACCTGAAATAGATCAGGAGGTTTTTTGTCCATGATTAACAGGAAAAGGAAAAAATTATTAGTATAACAATAATAATCCTTCTACATTCCCTAGGTGGATGGATTGAAACCAAAAATGAGGGTTGAGAGAGGATAAAGGATGGTTTTTGGGTTAAATTTTGTCGTTGTTTCCTAGGAAGAAAAATCTACAAATATTTTAGTTTGTTTTAAGGTCTGGAAGTGGATAGAATTGTTTGATACCTGAAATAAATCAGAAAGGAGGGTTCTTTTGTCCGTGACTAACAAGAAAGAGAGGTAATTATAAAACATCCTTCTACATCCCTCAGGTGGATGGCTTGAATCGATAATATATAAAAATGAGGAGAAAATGAGATTCCTCTTTAGGTCTGATTATCATTGTATTTTAGGATAGAACCACAGGGAAGAGAAGTTGTAGGATAGAATGAAGGAACAGAAAACTGAAAGAGGTAACTACCAAGTACCTTTGCAAAGGTTGCTTCCGAATAATTTATGGAAACAATCTTAAAATTCCTAGATTACGAAAAACAATTTTCGTCTTTTTAAAAGATAAAACAAAAAAAAAGTTTTGGTAGTGAAGTGTTTGCACCGCAGTCTTTCTTTAGTTTTTGTAAGATGTCTGGTAATCTCTTAAAACTTGTCCAGGTAGCCCAAGGGCACCTTTTGACGACTTAATTCAGAGACTGGTGGCACTAAAGATTAGTGACGATAAGCATCAGAAATCACCTGCCATCGTCTCTATAGATATTCCATCTGGATGGCACGTGGAAGAAGGAGATTTAAGTGGTGAAGGTGTTAAACCTGACATGCTGGTATGTATCTGTTTTTGTTGTTTGTGTTTAATATCTGGATCGCCTTACTGTTTTGACTTTCCTTTAATTTTGAGCACCTAACAAGTAAAATTTCTCAAATGTAGGTTTCTCTAACTGCCCCCAAGTTGTGTGCCAAAAGTTTTTCTGGCACGCACCACTTTTTAGGTGGCAGATTTGTTCCACCGTCCATTAGAAACAAATTTAATCTCCAACTACCAGCATATCCTGGCACTTCCATGTGTGTCCGAATTGGAAAGCCTCCTAAAATTGACATATCATCTATGAGGGAAAACTATATTTCGCCTGCGCTGCTTGAGGAAGAGGTCGCCGCTGACCCCTTTGATCAGGTATAAGTTGATTAAAACAGAGTGGATGATGACCGAGAACTTTATTTCCCTTGTAATGTTAATAGATGGTTGGCCATATTTCAGGTGTCACTAATTCTAACCCATGTTTCTAGAATATTCTCTGTGATTTATGTTTAATTTCTAAATTCTCTTGTTGCTTTATAATTAGATGACCCTTGTCTTTATGCAGTTCCAAAAGTGGTTTGATGATGCAATGACGGCAGGCTTGAAGGAACTGAACGCGATGGCCTTGTCAACTACTGGCAAAGACGGCAAGCCGTGAGTCTCACATGGCTTTTCCAAAAAATTAATCATTTCATTTTAGTTTTTGACCCATCTGCTGGAATAATATGTGACTCTTAAGACTTTACATCTTCCCTTGCCCCTCTCTTGCATTATTGAATGTTCAAGAAATTGTGATGAGAGCTATGACTTCTAGAGAACTTCCATATGACAGTTTGGTTCACACTCAATTGTGAAACTAGCAACAGTTTTGATATGAGAAATAACAGGATATTTAAGGAAAATTGTTCTCTCTCTCTCTCTCTTTACACTTTTGAGAAGATTGGAAACTGTTGTCTCTTTGTGCAATTTTCTGCTTGTCCGTTTGCATTGAATGGCAAGTGACTCTAATTTTCTCATTGGTTCTTAACTTTATAAACCAACTTTGTGATACTTGTAACCATAAATTGCTAGATCATTGGAATTTTTGCTAAGATTATAATTTCATTTGAATGAGACATGCCTACAGATAGCTTATATTCTGAATCTCTGATTGCGTCTCAAATTGTTTGTATGCATGTTGGTTCTCGTTTTAAATTGCTTAGATAAGTTTTTTTTAGCTCTTACTTGGACCATAAACTTATGGCATATTATGACTTTTTTTTGTGCCTGAAGCTCATCACGGATCGTATTGCTGAAAGGGTTTGACAATGATGGTTTTGTCTGGTTAGTTCTGATCATTTTTGTGGTAGTACATTCTAAACGTCTTTCAGAAGATACTACTTTGTTTTTTGTTTCTTACATTGAGTCTTCCGTGTGCAGGTATACCAATTATGAAGGTAGCAAGGGTCAACAAATAGCTGAAAATCCTCATGCCGCACTCCTCTTTTACTGGGATGATTTGAATCGCCAGGTATATCCTGAGTTAAGCTATCTATAGTAGAGGATCTATTGGTGTTCTTGTTCTTATCTTCAATGGGAAAAATTTAAGCAGTCTAATTAGGAAGTTATCAATACTCTATTTTCTATTGTTAGCAAAGACTAATAATATAAGTGTTTATATTTCTTAGCATTTTGTTGGAGATGGAAAATCTATATGATATTCATACTTTACTAGACCTTCTTAGTTGCCTGCCGGATTAAAGGAAACTGCTTTCGTATTTTCTAGTGTTCATCTTAAGCACTCATTTGGTGTGGTTTATGAGTAAAAGTTGCCTATTAAAAAAGAACTTAATCCATGTGCAAGCTACATTTGTTCCCCTGCCGCTGATGAAATACTGTTATTGATTATAAAAAGGTTTTTTTTTGGATGGATCTTAAAACAACAGTGTGGTCTCTAGGTAAGAATTGAAGGGCCTGTGGAAAAAGTTTCTGATGAGGAATCTGAGCAATATTTCCACAGTCGTCCTCGAGGAAGTCAGCTTGGTGCCATAGCTAGCAAGCAGGTCCGCTAGTTAATCTAATTCTTGAACTTGTTTCTTTTACTTTGTTTTTCCATAACTTTCTTTTATTTGCCCATATAATTTGCGAACATTTGTCTCTTGCTTTTCCTTAGAGCACAGTTATTCCTGGACGGCAATTCCTCATTGACGAATACAAACATTTGGAGGCAAAATATGCTGATGGGTTAGTGTCTAGCCTAACTAATCAACTGCCCTGGAGTGCAAACTGTTAAGAAGCCAAATGCTATGATGTTTCTATATCTGCATCATTCAAATCATGGTTTCTCTTCATGTTCTCATACTTATGCTCAAATTTGTCTCCTGTAATTCATTACCATACTTCAGGAAATATGTAATGCACAGTAAATTTCTTCCCCCAATTCACAGTCCCTTCGAAAAGAAAACGGGAGGAATAAGTTTTGTAGAAGTGCCTAGCTAGGAAATGAAGTAGAACTAATATGCAATAACGAGGGAACCCCATCGAAAAAGATTCATGAAGAGGGATGAAAATTCAAAAGTGGTGCTGAGAACTAAGAATAACTAAGGTGTGGAGAACAGAGACCATCTCTTTTTTTCTTGTTCTTTTACTAGCCAACTGAGGCATCAAGCAATGTTGTGGATTGAAGTAACTCAGCCTAATATCCAGAATTGGGAGCAGTTTATTCACTGGATTATTACCAAAGCTAAAGGGAAAACCAGTCGAGCTCATATATTCAAAATGACTATAGCAGAATTGTTCTATGTTATTTGGTTAGAAAGAAACTCGAGGCTGTTTAAGAATGTCTTTTGTTCTAGTGATCAATTACTTAGGACCATTGCATATGTCTGTAATGTTAGGGGTACCCATAAAGTTAGCCTACAGCTTCAGCATTTTCTACTGTGAAATAGAAGGATAGGTATAGTGACAGTCGACAGTGTTTTAAGTTTCTTTTTGATAGTCAGCTGGGCACTGAGCTGCACTATGGATTTGTAACGAAACCTCTTTGGTGATTAATACAAATTTTAATTACCAACAAAAAAAAAGTTGAGTATCATACCCTTTTAGAGATTTAAAAGTTTCCTTATTATGCAATAGGAAATTGTTGCAAAGTTGAATCCAAAATGTTACTTCCCAGTTGCTATTTAAGGTTTTTCCCTGACAATTTCTTCTCAACTGGAGTTAAATGTGGCAGGTAGAAATGCATGTGTCTACTGGGGTAGGTTGTCAATTGATGCCTACATTAGCTTAGATGTAGCTCGAATTAGATTTCATCAGTAGGTCCAACCAAAGGTCAGCCTGCATGAGAATGCTAATTTAATATCTTTAAATTGTTAAAAGTTAATGATATTTAACCTGAAAATTGTAGATCAATAAATTAATATGTTAAGTGAAGGTGTAATGATATTAATTCGAAAATTGTAGAAAAATAAATCGATCAGTACTTGAGCATTTGCTGTTTCCTACCTCATGCTCTGTAAATATCACTCCCATATCCTGTATAGACTTGAGAACCTGTTTTGACTTATCTGCAGAAATCTGATTCCCAAACCGAAGCACTGGGGAGGCTACAGGCTTAGACCTGAAATGTTTGAATTTTGGCAAGGACAGCAATCTCGCTTGCATGACAGGTATTTACTCCAGGATGTCTCTTCTGAAGACTTACATTTTATGCTTAGGAATATATCCAACTCAGAAGAAATCAAGTTTTAGCGGATTTCCTTTTAATGTGTAGGAGAAACTTTACAGATGCAATTTTCTAGGTAGCTCGTATATGGAAAAGGAACGTGATATAAAAACTATAACAACAGAGTGGAAACAGAGATGGAACACTTTTTATGCCTTTAACAATCTAAAAAAGAGATATGGAATGTTTAGCAATACACAAACAATTTAGAAAAGAGTTTAACTAAAAAAGAGTGAATGACAGAGAATATATCTGGGAGAATTTAAATATCCAGGGACCCTTTTGGGGAACATCAGCAGTTTAGATACTGAATGCTCTGTAGTGAACAGATTTCCAAGAATCACCTGATATAGGCAAATTGTCTCTTTAATTCTCATAGGTTAGGAGTGTGAATGTTGTCTTAAGTTTTAAAGCTACAAGCATCCAAGACTGTGTGTTTCCATATTTGAACTGCAATTTGCTGAGATCTCCACATTAAGTTCAGCATGTCTGCCTCTTTAGAACTTTAGGTTGCTCTTCTTTCCCATATACTTATGGATAAACTTAAATCGGTTTCACAATTGCAGGTTGTGTTATATCCCGGAAACAGTTGATGGAAGGAGAGAGTGGAGAATTGAGCGATTAGCTCCATGACTTATGTTCAGGGCATCCTCATTATGAGGATGAGGATGCCTCTCTTTAGCTTTATTTCTCTTCTCAGCGCATATTTGATCATGTGCCTGTGTGTTGCACACAGTCGAGACAACTTTCTAGGGTCCAAATAAAGTCGTTCATTTCTCCGCATGGCATAACTTAAGAGATAAGATTTAAGTTGTATACATTGATATTGTTAAAGATTTTTTATACGGCCAGTGTAGTTTAACCCATTAAAATATGCTATTTACCATTTTTATCATATTATAAATTAATTCATCTATTTCTGCAAACCACCACACAAATATGATTTCCTCCTCTTATATATATATATATATATTTATTTATTTATTTCTTTTTTGCGACTTAGTGCCGTTAAGTTTTGTTTCTAGTTGCGTTTTTCGTTGGATTATTTTGCAAGATAAAAGAGCTAGAACACCAAATAAGTAAGACAATCACAAATTTGGCCTATGTTGTTAATTTCACAATATTTGATATTCCTGTTATGTAATAACCACTGTCGTGCTTGTGAAATAAAAAAACGAGGACGTCAAGGAATGCAACCTTTGTTTCCCTTGGCTTTTGAGTTGTGACTTTGTCAGCAAAAAATAATAATTCCTAGCATCTCAAGAGTGTAGAAACGTTGTGCAAGCGGTCAATGATGTTGAATCATTTGTCTTTTTTGTCAGGTAAATCAGTCATTTAGAGGATTAAGTAAGACTAATGTAGAAATTTCAAAAGCATCTGATCTTTCTTCAGTGACTCTCTTCAATTTAAACGATCATATGATCTTTTGCGAAATTTTTAAATCCATATGAAAGTCAGGGGTCAAAATCATTTACACCCCTCAGGTATGGTCTAAAATCCCAAGATCATCTTCCAAAATAAGATTTAGAGTTTATCAATTAAATTATTAAAAATATAAAAATATCACTCAAGATAGATAATCTTATGCGTTGGTATTTCGTGATAAATAAAAGAATATAAAAAAAAACACTATTAAAACAATTAGTCTTTCCAAAAATGAGAATATAGTAATATTAATCCCTTAAATATTTGACACTCCAGATGTCCAGAAGGAACCGAACAGCTTTCGACACTCCAGTGGCTGTAGAAGGAACTAAGCAGTGTCCTTTCTTGTGATGAAGTCACAGCAGCAAGCCCAGAGCATGGAGTCTTGCACAGAGGAGATATCATATGTGAGCCAGCAAGAAGCTATAGAAATTGATGAGATGTTGATGGGTCCTGTTGGTTTCAGTGTGGATCAGCTCATGGTTTGTCTTCTTAATTTTCATACTTCTCTAAATTTCTACTTATCCCCTGAAATTGGGTTTATTTGTTTTGAGTTTAGGAATTGGCGGGCTTGAGTGTTGCCTCTGCAATTGGAGAGGTAAGTGGATATCTTAGCATACTGCTATTATATTGTTTTACGTAGGCCAGTTCCACTTGTATCTAGTTTTCTACTGCGCAGAGTCCATCTGAACACTCCATCAATTTTCGACTCTGGCACCAGTGGGAAAACAATATATTTGCAAGAGGGTGGGTTTTAGTCCGAGGTACAGCCAGGATTTGAGTTTTATGCGTTCTAAGTTTTGGCAGAACGATATTAGGTGTTAGTGACTGTGTTCTAAAGTTAATTTTTATGCATATTTGGTGGATTTCTTAGTACAAATACAGGATTTAGATTAAAGCTAGTGGATTTGGCCGAACCCGTGGCTTACCTTCTAGCTCTGCACCTAGTTTTAGTATATTGAAAGTGGAAAATTCTCGACGTGATTGTTCGATATTGGAAATCCTCTGCTCCTGCTTTTGGCTGTGATGGATTATCATTGTTCAGTGTGCAGACAAACAAATTTGTCGACTGGAGCTCATGTAGTCATTGACTGCAGCTATCTAACCTTTTTGATAAAACTAGACGACCATAACCTTTTGGTATATCAATTCATTTATCATCTAAGTGATATAAAAGCATATGTGTGCATAGTGCTATAGAAGCAATGGTTAAAGATCATTTGTTTGTGACAGGATTAGTTAAGGAAGAAATTAACATGAAGCCTAGTAACCTAGGGAGAATATGGTATCTGCGATAAGTAAAGCTTTGACAGCAAAGGCTTAACATATGGTAGTGTATAAACAAGTAATCGCTTGATTTGTGAAAGTATTGCTTCTTTATTTCTTTGCTCTGTGGATGATGCTAAGACTAAATGCACGTTATCTATCCAGGTCTATAGTCCAAGTGGCTATACTCGTGTGCTTGTTATATGTGGTCCTGGTAATAATGGCGGGGATGGTCTTGTAGCTGCTCGACACTTGCATCACTTTGGTTATAAGCCTTCCATTTGTTATCCAAAACGAAATACTAAACCTCTTTTTGCCGCTTTGGTCACCCAAGTAAGGGATATGACATGAAATTCTTGAACCTCAATATTTCTAGTTTATTTGAGATGTTAATGATTGTGGGACCTTTGTAGCTTGAATCACTATCAATTCCATTCCTGTCGGAGGAACAACTATCTGTGCAACTTTCAAGTAACTCTGATATTATCGTGGATGCAATTTTTGGATTCTCATTCCATGGTAATACTTTCTTCTTCACTTTCTATTTGACCTTTCCATTAATTTTTCTCTTTGCTGCGAAGGCTAAAACTGCCATTGGAAGCTCTATAAACTTTATAGCTATTATACCAAACTTTTTAGTCTTATTTTTCTGCATAAGTTGGTTTTGATCACTCTTTATCCACCATTCAACGCTTCTGTGCAGCATTGGAAGTAATTTGTTGTTATGGATGATGTTGATCATTATTCTAAGCCTTTATAGAACATAGTGTTTCTTCTTTCCTTGCGGATCTTGTATCCTTCCTCTCTTTTCCCTTTTCCGTTTAATTTATTTAGGGCTGTTTCATATGGAGTAGTCAGTTTAATTGTGCCCAGGCTAGCTAGTTATGTCTTTCCTTCAAACACAAAAGTAGTCTGCCATTATGAGGATAAACTCTAGGTCTTGAAGCATGTAAGAAGTCATTTGAGCAGATTGATTTTATCCAGGCACCCCAAGGCTACCATTTGACAGCCTCATTAGAAAGCTGGTCTCTGTAAGAAACCAGCAGTGCACACATCAGAAAGCAGCTGTTATTATATCTGTAGATGTGCCTTCAGGGTGGCATGTTGAAGACGGAGACGTTTCTGGTGACGGCATTAAACCTGATATGTTGGTATGCAGCTGTTAAGTACTCACATTACATTATTATCATGCTATAGTTCCATTGACGACTCTCTTTGTCCTCTTTTTATCTAGTGAAATACCTAAGGAAATTTTGAACATTTACTGTGTAGGTCTCTTTGACTGCTCCAAAATTGTGCGCTAAAATGTTTTTTGGCACACATCATTTTTTAGGAGGAAGATTCGTTCCACAGTCTATCATAGACAAATTCAAGTTAAAACTCCCTCCTTATCCTGGCACTTCCATATGTGTTCGAATTGGAAATCCTCCACAAACCAATTTATCGGCACAAAAAGGAATATTTGCATCTTCTAAATCACGTGAGGAGGTGGAGGAAGATCCAATTGATCAGGTTGAGTTTGTCTAAAAAGCAGAGGCTTAACATCTATCATACCATATCTTTTACTCCCTTGTTAGTTTTTTTTGCAACTTTGTTCCATAATCCAGATATGTATGACACTTCTTTTCTTAACATCAATGCAGTATATTTATATTTATTGTGGTAAGCCTCATTTTTTCTGCAGTTTCAAAAGTGGCTTAGTGATGCATTGGCAGCTGGAATCAAAGAACCCCATTATATGGTCCTATCAACAGCTGATAAAGATGCAAAACCGTAACCCTTTCTAGCTTCAATTTTCTCATTTTTACATGGTGTGCGTGATTTTTGCCTGATGTTGAGAATGTGGTATTTCTTCTTCCTAGTTCATCGCGAATGATGTCATTAGAAGGAGTAAGTAAAGATGGTTTTGTCTGGTGAGCTCCATAACTATTTCTGACGTATATGGTCGGACGATTATCTCTATATGCCTTTAGTATATATAGTTTATTTAATGAAATCCTTGTTGTTTCTGTAGGCAAACCAACTATGGAAGCCGAAAAGCTCGTGAAATTCTTGAAAATCCTCAAGCGTCACTTCTCTTTTACTGGGGTCCTTTGAAGCGCCAGGTTAAAACTGATTCCACCTCTAACACCTCCTGCATTTTGGGAAAGCACTTATCTACTGACATTGTGTTATATTGGTGTGACCATTAGTCATAATTGACAAAGACTTCTTTTAGAATACTCATAATTAACATATATATGGAAATGTCAAATTGCTGGTTCAGAAATACTGTCCTAAATATGCATTCAATTACTTAAGAGTGATCTGCAGGATTGTGATAGTCTAGATGAGTTGCTGAAGCGGTGCATTTTGACTATGTGAGGTGCTGAAGAGTGATCTGCATGATTGTTGCATCCAACGTCAGAGTCCAAGGTTCAGTTTCCCATGATTAAGATAAAATGTGAAAGAGAGAGAATGAAGTTAAAGAGGAAGTGCAATGATTACTTTGATGACTCTCTTAAAACCTCAAATTGGCTGGAAGAATAAAAAGACAAAAGAAAGAAACCTGAAATGAACATTTGCTTTCTGTGATATGGACTTACAGCTTTATTCCCAACAATCCAATAGCTCATATAATGCTGCACAATCCAACTCCAGCACCTAGAAATAGCTTGTAGATGATATTTCCTTCACTCTCTGAAATATAATTAACTAACTGACTACATAATGCACCTACATTTATATAGTTGTCTTGCTATGCTTCATTACAAAGTCATTTGTAGGTAAGAGTGGAGGGATTTGTGGAGCAAGTTTCTGAGGAGGAATCTGAGCAATACTTCTCTAGTCTTTCTCGAGATAACCAGATTAGACCAATAGTTAGTAAGCAGGTTTGTCTAGTATTTACACAAATGGAATTTCTAGATTCCAATATTTTTATGATTTTGTATACATGCATCAACAGCTAATTTTCCATCTCCTCTGCAAGTACAGAGCAGACCGATTCATGAAAGAGAGGTTCTCCGTCAACAGTACAGAGAATTAGAGGAGAGTTACCATGATAGGTCAGTAATTTTACACATTGCTGAAATCTTCTTTGTGGGACTATACTGGGTAGTTGTTGTTGTTGTTGTTGTTGTATCCTTGTCCGGTTACCACACCCGTATCCGACCAACATAGCCTAGCGGAAGTATTCTATTGATTGGGATACAGGCAAAATGCATTCAGTCGTGTGATTGCTATCCCATGCCAAGAATAAAAGGATTTCTTTTTGAATTTACAATCTTTAGATAGAATTCTTCAATAGTTGCAATTATCTCCTTGTTCGAACATGTAAAAGTCATACCTTTAGTTGTATATGTTCTTGGAAAAGTATCTGACTAAGACCTGTTGATCACAACCTATTCATACTTTTGTTTTCCATTCTCAGGAAAAAATGTGATTGTCTTGATTCATGTGAAACCCCAAAGTAATCCTTTTTTTTCCTAACATGTAGAACTTCCATACCAAGACCCAAACACTGGGGTGGTTACCGGCTTATTCCAGAGTTTTTCGAGTTTTGGCAGGGAGAGGAATCTCAGGTGCACCTCAAGTAGGTCCCAGTTCCATCTTTGTTTTATTTCAACATAATGGATTGTATTTGAGCTTAAATTGATCGCTCTTTAAATTCAATTAATCATGAATCTGCAAATAAAGTGATTTGGTTTCAACAGAAAGATCACTAAAAAATTTGGGATCATGAATGTTAAACACTTGACTACCCCTTCTAGGTGTTCATATATTGCATTGGAATGGGTACTTGTAGATTTATTTAAAAACTAGTCAGAACCTTTGTCCAGAAAGACAAAATAATAGATCTCCTGCATTCCTGTGTTAATAGAAGAGAACAGAATTATACAGGCATAAATGGGAAAATCCTTCACAATTTATCTCTATAATGGCTCCTACCAACTTTACTAGTAGTACTAAAGTCGTTTTTCAAAGGATCTGCCTTTGATAATGCAGAAATAATTTCTGATATTAATTGCTGTTGACTTATGCTTGTAAGTGTGTTGTTGTTAACAGATTGCGCTATTCTATGGAGGAGATTGATGGAAGAAGAGTATGGGGAATTCACAGATTAGTCCCACCATTAGCAGAATCAGCATCTTCATTGTGACTTGCGCAAATTATGCATTAGGGCATGAAAGGCAGCAAGCAGTTAGATCTATCCTTTTCTTGTCTCCCCTTCTGATTACAGCCGTAGGGAGGTAATATTTCTGGGGTGTTGTGTATATGGGGGGTGGGGGGGGTGAATTACTTGCTCGTTATCTCCTTGAGAATATCTCCGTGCTGATTTGTTTAAATGGCCATTCTAATTCTATTTTGGATGAGTCTTTTGTTTCCTTTTCCTTCTTCAGGTCATTAAGATCTGTGTAAAAATGGTTTTCTACGTCTGTTCCAACTGACATTTTTAGATGATGTAAACTTTGAGTGAAAATGGAGCAAGCGACAGGAGATCAAGAAAAGTAATTAGAAATTTTCTATACCTTTTTTTTGGTTAATTGTGCCTCACATCTGCATAAAAGCCATAGTAAGTAAGATGTAAACTTCTACTAACCAAGTAGGTTTTAGCACATAATCTTGTGACTGACTAGATTCTGAAGTTGCATAGTTAGGAAAAGCATGAACGCCAAAATCCTTGCTTTTTCATCCAAGGATATCCGAGAATTCATTCACTTCAGTAAATTACTTACTCATTGCCCTTGCCATCCCCCTTTGCATTCTGCCTCAATAATCTCCCAAATGTAACCATTCTTGAACGTTCGATAGCTTTTGTAATATCTTTTTATCAAAAAAAAAAAATCATGTAGAGCTGTTTGTGAACATACTATGATCCAATCAACCCAAGGAGTCAAGATGGGATGATGTATCAAACTGAGCTGATCAATAATTTCTATATAATCATCCAACTTGATCTAACTTCTTTTTACTTTCAAAGGGAAGCACACGAATAGCTTATAGATTCAAAGGTCTTAGTAAAGGCGTATCCTCGCCAAAAGATAAGTTGCTGGAGCTCATCAAGCATACAAGTCGGTTGGTTTGAGATACTTAGTAGATACACTGAGCAAAAAGCATTTGAACCCTCCTTTCAAGACTTTCAAAGAATCATATTAACGGAACAAGTACCAGAAAATGTACATTCAATTAGTGTTGGCCTACATTTGAACTCAATAATCTGCCAATAAGCCAACGGAGTACTGAATAATGCAACTATTTTTTCATTGAAAGTTGATGCAACGAGAATGTGCATTCAACGTCGGACCATCTCTCGTATGTGAAGGCGGTTTTATCTTCGAAATTCTATTCCTATCTGGAAAGAGCACATCAGGAAATCAGCTGAATTGGGTTCTTCCCAGCAACTTCCAAGTACCATGATTTCCATGCTTCCACGTAATGTGCAAAAAGATCTTTCAGTGCTGAAACATAGCGAACCAAATTTGCCAGTGAGTTTTTGCTTAAGCTCAAGAACACCAAATAAGCAACGATATAAGAACAATCAATTTATTACTTCTTGATGTCATGTCAGTATGGATAAGAATGTGAAAAACGAAACCCATAATTTGTTTGAGCCAAGATATCAAATGTTTAGTCCTCGTGGTGTCAAAATATACAGTAAATGCAATTGGAAACGGTGAATATCGGATCATTTGCAAAAGATTTGGCCAAGAATATGTCAGAGAAAATTAATAATAGAACAGACGTTAAGTTACAGAAGTGGCTGTTTCAGTGCACTAAGGTAAAGTGATCAAACATAGCGCTGGTAGATCACACTACAAGAGGACACTACTTTGATAATTGATATTTACAAGTATATCCCTAGTAGAACACATTGACCTGCCTTTTGGTGTTTAAAATCTTCATAATGATAAACAATTGAATCATTAATGTATTTGAGGAAGTGAAAATCAACATACCTTGGTTGTGATACTGAGGACGGTAAGTGGAGGCTAGACTTTCCCAGTCATGAACCTGTTTCATCCTGTCAGCCTCAGACGCTTCAGCTTGGGCTAGGCTTGGAGGAGCAAATGGACCAAAATGGTAACTCTTTTTGCTTGATGTTAAACCAGGCTCCTGTTTAGGACAGTGAAGGTCATTTTCCAGGTTCTCACATTTGACTTCAGTTAGCAAGTGTTTCCTAGTTACTTCATCTGAAATACCATCCGTAGGTAGTGCTACTCTATTCTTCTTGATAGTTGTGTTCGTAAGCTCAGTCCCAAATACCCTCTTCTTGGACTCAGTGGCATCAAGAGTATCAACTGCTTTGTCATCTGATCTCTCTCTCATCCCCAACCATCTAAAAGCAGGTTTCCTTGTCTCTGGGTGATGGGTCTGCAGCAAGTTATGCGAGAGCAACAATATTAGTGACTAGAGTTTCTTATACTAAATTTTATGTATATTTTCAATTTTCTGCCTATTTTTCTTCCTGATGAATAACAATTAAGGATAATTACCTTCTCAATAAACTTCATAGAAGACAATACATTTGCAATATCGTATAGCCTCCTAACCTTGGCTGCAAAGATAAGAAAAGAGAGTTACTTGAAGGAGCATGGATAGGCAGCCAGTGGTGTTAAAAGATACTAACAGTTCATTCATATACATTAGTATTTCTGATTATTCTTGAGCAAGAAAAAAATAAGGTGTGGGTTTTTACTTCTTGTCATCGCAGGAGGTCTCCCATCTCCTAACAGTATTTTTGCTGCCTCATCAAGGCAAATCATATCAACCTGAACAGAATCACCACAAAGAATTAAATATATAGAAACCAAATAGAGAAACAAGTTATTGATAGTGGAAAGTTTTTTGCTTACATCAGTGCAGAGGAAAAGCTTGACAAAATTCTGTGTAAGTAGTCCCAATGATTTTTCTCTTCTATTGTCTGTTAAAACATACCCCAAGATGTCTCAGAAAGTACTCCCAAAGAGTAGCTGTATGAATTAAAACAATTGAATGTCATTTACAAGCAACAATTATAGGAAGGAAAAACGCAAACACACCAGATTTGGACGCTGCTGCAGAGTTGGAATTGGGGTTAAGTGTCTCTGTGTGACTCGAAGCAATTGGTTTGGAATCTGAATCATCGTCGTCTTCATCTGAACCCTGATATCACATGGAGCAAAAATAAGGAAAATATAGCATCTCACTAGACAAACGACTTAAACTAAACAATACTTAAAAATGAGAGCAGTCAAGAACTTACCTTGGCAGAGCTAGATCCATCAAATCCACTGACATTCTCTTTTAGACCCTCTTCCTAACCAATTATTAATTGAGACCAAAAAGAAAACAATTAGGTAAGCCAAAAATTGAAGAGTTATGGTCTAAGCACTAACAATCTAAAAGAATTTACACAATCATACCACTCAAAGAATAATTGAAACTTGAAAGTAACTATATTTAATTTTAAATTGATTAATATTCTAGAACAAATGGTAAGTAACATGTTTTATCATGTTAAATTACATTGATAGTGTAAAAAATAAACGCCAGTGTGTATAACTTAATTCCGAACTCTAAACTAGTGCATTCACCTTCAATTGTTGCAATGTCCAAGGAATTGCTCCGAACCCTTTCCATGAATACCTATTCTTAGCCTTTCTTGCAAGAACCTGAATTAACAAAAACCTAGAAATATAAGATTTAAAAAAGTAGAACCTTAGAATTAACAAAACTCGAATTGTTACGAGCTTTAATATGCAAGTAGATCTTACACCGATGCTTTCAAGTACATTTACAATATCATAGATCCGCCGTCTTTCCACCCCTATATATAAAAGGACCCAAAACAAACCCATAAATATCAAAAAACACCAAAATAAAAAATTAAAATTAAGGAAGATATAAGTACCTAATCTCCGTGCAGCATCATCAAGCCCTATGGTTTCAATACCTTCCCGATTGTATAAGCTCAAAAAACTGCACCAATTCACAAAATAGATTTTTTTTAAAAAGAATCAGCAAACGTTCAGATTCATACTCAAAATAAAATTAACAAAACCTCAGATTCATACTTGGAACATAGGAGACCGAGAGACTTCTGTTTACGACAATAAGTAGATCTAGAATCTTTTGAAGGATCTGAAGCTAACGACATAATATTTTTCTTTGAGGAAATTAAGTCAACTGTGTGTGTGCGTGTATGGCCAAACTTTGTCAGGGATTCTGAAATGGGATCGATATAAAAGAGAGAAAATTCGTGCTTTAGGAAGAATGAGCCGTTAAGAAAGGGTTTGTTGACATTGGCGGGGTGAAAATGAGCCATTGGAGGGTTTTTGAAAGTTTGAAATTCAGATTCCACAGCGGGAATTTGAATCCCATTTTGTTAAGGACCGCGCCTCTACTCAATGAATTGATGCTTTTGACCTCGCTTTGCATCTCTGGTCCGCGCGCTTCAATGAGGATAGATTTGGAAATTCGTAGGGAACAGAAGAAGTGGGAAATCTGAAGATGACCACATGCATAATCACGTGATTAGATTTGCTTTTTTGGCGTTGTTTGAGTAATAATTTAAAAGAGCTACCTTAGGGATCATTTAAAAATTTCTGGTCTTTCCAATCATATTTAAGTACTATTTTATTAAGGAAAATTTAAATAAAGGTTGTTTGGGCGCCAAAGCACAGGAATTTTGATTAAGTTTGGTCGCAAATTGATTTTTCAAGAATAACTTGAGACTTAAACTTGAAATTGGGTTTGATTTCTGGTAATGAAATCGTGAAAATAGAATTTCTTGGCTCTTTACCTTTCAAGTGAGATTCTCTTATGCACTATTCGGATCCTAAAGCGAGTTCCAGACACTAGAGGAAAAAAAAGATTCTTCTTTAACATTTGTCCATATTTGACGTAGACAACTTTAATTCATTGAATTCATTAACTTATAGTGCTGGATGTCGATCTTTGGGTTAAGAAGAAGCGGAGGGGCGCCCAGGGGCAACCGAGGATTAGATGGGGCGCTTTGTCTAAGGAGAAAGCACAGGAGTTGGAAAGGAGGTTAGTGGAGGGCGGAGCTTGGAGAAGTTACGGGGAAGCGGACGCTATGTGGTCAGTGACGGCGAACTTGGTTAGGGGGGCCGCACGGGACGTGCTCGGGGTAGCTAAGGGATACTCAGGCAGACATCAGGGTGATTGGTGGTGGAACGAGGTAGTCAAGGGAAAAGTGGAGGTGAAGAAGGCGGCGTTCGCTAGGTTGGCCGGGAGCTCAAGCGAGGAGGAGCGGAGAGCGAACAGGTTGGTATACAGGGAGGCGAGAAGAGAAGCTAAGATGGCTGTCACGGAAGCTAAAAACGAGGCGTTCGGACGCATGTATGAGGAACTAGGGGAGAGAGGTGGGGATAAGAAGTTATTCCGGTTGGCTAAAGTAAGGGAGAGGAAGGCACGTGATCTTGACCAAGTCAGGTGTATCAAGGACGAGGATGGTAGAGTTCTGATGGGGGACTCGCAAATCAAACAGAGGTGGCAGGCGTACTTTCGGGACCTTCTTAATGAGGAGGGGGATCGGAGCATAGAGCTAGGGGAGTTGGGGCAGTCAGAGCGCCATAGAGACCTTGGGTACTGCAGGCGCATTAGGGTAGAAGAGGTCTTAGGGGCGTTGCGAGGATGAGTAGGGGTCGAGCGACCGGGCCTGACGAGATCCCGGTGGAATTCTGGAAGTGCATGGGTAAAGCTGGAGGGGAGTGGCTCACTAGGCTGTTCAATGCGATTTTCAGGACTAAAAATATGCCGGATGAGTGGAGGTGGAGTATAGTGGTGCCCCTGTACAAGAACAAAGGGGACATCCAGTGTTGCAACAATTACAGGGGCATCAAACTAATAAGCCACATGATGAAGGTTTGGGAGAGGGTGATTGAGGCGCGTGTGAGGGAGGCGACAACTATATCTGGGAACCAGTTCGGTTTCATGCCGGGACGCTCCACCACAGAGGCGATTCACTTAGTCAGGCGGATGGCGGAACAATTCAGGGATAAGAAGAAGGACCTTCATATTGTGCTTATCGACTTGGAGAAGGCGTATGACAAGGTTCCGAGGGAGGTGCTATGGAGGTGCTTGGAGGCGAAGAGTGTGCCAGAAGCCTATATCAGAGTAATCAAGGACATGTACAATGGAGCTAAGTCTAGGGTTAGAACGGTGGGGGGCGTATCAGACCACTTTCCTGTGGTAATGGGGCTCCATCAAGGATCGGCGCTGAGCCCCCTGTTGTTCGCCTTAGTGATGGATGCTCTGACCCGACATATCCAAGGGGATGTGCCTTGGTGTATGCTCTTTGCTGATGATATAATATTGATAGACGAGACGAGGGCCGGTGTTAGTGAAAGGTTAGAGATATGGAGACAGACCCTTGAGTCTAAGGGTTTCAAGATTAGCAGATCTAAGACAGAATATATGGAGTGCAAGTTTGGCGAGGAGCCGAGTGGGGTATGCGGGGAAGTGATGCTTGGTTCTCAGGCCATCGCCAAGAGGGACAGTGTGAGATATCTTGGGTCTGTGATCCAGGGGGACGGAGAGATTGACGGGGATGTCACCCATCGGATAGGAGCGGGGTGGTCAAAGTGGAGGCTTGCTTCAGGGGTCCTGTGTGACAAGAAAATCCCGCACAAACTAAAGGGGAAATTCTACAGAGCCGTGGTTAGACCTGCAATGTTGTATGGGGCGGAGTGCTTGCCCGTGAAGAACTCGCATGTTCGGAGAATGAAGGTTGCGGAGATGAGGATGCTTAGGTGGATGTGTGGGCACACCAGGCTGGATAAGATCAAGAATGAAGTTATTCGACAGAAGGTAGGGGTGGCCCCGGTGGACGAAAAGATGCGGGAAGCGAGGCTGAGGTGGTTCGGGCATGTTCGGAGGAGAAGCTCTGATGCCCCGGTGAGGAGCTGCGAGCTGTTGGAGATTGTTGGTGGTCGGCGAGGGAGAGGAAGGCCTAAGAAGCATTGGGTAGAGGTACTTAGGCAGGACATGGCCAGAATGCAGGTTACCGAGGACATGACTCTTGATAGGGGAGTCTGGCGGTCTAGAATCAAGATTGTAGGTTAGGGGATCATAGGTGATTAGTGTTTTAGTATGGTAGTTCCTGCTTGATATTACTGCATGCGACTGTATTTATGTTGCTGATGTTTTCATAACTATTTACGTTACTTTTGTGGGAGTACCTATGCTTTATTATTTGATTTTGTCTTGCTTGTGTTTCTAATTTTATCTCTGTTTCTTAATGCAGCTTTCCCATTTTTACTCTACTCGCCGAGGGTCGATTGGAAGCGGCCTCTCTGCCATTTCGGGCAGGGGTAAGGCTCGTCTACATATTACCCTCCCTAGACCCCACCTGGTGGGAGTATACTGGGTAGTTGTTGTTGTTGTTGTTGTAATCAATGTGTTACTTGATGTTTTTTACTGGGATAATGAGTTTTCTATAATGACATTCCTGAAATGACACACATAATCACATAAACAAACACATTAGCCATTTTATTTCTGAGATTTCAATGGAATTTCCGCAAACAAATGCCCAAACATAGCACCACGAAGCGAAGTTGTCATTGTCAACTGAAGACACCAAAAGTCCTTGTATTTCCAAACAACAAAAAATTCGGTGTGATTCCACAAGTGAGGTTCACCTCCTCAAGGGTGAAATAATTGTTATAGATCTGGGAACACTTGAGCATTTTTCAAGGGAATTGAACAACAAACATGGCCCAGATATAGACAAGAATTCTATTTATGAATCAGGAGAGGACAACAATGGTAATCAATTTCACGAGGACTCCACATATGATGTAATTGCAAATAGTTCTATAGGAGGAAGTGAGGATGAAGGTGGGCAGGCCGCGGACAATCAAGTTGAAGCTTTTGCACCAGTACCAAAGTATCTCAACGATCTTGTGGTAAAAGAAACTGAGGAGATGATACAACAACATGGCCTCTCACCAAGAGGGAACAAAAGAAGAAACCACAAAGGTAAAGGAGGCAACCCCAAAACCTCAAGTACCTTCCAAACACAAGGCAACCTATAACTCCTAACCTTTCCTAATGATTAATATCGTCAATCGGAATATTAGGGGCACGATATCCAAGGGTGCAAGTGAAAGATTAGCCAAACTAGAAGTTAGAAGACTACAAAAGATACTTTGGCTTTGGTCAAGTGTCTCCAATAAATGCAGCAAACTGTGGTGCTTCTAGAATAATGAACTGGAGTATGATGTCATCGACAATAGCAGACACCATATTACTCTCACGATTAAGGGAGATGAGCAAACATACTGGATCACAGCAGTATATGCTAGGAATAGTGCTGTGAAAAAAAGAAAGTTATAGACCAAGATGAGGAATATGAACAACATAATCAATGGCTCATGGGCCATCCTTGGTGACTTCAACACTATTATGCCTCCAGAGGAAAAGAAGGGTGGTATCCTCACACTCTAAGCAAAGGTGCAGACTTCATTAGATGCATGGACGGCTGTGGAATGTCAGATATTAGCTTTACAGGGAATCCTTTTACATAGTGCAATGGCAGCATGGGAGGAAAAGAATCATCACAAGACTATATAGGGCTCTTATTAATGAAGACTGGGCATAGAACTTTCAAATAAATAGAGCCGGCCACCACGCCAAATCAGGGTCGGATCATAGTCTTATCACCTTTAAATTTTGTAATGAGAACCCTGGAATTATCAAATATTTCAGGTTCCTAAATTTCTAGACTAAGCAGAGCGACTACAACTCCTTAACTGAAAGCATATGGAACAAGGAGGTCCAGGGAAACGACCAATGGATCCTTCAACAGAAATTAAAAGTTGTAGCCAAGGGCCTTAGCAAATGGTCCAAAGAGTCTATTGGATATGTCTTCACTTTAGTCAAACAGATAGAGCTGAAAATGTGTAGGTTAGAGCAAGAATATGAGACTGATAACAACGATACCAATAGACAGAACCTATACAAGGCCCAAGCAAAATATACTAGATGGCTAAAAATGCAAGAATCCATTCTCAAGCGAAAATCCAGAATCAAATGGACTGAAGAAGGTAACTCTAACCCCAAATATTTTTATAGTGTGATTAAGGATAAAAGAAGGAGACACATAGCCATAGAATTAAAGATAATCGAGGAATATGGATTGAGGGCAATGAAGCAATTGCAAACGCTATTATTGAACATTACAGCAATATGTTCACTCACACCCAAAGTGATAACAATTTGTTCATTCTGAATGCATTGAACCTATGGTCGCAGGGGAAGGCAACCACCTCATGAACCAAATTCCTGAAGAAGAAGAGATTAAACATGCAGTATTCTCTATAAACACCAACAGCTCTACAGGACCGGATGACTTCAATGGTCATTTATACCAATCATGGGACACTATTAAAAGAGAGGTTAGCAAGTTTGTTCAAAATTTCATTAATGGTTACACGTCTTTCCAGATACTACACTCATACTAATCCATTCCTCATTCTTAAAGTGTCCTCTCCTTTATCTTTATCTCATCTAAGACCCATTAGTCATTGTCATATGTCAAACAAGATTATCTCCAAAATTATCAATGTGAGGATACCTAACGTCCTTCCTAAATTAATCTCCGATAATCAGTCTGATTTTGTTAAAGGTAGATTAATCACTGAAAACATCCTTCTTGCCAAGGAACTTGTTCATGGTATCAAGAAGACCAATCGAGGTGGAAACATTGTCATTAAGCTTAACATGTCAAAAGCTTATGACAAACTCTCTTGGAGTTTCCTCACGGCTGTACTAAGAAAAATGAACTTCTCTGAAATTATCATAGATTCCATCTATAGACCGACTTCGGAGATATGGTATTCCATTTTAATTAATGGAACAAGACATTGATTCTTCAAGTCAACAAGATGACTAAAACAGGGAGACCCTCTTTCCCCTTCTCTATTTATTATAGCAGTTGAGGCTTTATCTAGTGCCCTTAATAGACTCAATGAGAACAACCAATTTATTGATTTCTCTACGAATCCCAAAGGACCCAAGATAAACCACCTAAATTGTGCTGACGATCTAATTCTTTTCTCTTATGGCGACAAGAAATTGGTGAAGATGCTAATGGAAATCCTTGAGGACTACCCCGATGCATCTGTCCAGGAGATCAACAAAGAGAAACGTTTTTTCCCCTAAAATACAACCATGGAGTTGGTAGAAACAATAAAAGAACCATTAGAATACTACGAAAATGGACAGGCATTAAGCACATGCAATTCCCATTTACATATCTTGGGTACCCTATCTATATAGGGATAGAGAAGATTTGTTACTTCGCCGACCTGGCCAGAAAAGTGCTAAACAAAGCGGGAGGCGGGCAAGGGAGACTCATATCATTTGGTGGTAAAACTATTATCATTAAGCACATCCTTCAGTCCCAAACTTTATATCTGCTGACAGCTATGGTACCTCTAGGTCCATTATCAAGCAGATTGAAATGTACATTGCAAATTTCTTATGGGGAGAGAAAGAAGGTAAAAGGAGTTATCACTGGTACTCTTGGGATAATATGAGCTACCTACTGATGAGGGAGGAGTTGGGTTTAAAAAGCTCCAAGATATATGCAACTCATTTGCAGCAAAAAGATGGTGGAGATTCGGGGTGAAAAACAACTTATGGGCAAAATTTCTCCGAGCTAAAAGACTGGATCCTAAAGGCTCTAACTCATGGAGGACCCTAATGGAGACCAGAGATAAAGTGGAAGCTTACATTCACTGGAAGAGCAACAAGGGAAAAAGTCTATTTTGGTGGTATATGTGGCTAGCATCAGGGAAAATAAAAACAATAGCCAACCCCCCCTCAAAACCAGGAAACACCAATGTCAGGGAATTCTTCAATAACCAATGATGGAACACAAAGCTTCTTTAAAAAAATGTGCCTCATAGAGTCGTTGATGAAATTGAGCAAATCAAGGTTGGTTACAAATATATACAGGATCAAGTTGTATGGACCCCTAACCCTCAAGGATGCTTTTCTTGTTCTTATACCTACCAACTTCCAAGGAAAAGAAAAGACTCCTCACCTCAGTTGGCCAAAATTTGGAATAAATATCTACCTTTCAAAATCTACTTTGCTACGTGGAGAATACTGAGAGGCAGGCTGCCACTTGGTAATATTGTGCTAAAATTCGGTATTAACAGTATATCTAGCTGTTGTTGTTTCAAGGTCCCAGAAGAAGAAACCATGAACCATGTATTCGCAACTAACAACACAACAATGAAGGTATGGAACACTATGTCCACTCCACTAAGATTTCGGATCACATGAAGGAATATTCTATGCAACATAACTCAATGGTGGAGCAGACATCCAAAAAATAACGTGCATAAGTTTCTACTACAAATCACTCCAACTATAATATGCTGGGAAATATGGAAGGCCAGTGTAGTAATAAATACGGTAAGAAGACAATTTCTATTTTTAGAATATGTCAACAGGTTCTTTTTCAAGTAAAAGTTTCCACGGGTAAAAAATACAGCCAAGTGGATTGGAATTGGACGTGGAACAATGTATACAAGCTGGCAGAGAATTACAAGATTAGACCGAAGAGTATTATGTTTCTTTGGGAACCCCCTGACAGTAATCACTGGAAAATAAACACAGACGGAAGTTTCTGCACAAACGCAGGCAAAGCAGGCACTGGTGTGTTATTAGGAAAATAAATGGTCATTGATGGCCTTCTCCGCACCAGTATATTTCTCGACTAACAATTACTCTGAATTGCAAGTGGCCTTGTTTGCTATACTTTGATGCTGTAACCATAACTGTCAAGGCCTAATACTGGAATTAGACTCTCTCCTGGTTGTCAACATGATTCAAAATAAATATAATACCCATGGAGAAATATAAAAGAAGGAGTCAAACTTATTCAACAAAAGGTGCAACAACACGATATCAAGATAATACATTGCTATAGGGAAGGAAATGAAGTGACTGGCGCTTCTTTCACGCAGCAGGCCATCTTCCTCAATGAAACTAATCTGCCTACCGAGGCCAGAAAAGCAATGACTATGGATAGAATGCAGATCCCAAATTTCAGAATTAGACTAAGGAAACACTCAGAATGGATATTTGAATCTCCTTAAACAATAAGGAAAGAGCTATTGTTGTACGATTCATGTCCTGTGATAGTAGCTCTTTTATACCTTAACATGCCTAGCCATTTCATTTTTTCTAGCAACAATGTAATTATGTGAGGTTTTGGTCTATGTCCCTCTCCTTATATTATTTTGCTAATGAATAAATAGGGTAGGGGTGTTTGAATTCTTTTTTTGTTTTGTTGTATGGCTTCCAAAAAAAATAGAAAAACAACTTCAACTGAATTCCCAACAAGTTAATTAGGAGCGTCGACATTAATGACTTGTTAGCTTGTCGAAAAAATAAGAAGACAAAAGGTATATTTCGAATAGATTTAAAATGTTCATCATTTTATATTACAGAAAGTCACTGTATTCTGAACCTAGCTACGTCCTAGAAAACATATTAAAATGGGCAAAAGTCTTACTTGTGAATAATTAAAGGGGTATTCAAGCTTGTTTATTTTATCAGTGTTTAACAACGCCTAAATACCGTAAAGTACTAACCACATTTGGTTGCTAGATGGGCTTGTGATGCACAAATTCATTCTTTTATTGTTGTTTTTAAAGTTAAAATATTATGGTATAGTCAGTTTTCACACTGGTCAATCAAAAATAGTCAGCATTTACCAAGTCAATAAAAAGTAGTCACTATTTTGCTGCAACAGGGACCAGTCCAGTATAATATACGGGAGTTCTAGTGCATTTGTGTACAAACTCCAACATATTATGCTGGACCGGTATAGTTTGCTGACTCCTGTAAAATTTGCGGGAGACTGGAGCACCAGTGCTTCAAACTCCAGTATATTATATTGGACATTTATATTTGCTGGAACTCCCGTAAAATATGCGGGAGTTTCAGCATAATTATGCTTGAACTCCCGTAAGATTTGCGGTAGTTCCAGCATAGTTATCCTGGAACTCCTGTAAAATTTGCGGGAGTTCAAGCATACTTATGCTGGAACTCCCGTAAAATTTGCGGGCATATTTTTTGAATTTTGAACAGTGTTTTCACTCAGATTTATCTTTATTAAAAAGTGGCTAAATTTCAATGACTTTTAAAATTTGACTACTTTTTAACGACCAGTGATAAATCTGACTATTTTTAAATTTCTCGCATTTTTAAAGTATGTCTATTTCTGTAGGTACGCCCAGCTTATGGCGGCTTAGGGGGCAAAGCAACTCAAGCGAGTGTCTTAGGCCCCTTACAGTTTGGGGCCAATTTTCTAATAAATTTATAATTGTATTACTGTACATGTTAGTTTCTTGCCTTAATTTTTGTCAAAATGGCGTGGCATAGCTACTTTTACGGTTGGCTATCAAAAAATAGCAACCGTCCATGATGTCATTGATTTCTTGCCACTTAGCTTAAAATAGATTGTAAAATAATATTATTTCCCTTGCACGATTTAAGATACTCTATAATAATTTTTTAGTAGCTTTTATCGTTTGTATAACAGTGCGTGCGGATTTCGTCAGAGCACTTTTTTTGAATCCTTTATCTTTTTGGCTCTAATTTTCTTCAAAAGTCTCTGGGTTAGTGTTGCTTTTACAATAATGTGTTTGATTTTCGTTCTTATTATTGTTTTGTTAGGTTTAATTTTGATTTTTGTTCTTATTGTTGGTTTGTTAGGTTTAATCTGCAAATCGAATTATTAGCAAAATCTTTCGGTGTCAATCTGCAAATCGAAATTTTAGCAAAATTTCCGTCATCAATTTATAAATCGGAGTAAGTTCTATAAATTTTCATCTTATTTTACTGGAAATCTCATAAAGAATTCATTGAAGTATGTTTCGTTAATGTAGATATTATGGTTATAGACTAGAATATAATTGACTTTTTGTTTGAATTCAGTGAATTTTACTGGACATCACCTGTATGTAACCTTTTTCTCCAGTATATTATACTGAATAAGTTTTTAGACAATAATATAATTATTTTGTTTGAATTAAGTGAATTTTACTGTACATCACCTGTATGTAAGTTTTTTCTCCAGTATATTATATTGGATTTGTTCTAAGAGAATAATATAATTGAGTTTTTGTTTGAATTCAGTGTTTTTATTGGACATCACATGTATGTAAGCTTTTTCTCCTGTATTGTAACGACCCGAAACGTCGTTTCCTATATTTTCGTTCTGTATTCCCCATTATATGCCTATTCATGTTTCAATATGTGTACTCGGTGAATTTGAGTCAATTCGGATCAAGTTTGGTATGAAATGAGACACTTAGTCTCTTTTATGAAGGCTTAAGTTGGAAAAGGTCAACCGAACGTTGACTTATGAGTTAGAGGTCTCGCAATTAAATTCCGATGATTTGGTTAGTTTCGGGGGATGCTTTAAGGCTTAGGAGCGCAATCAAAAATAATTTTGGAAGTCCGGTGAAGAAACTAGCCTATTTTGGCGAAGTTAGGAATTTGGCAAAATCCGGTTGGTAGGTGAGATTTTGATCCGTAGTTCAAAATTAATTTCAAAAATTTCTATAACTTTATTATGTGATTTAGGATGTGTGCGCAAAATTTCATTTCATTCGGAGGTGATTTGGTCGGGTTTTTGATCAAATACGTATTTTGGAAGTTCGGAAGAACTTAAGAGGGAATTTGATCTAATTTGATGGTTTTGGTGTTGTTTGAGGAGTTTATTTTAATGGAACAAGTTATAATAATGTTATGGGTTATGTTGACGTGTTTGATTGAGGTCCCGGGGGCCTCGGGGTGATTTCTGATGGCTAACTAGAACTTTTGAAGTTAGAAAATTTCATAATAGACGAAATCTGTAAATAAGTGTGCACATGACCTCACTTTGAACGATCATATCTCCATTTATATAAGGACTTGTGTGAGGATCTACCTATCAGATTAAATCCCTTTGAGTCTAGTTTCCAACTCAACGAACCGCGCATCATTTGGAGGTGTATTCAAAACGTTATGATCATTTTACTGGACATATGTCAGTAGCGCGACCCTTAGCGCGGGAGCGCATAACCTGCGCTAATGGGGTTTCCTTCTGCCTCACTAGCGCGGGTCATGCACTAGTTATGCACTGGAGCACTAGTGTCAGGCTTCTAAATACTCCTTAAGACCGTAAATGAGTCATTCATCAAGCCTAGGGTTTCCTTTACACCCCCAAATCAATCAAGGTAACCAATTCCACTCCTAAGGTAAGATTTTTGGAATATTTTGAGTTGATTACTACTCCTAAACACTTTTATTAACATGGATTGGTCTTTCACTCAAATCCCCAATGTGATTCAAGAACACTACAATTTGGATTCACAAGATTCTTACTACAAGAGGTATATCTATCATCTCTAATTACTCTATAATGATTATTTATGTATGATATATATATTTGAGCTCATGGGATGATGATGGAAAATCATAAGTGCCTAACCTAGGTTGTGTTGGTTGTAGAGATTGTGAAATGGTTTAATTAAGGAGATTTGGGTTTGAGAATGAATGTATGGTCGTACATATGTGGTTGGAAGTTATAAATTGGTTAGGAATGATGGCGGAGAGAATTTGATGGTTAATTGATGATAGTTGGATGAACCAATACTATAGTTAGGAAGTGTAAATACCTATGCCTGCGAGGTGTTTGATAATATGCCTAAATGGCATAAATTATGGAGTTTACTACCAATATTGGCTCTATTGAATGTTGTATTGTATATTGAAGTTACATAACTGTATTGGATCATTGTAGTAGCATTAAAGGAAAAATTTCAGATATATATATGGATTACAACCTCATCTTTTAGAAATCAAACTTCATCGATGTTTGTGTGATTTTTGGGCAGATTCGTCACATGAGAAAGCAAATTTGAAAGGCAAGGGCATTGCGGAGTAGAATTTTGGCCGTCTTGAGGTGAGTAGTGGGTGTAGATGATGAACCGAGGGTTTGAAACCCCGGTATATCACATTGTGACGCTATTGTGAGGCTGGACACGCACTCCATGGCTAGTGCGGGGTCGTATATGTTGTGAATTGTGACTCGGTCCGATCCGAAGGATGTATTGTACTATGTTGGCGATTGCTTCGCACACTATATTGATGATATTTGGGCTTGATGCCATATTTGGGGCCTTGTGCCGACCTGTAGAATCCTTTAGGGATCGTTATCTCAGAATTTTCATGATTTTCATATTATTTGATATCAGTCCAGGTTTAAATACTATTTTTGCTAACTCAACCATATGTATACGTTTTGAGAACTTAGACGATTTTTAAATGATATTTCGGGCTGACGAGTACTATCTCGCTATTTTGGATTGTATATTATTTTATAATGAAAAAGGTGGTAACTAAGGACACCGTGTATTGTGATGGAAACAGTGGTAACTATTGGCACTGTATGATATGGATCTTGGGCTGTAGGAGCCCCTCCGGAGTTTGAACCCCCACAGTGAGCGCGGGTACCCATATGGATCGGGTTGCACGTTCCGCAATGTTCATGCATTGCATTGCATCTCATGCATTTATTTACTGTTGCTTATTTCGTATATCTCTTTGACTGGTACTGTATAGAACTGCTACATAGCTTTATTTTGTGTTATTTTGTGTTTTCTTATCTTCGGGGTTTTATACATGCTTATTACTCGCTGAGTTGGTAGACTCACCTCATGCTCCCTCCACCTTGTGTGCAGATCCAGGTGCTCCAGAGGTCTAGCGTTGATGCTGTTACTTATCCAGTTGTCAGAGTATTGAGGTAGCTGTCAGCATCCGCAGGGCCGATTACTCTGATCTTACCAGTTTTTTCTTGTTTTCCAGACATACGTATCTTTCTTTTCAGACTTATGTTCAGTATTGTTATTGGCTCTGTACTCGTGACCCCAAGTCTTGTGAGTTTGTTCAGTTGTGGTTTTCCTATTCGTACAGTTACATTTTTCCATTTATTTGGGATTATAGTGTTAAAGCTATCATATTTTTCCTGACTTGCCTCGTGTTTGGCTAAATCGCTGTATTTGGGAAGGTGTTGGTCGAGCTTGCACAGCCTTGCGGCCGGGCGCCATCACGATCGGGTTTGGGTCGTGACTAGTTGGTATCAGAGCCTAGGTTGCTAGGCCTCACGAGTTATGAGTCGGTTTAGTAGAGTCTTGTGGATTGGTACGTAGACGTCCGTATCATATCCACAAGAAGCTACAGAACTTTAGGAAACACTTCACTTTCTTGAAATTCTTACCGTGCGGCTTTGTTGGTATGAGAACTGAAACTTCTTATTCTATTCTCTCGCAGATGGCGAGAACCCGTACTTCAGGACGTGGTGGACGACCCCCATTGCCACCTGCTAGAGGTCGTGGACGTGGCCGCTGTCGTGGTCATGGTCGAGTTGGACCAGCAGAGGTAGCATATGCAGACCCACCATCTGTTCAGACTCAGGATCAGCTTCCAGCGGTGGATGTTCCAGCAACACCTACTCAGGCACCGGCAGTGCCCATTGTGATACCTGGTCTCAGGAGACATTGGCTCATATTCTATCTGTCTGCACTAGGTTAGCTCAGGTGGTATCAGCTACTACTGCAACGGCTACTTCTCATACAGGTGGTGGTCATCAGACCCAAGCAGCTCATACTCCAGAGCCGGTTGTTCAGGGCTTGCAGACCCAAGAGGCAGCCCCTATTGCCCCAGTTGCCCTAGTTGCACCAGTTCCGGGTTATGTTGTTCCAGTTATGGCCGACGATGAGCAACGTCATTTGGAGAGATTTGGTAGACTTCAGCCGCCGACTTTCACTGGTGCAGAGGGCGAGGATGCCTAGGGATTTTTGGACAAGTGTCAGCGCATGCTCCGTACTGTAGGGATATTGGAGTCCAGTGGAGTCTCTTTCACTACTTTTCATTTCACAGGTACGGCATTCACCTGGTGGGAGGAGTTTGAGAGGCGTAGTCCTGTTAGTGCAGCGCCCCTTACCTGGCAGCAGTTCTCTACTATGTTTCTGGAGAAGTATATACCGCAGTCTCACAGGGAGGATGTCACGACCCCGATTTACCCACCATCGGGAGTCGTGATAGCGCCTACTGTCGAAGCTAGGCAAGCCAACCTTTATAATCATTTTCTCAATTTATATCTAAAACATTTAAATACTAGAATAATTAATTAAAGCATGCGGAAGATTTTTAATAACAATAATAATATAACAATATACGGAAACTGACAACCTGCCTCTACCCAGTACCTGGTGTCACCGCTCACGGACAATTAAAGAATACTAAAAATAATAGTCTGAAAGAAAATACAACTGGAGTCTGTTTGATAGAAATATAATAAACTAGAAAATATAGAGGAGACTTGGGGCCTGCGAACGCCAACGAACTACCTCGGATCCTCTGGACTAAAGGATCACTCCCGGTCTAAAGCTGCGGTCTGCAAACTGAGTCCTGACCTATGCACAAAAAGGCACAAAAGTGTAGTATCAACACAACAGACCCCATTTGTTGGTAAGTGTCCGGCCTAACCTCGGCGAGGTAGTGACGAGGCTAACCGGATCTACCATAAACAACCTATACATATATATATATATATATATATATATATATATATATACGATAACAGAAAAGGAAAACCAGAATTGAAACAACAAAAAGGGAAGGGGACATGCTGGGGGGAAATAGCAGTTCAAATATAACTTCTACAATTAAGAGATGGAACTGAAATAGATAACTTTTAAATAAGAGAAAACCAATGAATCAACAACTAAGAAAGAAACATGGGATAAGGAACACCAAAAATATAAGCCAATCAAACAACGTTACACGGCACCACCCATCGTACTTTTACTGTCGTCCTCACCCAATCAATAGCACCACTCCATCTCGTGGAGGAAATCAATAAATACCACTCCATCTTGTGGAGGAAATCAATATGTACCACTCCATCTTGTGGAGGAAATCACTACTCCAACTTGTGGAGGAAATCAATAAATACCACTCCATTTTGTGGATGAAATCAATATATACCACTCCATATTGTGGAGGAAAACACCATTCCATCTTGTGGGGAAAATCAATAAATACCACTCCATCTTGTGGAGGAAATCACCACTCCAACTTGTGGAGGAAATCAATAACTACACGGTATCACCCATTGTGCTTTACGCTCACCTCTCCCCAAAAAATGATCTAAAATTGGGGAAAAGGAGTAAACAACAAGATTAACCATCCCACCAAGGGAAACAATTTAACAACAAGTCCCTGCAAGGGAAACATTTATCAACAACTTAGCTTTAATTCATTTACTTCTCATCTTTCATTTCATAGCTCTCATAACAAGAATTTATCTCAATTATTCACTTCTTTCGCACTTTTTAATAACAAAAAGGATAACACAATCATGCTTGACTCGGGTGCATAGGTAACCGCCACCATACCTATACACCGACTCCACAGAGCACATAACAATTAACAACCTAATCTTATTCCCTCAAGCCAAAGTTAGGTCAAACACTTACCTCGAAGGCTTCCAACTCAACTCACGCCTCTAGAATAGCTTTACTCCTCGAATTCACTTCAAAACCGATCGAATCTAACCATATTTTACTCAAATGTATCAACAAATGCTAATTAAATCAATTTGGATGCATAAGAATGAAATTCCCAAAGTTTTACTCAAAATTCCCAAAATGCCCTCGGGCCCACGTGGTCAAAACTCGACGTTCGAACCAAAACCAGGTTATCCATTTCCCCACGAGCTCATATCTATAACTAGAATGGAAATCAGACCTCAAATCGAGGTCCAAAAGCTCAAATTATAGAAAACCTAAGTTCTACCCCAAATCCCAAATTCCCATTTTTGAAAATCTTTGTTTGAAATTGAAATTATTTTAAAAGATGTTAAAGATTAGAAAAATTAAGTTATAAATCACTTACCAATCGCTTTGGAGAAGAAACGTTGTTTAGAAAATTGCCTCTTAGGTTTTGGGTTTGTGAACAGTGGAAAAATGGCTGAAATTTTGGATTTTTAGGGCTTTCTGGGCCCTGGCGTGGACCGCACAGAAATGGCATGCGGCCACGTGGCCTCAGACTCAACCATGCGGACCGCATAGAAATGGCATGCGGCCGTGTGGCCTCAGACTCAGCCATGCGGACCGCACAGAGATGACATGCAGCCGCGTGGCCTCAGACTCAGCCATGCGTACCGCACAGATGTGGCATGCGGCCGCTTGGCTCCACGCAGACTGCATAGGAAGTGATGCGGCCGCGTGGCCCCCAGGCGAACCGCATGGAAATGGTATGCGGCCGCACTGGTGCCTGCAACCCTGATTTTTCCTAAGTTTAGACCGCCGGACCACCTCTATAACACACCCGAGCCCTCGGGGCTTTAAACCAACCATATACACTGACTCGAAAACATTATACGAACTTACTCGTGCGATCAAATCGCCAATATAGCACCATTTACATAGAATTAATCCTCAAAATCATAGTTTCGCTCTTTAACACTTGAAACTCAAAGTTTCCATTTTCAAGTACGAAACACGTCAAACGATGTCCGATTCAAATGAAACTTCACAGATAGTGCTTAACAATTATTTAAGACTTGTACCGGGCGTCGGAACCAAAATACGAGTGCGATACCATTACCTTTTGCTTTTTTTCTAATTCATTTTCCTTAAACATTAACAGGAAACAATTAAACTGAAAAATTGTTTTTCTCGGGCATGGGACCCTGGATTCCGATTCCCGGAATACGCCTGGTTCCCAAATTTAATTACGGACCCTCTAGGATTGCCACATCACAGGTCCAGGTCCGGGTCCGTTTACCCAAAACATTGACCAAAGTCAACCATATCAATATTGGTATCAAAATTCATAGTTTTTAACACAGAGTTCAAATATTTTTACATAACAAAATTTCTGCTTCGCGCCCGGACTACGTACGCAAATGAAGGCAATCCAATAAGAGGTTTTCAAGGCCTTAGAAACACAAGGAAAGGGAGAATTAAGGTGATGACCCTCCGGGTCGTCACATCCTCCACATCTAAAACAACTAATCATCCTCGAACGGGCAAAAGAAGGAAGTACCTAAGTCGGGGAATAGATAGGGATAATGACTCCGCATATCAGACTCGGACTCCCACGTCGATGCCTCAGGAGGCTGACCTCTCCATTGAACACGCACTGAAGGAAAACTCTGCGACCTCAACTGTCGAACCTGCCGATCTAAAATAGCCACGGGCTCCTCCTCATGTGACAGATCCTTGTCCAATTGGATAGTACTGAAATCTAACATGTGCGTGGGATCGCCCTGATACTTCCGAAGTATTGATACATGAAAAACCGGATGCACAACTGATAAGCTAGGCGGCAACGCAAGCCTATAAACCACCTTCCTCACACGGTCAAGAATCTCAATTGGGTCAATAAACCTAGGGCTAATCTTGCCCTTCATCCAAAACCTCATCACGCCCTTCATAGGCGACACACGGAGCAATACTCGCTCACAAACCATGAAAGCAACATCCCTGACCTTACGGTCTGTAACACTCTTCTGCCTAGACTGAGCTGACCGAAGTCTATCCTGAATGATCTTGACCTTATCTAAGGCCTCCTCTACCAACTCCGTACCTAATAACCGAGCCTCTCTCGGCTCAAACCATCCGACTGGGGACCGACACCACCTACCATATAACGCCTCATATGGAGCCACCTGAATACTGGATTGGTAGCTGTTTTTGTAGGCAAACTCCGCTAACGGCAAGAACTGGTCCCACGAGCCTCTAAAATCAATAACGTAGGCTCGGAGCATATCCTCAAGAATCTGAATGGTCCTCTCGTACTGACCGTCCGTCTGGGGGTTAAATGTTGTACTCAAATGGAGCTGGGTACCCAACTCATGTTGCATCGGTCTCTAGAAATGCAAAGTAAAATGCGGACCCCAATCCGAAATAATAGATATGGGCAGCCCATGAAGGTGAACAATCTCCCTGAAATAAATCTCTGTATACCTCTCGGATGAATATGTGGTGGCAACTGGGATGAAATGCGTTGACTTAGTTATCCTATCAACAATAACCCATATAGCATCAAACTTCTTTCGAGTCATCGGAAGGCCAGTAACAAAATCCATAGTGATCCTTTCCCACTTCCACTCGGGAAGCTCAATCCTCTGAAATAACCCACCATGCCTCTGATGCTCGCACTTAACATTGCTGACAATTTAGACAACGAGCCACATACGCAACAATGTCTTTATTCATTCTAAGCCACCAATAATGCTGTCTCAAATCCTGATACATCTTCACGGCACCCGGATGAATAGAATACCGAGAGTTGTGGGCCTCCGCTAAGATCGACTCTCGAATACCATCAACATTTGGTACACAACTCGCCCATGCAACCTCAATATTCCATCATCTCCCAAAGTCATCTCCTTGGCACCTCCCCTCTGCACCGTGTCCCTCATGACACATAAACGGGGATCATCAAACTGTCGCTCCCGGATACGCTCCCTCAATGACGAACGAGCAACTGTGGAAGCTAACACTCTGTTGGGCTCATAAATATCCAATCTCACAAATCTATTGGCCAAGGCATGAACATCCAAGGCAAGCGGTCTCCGGCTGACCGAAATGTATGCAAGACTACCCATGCTGGCGGACATTCTACTCAATGCATCGGCCACCACATTGGCTTTCTATGGGTGGTATAAAATAGAAACATCATAATCTTTCAACAACTCCAACCACCTTCGCTGTCTCAAATTAAACTCTTTCTTCTTGAATAAGTACTAAAGGCTCTTGTGATCCGTGTACACTTCACACGTCACACCATACAAATAATGCCTCCAGATGCTCAAGGCATGAACAATAGCTGCCAACTCTAAGTCATGAACTGGATAATTCTTCTCGTGGATATTCAATTGCCTCGAAGCATATGCTATGACCTTGCCGTTTTGCATCAACACTGCACCAAGTCCGATTCGGGAAGCATCATAATATACAGTATAAGGCCCAGATCCGTGGGCAAAACCAATACCGGTGCCGTATTCAGGGATGTCTTGAGCTTCTAAAATCTCGCCTCGCACTTATCTGACCACCTCAACTGGGCAACCTTCTGAGTCAATCTAGTCATCGGGGCTGCGATGGATGAAAACCCCTCCACAAAACGCATGTAGTAACCAGCTAGCCCCAAGAAGCTCCGAATATCTGTAGCTAAAAATGGTCGAGGCCAATTCTTGGTTGCCTCTATCTTCTTCGGATCCACCTGAATACCCTCCACTGATACGACATGACCCAAAAATGCTACTGATCTCAACCAAAACTTGCACTTTGAGAACTTGACGTACAACTGACTATCCTTCATAGTCTGAACAACACTCTAAGGTGCTGCTTATTCTCCTCCTGACTGCGGGAGTATACCAAGATATCATCAATGAATACAATCACAAATAGATCCAAGTAAGGCTTGAACACTCGGTTCATCAACTCAATGAATGTTGTCAGGGCATTGGTCAATCCAAACGACATGACCAAAAACTCATAATGCCCATACCGAGAACGAAAAGCCATAGGTGGAATTAACCTAGAATCCAGTTCACTGTAGCATTTCTCTCCAGCGCCCCTTCACTGTAATATGCGTGAACGGTACATTTCGCTACTGTTCATCGTGCGGATCATCGAATTTTGCCGTTAGTTTGTCACAAAATTTGCGTCACTTGATCCCCTTCTCTTTGGGATCATTTCCCAATTGAAATTTTCCTCTAATCCATAAAAAATTATCCTACATCTTAAATCTAAGATTTGCGAGTTGCTGTAGCATCAGTTTCTGAATTTGAATTCCATCAAATAATCCACACAATGTTTGTGATGGATTGCGGTTGACCGAGCTCGCATCTGTGGGAGAGGATATTCAAAACTCTTCAGAAAATATTACCGGGATCAAACCATGATACGCATCGTTACTAGCTGGAAAACAATCTGCCGAGGCAAGTTCAAAGCTGTAACTCAGTCCAGTTTCTGTTCAAAATGGAATTCCTACTGTTGAATTCACAGTAGACGAAGTCAATTCATTCACTAGAGAGGAAGGTCTTCATCAAGCTGTTGTAATCAAATTTTCGTATGGAAAACCTGCGATCCAGGAGTTGAGACAAATCTTGCCGAAACTTTTCAACGTCAAAGGAAAATGCAACATCGGACAGCTAGAACATCGACATATTCTGGTAAGATTCGACTTATTCGAAGATTTTTCTAATGTCGTATCAAGAACATCTGGTTATGTTCTGTCTAAAGGAGACGATTTCTTCTTTAGGACATTCCCTTGGACTATGGGATTCAATCCCCGTGAAGAAATGCCAAAAGCGGTAGTTTGGATTTCACTACCAGATCTGCCAGCAAATTTCTTTGCAAGAAAATCAATGATGTACATTGCATCTGCTGTTGGGAAACCTCTTGCCGTAGATAGGGCAACTAAAGAACGGACACGACCTAGTACAGCACGTGTTAAAGTCTTGATTAATTTGATAGACAAACATTCAAAGAAAATCAAGATTAAGGTTGTTGATATAAAATATGGAAAATTGGTTGAATATGACCAGCAGATCGTATTTGATAATCTTCCAAAATACTGTACTTTCTGTTATCATCAAGGTCATGAGAAAAATTGTGTCATTGGATTACAGAAGATCGTAATTAGAAAGCAGTTACTGCTAATGTTTCTGAAGGCAGGGGCAGTATGCCTAAGTCAGAGCATGATGCCATGGAAATACTGAATGAGATTAGTGCTGGTCGAAGAGGTGAAATGTTTCAACATTCTGAGAATGTAGATGCTGCCAAAAAGACTGTCACTATTGCAAATGCTAACGCTGCAGAATCTCTTCCAATTTCTCCTCCTGTCCAACTTCGTACAGAACCATCAGTTAATTTGCAGCAGCTATCGAATGTTTTACCAGAAAAGAATCTGTCAAATATGCCTTCAGTGACACAACAAAACAGTACACGAGCTGATCACCAATCCAAGGAGTTACAAGACTGTGATGAAAAACAGTCAGCTATGCTTGCACCAAATCTGAAACATTCTGATGCATCAACCATTCCAGCAGAGGAAATGACCAAAAGGACAGACCAATGCTTAATAAAGTCTTCAGTGCAGATTAGAACCATCGAGCAGCAGCATTTGGCACAATGTAAAACAATTGGTGCATATGTTAAACCACAGGAGAAGTTGACACAGGTTACGGATCAAAATGTTTCCAACAGGTCATTGCCAAAGGAGGATTCTACATGTATAATTCATAATCTTGATGATCGAGCTACATCTGGGGCAGTGGATTCAACTCAGGCAACAAGCTCAGATGAGTCGATGGAGGAAATTATGAAGGATACTACAGGTTATGCAACTACAAGTATTAAAACTAGCCAGGTGAAAGATCTAGAGGCAAAAGATCACCAAAGTCCAAAGGATGAACTTGCTCAACAATGTGCCTCGGCAGTGTCAACTTCAATGATTATTCCTGCAAATGTTGTGACTGAAAAACAGAATCATAATGTTTCTTCTGATGCAACAGAAGCTGGCAACACAAAAATTCCAGAAGCTAGGCTAACAGAACAGCATCATCCTTTGCATAATTCATGCAACAAGGTCGTAATGCAGGTTACTCAACAGCAGAAAAAACAGAATAAGGCATCTGTTTTGATCAGTGAGCATACCAAAAAAGATGTGGCTGTAAAGGTCAATAATAGAACCAACAGGACAGTAGAGAATTAATCACATGCTACATTTGCTCCAGAACTGGATATTACACTGCCTCTGCAAGAAAATGAGAGTGTGCAGACCACATATCGTCAAGATATATCTCATCAGCAAGATAAGGTTCAACAAGGCAGTGAGACCTCTTCGACAGATGCATCAGCATCTCCAAAATCCAAAATCAGAATGCATAACGCTGACAAGAATCCAGTTATTCCTGCACTTTCAAACCGCAATATTGATGAAGGAATCTTTACTGGACACAAATTGCAAATGGCCAAGGAAAGAAGTGCAATCTTTTCAGCAGAAGAGAGAAGATTATTGGATTCTATGGACAGTGTGGGATCTCGAGCCAGTGAAGATCGAGGTTATGAAAGTAATGAAGAATCGAGCGCACCGAAGGAAGTAGGATCCTCTAGTAACTCACAGCTTCTTGTCAATTTTGGGAAGAAACCAATAAGGATGACCAGTACAACAGATGTTTTATCCTTTGATAAACAACTGTAAATGCAATGCTAAATGCACATCCCTTTGAAATTTTGGGTCGCGATCCTTATAGTACAAATAGAAGAAGGAAGGCGGAACAACAGCAAGTCAAGCAAAGTGATATTAAATCTCAAGTAGTACCAAATCATCGGGCAGCAGAAGAAGGTGTCTTAATTGAAGTGCTTCCAAAATGCACCGAAACAGTCCAAATTAACGCCTCAAAGGAACTAAAGTCGCAAACAAAGGAAAAGAGCAGAAGCGACAATGTTAGACGACCTCCTATGAGAAATGCAAAGCTTAAGCAGGTCGCCCCATCTATTTCAACAAAATCCAATCAATCTAGAAAGAAATCTTGAATTTTGAATAATTCATGAAGAATGGGACGTTGTTGATAAAGAATTTCTAATGAAGAAATTGCTAAGTTCGAAAAATAGGGGACATCAGTGTAATGTTTTCATCTTTTTAACCTGTCATAGTATTTCATTCCTCGCAATTGGATTTAGTACGGTAAGTTTAGCATGGTATGTCTTATATGGGTAACAATGCCGGTGCTAATGCCGCTCTTATTTGTACTTTACTATTTGTTGTATTTTCTTGTTTGCTATTAATAAAAACCTAACACTAGGCTCTTGCCTAGTGGTGCTTAAACAAAAGTACGAAAAGCCGTCTTAGGGACATCAGACGCCCTAATCCTCAACTGATGATAACCATACCTCAAATCTATCTTCGAGAACACCTTAATACCCTGAAGCTGGTCAAACAAATCGTCAATCCTCGGCAGTGGATACATGTTCTTTATTGTCACCTTGTTCAACTACCAGTAATCAATGCACATCCTCATCGATCCGTCCTTTTGCTTCATGAACAATGTGGCGCACCCCAAGGTGATACACTGGGTCTAATGAAACCCTTATCAAGCAAGTCCTGAAGCTGTTCTTTCAACTCTTTCAACCCTGGTGGGGCCATGCGATACGGCGAAATAGAAATAGGCTAAGTGCCTGGAGCCAAATCAATACAGAAGTCAATATCCATGTCGGGTGAAAAACCCGCCAGGTCTGAAGGAAAAACCTCGGGGGACTCCCGAACAATAGGAACATAGTCAATAGATGGAACCTCTGTGCTGGAGTCGCGAACATACGCCAAATATGCTAAACACCCTTTATCGACCATACGTCGAGCCTTGAAATACGAAATAACACTACGGGTGGAATGACCTGGGGTCCCTCTCCACTCAAGTCGAGGCAAGTCTGGAAAGGCCAAAGTCACGGTCTTGGCGTGACAATCCAAGATAGCATGATACGGGGACAACCAGTCCATATCCAATATAACATCGAAGTCCACCATATCTAGAAGCAATAAATCGACACGGGTCTCAAGACCCTCAAATACCACTATACAAGAGCGATGCACTCGGTCGACCACTATAGAATCACCAAGCAGTGTGGACACATATACATGAATACCCAAAGCCTCACTAGGCATAAGCAAATAGGATGCAAAATAGGATGACACATAAGAATAAGTAGATCCCAGATCAAATAGCATTGAGGCACCCCTATCACATACCAGAATAGTACCTGCAATCATAGCATTAGAATACTAGGCCTCCGGCCTGGCTGCCAATGCATAACAATGGGGCTGGCCCCCACCTCCCTGAACTGTGTCTCTGGGACGATATGTTGCGGGCTGACCCCTACCCCTGACTGTCCGAGCTCCACCTCTACGCTCTTTCCCTCCACCTCTATGATCCCTACCCCCGCCTCTAGCTGGCTGGGCGGCATGTGGATCACCTGCTGCCTGAATTGCAAGACGAGGACCCTGCTGCTGAGAACTACTCAAGGCTCGAGGGCAATACATGACAATATGACCTGGGTCACCATAACTAAAACATGCCCTCGGCTACTGAGACTGTTGGCCCTGTCGACCTATATGTCCTCCCCCGACGCTCTGATGTGGCGGCACACTGATGGGGGATGAAGGTGAGCTGAAGAGCTACTGGTTAGAATACCGCTGATGACTACCACCGCCTGGGGTACCATGAGAAACCTGAAGTGCCGACTGGAAAGGTCTCGAGGGATGGCCTCTGTCATAGGAAGCTCTACCTCAAGATGAGGTACTACTAAACTTGCTAGAATTTCTAGGCCTCTTGTCAGAACCCTGACTATCTCCTTGAGCTAGTGCCATCTCCACTCGACGGGGCGCATTGGTCGCCTCCTGAAAAGTAATATCATTGCCAACCCCCACTTCCATTTGTAGGCCAACGGGCTGAATCAATCCGCCAATGAACCTCCGGACCCTCTCCCGATAAGTAGGGGGTATCACTACTGCATGGCGTGCCAAGTCAAAAAATTTGGTCTCATATTGTGTTAACTGTCATAGAATCCTGATGAAGACGCTCAAACTGTCTGCGAAGTGCCTCCCGTTGAGTGACGGGGAGAAACTTCTCGAAAAATAACTCTACAAACTGATCCCATGTCAAAGATGGGGACCCTGCTGGTCTAGACAGACAATAATCTCTCCACCAAGTCTTGGCGGAACCCATAAGTCTGAACGTACAAAAATCGACCCATTGGTCTCCAATATTCCCATAGTCTTGAGAATCTCATGACAACTGAACAGAAAATCCTGGGGATCCTCTGATGACGCACCGTTGAAAGTGGTAGTGAAAATCTTGGAGAACCGATCAAGTCTCCACAAAGCATCCGAAGACATGGCCAGCCCATCTCCGGCCTGAGCTCTAATACCTTTCTGAGTCGCCACTGCGGGCTGAACCAAGGGAACCTTAGTCTGTGGAGCTACCTGCTCCGGAGTACATGTAGCAGGAGTCCGAACCCCTCCTGCTGCCTGAGAAGTGGCTGGTGCTACTGGCAGCAATCCCTCTCTAGCAACACTGTCCATAAAGCCTGCTATGCGGACAAGAGCATCCTGAAGACCTGAGCTGGGCCCATTGGAGCTGGAACCTCCTCATCGAAGTCAATATAAGGCTCCACCTATGGAACTGTTGCTTGGGGATGAGCTCTGCCCTTTCCACGACCTCTGGCACGTCCTCGACCCCTGCCCCTCACGGGAGCTGTTGTTGGGGGCTCGAGCTTCTGCGTGGAAAAGAAGATGTACGTGTTCTTGACATCTGGGAAAAACATAGTAGAACGACAATCAATACTTGAGAAATAGTATCGCACGACAAGAATGAACAAAGTGAAACTTTCCTAACTCAGTAGCCCCTGGGGTACAAATACATACGTCTTTGTACCGATCCCTCAGACTCTACCGGGCTTGTCCGTGAGTTGTGAGACCCAAGTAACCTTGTGCTCTGATACCAACTTGTCACGACCAGGATTTACCCACCATAAGGAGTCGTGATGGCGCCTACTATCGAAGCTAGGCAAGCCAACCTTTATAATCATTTTCACAATATATATCTAAAATATTCAAATAATAGAATAATTAATTAAAGCATGCGGAAGATTTTTATTAACAACAATAATAAAATAAGATACGGAAGTTGACAACCTGTCCCTACCCAGTATCTGGTTTCACTACTCACGGACAACTAAAGAATACTAAAATAATAGTCTGAAAGAAAATAACACTGGAGTCTGTTTGATAGAAATATAACAAACTAGAAAAGATATAGGAGACTCGAAGCCCGCGAACACCAGCGAACTACCTCGGAGCCTCTGGACTGAAGGATCACTCTCGGTCTAAAGCTGTGGTCCACAAACTGGTCCTGACCTGTGCACAAAAAGGCACAAAAGCGTAGAATCAATACAACCGACCCCATGTGCTGGTAAGTGTCCAACCTAACCTCCGCGAGATAGTGACGAGGCTAACCGGACCTACCATAAACAACCTGTACAGATATATATACGATAACAGAAAAGGAAAACCGGAATTTAAACAAATAAAAGGGAAGGGAGCATGCTGGGGGAAATAGCAGTTAGAATATAACTTCTACAATTAAGAGATGGAACTGAAGTAGATAACTTTTAAATAGGAGAAAACCAATTGAATCGACTACTAAGAAAGGAACACGAGATAAGTAACACCAAAAAGATAAGACAATCAAACAACGTTGCACGGCACCACCCATCGTGCTTTTACTCTCGTCCTCACCCAATCAATAGCACCACTCCATCTCGTGGAGGAAATCAATAAATACCACTCTATCTTGTGGAGGAAATCAACATGCACCACTCCATGTTGTGTAGGAAATCACCACTCCAACTTGTGGAGGAATTAATAAATACCACTCCATTTTGTAGAGGAAATCAATATATACCACTCCATATTGTGGAGGAAAACACCACTCCATCTTGTGGAGGAAATCAATAAATACCACTCCATCTTGTGAAGTAAATCAATATATACCACTCCATCCTGTGGAGGAAATCACCACTCCAACTTGTGGAGGAAATCAATAACTACACGGTGTCACCCATCGTGCTTTACGCTCACCTCTCCCCAAACAGTGATAAAAAATTGGGGAAAAGGAGTAAACAACAAGATTAACCATCACGGCAAGGGAAATAATTTAACAACAAGTCCCGGCATGGGAAACAATTAACAACAAGCCCCGACAAGGGAAACAATTAACAACAAGTCCCGGGAAGGGAAACATTTATCAACAACTCAGCTTTAATTCATTTACTTCTCATCTTTCATTTCATAGCTCTCATAACAAGCATTTATCTCAATTATTCACTTCTTTCGCACTTTTTAATAACAAAAAGGATAACACGGTCATGCTTGACTCGGGCGCATAGGTAACCGTCACCATACCTATACACCGACTCCACATAGCACATAACAATTAACAACCTAATCCTATTCCCTCAAGCCAAAGTTAGGTCAAACACTAGAATAGCTTTACCCTCGAATTCTCTTCAAAACCGGTCGAATCTAACCACAATTTACTCAAATGTATCAACAAATACTAATTATATCAATTTAGATGCATAAGAATGAAGTTCCCAAAGTTTTACTCAAAAATTCCCAAAATGCCCCCGGGTCCACGTGGTCAAAACTCGAGGTTCGAACCAAAACCGGGTTACCCTTTCCCCACGAGCTCATATCTATAACTAGAATGGAAATTGGACCTCAAATCGAGGTCCAAAAGCTCAAATCATAGAAAACCTAAGTTCTACCCCAAATCTCAAATTCCCATTTTTGAAAATCTTTGTTTGTAGTTGAAATTACGTTAAAAGATGTTATAGAGTAGAAAAATTAAGTTAGAAATTCACTTACCAATTATTTTAGAAAAGAAAAGTTGTTTAGAAAATCGACTTAGGTATTGGGTTTGTGAACAGTGGAAAAATGGTTGAAATTTCGGATTTATAGGCCTTTCTAGGCCCTGGAGCGGATCGCACAGAAATGGCATGCAGACGCGTGGCCTCAGACTCAACCATGCGGACCGCACAGAAACGGCATGCGGCCGCATGGCCTCAAACTTAGCTATGCGGACCGCACATAAATGGTATGCGGCCGCGTGGCCTCAGACTCATCCATACTGACCGCAGAAAAGTGGCATGCTGTCGCGTGGCTCCATGCGGAAAGCACAGGAAGTGATGCGGCTGCATGGCCCCCAAGCAACCACATGGAAATGGTATGCGGCCGCACTGGTTCCTGCAACCCTGAACCTGATATTTTTTCTAAGTTTAAAACCCCGGACCACCTCCAAAACACACTTGAGGGCTCCAAACCAACCATGTACACTGACTCGAAAACATTATACGAACTTACTCGTACGATCAAATCACCAAAATAGCACCATTTACATAGAATGAAGCCTCAAAATCATAATTTCGCTCTTTAACACTTGAAACTCAAAGTTTCCATTTTCAAGTACGAAACACGTCAAACAACGTCCGATTTAAATGAAACTTCACAGATAGTGCTTAACAATTATTTAAGACTTGTGCTGGGCGTCGAAACCAAAATACTATCCCGATACCATTACCTTTTGCTTTTTTTTTTCTAATTCATTTTCCTTAAACATTAATATGAACCAATTAAACTGAAAAATTATTTTTCTCGGGCTTGGGACCTCGAATTCTGATTCCGGGAATACGCCCGGGTCCAAAATTTAGTTACGTAACCTTCGGGACCATCACATCACGGGACCGAGTCCATTTACCCAAAAAGTTGACCAAAGTCAACCATAGCAATATTGGTACAAAATTCATAATTTTTAACATGGAGTTCAAATATTTTTGACTTCACGCCCGGACTACACACGCAAATCGAGGTAACCAAATAAGAGGTTTCAAGGCTCAAAAACACAAGGAAAGGGAGAATTACAGTGATGACCCTCTAGGTCGTCAAAGAGGAGTTGCGTTGGGAGTTTGAGTGGTTGATCTAGGGTGATATGTCAGTGACTCAGTACGAGTTGAGGTTCATAGAGTTGGCATGCATGCTATGTGGATGATCTCGAATGATAGGGAAAGGATCAAGAGGTTTGTTGATGGCCTCAATTATTCCATCTGTATCTTGATGACCAGAGAGAGTTGCGGCAACTTGATTTGAGGAGCCAGTTGATGGTGCTCGACTTATTGAGTCAGATAGTTTCCGAGAGCGTGAGGAGAGGGAGACCAAGAGTCCAAGAGGTTCAGGTGGTTTCAGTGGTGCTCCATCGAGGGGTCAGTTTCAGCGAGGCAGAGGTCGCTCTTTCAGACCTACTCATTCAGGTCGTACAGAGTCCAGTGGGGCCTCTTCAGGCCGAGGTTATCAGGGTCGTTAGCAGGGCCAGTCTTCTCTTAGTGCCTTTCCAGCTCAGAGTTCTTCTCCAGCCTCTTCAGCTCAGGGTTCATCTGCAGCGAAGAGTTATCAGCAGTCCCCTTCTCCCACTCTAGGTAGTTGTTTTGAGTGTGGTGAGTTTGGTCATCTGAAGAGGAATTGTCCTCGACTCTGTGGAGGTAGATCTCAGTAGAGGGATCAGCCTTCTTCTTCTGCACCGGTTTTGTCTGCTCCCCTTCAGCCAGCTAGCGGTGGTAGTTAGGCAGCCAGAGGCCGTCCCAGGGGTGGAGGCCGGACTGGCGGTGGTCAGGCCAGATTTTATGCTATTCCAGACAGAGCCAACGCTATTGCATCTGATGTTTTTATCATAGGTATTATATCAGTCTGCCACACAGATGCCTCTGTCTTATTTGATCCCGAATCCACCTATTCCTATGTGTCTTCATATTTTGCCCATCATTTGAGTATTCCCTAGGAGTCTCTTACTTTACATGTTCATGTGTCTACCCCGGTGGGCGATACTATTGTTGTGGACCGTGTGTATCGGTCATGTGTTTTGATTATTGGGGGTCTGGAGACCCGAGTTGATCAACTGTAGTTGAGCATGGTAGAATTTGATATGATTCTGGGCATGGATTGGTTATCCTCATATCATGCTATTTTATACTGTCATGCTAAGACAGTTGCTTTGGCTATTTCGGGTGTTCCGAGGATTGAGTTGCGTGGTATGACTGATTATGTTTCTAGCATAGTAATTTCTTTTTTGAAAGCCCAGTGTATGGTTGGGAAGGGTTGTCTATCATATCTGGCTTTTGTGCTTGATGTTGGATCTGAGACTCCTAGTATTGATTCTGTCCCAGTTGTGAGGGACTTTCCTGAAGTATTTCCTGCAGACCTGCCGGGCATGCCACCGGATAGGGATATTGATATTGGCATTTGATTTAGTATCGGGCAATCAGCCCATTTCTATTCCGCCATATCGTATGGCACCAGCAAAGGTGAAAGAATTGAAGGAGTAGCTTTAGGAACTCCTACATAAGGGGTTTATTCGGCCTAGTGTGTCCCCGTGGGGTGCACCTATTTTATTTGTGAAAAAGAAAGATGGCACAATGAGAATGTGCATTGATTACAGGCAGTTAAACAAAGTGACAGTGAAGAACAAGTATCCTTTTCCTTGCATTGATGACTTATTGATCAACTTCAGGGAGCGAGGGTGTTTTCTAAGATCAACCTTCATTCGGTTTATTACCAATTGAAGATCAGGGATTCCGATATTCCTAAGACTGCCTTTAAAACTAGATATGGTCACTATGAATTTTTGGTTATGTCTTTCGAGATGACTAATACCCCCACAATGTTCATGCATGTGATGAACAATGTATTCCAGCCTTATCTGGATTCATTTGTTATTGTATTCATTGATGATTTCCTGGTGTACTCGCGTAGCCAGGATGATCATGCCCAACATTTGTGTGTAGTCTTGCAGAGATTTAGAGAGGAGAAGCTTTATGCAAAATTCTCCAAATGTGAATTTTGGCTAAGTTCTGTGGCATTTTTTGGACACATAGTGTCTGACGAGGATATACAGGTTGATCCAAGGAAGATAGAAGTAGTGTAGAGTTGGTCTAGACCGTCCTCAGTCACAGAGATTCGGAGTTTTCTTGGACTAGCAGGCTATTATCGCCGGTTTGTTCAAGGGTTTTCTTCTATTGCATCACCTTTGACCAATTTGACTCAGAAAGGTGCTCCATTTGTATGGTCCGACGAGTGTGAGGAGAGCTTTCAGAAGCTCAAGGCACTTTTGACCACAACTCCAGTGTTGGTGTTACCAGCAGCTACAGGTTCATATACGGTATATTGTAATGCTTCCAGTGTTGGGATTGGTTGTGCGCTAATGAAGGAGGGTAGAGTTATTGCTTATGCTTCTCGTCATTTGAAGCCCCATGAGAAGAACTACCATGTTCATGATTTAGAGGTCGCTGTTATAGTTCATTCCTTGAAAATTTGGTGGCACTATTTATGTGGCGTATCTTGTGAGGTATTCACTTATCATCGTAGCCTTCAGCATTTATTTCAATAAAAAGATCTTAATTTGAGGCAGCGGAGATGACTTGAGTTACTTAAAGACTATGATATTACCATTATGTATCATCCGGGAAAGGCCAATGTGGTGGCCGATGCGTTGAGCCGAAAGGCAGTCAATATGGGGAGTTTGGATTACATCCCAGTTGGGGAGAGTCCTCTTGCAACTGATTTTCAAACCCTGGCCAATCAGATGGTGCGGTTAGATATTTTTGAGCCTACCCGAGTATTGGCTAGTGTGGTTTCTCGATCTTCCTTATATGATCGCATCAGAGAGCACCAGTATGATGATCCGCATTTTCTTGTCCTTAAGGACAGAGTTCAGCATGATGATGTCGACGATGTGACTATAGGTGATGATGGCGTATTGAGGATGCAGGGCCGTATTTGTGTGCCCGATGTTGATGGGCTTAGAGATTTGATTCTTGAGAAGGCCCACAGTTCGCGGTATTCCATCCATCCGGGTGCCACGAAGATGTATCAGGACTTGAGACAGCATTACCGGTGGAGGAGAATGAAGAAAGACATTGTAGGACATGTGGCTCGGTGTCTCAACTGTCAATAGGTGAAATATGAGCATCAGAGACCAGGCGGTTTGCTACAGCAGATGATAATTCCTGACTGGAAGTGGGAAAGAGTCACTATGGACTTCTTGAGTGGCCTTCCTCGGAGTTTGAAGAATTTCGATTCTATTTGGGTCGTTTTGGATATGCTGACCAAGTCAACACATTTTATTCCAGTATGTACCACATATTCTTCGGAGCGGCTGACTAGGATCTTTATTCAGGAGATTGTGCGGTTGCATGGTGTTCCAGTTACTATTATTTCGGATAGGGGCAGTCAGTTCACTTTTCAGTTTTGGAGGACTTTTCAGTTTGAGTTGGGCACTCAGGTTGAGTTGAGTTCAGCATTTCATCCTCAGACGGATGGATAGTCCGAACGTACTATTCAGATATTGGAGGATATGTTGCGTGCCTGTGTGATTGATTTTGGAGGTTCTTGGGTTGATATATTACCACTTGCACAGTTTGCCTACAACAATGGATATCAGTCCAGTATTCAGATGGCACTGTATGAAGCCATATATGGGAGGCGGTGTTGATCTCCAGTTCGCTGGTTCGAGCCCGACGAGGCTAGGTTGTTGGGGACACATTTGGTCCAGGATGCTTTATAAAAGGTGAAGGTGATTCAGGAAAGACTTCGCACAGCTTAGTCGCGTCAGAAGAGTTATGCGAACCGGAAGGTCTGAGATGTGTCATTTATGGAGGGCGAGAATGTTTTACTAAAGGTTTTGCCCATGAAGGGTGTTATGAGGTTCGGAAAGAAAGGGAAGTTGAGTCCGCGGTTTATTGGACCATTTGAAGTACTTAGAAGATTGGAGAGGTGGCTTACGAGCTTGATCTACCTCCTAGTTTATCGATGGTTCATCCGATATTTCATGTGTCTATGCTCCAGAAGTACATTGGGGACCCGTATCATATTTTATTTTCAGTACATTGCAGTTGGATAAAAAATTGACTTATAATGTGGAGCCATGGCTATTTTAGGTCGAGAGGTTCAAAAATTGAGATAAAAAGATATAGCATCAGCAAAAGTACATTGGAGAGGTCGGCCCGTGGAGGAGGCTACTTGGGAGACCGAGCTGGAGATGCGGAGCAAGTACCCACACCTATTTGAAACTCCAGGTATGTTTCTTAACTTTCTCAGGGACGAGCGTTTGTTTTAGTTGGGGAGAATGTAATGACTCGAACCGTCGTTTCCTATATTTCGTTTCTTACTCCCATTATATGCCTATTCATATTTGAATATGTGTACTTGGTGAATTTTAGTCAATTCAGATCGAGTTTGGTAAGAAATGAGATACTTAGTCTCTTTTATGAAGGCTTAAGTTGGAAAACGTCAACCGGACGTTGACTTGTGAGTTAGAGGGCTTGAAATTGAATTTTGATGATTTGGTTAGTTTTGGGGATGATTTAAGGCTTAGGAACGCAATCAGAAATAATTTCGGAAGTCCGGTGAATAAATTAGCCTATTTTGGCGAAGTTAGGAATTTGGCGAAATTCGGTTGGTAGGTGGAATTTTGATCCAAGGGTCAGAATTGAATTCTGAATATTTCTGTAGCTTCATTATGTGATTTGGGATGCGTGCACAAAATTTCATATCATTCAGAGGTGATCTGGTCGGGTTTTTGATCAAATACGTATTTTGGAAATTCGGTAGAACTTAAGAGAGAATTTGATGTAATTTGATGGTTTTGGTGTTGTTTGAGGAGTTTTATTAAATGGAACAAGTTATTATAATTTTATGGGTTATGTTGACATGTTTGATGAGGTACCGGGGGCCTCAGGGTGATTTCGGATGACTAACGGAAACTTTTGAAGTTATAAAATTTCATAATAGATGAAATCTGTAAATACGTGTGCACATGACCTCCCTTTGAACGAACATATCTCCAGTTATATAAGTACTTGTGTGCAGATCTACCTATCAAATTAAAGCCCTTTGAGTCTAGTTTCCAACGCAATAAACTGTGCATCATTTGTAGGTGTATATAAAAGGTTATGATCTTTCTGCCTCACCAGCGCGGGTCATGCGCTGGAGCGCTAGTGTGAGGCGTCTAAATACTCCATAAGACCGTAAATGAGTCATTTATCAAGCCTAGGGTTTCCTCTACACCCCCAAATCGATCAAGGCAACCAATTCCACTACTAAGGTAATATTTTTGGAGTATTTTGAGTTGATTACTACTCCTAAATACTTTTATTAACATGGATTGATCTTGAAAATCCCTAGATTTCACTCAAATCCCCAAAGTGATTCAAGAACACTACAACTTGGATTCACAAGATTCTTACTACAAGAGGTATATCTATCATCTCTAACTACTCTATGATGATTATTTATGTATGATATATACATTTGAGCTCATGGGATGATGATGGAAAACCATAAGTGCCTAACCTAGGTTGTGTTGGTATTAGAGATTGTGAAATGGTTTAATTAAGTAGATTTGTGGTTGAGTATGAATGAATGGTCGTACATATGTGGTTGGAAGTAATAAATTGGTTACGAATGATGGTGGAGCGAATTTGTTGGTTAATTGACGATAGTTGGATGAACCAATACTATAGTTAGGAAGTGTAAATATCTATGCCTGCGAGGTGTTTGATAATATGCCTAAATGGCATAAGTTATGGAGTTTGCTACCAATATTGGCTCTATTGAAAGTTGCATTGTGCATTGAAGTTACATAAATGTATTGGATCATTGCAGTAGCATTAGGACGAATTTTTGGATATATATATATATATATATATATATATATATATATATATATATATATATATATATATATATATATATATATATATATATATATGGATTACAATCTCGTCTTTTAGAAATCAAACTTCATCGATGTTTGTGTGATTTTTGGGCAGATTCGTCACGTGAGGAAGCAAATTTGAAAGGCAAGGGCATCGCGGAGTAGACTTTTGGCTGTCTTGAGGTGAGTAATGGGTGTAGATGATGACCCGAGGGTTTGAAACCACGGTATATCATATTGTGTTGCTATTGTGAGGCTGGACACACACTCCATGGCTAGTGCGGGGTCGTATATGCTGGGATTTGTGACTCGATCTAATCCGAGGGATGTATTGTACTATGTTGGTGATTGCTTCACACACTATATTGATGATATTTGGGGCCTTGTGACGACCTGTAGGATCCTTCAGGGATCGTTATCTCAGAATTTTCATGATTTGCATATTATTTGATATCAGTCCAGGTTTAAATACTATTTGTGCAAACTCAACCATATGTATACGTTTTGAGAACTTAGACGGTTTTTAAATGATATTTCTGTCTAACGAGTACTATCTCGCTGTTTTGGACTGTATATTGTTTTAAAATGAAAACTGTGGTAACTAAGGACACCGTGTATTGTGATGGAAACAGTGGTAACTATTGGCACTGTATGATATGGCGCTTGGGCTGTAGGAGCCCCTCCGGAGTCTGAACCCCCACAGTGAGCGCGGGTACCCATATGGATCGGGTTGCACGTTCCGTAGTATTCATGCATTTCATTGCATCTCATGCATTTATTTTACTGTTGCTTATTTTGTATATCTTTGTGACTGGTACTGTATAGAACTGCTAGATAGCTTTATTTTGTGTCATTTCATATTTTCTTATCTTCCGGTTTTTATACATGGTTATTACTCGCTGAGTTGGTAGACTCACCCCATACTCCCTGCACCTTGTGTGCAGATCCAGGTGCTCCAGAGGTCTAGCATTGCTGCTGTTACTTATCCAGTTGTTAGAGTATTGAAGGTAGCTGGCAGTATCCGCAGGGCCGATTACTCTGATCTTACCAGTTATTTCTTGTTTTTTAGACATATGTATCTTTCTTTTTAGACTTATTTTTAATAATTGTTAGAGGCTCTGTACTTGTGACCCCAAGTCTTGGGAGTTTGTTCAGTTGTGCTTTTCCTATTCGTACAATTACATTTTTCCAGTTATTTGGGATTTTAGTGTTAAAGCTGTCATATTTTTCCTCGCTTGCCTCGTGTTTGGCTAAATCACTGTATTTGGGAAGGTGTTGGTCGGGCTTGCCCAGCCTTGCGGCCGGGCGCCATCACTACCGGGTTTGGGTCGTGACATGTATATTATACTATATTAGTTCTAATACAATAATATAATTGAGTTTTTGTTTGAATCAGTGAATTTTACTGGACATCACCTGTCTGTAAGCTTTTTCTCCAGTATATTATAATGGATTTGTCCTAAGACAAGAATATAATTGAGTTTTTATTTAAATTCAGTGAATTTTTATTGGACATCACATGCATGTAAGCTTTTTCTTAAGTATATTATACTGGATGTATTTTAATACAAGAATTTAATTAAGATTTGTTTGAATTCAGTGTATTTTACTGGACATCACATGTTTGTATGCTTTTTCTCCACTATTTAATATTGGATAAGTTTTTAGACCAGAATATAATTGTTTTGTTTGAATTCAGTGAATTTTACTAGACATAACATGTGTGTAACCTTTTTCTCCAGTATATTATACTGGATAAGTTTTAAGACAAAAATATAATTTATTTGTTTGAATTTAGTGAATTCTACTGGACATCACTTGTCTTTAAGCTTTTTCTTCAGTATTGTCATGACCCAAATCCCATACCCAGTCGTGATAGCGCCTCTCGTGAAGACAAGCAAGCCTACAACCCCAAATTATCTCTTTAACAGCTATCAAACATAAATGAATAGAAAATATAACTCATTGCCATTTAAACTATTAATTTCATCCCAATACAACCCGACTGGGGTGTCACAAGTCATGAGCATCTAAAGAAGTCCAAATACCTTTACAAGACCAGTAATGTACAATACGGAATTTTTAAAGTAAAAAGGGTAGAAAATCTGGTGCCGCGGACGCTGGCGGTCACCTGGCTCAGCTATAGTAGCAAATCTCCAATCAGCTCAAACCCGCTACTGGGCAACAGATACCTGCATCTACGCACGCGTTGCAGGGAGTAAAGTGAGTACTTTCAACTCAGTGGTAATAAGAGTAAATAATGCTGAGAGTAAAGAAATCACGTAAGAGCACTACATCATGCTATAAAGTATAGTACAACCCTTTTTAGATCTAGTAGTTCCATGAAAATCCTTTATAAAATATCTGAAATATAAGCTATCTCAAGCAGTAAAATCAATTATACCATAAAAACCATAAGGTATCAGATAATTCTCCTGTTTAAAATAATGAAAAATGTTAAGAATAGAACTATTTAGAGTGAATGTCTATTTTGTAGAGAGTTTTACTTTGAGGCAAAGTCATTTTTCCTACTATAAATAGAGGGGTCTTACCCCATTGTAGATCACCCAAAATTCAATAAGAATTTTTCTCTCTCTTTATCTGCAATATTGCTCTTGTTCTTTTATTGTTTTATAACACGTTATCAGCACGAAGCTCTACTATCTCAAAAATCTCTTTGAGAAAATTAAGGCCATTAGATTCTCTACAACACTTGAACAACTATGGATGAAGGTATGTTCCTAGTTTAATTTCCGTTGCGTTGGATCTGTGTTTGTATTTGAATTTCAATATATGCTATCAGAGCCACCTTTTAGCTATATTGTTCGGTGTTACGTTCCGGTAAAAACATTATGGACAAGGTATTAGTGAAGCTTCTATAGATTTTGTTTTGCCGATATTGTCTATCTTATTAAACTGGATGCATATGAAAATCCATGTCGGTGCAATAGATTCTTTCAAGAATAATGCTTCCATGAATTTCTAGCATGAATTTGCTTTAAAAAATAGATTTGTATGTTCCACGATATTTCTATCTTGATGTCAATTAAGATTGGTTCTAAAACAAATTTATTTGGACAGTGCTTGCGTCAATTTATGATTGTAGAATCGTAGATCTATATGTTGTGATTTGATTGGTTCAAATTCTAGAAATAGAAATACGAATATGCCATCTGAATTAATTTATTCTCAAGTCTTGTTTTCAATTTTGCTCAAGATTGCGGTTGAATATTTTTATATTAAAGAAATTCAAGACTACCTTTTCGTAAGTGTCTTTAATTGTCTTTGGACATTGATTGATTTGTGGCTTTCACTATAATCATCTAAAGGGCAACAATTATTAATGTTGGACTTTATTGAAATCCAATGAATTTCACTAATAATCAGAACATTTCTTGAATTATGTTTGGGTTTGCGTTCATGATCTGATTTAAGGTTCACTGTTTTACATTTATTTATTTTCCTTCTCCTGATGATGTTTGAAATTAAAAGGAATGGAATCTGTTTTGTACAAAAATAGTCAGATCTTTTAAAAGGATAATTTGTTTAAAAACTTTGCTGCTGTTATGAAAAATAGTCAGATTTTTTCATAATGACTGCACTGAAACTATTATGTTGAATCATAGACTTAAATTTGTTTATTTCTTTTGTATGTCAAACCATGGGAAGCAAATATGGATATCTCACAAAGCAAACTTGGATCAACGTCCAATTGTAAAAATATTTGTTTAATTGATTCATGTACCACACATACGATATTCAAATAGAAGAAATATATCTCTCATTTAAGTATGTGTAAGGCAGATGTTACTACAATTTCTGGTAGTAGTAAATTGATTGAAGGCTCCGGAAGAGCAACTATAACTCTGCCTAAAGGAACAATATTTATCATAGAGAATGCAATGTTCTCTTCCAAGTCCAAGAGGAACTTGTTGAGTTTTAAAGACATCCGTCAAAATGGATATCATATTGAGACAATAGATGAGAATAATCTTGAATACCTCATCATTACAAAGAATGTCTCTGGCCAAAAGAGGGTTATTGAGAAGTTCCCATCTTTATCTTGTGGCCTGTATTGGACAAAAATTAGTGCAATTGAGGCACATTCCATAGTAAACCAAAATGTTACTGATTCCAATACTTTTGTACTTTGGCATGATCGATTGGGACATCCTGGATCAATTATGATGAGACGGATTGTAGAAAGCTCATATGGGCATCCATAAAGAATTTAAAGATTCTTTTAAATAATGAATTTTCTTTCACTTCTTGTTATCAAGGCAAGTTAATTATTAGACCATCACCAACAAAGGTTGGAACTGAGTCACCTACGTTTTTGGAACGTTTACAAGGGGATATTTGTGGACCTATTCACCCACCTAGTGGGTCCTTTAGATATTTTATGGTCTTAATAGACGCATCCTCTAGATGGTCTCATGTGTGACTATTGTCATCATGCAACCTTGCGTTTGCAAAATTAATGGCACAAATAATTCGATTACGAGGCTGCTGAGTTTTCATCCCAAGCATTTAATGATTATTGCTTATCAACTGGGATAAAAGTGGAACATCCTGTAGCTCATGTTCACACTCAAAATGGTCTTGCAGAATCTTTAGTTAAACGTCTGCAGTTTATTGCAAGACCATTACTCATGAAAACGAGGCTGCCCACTTCGGTTTGGGGTCACGCCATTTTGCATGCAGCAATGCTAGTTCGTCTCAGACCGACGAATTATCACAAATATTCCCCGTTGCAATTAGTTTTGGGTCATGAACCTAATATATCCCATTTAAGAATTTTTGGATGCGCAGTATATGTGCCTGTAGCACTGCCATACCGCACCAAAATGGGTCCGCAAAGAAGGTTAGGAATATATGTTGGGTTTGAATCGCCCTCCATTATTCGCTACCTCGAAACATTGACAGGGGATTTGTTCACTGCACGATTTGCAGACTGTCGATTCGATGAGACACTTTTCCCAAAATTAGGGGGAGAAGTTGGTGAAACCAAACGGGAAATTTTGTGGAAAAATCCATCATTATCTCATCTTGATCCACATACCTCTATTTGTGAAAAAGAGGTGCAAAATATTATCCATTTGCAAGGAATAGCAAATCAAATGCCTGACGCATTCACGGACTTGAAAAGGATAACAAAATCTCACATCCCCGCAGAGAATGTTCCAATCCGTATTGATGTCCCTATCGGACAATCTTCTAGTGTCATATCTAATGAGTCGAAAGCACGCCTAAAACGTGGCAGGCCATTAGGTTCCAAAGATCGAAATCTTAGAAAAAGGAAAGCAAATGATCAAAATAACACTACGCAAGAATCTCATGAGGAAATTCACGATTTAACAAATTCTGAGATTCATGAAGAATCCATTGAGCCCGAGACTCAGGAAAATAAGGAACTATCAATAAATCCAATCGATATTGAGACAAATTTTAATCGAGTGGATATAGTGGTGGATTATGTCTTTGCATATAATGTTGCATCTAGCATTATGCAAGAAAGTGAGGATCTTGAACCTCAATCTGTTGGAGAATGTCGACAAAGACTTGATTGGCCAAAATGGCAAGAAGCAATCCAATCAGAATTGAATTCACTTGCAAAACGTGAAGTTTTTGGGCCTATAGTTGAAACAACTAATGGTGTTAAGCCTGTTGGCTATAGATGGGTCTTTGTACGCAAGAGAAATGAGAAAAACAAGGTACAAAGATATAAGGCACGCCTTGTTGCACAAGGATTTTCTCAAAGGCCTGGTGTCGATTATGGAGACATATTCACCCGTAATGGATGCTATAACTTTCCGTTATCTGATTAGTTTTGCTGTCCTTGAAAAGCTTGACATGCATTTAATGGATGTGGTTACTGCCTATCTTTATGGCTCAATTGATAATGAGATATACATGAAAATTCCCGATGGATTCAAAATGCCAAACACTCATAAATCAAAGTCCCGGGAAATGTTTTCAATCAAATTGCAAAGATCTTTGTATGGTCTAAAGCAATCAGGACGAATGTGGTATAATCGTCTTAGTGAGTATTTATTAAAGAAAGGCTATATAAATGATGCCATTTGCCCATGTGCTTTTATAAAGAAAACAACATCGGAATTTGTTGTACTTGCCGTTCTCGTTAATTGATAGACCAATTAAAATTGGGATTGAATCCCATGAAAGCTGAAAATATCAAAGGTGAGTATGGGCCCATTCATCTGCCATGTATACCATATAAGATGCATCTATGAGATAGTTACATGTGCGATTATTATTAACCCGCAACATGGTGTTTTGCGAGGTAACTTGCTCAATAATTCAATTTAGAGCACAATTTCCAGATTTTCTATTCAAGATAGTTTATCTTGAGAAGTTAGTTTACATCACAGCGGGTTTAGCAAGATAATTTATTGAGTGTCTCCACTTAATATCTAAACTATTTCTTATGAGAACATAGTTATCTATATCCGTTTGATATATGTTATATACGAAAGTATATTACATTCTCCCCTCACAAGTGGTTCAGGGTCAGGAACCAAATAACTCCATCTTATTATTATTGATATGCGGTGTATATTTTCATTAACACCATAATGCACAAAGATGGATTCTCAAAGTTGAGGAAACAAGTTAGTTTTTCTAACATGAGGGGGAGACATGATAAACAGTTGAGAAAACGTTATGTAGAATGAATTATCATTTGTATATCTAGATCCTCGAATAGGATAATATGAACTTGAAGTTCATAAAAAGATAATTCAGTTGCAACATATTGCAAAGCATGCCATATGCATTTGCTGACCCAAATAAAGTAACTATATTCTCATTGCAAATGCTCATATTAAGTCCTAGAAGGACAAAATCTATGGTATGCTTAAAGCGTATAGACATATCGGTTTCAAATAGAACTTCTTGATAAAGAAGATGAGCAAATGATCAAAGTGATCATAATAAATGAGGTAAGTGATCTAGAAGGTCACGTGACATAACACTTCATAAAATCTCATGAGAGATTCAGGTACCTGAATATATGAATGAAAAGATCTATATGTTATGTCTTTATGAAAATTTATTGGAACCGATATAACATGTTTGTCGACGACATCTATCATAGCGCTAAGTTTAGATGATGATCTTAAGTCTATCGAATATAGACACAAAAGTATTAGCCAAATGGAAGAGATACAATTCAAGTAGAATTGATTCCATATTAAAGACATGTAGTTTTGGACATGTAGTTCAAATATTTAAAAGTATAAAGTCAATCGTATGTGCAATCAGTTTTCGATATCTTATTTGTCTAGCAAGACATGAAAACTTGATATGCATCTAAAGTCTATAATATGGCTTATATGACTTAACTTATATGACAATCCATGAAGGATTTAAGTTGCTTGAAGCATCTACAATTCTTGATCTTGAGGTACCACTTCCTCAGTGCAATTTATGCACAAATGTATCTTGCTATAACTATAAGCATGATAATGTGATAGCGAGGATACCTTTATGGAGAAATTGAAGAGTCATTCCACGATATTTGTGAAGACATTATATATCTATCACGAGTTATGATTTCAAGTTGCAAATATTTATTATAGTTAATATGGCTGATTTATTTATCAAATCTCTACCAACGATCTCTTGAAGATGGTGCACAAAATTGGAATGCGAAGGCTCAAGGATGTGAATCGATGCTCTCTTCAGGGGGAGTTAATGCGCGTTGCACTCTTTTTCCCTTACAAGGTTTTGTCCCACTGGGTTTTCCTTGCAAGGTTTTTAACGAGGCAACCAATACGCGCATTTCTAAATATGTATACTCTTTTCCTTTTCTAGAATTTTTTTCCCACTGGGTTTTATTTTAGTTAAGGTTTTAATGAGGCACATTATTTATTGAGTAGACATTCAAGGGGGAGTGTTAAGAATAGAATTCTATTTAGAGTGAATGTCTATTTTGTAGAGAGTTTTACTTTGAGGCAAAGTCATTTTTCCTACTATAAATAGAGGGGTCTTACCCAATTGTAGATCACCCCGAATTCAATAAGAATTTTTCTCTCTCTTTCTCTGCAATATTGCTCTTGTTCTTTTATTGTTTTATAACAAAAACAATAATTTCAATAATTAAGGAAACATCAAAAGCTTGCCCCTAGGGCTCAATATCAAACTCTCAGTATAGTATCAGCCCCACTGGCTCACTCCTAACTCACCTGCACACAACACCAGCCCCTCGGACTCACTCCCAACTCACCAGACACAAACAACATGAGCCCCTCGGGCTCACTTCCAACTCACCAGACATAAACAACAGCCTCTCGGGCCCATTCCCAACTCACATGGGTACCCTGCGCTCATTGGGGTGTGTACAGACTCCGGAGGGGATGCTACAGCCCAAGCGCAATAACAATAGGCATGAAAGCCTTCACACATCGCACATGAGTCCTGAAAGCCTCCTTACATAACACTCGAGGCCTGAAAGCCTCCTCACATAACACTCGAGGCCTAAAAGCCTCCTCACATAACACTTGAGGCCTGAAAGCCTCCTCACATAACACTCGAGGCCTGAAAGCCTCCTAATATAACCCTCGAGGTCTGAAAGCCTTCTCATATCACTCAATATATCCTCACAGATGATCCTTGGCCTCAATCAGTCCAGAAAATAATCATAAGCCCCTTGGGCATCAGTAAAACAATAGTGCTCAGCCAAATAACATTGTAAATATCATTAAATCTCGAATTGAGTATAAATGTAGCTGAGTTCACGAATAATATAATTCAATTGGATTTAATTCAAATAATATTTCATTACGTGAGGAAAATAGTGATGTGAATTCATAAAAGATTTCAAATAATTGGCATGAATCCCAAGTATGGCAATAAGTCCAAATCATGATAAAAATCAATAGTTCTTTATCAAATACGTGGTAAAATCAACACCCGGGACATACCAAGTCACAATCCCCAATAGTGCTCTACCCCATGCTCATACCTGGCGTGCAAGTCACCATAATACAGCATTATGATGTGCAAGTCTGGGGTTTCAAACCCTCAGGACATCATTTACAAATATTACCTACCTCGAACCGGCGAATTCTCTAGCCCGCGACGTCTTTGCCTCTCAAACCGGCCTCCACGCGCATCAAATCTAACCAAAATCAGGGAAAATATATCACAACATTCTAATGGTACATAACCCAATCGAAAGAACTCAAAATTACCCGAAAACACGAAATTGGAAAAACCCGAGCCCCGGGCCCACATTCCAAAAAAATTTGAAATTTACATTTACAGTATCCTTGTCTTGCCACGAGTCTATACATATCAATTTCGCAAAAATCGGAGTTCATTTGACCCCTCAAATCATCATTTCTATCCAAGAGGGTTTTCTACCCTTTTTAACAAAATTCTCAAACTAAATACCAAATCTTGCAATAGATTCGAGTTATACAACCATAATTGAGTCAAGAACACTTACCCGGATGTTTTCGTTGAAAATTTCTCGAAAGATTCGCCTCACCCGAGCTCCCTTGGTCCAAAAATGGAAAATAGGATGACTCCCATTTTCAAAAAAATAACAATCTGTCCTGAAATTTTGGAGGGCACTGTTCACGCGTCGGGCACTGTTCACTTGCACTGTTCACGTATACTGTACATGGGTAATGTACAGAGCTACTATTCATGGGTACTATTCACAGCACTGTTCATGGCAGAGTTTTCTGCAATTTCTGCATTTTTTTCTAAGTTCGGAATCACTCCGAGACACCTCTGAAACACTCCCGAGCCCTCGGGGCTCCAAACCAAATATGCACATTGACTCTAACACATCACACGAACTCGCTCGAGCGATCAAATCACCAAAATAACATCAAAATCATCAATTTTCATCAAATCAAAGCCTAAGTTAAACTAAAATTTCAAAATACGCATTCGATCAAAAACCCGACCATACGATGTCCGAATGACCTGAAAATTTGTACACATATCCAAAATCACCCAACGAAGTTACAGCAACTCTCGAAATTCCATGCCGACCCTCGTATCAATATCTCACCTATTAAACGGAATTCGCCAAAATACTAACTTTGCCAAAATAGGTTTTCTTCATCGGACCTCCAAAATTACTTCTGATTGCGATCTTAAGCCTTAAATCATCACCCGGAGCTTACTGAATCATCGAAATTTAATTCCGAGCTCTCTAACTCACAAGTCAGCTTCCAGTTGACTTTTCCAATTTAAGTCTTATTAAAAGAGACTAAGTATCTCATTTCTTAATAAAATCACTCCAAATCAATTCTAACGCACCCAATACCGATAATGAAACTTAAAGCAACACAATAAGGGGAAACAAGGCGGTAAATCATGAAACGACGGGTCGGGTCGTCACATTCTCCCCAACTTAAGCAAACGCTGGTCCTCGAGCGGACCCAGAGTTGTTCTAGAAGTTCACCAATAGCTGAATAACTTTACCGTGCATATAACCTGGAGTGATCCCACGTCACCCTATCTCATATAGGCGCGAAAACACATTTAAATCGAATTTACACAATCCAGCCTCGCCCATAAAGCATAGAATTAGCTTTTTACTTCCGAAACCATCAATATAATCGAAATCTCACACCTATACTTGAATAGTATCCAACCAGCTATAATACCCATACATGAAACCTCAGGTGAAATCTTATGATATACTGCATAATTCAAGCACTCGAAACAATAACTTTTATTCACAGCAGTTGCCCACAACAACCAAATGCAGATAGAAAATCCCTTATTAGTTAAAATTCCAACACTTGCATATACTGCCACCGATAATTGAAACATACATTAAATCATAATCGTTGCTTAGATCAACCATTCATTTTGTCATTTCTCCTCTAGAAATTATCATAACAACTTTTCAAACCGAACCCCGATATTTAACCATCGAACATGCTAAAATCGAATCAGTTAGTATTCATAATTTCCCCCAGTGTTCACCTCGAATTCAACACACCATTTTGGTGATATAAAACCCCAATACAGGCCTAAGCCACAACTTGCATAATACGCGCACCAATAAGAAATGGTTCGAACAAACTCAAATCATGAAAATGACTCAACTGAGAGAGTTGTACTTCAAATTCACTAGTACTTCCACAACATAAGGCTGAGACCCTGTCTCACATCATAGAAATAGGACACACAAATTTGACCTGAAAGGTCATGTTTTCCACACAGCTTTGCTGCAACGCGCGATATTATTCAAACACTGTTACATATGAAGCACCACAAGTCATTATGATCAAAATTGACAGCCACACACATTTGATGGCTGGATCCATAGTAACCCATTACACCCACGGTGACATGAATAACACATACCACGCAAACCTGATAGAATATAATCAAATTCACCTCGCTACTTAACCTGTGGCATTTCTGGCATAACCCATGGCACAATAGTTCAGAATTGCCTGACGCTAAGACAACCAATCTAAATTCTGACATCACATACAAAATATAACATACCAGTAAGTAAAGATCCACTCGAGCCTCCAAATCCCGATAGTCGTTAAACAGAACTGACACACACTATTCACAACCACAATATAGCCTGTACATGAAAACTCCCAGTCTCCAACTCCATATAGCACACACATCATCATACCTGACCCCAATTTCCACAGTGTGAATACATGCACATCTTTAATACACAATCATCCCACAATAAATACTCTAAAATTTCATGCGTCATACAAGCAACTCAAATATCTGTAGTTGATCCAGCCTTAAAGTGCCGCAATACTATTGAAGTGCCATCAACTTAATCACATTGGCCTTTTTTCTGAAACATATAACATCTACAATCACTATGATTAGAAATACAATTTTCTTAATCATCTGAAGATCATTCACCCTAATCATTTGAAGCTCATTTCTCTAATCCTACTTGTACTGCCTAAGAATGTTATGCATTTCCATTCAGAACTAAACCATAATCTTACACACGCAATTCTTAATCCTTCACAACATACCACATATACCATATCATCTCAAGGTAATATGAGGACTTCACCTCCCTTATGAACCGTGAACGTTTATGTACTCATCTAGTCAAGAACATACATTTATCCCATCTAGAAAAAAAATCGTTACACATCCCATGTCTGTATGACATACATAGGTCTTGTTCAAATTCTTACAATACCGACACGACGGATAAAATTTGTACACATTGATAACTATTACCGAAACGACAATTCATTAGTTCTATAATCTTGGCAAGAACTATCACCTCGTTCTGAGCAAAACAATGGTTCTTAGCTCTTTAATTTACTTAACATACTCAGATTGCACTGATCTCAAATTCAATGATCTCGTCTCACCCAATATGAACAGCTCGGGCAATAAGCCACTTCATACTTAATTTAAAGTCGCATATGATGCCCCCAATGTGCCAAAAGGCTACTAATTCGAACGCAATACAAATGAAAACGAGCTCTGGAAGGAATTACAAATCCTACGCACTAACACAAACTTTCCTTGGAAAACAGGAACAAGGCATATAAAGATAGCATATAGAAATCTATACCCGATTTCACACTGTTGCGACGTGCAACCCAATCCAGATAACATACCCATGGCGTCATGCCACCCGATCCACACATAGATCTCACATAAGGAGATAAACATCGAGCCAAATCTGCTTATTATAACCAAATACCGAATATTGGTCATAAGCATGCTAAGTGCATAATATCATCCCTGAGGGATATTTAGCATTGTAAACTACAAAACTCAAGCACAAGTGAGGTGCGATATACAATCTGAATTTCAAGAGCCAGTTTGCTTAGGTAACATCATTCCTACGCAGATTCTCAACACATAAGCAATTTATCGATCAATTTCACAAATCACACGGCATAATGCATCACTACGCAAGATATCTGACAATGAAGCATCAACCTAGCTACTCCTCCATGAGGAAATCATTACTAAAATGCACCCATCTTACCTGATATAGAGCCATTATTCACATTAAATCTATCAATCAACTTCAAGCCGATTCTGATCACACTGAACTAGTCTGATAACCTTTCAAAGGTCCATAATGACTTCCATCTTCTTTATAAAACACAAGAACAACCATCACAACCTTCATACTTGGTTGACATCATTAATCAGTCAAGTGACTACATGCCACACTTATATAATCTTCCAGTGGGACACACTCCCACAACTTACCGCAATAATATTTGGGGCATACCTCCAAACCACCGGTCGCGTTAATGCTGAAAAGCGATGAAGCATAACTAACCAGGGCGCAAAGCCCTTTCTGCACAACATCATTCTCAAGTGATACTGAAGACAATACCAATTTACCTTAACAATCGAAACTTCTTTCCTGCTTATCCGACTTCATGACATCTTTGTCAAAATTTTCCTTCGCTCTTGCCATTCTTAGCTCAATTTCTGCAACCAGAACTGGTTCGCCAGTATACTTTAAGACAGAACCAATATAGCACATAACTACGGAATCAACAAATCAATGGTAAGCTCCCCAACTTAGCTCTAAGCCATATATATTTCAACACATATACTCTATTGCTGTCGTAATACCATGGTGAGATTAAACTCACTCCATCATAAGCTCGCGGAAACACGAATCATCTGAAATTTTAACTCTTCTGCAATTTTTGCATTCACTCACATAACTGTTAAGCCCACTTATTGGGCGACAAAATTTTTACTAAGTCCCAAATTTTTCAAAAATTTTGGCTGAGTTTCCTTTGTAATTGGGCCTATCCACCTGCCAGAGAATCACCAAAACCATCCTAACAACACGTCCACAACTTTACAAAGCATCACATTGTACATAAACAACATAAATCTCAATATTACATGTATTATATCATTAAAATTAATACATGGACATGCGTTTCATCTACTCAAATCATAAGACATAGAAAAATACATTTCAATACTCCATTATTGGGTTGTTCAATTAAATAAGAACATATTTTTTTCTTTAATATTTTCGACCTTCAAGGTGGTCTCCTCGACTCAATGATTTTGTCATAATACATTTACAGAAGCGATCTCAGCCCCCATACTTATCAAACTAGTATGACAAATAGCTTCCCTTCATAAGCTAATTACCCATTAGCTTTACCTTTAGTTAATATTTTTGTATGCCTTCCACTGTCATACACATTACTAATCATGTAGATATTCATCCACCATTCTGGCTAATAAGGACTAATGAACATATGAGTTCAAAGAACTTGCTCACAAAATCAGCACTTCGCTGCTCAAGCCATTGGCAAAGATTCGGCCTCAAGTACTCCAGACTGGCCTAACTCAACTCACAGAGATTACACTTTGCCCCTCGATCAGGGAACCAAAATCCATCGAGGCACATCTGGTACTGAGAGCCTGTTTGTGCACATGAGCACGCGGAAGGAATTTCAAGACTTTCCTTTCAAGCTGAATCAAGGACGCACGATAAGAATTCAAGAATGTGAAGTTTTTCCTAAAGGTTCTGCAGCCTCTCGAGGATAAATAGAGATGTCTCTGTATCGATCTGCGAGACTCTACTAAGCCTACTCATAACTCGTGATACCTAGTAACCTAGGCTTTGATACCAACTTGTCACGACCCAAATCCCATACACGGGCGTGATGGCGCCTCTCGTGAAGACAAGGCAAGCCAACAACCCCAAATTATCTCTTTAACAGCTATCAAACATAAATGAATAGAAAATATAACTCATTGGCATTTAAACTATTAATTTCATCCCAATACAACCCGACCAGGGTGTCATAAGTCATGAGCCTCTAAAGGAGTCCAAATACATTTACAAGACCAGTAGTGTACAATACGAAAATTTTAAAGTAAAAAGGGTAGAAAATCTGGTGCCGCGGACGCTGGCGGTCACCTGGCTCAGCAATAGTAGCAAATCTCCAATCAGCTCAAACCCGTTATCCCGTAACAAATACCTGAATCTACACACGAGGTGTCGGGAGTAAAGTGAGTACTTCTAACTCAGTGGTAATAAGAGTAAATAATGTTGAGAGTAAGGAAATCACGTAAGAGCACTACATCATGCTATAAAGTATAGTACAACCCTTTTTAGATCCAGTAGTTCCATGAAATCCTTTATAAAATATCTGAAATATAACGCTATCTCAAGCAGTAAAATCAACTATACCATAAAAAACATAAGGTATCAGATAATTCTCCTTTTTAAAATAATGAAAACAATAATTTCAATAACTAAGGAACGATCAAAAGCTTGCCCCTCGGGCTCAATATCTACTCACCAGCACACAACATCAGCCCCTCGGGCTCACTCCCAACTCACCAGACACAAACAACATCAGCCCCTCGGGCTCACTCCTAACTCAGCAGACACAAACAACAGCCTCTCGGGCGCACTCCCAACTCACCTGGGTACCCTGCGCTCACTGGGGGTGTGTACAGACTACAGAGGGGCTGCTACATCCCAAGCGCAATAACAATAGGCATGAAAGCCTTCACACATCGCACATGAGGCCTGAAAGCCTCCTCACATAACAATCGAGGCCTGAAGGCCTCTTTATATAACACTCGAGGCCTGAAAGCCTCCTTACATAACACTTGAGGCCTAAAAGCCTCCTCACATAACACTGGAGGCCTGAAAGCCTCCTCACATAACACTCGAGGTCTGAAAGCCTCCTTACATCACTCAATATATACTCACAGATGGCCCTTGGCCTCAATCAGTCCAGAAAATAATCATAATCCCCTTGCCATCAGTAAAACAATAGTGCTCAGCCCAACAACATTGTAAATATCATTAAATATCGAGTTGAGTATAAATGTAGCTGAATTCATGAATAATTGGACTAATTTCAAATAATATATCAATAAGTGAGGAAAATAGTGATGTGAATTCATAAAAGATTTCAAATAATTGGCACGATGCCCAAGTATGACAATAAGCCCAAATCATGATAAAAATCAATAATTCTTTATCAAATACGAGGTAAAATAAACAACCGGAGCGGACCAAGTCACAATCCCCAACGGTGATCTACCCCATGCTCATACCTGGTGTGTAAGTCACCACAATACAACACTATGATGTGCAAGTCCGGGGTTTCAAACCCTCAGGACATCATTTACAAAAATTACCTACCTCGAATCGGCGAATTCTCTAGCCCGCGACCCCTTTGCCCCTTAAACTGGCCTCCACGCTCATCAAATCTAACCAAAATCAGGGCAAATATATCACAATATGCTAATAGGACATAACCCAATCGAAAGAACTCGAAAAATACCCGATAACACGAAATTGGAAAAACCCGAGCCCCAGGCCCACGTTCCAGAAATTTTTGAAATTTACATTTCCATAATCCTCGTCTTGCCACGAGTCTATACATATCAATTTCAAAAAAATCAGATTTCATTTGACCCCTCAAATCATCATTCTATCCAAGAGAATTTTCTACCCCTTTTAACAAAATTCTCAAACTAAACACCAAAACTTGCAATAGATTCGAGTTATACAACCACAATTGAGTCAAGAACACTTACCCGGATGTTTTCGTTGAAAATTTCTCGAAAGGTTCGCCTCACCCGAGCTCCCTTGGTCCAAAAATGGAAAATGGGATGACTCCCATTTTCAGAAAAATAACAATCTGTCCAGAAATTTCGTGGGCACTGTTCACGCGTGACACCTCTGAAACACTCCCGAGCCCTCGGGGCTCCAAACCAAATATGTACATTGACTCTATGACATCACATGAACTCGCTCGAGCGCTCAAATCACCAAAATAACATCAAAATCATCAATTTTCATCAAATCAAGGCCTAAGTTAAACTAAAACTTTCAAAATGAGCATTCAATCAAAAACCTGACAAGATGTCCGAATGACCTAAATATTTGTACACATATCCAAATCACCCAACGAAGTTACAACAACTCTCGTATTTCTATTCCGACCCTCGGATAAAAATCTCACCTATTAAACAGAATTCGCTAAAATACTAACTTCGCCAAAATAGGCTAACTTCTTCAACGGACCTCCAAAATTACTTCCGATTGAGCTCCTAAGCCTTACATCATCACCCGTAGCTAGCCGAATCATCGAAATTCAATTCCGAGCTTTCTAACTCACAAGTCAACATCCGTTTGACTTTTTCAATTTAAGTCTTCTTAAAAGAGACTAAATATCTCATTTCTTAATAAAATCACTCCAAATCAATTATAACGCACCCAATACCGATAATGAAACTTAAAGCAACATAATAAGGGGGAAACAAGGCGGTAAATCTTGAAATGATGGGTCGGGTCATCACAAGTATATTATATTGTATTTGTTCTAAGGCAAGAATATAATTGAGTTTTTGTTTGAATTCAGTGAATTTTATTGGACATCACCTGTATGTAAACGTTTTCTCTAGTATATAATACCGGATATCTTTTAAGACAAGAGTATAATTAAATTTTGTTTGAATTCAGTTAATTTTACTGGACTTCACTTTATTTACAGGACATCACCTGAAATTTATTTCGTATATATACACTGACAATTTGATTCTGTTTATTTATCTGATTTTAATATGTTTGTTTCGATGATTTTATAGAAATGACATCATCAATTAGGATATTGAAGGTACATATTTCTAAAATATTGAAGTTTTTATCTTAAAATTATACGAGTTTTTTATCTGTGTTATATTTTTATTTTAGGAGGGTGATAGATTTTATGATCTTGAAAAATGGTTTGTTGCTGATTGTTATTGGAAAGGTGATAGAATATTTAAGACAACAATTTCTGAATTTTTGTGTGGAACTCAAATGGACCAATTAAAGAATGATGTATTTGGTAAATTTTTAAGAGTTGGAGGACGTGGTTCACTCTCGCAAGTTGACTCATTGCATGTGACTTTCCCAAGTTTTTTACAATGATAAAAGCAAAATAGTTTTTAGAGTTTTTGATAACGAAGTAGCATTTACAGAAGAAGATTTCCATTCCATTACTCGACTAAAGATTGACGCAGCAGATTATAGTTTTGTTGATGATAGAGATAATCATTTGAAGGAACAATATTTCTCTAAGGTGGGAAAAAAGGGGTTGAAAGTAGATCATTTGTATCAGTTTATCAAAGAGCATTCTCGGTTACGTGATGGTGCAGCAGATGATATACATGATGATGTTGAAGTCCGCGATGAAGATTCTATGAATCTTGCTCAGCTTTATATATTAGAAACTGTTCTTTTGGGAAAAGACATGAGCAGAAATATATGTGAACGTAGCATGAAAATTATAGATGACCCAGTACTTTGTGCTTCTTTTCCATGGGGTACTATTTGCTTTGAAGAACTAATCGACACTTTGTCTCAACTTTTAAGAACTGAGTTAGTGAAAAAGAGAACTGCTGGTAGGATCTCATCTTATACGTCACTGAGATTCCCATTTTTGTTTAATGTATGGACAATAGAAGTCTTTAATAAATTCCGTCGATATTCAAAATATGAGGATCGGGGGTCAATAAGAATGTTGTCTTACTCCAGCATTGGATGTCCAAAATATACCACTTTTTACGATGATTTCTTTAACAAAACATCTGTAAGTTAATAATATGTGAATTTTTAATATATACTTGTGCTTATATATTTTATTTTTATCTAACTATTTATAATTCTGTTTAATTAATATGATTTTAAGATTTTCAAGGTGAATCAATCATATCTTCACCAATCTTCAGCAAAAGTTAATGTCGGCGAAATTGTCAATATAAGTAGTAGTTTATTTGAAATTACTTAGTCTTGCTTTTCATTAATTTCTACAATCGTATACTAGATAATTAGGATTGAATTGTTTAGTCTTACTCTACAAAGTTATATTGTACTGTTTATTGAATTGTTTCTACACTCGATAAGAATGTTTATGTGTTATGATTATCTAATTCTTGCCATTTTTATTTTCTTTTCAGAGGGTATCTGAAAAAGTTGAAGAGATTATACGTGCAGAAAGTTATAAACTAAAAATAGAGATGAAAACAAAAATTAATGATAACAAGAAGAAGTTGAAGACATATGTTAAGAGCTATGTTAAGGTAATTAACTAGTTTGGAAATTTATTTTAGTATTGATTTTTTTCTACGATAATTATATTGTACTCATTAATGCAGAAAATGAATGACAAGCTTGATGTTATTCTAAAGTTTATTAAAGACTTAAAAAATCATGATGAAAGCAAAGAAGATAATGAGTAAAGTAATGTGAAAGGCGATGAAAAGCATGAGGTAGATGAAAGTGCTGAAGAGAATGAGGAAAGCAAGGAAAAGCATGAGGAAAATGAAAGTAAGAAAAGAATGATGACCAAAGAAATTGTTCTGATGGAGATAATTGTTTTGATAGAGAATTTTCTAATATGTCGGGAGACGAATAAAATGAGAAAGAGGGAGATGGTGAGTTACTGGAACACGATCAACTGTGCAATAAGTATAGTGACAATGAAGGTCAAGCACATGTTGATTCAATTCCACTCCCTATGGATATTGATTCAGTTGATGCAGCAAAAGTTAATGAAGAAGTTGTACCAGGTATTGAAATTCTGTTGCAAGATCCTTGTGATGAATTGAGGCCACAATGTTATGCAATTGAACAAGTTGTGACAGCAGGAACAAAATTTTTGATAAAACAGTTGATGGGAAGCAACAGTTTTCTACACCACATTCCACTGAAAAGATTTTGGAAAATACCACAGTTGTATCATTAATTCCATCATCCATAGACGTTGAATAAGTCCCACATGAAGTTATCAATGAACTAGTACAAATGATGCAAATTCAAAAAAAATTCTTTCTGATGAAGTAAGAGTAGAATGTAGTGCCCCTAGTCAAGTTCAGTCAACTGGTACTGATGTTGATGCTATCTAGCAAAAAATAGCTGATGGGACATATCAAATATCAACACCACACTGTAGTCAAGATAATAAGGAAAATTGTGGAGATGTGTCATCAAAGATACCAGAAATGGATATTAAATCGCTCCAAGATGCACAAAATAATAAATGCAGTGATCAAGGTGGACCAAGTGGTGCATATGTAATGAAAGGTTCTATTTGTAATGAAGTAATATCAAATTGTGGTGCAGATGAGACTGATCTTACAGCTGGTAGCGATATTGATTCTTTAATTAGACAAATAAATGATCTGACAGAAAGATGATTGCCACAGTGTAGTCAAAATATTGTGCAAAATAATATAATTGGAGTCTCTCAGGGAACTGCAACAGATGCTATAATAGGAGGTGCAAATGTTCAAGCCATTTTTCCTAATATTGAAAAAGGAAATATAATTTTGGATTTACCTGAAGTGGAACAAGTTATTCCTTTAGTAAATATGAATGCATCATCTGGAGCAAAGGAAAGAGAAGCTGAGACTGGTCTGTCAAATCTTTCTGAAATGTGCATCAAACAAAATAAAGATAATGTTGAAAGAGTTGAAAGAAAACCCACCTCTTGCTGTTCATGAAATTATTGAAAAGATTTAGCATGTTAGTTTGCACAGTTTTGTTATTTCCTGTATCTAAGTTTTTTCTATCGTATGTTATACTTGATTAGTTCATTTTATAATAGAATTTTGTTTTATTTTTCAATTCCTTTTGAGTTATAATGTCTTTGTTCTTTTTTTTTTTGTTAGAATCATGAAAATATATTTGATTTCGTTTGCTTTCCAGTATGTTATACTGGAGGATAATTATATTATGTATGAGTTTTCTTTGATTCCTGTATATTTTAATGGAATTCTAATGAGTTTAAGCTGTTGTCCAATATATTATACTGGGAAAGTAGCATCTGCAGGCTGTTTTGTATAGTATATTATACTGGATATGTATAATTTATAACATTTCAATATGTTTTTTAGTTCTAATAATCTTTCCATTTATTTTTTTGCTTTTTTTGAATAGGAAAAATTGTATACTAGGAAACGAAAGAGGAATTCTGTGGATTCCCGCCCCAATTTTAATATTTTGTCTCAATCAAGTATATCAAATGATCCTAAACTTACAGTTGATCGCACCCCTGCTGAACAACCTGTTTCTGCTGATATACAAAAAATGATTGTGATAACAATACTATTTTATATTCAAATGTGGATGAGGGATTTTTTGATTCTCCTCTTAAAGTTGCTAAGTCTGTTTCTCAATTGGATGATAAGAAGGAACAAGGTGAAAATGAAAAAGAAAATTTTGCTTCCTGTAAAGGAAAAGAAACGACGGGAGCAGAAGTACCACAGATTGCACAAAGCGTGAATGCAGAAGAAGAATTGCCTGGTAGAGGAAAAATATTTCGTAATGCCAGTTGGCATTTAAAATATCCATATAAGGGAACTCGTAAAGGTCTGAATTAGAATCCAAAATATGTTCGAAGATGTTGCTGACATTACCGAAAAACAGTTAAACGTGCTGAGGATAATTTTGAAGCATATTTAAAGGAGAACAAGAGAAGATGTCGTCTACCAAAGTGAGTTTTGATATATAGTTCATTGAATTTTTAATTGATATATATGTCATTAAAATTTCACTTTTTTTTTTGTTTTTCATATTTGATTTGTCCTTGTTTTATTAGGAATGTAATCAATATTTACAAAGAAGATCATGTACTGGAAGGAAAGCCATATCAACTTTACAATGAGAAAGTGAGATCAAGAATGTTCTTTAAAGAGATTGTTGATGATAATTATACATTAACTGATGCGGTATGTATATATCTTTTACGTTGTGAACTTTTGATTTTCTTTAATATTACTTTGATATTTTATTTGTTTTATATTCAGCACATGGATGTGTCAATGTATTTGTTGGAAACACGTTCTCAATGCGATATACTAAACGTGTATTCTTTTGTAGGTTTTGATGAATGACAAACAAAGCACAAATTGATATATGACGGAGTTCAAGTACAAGAGCACAAATGTTGAGATTGAAGCCCAAGACGTTGTTTTTAATTGTTATTATTGAGTTATTCTTAAATGTGATCTTGATCCTATAACTTGACTCCATAACATGGCTTCTCTCATAAAACTATTTTCCAAAATCATGCATACTTATTTCTGTATCAAATGATTTCAAATGATGCATATTTACATTAGACAAAATGTTTTCTAAACATACCTCAGAAATCTGGGCTAAGAATAATCGATTATGTACTTATGATAATCTGGGCTAAACATACCTCAGAAATCTCCCAGTGATTTTAAAATTACTTAAGTAATCGATTAGTAACTAATAGTAATCGATTATGTTGAGTTAACTGGGTTTAACAATCGATTGTCTATGTCCAACAATCGATTGTCAAAGTTTATACTTAGTCGCAAAAACTTTGGCTTGAAACAGTGTGATTTGAGATTTTCAGAAAATGACAAGTAATCGATTGTTGCAAGGGACAATCGATTGTTGAAGCTGACCGTTGTCAAATGATTTTCAAATACCTCAAAGTAATCGATTATTGGTTTTCTGTAATCGATGTTCTGCTCAAAATCCGGAAATAATTTTTAAAACGTTAATGAGGTAATCGATTATTGATTTGCTATAATCGATGTTTTTGATTAAAATCTGTAAATGATTTTTTGAACGTTGCTGAAGTAATCGATTATGGATTTGGTATAATCGATTATCTGAATTTGAATTTTGCCAGTAATCGATTATGGATTGTAAGTAATCGATTATTAAGCGTAAAATCTGGGATTGATTTTTGATCTGACTGGCAGATAATCGATTGTTTGGTCTTGACAATCGATTGTCACTGAGTAAATTCAGCAATTCTTAATTGGCAATTAGACAACGGTAAGACCAAGTCTTGCACCTATAAATACAGCTTCAACTCAGTGTTTTAAACACAACAACATACACTAACTGATCATTACATTGCTTTAAGCTTTCATTCAATTGTTCATCATTTTCTATTCATTTCATAAAGCTTTTGAGAGCCATATTATTGTTCAAAGTTGTTGTGATCTTGAGCGTATTATTTTACTCATATCTACTCATCAAGGAGTACCTTTGTTAAGTGAGTGTTCAAGTATTTCAAATACTTGTAAGAGAATTTTGATTCTCTTGTGTTGAGGAACTTGTGCTTCCTCTGTTGAAGTCTTTGGGATTGTATCCCCGAGCAAGTGAAGTCTTTGGGATTGTATCCCCGAGCAAGTGAAGTCTTTGGGATTGTATCCCCGAGCAAGTGAAGTCTTTGGGATTGTATCCCCGAGCAAGTGAAGTCTTTGAGGTGAGGAACCTCCGAGCAAGTGAAGTCTTTGAGATTGTATCTCCGAGCAACTGTAAAGGTTTGTTAAGCACCCGTAAGCTTAACAAGTTAGTAGAAAATCTCGAGAGAGTCTCTCGGGGACTGGACTAACCACTGTTGTGGCCAACCAGGATATATCCTTGTGTAAGTTATTTTTATTGCACTTATTTACTTCCTGCAAAATTTAAATTCCGCAAGAAAACGCTAAATTTCATTAAAACGCTATTCACCCCCCCTCTAGCGTTAAGCGTAGTTTCTAACAATTGGTATCAGAGCCCAACTCTCTGAAAAACTTAACAGTTTGAGAGAACCATCCATGGCTTCTACTCGTGACTTTTTTGCAGGAATAGGTGAAGGTGAATGCAACACGTCGCCTCCAAAATTGTGTGAAAACAACTACTCAGTTTGGAAAGATCGAATGAGAGTTTTTACTATAGCAAACGACCTCTATCTATGGCAAATCATCAAGCATGGAAATCAAATGACGACAAAAGTTGGGAAAGCCAAGGTAAGTGAATACAACACTAATGCGATAAATATGTTGTATAAATCCTTGAACCAGGAAATCTGGCGAAAAATCTCCCACTACAAAACTGCTAAGGAAATGTGGGATAAGCTTGAAGAAATTCATGAAAGAACATCTCAAGTGGAAAAATGCTCAAATGATGAATCAAATATCAGGTGCCTGATGGCCGACGACAAAGAAAAAGAGGTAAGCACTTCTAACTCTCTCTCGTTTGAAGAACTTCAAAATGCCTATGAAGATATGTTTGGTAAATATGAAAATGCTGTTAAAATGATTAGAGATTTGAAGAAATCACTTTCCCAGCAAGAAATAGATTTCCAGAAAAATCTCTCTTTAAAAGAAAAGGATTTTGAAGAACGCTTTTTATTGAAAGAAAAAGATTTCGAAAATCAATTCTCTTTAAAACAAAAGGATTTTGAAAATCTGTCTCGTGATAACGAGAATCTTGTAAAAGAAAATCAATTTTTTCAAAATGATAGTGTAGAGCTTAGACAAGTCATTAAGACTATGCATGAAGCTTCTTATATTGATAAATGCTCTACTTGTACTTCCTGTGACTCTTTGAAGTTAGAAAACGCAGAACTTAGGAAAACCTTAGAATCACATAGTGTAGACGTCCCTAAGGTTATTGAAGAAAAGGAAACGTCTAAGAATAATCAATGGCATAAAAACAGAAATTACAATAGAAATCCTACTGCTCCACCTAGAAATAACTCTAGGGCTGTAAACGAGTCTAGGACAAATTCCTTTAGACCACCTAGACACTACGCTAGGATGTATGAAAACAAGTCTAGGGTTAATAATTCTAGAACACCTAGATACAATTCTAGAAATTGGTACAATGAGTCTAGAATTAACCACTTTAGATCACCTAGAAAGAATTCTAGGATGATTGTTAACGAATCTAGGATAAATCACCCTAGACAACCTAGAAATGATTCTAGAAATTTCAACGCATCTAGGAATGACTATAGATCACCCAGAACGTATTTTGCTCCACCTAGACACAGGCACAATCCGAACGCAACATGTCATTACTGCAATCGTATAGGTCACATTGCACCGATGTGTTTCGTAAAGCATAGAGACTTCTCGTATGACTATAATCATTATTTGTCTAACCCCCAAGGACCCAAGATGGCATGGGTACCTAAAGAATATTAAATTGTTTTGTAGGTGTGCTTGAAGGGATCAAGTGTACTATGGTACCTTGATAGTGGATGCTCCAAACATATGACGGGAGATGAATCCAAATTCCTTCAACTAGAGCACAAAGAAGGAGGAAACGTCATTTTCGGCGACAACAATAAAGGAAAAATAATCGGCATCGGATCGGTTGGTAAGGACGAAAACTCCTCTATTAAACATATATTGCTTGTGAAAGGGTTGAAGCATAATCTCTTGAGCATAAGCCAATTATGTGACAAGGGAAATCTTGCTCTATTTGATTCGGATGAATGTCTTGTGTTTAGACGTAGTGACTTCAAGATCATACTTCGTGGTTTTAGAATTGATAATATCTATATGGTTGATCTTGCAAACTCCTCTCCCGAATATGTTGATTGCTTAATGAGCAAAGAGGATAATACTTGGTTGTGGCATCGTAGATTAGCACACATGAACATGCATCTTTTAAATAAATTGCTTTCTCAAAACTTAGTAGTTGGTCTTCCCAATTTAAAGTTGGAAAATGATTCTATGTGTGATTCTTGTCAAAAAGGGAAGCAAACCAAAGCATCTTTTAAATCCAAAAATATTGTTTCAACTTCTAGACCTTTACAATTACTTCATATGGATTTACTTGGACCTTCTCGTATTGAAAGTCTAGGTAGAAATAAATATGCTTTTGTAATTGTTGATGACTTTTCTAGATTTACATGGACGCTATTTCTTGCAAATAAAAGCGATGCTTTTCAAAATTTCAAGTATTTTCTTAAACGTGTTCAAAACGAAAAAGAATCTACCGTCACTTCAATTAGAAGTGATCATGGGGGAGAGTTTGATCACAATCTCTTTGCGGATTTTTGTGACGAACTTGGAATCGAGCATACCTTTTCCGCTCCACGTACACCACAACAAAATGGGGTGGTGGAAAGGAAAAATAGGTGTCTCGAAGAGATGGCAAGAACCATGCTCGACGAAGGTAAGATTCCCAAACACTTTTGGGCGGACGCCGTGAGTACCGCTTGCTATGTTTTAAATAGAGTAGCAATTCGGCCGATACTCTTGAAAACCCCATATGAACTGTATAAGGGTAGAAAACCCAATATTTCCCACTTACGTGTTTTTGGTTGTAAATGTTTGTTCATAATAACGGCAAAGACCAATTAGGTAAATTTGATGCAAAATCGGATGAAGCTATTTTCATTGGTTATTCCTCACGTAGTAAAGCATATAGGGTCTTTAACAAAAGAACCCAAATTGTGGAGGAATCCCCACATGTTGTGTTTTCCGAAGATAATGCTCGCTTGGCGAGAAAGGATTGTGGTTTTGATCTTGCAGATATCTTGAGTAATTTGAAAAACAAAATACATGAAGAACCGCCAAAGGAAAACAATGATGAAATTATAGAACAATCAACGGAAGAAGCTCCACAATTGGAAAGTGAAACAAAAGAACAAAAGGAATGGAGGACGATCAAAGATCACCCTCTTGATCAAGTAATCGGCGATGTTGGAGGAAAGGTAAGTACTCGAAACTCCCTTAAAAACACCTTAGAACTTACTGCTTTTGTTTCTCAAATTGAACCCAAAACCATCTCTGAAGCAATTGGGGATGAATTTTGGACCTTGGCAATGCAAGAGGAGCTTAACCAATTCGAACGAAATGACGTTTGGGATTTGGTGCCAAGACCCGAAGATCATACCATAGTTGGTACGAAATGGGTTTTTCGCAACAAACTAGATGAAAATGGTATAATCACTAGAAACAAAGCTAGGCTTGTGACTCAAGGCTACAATCAAGAAGAAGGTATTGATTATGAGGAGACTTATGCTCCAGTAGCTAGATTAGAAGCTATTCGCTTATTGCTTGCTTTCGCTTCCTCTATGAATTTTGTCTTATATCAAATGGATGTGAAAAGTGCGTTTTTAAATGGTTTTATTGAAGAAGAAGTTTATGTCAAACAACCCCCTGGTTTTGAAAACTTTAAATATCCCGATCATGTTTTCAAACTCAAAAAGGCTCTCTATGGTTTAAAACAAGCTCCCCGAGCTTGGTATGATAGGTTGAGTAAATTTCTTTTGAAAAATGATTTCATTAGGGGAAAAGTTGACACAACTCTCTTTGTCAAACACAAAAACAATAATATTTTATTAGTTCAAATATATGTAGATGACATTATATTTGGTGCCACTAACAATGCTTTATGCAAGGAATTTTCCAATCTAATGACTAGCGAATTTGAGATGTCTATGATGGGCGAATTAACCTTCTTTTTGGGACTACAAGTAAAACAAATGAAGGAAGGTACATTCATTTGCCAAGCCAAATATTGCAAAGAATTGCTTAAACGCTTTGATATGAACAATGCAAAAGAAATGGCAACTCCCATGAGCACATCCGATCATCTAGACAAAGATAAAAAAGGTAAGGAAGTCGACACCAAAAAGTATCGAGGTATGATTGGCTCTCTACTTTATCTTACTGCTAGTCGTCCGGACATCATGTTTAGCGTGTGCTTATGCGCTCGTTATCAATCATGTCCGAAGGAGTCTCACCTTTCGGCGGTAAAACGAATTTTACGGTATCTTGTTGGTACCTCAAATGTGGGTCTATGGTACCCCAAAGGCTCTTCATGCCAACTCATTGGCTATTCCGATTCTGATTTTGCTGGATGCAAATTGGACCGCAAGAGCACTAGTGGCACTTGCCATTTGCTCGGTAGCTCTCTCGTTTCTTGGTTTAGCAAGAAACAAGTAAGTGTTGCGTTGTCCACAACCGAGGCTGAATATGTAGCCGCGGGGAGTTGTTGCGCTCAAATCCTATGGATGAAACAACAACTCTTGGACTATGGCCTAAGACTTGATCACATTCCTCTTAGATGTGATAACACTAGTGCCATATGCTTGACGAAGAACCCCGTTCTTCATTCGCGAACAAAACACATTGAAGTTAGACATCATTTTATTAGAGATCACGTTCTCAAAGGCGATGTCGAAATTGAATTTGTTGAAACTAAAAGCCAATTGGCAGACATCTTTACAAAGCCTTTGGATAAAGAGTCCTTCTTCCGAATTCGCAATGAACTCGGGATCCTTGAATCCACATTGATCTAAGTCATGCATTGAATTTCTTCTCCTACACATTTCTAACTTGAGCGTCGGAGGCGTCTAACTTCTTTTTGCAGGTATCGCCCTACAGAAAAAGAAAATTTTATTTGGGCAAACCGCAAATCATCGGACATATAATCGATTATCCCGTATCAATAATCGAATGTCACCTTTTTAATTTTCAATAAATAAACCTTGTTTTATTTCGTCTTTGTGTATCTTTCCTTACTATTTTTTTGCTAATGGCAAAAGGGGGAAGATAACGGGATAACGGGTATGCACCACCTCTACATTGCTAAATTGCTTATAAGCTAAAATTGAGGGGGAATTCTTTAATTGAGGGGGAACAAGAACAAATATGCATACTTGTTACTTGTCTTGAATCGTCAATATTATTTGTCAAAATTGCATATCCCGCTTAATGTTTGCCATTATCAAAAAGGGGGAAATTGTTGGAAACACGTTCTCAATGCGATATACTAAACGTGTATTCTTTTGTAGGTTTTGATGAATGACAAACAAAGCACAAATTGATATATGATGGAGTTCAAGTACAAGAGCACAAATGTTGAGATTGAAGCCCAAGACGTTGTTTTTAATTGTTATTATTGAGTTATTCTTAAATGTGATCTTGATCCTATAACTTGACTCCATAACATGGCTTCTCTCATAAAACTATTTTCCAAAATCATGCATACTTATTTCTGTATCAAATGATTTCAAATGATGCATATTTACATTAGACAAAATGTTTTCTAAACATACCTCAGAAATCTGGGCTAAGAATAATCGATTATGTACTTATGATAATCGATTGTTTATAAGCCAAGACTGCATAACAATCGATTATGAACTAATGATAATCGATTGTGAATAAGACAGTTAACATCAGGTTTTTCCAAATCTGCAAGATAATCGATTGTGAACTAATGACAATCGATTATTGATGAGGTAAAGTTTTCCAATACTCAGAATAATCGATTATGAACTAATGGTAATCGATTATGTTGAGTTGATGTCTCCCAGTGATTTTAAAATTACTTAAGTAATCGATTAGTAACTAATAGTAATCGATTATGTTGAGTTAACTGGGTTTAACAATCGATTGTCTATGTCCAACAATCGATTGTCAAAGTTTATACTTAGTCGCAAAAACTTTGGCTTGAAACAGTGTGATTTGAGATTTTCAGAAAATGACAAGTAATCGATTGTTGCAAGGGACAATCGATTGTTGAAGCTGACCGTTGTCAAATGATTTTCAAATACCTCAAAGTAATCGATTATTGGTTTTCTGTAATCGATGTTCTGCTCAAAATCCGGAAATAATTTTTAAAACGTTAATGAGGTAATCGATTATTGATTTGCTATAATCGATGTTTTTGATTAAAATCTGTAAATGATTTTTTGAACGTTGCTGAAGTAATCGATTATGGATTTGGTATAATCGATTATCTGAATTTGAATTTTGCCAGTAATCGATTATGGATTGTAAGTAATCGATTATTAAGCGTAAAATCTGGGATTGATTTTTGATCTGACTGGCAGATAATCGATTGTTTGGTCTTGACAATCGATTGTCACTGAGTAAATTCAGCAATTCTTAATTGGCAATTAGACAACGGTAAGACCAAGTCTTGCACCTATAAATACAGCTTCAACTCAGTGTTTTAAACACAACAACATACACTAACTGATCATTACATTGCTTTAAGCTTTCATTCAATTGTTCATCATTTTCTACTCATTTCATAAAGCTTTTGAGAGCCATATTATTGTTCAAAGTTGTTGTGATCTTGAGCGTATTATTTTACTCATATCTACTCATCAAGGAGTACCTTTGTTAAGTGAGTGTTCAAGTATTTCAAATACTTGTAAGAGAATTTTGATTCTCTTGTGTTGAGGAACTTGTGCTTCCTCTGTTGAAGTCTTTGGGATTGTATCCCCAAGCAAGTGAAGTCTTTGGGATTGTATCCCCGAGCAAGTGAAGTCTTTGGGATTGTATCCCCGAGCAAGTGAAGTCTTTGGGATTGTATCCCCGAGCAAGTGAAGTCTTTGAGGTGAGGAACCTCCGAGCAAGTGAAGTCTTTGAGATTGTATCTCCGAGCAACTGTAAAGGTTTGTTAAGCACCCGTAAGCTTAACAAGTTAGTAGAAAATCTCGAGAGAGTCTCTCGGGGACCGGACTAACCACTGTTGTGGCCAACCAGGATATATCCTTGTGTAAGTTATTTTTATTGCACTTATTTACTTCCTGTAAAATTTAAATTCCGCAAGAAAACGCTAAATTTCATTAAAACGCTATTCACCCCCCCTCTAGCGTTAAGCGTAGTTTCTAACAGTATTATCTTGAGGAAGAAACATATATATCACATCAATGAGTATCCATTTCCTTCAACAACAACAGATGTGGACTTTAGTGATTGTTTAGAATTTGCATATAGTGACTGGCATAATCGTCTAGAAAAATTTACTGAATTTGAATTTTGGAATCAAGGAATTAGATTGGGTCTTATTCAGTATGTATTAGGTAAGAATCGTAGGTGTGGGATTCCATGGTCATCAGTTGATAAAGTTTTCTTTCCGATTCGAATTCCTGCACCAATTGTAGATGATAAAGTTTCCTTGAATTGTTGCATTCATTATTACTTGGGAGTGTTGGACTTGCATAAGAAGACCATTGATGTGTATGATTATGTGTACACGGGATATGAGTATGAAGTCACAAAGAAGCGCCTTCCTCAATATCAAGAATTTATTCCTATAGTTTTGGAGTATTGTAAATTTGGTGACTTGCACCCTACATTTGGTCATGAGTATAAACCATTAGTTCTTCAGTGGAAAGAATCATAAAACAGATAGGAAACACAAGTTGTGGTGCATTTGTTATAAGGTTTGTTGAAATATTGATGCAGGCAAAGATGCTATGTCAATTGTGCCCAATACAATCAAATACTATCGTCAGTATCTTGGTTTTAGTCTGTGAGCTCAGGTAGAATGGAAACACAAATCAGGGTATGAAAGTCCTCTAGAGATGGTTGGTGATGATTATGGAAATGAAGGAAATAACTTTTGTAAATATCCTTTAAATTATGGCAGTTTTGAATCGTAAATAACTTGATAAATATAATTTTTGAGTTATATGTTAAATATTATTAATTTGTTGATATATATGCATATTTTGTAGTTTGAATTTTAAAATGTTTTGCTTCTTGTATATTATGTTGCAGAATCTAATATGTGAAAGCATATCATCCAGTAAAGTTTTAGAATTGGAGTTCTTATTTTGATTGCTTCCTGTAAAACATGCTGGAGATATTTCTTGTGAAAGCATAATCTCCAGTAAATTTTACTGGAAATACTATTTATGCAGGCATATAAGCAAGTATATTATAATTGAGAAGTTGAAAATAATATCTAGAAAAATTGAGAAAAATTAAATAATTTCATATTTTATTACATGTATATTATACTGGAGGTGTATATGTTTTAAACCACTACGTCCTGTATTTAATACTGGATGTGAATAATCGTAATTATTTAACACTAAATTCATCCAATTTTGATTATTCCCTATATAAAATATGGTGGAATGCAACTGATGAAGTGATATAAGCCAGTATATTATAATGAATAATTGAAAAATAGTGAAAACTCGGTAATTAGGACAATTTACCTGAATTAAATAATTTAATTTTTTGTTTCCTGTATATTACACTGGAGATCTATATTGCAAAACCACTATGTCCTGTAGATATTACTGGACTGGAATAATCCAAAATTTTTAACCCTATATTGGTACAGTTGAATAATTTCATATTTTATTTCCTATAGATTATAATGGAGGTGTATATGTGTAAACCATTACGTCATGTATTTAATACTGGACGTGAATAATCCTAATTTTTTCACACTAAATTCAGCCAATTTTGATTACTCCCTATAAAATATGGTGGAATACAATTGATGAAATGATACAAGCCAGTATATTATTATAGATAATTGAAAAATAGTGAAAAATCGGTAATTAGGATAATTTACATGAATTAAACAATTTAATATTTAGATTCCTGTATATTACACTGGAGATCTACATTGCAAAACCACTATGTCATATTACCGGACTGGAATAATCCAAAAATTTTAACCATATATTAGTTCAATTAAATAATTTTATAATTTGTTTCCTGTAGATTATACTGGAGGTGTATATGTTTAAACAACTACGTCCTGTATTTAATACTGGAGGTGAATAATCTAATTATTTCACCCTAAATTCTTCCACTTTTGATTAATCCCTATAAAAGATGGTGGAAATACAACTGATGAAGTGATATAAGCCAGTATATTATAATGGATAATTGGATAATAGTGGGAACTCGGTAATTGGGATAATTTATCAGAATTAAATAATTTAATATTTAGTTTTTACACTAGAGATCTATATTGCAAACTACTATACCCTCTAGATATTACTGGAGTGGAATAATTCAAAAATTTTAACCCTATATTGGTACAATTAAATAATTTTATATTTTTTTCCTGTAGATTATACTGGAGATGTATAAGTTTAAACAACTACGTCCTTTATTTAATATTGGACGTGAATAATCTAATTATTTCATCCTAAATTCGTCCAATTTTGATTACTCCCTATATAATACGTTGGGAGTTGTGTCAGAGTAATAATTATATTTTCTGGTCATTTCATAGGATTCTACTATATTTTATGGATAGTAGTTTGGATTTCAACAGCTTTTTAGTAATCTATTATAATAGACTTTATACTGCTTTTTAACGTCGAGTCATTCAGTAAAGTGTACCTCGAATTTCTCATGTATATTCTAATGTATATATACCATCTAATAGTATATTATACCGTATTTTGTACTGGAAGTGTCCAATCCTACTATAATAAATTATATTAAGTAATTTATTTTTTTTATTCGATTATGCACATCGATTTATATTATTATAGAATTTCTATTTTAACTACGTTACATACAAGTGTCGTAATATTTTATAAAAAAAATTTGTGTAGTTATTTATACGTTTTATACTACAAATTGACATTGGGAGATGTGTCACAAAAATATTATATTTTTCATTAGTATAATTATTCCAATTTCCAAAAACCTATTTTACACCTAAAGCGTCCCTCCAATTTCCGGATGACCATATTTAGGGTTTAGTTTCTTGTTCTTGAGATTTAATTTTTGAAATATCAAGCTTAATTTCGAACAATTAATATTTTATGGGTAGAAAGTACTCTCTCAACGTAAAAACCATATTCATCTAATATCAATGTCATCAGATTTTTCTGATTTTGTTAGGGAGAACGAAAGTTATTCTATTACAATAGCAGAATCTTATATAGAAGATGCTCCAAGTGAACATGCAGTTACTGTATCATCATTAGCAAGTGGAACAAAAGTTGTTAGTTTAGAAGGGACTCGTTCACAAACGGCTAAAGCACGAAATACCTCTAGATCAGAATAATGCGTTCTCAAATTGCTAAGGAATGCAAAATTAGTGGTTCCAAAAGTATCAAGGAATCAAGGAATGATGTAAACGAGTAGGAGTAGTCCAAACTCTTACCGAACCTCAAATTGTAAATAGTTTTTTTGGATATCAATGGAAAGAATCGTTTAACCAAAAAAAAAGTATCGAGGAATCAGAAGTTGATGTTTCTCAAAATAATATAAAGCATACAAAAAAGAGGAATGATTCTGAATCAAGTACTCATACGAGAAGAAATTCCAAATCAAATTTGAAGGTAAAATATATTAGAAATTATTTATTTATTCATGCTCTGTATAATGTTTACATGTAATATACTTATATAGGTATTTGTATTCTATTGCAGATTAATGCAAGTGATAGACCAATACTTGGCAATAACTTCAATTCTGAGATTGTTAGCAATTTGAAAACAAAATTGTCAGCAAAGCAACTTGAACTTTTTAAGTCAACTTGTTTTGGCTATTTATTGAATTTTCCTAGTCTAAAATTGCAAACACATTTAATATATTATTTGTTCACCAATGAGGTAGAAAAAGGGAAAGCGAATCAAATGGTGTTTTTTATCAATGGGGTAAAGCTACATTTTGGATTGGCAAAATTTGCTTTTGTAACTGGATTTAAATGTACCCGTGATATACAGCTTTGTAGTGAAGTTAGGCAAAACTAGAATACTTCAATTGCAAAGTATTTTAAGGATTACCCTTTTGCTTTTAGACATAGCCTTCTGGATTGTTTTTCAGAAAAATATTTGACTCTGATGAAGATGCTATTAGGATAGCAGTGCTATTTGTTGTATATTCATTCCTTTTTTCTATTAAGAGCACCAAACATAATGATAAGAAGTACTTTGACTTGAATGACAAGGTGACTACAATAGTTATCCATGGAGAATAGATTTATATGAGGAAACAGTGAGAACAATGTCAGGTATTTTGGATAAGCAACGACAGTATTATTGAATTTCGGGATTCCCTTATGCTGTTCAAGTATGGTTCTATGAATGTTTTGGAAACTTGGATAGTTATGTTGCTTGTAGGTGTCAAAATATATTTCCGCCAATTATTCGATAGAGTGTTACGCGGCAGCTGAAATTTGAAGAGTTAAACAATAAGCTATATGGCTTACCATCTGAGAAGGTAATATAATTTCTTTTTTGTGTTTGTCATGTATTAAGACTTACTTTTTCTATATATAATTATTTTACTAAAATTTATTAAACTGTATGTATGTAGTTGAATTTAAAGAATATGTGTCTTGACAATGAGATTGAGGATAATGTTGATCAGATACACGTTACTTCAGATGATGATTTTGTTGATCGTCCACCTGAGACTTTAAAAAGTCAGTGCAAAATGACGATTAATGAGAATGCTAAAAGGAAAGGGAGAACTTCTAATGTTTTGGAGAAGAAGGAAAAAGATGGTAATAATTTGAAGAAACAGAGGAAAGATGTTAATGAAACATCAAAAATGAAAAGTGTTTGTGCTAATAATTTGGAGAAGCAAATGATGGACAATGTCTCTAATAGTATTAGTGTTACGATAACAAATAAAAAGAGTGGGAAGGTGGTGGAGAATATTCATAACCAAAATCAAGGTATAGGTGAAGCCTGTGTTGACCCGTCAACGAAACCTAGTGAGTGGTATACTCAATTTAAGATTTTGCAAGATGGCCAAGATGAATTGAAAAAAGAAGTATCATCATTGAAGAAGGAATACAAGGAAGAACTTATGGTTTTAAAAAATTATCTTGATGGAAAATTTGTTGAGATGTTCAATGCAATTAATTCAATGAAGAAGAACATGTCAGAGGTATACTAGTACTTATTTTTTTTTCTTTTTTCTTTTGGTTGTTTTACATCTAATATCATTTTATTTTAAATTTTTTATGCAGAATCATCACATTGGAAATGTGAAAAAAGATGTAGAAGATGATACTGAAGGGAAGCATGATGCAGTAAATGAAATCAAACAAGGTATAATATAAAATATACTATTTTTAGTGCTTTAATTTCCTTAAATCCAGCTTGTCGTTGTAGATGTTATTTTAGACTCCTAATCGCACAAGCGAGTCTGCATTATGTTACTTGGATGCGCTGTTATAATTAATTGGCTTACTTAGGGGTCGGGTGCGTATCACACTTAGTTTTAGACTTGTAAACCATATTACTTGTAAATTATACTGGATGACATGAACTAGAAGGAATTAAACTTCACCCAATATAACATACAGGACAACAAAATAATACACACTATAAAACCTATAAATTATACTGGATGACATGAATTAGAAAGAATGAAAACTCACCCAATTATCATACAGGACAACAAGGTAACACACACTAGACTACGTATCTGTAAGATATACTGGATGACAGAATCATAAGGAATGCAAACTGACCCAGTATAACATACAGGACGACAAGGTAAAACACACTAGACTACGTACCTGAAAATTATACTGGATGACATGAACCTGTAAATTATGTCCAGTATAGTTAACTGGAGAAAAGGCTTACACATGGCAGACATCACGTAAAATTTACTCGAGTCAAACAAAACTCAACTCTATTATAATAACTTTCCAGCATAACATACTGGAATACAATTATTTACAGAATAAAAATTTATTTATATATTTTCTTACATATTAATGTGTTTTTTATGTAGCATCTGGTTTGTTGATGTTGGAACTCCAGATGATGAAAAATGGTAGGAAACGCATGATTTAGAGACTCATAAGTTAACAACTGAACTTTGTAAGCAAAGAAGAAATGAACATTTTCCAGCTGCTAAAATAACTAAAGAGTCCTTCAATGAAAATATTCCAGCTTCAAATATTGATAAAAAATCATTATCTATGATGATTCCAGATGAGATGACTGACACTCAAATTGACTGTCAAATACATAAAATAACTTCTAAGTTTGCTAATGAGTCCATAGGTGTTCTTCCTGTAAAAACAACTATTCCAAAAGGTTCTAGACATAAAGATGCTACCACTTCTTCCTTGCCCATTCATTCAAGTTTTGAAGGTGTCGAAGCTTATGAGATTTTGGACAACTCTCCTGGAGAAAATGCAACAAAAATGAAAAAACCTCTTGTATCTCGTGTTACTGTGAAAGGTGATAACCCTTTAAAAATATCAATTACTGAAGAAATTCCTCTATCAATTAGAGATGAATTCAGTAAGTTTGTTGAGAAAAAGTTGATCCTAACTGAGAGGTAAATTTACATATACTTAACATATATTCTAATTGAAGTTTCTTTGGAATGATAGTTTGGACTATTCTATTTATATAATTATTAAAATTTTTAGGAAGAAGGGGTATGAAGATAAGGATGATATACTAGAGGAAGAGTTTGATCTTGGAGTTGAATTTATAGCTAATAAGACATGGTTCTTTGAACTTCATTATTCTAGTATAGGAATCAATCAAACGGTATGTGAACATACATTACTTTTTTTGTTTTGTTTTAGAATAAATATGTTTATGTATATTTGACTTATATCTATTTTCTTTTTTGAAGCATATTGATGTTATATTCTATTACCTCCGGAAGAAAGCAAAATATGGAAACATAATGATGACAACTACAGACAACTATTCAGTAATATCATTCAAGAAGTGTACAGTAAATAAAATATACATGACATAAAGGTACAAAATGAGATTTTTGATTTGACAAAGAAGTTAAGAGAGTATGTTCTTGGGTTTTACATTCTTGCTAACACCCCCTGGGTTTCTGTGGATTATGTTCTTATGCCAATCAATGCAAAAGAGGCATGGCATTGGGTGTTGGGTGTTTTATCTTTGCATGATGGGTGCATATACATATATGACTCAATAATATCCTCAAGACATGATGTTGTAGTTCATACAACTTTGAACTCATTTGCTGTAATGATACACATGCTGATCAACATTACTACATTTTATCAGCAAAGAAGTGACATTACAATGGATAAACCACATTATTTGAAAAAAGATGATCTAAGTAAACCATTTGCTGTTATTTCAGTGGATAACTTGCCTCAACAGGAAAAAGTGTAAGTGTTTTCATATCTTTATACTACTTTATATTACTTCAGCTATTTATACTTTATTGTTTATTTAATTTTTTCTTAATATATATTTTACTGTAGTGATTGTGGTATATATTGTTCTGCATTTGCGGAGTATTTCATTGAAGTCAAGAAGGTACCATGTGACAAGAACATGTTTGATCCTACACATCTTCGATTAAGATATGCAACATTACTATACATTTATGGTAAAAAGAAGCAGCTGGAATCTCTTGTTAATGAAGATTAGTCAACAGGAAGACTACATAAACCTTCGAAAGACGCAAGATTAAGAACAAGAAATAATATTGTGTTCTTTCCTGTAATTTTGATACATATTTTTGATTGATATGCAGATTATTATGGTGTATACTATGGTTGAAGTGGAAAATAGCGGAAATTTTTGGAATTAGAACAATTTCCTAGAGTTAAAATAATTTAATATTTAGTTTGCTGTATAATTTACTGGAATTTTATATTGATAAACCAATATATCCTTTAATTACTATGGGAAAGGAATAATGCAGATTTTTTATCCTACATTCATCTAATTTTTGTTATGCCACGACCCTAGTTCACCAATCGTGAACCTGTCATGACGGCACCTAGTCTTCACGACTAGGTAAGCCTGACATATTACAAAAATTCAACAATCTTTGCGGAAACAATAATTAAAACATAGATAACATAAGATAATGTGTTGAGTGCCGCCTGGCACATACATGTCAACTCAAATTAACGTAAGGAACCTCCAAGACCCGGAAACCCACAGGCAACACATGCTAAGAGTAAACATACTACAATGCTCTAACATCCCAAAGTATCTAAATCAAATGAGAATGCGAAAGAAAACTATAAACTACAGGTAGAATAGAGGAAGGCTCGTCGACTCTGCGGACGCGGCAGATGCATACCTCAAGCCTCCAAAGCAACTCTGAATCCTTAAGAGCGCGCCTGACCAGATGTACCTGGATCTGCACAACAAAAGTGTGTAGAAGAGTAGCATGAGTACACCACAGTGGTACTCAGTAAGTGCCAAGCTTAACCTCGATGGAGTAATGACGAGGAAGATCGAGGCCCTACTGAGAAGAACGTAAGAATAATGTAATAAAAAATAAAAGTAGATAATGAAATAAATCCCAATATCTAACAAGACAGTAATTAAAAACAGAGCGGCTACAAGTACATAATACAAACACAAAGAAAATCACTCAACATTCAGGATCTCTACATGGAGCTCCGGCAATTGAACCTGCAGTCCACTTTACCAATATCCGAGGATCTCCGGGAATCGAACACGCAGTCCATCTCCACATAAATCTCCGGGAATTGAACCCGCAGTCCACTATATCAACATCCGAGGATCTCCGGGAATTGAACCCGCAGTCCTTCAAGCCAATATCAGAGGATCTACGGGAATTGAACCCGCAGTCCTTTATACCAATGACAGAGGATCTCCGAGAATTAAACCCGCAGTCCTTTATACCAATACAGGGGATCTCCGAGAATTGAACCCGTAGTCCGTCATACCAATATCAGAGGATCTCCCAAGAATTAAACCCGTAGTCCAATATACCAATAACAGAGGTTCTCTGAGAATTGAACCCGCAGTCCCAAGAGCAAAATACACCACAACAATTTAATATTTAATGGAAAGGAAGCCAAATGCGAAAAACAAGAAAAGTCGAGAATCTAACATGCTTCGCAAGAAAAACAAATATGGCAATTTAGTCAAATAGAGTAAATAATTCCCTAGCATCCTTCCTAAGGAAAACAAATATTTCAATTAGTCAAATAGAGCAAGTAACTTACTAACATGCTTTCCCTAAATCAAACAAGCGAAGTTTCATTTTCAACAGTTAAATATGGAGTAAAAACACAGTCTAAATAAGCCAAGTAAGGTGAATTTCCAAATACTACCACAAGTACACACCTGTCACCCTCGCGCACCAGACTTTTAAGTAATGACAAAGATATCCTAAGGGGATAGGTCCCCCACACAAGGTTAGACAAGCCACTCACCTCGAATTGGTACAAAACCGCTAAGAAACAACGCCCTTGCCACGAGTATCCGACTCAGAGTGGCCCAATCTATTCAAACCAATTATATAACGTAAATAACATCGAAAGTAACTAATTACACTATTAAAAATCAAAGCTAAGGCGCGAAAATAGGTGAAATGACCAAAATGCCCCTCAGGAAAATGTCTCCGAATCAAATAATTTTCACTTTGTAAGAAACCTCGTACTCTTAAGAGTCTAACTATATAAAAATCTCCCAAATCAGAGGTCAAATGCCCCTTCAAATAATCAAATTTAGGTCTAAGAACTTTACCCCAATTTTCATTCAAAAATTGAAATTGAAGGTTGGATTTGAGATTAGATTAATGGGTTTTAGTCATAGAAGAGTAGAGAATCGCTACCCAGTGATTTCCTTTGAAAAACCTTCAAAATTGCTCCCCAATCCAAGCTCCCTAACCTTGAGTTTTGGTAAAAATGGAAGAAGGGTTCATTTTGATATGCTTATATTCTGCCCAGTGATTTGCTCTATGCGATCGCGTGAAATGGAATGCGATCGCTTGAAGGAATTCTAAAGGCCGTGAAAATGAACTGTGCGAACGCATCCAAAGGAGTTTGATCGCAGAGAAGAACCAAACGGAGATATGCGATCCCATTCAAGGCTATGCGATCGCGTATAAGAAATTGGCATTGATGCCCAGGTCCTAAATTACTTTATGCGAACGCGGGTAAGGGGATGCGATCGCAGTGTATGAGGGAACAAAGGTATGCGATCGCAGAAGGTTTAATGCGACCGCATTGAAGGAAAATAGACCCAGCTTTAAGGACTCTATGCTATCGCAGGAGAGTCTATGCGATCGCATAGAAGGATTTGTCTGCAACACCAACAACAGAAATCTGCAACACTTTAAGTTCCGGAATTGCTCCGTTGAGCATCCGAAACAAACCTGAGGCCCCCGGGACCTCAAACAAACCTACTAACATATACCACAACATCATTTGGACTTGTACCAATCCTAATACCACCTAAAACAACGCCGGAAACACGAATTAAGCAATGATTTGGACTTAGAAATTTCAAAACTTAACCAAACTCGCTTTCGACTCAAAACCTATCCAAAACACGTCCGAATGACCTGAAAATTTGTAGAAATATCCTAAATCACCTAATAAAGCCGTTGCAACTCTTGGAATTCCATTCCGACCCTCAAATCAAAAATTCACTTTCGGATCGGAACTTCAAATTTCTATCTTTCGGCATTCATAGCCTAATTGAGCTACGGACCTCCAAAATACATTCCGAACACGCTCCCCACCCGGAAATCACCTAAAAGAGCTAACAGAACCACCGGTTTCCCATTCCAAGGTCGTCTTGACATAGTTCTTATTACAGACCATTTTCCGACACTTAAGCTCTCATTTAGGGACTAAGTGTCCCAAAACACTCTGAACTCTATTATGGAACATCCCAGCAAATCACAATAGCAGAAATGAACTTAGGGGAAGAAGAAAATGGGGAAACGGGGCATAAATTCCAAAGACGACCGGCCACGTCGTCACATTCTCCCACACTTAAACATTCGTTCGTCCTTGAACGAGCATAGAAAATATACCTGAAGTAGCAAAAAGATGAGGGTATCGGCTGCGCGTATCCCGCTCGGTCTCCCAATTCGCCTCCTTGGCCGGATGACCCTGCCACGGCACCTTTACTGAAGCTATATCCTTTTGACCTGAGCTTTCGAACCTGTCTATCCAATATTGCCACTGCCTCCTCAACATAGGACAAGTCATTGTCCAATAGGACTGAAGTGAACTCCAACACGTGAGATGGGTCACCATGATACCTCCGAAGCATCGAAACATGAAATAATGGATGAACCCCAGCTAAACTGGGAGGTAAAGCAAGCTCATAAGCAACTTTTCCAACCTGCTTCAAAATCTCAAATGGACCAATGTACCTCGGGCTCAACTTTCCTTTCTTTCCAAACCTCATGACGCCTTTCATAGGTGAGACCCGAAGCAAAACCCGCTCACCAACCACAAATGAAACATCACAAACCTTCCGGTCCGTATAACTTTTATGTCTGGACTGTGCCGCACGGAGTCTATCCTGAATCACCTTAACCTTCTCAACCGCATCCTGAACCAAATAAGTGCCCAATAACCTGGCCTCGCCCGGCTCGAACCAATCCACCGGGGATCTGCATCTCCTACCATATAAAGCCTCATAAAGCGCCATCTAAATACTAGACTGGTAACTGTTGTTGTATGCAAACTCCGCCAATGGCAAGAACTGATCCCAAGACCCTCTAAACTCAATCGCACACGCACAAAGCATATTCTCAAGAATCTGAATAGTGCGCTCGGATTGTCCGTCCGTCTGAGGGTGAAAAGCTGTACTCATGGTCACTCGAGTACCCAACTCATTCTGGACGGCTCTCCAGAACTGTGATATAAACACTGAACCCCTGTCTGAGATGATAGAAACTGGAATGCCATGCAGACGGACAATCTCCCTGATATAAATCCCTGCTAACCGCTCCGCTGAGTAAGAAGTGCACACTGGAATGAAATGAGTGGACTTGGTAAACCGATCCACAGCAACCCAAATAGAATCAAACTCCCTCGTCGTCAGAGGGAGACCAGTCACAAAATCCGTGGTGATATTCTCCCATTTCCACTCCGGAATCTCCATCTGCTAGAGTAACCCTCCCGGTCTCTGATGCTCAGCCTTTACCTGCTGACAATTGAGGCATTTAGCCACAAACCCTACAATGTCCTTCCTCATCCGCCTCCACCAGTCATGCTTCCTCAGATCTTGATACATCTTCGCAGCACCGGGATGGATGGAATACCGCGAGCTATGGGCCTTGGTCAGCATCAACTCCCGAACACCATCAACATCGGGCACACAAATATGACCCTGCATCCTCAATACCCCGTAATCTCCAATAGTCACATCCCTAGCATCGTCATGCTGAACCGTGTCCCTGAGGACAAGCAAATGAGGATAATCATATTGTCGCTCCCTGATACTATCAAACAATGAAGACCGAGAAACCACAAAGGCTAGAACCTGACTGGGCTCCGAAAGGTCCAACCTCACGAGCTGTCTAGCTAAGGCTTTAGCATCCATCACCATAGGCCTCTCTGAAGCTGGTAGATATGACAAACTCCCCAAACTCTCCGCCCGGAGACTCAAGGCATCGGCCACCACATTGGCCTTACCCGGGTGATAAAGTATAGTAATATCATAATCCTTCAGTAGCTCCAACCATCTCCTCTGGTTGAATAGTGCTGCAAAACTCCGATGATCAGTATAAATCTCACAAGGCACACCATACAAATAATGACACCAGATCTTTAAGGCATGAACAATAGCAGCTAACTCAAGGTCATGGACAGGATAATTCTTTTCATGCACCTTCAACTGTCTGTACGTGTACGTAATCACCCTACCGTCCTGCATCAACACCGGTCCAAGTCCAACTCGCGAGGAATCATAATAAACCATATAGGACCCCGAACTAGTAGGCAAATCAAAATAGGGGATGAAGTCAAAGCCGTCTTGAGCTTTTGGAAGCTCGCCTCACACTCGTCCGACCACTGAAAAGGAGCACCCTTCTGGGTCAATCTAGTCATAGGGGATGCAATCGACGAGAACTCGTCCACAAAATGGCGGTAATATCCCGCGGGGCCAAGAAACTGCGGATCTATGTAGATGTGGAGGGCCTGGGCCAACTAAGCACGGCCTTCACCTTCTTCGGATATGCCTGAAAGCCCTCACTCGATACCACGTGGCCTAGAAATGCCATGGAACTCAACCAAAACTCACATTTTGAAAACTTTGCATATAATTTCTTTTCTCTCAGGGTCTGAAGCACTATCCTCAGGTGCTGCTCATGATCTTTCCGGCTCCGGGAGTATACAAGAATATCATCTATGAAAACAATGACAAATGAGTCGAGATAGGGCCTGAATACACTGTGAATCAAATGCATAAAAGTTGTTGGGGTGTTGGTCAGCCCAAATGACATGACAAGGAACTCGTAATGACCATACTGAGTCCTGAAAGCAGTCTTCGGGATATCCGGCTCCCGAATCTTTAGCTGGTGATAACCTGAGCGCAAATCAATCTTAGAAAACACTTGTGCGCCCTGAAGCTGGTCAAATAGATCATCAATACGAGGCAAAGGATATCGGTTCTTCACTGTAAATTTGTTCAACTGAAGATAATCGATATACATGAGCATAGAACCATCCTTTTTCATCACAAACAATACAGGAGCACCCCACGGTGAAACAATGGGTCGAATGAAACCCTTATCAAGCAATTCCTGTAACTGATCCTTCAACTCCTTCAATTTGGGAGGAGCCATACGGTAAGAAGGGATAGATATGGGCTGAGTGCCCGAAAACAAATCAATACCAAAATCAATGTCCCAATCGGGCGGCATGCCCGGTAGATCATCTGGGAACACATCGGGGAAATCCCGTACTACTAGAACATAGTCAACAGAAGGGGTATCATCATTGACATCTCTCACATAGGCTAAATACACAGCAACCCCCTTCTCAACCATATGCTGAGCTTTAAGAAAAGATATAATGCTACTCGGAGTGTGATCAAAAGTACCACTCCACTCAATACGAGGAATACCAGGCATAACCAGCGTCACGATCTTAGCGTGACAATCAAGAATAGCATAATGGGGCGACAACCAGTCCATTCCCTAAATAATATCAAAATCGACCATATCAAGTAACAAGAGATCTACCCTGGTCTCAAAACCACGAATAATAACCAAACACGACCAATACAAACGGTCCTCAACACGAGAATCTACCACGGGAGTGGAAACAAAAACATGAGAGCTCAAAGCCTCTCGGGCTATACCCAAATGCGAAGCAAAATAAGATGACACATAAGAATAAGTAGAGCCTGGATTGAATAGGACCGATGCCTCTCTGGTACTAACCAAAATACATGTGATAACAAAATCAGAGGCTACAGCCTCGGTACGATCAGGAATGACATAAAATCTGGCTCGGCCCTTACCTAGAGGGCGACCTCTGTCTCCCCGATCCCTGCCTCTGGCTGGCTGGGCAGGTGGGGTGGCTACTGGAGCTAGAACAATGGCCCGTTGACCTTGTGGAGCATGTTGGGGATGTGAAGTCTTAGAAGGCACACCCCTACCACGTCTGGGGAATTCTCCAACCAAGTGGAGGGTGTCCTCGCACTCATAACAAGCTCTAGGAGGGCGTGGCTGTTGTAACTGACTGGGTCCACCCCTGTTGGACTAACCTCTGGAGGTGCCTTGCGCATGAGGCACACTAGAAACCGAGGGTGCATAATAAGGCTCCTGAGATCTGGGAGTAGGTGGAGTACTGCCGGGTGAAAGAAGAGCTGAGTGAACTGGGAAAACCGTATATCCCCTACCATGACGTCCTACTCCTGCAGTACGGGTACCAGAAAAATGACCAGACTCTCGAGACCTCTTGGCCTCTCTCTGCTCTCGCTCCCTAGCATGCATACCCTCTATCCTCCTGGCTATACTCACCACCTGTTGTTAGGGTATATCCATCTCTAACTCTCGTGCCATGCCAGACCTAATGGAAGGAATAAGACCCTCGATAAAGCTGTGAACCCTCTCACGAACAGTAGCCACCAAAGCAGGCGCATGCCTGGCCAATCTCGTATAATGAATGGCATACTCAGAGACAGTCATAGGGCCCTGGTGCAAGTGCTCAAACTCCACGTGCCATGCATCTCAGAGGCTCTGGGGCACAAACTCCCTCTGAAACATATCTGAAAACTAGGTCCAAGTCAGGGAGGCAGCCTCATCCGGACTGTCTAGCTCAAAGGTGCGCCACCAGTCACAGGCAGCTCCCCGAAGCTGGAAAGCTGCAAAAGATACCCCACTAGAAGCAGTGATACCCATAGTGCGAAAAATGCTATGACAATCCTCTAGAAACCCCAAGGCGTCATCGGTAGCCAGCCCGCTGAAAATAGGAGGATCATACTTCTTGAACCGCTCCAATCTGCGCTGCTCATTCTCCGAAGCAAGTGCCCCATCCTCGGGCGGAATTGGTACTGCAGGCTGGGTAGGAATAACATCTGGAATCGGCCATATATGCACCCTCTGCTCTAGGGTGCGGGTTGCGGGAGTCTGAGCTTCTCCCCCGGCCTGGGACATAGCTGTAGGAAGTGGAAGTAGCCCGGCCTGCGACAGGGTGGTGTACATACTCAGAAACTGCGCCAATGCCTCCTCAACAGCTGAAGTAGTAGTGGTTGTGGGCGTATCTTGTGCCTGAGTCTTGACTGGGTCTGCTGGTGGCACCTCAGCAGCTGCTCGCACAGGTGCTCTGGCTGCACCCCACGCACGTCCATGACCCCTGCCCCTAGCTGCTGCAGGAGGGGGTGCGGGTGTCTGGTCGTCTCGGGTCGTGCGTGTCCTCACCATCTGTGAGAGAATAGGAAACAGTAGTTTTGAATCAAGGTCAAAATCATAGCACGACAAGAATCCAAATGAAGTGAAGATTTTCCTAAACAGTTACATAGCCTCCCGTACATAAGTACAGACGTCTCAGTATCGATCAATGAGATTTTAAATAACCGGCATGTGTCCCGTGACCCTATGAACCTAGAGCTCTGATACCACCTTGTCACGACCCTAGTTAACCAATCGTGAATCTTTTATGACGGCACCCAATCTTCGCGACTAGGTAAGCCTGACACATTGCGGAAATTTCAACAATCTTAGCGGAAACAATAATTAAAACATAGATAACATAAGATAATGAATTGAGTGTCGCCTGGCACATACATGTCAACTCAAATTAACGTAAGGAACCTCCAACACACGGAAACACACGGGCAACATAGGCTAAGAGTAAACATACTACAGTGCTCTAACATCCTGAAGTATCTAAATCAAATGAGAATGCGAAAGAAAACTATAAACTACAGGTAGAATAGAGGAAGGCTCGTCGGATCTGCGGATGCAGTACATGCATACCTCAAGCCTCCAAAGCAACTCCAAATCCCTAATAGCGATCCTGACAAGATGTACCTGGATCTGCACAACAAAAGTGTGCAGAAGAGTAGCATGAGTACACCACAACGGTACTCAGGAAGTGCCAAGCCTAACCTCGATGGAGTAGTGACGAGGAAGGTCGAGGCCCTACTAAGAAGAACATAAGAATAATGTAATAAACAAACAAACAGTAGATAATGAAATAAATCCGAATATCTAACAAGGCAATAATTAAGAACAGAGCGGCTACAAGTACATACTACAAACACAAAGCAAATCACTCAACAGTCAGGATCTCTACATGGAGCTCCGGGAATTGAACCCGCAGTCCACTTTACCAATATCCGAGGATCTCCGGGAATCAAACCCGCAGTCCATCTCCACATGAAGCTCCAGGAATTGAACCCGCAGTCCACTATATCAATATCCAAGGATCTCCGGGAATTGAACCTGCAGTCCTTCATGCCAATATCAGAGGATCTCCGAGAATTGAACCCGCAGTCCTTTATACCAATATCAGAGGATCTCCGGGAATTACACCCGCAGTCCTTTATACCAATACATGGGATCTCCGGGAATTGAAGCCGCAGTCTGTCATACCAATATCAGAGGATCTCCCGGGAATTGAACCCGTAGTCCAACATACCAATAACAGAGGATCTTCGGGAATTGAACCCGCAGTCTTAAGAGCAAAATACACCACAACAATTTAATATTTAATGGAAAGGAAGCCAAATACGAACAACAAGAAAAGTCCAGAATCTAACATGCTTCGCAAGAAAAACAAATATGGCAATTTAGTCAAATATAGTGAATAAGTCCCTAGCATCCTTCCCAAGGAAAAAAAATATTTCAATTAGTCAAATAGAGCAAGTAAGTTACTAACATGCTTTCCATAAATCAAACAACCGCAGTTTCATTTTTAACAGTTAAATATGGAGTAAAAACATAGTCTAAATAAGCCAAGTAAGGTGAATTTACAACAACTAGCAGAACTACACGCCCGTCACCTCGCGCACCAGGATTTTAAGCAATGACAAAGATATCCTAAGGGGAGAGGTCCCCCACACAAGGTTAGACAAGCCACTTACCTCGAATTGGTACAAAAACGCTGAGAAACAATGCCCTTGCCACGACTATCCAACTCCGAGTGGCCCAAATCTATTCAAAACAATTACATAACGTAAATAAAATCGAAGTAACTAATTACACTGTTAAAAATTAAAGCTAAGGCGTGAAAATATGTGAAATGACCAAAATACCCCTCATGACAGCGTCTCGGAATCGAATAATTTTTGCATTTTCAGAAACCTCGTACTCTCACGAGTCTAACCATATAAAAATCTCCCGAATCGGAGGTCAAATTCTCCTTCAAATCATCAAAGTTAGGTCTAAGAACTTTACCCAAATTTTCATTCAAAAATCGATATTGAAGGTTGGATTTGAGATTAGATTAATAGGTTTTAGTCATAGAAGAGTATAATCGTTACCCGGTGATTTCCTTTGAAAATCATTCGAAATTTCTCCCCAATCCGAGTTCCCTATCCTTGAGTTTTGGTAAAAATGGAAGAAGGGTTCGTCTTGAAATGTTTATATTCTGCCCAGTGATTTGTTCTATGCGATCGCGTGAAATGGAATGCGATCGCGTAGAAGGAATTTTGAAGGCCGTGAAAATGAACTATGCGAACGCTTCCAAAGGAGTGTGATCGCAGAGAGGATATGCGATCGCATTCAAGGCTATGCGATCGCGTATAAGAAATTGGCCTTGATGCCCAGGTCCTAAATTACTCTACGCGAACGCGGGCAAGGGGATGCGATCGTAGTGTATGAGGGAACAAAGGTATGCGATCGTAGAAGGTTTAATGCAATCACATTGAAGGAAAACAGGCCCAGCTCTAAGGACTCTATGTGATCGCAGGAGAGTCTATGCGATCGCATGGAAGGATTTGTCTGCAACACCAACAAGAGTAATCCGCAACACTTTAAGTTCCAGAATTGCTCCGTTGAGCATCCGAAACACACCCGAGGCCCCCGGAACTTCAACTAAACCTACAAACATATCCCACAACATTATTTGGACTTGTACCAATCCTTAAATCACCTAAAATAACGCCGGAAACACGAATTAAGCAATGATTTGGACTTAGAAATTTCAAAACTTAACCAAACTCGCTTTTGACTCAAAACCTATCCAAAACACGTCCGAATGAGCTGAAAATTTTCTGACATATCCTAAATCACCTAACGAATCTGCTGCAACTCCCGGAATTCCATTCCGACCCTCTGATTAAAAATTCACTTTCGGACCCGAGCTTCTAATGTCTAACTTTTGGCATTCATAGCCTAATTGAGCTACTGACCTTCAAAATACATTTCGAACACGCTCCCCACCCCGAAATCACATAACGGAGCTAACAGAATCTCGGTTTTCCATTCCGAGATCGTCTTGACACAGTTATGATTTCATACCATTTTCCAACACTTAAGCTCTCATTTAGGGACTAAGTGTCTCAAAACACTCCAAACTCTATTACCGAACATCCCGGAAAATCAAAATAGCATAAATGAACTTAGGGGAAGAAGAAAATGAGGAAATGGGGCATAAATTCCAAAGACGACCGGCCGGGTCGTCACATGTTACCTCCTATAGTATATGCTCAAATCGCTACTCATGAAGAATATAATCCAGTATATTATAGTGGAGAAGTTAGAAATTGTGGAAACTTGGTAATTAAAACAAATTTACTAGAATTAAATAATTTAATATTTAGTTTCCTGTATATGTTACTGGAATATTATATTGCAAAACCACTATATCCTTTAATTACAACTGAAATTGAATAATGCAGATTTTTTAATCCTATATTAATCCAATTTTTATTACATTCTATAGTACATGTTGGAATCGGTACTAATGAAGAAATATAATCCAGAATTAAATAGTGGACATTTTTTATTTATTTATTCATGCTCTGTATAATGTTTACCATGTAATATACTTATATATGTATCTGTATTGTATTGTAGATTAAATAATCTAATATTTAGTTTCCTGTATAACATATAGGATAACAAGGTAACACACATTAGACTATGTACCTGTATATTATACTGGATGGCATGAATCAGAAGGAATGAAAACTCACGTAGCATAGCATACAGAACGACAACACACACTAGACTACGTACCTGTAAATTATACTGGATAACATGAACATGTAAATTATGTTGTCCAGTATAATTAGCTGGACAATAGGCTTGGACATGGCAGACATCCCGTGAACTTTGCAGTAGTCAAACAAAACTAAACTCTATTATAATAACTATCCAATATAATATAATGGAATACAATCATTCACAGAATAAAAATTTATTTACATTTTTTATTACATATTAATGTATTTTTTATGTAGCATCTGGTTTTACATATTTATGTAATTACTAGTGGAATTAAATATTGAAGATTTTTTTACCACTTACTTCTTTTGCCAACTACTTGTGTTCTTACATTCAATTTCTCAAAATAACAATAGTTAACAATCTTTTCAGCATTTATTACTATTAAATAGAGGAAATTTGGTAGTTACAACAATTTACTAGAATTAAATAATTTAATATTTCATTTCCTGTATATGTTACTGGAGTTGTTTAATATAAAACCATTACATCCTGTAATTACTACTGGAATAGAATATTGCATATTTTTTTTACCACTTACTTCTTTTGCCAACTACTTATGTTCTTACATTTAATTTCTTTGACAAAAAACAGGTAACAATCTTTAAAGCATTCATTGCTATTAAATTGGTTAGGTGCATTATTTGGGTATATTAACAATAACTTCAGTTGAAAATTTCATAGTCATCCAAATATTTCTATCATATTTCAAAGTAAAACAAGAAAGTGTTGGCTAAAACATGCTTATTGGGTGTATTAGGGAGTTCATGTGAAGCAAATATAGTTAAGGACAAGTCGAAATACTTCATGTGTGAAGGGGATTGGCCAGATGAAAAACTAGAACACCAAGACTTTTGCTCTTTTGATTAGTTGATAAATATAACTTTGGGACAAATAGCAAATATCTTGCGTTTCTAGTTTTTGATGTGGCCAGTCTCCTTCTCATATGAAGTTTTTTGAACTTCTCCTTAACTATCTTTGCTTCCCACGAATTCCATATGCATACCAGTAAGCATGTCTTTGCCAATATTTTCTAGTTTTTTTCTTATGAAAACAAGACACTACTTGCTAAATATATCATAAGTGTAAACTTCATCAATTACTACTGGAATGGAATAATGCTTACCTTTTTATCCTATATTCATCCAATTTTTATTATCTCCTTTTAGTATATGCTGGAATCGCTACTCATGAAGAAATGTAATCCAGTATATTACAATGGAGAAGTGGAAAATTGTCACGACCCCACTCCCGGTCGTGATGGCGCCTGACTGCAAGGCTGGGCAAGCCCGGCCGCTCAAACCACAAATGGCATTCCAGCACAAGAAGAAGAAAATTCAAGATCGTACCGCAAGATTTAATATCAAACTCCCAGCTAGGGATAATTTGTAACATTGAAAACACAACTCAACAATAATCCTCTGGGTCACGAGTACAGATCCTCTAGTAAGTACAAATACACTGACTGAAAAGAACTACAGTGTCTAACAAATAATAAGGGAAAATAGATTGATAGAGATAGAGCAACAAGTGTTGCGGAAGCTGGCAGCTACCTCAATACTCTGGTACGTCTGGGATAGAAAACAACAACAACTCTACACCTCTGGAGCACCTGAATCTGCACACAAGGTGCAGGGAGTATGGAGTGAGTCTACCAACTCAGCGAGTAATAATCATATATAAAAATCCGAAGATAAGAAAACACGAAATAACACAAAATAAAGCTATCTAGCAGTTCTATGCAGTACCAGTCTCAGAGATATCCAGAGTAAGCAACAGTAAATAAATGCATGAGATGCAACGCAATGCATGAACACTGCGGAACGTGCAGCCCGATCCATATGGGTACCCGCGCTCACTGTGGGGGTTCAGACTCCGGAGGGGCTCCTACAACCCAAGCGCCATATCATATAGTGCCAATAGTTACCACTGTTTTCATCAGAATACACAGTGCCCTTTGTTACCACCATTTTAATTACAATACGCTGTGTCCTTAGTTACCACCGTTTCCATTTAAAATACACGGTGTCCTTAGTTACCACCATTTCCATTTAAAATACACGGTGTCCTTAGTTACCACCATTTCCATTTAAAAATACACGGTGTCCTTAGTTACCACCGTTTCCATTTAAAAATACACGGTGTCCTTAGTTACCACCGTTTCCATTTAAAATAATATACAGTCCAAAGATAGCGAGATAGTACTCGTCAGCCCGAAATGTCATTGAAAAATCATTTGAGTTTTCAAAACGTATAAATATGGCTGAGTTTGCAAAAATAGTATTTAAACCTGGACTGATTTCAAATAATATGCAAATCATGAAAATTCTAAGATAACGATCCCTGAAGGATCCTACAATTCGGCACAACGCCCCAAACATGGCATCAAGCCCAAATATCAACAACATAATATGCAAAGAAATCGCCAACATAGTACCATATATCCCACGGATTGGACCGAGTCACAATTTCCAACGTACACGACCCACACTAGCCATGGAGTGCGTGTCTAAACTCATAATAGCGTCACAATGTGATATATCGGGGTTTCAAACCCTCGGGTCATCATCTACGCCCATTACTCACCTCATGCCGGCCACAAACTAGCTTGTAATGCCTTTCCCTCGACAATCTACCTCCGCGGATGCCAAATCTGATCAAAACCAATAGGAATGCATCAAAATAGGCTAATGGAACATAACCCATTCGAAGTAACTCGAAATACACCCCAAAATATGAAGTTGGCAAAACCCGAACCCCGGGACCACTTCTCCAAAAATAATGAAATTCACATTTTCAGAATCCTCATCTCACCATGAGTCCGTACATATAAAATTCGTCAAAATCAGAGTCTAATTGCTCCTCCAAATCCCCAATTTCCATTTGAAATTTCAAGCCCTAGTTCATCCCCTTTTTGATTTGATTCCAGAAATTTAAGGGCTAAAATCGTATTTAAACGATGTTTTGAGTCCATAAAACTTACCTTTGATTAACCCCTTCGAATCCCTCTTCAATTTTCTCAAAAAGCTCTCTAAGATGTCCAACAAAGGTGAAAATAAAACCTTGCTCGCGGATGAAATGTTTACACTTAACTGAACTGCCCAGACGCTCCCTTCTACGCGAACGCGTGGACAAGTCGCGTCTGCGATGAACATTTTCCAGCAAGGAAAAATTCCCTTCTTCGCGAACGCGGTGCCCAACCGCGAACGCGAAGCTTACTGCCTTCCTCTTCAACGCGAACGCGTTCGTCTTCTGCAAACGCGAAGGGCAACAGCCCTGGGACCCCTTCACTCGACCAACCCCCTATGTGAACGCACCCCTTGTCCGCGAATGCAAAGACCAACGGAGTCCAGGCCTATGCGAATGCGGGACTGCCTCGTGAACGCGAAGGCCATTCCTTGCATGCAGCTGCTGCTGCATTTCTGCAGCACTTCTCCAACTCCAAACCCCTCGTTCAACTATCCAAAACCATCCCGAGACCCTCGGAACCTCAACCAAAGGTACAAACACACTGTAATACTTCATTCAAACTTGATCGAGCCATAAAAACGCTATCCTTAACATCAAAAATCACCAAAATCATTGAATTTCATTCCAAGATAAACTATTACTTTCCAAATTCGCATTCGATCCAAAACCCAACCAAACGACATCCGAATGACCTCAAAATTTACAGACATATCCAAAATCACCTAACAAAGCTACTGTAACTCTTGGAATTCCATTTCAACCCCCGGATCAAAATCTCACATATCAACCAGAATTTGCCAAAATTCGAACTTAGCCAATTCAAGCCTAATTCTTCACCGGGCCTCCAAATTGAATTCTGATTTTTCGCCCAAGTCATAAATCACCATCCGAAACTAGTCGAATTATCGAAAATCTATTCTGAGCCCTTTAACACACAAGTCAACATCCGGTTGACTTTTTCAACTTAAGCTTTCCCTAAAGAGACTATTTGTCTCATTTCTATCCAAACTTTATCCGAAACACTTCAAATTCATAAATCACGTATAATGAAACTCGGGGAAGCATAAAACAGGGAATTCGGGGCAAAAATAAAAAAGACGACGGGTCGGGTCGTCACAAAAATAGTGGAAAATTTGTATTAGAACAATTTACTGAAATTAAATAATTTAATATTTAGTTTCCTGTATATTATACTGGAGTTTTATATTGTAAAAGCACTAGATCCTGTAATTACTACTGCAAATTAATATTGCTGATTTTTTATCATGTATTCATCCAATTTTCTTATCTCCTATAAAATACGTTGGAATGGATACAAATCACAGTAGTATAGCTGGCAATAACATTTAATAATTTCGTTAGTATTTATGATCAGTGGGTGCACTGTTTTATGCATTTTTAACAAAAAATTATATTGTATGTTGGAAGATATGTTAAGGTAATAATTACATTTCGATAATAAATTAGACAACATAATTTTATACGACTCTACTTATTTATTATATTACAGTCTAATTTTCATTTATTTATGTAATTTTAGTTCTTCTATATTATCATGGACATGCCACTTATGAAGGCATATATTCTAGTATTTTATAATTTAGAAATTGAAAATATTGGAAACTTTGTATCTAGAATAATTTACTGGAATAAAATAAGTTACTATATTGTTTACTATATATTACACTGGAATTTTATGTTATCAAACCACCATGTCATGTAATTATTACTGCATCTGAAAATAATTAAATATTTTGTTTCCTATATATTACACTAGAGTTTTATGTTGTAAAACCACTATCCTAATATATACTGGATGTGAAAAATGCAGATTTATTTATCCTGTATTTGTAAAAAAAATTTACCCGTATTGAATAGGCTGGAATTGATACAAATCACAGTAGTATAGCTGCCAGTAATATTTAATGATTTTGTTACTACTTATGACCATTGAGTGTTGTTTTTTTATGCATTTTTAGGCCGAAGTTATATTGTATGGTGGGATTTGTGTTAAGCTAATAATTATTCCAGCTTTTATGCATATATTCCAGTATTTTATAATAGACAAATTAAAAATATTGGAAAGCTTGTATCTAGAATAATTTACTGGAATAAAATAATTTAATATTTCATTTACTTTATATTACACTGGAGTTTTATGTTATAAAACCAATATGTCCTATAATTATTACTGGATCTGAAAATAATATAATATTTTGTTTCCTATGTATTACACTGGAGTTTTATGTTGTAAAACCACTATGACCTGTAGTTAATACTGGATGTGAAAAATGCAGATTTAATTTTTCTGTATTCGTACAATTTTTATTACCCCTATTGAATAGGCTGGAATTGATACAAATCACAGTAGTATAGATGGCAGTAACATTTAATGATTTTATTACTACTTATGACCATTGGGTGCTATTTTTTATGCATTTTTAGACAATTTATATTGTATGTTGGGATTTGTGTTAAGCTAATAATTACATTTTTTGGATACTTATTCATTATACTAGAGTTTAGGGTGCGGTTTTTTGATTCTTTTTTAACCACTAAAAATAATTTATATTTCACATTGAAAGTTGTGTTGAAGTAATAATTACATTCTCACTATTAACATTAAATTGTTATTCATGAATATTTCTTCTTACAATTAACGATTAAGTTGCCTTCTTTCTGTCTTTTCATATACCGTTTTTCAAAAAATTGTGCTATATAAGTATGATTTCTCTTATCAATTTATTCACACAAACTCTTCTAATTCTAATAGACAACAGATAAAGAAAAGAAAAATGGATGCAACCATCAAAACAATTGTTGAACAATTGAAAGAAGATATAATAGAAGCAATTGAGATCAAGTTTGATGAGTTTATTGAGAAATATGAAAGGATATAAGAAGACTAAAAGACAAGCTGAGTAGGCTTGAGAGCATTGTCCGAAATGGGGATGAACATTTCTTTGATTCTTCTGATGATATGGCTTTGTTTTTTATTTATATGCTTTAAATTTGGTTATTTTGTGGAAGTATTTTGTAGCTGAATGATGCCAATGTTATTGCTTTTATATTAATATAATATATTTTTATTTTCTGTTTCCTCTATGTTTTACTTCATGCTTATATTATTAAATCACTATGTCCTAAAGTAATTATTTACTGCATTGTTGAAAATAATAAGAAAAGAAGATAAATAATGATTGAAAAAGAGTAATGACAAATAAAACAAAGTTCTAGGTTAAACAGAACTCAACCAGTATAATATACTGGATAAAAAGCTTACACAAGGTAGACGTCCGGTAGATTATACTGGACAATATGTACTTAAATTGAATTAAATAATTTAATATTTTATTTCCTGTATATTAAATTGGAGTAATATATTGTTTAAGTAGTAAACAACTTATTTAATACTGGATATGAAAAATCACTCAAAAAAGACTAATAATACAGAATTCACCCAGTATAATAAACTGGAGAAAAAGCTTACACAATGCAGACGTCCCGTAAAATATACTGGACAATATGTAATTAAATTTAATTAAATAATTTAATATTTTATTTCCAGTATATTAAACTGGAGTAATATATTGTTGAAGTAGTAAACACCTTATTTAATATTGGATATGAAAAATCACTCAAAAAAAGACTAATAGTACAGAAGTCACCTACTATAATATACTGGAGATAAAGCTCATTCAATGCAGATGTCCCTTAAAATATACTGGAGAATATGTAGTTAAATTTAATTCAATTATTTAATATTTTTTTCCTGTATTGTTGAAGTAGTAAACGCCTTATTTAATACTAGATATGAAAAATCACTCAAGAAAAAGACTAATAATACAGAAGTCACCTAGTATAATATACTGGAGATAAAGATCATACAAGGCACATGTCCCGTAAATTTTAGTGGAATCATACAAAATTTACTAGAGCACAGCCACTAACATGATATACTGGACAAAATGAAGAAGCACTATATTTTTTCAACATAGTGGTTTTTTATAAGCAAATCAAGAAGCAAAAAAAAATAGGCAGTTTAATATTTTAAAAACAAGAATTTCGAAAATATTATTTGGGATAACATCACAGAATTTGTGCAATTTGTTCTGGTATGCCCATATTTTTTGCAACGACTACATCTTTGTTCCTTCTTGAATTCTGTACCGGAAACATGTCGATTCTTCTGTCTTCTTCCTAGCAGCACTTTGGCATCTGGAGGCTTAGTGATTTCTGATTTAAGAGTTTCTGGTATAACCCATGGTGTTGCATCACCTATAGAATTTACTTGCCCTTCATAAGTTTTTAACCAATATTCCCTTGAAAAATAGGCTGAGCAAAAGGCTGATTTCCTTTGATGTACTCTCAATGGCAGCAATTGCATGTTCACACGGCATCTCATCTAGTTGAAATTCAGAACAATCACATGTTCTTTTGTCTAGATCACAATAAATTCCATACCACCTTCTTTGACATTGAACTTCAGTATATCAATGGGAAATTCTCTAAATGTAAAAGGTGGTTGAATTTTTGCTTCCAATATTACTTCTGCCCAATTTGATATATCACGGGATATTCCTTCTGCAAGAGTCCTTCTTTCATAGAACCATCTTTGTAATTTTTCATTTTTGAAATCTATCATTGTTAAAATTGGCAACTCTCTTGAACGTCTTAAAACATTATTCATTTACTCAACAATATTTGTTGATAACATATCATATCTTCTTCTGGGACAATGTGAACGAGCCATCTTCTTGGTGGATCCTCCATCAAATAATTGAAAGTTTTTTTATCAACATCAGCTATTTGTGACATGAAGTCATCAAATTCTAATTGAAGTTATACTCTTGCAGAACTTTGAAAGAGATTTATGACTGTTTTTCTCACTCTTCGTTGCTTCAGATCCTTTTCTAAATGATAGATGCAAATTCCATGGTAGCACTCAGGGAAAACCTTAGCAATTCCATTTGCAATAGTCTTATGTCGATCTGACAAGAACATTAGATCATTACAAATCCCAATTGATTTTCTTAGTTCCCTGAAATATCATTCATATGATTCATTATTCTCTGCATCCACAACTCTAAAAGCTATAGGAAAAATCTGATTATTTGTATCGGTAACAGCCACTAACAGAACACCTCTATATTTATTTTTTAAAAATGTTCCATCAACAACAATCAGTGGTCTACAATACTTCCACCCAGATATTGATGCTCCATACATGAAAAACATGTATAAAAACCTGTAAAATAAAAAGTAAATAAAATTCAGGTAAGTCATACAATGTAATAATATACTAGAGATAAAGCTTATACAAGCCATACATCTCGTAAAATTTACGGGCCACAAACAAAACTTAACTATTTTATTATATTGCTCCAGTATAACATACTGGAGTTCCATTATCATCCAGTATAATATACTTGATAAAATAAACTAAAAATACAAATTTTTAGGTTGAACAGAACTCATCCAGTATATTATACAGGACATAAAGCTTATATAATACAGATATCCTGCAAAATATACAAGATGGAAACTACTAACATCATGTACAATATAATGGACAAAGTGAAGTAAAATGAAAAAATATAATTTAATATTTTTTTCCTCTATATTGCAGTGGACTAATATGTTCTTAAACCACTATGTCCCGTATTTAATAATGGACATCAAAAATCACTCTATACATAAGAAATTTACCTGTTTTCTTCATCTCTCACAATATTTGTATATGATCCTGGATTTTTCTGTTCCATCATATACAAATATGACGGCAGCTGCTCATAATTCTGTTTTGTTGTTCCTCTTAACAAAGATAACCCCTTTTGAATAGCATGCCATGCTTTTCCATAACCAACATCAATTCCATGTGCTCTTTTCATCTCTGAAATGACAAATTTAGGCTTTACCTCAGTAGCTATGTCTCTTAAGTTGTCTATAACATAATCTCTAATAATATTTGAAGTTGCTTGTCTTTGATATGATTTTCGAATATCAACTGAGCACTCATGTGTTCTCTGAAATTTAACTATTTTAAAAAGTGTTGATTCCTTAATTGTTGAACCTTGAACAGTCCATCCACACTTTTCATCAGTACATACCAAAGAGTATCTCGTGCTACTTGACCTGTTAACATAGAACTCAAAGTTCTCCTTTATAGCTGCTAAGCAAAAACATCTAATCATAGAATTTTTATCTTGAAAAGCAGACCCAAGTTTTACATCATCCAGTGATACATTTTCCTTTAATATTATTGATGGAGATTCTTTCGCCTTTCCTTTTTCTTCCTTCAATACTTTGTAGTGATTCACTGTGCTGATCATCTACAGGAATTATAATTTCTTTCTTCAATGTAATATCATAAATTGTATTCTCCTGCTCTTCTTCTACTTGAGATATCAGCATCACTTGCTCTTCCGGATCATATGTGTTTCTGTGCAATAATTGTTTATTAACAATTTGCATTATTGCATTACCTTCTGCTTGTTGATCAGGTTTTTCTGATATTTCAACAACAAATTTGGAACCTTTGTAGTATGGATCATTTTTTAAAAGAATCATACACATAGTAAGATCTTCATTTTTTGTCACTTCTATTCCCTTAGCAGTACCTAGATTGATATTAAGCCACACATTTGCTTGAAACTTTTTGTTCTCGATCTCTATAACTTCAATTTTTTTAAATAAATTCTTCAAATGAAGTCCCATCATTTTCCAGTGGGAGCTTCATTTTATGATCCAAGTATTTGTAATCTGCTTTCCATTTGCCATCATACGCGATAAGCAAGAAATTTGTATTCATCCTATAGTTAATGAATGCAAATAATTAGATATTTAGAAATTATACTGTTTAAAATATAATATTCATCCAGTATAATATACTGAAGAAAAAACTAACATACAAGTGATGTCCATTAAATTATACTGAATTCAAAGAAAACTCAATAATATTCAAGTCTTAAACATATCCAGTATAATATACTGGACAAAAACCTTACATATAAGTGATGTCCCGTAAATTATACTGGATTCAAAGAAAACTCAATTATATTCAAGTCTTAAAACTTATCCAAAAAAACACAATTATAATATAGTTTTAGAACTTATCCAGTTTAACATACTGGAGAATAAGCTTACACACAGGTCATGTCCTGTAAGATATACTTGATTCAAAGAAAGCTCAATTATATTCTAGATTTAGAACTTATACAGTATAATATACTGGAGAAAAAGCTTACACTCAGGTGATGTCCAGTAAGATATACTGAATTCAAACAAAACTAAATTATATTCCTATTTTAAAAATTATCCAGTATAACATACTGGAGAATAAGCTTACACATAGGCAATCTCCCGTAAAATATACTGGATTCAAATAAAAATCAATAATATTTTAGTCTTAGAAGTTATCCAGTATAACATACTGGAGAATAAGCTTACACAAAGGTGATGTCCCGTAAATTATACAGGATTCAAAGAGAACTCAATTATATTATTGTCTTAGAAGTTATCCAGTATAATATACTGGAAAATAAGCTTATACACAGATGATGTCCTGTATTATGTACTGGATTCAAAGAAAACTCAATTATATTCTAGTCTTAGAACTTATCCAGTATAATATACTAGAGAAAAAGCTTACATACAGGTGATGTCCCGTAAAACATACTGAATTCAAACAAAACTCAATTATATTCTTGTCTTAGAACTTATTCAGTATAACATACTGGAGAATAAGCTTACACATAGTTAATCTCATGTAAAATATATTGGGTTCAAACAAAAATCAATTATATTCTAGTCTTAGAAGTTATCCAGTATAACATACTGGAGAATAAGCTTACACAAAGGTGATGTCCAGTAAATTATACTGGATTCAAAGAGAACTCAATTATATTCTTGTCTTAGAAGTTATCCAGTATAATATACTGGAGAATAAGCTTATACACAGATGATGTCCTGTAATATGTGCTGAATTCAAAGAAAACTCAATTATATTCTAGTCTTAGAACTTATCCAGTATAATATACTTGAGAAAAAGCTTACACACGGGTGATGTCGCTTAAAATATACTGAATTCAAAAAAAATTCAATTATATTCTAGTCTTAGAACTTATTCAATATAACATACTGGAGAATATGCTTGTACATAGGTAATCTCCCGTAAACTATACTTGATTCAAACAAAAATCAATTATATTCTAGTCTTAGAATTTATCCAGTATAACAATCTGGAGAATAAGCTTACACAAAGGTGATGTCCCGTATATTATACTGGATTCAAAGAGAACTCAATTATATTCTTGTCTTACAACTTATCCAGTATAATATACTGGAGAATAAGCTTATACACAGATGATGTCCTGTAATGTGTGCTGGATTCAAAGAAAACTCAATTATATTCTAGTTTTAGAACTTATCCAGTATAATAAACTAGAGAATAAGCTTATACACAGGTGATGTCACGTAAAATATACTGAATTCAAACAAAACTCAATTATATTCTTGTCTTAGAACTTATTAAGTATAAAATACTGGAGAATAAGCTTACATAGAGATGATGTCCCATAAGATATACTGGATTCAAATAAAAATCAATTATATTCTAGTCTTAGCACTTATCCAGTATAACATACTGGAGAATAAGCTAACACACAGGTGATGTCTTGTAATTAATACTGGATTTAAATAAAACTCAACTATATTCTAGTCTATAACCAGAATATCTACATTTGTGAAACATACTTCAATGAATTTTTCATGAGACTTCCAGTATAATAAGTTGAAAATATCTTCGCTTTAGATATTAATTTAGAAACGTCTAGCAAATTATATTGGCACTATGTTCTACATTGAGAATATTAGACAATAACACAATAAAAGAATTAAAAACAAATCAGAAAATTCGAAAAATTAGAACTTTTTACTAACAGATAATATATGGAACTTACTTCAATTTATAGATTGACGACAGAAATTTTGGTAAAACTTCGATTTGCAGATTGATGCCGAACGATTTTGCTAACACTTGAATTTGCAGATTAACGCCGGAAGATTTTGCTAACACTTCGATTTGCAGATTAATGCCGGAAGATTTTGCTAACACTTTAATTTGCAGATTAACGCCAGAAGATTTTGCTAATATTTCAATTTGCAGATTGACGGCGGAAGATTTTGCTAAAAATTCGATTTGAAGATTAATGCCAGAAGATTTTGTTAAGTTTTCCTAACATAAGAATTTAAGGTGAAGTTGCGTAAATTAATAAAAAGAGTAGGGATATTTTAGTCAACAAAATGCTACCGCACAATTTAGTGGCTAAATATCGTTGACAGATGATTCTGTGGCTATATTTCATTGACCAGGGGAAAAACTGGCCATTTTTAAATTTCACGCTTAATTTTCCTTAAAAATTACTTAGTAGCTAAAGGAGAAGTACAATTATGTGGGACTATTTAACATAACTTGAAAAAAAGAATTTCTCTTTTGCTAAACAAATCTTTATGGTAAGTACTCTAATGGCAAATATTTTCTTTCGTTATTTACACTTTTGACCACTAACTTTATTAGTGGACGCACGTTTTTAAAATTCTTTTTTAGAATTTCTCTTCAAATAATTGGTATTACACTTTATATTTTCTTTATCCAAGTTTTGGGGGAACGATTCTTAAAAACTAGAGTCAAGAACCGAAAATATCTTCTTAGCGAGTCTCTTCTTTGTTTTTCTCTATGTTTTAAGCATTGCTAAAGAGCGTCAAATCAATTATGACATCAAGCTTCACTTCTTGAATCAAAATTTATTGTTTTAATTTATATTTTTTTTACAGCTAAAATGGAATAAAAGCTGAATGTTCTTTGAAACGTAATAGTTATATTAATATTGATAGCGTATACTTATTTCTTAATTTAAAATATAAATAAAAATAGCACAAGTAAAAGATAATACTATAATTGATATATCCAACCATATAAAAATTAATTATTTCCGAATTCCTATATTACTTATAGAATAATATCAACAGTTTCTATAACAATCGCCACAATGGAAAATAATTTTTCAGAATTAAAATTAATAAAATCTTACTTAAGATCAAATTTGAAATATTAAATCTTACTTAGCTATATCATCAAATAAAAAAGAATTATTAGAAGAAATTAGTTTTAAAAAAAATTAATTTTGCGTTTAAAATTTTTAAGACAAATTTGAAACCTCTTATTGAAGTTTGGCTTTAGGCCACCGACTTCATTATATTTGACCTTGCGCCCGGCCTACAAAAACAAGAGCTAGTGAGATCAAACAGATGGCTCCAGGCAAAAAGGTAGGTTAGAGAGTCATAAATATAAAATAATTAACATGTCTAGAAAATGATTTCCATGAAATATTCTAATTCTTATTGTGTTCGCCAGAGAGCTACCCTATTTGAAGTACTCTATGATAAAACTTCATTAATGGTGACATTTGAAGAAAGTGTAACGGAGATGGAGAAGAAGAGCAGAAGCTTCTCGATACTTTTCTTAGAGAGAAAGATCAGAAAAAAATTGATCGTCCATTCCTTTTACAAAAATACATCCTACTGTGTATATGGGCTGGACCATTACTTAATAAATACAATATAGGCCCAATAGTAAATGTAGAGAAAATAACCTAATTAAAAAATTAAACTAAGTAACAACACATTCTTCTTGTATCTCAACACTCCCCGGCAAGTTGGAGGGTGAGATAACCCCCAACTTGCGAAGATGCAAGTGCTGAAGTAATCCTTCATTCAGCTTGGTGCGAACAAAGTGGCAATCCAGCTCAATATGCTTGGTACGTTCATGAAAGACGGGATTCTTGGCAATATGGATGGCAGCCTGGTTATCACAAAACAAGGTAACACGAGAAAGAGAAACAACACCAAAGTCAGATAAAAGTCGGCAGACCCAAGTTATTTCACCAGTGGCCTTACTCATGGATCTATATTCAGCTTCAGCGGATGATAAAGAAACTACATATTGTTTCTTGGACTTCCAACCAATTAAACAACCCCCTAATAAGATGCAAAACCCACTGATGGACTTCCTGCTGTCTGGACATGAACCCCAATCACTATCACAATAAACACTAAGAGAAAGATCAGGAGAATTGTTGTAGAAACCCCAAAATCAAGAGTACCCTTAAGATACCCGAGTAATGGCAAGGCAACTTGCATATGAGGAAGACAAGGCCGTTGCATGAATTGGCTCAAGTGCTGGACTGCAAAGCAAATATCAGGTCTTGTATGGGTCAGAAAATTGAGCTTACGCACCAAGCACCTATAATTCTCAGGATTAGGCAGAGGATCACCCTGATCAACCAGTAGCTTTTCATGCATTTCAAGGGGGGATACAAGTGATGAGTAATCAGAAGAGTGGAACTCCTTGAGAAGATATTTCACAAATTTCTTCTGATGTAACAACACCCCCACCCTTTGAATACAACATTTCAATACCCAAGAAGTAGTTAAGATGGCCTAAATCCTTAATCTTAAATTGATCATGAAGAAAATGTTTCACAACATCACTTCAACTATATCTGTGCCAGTGATTATAATATCATCAACATACACAACTAAGAGTACCAGGCTATCACCAGAACCCTTTATAAAAAGTGAATAATCATTGAAAGAGTGTGAATAACCTCTAGATGCTAAGGAATGGGACAGTTTTGCATACCATAGCCTTGAAGCTTGGGGTAGACCATATAAAGATTTTTTCAACTGACAAACCAAATTGTAGGAAACAAAAGCATCATGTGCAATGGAAACAGAAAGACCACGTGGAATTTTCATATAAACTTCCTCATCTAAATCCCCATGCAAAAAGGCACTATTAACATCTAACTGACATAGTGACCAATTTCTTTTAACATCTACAATAATTAAAGCTTTAACAGTGGAAAGTTTAACCACCGGAGAAAAAGTTTCATAAAAATCTATTCCCTCAACATGTGTATCACCTCTAATTACAAGATTAGCTTTATATCTTTCTATATTCCCATCAGCTTTGTACTTAATTTTGTATACCCATTTGCAGCCAATTGGCTTTTTGCCTTTGGGTAACTCAACTATATCCCAAGTACCATTAGTTTCCAATGCCTCAAACTCCTTTCTCATAGCAGCCTGCCACTCAGTGATAGCTGCTGCCCGAGAGTAAGTATTAGGCTCAAAAACATGTTTACTAGAAGAAAATCTGTTAATCAAATATAATAGGGAGACCAGATTGGAAAAGAAGGGCCCTAGCAGTTTCCAAGAGATGCATGTGTTTTCTTTCTATAAATCCATTTTGTTGTGGAGTGTGGGGACAGGTAGTCTGATGCAATATTCCTTTTCAAAAAAGAACTTGGAACCAAGAATACTGGACCCCAGTTCTAAGGCATTGTCACTTCTGACTTGCTGGACTTTCAACTAGAATTGGGTTTCAGGCATAGCAATAAAAGCTTTTATGAGGTCAAAAGCATTGCTTTTGGCTCCCATAAGTTGTGTCCAAGTGGTCCTTGAATAATCATCAACAATAGTCATAAAATATTTTGAGCCAGAATAAATGGGAGAATGATATGGACCCCAGGTGTCAACATAGATCAATTGAAAAGGTTTTGTGGATTGAATGCTACTATCAAGGAATGATAATCTAGTTTGTCTGGCTAAAGGGCATATTGGACAAGAAAATGACTGTTTGGAAGATAAATGTGACCCAAGCATATATATATATATATATATATGTGTGTGTGTGTGTGTGTGTGTGTGTGTGTGTTTCATTCTAGAAAAGGGAATATGTCCAAGTCTATAATGCCAAACAACATCCATTTTATTGATATTATTCAGATTTGCATCAGTACTAACATGTGTTACATCAACATCAACAACATTTACATTTTTTGCATCATCTTGTATTTCAGGAAAAACACAAACAAGAGAAGTAATGGGAAAGGAAATAGGAGAAACAGCACTAGGAGAAACAATGGGTGGAAGAAGTAGCTTGTAGAGATTGTGGTGCAGTTTACCAAGAACCAGAGGCATCTTCATAGAAGGGGCCTGTATAGCACAAAGAGTTCTTGTAAACAAGACAATCCTATTGTATTGTTCTAACAACTTATGAACATAAATAAGATTGTATTGAAAGGAAGTAACATACAAAACATGATGATTTGTGAATTTTGGAGACAGATTTAAGGATCCTATCAATTGGACATTTACTTTGTAACCATTTGGGAGAGAAACTAGACAAGGTATAGGCAATGTCCTTAAATTTAACAAAAGTTCTTTATGAGAGGTCATATGGTCAGAAGCTCCAGAATCTATTATCCAAACAAAACTATCTACTTGTGAAAGCATGCATGACTTGAGAAAAATACTTTCTGACAACAGCTTACCAGCAAAGTTGGCAGAAGCCATAAGAGTGGGAGCAGAGGAGGAATCAGCATATACATGAGAATATTGCAGTAACATCATCAGTTGGGAAATTTGATCTTGTGTTATACCAGAAACCATTGGAGCATTAATAGACTCAGATGGCTTGTCAGAATCAGGAATCACATTAGCAGAATTTAATTCAACATGAGCTGCAGTTTTCCTATTGGCAGTCCCTTTTGTAAATTTGAAATTTGAAAGATACCCATGTAACTTGTAGCACTTGTCAATATTGTGACCAGGTTTCTTACAATACTTGCATGTAAGTGGACTTTGTGTGTAAAAATTGACTTTGGAGGGAAAACTTTGTTTAGAGACCCCAGCATTGAAAGATGCAGATGTAGGGAGAAACTGAGGAGAGGTAGAGACCCGCCTCTGCTTCTCATCTGACAATAATATGTTGTAGATAGTACTCACATATGGAAATGGTTTAATCATGAAAATATTGCTTCTGGTTTGCACATATATGTCATTGAGACCCATCAAAAATTGATACACCTTTTGAACATCATCATCCTTTTGATAGTCAAATTTGAAACCACGGTTACTACAAGAACTGACCCTACTAATTGACAAGGCATCAATTTCTTGTCAATTTCATCCCACAATTGCTTGATTTTGTTGAAATAAGAAGCAATATAAAGCGATTCTTGTGAGATGTGAGCAAGTTCCTTTTTAAGTTCAAATACCCTTGCAGCATCTACCTGACCATATCTTCCCTCCAACTCACTTCAAATATCTTTGGTAAGTTCATAGTACTCAACACTACGAGCAATTTCTTTGGACAGAGAGTTAATTAACCAAGAGACAACCAAATCATTACACCTCTTCCATTGTCTCGCTAAAAGAGAGCTATCAGGAGGTTTAACTGAGATTCCATTAATGAAATCCAATTTGTTTCTAACAGATAAAGCCACAGATTGGTTCGTCTCCAACTCCCGTACCCAGTACCATCAAAAGGTACAGAAACCAAGGAAGATCCTAAAATATCTGACGGATGAACATAAAAAGGATGACATGGATGCGTATAATCGTCCTCATGAAAAACAGATCGAGAGACAGAAGGAGCAGTTGGTAATATATGTTCTGAATCATCATTGTTCGACATTTTTGCATGCAATTAATCAGAAAAACTACACTCGCAATGAAAACAAGAGAACAGAAATAACTAGGGTTACAGAATTTCCTTTCGCGATCGGAAAGAACAACGGCCTTGTAAACAGAAGAGATCACCAGAACCAGCACCTTCCAGTTGATTGAGTGATAAAATGATAACAACTCAGCAAAACCCTGTGCTCAGCAAAACCCTAGGTCGAAATAGGCTCCTCAAATCACCAAAAAATGGTCAATCACCATAGCCAATGAAAGCTTTCACCATAGTCATCAATAATGAAGAAAGAAAACCCAAATACATGAAGATTCGCTAGAATGAAGAGAAAATCCAAAATCAAATCGGAGAGAGAGAGCGCAGCGGAATCTCAACAAAACTCCGATGAAACTAAACGATTGTAGCATGAGAAGAGAGATAACATCCTAATCTATCCAGATCTAGGCTCTGATACCATGATAAAACTCCATTAACGGTGAGATTTGAAGAAAGTGTAACGGAGAAGGAGAAGAAGAGTGGAAGTTTCTCGATACTTTTCTTAGAGAGAAAGATCAGAAAAAAATCTGATCGGCTGTTCCTTTTACAAAAATACATCCTACTACGTATATGGCATGGTCCATTACTTAGTAAATACAATGTAGGCCCAATAGTATAGGCCCAATAGTAAATGTAGAAAAAATAACCCAATTAAAAACTAAACTAAGTAACAACACATTCTTCTTGTATCTCAACACTCTATTAAGGAAAAATAGAAAAGGTTGTTTGGGCGCCAAATCACAGGAATTTTGATTAACTCTAGTAACAAAAAGAGTAAAATCTTTAGACACAATACATTAGATAAAGATAATTTTTTTCAAGAATAACTGGGGACTTAAAGTTTCCACAACTAACTTGAAAGAAGAATAATGGAGTCGGGTTTGAGCTATGAGAATAGATCATTGTTACCTTATAGGTACGGACCACTTTACACCTAAAGTGAGATGTCATTGACGCGAATCTGAATTAGTCCAAAAGCTGGTAAAACAAGGGTGTGTTTGGTATAACGAAAAATATTTTCCAAGAAAATATTTTCTTGGAAAACAAGTAGTAGTCTTATTCATTTTCCGGTGTTTGCTATCGAAAACACTGAAATTTGAAAAAAAAATCTTTTCTTGGAGAGGGGATGAGGTGGATTAGTGAGGGTGAGAAAGGTTGAGAAGGAGGTTCGAAAAATATTTTTCCTTCTCTTGATAAGGAAAATATTTTCCTCCAATTGGAAGAAAATTAATTGATAAAAAAATATTTTCTAAAACATTTAATCCAACCAAACATGAAAAAATTGGAAAACCTTTTTCGAAAAATATTTTCACCTGGTACTAAACACACCCCATATCTTAGACACGCGAAAGGAAACTCCAACGTGTGCGGAATAAAACCAAAAGCCTCTGAAAGGCAAACAGAAAACATAATAATAAAGTGAAAACCTGGTATTGCTACATTTTTCTCTGTTTTAGCCTTTATTGATTCTAAGGAAGATATATAGAAATATTCTTGGGCAAAATGGACCACTTATTCTTTCCATATGCAGTATCTATTGTACTCCAGTATTAATTACTTGGCCAGGATTGAAACTTCGACCTAAAAAATATGAGTCCGGAATCAAAATATGATTTTTTTTGGACTCAAAATACGTAAATAGGTGTAAAAAAAGTGACCAAACTATATATAACGTCACAAATAGTGGCGCTATACAGTAACGGTAACTGCACGTTGTTACTGTATAGCGTCACTATTTGTGGCGCTATATAGTTAAAAGCTGACGCACTGACATATCGCCGTTAAAAGTGGCCCTATATGTTGGCCCCACCACCTTTTCACATTTACCACCATTAAACACCATTTACTATCTTTACAAAAAAACCAATAAAAATAACCCTTTATTGATTTTGCCTTTTTGTATACTATCTCTCATTTTTCACGCCTCAAACCAAATAACTGATAACCTGAACCTCACCCTCTCTTTATCTGTTCTTTTATCTTTTCAGAAAAACTTCCCCAAAATTTCCCTCCTTTCACCTTCATTCCTCCCAGGCAGAGAAGCATTCATAATTTTGGGTGGACAAAAGTTATTTGATGAGGTTGGGGATTTACGTGGAGATGTGAGAAAATGGGCGTTCTCTAGTGAGATTTGGAGAGAGACAGTGAGAGTATGGGTGGAGAAGCTATGATGTTCAAGTAAGGGAAAATTGAGTTTGTGTATTTTGGTGTCTATAATATGTGTTTAATGGTGGTGTTTGAAAGTATTATTTGGAGAGGGTGAAAAAGTGGAGGGGCCAACATATAGCGCCATTATTAACGGCGCTATGTCAGTGCATCAGCTTTTAATTAATATAGCGCCACAAATAGTGGCGCTATACAGTAACGGTGCAGTTACCGTTACTGTATAGCGCCACTATTTGTGGCGTTATATATAGTTTGGTCACCTTTCTATTTTTACACCTATTTACGTATTTTGAATCTAAGAAAATCACATTTTGGTTCCGGACTCTCTAAAATATATATCTGAGAAAAAAAGACTACTGAAATTGTATACGTTTTCATTTAAGCAAGCTTTTGCTCTTCAACTAAAATATGAACCAAAAGAAATTACAAAGAGAATTGCACCCATAGTCTATTAAGAACTAAGCAACAAATTATCATGCATGGTTAAGACGTGATTAATTAATTAAACATAAACTTGATAATAGTATTATAGCACGGGACATCATTATCCATCCAAGTTATAAGAACTCGGTGAAAATATTTATGGAGACAATATAGGAAACGGAAATAATCGGTTTACAAAAATTACACTGTATTCTGAATCTACTTAGAGAAAATTTAAAACAGGCTTCTTTTACTTGTAAACAATTCGCGAAGGGGTGATCAAACTAGTTTACTTTAGCAGTGTTTAATAACATGCTTAGTACAGTTAACTTGACCATACGAGGTTACACGTTAAAAAAATAATCAAAAAACATCAACAATTCTTGATATGGATTAGTTCGGAGTTCAGTCACCCATCTAAGTATGTGGAACAAAATAAAAACTTTAGAGATGTTATAAAATAGAAGTCTATTTAGAGTGAATGTCTAAGAGTTTTAGCTTGAAGCTAAGTCATTCCTCTTCCTATAAATAGAGGGGTCTTACCCCATTGTAAATCACCCCAAGTATTAATAAGAATACTTCTCTCTCTCTCCCTATTCTCTCTCTATATTGTTCTTATTCTTGTATTATTATTCCTGTCTTTATATTATTTCATAACACGTTATCAGCACGAGACTCTACCGTCTCAAGAACCATTCTCGAGAAATCTAAGGTATTTCCCTCTTCCTAATTTAATTTTCGATTGTCTTAACTTTTGTTTGTGCAAGGTTTTGCTTCAAAGAAAGAATGAAGAAAGAAGGAAAAGAAACGAAAAAAAGGGAGGAAAAGAAACGAAAAACAAAGAGAAAAGGAAGAAAACATTGAAAATATAATTGGTATACCTTAAAGGTAAGTAACTTATTTTTCCCTTTCAAATTCTTGAAATTCTACGATTTGATTTAATATACAAACAAAGTTTGATTATAACTCTAATGGAGTTTGTAAGAAATTATAACCACTTGAAGTGGTTAAATCTCTATGTCCTGCCATGATTAAATTCATGTATGATTGTGGGCAAATAATTGAAAATCCGTCCCATTGAATTTGCTCCATTCCCTTTAGAGAATGTGGTAGCAGTATGTGATAAGTCTGAAAGAAGACTAATTACCGTAAAGGTATCAATGAATGTGGACGTGACAAAGAATTCCGTCCAATTGAATTTGCTTCATTCCCTTTAGAGAATGTGGTAGCAGCTTGTGTAAAGCACATGATTTTGATCCATTCCCTGAAGTGAATGTGATAATTGTAATAGAGCCCGTAAGTATGAACACGCCCTTGATGTAATTGTGTCATATGAAAAGAAAGTTCGTTGCCCTCGAAATTTCGGGCAAGAACTATATGACATGGGTGTTGGATGATGAAATCCACTTAGATGCTATGGGTCTTGGAGACGCCATTAAAGACAGAAATAGTGCATCCACCCAAAACTATGCTAAGGCCTTGATTTTCTTGCGCCATCACCTTGATGAAGGTTTGAAACTGTATGAAGGCCTTGATTTTCTTGCGCCATCACTTTGATGAAAGTTTGAAGATTGAATATCTCAACATCAAGGATTCACCCATCTTGTGGAAAGGCTTAAAGAAGAGAGATGACAACATGAAGTTGGTCACTCTGCCACAAGCACGATACGATAAGAATCCAAAAGCAAATAGTTTATAAACTATATATTATCGTTGCGGTGGAAACAGGCACTGGTCAAAGGATTGCCGTATGGTTGACCTTTACCAAGCATCTCGAAAGAGTAAACGCCCTGAAACGAATTTGTCTCTGACGACAACTTTGACATCACCCACTTGGATGTGGCAGACTTCTTTGAGCAACCCGAGGGGAAAATAGACCACCTAATCGGCGATGGCACCATGATGAAAGAAGATGGAGTTATTTGATTTTGTTCTACTTATTTGTATTAGTTAGTGAATAAACTAATAGTCATTAGTATTAGCTCGTATTAGTTAGTTCATGATGCAATGTTAGTAGTAGTTCTTTAGAATATCTTCAATATGCTCAAATATCAATAAAACTTTTATTTTCCAGTGGGGGTAATCGACTAGCCTGAAAAACTAGTCGATTATCAACTATTTTCGCATTAAAGTTGAAAAACAATTGATCAACAATCGATTGTCGTTGACTAACAATCGATTGTCATGAAACAGTGGTCTGGAATTTTTCAAAAATCATCCACAATCGATTGTCGTTGACTAACAATCGATTGTCTTGAAACAGTGGTCCGGAATTTTTCAAATATCATCCACAATCGATTGTCTTTGTCTAACAATCGATTGTCTTAAGACAGTGATCTGAAGTTTTTCAAAAATAACAAATAATCGATTGTGTGTGTTTAACAATCGATTGTCTATGTTCAAACAATCGATTGTGTGTGTTTAATAATCGATTGTCTTATGAAAAACGCTGAAATTTTCAAACTGCAAAGTAATTGATTATGGATAACATATCTGATTTTGTTAGTCAACTGTTAGCAGCAGATTTTGAAAATATTATGTGACACAAACGAATTGAACTTGTTTATTCTTATGTTTGTGTATTCCTTTTGTATGCCAAACCATGGAAAGTAAATTGATTGAAGGCTCCGGAAGAGCAAATGTAACTCTGCCCAAAGGCATGACGTTAATAATTGAGAAATGTTCTCCTCCAAGTCTAAGAAGAACTTGTTGAGTTTTAATGATATCAATCAAAACGTTCTCCTCCAAGTTTAAAAGGAACTTGTTGAGTTTTGAGAATCTATCTTAGAGAATGCAATGTTCTCCTCCAAGTCTAAAAGGAACTTGTTGAGTTTTAAAGATATCATTCAAAATGGATATCATATTGAGACAATAGATGAGAATAATCTTGAATTCTTCATGAAAACGAGGCTGCCCATTTCGATTTGGGTTCACGCCATTTTGCATGCAGCAATACTAGTTTGTCGGCTGCCCGCTTCGGCTTGGGGTCACGCCATTTCGCATAAAGCAATGCTAATTTGTCGGCTGCCCGCTTCGGCTTGGGGTCACGCCATTTTGCATGCAACAATGCTAGTTTGTCGGCTGCCCGCTTCGGATTAGGGTCACGCCATGTTGCATGCAGCAATGCTAGTTCGTCTCTGACTGACGAATTGACACAAATATTCCCCATTGCAATTGGTTTTGGGTCATGAACCCAATATATCCCATTTAAGAAGCTTTGGATGCGCAGTATATGTGCCTGTAGCACCGCCATCCCGCACCAAAATGGGTTTGCAAAGGAGGTTAGGAATATATGTTGAGTTTGAATCGTCCTCCATTATTCGCTACCTCGAAACATTGACATGAGATTTGTTCACTGCACTATTTGCAGACTGTCAATTTGATGAGACACTTTTCCCAAAATTAGGGGGAGAAGTTGGTGAAACCAAACGGGAAATTTTGTGGAAAAATGCATCATTATCTCATCCTGATCCACATACCTCTATTTGAAAGAAAGAGGCACAAAAGATTATCCATTTGCAAAGAATAGCAAATCAAATGCCTGACGCATTTATAGATTTGAAAAGGAGTAACAAAATCACATATCCCCGAAGTGAATGTGACAACATCTGATTCACGAATACATATTCATTATTGGAAGAATATGAACATGAAATTGGTATTAAATATACCACACTCACCCCTAGAAGGAGGTTTGAGATGATATATGGCATGAATGATCGTTGGTCACGTACCTATTGTACGCCAAAGTATTTTGGAAATATGACTATTAAAGGACAACGATAATGCAAGAAACATATCTTGCATATAAGTTTGACATGACCATAATGGTATAACTTTCTCTTTAAGAAAGATATTCACCACATGGATGTTGATGAATCTGTGGTAGTACAAAAATAATTGAGAGCTCTAGAAGAGCCAATTATTACTATGTTGGAGAAACACAATTGAGTATTGTGCTGTAGTAAGTCTCAAAGAAACTTATTCAGTTTCCAAAGTACACGCGAAAGCGATTGATTATATTGAGACTATAAAAGGAAGGCTTTGATATCTCCTATTACTACAACTTGTAGCGGGGTAATTTGCATATGAAAAGCTACCCGCCTTGTTCTCCAGTTTGTACTACACAAACGAAAGAATGCCACAATAAAGTGGACATCTATTGGTATAAAAACCCATGTCATAATAAACCTGAAGTTTATTGATAAGTGCACATGTCATGGTGTAAATTTGAAGTTTACCAATATTGATAATTTATTCAGTTGGCATTCATGTTAGCCATCTCATTTTAAGTATGATGTGCAAATTCACACAGGTGAATATCAATGAACTAGAAAGTTCTTTACGAATTCTCTTGTATCACTTGTTCTCATTAATGAACTGACCAACTAAAGAGTTCGGGTTGAAGCCCCTAAATTTTGGAAATATCAAAGGTGAATATGGGCCCATTCACCCGCCATGTATACTACATATGATGCATCTATGATATAGTTACATGCGCAATTGTTATTAACCCGCAGCCTGGCCGGTGCTTGCGAGGTAAATCGCTCAGTAATCTAACTTCGAGCATAATTTCCAGATTCTCTACTCAAGACGGTTCATCTTGATAAGTTGGTTTATATCAAAGTAAGTTTAGCAAGATAATTATTGAGTGCTTCCACTTAATAGCTAAACTGTTTCTTATGAGAACAAAGTTATATATATCAGTTTGATATACGTTGTATACGAGAGTATATTCTCCCCTCACAAGTGGTTCAAGGTCAGGAACCAAATAATCTCATCTTATTATTAATGTGTTGTGTATATTGACATGATAATGCACAAAGATGATTTCCCAAAGTTGAGGAAATAAGTTAGCTTTACTAACATGAGGGGGAGACATGATAAACACTTGAGAAAAGGTTACATGGGATGAATTATCATTTGTGTATGTAAATCCCTGAATATCATGATATGAACCTGAAGTTCATAAAAGGGATAATTCAATTGCAACATATTGCAAAGCATGCTATACGCATTTGCTGACCCAAAGAAAGTAACTAAATGGAAGAGATACAATTCAAGAAGAATTGATTCCATATGAAAGACATGTAGTTTTGAACCTATAGTTCAAATGCTTGAAAGTATAAAGTCAAAGGTATGTATAGTCAGTTTTCGATATCTTATTTGTTTAGTATCACTAATGAAAGCTTGATATGCAGCTAAAGTTTATTATGTGACTTATATGACTCAACTTGAAAGATTTAAGTTGCTTGAAGCATATGCAATTCGTGGTCATGAAGTACCACATCCTAAGTACAACTTGTGTACATATATATCTTGCCATAACTATAAGCATGATGGCTTTGAGAATGCATCTATGGAGATATTGAAGAGTTATTCCACGACATTATATGAAGATGTTCATATCTATCAAGAATGATGATTTCAAGGTACGGAATATTTATTCAAGTCAATATGGTTGATTTGTCAAACGTCTACCAAAGATCGTTTTGAAGATGATGCATAAGATTGGAATGCAAATGCTCAAGGATATAAATTGATGTACTCATTAGGGGGAGTCAATGCGCGTTGCACTCTTTTTCCCTTACAAGGTTTTTTCCCACTGGGTTTTCCTTGCAAGGTTTTTAACGAGGCAACCAATAGGCGCATATTCAAACATGTGTACTCTTTTTCCTTTACTTTAATTTTTCCCAATGGGTTTTGGTTTTAAGGTTTTATGAGGCACATTATTGAATAGACATTCAAGGGGGAGTGTTATAAAATAGAAGTCTATTTAGAGTGAATGTCTAAGAGTTTTAGCTTGAAGCTAAGTCACTCCTCTTCCTATAAATAGAGGGGTCTTACCCCATTGTAAATCACCCCAAGTATTAATAAGAATACTTCTCTCTCTATATTGTTCTTATTCTTGTATTATTGTTCCTGTCTTTATATTATTTCATAAGTAATTATAAAATCCTGCACTACAGACAAAAACTAGTAAGAATATGACAAGAAAGACATCCGTTGCAATCAAAAGAGACTGAAAATGCCAGAGCCAACCAAGAAACTGTAAATGCTGAGAAAAAAGAAGACCAAGCAAGAACTAATATTGCTGGAGAAATAGGAATTAAGGTTACTGAGGGGACACAGACTCGTATTGAAAATCAAAAGGACGATAGATTCATACAAGTTAGAAACAAGAGGAACAGAAAAAAGCAGACCTTCCAGGCAGAGAGCTCAAATGCCAACAATAATGAGACCAAAAAAGCTGATTTGAATCAGCTACAACCTCCACAGTCCACACGACCAGACAACTCTTAAGATCAGAAATACCCAAGCAACACAACCTGCCAAAGACAACCTGGTTCCAAAAAATAAGGGAACTAATACTATACAGGGAAAAGGAGCCAATCCAAACAAGAACATCAGCAGAAACAAGAGAATGAAGACTAAAAAGTCGACTACCCAATGCCTAAAAGTCAAAAACAGACTTTGGATCAAGCAAAAGCCAAAGCAAAACGAAGAGAAAATCATAGATGCAGTACAACAACAACAACAACAATAACAATAACCCAGTATAATCCCACTTAGTGGGGTCTGGGTAGGGTAGTGTGTACGCAGACCTTGCCCTACCCTTGGGTAGAGAGACTGTTTCCAAATAGACCCCAGCATCCTTCCCTCCAAGAACTTCCCACCTTGCTCTTGGGGAGACTCGAACTCACAACCTCTTGGTTGGAAGTGGGGGTTGCTTACCGTCAGAGCAACCCTCTTGTCAATAGAAGCAGTACAAAAAGAAGGAAAATCACCATGGAGAACAAAATAAAGGAGAATACTACGTGCAAGGACCAAGGACCGAGAGAATGAGGCTCAACAGGAAGGAAAAACAAAGAGCAGGATAGCAGTGGCGCTAGCTCAAACAATCAGATTATGTCCACAGTCACTTCGGACACGGCTTGCATTCAAAACAAAGGTGGAAAAATTGTTATTGATCTGGGAACACTTGAGCATTTTCCAGGGGAATTGAACAACAAACATGGCCCAGATATAGACAAGAATTCTATCTATGAATCAGGAGAGGACATCAACAGTAACCAATCTCACGAGGCCTCCACAGATGATGTAATTGCAAATAGTTCTATAGGAGGAAGTGAGGATGAAGATGAGCAGGCCGCGGACAATCTAGTTGAAGCTTTTGCACCTGTACCGAAGTATCTTAACTTAAAGCAGCATTTATAGCTTGTTAGTTTGTTGTCGAAATAATTATAAGAAGACGGCATACTTCAAGTTTAAGAAGTTGAAACAATTTTTTTTGGAAATTCCTTGGTGAGTTAGATGGGATGATATATCATGATTCAAAGGTGGTGGGATGTCAAGTCAAAGAATTAATACTCCAGCATTTACCATACTATTCTCCAAATTAATTACTCCAATGGTAATTTGTTGGGAGATATGACGAAGGTCAGATGCTGAGATTCCAGAATTTATCTGAAAAGAGTATTCGATCAGATTTTGCTACATGTCAAAAGGCTGGTTTCCAAAGATAAGTGGAATGGAGATTCGCTCAGGCTCAATATATAGGTTTTGCAGCTTACTCACAGGATTGAATGAAAAGTTGTTAAATGGGACAAGCCTGCAGAATCTTGGTTTAAAATCAATACAGATGGTAGCAAAAATCCAGAAGGATATGCTGGTATAAAGGTATTTGCAGGGATCAGAGGGGAAGCTTAATCATGACTTTTGCTTCAATTGGCAGAAACTGTAGTAATATGGCAGAAGCAAAGACTGTCTTATTTGCGATGAATTAGTGTATTCAGAATAAGATCCACAACATTTTCCTAGAATATGACTCTTTGTTGGTTATAGAGATGATTTAGAGGAAATTCCAAACCCCCGTAGCAGTTTTGGGACATTATCAAGCACATTCAAGATATTACCAGGCACCTAAATTGTGTTATTCGTCATTGTTATAAGGAGGCTGATGACGTGTAGATGCTTTAGCTAAGTGGAGCATTGACAACGATGAAATGGTTATCTCGACCTTTCATGATCTTCCACATTCTGCTAAAGAACCTTATAGATTCAATTGGTGTCATTGGCGCCTAAATACAGGAATTATACTTTTGTGTGAGGAAGAATGGAGACATGCCACCTTCCTACATGTGGCATCTTTTTCCAGTATCTTAGTTTCTTCTGCAATTACAAGTTGCTTCTTTCTTCGTCTTAACTTGATAAGTCCTCCGCCTTCCTAATTCTACTGTCCTTGAAAGTCACTTCAAGAACAGAAAGAAAAAATAAAACTTTCTTGACCAGAGCATCATCTAAACAAGAATCTGCTGCTGTTTAATACTTCATGTTGCATTATTTCGTATAAAACTACATCCTCTAGCTTTCCTCACATGTTGATGGAGCATCAATTGCCTCACCCTCTCGGCTTCTGCCCATTTACCACCCAGAACATACAAGTCTGAGATAAGGGTATAAACCCCTCCATCATTCTCTGGCCTCAGCACATTCATGACCCTCTCAATCACTCGCTCTGCCATCTCAAATTGTTTATGCAACTTGCAAGATGACAAAAAGGAACCCCATATAACTATGTTAGGCTCGGGTGACATTGTATTGATAACTTCATATGCTTCCCCTAACAACCCAGCCTTCCCAAATAAATCAACCATGCAGCCATAATGCTGAATTGTTAGTCTCAGTCCACACTCTTTGATCATTTTGAAATATCCACGACCTTCATTGACCAGCCCTGCTTGTACACAAGCACCAAGTACCCCAGTGAACGTAAACTCGTTAGGTAGCACACCCCCATGTCTCATTTTCTTAAATATCTCCAACGCTTCAGTTCCAAAACCATGTTTTGCTGCTCCACAAATTAAAGCAGTCCAAGTAACGACATTTCTATCTTTCATCATATCAAAAACCAGAGAAGCAAAATTCAAGAATCCACATTTAGCATACATGTCTACTAAACAAGTACCAAGCTCAACATTAAGTTCCCAATGATTCTTCACGACAAAACCATGCACTGATTTCCCAAGGAGCAAACCAATTGAACCCATTTCATAACAGCCCGCCAATATTGGTCCAATGGTCACTTGATCAGGCTTTAGTTGTTCAAACATAACCATTTCTTGGAAGAGCGCCACACCTTCCTCCCAATGCCCATTGTTCATGTATCCAGCTATCATTGCCGACCACGAAGCTAGGTCTCTCAAAGGCATCTGATCGAACATCTTCCTCGCTCCTTTAACATCCCCGGAACGATAAAAGCAAGTTATTATCGTGTTCCACGTGACAGCATTTCTGACGGGAATTTCATCGAACAGCTTGTATGCACACTCAAGCGAGGTTCCAGCATAGGCGTTAAGCAGAGAGGTGGCAACATACACATGGATATTAAAGCCTAATTTGAGGAGATGGGCATGTAGGTGGCATATGAGGGGAAGGTTGCGCAATTGGGTGCATGATCTGAGAGTGAAAAGAATGGCGAAACTGTCGAAGGGAATGGCTTGGCGTTGCATTTGAGCGTAGAGTGACAAGGCTCTTCGAGGTGATTTTGCATTTTTAATGGCAAAAGACCATGAACTGAAGGTTCTTAATAATTGCCGTGTGGATTGATTTTTAAGTGCAGGCTGCATTTTTAATAATTTGTGAGCATAGCATAACTTGTCAATTCTGAAGTTAGGATTCGTAAGGGGTTTAAATGAGGAGGTCGGGACTCCTACTTTATATTTTTAAGTGCAGGCTGCACGACATTTAAAGACATAATTTAACTGGAACACACCTTTATCAAACACCTTCTATATAAGCATAAGATTTCATAGCTTCTCCAATTACTTCAGAAGAAAGAATGCCTTTGTTTTTTATGGTGACAATTACCCGCTTATATAAATCTACTTCAAGCTCACTTAAGTCCTCATTTCTGTTATCCCTTGGAAGTTCTTTCGTATAGGACCAATCCACTCTCTTGGCTGGTCAACTTTAGTTCTTCACACAAACGTGACTGAGACGTAGTAGTTTGAAGAACTTTTATTGATTCTTTCCAGCTCCGAAAAATGCTCGAGTCGAGGAAAACATCAATCTTGTAAATAAGGTTTCCTTTCTCAATAGCTTCTTCACTGTAACACTGATGCGGTAACAAAACTTGGCACATATTTCAAAGGCAGTAGGCCCTCCACGAATGGCATGAATGTGAACTTCATCACAATTTGCTTCACTTGCATTAGCAACCAGATTTTGCAAAACTGTTGGGGTGAAGTGTATGGAAGAATATATTAGATTGTTATAGTAGTAAAATGTTATGGGAATAACTTTGAATGCTTTTTATTCTTCCTTTACAAATGATGGATTACATGGCTATTTATAGACTTGTTGGATAGTTCTAAATTTTTTCACATACATACATATTTCTCAAGCTCTACATTATTCTAGATTCTAAATATTCTGCTTATATAGATATTTTTCCAAACATGTTCTCTAGTATTCTAGAGAACACCATGCTTTGATATTATACTCATATATCTAGAGACTTCTAGCTAATACAAATTACAAATTATATATTATACTTTTAACAAAAACTTGTGCAAGTAAAACTTCATTCAAATTTTCTTGCTTTCAATTACTGCAGTAACTTTTTTATCATAATAAGTTATTTAGTTTTAGGATAAATCTACCTTTTTGAATTCAATTTCAGTTAGATTTTTTAGGTTTGTTGAGATATTTTAGTTTTTTTTTTTTGAATTCTTGTTATGCAGATTTTTCTGCAGATTCTTAATTGGCTATTTAAACCCTTATTATGCTTAATAAAATTATTGAGAGACTTTTCAATAACACTTTTAATCTTTTTGTTGCCCCATCTTTTAAAAACCAACAAACTTGCTGCATTAACCGTGATGTCCGAGGCTAACTCAGAAGCAATATTGTATGAGGTAAAATTCGGCTCGATATGTCCCCGTCCAAGCGAACACGTCTTTCATGACAAAGCCTCCTTTGAGTCGTGTTGACCCAGGCAAGGACGGCCCGAGCGAAGACGTCCTAATTAATTAGATGGAGGAACGACGTCGTTTAGGGCTTGGCTCCCTCCGTACGAGGAAGCCACGAACCTTTGTACTTTTCTTTTGATTGTTTCGACAAAGGTCTCCTTTATATTAGGAGACCTTACCTTGTAATAGGGTATGTGCATTATTCTGAGTAATATCATTTCTTTGCTTTCTCTCTATTGTTAGCAAGCTTCTCTCTATCTCTCCAATATCAATACTCTCCACAAACTTTTACATTTCAGATCTACCACGACCTTAGTTTGATAATCTTTTCTAGGACTTATTATACTTGATTACGATTTACCCGTATACTTTATTGATTGTTTTTAAGCTTACCAAGTGTATATATCTTTTAAGCCAAACAAATATATCTCATGACATTGTTCCCATCTGACTGAAAGGTATCAGGCTTGGATCCAAGTTTCATGAACTTCATCTTGGCAACTCAAAGGATCTCTGTTTTCTTGTTGAACACTTGAGAAACTATACTTCCTTACTACTCAACTGATCACTGCCACGGAAAACAGGATGCATCTCGGTATCAGTCGAAGGAACTCCCTAAACAGGAGACAGCAAGCATCTACCTTTTACAGTTTTACATAGCAGTTTTGCTAGAATCAGCACAAACACTTTTTTGGTATCAGAATTTTCTATTTTACTACTATTTCTTATCAAGTACAAACTAAAAAAAGCAGCATATTTGATTTCATAGTTGATGTGCCTCAAATATTTATTGCTGGATATATTTGGCAACGATTTGAAGCATACACTACTGCTAACTCCCTGGACCTACCTTTAAAGACGTCTACTAGTATATGCGGAATTAATACCTGAGAGCCGCTTAAACTTGTTAGTATATTTTATTTAGATACTCGACCCCAGGCTTATTCCGATTGAGCATCTAAACACATCATAAAATGTTCATATTAGACACTTCTGTCTCGAACTTTGAAAAAGCTTCTGCCTGCTTGTGTTCGTCACATGGATAAATTAACCACTTAAAATATATATCCCACCTCCTGTAATTATGCACATCGGATATAAGCAGGTACTATAACAAACAAAAACAAGACATGTCAGTTAGAAAAGAATCCAATCAATTAAAAACAAACTCCTATTCCGTTAAATACATTTGAAGGCTCTCCTCGTTTAATTGAAAACCATTTTTCCAATATCTCCGCTGGCAAGTGTCTCATTGGAACACTTTATTATGTGTTCAGGTGCTCAACTGGAACATCATTAGTTCGAGCACTGTGTAAATTGAAATTGTATGCCTCCAATTGCGATGATTGGATCGCGCGCCAAATCTTTTGTCAGCAAATATTTATATGGAATTAAATATTCATAATCCTAATCATACATGGTTAAGACGTGATTAATTAATTAAACGTGAACTTGATAATAGTACCGGGAAATCATTATCCATCCAAGTTATATGAACTTGGGGAAAATATTTATGGAGACAACATAGGAAACGGAGATAATCGGATTACAAAAATTACACTGTATTATGAATCCACCTAAAGAAAATTTAAAATGGGCTTCTTTTACTTGTACACAATTCGCTAGGGGGGTGATCAAACTAATTTACTTTAGCAATGTTTAACAACAAGCTTAGTACAGTTAACTTGACCATCTGAGGTTACAAGTTAAAAAAATAATCAAAAATATCAACAGTCCCTGATATGGATTAGTTCGAAGTTCAGTCACCCATTTAAATATGTGGAACGGGCAATTATAAAATCCGGCACTACAGACAAATTTGTTGAGTGAAACCAACAAGATACACTACGAGAATAATATGGACAGTAATTTGTTCCATAGCTAATAGCCAGAGGATCCAACAAAAACTGTGAACGATGAATTAGTTAGAATTTTTTGATAAGCATGAATGATGACAAAGAATTACTGCCAGAGAACAGATATTAAGCATTAAGCCTACAACAATACATAGCAGGAAATCATGTCAAAGTTATATTAAGTGATACTCCATATATATTTATGTGACTACAAGGAAATTCTTCTGGCAATAGCTAGCTAGCTAATTTCTTTTACGAAGTGATTAGTTCCAATGAGAAAGTGTAACCTAGCTAAAGCTACTCCTATTTTTACTGTAAATTTCATCTAGTACTTCATTCAACAAAGTTATATATAAATTGATTGATGCGTGTCTCTCCTCCCGTCGGCCATCGATATATCTGCTTCCCCTTCATTACTCATGCTTACCAGATTATATCTCAAAAATCGTCTATTCCTATGAGCATATCATCTGCCCAATTGAACTCCTGTTGGTAGTTGGACCAGTCATTAACTTGACGTTGATCAGCTGCTTGACATATTGTTTCTGGTTGAACTGTTGTGCAGTAATCTTCATCGGGTCCACGCAACATAGCGTCGATTACTTTTGGAACATCTTGTTCCTCCATATTTACCCAATGATTTTTCTTTGATCTTATATTCTTCTTGATTCGGCACACAACAATATCCTCCTTTGGAATATTGTTTTCTCTAAAGAAATCATCCCCGACGGAATATTCTCTCATCAGCCAAATTTTGTTGTGCTCTCCTTCTTTACTACGACTTTGAAACTTGAAACATCTTCTAAACCCAACTACAGTTCCCTTACCTTTCTTGATAGGATCAATACCTGTTTGGCCTTTCCATGTCCCGTAGGCGCAAGTTCGACGAACCCTTGAATGTTCCCTCTTCTTCTTCTTCTTCAACCTAGTAAAAATATAGCGAACCTTCTCTTCGGGATGATCAGAATTAGCTCCAAATATCTCCCATGGTGGTTGGTCTCCATAGATATCGGAAAGTTGGAAATTATGGCATTCACTCTGCAAAAGCTCGCCCTTTAGGAACCTTATCAGAAAGTTGATCAACTCTGCTTCAGTAGGGTGAAACCGAACACCCATGATACACCCACGGCGTGCAGCTGGCACCATCGACATGGTATATATGGTCGTCGTCTCTTTTTCTTGCTTTAGAGAAACACAAGAACGAGACAATAGTAGTTGCCGCAATATGCAAAGGCAAGAACTAGGAAACAAAACCCTAAACGAATGGCGGAAGTTAATTGATGTGAATGCTGTAATATAATGGACTATTTATAGATATCTGATCAGGAACGAAAATTTAGGAAACAAATTTTTAGGAGAGAAAAGAAGTGTTGATTTCTGCGGAAGGTTAATGCTTGGGACTCAAGTTAGTTTTTTCCAAATATACAATGCGTAACTTTTTGAAGTGGGCTGTTTAAGTTTAACAGAAGAAAAGAAATTAATGGGCAATTTACGTACTTCCCTCTTTTTGATCATTTACAAGTTTTTACTTTAACTATATTCAACTAATGCGTTAAATTGAGGAAATTTCTGAATAAACAATTTCTTTTACAAGAAATGGAAAAGCTAGTTAATTTACCCCAACGTAAACTAGAGAAAAGGAGTTGTAAATTTCAGAATTTAACATCATCCATACGCTTCTTGAAACAACCTTTTCTTGGAATTAACTTGACTCAATATGCATTTTCACCTTATTTACTAGTGCATTTTCACATTATATATTATTACTTCTCAATCATGCATGATAAAGTTTGGTATAAATATTGGGTGCGCGTAAGCTTTTACCGTCATATATATTTAACTTAAATCCTTCTATATATTAATGATATTATTACACTAATATAACTTAAATCCTTCTCTATATAACAATATTATTACACTAATGCTAAATTACTCATGAAACCTTATTATTGACCGTTTGATATATGTTTCGATTTGAAAAGATTTATGTTGTTGTATGGTTGTTTAGTAGTAAACTAAACAATTCTTATGAATGCGGGTAAGTGGAAAGAAGAAGAAAAAATGACAAAACAAAAATTCCGCACAACAAAATATAAAAGTTAAATGGGCAAAATATAAAATTGTCCAATATATAATAGTTAATACACTTAAATACAGGGAGAGGCGGCTCTAGGATTTAAAGGTGGCGGGTGCCAAAATTTCCTTTAATGTGCATCTTATAATAACTAATATATAGTTTGTTCGGAACGTTTGTCCTATTCATTTGTTTAGTTTATTAAGGCAATTTAATAAGTACTTTATTTGCAAATATAAAAATTACATTAATTTTTCAGACCTATATTTATAAAATTTTATTGGGTATATATTTTATTATTGTCGTAAGAAAATTACATCTCAGACACCAAGAAGCGAATATAATTAGCATTTTAATGAATGAATCATACCTTTATTTTTAATAATACAAGTAAAATGAATGTTTTCAATAGGGAACTATTATTGTTTTTTTGTATGCTAAAAATAGTTTTGCACAAGTAAAATAAGAGAACTCCACCAATCAGAATAAGAAAAATAAAAATAAACATCTTCAATAGATAAATTATACCCCATAAGCAAATGCAGAATTAGGTAAACAATAAGATCTCAAAACTTAAAATCATAAATCTAATTCTTGCAAAATATTTGTCATAATTTAATAGTAAAGAGATTTAAATTGTATTTAACAATTATTGAATAACACAAATTTTTTGTGGGATTTTACTGGGTTGTTGTTATTGTTGCTGATTAAAAAAAGAAAATATAAATTAATTTTGATCTCAATATAAATATCAAGACCCAAATTTTTTTAATTTTGAAAGAAGAAAACCGAAAGGTTTGAGATTAAGAGAAATGCTTATATAAAAAATTTAAATTTTGGATGCTTTTTTTTGAGTATTCTTGCTAAAGATCACAAATAAAATAACATAATAGAGAGGAAAACATAAAAATGATAAACGACAAATAGGAAATTGGGAGGTAGCCAAAAAGGAAAATAACTGGGACCAAAGAAATAAAACGCACAACGAAAAGGGAAAGTCAGACAAAATTCAAGATAAACTCGAACTTGAATTTTACACACAAGAAAAGCTTTCAAAAAGATCTACTAGCCATGACACCTTTGTTTAGCTTGCGAATGAGGGTGGCAAGATCATATATTTGATCTAGTTTAAAAAATTTCTACATAAATATATGATGATTTTACCAACTGAGCAAGTGCATACCACCCCGCCCTTAAGGGTGAATTCACCCCTAGATATAGGTAATATACATTTTATCGATTATTATTTTTGGGAATGGCTAAATATATATATATGTTCAAGTAAAATCGTGTTATAAGTGATTCTATTATCATTATGAGTACAATAATGATAATTATTCATGATATCTTTATTATGGACCTTTTTATGTGTTAAGCCTACAAACTTAAAGATAGAAATACCACATAATAAAATATGAAAGTAAAATTGAGTTTTGTACGATGTTATATTTTGGTCAGGGGCGGATTTAGGGAAGCGGAAAAGGTTCACCCGAGTCCCGTTCGTCGAAAAATTACTTTATATATAAGGCAATTTTTTTTAACCTCTCTATATTATGTTTTGAACCCCCTTGATACAACCCAGAGCTTAGTAGTCAAGGGGGTTCAAAACCTTTGTAAGAACATTAGTTCAATTCCAACTAGATATAGTATTTTTAGCTTTTTTTCTTTTTAGATCCCCTTAGCGAACATCATGCGTTCGCCACTAATTGTGGTCACAAATGTTGTTGAACGTTCGTCTTTTGATAAAACATTACTACTCCACTATACACGCATCTTCTTTTGTGTTCGTCAAATGGTCATTACTGGATGTTGATGTTATTTGGGAGAGAGTTATAATGTCTTGAAGGCTAGATTTTCGATTTTTTTTTTCCCTCTACTGAGTATGCTCTGCCCTTTGTATATGTGACAATTTTCAAACGCTAGAGTTATAATTTCACAAATGACGTTATATCTCATACTTTTAGGATCTACTAATATTTAAGGCTAGATTATGTTAGTCGAGATTCTGCTGCAACTCTTCTGCTATTTTTTATCTTCAACTTCATTGACTAGGCCACACCCTTAGATGCATTACATTTTATCTTTTAATCTGAATTTTAGTTGGCCATTCCAGCAACTTGCGCATTACATGAATTATTATTGCCCGCAGTGTTGGTTTATACATGCTCATCCTACAAATGTAATTACATTTTGATAAAAGGAAACTATAAAATACAAAGTACAGATAAAAATGAAAAAGTGGGAACCACACAATCCTATTTTCTACTTACGAAACTTTTTTTGTTTATGAAAAGGTAGATATTTTATTGAATGGTACCAAGATGATACTAAGAGATTACACCAGAAAGTGGGGAGCATCCTTCTACAGATTGAAGAGAATTCAGACAGTGGGTTTATGTCAGAGACAACACTGTTCTTAGTCCACAAATTTACAAATGAAATGTTGTCCCTCTTATCATTAAAGCACCTATTGTTTCTCCCTAACAAAGTGTTCCAAAAAGTACAATTAGGAACAGCTTTCCAGAACTGTCTGTTGCCGAAACAAGCGCTTATGCCAGCAGCATAGAGTAAGTTTGATAATTCCTGGCATGATCCATTAGAACCCAAAAATACTAAGGAACACTAATCAAATCTGCCTTGTGAAAGTGCAATGAAGCAGTATGCGAGTGACAGTTTCATTAGCCTCCTCACAAAGGAAATATCTGCTACACATAGGTGGGCCTCTCTTCTGCAATTTATCTTGAGTTAAGCAAGCTTGACAAGTAGCAATCCAATTTTAATTGCAATTATCTTCCAGGTAATCTTCCTTGGCCAACTAACTTGAGACTCCTCCTCTCTTCTTTAGTAGACTTTTGTAGCAAGCATTAACAGTAAACTTGCCATCTTTTCTTATCTTCCACATTAGAGTGTCAAGAGAAACAGCCTCCAACTTCTCGACATTAATACAACCAATCTCTCAATCATTCATGTTTCTTCTCAGATGTAGCCTGCAGGTTCCATCCACAAGGAGAAAAGCAGTCAGCCGTAGTGCAGTCCTTATTGGAACAGATTGTGTAAAGGTCTGGAATTGGTCTTTGAGAGGAATATCATCTAGCGACTTGTCTATCCACATTTTTTTTCACTTTCCATTGCTGATTTTCAGCTTAATATTCTCAGAAAACTCATCCCAAAGCCCCCTTATGTACTTGTGAAACATTGCAACTAACTCATAACTAAAAATTTACATTCTACAGAATGAGTAGGGTAGAAACACTTGGCTAAAAGAAAATTGCAACATCGGTTCCAAAAGTACCAGATTATGAGTAATCCAAATAGAACGGAATAAAATTAAGCTGAAAATCTTTACTTCATCAAAAAAAAAAAAGAGTTGAAAATCTATTAAGTAATATGCATTATTCACTTATATCATGTTAGTAGGGGCTGTAGTAAATGCAGCGGGAGCTTTTGTATTAGGAGCACCTGTTGGTTTTGAGTATGTAATCATTTAGTGTCTCTAATCTTTTATAATGACACTGAAGCCTGAAGCCTTAGTTGAGGTTGGATGGAAAAATCTATCCTACAGCATAGATTATGACAATATCCTTGCATGATCATCAGGTATGCTCTCTATTTTTCAGAAAAAAACCCAAATATTGGCAATTCAAACATCCTATTCAGTCACTATATAACAGCATAGATAGGTCTTTCTTGTCGGAAGTAGTAATATCGGGAAAAGGAAACCGCTGATCCGCGATCCATACACAGCAATCCGGTGATTCATAAACCAAGTACTTCAAGACTGACTGAAACTAAAAAGCAGGTCTCCCAAGGCAACACTCTCCAACAACCTTTAGGTAAAGACAAAGGGGAAGGGTTATTCAACTCCTTAAAGAAAATAAAAAGAAAGGTCATGCGGGATGCAGCCTAGAGGTCAACGAAGTGGGTGAGAACCATGAGGTCTCAGGTTCAAACCCCAACAGAGACAAAAACACTAGGTGATTTCTTTAAATTTGTCCAAGCCTTCTGAAACTTGTTGCTGGTGGGAGGTGACAGGTATCCCATGGGACTTCGAGGTGCGCGCAAGCTGGCCAGTACACCACAGTTATCACATAAAAAGAAAGAAAGGCGCCAAATAGATAAAATCATACATGCATTTTAAATTGTATCAGCAACAATTTCGATATTATACAATATAGAGTTGAATCAATGCAAGTTACTTAATGATCATGAAAAAATGAACACAAGAATTTCTGTCTTTGTGTTGAGTTGTAGCTTATTGTTTTTTCAAGCAAAGACCGAAATCACAGAGAAGGTGTCTGAAAATGCTAGGAATTCAAAGTGTCAGCATGTTCATCACCTAGTTTCTTTGGGATCAAGCAGTTGAAGAGAGCCATATAAACTTGAGAGAACTAAATTCCTTATTGAACTGTTTCCCCTTTATTGGGTAACAACAACACCATCAAAGTCATTTCAAAGATTCAATAAACATATGACCGCAATTTATTTTCTAAACCTTCATCAAGAATAAAAGAGGGAAAAAGGAACGTGTACACACGAATGTGGTTTTAACTGGGTGTCACCATCAGTGTCCTTTTTTGTGCATATATCAACAACAAGAAGTGCTGAATTATCCTGTAGAAGAAAAAATGGGAGAATTTTGATATTGTTCGATGACATTGTGCACCTCCGTTTGCATGATATACCTAACTTGCAACTCCACCTCGTTTAAATCCTAGGACAAAGTCAGAGCACCCTGCTAAACAACACAAGTTTTCTTAGTGGCATGCTTTTTAAGTCGGTTTCATCTAAAACTCTTCACATTCATCATACTTATCCACATCTTACCACACTCCAAAACTGAATTTCCTGGGAAGCGACAAACTTATCTCATTTAGAGCTTTAAGATTTCATTAAGCTCCGAATAGGCACTTAGTTTGGGTATCATCCATACACTGATGTGCTTCACAGTTTAAATTGGTAGAGGAGGCGGACAGATTTGCTTAGCAACCTCAAAATCTCCTTTGCGAAATCTTGATTACCAGTTAGCAAAAGCCCATTTAGGACCCGGTTGAAGGTAAATTTTTTAGGAAGAAATCCTCTGTCAACCATTTCTATCAATAGTTTCCCAGCCACTAATAAATCATCTGATTTTTTCCTAACAAACATTGCACTTATCAAAATATTATATGTATCCAGATTAGGTATACAACCCCCAGTACTCATCCTCTCAAACACCCTCAGGCCCTTCTCAATTTCCCCTTCATCACAATAGCATCGGATGACAACATTATAAGTCTGAACATTTGGTTCACACCCATCCTCTTTCATCTTATCCATATATTCCGTAGCCCTGTCCATATTTCCAACATGGCACAATCCCGTGATAATGGCATTATAAGTTGTGTCATTCGGCAAATAACCTTTCCTCAACATCTCATCGAACGACAAAATAGCATTTTCCACACTATTTTTCTGACACAAACTTGTATCAGCGCATTATAAGTTGCAAGGGAAGTATGCCAGCTCCCACCATTTCATTGAACACCTTTTGCGCCTTATCAACTTCACCCGCAACACCAAATCTGTGAACTCCAGTAGTGTAAGTAACAACATCAATATCACATTTCCTCCTCTTCATCTGCAAAAAGAATTCCCAAGCTTCCCTAATCTGTCCTGCTCTAAAGAACCCATTAAGCATTATGTTATATGTAGTTATTGAGGGATTCAAACCTCTCCACCATTTCTTTCAAAATCTCTTGTGCTTTAGGTGTTTGCTTAATTAAACAAAACCCATTCGCTAGTGTGTTATAACTAATCGTTTCAGCTCTGAACCTGCTCCTAAACATCTTGAACAAAGTATAAGCCATCTCGGCCCGTTTAGATTTACAAAGCACGTTAAGGAATGCATTGAAAGAATTCAAATCCTGAGGGCAACCATGTTTATGCATAGACAGGAAAACCTTCAACGCTTTATCAGCTTTCCCATCAGATACATACCTCTCAGTGATGATAGCGAATGTTTTCGGGCTCGGGCCGAGTCGCCGAGATTGCATTCGGGCCACGAGCTTCCAAACGATCTCGTAATCGCGCATACGAGCAGCGATGTAATAGCATGGTCAAAGGCTGTAGCAGAGTGGGTATAGGAACGATAGTGATCGAGGAGGTTGAAAAAATGGAGGGCTTTAGGGCTGTGGTTCCAGAGACGCTTTAGGATAGCGTGAACGAGGTCAGGAGTCCATTGGGTGAGGTTGTGAAGGGTGTCTGATAATGATTCTGGGTTGGTTTGAAGTATGAGTTTGGAGATTGTGATGGGGTCTGGTGGTGACTGTGACGGCGATTGTGGTGGTGACGGTGGTGGAGGAGAGGTGAAATGGCGGAGGGAGATGGAAATGGGATTTAGAGGTGATTTGAGGATTGCAGTATTGTGCAGATTCAGCATTTCACCATTCTGCTGATTATTTCCCTAAAGAGTAAAAACTGTCTGCAAACAAGTGTTGACGAACCCTTCAACTCATGTTGGCTAATTTTCTTATTTTTTTTAGGTGGGTAATCAATTAGACTAACCTTTAAAATTAAATTGAATTAGATCAATTCAATATTTTTAAATTAAAATTTAGATATACAAAACTATACCAAAAATCTCACAATATAAATATAATGATAAATATATTTTAAAATGTAGGTCCAAATCCACATAATTTGCCTTTGAAGAAGCAAAACATGACAAATTAATTTGGGACTGAGGGAATAAAATGATTGCTTGGTTTGGAAAATTGTGAGATTATAATCACAGATATGAGGTAAACATATCATTATTTCAGTATAAAATTAATATTAGTTAATATCAATAACCAAACACAAGATAAATGTAATTTAATATTTTATATCAAAATTAGTATTCATAATGTTGATAACCAAACGACTCCTAATAGTAGCACGTAACCAAGTACGGTCGATGCACCCTAGTCCAGCATATTTCGTTGACCACATGCTATAGTCTTGCATTAAAATATTTTCTTAAAAAATAACTTCCGTTACAAAATATGTCTTTACAACATCTACCCTATGAGACGTATCAACTTTAAGGTTGTTGATACTAAACTTGTTAACTATAATACGTGGTGTATCTGAAATTAGAGCGTTTTATGCAATTAACCGTACTATATTTTATACCTATAAATAGATACTTGAGCATAAATGAAGTTATTACTCCCTTTATGATTTGTGTCTCTTCATCTATTTACCCAGCTTCCATTTTAAACGAGTCATTGGCAAAACATGAACATTCGCATGTCACTTCCAATTTTAGCAATTATATCCAGGCCGAGATTGCTAGCTCAGCACAGCCTCAGAGAATTTGAAGTAGAAGTTATATTTAAAGAACTTCTTAGAAATGGACCCTTACAGGACTGAAGCATATGAGGTGATGGGGATACCATTTTTTTGCTCTTCATTATTTTAAAAAGTCAGTGTTGTTGCAGCCAAAGGATTCTCGAGTGTGGATGGCCCGGTGTTAACAGAACAGCTGCATATGCTTGAGGAAGCATATCAATACTGGAAGGATTTCGAAAGGATGGATGCTGAAGAACGGAAAGGTCTAAATCTGGTTGAAGCTTTAATGTTTCTTGCCAGATATTATAAAGCTCAAAAGAGAGTTGAAGATGCAGAGTTTTATTGCACCCGCTTTCTTCATTATTCTGGCCCAGTAAGTTTTACCTCTCATTAAGTAACTAACTAAAGAGTCTATTTCTCTCTATGATAAGTTAAAATATGTTCTGCTAAACCTCTAATCATTCTGGAAAACAACACTTTGAGCAGCTTCCTCACTATTTTTGGTCATTAACGCAGAAGAAGGAAACAACAAAGTGCTTAAAGGAATAAGATTTGAAATGGATGTTGAGCATTTGGAATGGCGGGTAGAAATGATTTAAGGGCAAAAGAATGCAGATATAGTAATCATATCTTTATTCAGAAAAGTTGGCCTATTGGTCCATTATTTGTGAGATTATTTCATGGACTGCCACTTTGGCTGAATTTTGTAAAATCATTAATATGTTTTTCTTCATCGAATCAACACAAAGAGTAGCACATTGAGTATCATTCGGAAAACCCATTCGAATATAGGACATATACGTCTCAATACAAACTTGTTACAAAGAAGTCACTACCATATTTTACAGACACACCATACTGCAATACATCCAGCACAACAGATTAGAGTCGATCAGATCACATTACAAATCTTGATTCAAAATGATAAGGGTGAACTCTGATAACTTTATTCGAACTCAGTTGCAGGATATTAATTCTTTTGTGGATCACTGAAGAACCTATTAAGGGAAGGGAAAATTTCTGGTGGTCTACTACGAGCAAACTTTCTAACGGCATGTTCAGCATATTTTTGTCCCTCTTCAAAGTTCTCCAGAACACCGGCGGCTCTTTTCTCCTTGTTTACCCTGTCCGGTGATTATTAAACAAGAAAAAAGGTAAGCTCTTGTCCAGTGAAAAACAGTAGATATAAATGTTGCTGCGAATATTTAATACATTGTTGGCACAAGTCTGTTATCACTACTACAAGGCAGGGAATTTATGATACTAGTTTGACTTGTTTATCAAAGTTGATTTGAAATTTAAGGGAGTATGTATCTCTTTTCCTGTCTTTAATTCGCTTGTTCTTTTTATCACAGCTTTTTATAATGGGGAAAGGGGAATTATTCCTACATAATCTTAGTATAATTCAACAGATCATATAACTTGAATAGCAAAAACTAGACGTGATGTCAAGGGTGCACTCAAACATTATGGTTATCAAAAAATAAAATAAAAATTGATGAAATAATGATGGATAACAAAGATTTGGACAATTCACAACATTCTTGTTCTTATTTAGATTGAAGAAAAGTAGAAGATCTACTAAGTAAGCCCATATTGGCCATGAATGTAGCCAACTCAGCTTTAGCTTTAGCAGGCAGGGGAAAGAAGAGAATCCAAGGTATCCAAGGGTAACAAGTATGGGGGGAAAACCTGTATTTGAAAGGAATCGACCAAAAGAGAAGCATATGATCGTATTTCCATCTGAGGAATTGACCAAAACTACTGTAAAAGTACACTAAATTATACTGCGAAATAGAGTAATAACAAAAAAGAAAGAAAAAAAAGCAAGTATTTGAGGAGAGAAACAAGGCGAACCTGACTTCAGGATTGATACGCATATTACGAACCAGCTGAAGTCCACAGATTCCAATGGCAGCACCTACGGCTGCAAACAATGGATATACCTGTACTCACACATCAAGCTTAGAAATTTCGGAAATTTTGAACGAGTATACAAAAAAGTGAAGGATAAAAGATACCTCAGGCCTGAGCCAGCGATTAGTAGCCATGGAAAGAAGCAGTTTGATTACAAAACCACAAGGGACAAAGGATGATTCACAGAGAGAGACAAGGATAGAGATGAGGCTTGAGGAGTACTAGTACAATAATGGAGAGCAATAAACAAGTTTATCTTTGTTTTAGGAATTGGAGAAGTTGATGTTGATTGGATGATGGTTCTTACTTTATCATTGGTCTACTACCAATCACTGAAAACCACGTTTCAACACCTGACAAGGATAACTTTTAGAACCCACCCTAGCCAGAAAAAAGGGAAAAAGAATTAAGAAAGCCTAAAGCTAAGCCTTAAACATATTCCGATGCATGGGCTGAGAATCTAACCCGGCTAATAATACTCTGTTTGGTCAAACTATAAAAATTAATTTATTTTAAGAAGTATCTTTTTTGTAAAAGCGTTTTTCTCAAAAGTACTTTTGGTGAGAACCAGTCTGTATTTACCTAATCAGTTTGAAAAGCATTTTTGAGTAGCAATTAGTATTTGACCAAGCTTTAAAAAATACTTCTTAGTATATTTTTCTCAAAAGTGCTTCTCAAAAAAGTGCTTTTGGAGAGAAGCTACTTTTTTCTGCTTCTCCTCAAAAGCACTTTTTTTTTCTTCCAGAAGTTTGCCCAAACACCTCAATTTTCGGTCAAAAATAATTTTGGCCAAAAAAGCATTTTTGGCAAAAAATAAGCTTGGCCAAACATGGTATAAACCTGTATAGCAAATTGAGTTACATGCTTGGCTCAAAAGTTATTTATACACTTTGTAAGCTTAAAAACAATAAAAAATGAATAAGGGTAAATCGTAATCAAATATAATGAGACATAGAGATAGGAAATGCGATATAGTAAAGGCAGGTCTGATAACGCAAAGATAATATTAGCTTAAGAGAAAAGTAATAGGTAGAGATAGAAACATGTATCTAGAGAGAGAGAGAGAAGTATTATTGATAATAACACTAATTTCTATTACAATGTAAAGATCTCCTTTATATATATATATATATATATATATATATATATATATATATATATATATATATATATATATATATATATATATATATATATATATAGAGAGAGAGAGAGAGAGAGAGAGAGAGAGAGAGTATGTTATGTTATGTTATGTTATGTATAAATATATAAGATAATATATATTACCTTATATATTTTCGTGTAGTATATATTGTATGTTATGTATATATATTCTCATATACATTTTCTTGTAGTATATATTGTATGTTACGTATCTATATTATAGCTTATAAATAATTGCAAGTTAGAGACAAAAAAATATAGCGAAAAGATATACAAGGGCATGTCTTATAATTTTTATTACCAAAAATGACATATGTTTCTTAGTCTTCTTCCCACCAATGGAATAAGCACAACAAGATACTAATACCACCATTAAAAGGAAAAAAAGCTGAAGAAGAAGTGTCAAAGTACAAGTTACACCATAATCTACATTGTATCTCTAACAAATCTCATAAATCCTTCAAGGTTCGGAAATTGTTTGAGAATTAATTTTAATTGAGGCTTTTGCATCTGCAAGTGTAGCAAATTCCTCATTTGAAAGATCTAAATCCTTATAAATATTTGAGTACCAACTTCACAATTTTTCACGAAATTTTAACAATAAAATAAGCAATTATATAAGATAGATTGATGAATTGGTAAATAAAAATGAAAGAATGAGGGGGTATTTATAGTTGAAAATTAGGAAAAAGTATAATTATATAAAGTTTGGGGTTAAAATAAAGTTTGAGGGCCAAATGACTATTTTTGAAACTTTCAAACGGTCAAAATTACAGCCCAACGACTACTTTTTTAATTTTTGATCGTTGCTATATTTAAAAAAAATTAAAAAATAGCCGTTGGGGCATGGTAGGCCTGGCCCATGCCCGCCAGCCGGTCTCAAGCTTAGCGGTTTCGGACTCGTGCGCTTCAATGTATACCCGGCCCGCCCCGAACTTTTTGCACTATTAAGGAACGGCGCACCAGGATCGATCCGCCAGGCCCGTTTAACCCGTTAGGGTCGCGAGCTGGGCCCACCGTACAACACTAGTTAGAAAGCTTAAGGCTTCAGCAGCACAAAAAAAAGGTAATAACTTAGATATATGCTAAAATGGAGATAAGACTTCTTAAATTTAAAAAAAAAAACTATGGGTCAGACTCCTCTTAAATCTCCACTATTAAATCTAAAATGGAGATAAGACTTCTTAAATCTTAAAAAATTTCATAATTTTATCTTTTAAGGTATTATTTCAAGGTTTGATTTATAAATTTTGAATGCTCCAATAAGTTTTATAGCCATTAATAGTAGTAAATTAAATAATGCTAGCAATCAATTCTAATGCTAACAAAAGACATTCAATTCAATATTACGAACGGGAATGTATTAAATGACTATTTTTTATTTTGCAATAATTTAGAAAAAATACATAACCTATTTTTATTTTTCTTTAGCTTTTAGGCATATAATTAATACTCCCTCGTTAGTCTATCTAGTTTAGCATGAATTAGTGCTTTTAGATTATGTTTATTTTTATTATGACTTTTTAATTAGCAATATTTATAGTACATAATTTTATTATTTTTTATTGTTGAATATTTTAGGATAATGTCATGAGTCATGACATATCTCATATTTTTTATTATTTTCTTGAAAAATACTTTATATAGTTGTATCTTATTAGGATTAAATAAATATTGAGCATACGTTATATATTATGTTCTACGAAGATTTTACCAGAAAAAAATTTCGAAAAAAATCCGAATAACCCGAAAATCCGAAAAAACCCGAGAGAAAACCGATATTGAAAAACCCGAATTTATTGGTTTGGTTTGATCTTTAGATTTAATAACCCGACACAATTGGTTTGGTTTGGTAATTGTAAAATCCGAACCAACCCGGTCTATGTACACCCCTAGCTTAAGATACCTTATATGCCACGGGGTGGCTTGAGTGATGTGAGGTCGTGCCGAGTGACGATGCCACGAGATGGCTTGATATAGCGCTCTGTTGTAATGGGCCCTGTCCGGACTCTGCACAGCCACAGTGAGCATCGTCGACGATATATGGATCAGGTTGTGCGCCGCAGCAATATATGGATCAAGCTGCACGCCGCAACAATTACTATATGATACTATCGGAGAGTGATCTAAGAATAAGAGCCCGGGAGGATGAGAGTGTTCTGAGAATAAGCCCGAGGAGCTGGTTCTGTTATGATATATTGCCCGAGGGGCGAACCTTTATGTGTTCATCTTTCATATTTGCTTGTCATCTTACCTGTTATATTGTGGTATTTGTGCCCGAGGGGCGAATTTTCTATGTTTATCACCAGTAACTGTTTTTCATTCATTGCATAACTGTTAAAAAGGTCATTTTCAAAAGAGGCTTAAACTGAGCAAAGATATTTCTAAAGATTTTACAACTTCATTACTTTTCTCAAAATGTTTTACACTGCTTCTATACAGCATGTTAGTTTGCTTTACGTGATTTCTTACTGCTCAGTTATTATTTGCCTTTATTACTCATTGAGTTGGAGTACTCACTTTACTTTCTGCACCTCGTTTGTAGATGCAGGTATTTATTCACCCGTTAAGCGGGTTTTGGCTAATTGCAGGCAGAGTTATCGAAGTTTAGCGGGGTGACTGTCAGCGTTCGCAGCACCGCTTTTCTCCCTTTTGTTCATTATTTCCGTTTTGTATATTTTGGACCTTGTAGTTGTATTTACACTCTAATAGATGCTCGTGACTTGTGACACCTCGATTTGGCCTGTGTTTGGGTTATATTTCGCGCTTTATAAAAAAAAATTATTTAGTTGTGATTATCTATTCATACTTAAACTGATTAGTAACATTAACTATTTTGTTTTAAAAAGGCGAAACGGGTTAGCTAGCTGGCCTTGTCTTCACGAGAGGCACCATCACGATTGGATCGGGGTTTGGGTCGTGACAGGTTCTTCTGCACATTCCAGCCTTCAATATCCACTTCAGAATTTTGAACTCATCTTTTTCTTAATTTTCTCTCAATTTACTCTGAAGAAATAATGGAAGTGCATACCTGCAATGAAGTAAAACTTGGACTATATATAGATAACATATTAGTAGCATAAAGAGTCCAAATTATAAAAGAAAATAAATAATAAAAGAGTTACTTCAAAGGAAAACTAATCATATATGATCAACATGGTTTTCCTTATTTGTTTTTTACTCTAATCCTAACTCCTTTAAGCAAGAAACATGTTTACTTTTCACCAAGTTCGTGCAAAAATACCTCTTAAAAATCTCCCTCATAATCCTAGATATAAAGAAAATATAGAAAAAATATGATTCTTATTTTCAAAAATAAATCCACTTTTAAATCTACTTCCGTCTATGTTAACAATAAAGATTTGCCAAGATTCTCTATTATCTAGACAATTGGTAGGTCATAAAACAAGATTCAAGATAATATCTCTCTCAAAATTAAATCTTACTCCCGCTAGGATTAAGTGCCAGCATTTTGCAAGACCAACCCAGCAGAACCTTGTCCATTATCATATCCTTTGACCAACCCAATACATCTGCCAGGTTTTTTAATCATCAAAATTAAAATTCATCAATTTTTAACAGCTTTCTTGCAAAAAATTCAGATTTTCTTTTTGTTGATGCGATCACACAAAAACATAAATTTTGAGGCTCAATAAGTAAATACATGATAATTGAATAATAAACCGAGATCCAAAAAAGCATTCAGCGAGTGCCGATGCCAACGAATTGTGGGGTTTCCTAATACCGAACAAAAAGGACTAGTGCCATAACGATCACAAAAATCGTTAGCTTGATGCCAAAACTTTCGCCTTTCTCGTGAGTAAAATTTTATTACTCAATCCTCACCTTTATTCAAATCAAATAAACCTTGAATGATATTATCCAATCATTTTCATGTAAGTAAAATTGATTTCATAAGTAAAATTGTTTTAGTTTTCTTTTAATTCTAAAAATCCACAAATATTGGTTTTTTGTTCAACTTTATAAGTAAAATTGGTTTAGATTTCTTTTAATTCTAAAAATCGCTAAATTAGCTAGTTACTACTAAACGAACAAGATAAAAGGAGTAGCTCCTCCATTTACGAGGAACTGCAAATATTGATTGTTTTTCGATCTTCTAATGTCATAGAAGCTATGAAAACCGTAGGTATAGGAAGTACTGCTACTCACTTAGCTGTAGATGTAATTGACAATATGTAAACTCTTTACTGGCAAAGAAGTATAAGCCTTTTGCTTTCCTTTGGGAGTACGGGAAGGTGCAATCTTAGCTAAGTGATTTACTTGGGATTTTAACGAGCAAATTAAAGTAAATATAGTCAATTTTATTATTAATTAATGCAAAAAAGATGAATTACTCTTTCCGATTCCTAATAAGTGTCTCTTTTACTTTTAGCATGTCCATTAAGAAAATACTAAATCATATACAAACTTACCTAGTATAACTAAACTACCCTTATTAAATATTGGGCACATGATTATAGTGACATTTATTGCTCTTCTGTACATAAGGATCAAAGAGTAAAAACAAATTGAATTTTTTTTTGATTACCTAACTAGACACTTATTTTGGACCAAAATGAAAACGGCCCCAAAAAATCACTTAGTATAGATTGCGGGAGATTTTCACTTTCAATTTATTCTAAACGGTAATATTTGGAAGGGGAAATGAGTATTTTTCGGGAAGGAAACTTTGTAATTGCATGTTAATTCGCATTACAGTTTTAGACTTTATTAAGATCAGAAACGTTTACTTCTGCTGTGCCAAAATCTGAATTTTGAACTTTCAACGTCTCTGAGACGGAACTTGGCGTACTTGCCCCTATAAATACAAATTACTATAGCTATTAGCAATATTTCCGAGTTTTGATCACACTGCATAGACAGCCATGACTGTCACTACTTTTGACGTTGAATTCTTCAGTGATCAAATCCTAACAACAGTGACAAACAGCCCAGGCTATGTTGGCGATTGGATATGGGAGATTGAAACCGTCCATGCGCGTCGCCTCGACCGCCTCATTGTTGGACTTGATATCGAATGGCGACCCACTTTCAACCGTAAACAACAACGCCAAGTTGCGATTCTTCAGCTTTGCGTTGGCCGCCGCTGTCTCATATTTCAACTCCAGCACTGTTTTTACATACCTTTGTTCTTATCCGTTTTTTTTGTGCAATCCCAATTTACACCATTGTTGGGGTTGGAATCGACAATGACGTCGAAAAATTGGAGAAGGATTATGGGATACGTGTGGGTAATGTGGTTGACTTAAGGTATTTGGCGGCGGATGCTTATGGCATGAGGGACCTGAAGAATGCTGGTTTAAAGAAGCTGTGTGAAGTTGTTCTTGGTAAAGAGATGGAAAAGCCCAAGCATATTACTATTGGAAAGTGGGATAACGAAGAGCTCAGCGCGGAGCAAGTGGAGTATGCTTGTATTGATGCGTTTGTTTCTTTTGAGATTGGAAGAGGCTTGAATGCTTCTGGGCGTTAACCCCCCTTAATTTAGAAACATGACGGGTTGATTTAAGCTGCTAAATAAGGTTTTGGTTTGGAATTTGGATTTTGATCTATGAAGGTGCATCGTTCTAATTGTGGACTAGGGTTCTTGTATTTTGGGTTAAATATTATAAAAGAGTTAATTTTGAATTCTTGTTGCTTCTGCCTTCTTTGATTCTTTCACGGTAGTAGTACTTTGTTGTAGAAAATACTTTGAGGCTCATACCTACATACGTTGGTCATTGAATCAAAACCAGAGATCATAAAAAGCGTACTGCAAGTACCGATGACACTACCAGTACAAATGATGCTCGAGTGGAGAACCAAAATACGGTTCTTTTGACACAAGATATCGAAATAGGTGCGAAAAAAAATTCATAACCTTTTTATATATAACAGCACTATATTTTAACGTTAATTTTATCCGTTAAAATATAGCACGGTAAATAATTGCTATACAACCAATCTTTGCATTTTAAGACATAAGCTTTAAACAATAGCTTAATACATGCTTAATACATCTGCTTCTTATGTTCTTTCTCATTACGTATTGATCTCACCTTTTATCCTTCTCTATCTTTTCAATTTCTTTCTTTAGTTTCATTGGTTATTTTCTCACTACTTTGACAATTACATTTTCTAGAAATGCTTTCTAAAAATTTTGTTGATAAATAATTTGTGCTAATTAAATTAAAATAACTTTTAAGCAATAATTAATGTTTGACCTAGTTTTAAAAGTTATTTCTTAGTATATTTTTGTTAAAATGATTTTCAAAAATGCTATTTTGGGAAGAAGTTACTTTTTTCCATTATCAAAAATTCCACCTGTTTCTACTCAAAATTATTTTCTGGTTACTTTTAGCGGCTTGTTTGGATGGTTGTTACATATGATGAAATGTGTCTCTTTACGTAATGATAGATTTGAGATAGTTACGTTGTCTCTTAGCCCTTTATTATTATTAAATAATTTTATGACCAAACGGATCCTAAGATAATGCATTAATGCTTACATGAAATAATTTCTTGACTTGCTATTACAAAAATTCGAATACATCTTCTTATGCTATTATTTATCGTTTTTCTTGCAAATAGTAATGTATTCATGTTATATTTGGCTTTTCAAGTTAAACTTTGAACAATAAATAATTCAAAAAGAAAAGAGAAATTGTTAGTGATATATTAAGATAAAAAACTTTTATATTTGATTATCAGGATAAAGATACTAATCTCATGATAGAATATATTATTGTATTAAATTTTATTATTGATACAAATATTAATCCCTCTGTTTTAATTTATGTGAACTTATTTAACAGTCATCCAAACAAGGTGTTAGAAGGAACAAAAAAAAGAATTATAAAAAAATACACATGACTTCACACCATAACAAAAATGGCTCATATTTTAAAATTTTACCGGATCTAGTCCATATTAGACGTATTTTGAAAACACTAGCTCTTGCAAATTTAAAATTTGTCTTAAAACTATTACTTTCATTCTCTCTTCTTCTCACATATTTTACATATGCTTTAAGGGGTCGTCTGCCATTACTGCTTCTCTCCCTATATCACCTGATTGCAATGTAAAAATATTAAAGAGTAGAAGTCCATCATTGAAGGCCATACAAAGCTTTGCTTTCGAAAATATAATTTTTCGAGTTTGTTAGTTGTTTGGAATGACTGTCGTTCCAACTTTATTTAAAATATCAAAAGCAGTTCAAAATTTAAATTTGAAGTAATTTGGAGTAGATTTGAGCAAGATTTGAGTTAAATTTCAGAAAAGATACAAGGAAGAAGACGAAGTAAGTATAATCTAGTATAACAGTGTATATGAGTATATAAACACATCTTATACACTATCACACACTTTTATACACATTTATACAAGCGTCTGTAGACGAACTTCTTTCACGATTTTCAGTTGCAATTCTTGTTCAAAAACAGTCCTCCATTAATTGACTTCAAATCTTATATACAACCTCCTTATATTATTTCTAACAAGTCTAAAAAATATTCACTCAAAATTTCTCACAAAATCATATTCGGAAGTTAAACCCATATATTTAAACTTGTTAAAAATCTAATTTTCACCATCAAAATAAATTCTGATTTGTTGAACTAATAGTTGAGTAATAATTATTGATTCAAAAATTAACTTAAAAGCTTGAGTAATTTTTTTTGGAAATTAAATAGTAATTTTGAGAATCTATTAGAGTTGGATGGTGAATCTTAGCCTATTATTTTTGGGCTAGTTGGTTGTAAATTGAAATATGGGCAATTTAAAAAGTAGAGAGCTCAATTGTTCTTATGTGAATAAAAATAGTTTTGAGTAGAAGTAGAAGGAATTTTTTATAAGCAGAAATCCCCAAAATAAATTTTAAAAAATTATTTTATCAAAAATACACTTAAAATAACTTTTAAAAATTAGGCCAAACAATAATTACGGGTCAAAATTTATTTTCAATTAATTAGCACAAAACTGACGTTAAAATATAGAGTCCTTTAAAAGGGCGTTATATATAGAAAGGTTATTAATTTTTTCCCCCACATATTTCGATCTCTTGTGTCCAAAAGAACCACATTTTGGTTTGGGCTCAATGACACTCCGAGCGCAAAAAAACATACAAAAATTATGATGATTAGTCAAATGTAGTATAATAAATTATTGTCTTTGTATGGATTAAATTTAAGCTAGCATTTGGCCATAGATTCTCAAATTTATTTTGAAAAATCTGATTTGAGTGAAGTTTAATTTGAAGATGAAATTTTCAAAACATATTTCCCAAATTTATTTTATAAAAATATGAAACATGATTTATACCCCCAAATTCTAAATACTATCACAAATACCCAACAATATCAGTATCAATAACATTCATTATATTATCGCAAACCATAGTCATGGACATAAAATAAATTTGGTACAATTTTTGTTTAATGAACTATATGATACACTATCAGATGACCGAGAAGATGAAGCAATATTATTATAAAATAATAAATGGTTGGCTCTTTTATAAAATACAAAAGTTTGGGGCAATTTTTTAAAAATGTATGATATATTGGCCCAAAATCAGCTATTGAGCTGGTTTTAGGATTTGAAATTTTATCATAACTTAGGCAAAATCTATGGCCAAATATGTATTTGTCAAATAAAATTCAAATTTATTTTAGCAAAAACTATAGCTAAACGGGTCCTAAATAATATTCAAGTAACATTTTAATTTGAGATGAGTACGAACTACAATTAACAATTTAAAGTAAAATAATTTACAATTGATCGTGAACAACTAGAGACTAGCATAATTTGTTTATCAGTGTGAGAGATAAAGGGCCATGACATGATATGTGCAACATTGTTATCATGGATATTCACTATTAATGTTTAATTGATTCTTTCAAATTCAACAGGTTATTATCATATTTTATTGATTCGGATTTCTCTCTCGATTAAACCTAAACAATTCAAGTACGATAAAATTTGCAAGAACCTATTAATAAGAATGACCTAAGAAAAACTTCTCATATTTCTCAATCTAATTCAAAAGAAATATTACAAATCTCTTTCGATTACTTTAGAGAAGTACCAAAATAAATTAAGGCATGCATTGCAATAATATTCAATATTATGCTCTTTTTCTTATCAAACACAATAAAGAATAAAATTACAACTAGAGTTAAAGCTCTTCTAATAAATTCAAGCAATCAATCAATAATAAATATAAAAGAAGAATTCACACAAATAGTTGCTCACAATCCACATAAAGTACAATAGTCGGTTGAGGTATAATATATGCATATTATATATGTCTTAAAAATAAATAATGAATATCATAGACTCTTTGTGTAAAGATCCCTTAATAAAACTCATAGATAACAATCAAGTCAAACCCTAAGGGAAACTACTCAATGATCATGGAGGAAGTCATTACAAATACAATATAAAGAATAAGAAAACATCATGTTCAACGTAATAAACCAAAATCCTCGACTAAATTGATGGAAATATAATAAAATCTTGTATCTTAAAGCCTCCATTTCTTTCTCAAAGCTCCCAAGGTCAAAAGTCAACTTAATATCGTTTTTAATGTAATTTATATCATGTAAGAATGGGTCTGGACAAAACTAACCTTTCCAAGCGGAAATAGGACAACACTCTAAGAAAATTACCAAGGCGCATCGAACCTCGCGCTGCCCCATGCGCCCTGCATGTTGAAAATTTCAGAGAGCATGTTTTTTTCTACTCTCTAGCAATTTTCTACTAGCACATTGTGCCCCGCAGTGCGTTAGTGCATTATTTTCTGAGTAGTTTTTTATCCTCAATATTTTGTAGAAAATCATTCTATCTATGATATGTGCGCTTTGGTTCCATGAGCATATTTTCAGGTATAGGTTTTGATGAATGACAAACAATGAAGTCAGTGTCAAACAACGATATTATATGACAAACAATCAAGATTGAATGCCAAGAAGCATATTGATGACGGAATTGCATAGACAAGCCAAGGACGAGTTCAAAAGTTCAAGACCAAAGACCCAAGGCGTAGGTCGTTAGGTAGAACAAATGTAAGAGCAACGTTTAAAGTTATCTCGTCTTTTGACTCAACATAGGTCATCATAAATATGCATAAAATCATTTTACCAAATCATATTTATCATAAACATATTTTAAACACTTCAAACAAAATGATTTTAACGTTTTCATTTTAACCAAAATGGTTTTTGAAGTAAGTTTTCAATTCTGGTATATTCTGGTATATTACATAGGTCATCATTAATATGCATAAAATTATTTTATTAAATCATATATATCATAGACATTTAATATACTTCAAACAAAATGATTTTAACGTTTTCATTTTAACCAAAATGGTTTTTGAAGTAAGTTTTCAATTCTGGTATACTATGGTATACACAGTGTATATCAATGATATATAATCGATTATAATTCTTAAATAATCGATTATCTTGTATCCGTTGCCAAAGTTTTGAACACTGGAACAAAATAATCGATTATGCCATCCAAATAATCAATTATTCTTGAGCAGAATCTCTTCCGACTTTGTAACGGTAAAAGGATAATCGATTATGCAAATCAAATAATCGATTATCCTTGCATAAAATCAGCATAATTGATTGCCAATTAAGCAATGGACATTCACCCTTTAACCCCTATAAAAAGAGGTATTTTGAGATGTTTTTAAACACACAACACTTCCCAATATTGATATACATATTGACATTATTTGAGCATCATTTTAGAGCTTTTGTTGAGCCATTTGAGAGACAACTTTGAGTTATTCATAGAGCTAAATTTGTATCTCTTTATCTACTCTTTTGAGAGAGTCCTTGTTGTAAAAGAGAAAGGTGTTTGAGAAGAACATATCTTCTCTTTGATTGTCGGGTTCGCTAAGTACCCTAAGTCTTAGTGTGTGAAGTCTTGTGGTGCGGTATCCACGAGCAAGGTTGAAGTCTTGAGGTGCAGTATCCTCGAGCAAATTGAAGTCTTGTAGAGTGTACATCTACGAGCAAGTGTAACGGTTTGTTAGGCACCCGAAAGCTTAACGGAGTTAGTGGAATCTCGAGAGAGTCTCTCGGGGACTGGACTAACCACAAGTTGTGGTGAACCAGGATAAATTCGGTGTGTTCTTTCCTTGCTATTTTAATTACCGAATTTATTTTATTCCTGCAATTTTAATTCCGCAATATTTATCAATATTCTTGTGCCGCACTATTCAACCCCCTCTAGTGACGGGCATAAATCCTAACATATTTAATATCCAAACTCGGTCCTCGAGCCCCGAACACAATTAAAACAAAATTCTTTGGGCTTTTACTTAGACTTCAAAGCTCCAAATCACCCATTTTAGCTTCGAACTTATTTGTTTACTCGAAATCATATCCTGCACAATATAACATATGTAATAAGTATGAAGTAGTAACAATTAATTTCTCTCTTTACCTTTCACTCGTGCTCCCGACGCATGTTATCTAAACGTATGACGGCGTGGAAATGGCAGGGGCGAGAGGTCGAGGACGAGAAAGGGGATGCGGATGACCTACGAAAATACCTATTGTAGCTTTTGGGAGCTTAGTTAGAGCTCTGATTCAAGGAGAAGTAACACCAAAAAATACTCCAATGGCGTCTCCTGTGCAGCTAGCTGAAGGAATTAGATCTGTTGAACAAGGATCTACTTCAAATACTAAGGAGATAACAAAGGATCTAGAGATGAAGGACACTATGGAGACAACTATAAAGGGCATCATGGAGAAGGAAATAGGGCTAGCTCAAAGCAATGGAACAAGTACTGAAAATCAGACTAATGTAACAGTGAATTCAACACAAAAGCCAATAGATCGAGCAGCTGAAGCAGTTAATCCGACGGGAACATGGACAATCTTGTTCAAAGGCAACAGATTTGTAACTAATGGTATGACTCTTCACCACAAATCGTAGATGGGAAAATGGTGGAGCACTTGGAAGCACAGGAAGTAGAACAAGAAGAAGAAAAGTGAAAATGTGCTTTAATTACTTATGATATTGGAGAAACACTTGGGTGTGATGTTATGAACACGTATATTAGCCAAAATTGAATTAATATAGATACTCTATGAGTGTATTTCCATTATGAGGGGTACTATGTGATCCAATATAATTCCATAACTAACATGCATGTTGTATATTATAATGGGCCATATACTATCAGGAATCGACCTATAATTTTGAAACCATGGACATTAGATTTTGATTTAAACAGAGAATTTCCTACTGATACCATTGTGGGTGAAATTCCCTAATTTACCTATGAATTGCTGGGGTAGTAAATCTCTAAGGAGAATTGCCAGTGTATTGCGAACTCCTGTGTTTGCTGATGAATGCACTACAAAGCAATCCAGGATATCTTATGCTAGAACGCTTTGTGGAAATAAATGTTAGTCAACCATTACCTAATGAAATTACAGTGATTGATCCATGGGAAAAATACTTTCAGCAGCATGTGACATATGATTGGAGGCCAGAATTTTGTAGAAATTGTCAAGTAATGGGACACAAATGCAGAGAAAGGGAAGTGGATGAAGGCCAAAGGGGTGTTCAACATAGAATAAAGAGAAACAAAATAATCACACAGGAATGGAGATACAAAGGCCCCCTACAACCCACATTACCAGTTAAAAAACAAATGGAGAAATCTAAGGAGAATAAACAACTGATACAGCAAGTAAATGAGGAAATAAGTGTCATTCCTGGAGATAGAACAGAAGAACAACCAGAAAAGAACAAAGGAAAAGTTGTCCAAAGTCTTGAGTTCAATCTTAAAAACTTCCCTATATTGTGTTCTGTCCCTACCAAAAATGGATTTGGAGTACTACATAGAGGAGCTAGTGAAGACCAAGACCTCTCTCTAGATAGAGGAGTGGGAACTAAAACAACATGATGAATTGGCTAATATAGAATGCTAGGGGAATAAATAAGAGGTATAAGCAAAAGGAAATGAGAAATTACTTAAAAACAAAAAAAATATATAGATTAGTTGGGCTCATAGAAACAAGAGTTAAAGAAAACAATTCAAAAAAGATCATGGAAAAAATTAATCCAACATGGAAGGTAGATGATAACTATCAGGCTGCTATTAATGAAAGAATATGGTTGATCTGGGACTCACAATGGTGTGAAGTGACATGGTGAGAGCTGAAGCACAACTCTTACATTGTGAAATTACAATCAAGATAGGAGACATCAATTACTTTCTTACTATAGTATATGGATTCAATGCCATAGAACACATGAGATCATTCTCGGAACAACTGAAAGAAATGGCTGTAGGCATTAACAACCATGGCTTGTTGCTGAGATTTCAATGCAGTGCTGAATCAAGATGATAGATTGTTTGGTAATCCAATTACTTATAAAGAAGTCCAAGAATACTCTGAGTGCATACATGAACTTCTATTAACAGAAGTTCAGTGGAACGGGGACTACTACACATAGTCCAATAAACAGCTGAATATAGAAAGAATGTATAGTATATTGGACATGACTTTTGGAAATTATGAATGGATGATGAATTGGGGACATGTAGTAATGCAGTATGATGATCCCTACATTTCAGATCACGCACATATGTTATTATCAATGGTAGCTTCTAGATATAACACTAAAGTTTCTTTCAAGTTCTTCAATGGATGGGCTGAGCACAAAGACTTCATGAAGTTAGTTGAAGGCATATGGCAGAACACATTTCCACAAATAGTATGGAAAATATTTGGAAAAAATTGAAGAATCTTAAACCACTCCTGAGGATGCTAAACAATAAGGAGTTCAAGTTTATCAAACAAAAAATAGAGAAGGTGAGGCAAGATCTAAAAAGCACTCACGAACAAATGCATTTAAGGAACAACATAGATTTACTTGCAAAAGAAAGAAAGTTGTTGCAGGAGTTAGAGAAATGGTCATTGATAGAAGAGTGTGACTTACAATAAAAAACTAAAGCCAAATGGATCAATCTTAGAGACTCAAACATTAAATACTTTTCAACATTGATCAAAGAAAGGACACACGTGAAACAAATAACTGAACTAACATGTCTTGATAATAGGAAGCTAAAAGATCCAGAGAAAATCAGAGAAGAGATAATCAAGTTCTATAAGAGATTGATGGGTTCAGCAGCTCATATTCTACTAGAAGTTAACAAAAAACAATAATAAAAGGGCCAATAATTACTCAACAACAAAGGATTAGCTTATGTGTAGAAATTACAGAAAAGGAGATATATAATGGGTTGTCTTCAATAGGAAATGATAATCCCCTGGATTTGATGGGTTACAATGCCTATTTTTCTCCAAAAGGTATGGTCCCTTGTGAAGAAAGAAGTTATTGATACTGTCAAAGAGTTCTTTAAAACTAGGAAGCTATATAGGGCAATCAATTGTACTGCTATCACACTAGTCCCAAAAATTGCCAAGCCAAACACTGTGAAGGAGTATAGACCTATTGCATGTTGTACTGTCCTATTCAAAATGATTGCCAAGATTCTTGCTTGCATAATGCGCGAAGTAATGTCAGATATTATAAGTGAAGCTCAAGCTGGTTTTATTCCAAGGAGGAAAATAATTATAACATATCCCTTGCCCATGAGTTAGTTAAAGAATATACAAGGAAGAACTTATCAGCTCTAAGTGCATGATAAAGATTGACCCAAAAAGCATATGATTCTGTTGAATAGCCCTTTGTGAGACATATGTTAACTGAGCTTGGATTTTCTAATCAATTTGTTTTGTGGATAATGAAATGTGTGCAAACTGTGAACTATACTGCGGTGATCAATGGAGAACAAAGTAAGACCATTAATGCAGCTAAGGGGCTTAGACAAGGAGATTCAATATCTCTTTTCCTATTTGCAATAGCTCTGGAGTACTTGAGTAAGATGCTTAATGAATTGAAAAATGATAAGAGATGTCAATTCCTTCCAAACAATGCAAAACTAGGTGTAATACACTTAAGTTTTGCAGATGATCTGCTTCTATTTGCCAAAGGAAATTTGTCATCTATCTCTGCACTTTATGATTGTTTCAAAACCTTCTCTACAACCTCAAGACTGCAAGTAATCTTGGGAAGAGTAGTGTGTACTTTGGAGGAGTTAAGAAGGATGAAATTGATAATATCCTGAACCACTTGGGTTTTGTCACTGGGAGGCTGCCTTTTTAATATTTGGGAGTGCCTTTATCTACAAAGAAGATTTCTGTTGCCACCAAAACACTCACGCAAGTGTACACGATCGACAAGTAATATAGTAGTAAGTAAAGTATCGTTCCCACGAGGAATTGTGATCAACTTCTCGACTGATGTAGACTCAATTAATTGTCAATTCAAGCTAAATTGCCACAAGATATTTAAAGAAACAATTTACAACTTGCTTAACAATTTGCACAATAATTCAACACAAAATTACTACAAAAGTTCACAATATAATTATAACAATTTGGATAAATATATTCCCAAGGTCATGGACTTGCTAGAAATTATGCTACTATATTAGCTTAAAATTGATTTATCGAATTATCCGGGTTATTGATTATAGGGTTAATAATATTCATAAGAATCTTTCGAGTTCTTATGCATCTATTCATGTTAAATTAATACCTATATGTCTATGGTATTAATATTATCAAGAATGCATTTACAACTCCTATTCTTCAACCAAACAAGGCAATTAAGTATATGTCTTATCTTAATTGCGAATTCTTCACCTGATGCTCGGGATTCAAAACTTGTTCTATTTGATTCTATATGCAACCAAGAATTTCCTTTGTCAAGTTTAATTCAAGATCCGTAAATAATATTTTACTGTTAGCTACGCAGTAAAATAATTAAGAGCAAAATCAAATAAATAACCCATAACGATAAATTCAATATATTCAATCTAAGCTTCAAATAACATAATTATCTAACATCCATGACCCAAGAATACTAGAAGTTTTAGCTACTCATAATCATATAAAACTCAAAAATAAAATTCTTAAACATAATATAAGTAAATACTAAAAGAAAGTTTAGTAGAACTTGATAAATCCTTGCTTCAAGATTGTAATCTTCTTCTTCTCTTCACTTCAAGAATTGAGTTTTTCTTCGCTTTTTCTCTCTAAAATTATTTCTTCCTTTCACAATCTGAACTAGATCATCCTAATGGAGCTTTACTTTATGTTAATTAAGTGAGATCAAGGGGAAATTCCAATTTTATCCCTCAACAACCATTTTCCGGAACCTGGACTGGTGCGGCCGCGCATTTGGCTGCGTATTTGACCGTGCTAGTCCAATTATGTTTTAGTTTTTCTCTTGCTCTTCCTTCATATTTAGTCCCAAGGTATTTTTGTTGCTCCAAATTGATTCCAATTCTATATTATTTTACATAATATAGGCTTCTTATCCTGAAATATAAATAATTCATTATTAAAGCCCGTATTTCATCAATTAATCACAATATATCATTGGAATATAATTAAGCAGAAGCATATATAATAGCTAAATCACCTATATTTCGCCTATTATTAATTTTCCTAGTATGGTGCCAGCCTATGATAGAGAAAATAATAGCCAGAATCTCCTCTTGGACAACAAAAAAACTATCATATGCAGGGAGAACACAACTAGTGAAGTCAGTTTCATTTGGTATGGAAGCATATTGGGCCTAGCTTGTGATGATCCAAAGGGGTTATCATTGTAATTCTCCCTTTTTGTGCTTCTAAGGCTTTAAAACCCCTTATTTGGTTGCCTTGATTTGCGTGTGTAGTTTAGACGTGATGCAGAATTTTTTTATGTGGAAATATATGAAATCTCTGTTAAAAACTATGAGTTTTGATAATAATGTTGTTATAATTGACTTTGGTCAATATATTGGGTAAACGCAACCGGACCCGTATATGATGGCCCCAAAGAGTCTGTAGAAAAATATGGAACTCGGACGTATTCCCGAAATTATAATCCGAGTTACGAGGCACGAGTACGGAATTTTTTCCGTGAAATTATTTTCTGAAAATGCTTAAGGACAAATGAAAATGAGATTGGATCAAAAGTAATGGTATCGGGCTCGTATTGTTGTTACGACGCCTGGTACAAGTCTTAAATGAGCGTTAAGCGCTATCTGTAAAGTTTGGTTGAAAACGGATGTCGTTTGACGTGTTTCGGACTAAAATGGAAAATTTGAAAGTTTTGAACTTTAAAATGAAAATCATGAATTTGGAGGGTTGATTATATGGAAATAACGTTATTTTGGCGATTTGATCGAATGAGTTAGTCCGTAGGATGTTTTTGAGGTTGTGTGCATGTTTCGGTTGGAGCACCGAGGGCTCGGGTGAGTTTCGGATATGTGTTAGGTTCATTCTGTAGCATTTGAAACAACTAGTATCTGCAGGTTTTGCATTTGAGAAGCTGACCTCGCAAATGTGAGATTTCCCCATTGGCCTCCTCTATCGCAAATGCGAGGAAAAAAATCCCAAATGCGATCCTCTTTCTAACAGCCCAGTCTTCGCAAATGCGAACGCCCAGCTTAAACCATGAGTTCGCAAATGCAAACTTTTCCTCACAAATGCGAGTTCCGCCCAAAATCTGCCCTCTTTGCAATTGCGAACAATTTATCGCAATTGCGACATCCGCCATTCCTTCTACATTCTTAGCGATTTTGTTCCAATTCGAGGTAAGTGGCTTGCCTAAATTTGTGGGGGGGGGGACCTTTCACCTTAGGATATCATTGTCATTGTTTAAATGCCTAGTGCGCGAGGTGACAGGCGTGTGCTTTTGCTAGTTGTTGAAAATTCACTTTACTTGGCTTATTTAGACTGTGTTTCTTCACATATTAAATTATTGAGAAATGAAACTTCACTTGTTTTGACTTAGGAAAAGCATGTTAGTAACTTATTTGATCTATTTGACTAAATTGCAACATCTGTCTACTCTTGAAAATCATGCTAGCAACTTATTTGCCTTATTTGGCTAAATTGCAATATTTGTCCTTCTTGTGAAGCATGTTAGATTCTCAATTTTTTGTTGTTCGCATTTTGCATTCTTTCCGTTAAATATTGATTTGTTGTGGTGTATTTGCTATTGGACTACGGAACGGCATCCCGGGAGCTCCCCTATTAGTATTTTGTTTCGAGGATTGGAAGTGCGGGATACCAAGAAATCCCCGGCACTAGATTATATAACTGGCGGATACTAAGAGATCCCCAGTGCAGGATTAATTTTCTGGCAGATACTAAGAGATCCCCAAGGCAGTACTGATTAACTCGAGGATACTAAGAGATCCTCGGGATACTAAGAGATCCTTTGCTTATGTGATGGGGATAATGGGAGATCCTCGGGATATTTGGAGATCCCTTGCTTATGTGATGAGGATACCGGGAGATCCTCGGGATACGTGGAGATCCCTTTGTGTGTACGATGAGTATACCGGGAGATCCTCGGGATACCAAGAGATCCCCGATGATAAATAGCCTGTAATAATTATTCTCGTTTTGCAGGATTGTAATATAGTCTATTCTGTTCCTCTTATTGTTTGTTAGATATTCGAGATTCACGTATTTCCAATTGTTATTTCATTTCATATTTATTTATGCTTATGTTGATCTCATTAGGGGCCTCGACCTTCCTCGTCACTAATCCACCATGGTTAGGCATGGCACTTACTGAGTACCGTCATGGTGTATTCATGCTACTCTTCTGCACACTTTTGTTGTGCATATCTAGGTACTTCTGGTCAGGCGCGCTATCAGTGATTTTAGGAGTTCTTGGAGATTCGAGGTATGCATCTGTAGTGTTCTTAGAGCCGAGGAGTCTCCTTCTATTATACCTTTAGTAGTAGTTTCGTTCATGTACTCATTTGTTGTAGATACTCCTGGATGTTAGAGTCGTATGTTATATTTTACTCTTAGACTGTGTTGCCCGTGGGTTTCCGGGTCTTGTAGGTTTTACGTTATTGGTTCGAAGTGTATGTGCCAAGCGGCACTCTATATATTTTTATGTTATTCAGTTTTATTTATCGTTTTCGTAAAGATTGTTGAATTTCTGCAAAGTGTCAGGCTTAACTAGTCGCGAAGACTGGGTGCCAACATGGCAGGTTCACGATTGGTGAACTAGGGTCGTGACAGACGGTTACCTATGCGCCCGAGTGTAGCATGACCGTGAGTCATAATTATTATTTTTTAAATTTCGAAAGAAGTGAACAATTGTGTTAATTAGTTGTTAAATGAACTATAATGTGGTAGTTGAGAAGCAAATGAGCTAAAGAAGGAATTTTGGTATTTTTCCCTTGCCGGGACTTATTGTTGAGCTGTTCTCCCTTGCCGTGACTTATTGTTGAGTTATTCTCCCTTGCCGGGACCTATTATTGAGTTGTTCTCCCTTGCCGGGATATTTAATCTTGTTGTATACTCCTTCTCCTGTTTGGTTGTGACCGTTGATTGGGTGAGGAAACGAGAGATTATGCACGAAGGGTCTTTCCGTGCCATGTTCTTAATTATTTGAGCACAAAGGATCATTCCGTTCCTTGATGTGAGAGTTATGTGAGAAAAGTACGAAGGGTGATGTCGTGCACTATATATTGAGAGTAAAAGCACGAAGGGTGATGTCGTGCACTATGTTTGACAGTTTTGGCGAGGAAAGAACGAAGGGTGATACCGTGCACTATATTTGAGAGTAAAAGCACGAAGGTTGATGTCGTGCAGTTGTTGATTCACTAGTTTTCTTTTATTGATGTTAAATACTCCGTTTCCATTTCTTGTTCGTTGGACTTCTAATTAAACTGTTACACCCCCCAGCATGTCCCTCCCTATTAGCTGTTTAAATTTTGTTATCTTTTCGTTATTGCATATATATCTGTACAGGTTGATTGTGGTAGGTCCGGTCTAGCCTGGTCACTACCTCACCGGGGTTAAGCTAGGCACTTACCAGCACATGGGGTCGGTTGTGCTGATGCTGCATTTTTATGCCCTTTTTTGCACAGGTCAGGACACAACTTACGGACCGCAGCAGTAGCTAGGGAGCGAACCTTCATTCTTAACCTTGCCAAAACCTTCATCCATCGTGTATAGGCCGTACCAAGGCCTGATATATGGGTAAGACAATAGCGAATAACCTTTTCTTCCCTGCCTCCTTGTCCTTCATTCCCATCCGAGAATCCAAGGTAGTTCGCTTGTATTCGCAGGCCCTGAGTCTCATCTATTTCTTTCCGTTTGTTTTCATTTTATCGAAACAGACTTATTATGTATTTTTCTTAAGACTGATGTTCTTAGTACTCCTTTATTAGCTCGTGTGTAGTGACACCAGATACTGGGTAGAGACATATTACAAATTTCCGCATTTTACAATTGTTGTTATTGCTAAAAGCCTTCCGCGTGGTTTTAATTAATTATTTCAGTTATATACTGTTTAGATTAAAATTTTTTGAAATATTTTGAAAAGGTTGGCTTGCCTAGCTCCGACAGTAGGCGCCATCACGACTTCCGATGGTGGAAAAATCCGGGTCGCGACACAGGTATTTCCTATCCCTGCTAAAGTACTGAAGCTTATAGATAGTTATTGCAGAAGCTATGTGTAGTCAGGCATCAACTCAATTACTAAGAAAACTTTGATAGCATGGGATAAAGTATGTATGCCTAAGTTTATGGGTGGAATAGGCCTCATCAACATAAAGATATGGAATAAAGCAGCTCAAATCTAGATATGCCGGGATATTTCTCATAAACAAGATAAGATGTGGATTAGATGGATCCACACTTATTATATTAAAGGAAAGCCACTACTGGAAGCAACAGTTCGAACACAAGCAAGCTGGATTAAGGCTGTATTCGGTTCCGGTTCTGGGTCTATTTGGGTAAACGGTTCCGGTTCTGGCGGTTCCGGAGCCGGAACCGGAACCATATGGTTCCAGAACCACCCGGTTCCGGTTCTGGCGGTTCCGGAACCGCGGGTCTGGCGGTTCCAGGCGGTTCCCGGCGGTTCCGACCTTTTTTTTTTTTTTTTTAAATTAAATATCTTGTATAGTAGTGATTAGTATATTGTAGAATATATTTTTATATGGTGTACTATGTTGTTACTATAGCATATATTGTGTTTGGAAATTAGTATATATTTAAAATAAGTAGTGTATATTTTGTATATAAGTAGTATATGTTGTAGTAAAGTAGTATATATTGTATATAAATAATGTATATTGTGTAGTAGTTAGTATTAATAGTATTATGTGTTGTATGTTATATATTATATGTTATATAAATATTTTATATTCAAGGATTGATATAGAAGTAAAGAAAAAGAAATATTGAGACAAATATATTCAAGTATATGATAAAAAGCATATTTATTGACCAAAATGGCATATCTTTCTTAGTCTTCCTTCCCCCAATGGAATGAGCACAACATGGTACTAATACCACCATTAAAAGGAAAAAAAACTAAAAGAAGACATGCCAATGTACAAGTTACATCATAATTTATGTATGATTTCTAACAAATCTCATAAAACCTTCAAGGTTTGGAGGTGGTTGTGTTGGCGGTGGTGGAAATGAAGCTTGTTCATCACCATTTCCGGGTGAAGATGATTCTTGAGCAATTTCTGCTAGCATTTCTTCATAGCACTCATCTATTTCGGGTTGAGATTCAGCTAGCCCAAAGTTTCTTCTTTCAGAGCGGATCCAATCTCGGAAGAGCCCTGATTTTTCCAAGCTGTCCCGCATTGACGCTCTATGATCTCCTATTTGTAGTCTGGCTTGACTAAATACGCTCTCTGATGCAACAGTTGACGCTTGAATGGACACAACATCCCGAGGCATCCTTGCAAGAACGGGAAAATGCTTTTCCCTTGTCTTCCACCAATCCAAAAGGTCGAAAGATCCGTCTGGATTATCATTCTCTAGCCCCTGCGACAAATAAACTTGAAGTTCGTTTAGATGGGAAATATCATCTAAATTCTCACCTTGAGTACCCTTGAACTCCGTCCACGATTTAAGAGCTGTTAAGCCAGCAACTCTTTTAGACGATTGTGACGTGGACGAAGTAGGAGTTGGAATATTAGGCCTAGCATGCTCTAAGGCCTGTTTATAAGCATTATAAACAGTTTGAGCATTCACTGTAATTGATGCTTTAAGCAGTTGTAGCCACACTAAAATGTTCTAAAAAATCTAAAAGAATCTTAACGTTATTCCAATCTTGATTAGTTAGCATATCATTATCTTCATCCTCACAATCCCTAGAATTATAAGTAGCGGTTATTGGGTTTCTATATTCGTACGCCACTACTAAGCTTTCATACATGTAGTTCCACCTAGTCGGACAAGGTTTAGGAACCTTTCTTTCTCTAAGGCCACTTTCGTCACATTTTTTATAATATTCTCTAAGTCTACTTCTACGGTTTGAATAAAAAAGCCAATTAAGAGCGAATTTAACTTTTTCAATTTCTATGTTTAAAATTCTCATACCATCTCCAACAATTAAATGATAAATATGGCATATACATCTAACATGGAAAATATTTGTAAAAGCAGGATTAAGTTTTCTAGTTAAAATACCTATTGCAGTTGTGTTGCTACTAGCGTTATCCATGGAAATTGACATTATTCTATCACTAAAACAAAAATATCTACAAACATCATAAACAGTGCTAGCAATAAACTTACCTGTGTGCCGTGAATTAATTATTCTATATGCTATAATGCGTTTTTGCATGGTCCAGTCTTCGTCTATCCAATGACTGGTCACGGTTAGATAATCACAATCATTTCCACTTCTACCAATATCAGTTGTAATAGACATACGATTACTTATATGAGTAAATAAATAGCGCAAGTACTGTTCATATTCATGCTTATATTTATAAATGTCGGCCTTAACTGTGGCGCGAGGCCAACCTTTATATGTAGGATTAAATACTCGTCTAATATATTGAATCCAAGCAGGATTAGAAGCAAAAGAATAAGGTAAACACATAACAGTAATCATTTTAGCTAATTCTTCACGATCCTTATTAGGATCGTAGTACAATATACCTCCGGTGACAGTGTTTATTCCTGGTTGAACCATGTTAGAACCAGTACTTTGGTTAATTGTAGTATCAGGACTTGACTTCCCCTCTTGTTCCGCTTTCATTTGAAAATATCTAGCCATATCGCTAGGATGTATATATATATGTTTAACTAAACTACCTGTTCCGCTACGATCACCCGTATACCTATGAACAAGTTCTTTACCACAAGTTTTGCATTTAGCCCTATCTTTATCTCTTAGTTGAATAAAAAAATACCAAACTAATGAAGTTTCTGTACGTTTCCGAGGTTGTCTACTAAAAGTGGGAGTTGGAACGGGTGGGTGTTCTGGGTCATTAGGAGCAGGACTAGTAGGTGTATCATCTAAATCTACCGGAGGTTGGGTTTCGTCATCATCATCACCCTCATTTCCCTCTGGTATTGGTGCATTAGGATAAAGCAAATTCATAATATCATCATCTATTCTATCACCGACTGCTATATCATGTAGAAAATTAACATCGCTAAATTGAAAACACGGGTGATCACTATCAAGTATTCCTAAGTTTTCATTAGTATTTCTAGGTTGGCTACTAGTTTGAACTTGTTTATCTTTTCTAGGTCTGGGAGCCGGGGGAGGGGTAGGATTTTGGCTACTACTTTCACCGGATTTAGATGTACCTTTTCCGAACATTTTTTTCAATGAAAATGCCATACTAATTATAGTTAAGGAAAATATCAACACACAACAAATATTCTTAGCACGTAAGAGTTGAAACGAGTTTACCGGATTGACGAACAACTTCTTGAAAATTGACAATCGTTGTAATTGAACATTTGAAAACTTCAATTCAACAACTTCACAATGTTTCACGAATTTGCAACAAAAATTAAGCACTTGCACAGAAAGATTGTAAGAGAGATTGAGAGAGATTGAGTAAGATTGATGAATTGGTGAATTAAAATGAAAGAATGAGGGGGTATTTATAGTTGAGAAATGAGAAATTGTGTAATTATATAAAGTTTGGGGTTAAATTAAATTTGAGGGGTCAAATGGCTAAATTTTAAAAATGCCAAACGGCTATTTCTGCAATACCAACGTTCTAATTTTCAGAATTAAAAAAAAAAAATTTTTTTTTAAAAAAAAATGGCCGTTGGGAACCGGATAGAACCGGACCGGTTCAGGCGGTTCTAAACGGTTCCGCCAACGTTCCGAATTTAAAAAAAAAATTTTTTTTTTTTAATATCGGAACCGTTTGGAACCGTTTAGAACCGCCTGAACCGGTCCGGTTCCGGTTCCGGTTCTGGCGGTTCCGATTCCACGGTTCTAAAGGGTGGAACCGGCCCGGAACCGCGGAACCGGAACCGTATAACCGGAATCGTTTAGAACCGCGGAACCGCCAGAACCGCGATTCCGATCACGGTTCTGGTTCGGAATCGTTATTCGTACAGCCTTAAGCTGGATTACTAGAAAGATATTGAATTGGAAAATGAATTGCATTTGATCCCTGTGAATCAGATCACAAGGAGCTTGACTAATACTATCTACTACAATTGCTCCTTGAAATGAGGCCATTAGAAAATGCCAAACTAACTTTAGTGATTTTTTATTCATTTTTAAAATAAAATTGATTTAGTAGGCCTTTGTACATAATAATTGTAATTTTGAAACGAAGTAGTATTTGAAATTAAGTAGAAACATAGTGTTTGAAATTTAAAACTATGTTTAAACATGTATTTTACTTAAAAAAATATTTCAGTTTTGTGAGTTTGATTTTTTTTTTTTAAGTTTTTGAAAATTCGTTTGCGAATTGTTTTCAAAAAGTTGCAAAATCTCTTACCCAACACATTTTTGAAAAAAGAAGAAGTTATTAAGTATAATACTATTAGTTTTCGTTTAACTACTATAAAAATGGGTAAAATGAGCTAGTACAAGTAAACGAACAAGATAAAAGGAGGAGTTAGCTCCTCCATTTACGAGGAACTGCAGTAACACAAGTCATAGTAGCAGTAACATAAATATTGTTTAGTTTTCCAACTTCAAATTTCAATCAGTCCACCGCGTTGACAACAGAACCTATGAAAACCCTACTGTTACTTACTTAGCTGTAGATGTAATTGACAATATGTAAAGTTTTTACTGCCAAAGTAGTAAAAGCCTTTGCTTTGCTTTGCTTTGCTTTGGGAGTACGGAAAGGTTCAATCTTACCTAAGTGATTTACTTGGGATTCCGCAGTTTTCAGGCGAATCTGAAATCGTATCCAAAGTTTACTTAATTAGAAAAAAGTTTTCTTTTCTTTTTCGTTTAAGGGATTTTCTGATTTGATGGAAGATCATAAAGATTCAGATTGATTGTCCTCTCACATCTCTCCCTGTTGCTTCCAGTTCCTTTCTTTATTCCTCTCTTTTTCCTTTTCAAACGTATATAAAAAAGTTCCACATGACAAAAGAAATATGAAATTCGGTCTTAAAATATTGAGAAAATATATAAGTTCCCGTCAAACTTGTCCGAAAAAGTTATTTACACATTGTGTACTCTTATTCTTATTTGAGGTAAATTTAAGACAACCCTAAATGGTGACGTGACAAAGGTAGTAGTTTCACTCTTCCAAACTCGCGTATAAGAGGTGAAGGCATTGTATACAGCTTTACTTTTCCTTAAATACCCTCCCTAATAATATTTTCTTCCTTTTAAAATCAATTTTTTTGTCATTCCAACGAAAAATAAAAGTCCTGATCCTTCGCTGTCAAAGGCCGTCTCTTACGTTCTTCTCAGCCGGCAATTTTTTCTCTATTTCTTAATTCCGGCCACTATTCATCTTTATTTTTATTTATTTTAATATAACTAACAGTTCAGTAGAAATAAAGTTACTTATATCTCTCACAATTGGAGTAACAAGTTGTATGCTTCTGCAAAACATACAACTCTATCCTTCGTACCACAACTCAGCCAAGAAAATATTTCCAGAGGTAAAGACATATGCTTAGGTTCCTAGACGGGAAAAAACGAAAAAATGCATTTAGGTCTAAGGTGTGTAAATAACTTTTTCAGACAAATTTGATGGACAACTTATATATTTTCTCTAAAATATCTAGAAAAATAACATGTAAATGTTAACAAACATTAATACTCCCTTTCTTTCAAATTATAAATATAATTGACTTGACATAAAGTTTTAAATAATATTTTATGACACTTAATATTTTGAATATGTCATATTCTCTTCATATCAATTTATATGAGCTTATTTGATATGATACGAATTTTTTTAAAAATATGATAATATTGAATTGGTGGATATATATATATATATATATATATTCTTTGTAACTATAAATTATTGCATAAAGATAATTGTTTCAAATACAAAAATGAATTATTTTTTTTTTACACGGAGTAAAAGAAGTATGTTAACATAAATCAAAATAAGAGGAATAATATTTATGTTTATGAAAGTTCCAACATTTGTGGTCTTAAATTGTGCATTATATTTATGTGATTATTTAATTTAATGCTAAGAATAATGTACAAAGTTTAATATTAAATTATATACTATGTATCTAATTGTTTGAATCGAATTTGTTAAGCAAGAAGTGTGAATTAATTGGGACAGAAGGCGTAGAAATTTCGAATACTGTACGGAGTAATTTAAATTGGAAATTTGGTGTATGTGGCAGCAAATTGATTTGAGATCGGATTTGACTCGGTCCATTGCTGGAGGCGGCTTTTACTCTTTTTAAAACGCCGCCTCTTTTCCGTATTAAAACTTGGAACTTCTACGAAAAAAGTACAATTCAACCACTGTAAAATATGTGAATAACGCTTTTCTTTTTCCCCGCTACTTATTCGAAGAATTAAAGACAGTATTTGGTGCATAAATCACGCTACACTCCAAAAGGAAAAGGGATTAAAATTAAAGTGATGAACAGATTTCTGGAGTAATTAGTGAAGGTCGAATTATATATGAGAACTCTGACTATTAAACTAGTCATATTTCTTAAATTAAGAAATTTAAACATCTATTTGCACGGTCAAAACATATTACTGTACCATTTTTGTGTATTCATTGCACTCGCAGAGACTGATACAAAAAGTTCAAAAATCAGGGAATGCAAAGTTAGTAGTATGATCTACGAATGCAAGCATGTCTGCCTATGAGTTCGACGCAGTATTTGGTTCTAACCTATGTATTTATCTTAAAAGTTTCATTTAATATAAATAAATTATTAATTTAGAATTCAATAATTTAAAAGAATTAAAATCTTAAACCCATAAGTTTTAAATTCTGACCCCACTTTTATCTAATATATAGATATATAATTCGACAGTTGTTCGATTGAATTTTGCTTTCCTAGTGCCAAAGAAAATCGTGATTCGTTTATCTCTTTGTCATCTTTCATTTCGCTAAAAGATGCCTAGTTTTCTTAATGATTCATTAGAGTGCAATGAACAATAAGTAGTAGGTTAAAACTTGAATTGTTAGTAAATCCCCACATGACAATTAAATACTTATTAAGTAGTAGGAGCCTTGACAAAATCAGAATATCTTCCCTCAGATTTGGTGGGATAGTCTTTGCTAAACGATCTTTAAATTCATTGTTAAATCTTGTCGCTGCATGTATATTCAATTGTCAAAGCAATATTTATGTTGCTTGGATAGCAAATGGACCACTATATATCTCTATTGGAAAACATGTCGCACACAGCATACAACTTGCAAGTGGTAGACAGCAGTTTTTGATAATCTTGAAATCTTCAAGCTTTCAACTTGGAAAGATATATCAAATTAATACTATATCAAAGCTAATTAATACTATAACCTAAGCAATAGATGTCACAAATCTCATGTTGTGGAACAAAGTAGTCATTGCTAGGTTATGCTAGGACTTGGCTCACAAAAAGGATACTTTGTGGATTAGATGGATTTATACAGTATATATAAAACATCAGCAATTAGAAGTCATGCCTATACCCAAACAAGCTAGCTGGATGGTTCGGAAGATTATTGCAGCAAGGGGAATTCTGCAGCAATATCAGAGTATGTATAGACCAGTGTGCTCCTTTAGACTGCTATATCTGCTTCAGAACTATGCTACGCCAAAAGCAATTTTTAATCTATGGATGCTTCTTCAGAATAAATTGCCTACCAAGGATAGGCTACTACAGTGGAATATGAATGTAGACAACATCTGTGTGTTGTGCCAACAAGCTTTGGAGACCAGAGATCACCTCTTCCTTAACTGTTCTTTTGCTAATCAACTAAGGCAGCAGACACTTGCTTGGATTAGGGAAACTCACCCTAATTTCATACATTGGGATCAATTTGTTAATGGATTATTGGTCATGCTAAAGGGAAATCGTGCCGGGCCCACATATTCAAAATGGTTGTAGCTGAACTCTTCTATGCACTGTGGTTAGAATGAAATGCAAGGATCTTTGAAAATGTCTTTTGTAGTAGTGATAAATTACTTAGGACCATTGCGTACACTTGTAATATTAGAGGTACCCCCAGGATGAGAATAAAGCTTCAGCAATATCTTCTGTATATAGAGGGATAGATATAGCGATAGTTGATATAGAATTTAGATAGGATAGTTAGCTGTGTAATAGCTGCACTATGACTTTGTACTAAAATCTCTGGGTGATTAATACAACTTTTAATTAGCAAAAAAAAAACCTAAGCAATAGGTAGATTAATATAGTCTAACAGCAGGTTCTTGCCGTTTTATGCATCACAGGCTTTGATCTTTGCTCACTGAAATATTAACGGTGGAAAAGAGAGGATTCTAATTTCCTCTTTCTTTTTGTTTGTTGGGTTTGAATGGTTCGTCGATCCGTTGTGCAGTTCCAAATAAGAATAGATGATTTTATTTTTTATAAACCCCCGACAAAAATGTTAACTAATGATAAAGGCACTGGAAATTATATTTAAGCTGATGACATATGGTCAACTTTTTCTTTTTACATATTAAATTTTATTACCCAAACCAATAGGCCATCCAACTATTATAGCCCATTTGGCCGAACAAAAAAAATCATCTTATTTCGAGGGTGCTTTACTTTAAAATTATTTTTTGTGAGAAGCAGTTTGTATTTAACAAATAAATTTGAAAAGTCGTTTATCCTCAAAATTAGACAACAATTAAATTTATAAGTGATTTTAAGGATATGTGAATTATATTTATACAAAGCGATAAATTAAATAGGAATTGAAATAATGTATGAAAAAGTAGATTCAAACTGCACAACATTGAACAGTTATAGCCTCGGCAATTCAGTCACACATGAACTGAATGCAATTGAATTGATATCGAGATATAGAAGAACATTAGCTTACATAAAGAAAATAATAATATACTGCTAAGGGGTGCGTATTAACAATATATTGTATATGTAATCATACCCTCTTTTTATAGTAGGGAAGTCCTATATTAGGTACAACTCAATAAAAGGTAAAAATCTCCTGATTTGATGATTTGTCGATTCCTTATTTATACGTGCCGAGATTTCCAGCGTAATACCTTACCGATCACGGATATTTCGGCCTTCCCTTTTTCGATCTTATGTCGGTGAATGTTTCCTCGAACTCGTTCGTGTCAGGATCTATTCCGGGACCATGGACTTAATGTTCTCGACTAAAGACATCCATACATTGTATTCTGGTTCGATAGGACTCGGTCGATCTTCAATCCCTCGCGTTCCGATCCCGGTCTTTCATGTAGTAGACAAACCCGGTTTCGGCCATATACAGATAGTCCCCTCAATTTTCAGAGAGTAAACGACGAGAAGAGATATGATTTTTCGATTCTCACCTCGATACTCCGCGTCAGAAGAGATAAAATGAACGAACCGTCTCGTCAGTCATGTCTTAATGATATTAAATGCTTGTCCGTCGCTGGTCAACCATTTCTGGATTTGAACCCTTGTTTGAAAAATATAAATACCCCTTCCTTATCTATCTAAACTTTACTTCCAAACTTTGTACCTTTGTTTCTCATAAAGTTCTCCATTTTCTAGCGCTTATATTCTGATTTCTAGAGATCTTTTTGTGAAGAATCTTGTTTGTCTCCACCTAAATTACTAAAGGCATTGCTCTTATTACCTCTTCTCATCTTTTACCCTCCATCTAGAAGAAAATGGCAAAAACTTCAAAAATGGTTCCCCAAAAAGAAACTACTTCCATATCACGGTCGGCCGGCAAGGAACCAGAGGTGGAACCTCCTATTAACATGTTCATTCCTGGCGGGTGCTCAGTAACCACTGATTTTAAGGTTGAAAACCTTCTCTAGAACCGGACCGGGGAGAGAAGGTCTCGAGGTTCATCTTCTCGATTACTGAAGATATTCTCCCCATGGTTAAAAAATATTGCAACTAGGTCAGCAAAGACGCGGTGGCGATGAAGATATCACTACCCATATCAAGGGATATTTAAGTGTTTACACTTATTACTTTACGTTGGGACCGTTGGACCCAGTAATCATCCATTTCTACAAAAGGTACGAGGTGTACCTTTGTCAGATCCACCTTTTATTCTGTAGAATCATCATCCTTCTCCGGTTATTTGTGGGCAAGATCCACAGTTGCTCGTTCACCGTTGACCACCCTGGGGGAGGGGAGGGGGACTGGTCAAACTCGCGCACCGGGCTAGTAAAGCCCCATTCTCGAACATCGATAAAGATCGAGACTGAGGCTCGCTAGGCCGTTTTGTTCGAGTGAGGACCTCGACCCTGATCCCAGCAGAGTGCATACCGTTCCCTGAGAAGTGGAACATAAAACGTAAGTGAAAATTATATTTTTTCCAAAATTTCATTATACTCTTTTTTCCTTCTTTCTTATCAGTTCTTGCTGGCAGTGCAGTTGAAGACCGGGACCCCAAATGCAATCCACTAACTCAAGGAGTGGGTCGAGGGCCTCATGTCCCAAAACAATATTCCAAGCGCGCATGGCGTGAACTCTCAAAGGTACAGTGGGAGTCCATTTCTCACGGTAACCGATTCTAGGAAAAAAGAGTGCAACGCTTGCTTCCAGGCCTAAAATCTATACCGCTCCTTGTTGGTTACCTACAAGTGTTAGTTCCAAAATAAGCAAAAAGGAATGAATGAGGTCATACCTTAGCAATAGTGTCGCTTTAACTGAGTTATGTTCCAGTTATTCGGTAGTCGTTCACCGTTAATTACCCCGAGTTTGTACGATCCCTTTATGGTGATCTCGAATTTGATACAAATCTTCCCAGTTCGGCCCCAACTTCCATTCGTTCGAGTTTTGGGTGTTCAATGTGACCTTTATTAGTACTAAGTCCACAATGTTAAAGTGTCAGAGGTTGTCCCTTTAATTGTAGTATCTCCCGATCTGTTGTTTTTGGGCAGCCAACCGGACAAGGGCGGCTTCACTCCTTTCATCCAGTAGCTCTAGGCTCGTACTCGTGGAATCATTATTCGATTCCTTGGTTGCATACCAGAATATGATCCTTAATTCTCTTTCTTCGACCGGTATTAGAGTTTCGGTGCCGTAAACCAATGAGAACGGGGTGGCCCCGATACTTGACTTTGAGGTCGTATAGTATGCCCATAGGATTTTGGGTTGAATTTCCTTCCATTTTCCTTTGGCATCGGTTAACCTCTTTTTGAGATTTTGGAGTATGCTTTTGTTGGTCGATTCTGCTTGTATGTTCCCATTAGGGTGATAAGTTATTGATAAGATCCTTTTGATCTATGTTTCTCGAGAAACTTGGTCACTTTGCTACTGATAAATTGTCTCCCATTGTCGCACAAGATTTCGTACGACATTCCAAACCGACATATGATGTGGTCCCAAATGAAATTGATGACTTCATTATCCCCCACCTCTTTGTATGCATGGGATTTTACTCACTTAGAAAAATAGTCGGTGATAAATAAAATAAATTGAATATTATCGGGTGCCCATGGAAGAGGGCCAACGATGTCCATTCCCTACATTATAAACGACCATGGTGACAAAACCCAATGCAGAAGCTCCCCGAGTGGCGGATCATTGGAGCATATGTTTGGCACTCTTCACATTTTCACATGAATTCCTTTGTGTCCTTCTCCAGGTCGATCCAGTAGTAACCAGCTCTGATTACCTTTCAAACCAATAATTCGGTGCCTAAATGATTTCCACATGGCTCTTTCGATGTTGCGAGTGTTGATATCAGAATCATTTTTTCCACTGCAAATATTTCCTTTCCGGCTAGTTGTTCCCCGTAGACTGTTTTAATCCCTCCTAGCATTGGGAACTTTCACACTTGGTGAAGAGTCGAGGGCTCTACCTTCATGTTGTGGATCCATGGCCTCACGAACAGCGCGTTATACCTCATGTATCATTCGATAACATAAAACTTGGTTTTTTTTTTCCTTAGTGGTTTCACATGCCTTGTTGAATCTGTTTGGAACACGGCCTGCAGTCACGATTTGATATTGTATGTAGAGTTGTTTTACGACACTCGATCGGATGATGTTGGCCGAGCTACCTGGATCAATTATCACATGTTTAACTCGAGATTATTTATGAGTAAATATTTTTCCAGTGCATGGTTGCGGGGCTCTACGATCCCATCTCCGTCTTCTTCGTTGAAAGATAAAGTTCCTTCTGGTATGTAATCTCGAGTGCGTGTTTCCCTTGTGATGGATACTTTGGTGCGCTTCAACATAAAGCCCTTGATGAACATCGGCCTCATTGATGATCATGTTAATGATGTGTTGATGTTCTTCTTATTCGGTCTATATATTAGAATCCCTATTTCTGAAATGATTCTTGGCTTGGTCACTCAGGATTACTCAAAAATGTTCGTTGTTGAATAAACGGGCTACCTACTTTCTCAACTGTCGGTAATCCTCTATTCTGTTGCCGTGAGTGCCATTATATTTTCACATCTGGTTTGTATCCCTTTGGGCTAGGTCAGATTGTAGAGGTCGAGGATATTTGTTGTCTTTGATGTGTCCGACAACTGATACGATGGCAGCAACATCAACATTAAAGTTATATTCCGATAACCTTGGTGCTTCTTTCGGTCCGATAGGTATGTCAAAACGTTCTTGCTTATGAGTCCCCTACTACTCTGGCATGTTCGACCTTGATTTACGATCAATATCTCTTTTTGACTCTGTCTATGGGTCTAACAGGGTAAACTTGCTCGGAAGGAGCCGAGTTGATCATCTTCGACTTTGATATTCGATTGATATTGATTATTCACATCAACCTAAGTAACGGTTGGATATTCTATCAAATTTTTCTTCAATTGCTGTGAAGCCACCGAACTTCAAACGTTGAGTCCTTAAGTGAAAGCTTGAACCGCCCAATCATTAGCGACCGGTGGCAGGTCTATCCGTTCCATTTGAAACAAGGACACGGACTCTCTAAGCATATCATTATCTGTTTGTGTTACTTTGAATAGGTTCGACATCATATTCTCAACCTTGATAGCCCCAGCGTGTTTTTCCACGAAAGAATCTGCAAGCACAGCAAATGAATCAATAAAATTAGGAGGTAGGTTGTGATACCATATTCTAGCTCCTTTTGACATGCACTCTTCGAATTTCTTTAGCAAGACAGAATCGATCTAGTCATCCTCCAAGTAGTTTCCTTTAATGGAGCATGTGTAGGAAATGGCATGCTCGTTTGGGTCAGTCGTTCCGTTGTACTTGGGAATCTCGGGCATGCATAATTTTTTAGGGATCTGCTTTGAAGCCGCACTCGAATGGAATGGTTTTTGTACTATGTGTTATGAAAATTTATATCAAATAACTACTATTATCATTAGCCCCACAGTCGGCGCCAAACTGTTTATTCTTAAATCGGATAACTATGAAATTTGTAAGTGGTTTTAAGGATAAGTGGATTAAATTGATACAAATAGATAAATTAAATTGCAATTGAAATAAAGTTTTAAAAAATATATTCAAAATGCATGACTTGAATGGTTATAGCATTGGCAAGTCAGTCACACTTGAACTGCATGCAATTCAAACAATATTGAGATATAGAAGAAAAGTAGCTTATAAAAAGAAAATAATATTATACTGCTTAGAGACTCTTGTTACAATGTACTTTATAAGTAATTAGACTCCCTTTTTATAGTAGAAAAGTCCTATATTAGGTGCAATTCTATAAAAGGTAAAAATCTCCTGATTTGCCGGTTCCTTATTGATACGTGTCGAGATTCCCTCTGTAATGCCTGACCGATCACGGATATTTCGGCCTTCCACTTTTTCGGTCTTCTGTCGGTCAATATTTCCTCGAACTCGTTCCGGGTCAGGATCGATTCCGGGATCATGAACTCAATATTCTCGAGGAAAGATATTCTAACATCGTGTCTGATTCAATAGGACTCGGTGTCGATCTTCAATCCCTCATATTTCGAGCCCGATCTGTCATGTAGTAGACGAGCCCAATTTTGATTATATACGAAAGTACTTTTGAGCAATAGTTAGTGTTTGGCCAACCTTTTAAATTTTTTTTCTAATTATATTTTTCTCAAAATTGCTTTTGAAGAGAACCTCATTTTTTCTGCCTTTTCAAGATTGTTGTTGCTTCTTCGTAAAAGTACCTTTTTTTTTTCAAAGTTTGACCAAACACTTTAATTTAAAAAAAAACTATATTTCTAAAAAGAAAAGTGCTCCTAGGATTGAAAAAGCTTGACCAAACACGTTATTAGATTAAGATGATTAGCTATACTTGTAAAAAAGATCCATACTACTTAGTATATATCTTAGCAACGTTGTATAATCAGTGGCCTTATTATTGGATTAAATTGGGGATGATGAAATATTTGGATAATTTATTTGAGCAAATTAACATTCATATAAAATTAAATTTACATACTACATAATGAAAAAAATTATCTTAGTTCTATAACATTTTCCCCTTAATTGTAAAGTTTCAACGCATTCCATTTTTGAATAGTAGAAATTAATATTGCAATCCAATAAGTGAGTATTTAATTACTTCTTTATCCAACCCTAAAGTTCAATGAACATTAAAGCTAAAAAATAATGTGTGGTCATTTACTCTATCTGTATTACTCCATCCATTCATTTTTCACTATTAAACTTTGCACTCCTCAAAAAATACAAATAAATAAAGTGTATATTTTTTCATAATACCAATATTAGTTGGTGTATAATTTTAATGAATTTGAAAAACGATTTAAAATGAGTAATTAAGGTCAAAATAGGAAAAATAAATTATTTTTCTCTTGATATGTAAAAGTGGACAAGTAAAAATAAAAATTTACTTTACAACAGTACACGAGTAAAATTGAATGGTGGGAGTAGTTTATGTAGTTCTATATTTTTTAAATTTGTTTTTAAAAAATGATGCTATGTTATAACATGTTTAAATGATAAGTTTTTAATTTTTTTAAGAGCTCATGGTTAATTAAATAGAGTTTCATGTAATGAAAGGGGCAGTAATAAGAAAACAATACGTTCTTGAAGCCGTTCAATTTTCAGAAGAAACTCTCTTTAATGGTTACTACTATTATTTTAACTTTCCTATTATGGTTATTGGCTGGCTTTTTTATTTTGAGAAAAAGAAAAACAACATGGTCAAAGGAAGTGACCAGACACGGGTCAAAGGAAGTGACGACAAACAGTGTTTATGGCACCTGACCCCACAAACAAGAGAATTAGTATAATGAGATACGTTACAGTGGAGAGAAGTAAACAGTATGTTTTGTCTGTTACCTTCGACTAAAAGCAAATCCCATCTCTCAAGAAACAATCGAATTTAATAATCGAATAGGGGACAAGTGGGATAGTGCGATGTAGATTTGCTAAGATCTTTCAGTATCGTCTTTTACTAGATTTCTTCCTTTACTATATCATCTACTACCCCCACATGACCAAATAGAACTATCCTTTTATTCCTTACTATAATATTCGCTTTTATCACCTTTTTCTTAGTTGGATTCTATTTTGAAACAGAGACCCAACATTTGTATTTCTGGTAATAGAAATGGAGAAAATGGGACATGAGTTGCATGTTCTTGCTGTGGATGATAGTCATGTTGATAGGAAGGTTATTGAGCGATTGCTGAAGATTTCTTCTTGTAAAGGTTTGTTTTTTAACAGTTTCAACAGGCTCTGTTTTTGTTATCCACTGCCCAAAACATTGCTTTTACATATTTATTATACAAGTTTTTTATTTTTGTAATGATTGTTAGAATGTGGTATTTTATATTTGCAGTGACGGCAGTGGAAAGTGGAACGAGAGCTTTGCAATATTTGGGTTTAGACGGAGAGAAGACTTCTGTGGGGATCGATGTAAGTATATTTAGGCAGATTATTGTTTTTACATTTGTGCCTAAGATGAAATTGTGTATATATTCTTTGAAATTGAATACCTGTAACTTCTTTTTCCTTTTGTATTAATAAAATTTGCTAATTTTTTCGGGTTTCAGGGTTTGAAGGTAAATCTGATACTGACGGATTATTCTATGCCTGGGATGACTGGATATGAACTTCTCAAAAAAATTAAGGTATGTTAATGGGATTATTATTGTGTCTCTGTTTTTTGGCCTATATATTGTTGCTTCTCGAGATGAGTAATGGTGAATGACTCTTACCCTTATTGTTGAGCAGGAATCGTCGGTATTGAGCAAGATCCCCGTTGTTATTATGTCATCGGAAAAGATTTTACCTCGCATTGATAGGTACATCCTCTTTTGACCATCAATAGTTTCTATTTGTTAGCTTATTGTATATTGAAGAAATTAGATTTGTAATATTTGGTCTAAATACAACCCCCATATGTGCTCAGTGAGTATCAAGTTAGCACAGTTTCTGTTGTAATTAAGTATGTTGTTCTCCTACTAGATGTTTGGAGGAAGGGGCGGAAGAATTTCTGCTGAAGCCTGTTAAGCTGTCTGATGTAAAACGTCTCAGAGATTTTATACTGAGAGGGGAGGGAGATAACGAAGAAACAGAGAAGAAGATCAAAGAAGGAAGTTCAAGAAAGAGAAAATTTGAAGACAATTCATCGACTCAACCAATGCCATCATCTTTAGTTACAGGTCATGATATTCAATCAACACCAGAGTCTTCGTCGTCCCAACAGCCTCTATCCAAGCAACCCAAGATTGGGTAAATTATGATACATATTTTTTGCTCTCTGATTGGCCAGCCTCCTATGAACTTTGTTTTGTGTGTATACCAACCATCTCATAGTTGTACATGTTTAGTTCCTCGAGAAATGAGCTCTATAGAAAAAGCTGGGAAATTCCTATTTGTTTCTTTTGTAACAAACCCACCTGGGATATTGACATTTAACGCTATCACATTGTCTTCTTAGCAACCAAATCTTGTTGTTAACTTTTTTTTTTCTTTTTCTTCGGGCATTTGTTTGTTTGGTTACGCTTGGGCTGGTTTTTTTTTGAGTTTGGCCACCATGATCTAGTGATTCTGGTGGTGTTTTTCACATAACAAGTTTGAATTGAATTCTTATTATTTGTTTTTTTTCCTTTTTCGGCATATTCCAATGTAATAGAAGTAGAAAATTAACTAAAAAAAGATTCAACTTTCCTTTTCCAATTTGTTATTTGAGTTGACTGGCTTTCTTCTAATAGGCAAAGGTCAAGGATAGAAGATAGCAGATTCGTGTGACGGCGTGATGTGGAGATTTCAAAATATTCCCCAAACCTCCACGTAAATACTTTTGTAGAAGTATTACTAACTAAATTACTAACTATGCTGCCTTAAAATCTCTTTTTCTTATAAATGAAATCATTATATCTCAAGCATGTTTGTGTTGTGATTATGTAAACAATTAAGAATCAATGTTGGGTCTAGCTTTAACGCTATAATTAAATTTATTAGTACAGATTTTAGATGAATTAAGCATTCTTAGGGGTTTTGATTTTGCTAATATCCATTATAAGAAGGCGCATTCAAGGCCTTTGCGCGGAGGACATAAGACCAGAAGTCTCAAGGATGTTTTTTAGAGCCCCTTGTGCAGGAGGATCATCGAAGGTTGGAGAAAGAGATATAAGTTGACTAGAGTAGGGATGTGTTAGGCACAGTGAGATTTGCCAATCCTCTTAGAAATCAATTGAAAAAGAAAATCAAGAGTTCTTAGTGCTTGGTCCCAGATAGCAGCTCCTAAATCGATGGATTGGAAGGGTGAGAGAGAGAGAAGAGCAAAGAGAACTCAATCTAGAATTTCCACTCCTAAAACCCCAAGTACGGCATTAGCAATTGAAGAGCTTAGTTAGGATGGGTAGAACTACAACCCCTCGTACTGGCTCGATAAAGTCTGGGAGATTAGATAAGCTGGCTAGGGATTTTGAGATTCCCTTTTTACTGAAAATGTACCGAAGGCAACTGCCATTTAAAGTAGAACTATATAGCTTTATATAGAGGCCGCATGGAACTCCCCCTAGACCGCCATAGAATCAAGTGCTATCAGAGTTCAGGAAATGAATGGCAGGGAACTTCTATAGGCACCTTCCTAAGCAACTGATCTTTTGGAGAACTGATGCTGATAGTCTAATTATCATAAGGCAAAATCCTGTAGGCCTAAGTGAATTTGGCCAGATTGACCCAAATGGGACTAATTTTTATGCCATTATTAGGGTAATTTACGTTTTTCAATACCCATAATACACTTTTACTTTATTTTAAATTATTTCTCCCACAATTTATTGTTTATCTTCTTAATACATGGAAGAGCTCAAAAGGTAAAACCTATTTGTCTTCTCAATGCAAAAAGTTCTTTAAATTCTTTTTTACATATTTACAGCCATTTTTTTATTAATATACACCCATTTAATTCTCCATAATTAAATCTATATACATGTATTTTATTGAGCATTTCGTATAATTTTTTGTATTTGATTTGTATTTCGTATATTTTATAGTATAATATGGTCTTTCATGTCCCACTATTTAAACAAAGATTTCTTGGCTGAAAACCTACTTAACCAAATATTCTTTGGCCGAAATCTACTTAAGCAAATCAGTTTTTGACCGAAACCTAGTTAAAAAAAATCCTCCATTTAAACTCTTATCCTCTCTATTTAGTTAATAAATTAAGGATGCATTCTAAGAAGAATAGTCCTTCAAAAGTGTATGTTGTATTTTCGGGTAAAAGGCCGGGAATATATTACTCATTCTCCTATGATTTTCGGGGTTAAGCGTAGCATCTTCCAATCTTTCAAGTCTCATAGTGCAAGCCATATCGGCGTTCGATGAATATGAAAAATCTGTTGAAGGTAAACAAAAACTCAAATCTATGGTGTTTATTATTTATTGTGGAAAGAAGCCGGGTATATATAAATATTGGTCTGAGTGTCTTAAAATATTTGTTGGTGTCGAAGGTAGCTACTTTCATGCTTTCCAATATTATGATGAAGCCTTAGAAGCCTTCAAAAATTTTCAAAAAACAAGTTGTTCACAAGAAGAGTCATCTTCAAGCTCGACCGTTGAAGAAAGTGAAGAAGTGGTAACAAATGAACGTGCAGCAAGTGTTATTTCAACTGCTATGTTAGCGGGCATATTTATATGTTTGAAGCTTTATGAAAATATTGGAAATTAAATATATCAATTGTAGGTTTTATGTTATCTTGTGTTTGAAAGTATTTTTTGTTTCTCTTTGGTTTGCAAGAATGTTACTTTTACCTTTAATTATCTAGTATCGTAAGGATGTTAACATTACGATCATGTTTAATGTGCCATTTTAGCATTCTACTTATGCATGATCACTATGGCATTTGTTGTGAGGTTAAGTAAGTGTTTCGAGTATTTCGGGAAAAGATATTATGCTTCATATGGTTAGTATCATGGGAAGTAGTCTTAACTTAGGATAATCTTATAAGGAGAGGGATGTAGTTTCATGCTGAATGTTGTCTATGTGGAAAGGATGGGGAATCAGTGTTTTACCTCTTCATACACTGCCCAATCACTACTCAACTGTGGCATTTCTTTTAAGCCTAGTTGGATTTTTTTGGACAACGCTAAACAACCGTGCTAATCTTAAAGGCATCCCTGCTTGTATATAATGGGCTATATGGAAAGGAAATAAATTCTAGAATTTTTGAAAACAAGCAAAGCTCTTACCCAAAAATTAGCTAAACTGTTTTCTATTGTTTCATTTTTGGTGTAAGGAGAGCTATAGAGTGGATGTTCGTTGCTTTATGTTCTTGAAGAAATGTAAAGGATAGATTAGATATTTTAGTTTTTTTTTTTGGTTCTGATTGTGGTGGTACATAATCCTTATGATTATTTTTCTCATATGTATAATTTGTTATCTTTATAAAAAAGAATGCTTAACTGTACAATGAAGTAGCTTGGTGTGGTTTGAAAAAAGTTAGAAGATAAGGAATATTAATATAAAATAAACATGATCGTATGAGGGTATTTCTCCTATTTATAAAGAATATGAAGAAGAAGATACAATAAAAGTTTTACCCTTTTGAGTCTAATTTCTGGCAGTTCAAACTATTCTTCATCTGAACAATGAGTTATGACTGTATTAATGAAGGATAGCAGTGTAATAACAAAAGAGTGACTTGGCTGCGACGCGCATGAATCAGATCACGATTAAATATTTTGAAACAACCAAACAAAAATAGTTTTAGAATCAAATTAAAAGAATGTGCAAGATTTACTATATATATATATATATATATATATATATATATATATATATTTTTTTTTTTTTTTTTTTTGATTGATAATTTTGTTGAATAACTTTTTGTAATAGTCCAAATTATATTTGGACAATAATTTTAGCATAAAATGCTAAAAAACATATAGCAATAATAATAATAAAAAATAAAATAAAACCCCTATCTCCTTAAAACTCTATTCAGATGGCACTACTAGAAAATGACATATTTCTGAAGGCCATAATGGTCGAAATTCGGTCGGAAATCACGTATTTCCGATTATTTTCCGACCGAATTTGGTCGGTCGGAAATAAGTTGGTTGGAAAAAAGTTTCCGACCGAACCCGTTGGTGATTTTCGACTACAGTGTTCGCAAGTTTCGAAATGGTTAGACTACCAAATAATTCAGAATCCCGACTAAAATGGTCGAAATTTACCGACCGAATCGGTCATAATAATACACGAAAAAATATAATTAAAAATTATATTTTATTTAGTTTCCGACGGAATCCGGCGAAAACTGTTGAATACTATTTCTTTTTTTGAAATTTTCGACCGAATCAATCGCAAATCTGGCAATTTATTGTTAAATTTGGGAGCTTTCTGACTGTTTCAGTAGGAATTTTGTACAAAACTGAGCAGAATTCGGCCCAATTTCGAGCTATACCACCTGTTAAACTATCACAAACAAAAAATACCAACCAACAATCTAAACCAACAATACATTAATACAATAATACGAACCAACAATACATTAACACTATCTAAATTAACAATTTCTAAATCAGCAATGTCAACAATTAACACAACTTAAACAACAATACCAACATTCAAACCTAGCAATTTTGGGCATAAAAATATCCAAATAGCATCCCATATTGATGTTTAAAAGCAATACATAAAGTTGTTTGTCGCAATCAAGTTTACCAATCAACCAAAACATTACAACTAAACTACTACACATCAGATTTAGTTTGTTCATCCTCATCATCAAATAAATCATGCACATGTTTATGCATGAAATTTTGCATTTTAACAAACATTCCGCTTTGGGAGTCCAATTTTTGCTTCAATCCATAAATTTTGTTTTTCATATCTTCCACCTGTTCTTGAATTTGAGGAGAAGAATTGTCTAATAATGAATTTGGATGACATGTAGGTCGATATACTCCTAGTCTGTAAGCTTTGCCTTTGTTTGCTCCACCCACTGCCTATGTTCACAACGAAGCCATATCATCAAGTCTTGGTTGAGTTGAAGTTTAACCCATTAAATAAACATTATTACAAAATATAATTGAGTTTTGTCTCTCTTGTAATACAGAACCAATTTTTATTTCTTTATATTATATTAAACAACAAATGATTATATCACTATTGAAATTAAAAGTTAGAAAATCAGATTTCTATCTCAAAGGGGGAAATCAATATTTATGCGTAGCTTTTCTTCAACCAATAATAAAGTTTATGTTTTTTTCCTTTCCATTATATGATTCTAAATATTCATAACTGAACTTAACAATACAAAAGCTTATGCATTATTCTTTCTTTATAAGTTGCTAAAGCTAATCTTGTTCAATTATAAAAAAAAAATGAACAAAACATAAGTCAATAAATCACAAGTAGCAACAATAATATAAAATATTTGGAACGAGAAGACTAAAAACTTACAAGAATTGACAAGCTGATGGTACAAAGTTATTTTAGCTTCAAAGAGAGTTGCACAATATCAAAAAAGGAATTAGTAATATAGCTGAAAATTTACAGATCTACAATAATCCCTAAATTCGTATAACAAAGGAGGGATTGTGTGGGGAAAACGTACACGGCAATGGAGGATCCCGACGGATTTGCAGCGGCGTCCGCAAGAGCTGCTCATTGATGGAAGCGGCGGGTTTAGGTTGGGGCAGGCTTAAGTGAGAGAGAGAAAAGAGAAGGAAGAAAAGAGGAAAATGAAAAGAAAAGGAAGTCGTTGCGGTTTTTTTAAAAAAAACTCTCCGACTGATTCGGTCGGTAATTTGGTAAAAAGTAATCAACCTCCTTTTTACTAAATATTTCCGATCAATCAACCACTATATTTTAAAATTTTTTTTTATAATTGTTTTCGACTGAATTGTGCGCTAAAAATTGACAGAATTTTCCGCCAAAATTTACGACGGACATAGACGGAATATTAGTCGTTAGTCTTATTAAAAAATAAAAAATATACTTTATGAATATTCCGACCGATTCCGACGGAAATTTCCGACTTCTTTTTTCCATCAGAAAGTTCGGTCGAAAATTTGCCATTTTTAAAAGTGTGGTTGATTAACAGACTTTGATACCTTCGAAGCAGCCTTTGTGTCACTATTTCGTTCTTCCTCCTGCTGAGAAAGGAGTTCTTCAAACATGTCATAGCAAGTTGTTAGCGGGTAGGAATCCAGCAACACTCTTTTGACATAATCTTTTCCTATTTCCCTTGTGATCCTCAACATAAGCAAGTTTGTCTCAGTCTTCAAGTTCTTAAGATTATTTCTAACGTCATGATACAATATGTTGTGGTTAACAGGCGAACCTTGGTGAGGTTCATCGATTTTCTTTGTCGGGGTTCTATCCATAATTATTTGTCACAAAATCTTAATTTAGAAGAGATAAGTTGAATTATGATGTTAATAGTGTAGTTGTATTTATAGGGTTAGAGTTTATAATTTTTCAAATTAATTGAATCACAATTCCCCATTTAAACCTTACACTCTTCAAATAGGACTTCACAATTTTCAATCAAACAATTTAGATTCTTCAAAATTGAGTTTAATGAACTATGCTTAAGAAAACGTAGGATTATCTGCTACTGCATTTTCCAGTAAATTTTTCTTCTAAATATTTATTAGAATAATTTTTTGTCCAGTAAATTAATAGAATAATTATATGTACAATTAGAATAATTTTTTATCCATTCCAATAAATTATTAGATATGGGTTTGAAGTAAAATTTCTAGAATAATACAAACGAAATCATAAAAAAAAAGTGCACAAATAATTTTCTCCATTTTTAAAAAGAGCTAAATGCATTGACTCTTAAAAACGATTGGAGGGAGTGGAAACGTTTTTTGACTCTCTCTCTCTCTCTCTCTCTCTCTCTATATATATATATATATATATATATATATATATATAGACATACACACATATCTAAATATAAGTTAACCTATATTTGCTATGGAAGAAACATTTCATATGAATGCTGACGGGTATATTGAAGAAGAGTAATTCTATTTATGGTTTAGAATGAAATTGCCCAAATCGTACATCAAGTGCGATTATATGGTAAATTTATTTATTTTAGTTAACATTAAATGATTGTTATCGTGTCTTTCCATTATGCTTGTGCAGTACTTTTCAATGAAAATCTGTCAATATCTTCCTCCTAGTACTGCTAAGACATTACTACAATGTAACGGATTGCAGTGAAATGTGATTCTAACATGTGTTGTTCGAAGAAGACTCGTTAATAGGTGAAAATAATTTATTGTAGACAACAAGTTAAAGAAAGGGAATGTTCTTCTTTTTGAACTTGTAGAGGCTACATCAAGTGCAGTGATATTCGTTGTTGAAGTGCAAGGATAGGAACATCTAATGCTTAGGTTTTTCATGTACGCCTGTGTTCAACCTTTGTCGTTAAAATATTTATGGATTAATATGATTTTCTTATACTTTTGTCTGTTTTTTTCCTTGTATTATTGTTATACTTACTGAAGGATTGGAATTATCGCCTATGATTTTTGCTTGTTATTGTTTTTCATGTTTAAGAAAATTATTTTATATAAAGTCCTAAACGACTAGAGCTTCATCAAAATACGACTAAGACCTAAAATATTGAGAAGATGACTGTAAATTACACCTCTTCATCTTCTTTTAGATGTAATAGAACCCAAAAAAAAATTAAAGAAAACTCTTGACAATCTTAATACAATTTAGTCTTAGAGAATCGGAAAAGTCATGATGAATAAACTTCCTCTTCGGATGAAAACAAAAGGGAAAGAAAAATGTTAATATACGAATTCGACACTGCGTGTGTGAATATGAATGGAAAGAAGGTAGTTGGTCATTTCTGGTTGGATTCAATATTAGAAGTAGTTTTATTAGTGAGTTGTTAAAAAAGAGAATAATTAGTGAGTTAATTACGTTGTTGCTCTTTATATATAGTTACATTGAACGTACGTATGTATGTATGTATGTATGTATGTATGTATGTATGTATGTATGTATGTATGTATGTATGTATGTATGTATGTATGTATGTATGTATGTATGTATGTATATATATATATATATATATATATATATATATATATATATATATATATATATATATATATATATATATATATATATATATATATATATATATATATATGTTTAATCATACTGTTATGAAATAATATAAGAACAAGAACAATAGAGAGAAAAGTAGAGAGAGGAGTATTCTTATTGATACTTAGGGATGGTTTACAATGGGAGAGGACCCCTTTATTTATAGGGAGGTGGTGACTTAGCCACCAAGAAGTAAACCCTAGAATCTCTCTAATTATGGACATTCACCTAAAATAGGAGATTTTATAACACTCCGCCTTGAATGTCTATTCAATGATGTGCCTCGTTAAAAACTTAACTAAAACAAAACCCAATGGAAAAAATTAAAGAAAAAGAAAAAGAGTACACATGTTTGAATATGCGCCTATTGGTTGCCTCGTTAAAAACCTTGCAAGGAAAACCCGGTGGGACAAAACCTTGTAAGGGAAAAAGAGTGCAACGCGCATAAACTCCCCCTGATAAGAACATCAATTTATATCCTTAAGTCTTCGCATTCCGATCTTGTGAACTAGCTTCTTGAAGGTTGACGTTGGTAGAGATTTTGTTGAACAAATCAGCCATATTATCGCTTGAACGAATCTGTTGCACATTGATATCACCATTCTTTTGAAGATCATGTGTGAAAAATATTTTTGGTGTAATATGCTTTGTTCTATCTCCTTTTATGAATCCTCCCTTCAATTGAGCTATACATGCTGCATTGTCTTCATACAAAGTCGTGGGTAGTTTATTACACTTCAAACCACATTTGTCTTGAATATGATGTATTATAGACCTTAACCACACACACTCCCGACTTGCTTCATGAATAGCAATTATCTCGGCATGATTAAATGAAGTAGCCACAATTGATTGCTTAGTCGATCGCCAAGATATGGCGGTGCCTCCACAAGTAAACACATAACCCGTTTGAGATCGAGCCTTGTGTGGGTGGATAAATATCCGGCATCAGCATAACCAACAAGATCAGGACTGCAATTATTGCCATAAAATAAGCCCATATCGGTGGTCCCTTTTAGGTACCGCAATATATGTTTGATCCCATTCCAATGTCTCCTTGTAGGAGCCGAGCTAAATCTTGCTAAGACATTAACTGAAAAGGATATGTCAGGCCTTGTAGTATTTGCAAGATACATTAGTGCGCCAATTGCACTAAGATATGGTACTTCAGGACCAAGTAGCTCTTCATTGTGCTCGTAGTCGAATTATTTGTGCCATTAATTTCGCAAACGCAAGGTTGCGTGATGACAACAGGCACACATGAGACCATCTACAGGATGCGTCTATCATGACCATAAAATACCTAAAGGACCCACTGGGTGGGTGAATAGGTCGACAAATGTCCCCTTGTATACGTTCCAAAAACGTGGGTGACTCAGTCCCAACCTTTGTTGGTGATGGTCTGATAATCAACTTGCCTTGATAACAAGAAGTGCAAGGATATTCATTATTTGAAAGAATTTTGAAATTCTTTAACGGATGCCCATATGAGCTTTCTATAATCCGTCTCATCATGATCGGGTGTCCCAATCGATCATGCCAAAGTATGAAAGTATTGGAATCAGTAACATTTTGGTTTACTGTTGAATGTGCCTCAATTGCACTAATTCTTGTCCAACACAGGCCACAAGTTAAAGATGGGAATTTCTCAATAACCCTCTTTTGGCCGGAGACATTCTTTGTAATGATGAGATATTCAAGATTATCTTCATCTATTGTCTCAATATGATAGCCATTCCGGCGTATATCTTTAAAACTCAACAAGTTTCTCTTAGACTGGAGGAGAACATTGCATTCTCTATGATAAACATCGTGTCTTTGGGCAGAGTTACAGTTGCTCTTCCGAAGCCTTCAATCAATTTACTACTACCAGAGATTGTAGTAACATTTGCCTTACACATATTTAGTTGAGAGAAATATTCCTTTTCTTTGAGTATCGTATGTGTAGTACATGAATCAACTAAACAAATATTTTTACAGCTGGACATTGATCCAAGCTTGCTTTGTGAGATATCCATATTTGCTTTCCCATATTTTGACATACAAAAGAAATACACGAACATAAGAATAAACAAATTCAATTCGTTTGTTTCACATTTAAACAATATTTTCAAAATCTGCTGAGGTCAGTTGACTAACTAAATCAGATAGTCGATTATATGTTTTCCATAATCGATTACTTTGCAGTTTGAAAATTTCAATTTAAACATTTTCTTAAAACAATCGATTGTTAAAACATACACAATCGACTGTGTCTTAATATAATCGATTGTTAAACATACATAATTGATTATTTGCTATTTTGAAAAACTTCAAATCACACTGTCTTAAGACAATCGAATGTTAAACATAGAAAATCGATTGTTGAACGTTGACAATCGATTGTTAAACATACACAATCGATTATTTGCTATTTTGAAAAACTTCAGATCACACTGTCTTAAGACAATCGATTGTTACACATAGACAATCGATTGTTGAACGTTGACAATCGATTGTTAAACATACACAATCGATTATTTGCTATTTTGAAAAACTTCAGATCACACTGTCTTAAGACAATCGATTGTTAAACATAGACAATCGATTGTTGAACATTGACAATCGATTGTTAAACATACACAATCGATTATTTTGCAGTTTTAATGCGAAATATTAGATAATCGACTAACTGTTAGGTTAGTCGATTACCTCTACTGAAAAATAAAAATATTATTGAAATTTGAGCATATTGAAGCATTCTAAAGAACTAATACTAACATTATATCATAAACTAACTAATACGAGCTGATACTAATGACTATTAGTTTATTCACTAACTATTACAAATAAGTGAAATAAAATCAAACAACTCCATCTTCTTTCATCACAGATACATCACCGATTAGGTGGTCTACTTTCCCATCGGGTTGCTCAAAGAAATCTGCCACATCCAAGTGGGTGATATCAAAATTGTCGTCAGAGACAAAATTTGTTTCAGGGCCTTTACTCTTTCGAGATGCTTGATAAAGGTCAACCAAATGTCTTGGTATACGGCAAGCTTTTGACCAGTGCCCTTTTCCACCACAACGATAACATATAGTTTCTGAACTATTTGCCTTAGGATCCTCATAATCCCGTTTTTGCTTTCGGCGGTTATCTCTCCTCGGGGGGTGACGGACATCATGGATATTTCTTCCTTGTCTACGTCCACGGCTATGACCCCGATTACGACCACGACCATGATTAGATCCATGGCCCTTTTCATGATTGGCATAATGAGAATACACCTTATCTGCTTCAGGCAATGGTGTAGACCCGGTGGGTCGATTTTCGTAATTTCTCATGAGCAGGTCATTGTTTCGCTCAGCCACAAGTAGGAGAGAAATCAGTTCAGAGTACTTTTTGAAGCCTTTCTCTCTGTACTGTTGTTGCAGTACCATATTGGAGGCATGAAACGTTGTAAACGTTTTCTCAAGCATATCATAATCAGAGATATTATCTCCGCAAAGCTTCAACTTAGAAGTAATTCGGAACATCGCAGAATTATATTCAGAAACAGACTTAAAGTCTTGGAGCCTCAGATGAGCCCAATCATATCGTGCCCGTGGCAGAGTGACCAACTTCAAGTTGTCATATCTCTCCTTTAAGCCATTCCACAAGATGAGTGGATCTTTAACTGTGAGATATTCAATCTTCAAACCTTCATCAAGGTGATGGCGCAAGAGCCATAGCACAGTCTTGGGTGGATGCTTTATCTCTATCTTTAATGGCGTCTCCAAGACCCATAGCATCTAAGTGGATTTCAGCATCCAACACCCATGTCATATAGTTCTTGCCCGAAATTTCAAGGGCAACGAACTTTCTTTTCGTAATGTCAGACATAATCGAAAATCAAATTAGGAAGAGAGAAATACCTTAGTTTTTCTCGAGAATCGATTCTTGAGACGGTAGAGTCTCGTGCTGATAACGTATTATGAAATAATATAAGAACAAGAACAATAGAGAGAAAAGTAGAGAGAGGAGTATTCTTATTGATACTTAGGGATGGTTTACAATGGGAGAGGACCCCTTTATTTATAGGGAGGTGGTGACTTAGCCACCAAGAAGTAAACCCTAGACTCTCTCTAATTATGGACATTCACCTAAAATAGGAGATTTTATAACACATACTATATTATAAGTGTGAAGACTATTAAATTAAGTTGTTATACTAAAATATCTTTTAAAGTTGAATGACCAAATTACCATCTACTTAATAATTTATTTATTAAGTTTATGCAATATTATTATGAAGAACTCATCAGTAGTTACTTTCTTTTCTTCTTTTCGTTGCCTAATTAATATATCAACAATTACTTATGTAATGCTCTCTTAATTAACCCACTCTTCCTCCTTTTTTAATTTTCTTATTCCTTGCGTCAAAGTACTATCCACGTACATTTGCAAGTGGCAACAAGTGTGTATGCAAGGAACGAAGATCAAATTACAAAAGTAAGAATCGAACGATCAACAACATTCTTTAAGAGATACAAAGTATTTTTAGAGCATCTAATTAAAATGGAAACATAAAATTGGAGTCTTCAAACGTGTTTATAGATTTATTGTGCTTCTTTTTGCTATGTTTTTAGTGTTTAATATTTTCTTTGAATATTTAGATGGATATTAAAAGTGGAAAGCCTCTATTTTTGTATAAAAAATATATATTCCTACGGTTACATTGTCTATATTTTGTCCTTCATTAGAACACTTATATTCCTTTTGTTATAAGTACCCATAATCCAATAAATAAATAAATATCATTCCTTTTTTTTTGGGTGCAAATATTATTCCTTTCATATGTCAATACATTAATTAACCATATTTGCATTAGCCAACCACTTTATTTCTGTAGAAAAAGTTGGAATATTTGAAGGGGCACATGGAATATGCCATTAAAATCAAACAAATACTATAAGAATTTTTTTTCATATGTTTAAGTTTCATAACACCAAAGTTTATAATAAACAAGTTTAGTATATGGAAAACATTAGTTCTAAAACCTAAACTACTAGGAAGAAGACTGAAAATTACACATCATCCTCTTTAGAAAAAAAAAGGAAGCAATTAGGCCTATTGAGAATTCCAAATTTCATCAATATTATATTTTCAAGTCTGGTTCGCCATTGAGATCAAACAAGCTTAATTGCGATTGTGTAGTGTCAAACTACTGCAATTAAAATCAAACAAACACTATAAGATATGAGGATGTGTTCAAGTAATAAATCAAATGTAATTGCAAATTATACCTCATTCACGTTTAGGGAACCATCAATGTTTGTACCTCCGCTTTGTGTATTACCGCTATCCCTGCGTCCACCACTTATACCACCACGATTGCAACCAACCCTGCCGCCACCCCTGCCACCCCCTCTAACACCAGTTCTTGCGCCATTACTAGCTCCAAACATACCACGCGGTTGTGAACTTGTAAAGTAAAATTCATTTCTTCCTTTATATCGATTCAAACTCGGCATGCCACGTGAATTCGTGTACGGGGGATGTCGTAGAGTTGTGCTTTCATTATCATCTAAGTCATCCTGCTTGGGGTTTGGCATGACAATTTCATCATCCCAGTTTTGAAGATCATGCACAATCTTCTTCAAATTATGCTTAATATATTGAACCTTCACGATAGTTCCCAATGCTATATCACAAGCAATGTCACAATACTTCAATATGATCCTATATATCTTGTACTCAGGTGTCATGGTAGTAACTAACTTGATGGAACCGATTCAGGTCTGGCCTGATAACACCTCTTCTCCACCTCGACAGTACATACCTTTCATCAATTTTATCAATCTTCTTGTGCGACATGATCTTGAGGTGTCATGGTAGTAACTAACTTGATGGAACCGATTCAAGTGTGGCCTGATAACACCTCTTCTCCACCTCGACAGTACATACCTTTCATCATTTTTATCAATCTTCTTGTGGAACAAAGTATCCCTCTAGACTCGAACCATTTGCAGTTGCAACTAAAATATTCGCCGATAGATATATATTTAATAATGTAGGCAACTGGATTTTCATTACTTTTTTAATAACTGAATAATCACTAATGATGAATTTCTCAACACCAGGGACAACTTGATGATCGTCGGGGATGCCGGCTTCACAATGGTACAATTTCCTTAGTTGTGTCTTGAAATATTCATACACTGTATGCGTATAACACTGAATTGCCTGCTCCTTCCACTTGAACATTGACTCACACATAATATGAAATCCATTTGACCTGTATTACGCTTCCAACTATTTATCATGCTTAGCTCTTAGAGCTAACTCATACTGATGAACAGACATCATAAGAGTGCTTTGACGAGTAATATATCCATCGAAGAACACATGCATAAACTCACTTCTTTGCGTAGATAGCATACAACCCAAAAGTACACATCAAGGTACACATGGACCAATTTTTCTTTCTCAGAGTAAAGCTTGTTGAACCAATTTCTCGTATGCAAATTATACCTTGTAATATATTCTGCCCATTTTGTCTCAAAAACTTCAACACTAATGCTATAAAGGACCATGGAATTGAATTCTCTACGTGCAATTTTAGAAGGACGAAAATCACTTAAGTAAAAGGCAACCTTGAAAATATATGCCAAATACAATACCTATGTATTGTATTGGCATCATCTCAGCAAGGGCTACCTTAATGCTCTGACACTGATCAGCTATGATCGCATCTGGATGAATATTTCCCATGGCATCAAGCCAAGTTCTAAAACCCAATTTATAACTATCGATATCTTCATGAGACATGGGAGCACATACCAGTAAAATGGACTTCCTTTGGTGATTGATGCCAACAAATGTTGTGCAAGGCATATTATATTTATTCACAAGGTACGTCGTATCAAATCATATTGCATCAGAGAATTGCTCATACACCGACTTACAGTGCGAATGCACCCATACCACATTTCGAAGCCTACCAATATTATCAACGTCTATTGAATAGAAAAATTCCTTATCCTTTACCTGCATTTCACGAAAAAAGTTGAGCATCGACTGTGCAGCCCCTTCTTTCATTTCAAAATTCCTGCTCTTCAAAATATAGTTTCTACAATCCCTTGGAGTGCAACCCAGATTTTGAGGTCTACCACGTTGAACCTCAGCAAGCCTAATATTCTTGCAGGGTCCAATGCCAGATGTATCGTGAGCTAAAAGATCCCTTTTCAAAGAATCACAAACGGAACTATGTCCCGCCATCAGTCGCGATACAGATGGGAGCAACTCATGGTTGTGATCGTGAACGACCTTTGATACGCGCCAAGAACCATATTCATCCAACACAACAGCTAGCATAGCTTTACAGTCGTTACTCTTGGTGGTAAACTTGGTTCGGCGAATCCTAGCCCTATCACAACATAAAGTTAGGTATTTGGCAATGACATCACCCTTCTTGTTGGAATTTCATTTGACGACAGAAAATTCTTTCAATTTAGCATGTTCTTTGTAGAATTAAGACAAAGTATCTTTATCTCTAAACCGCATTCGAGAGATTGGACCTACAACCACATCCTGTTCAGTGAATTCATTCTCCACTTCCGGATCAACATCACATAACACTAAATCATTTCCTAAAACCTGCTCCTCATTGTCGTTAGTTTCTCCGTGATATTCTCCATCGGGATCTTCATCATCATCTAAGTGCACATCATTGTTGAAACTGCCGTGAGAATCAACATCGACTTTATCATTCAATAAACTATCGTCCGATGTCATCCCTAAAGATCTATACAACTCATCCCTAACCCGATCAAGCCTAGTTTGTTGGTTCATATTTGTGGTTGTTGTATTTGTATTGTGCTCACTTGGATTCATATTTTCGTGCACCATCGAATTTTCTTGGGTTGAATCCATGTTTTAGATAGGGTAAAGTGTCCCTTTACTTGGTTTGATACGAAGGAAGAAGAATAATAAATCATCTAGGAAGAAGTTCCAATCGTTTATACCATATAAAGGAAGAAAATATACTGTATATACCTTATAAAGAAAGAAAATATAATAATTTATATTTTATAATTTATCTAATGACAAAATACACATAAATACAATTGATATACACAAATATAATACAAGACTCTTTAGCTCCCTTATTAAATTTTTGCATAGTTCAAAACTAGAATTTAGTTTTATATTTTTGGAAGGAAAAATATAGGCTTAATACATAGAGGGGCTTGCTTGTCTTTTTATTGGTGTGGCCTAAGTTGGAACACACCAATTGAATCGTTTAGCAACTCTCCTATCATAATTCATTTTTAACAAACCGATCAACCCACGTAGACCGAATTTCCAGCAATATATCATCGACATGAGTTTCAGAAATCTACGTGTTTCGTGTATTTGGACCGAAGTCATTTGTTTATACTCCTTCGTCCTTTCTTTTTCATTATTCCAAGAACTTTGAAATATTTTGGAAATGTAAAAGCTTACTCTTAAACATCAATGTAGTTAATATTCTCCAAGTTTGTATCGTCGAGGAATTAATACCAACAATAACAATAAAAAAATCAGTGAAATCTCACAAGTGAAATATGGAAAAGGTAAAGTATACGCAGATATTATTTTTACTTTAAAACGGTAGAAAGTTTTTGGCTCAAGAGAATATCGTCGAGGAATTACTGTATTATATTATGTCAAGCTCAAATTGACATCTTATTAATCAATTATTTTACTTCTTTTTCCCCTGATTTCAAATCATTAATTTTAATGTTTATCTTTTCTACTAAGCTAAGTACAATAATATGGTCAAGCATTTTGTTTAGCTCAAAGTATTCATTTACTTTATAAACATAAAATAATAAAAACAAATGAAGGGTCAATCATAACAGATCGTAATAAATCCAATTACCAAAAGAATAAAATGCAAGAGGCAATAGATATTAAGTAAAGGAAGAATGATGAGGATCTTTTATTAATAATATGGATTTGGTCTGCCTCTCCATGGAGAGGTTCAGAGCCTTACAATGGAGTGTTTCCTCCTCTTTTAGAAGTAGATGTGAAGAAGAAGAAGCAACCCGCTTTTAGGGTTCTTTCTCTTAGTATTTACAGCCAGGAGACCTGCCAGCTAGTGCCCAAGGATCGGGACCACATCGAGGGGACGCCTTATGAGGACGGCCAGGCCGTGACCTTAATTGTCAAATCAAGTAACTATATGATAATCTCGTTGATAAATGGTCATACCATTTATTAATCACAAATAGACTTTAATAAATGCGTTATTCTCGTTTATCATCGTAAGGTCAAATTTTGACCCGTACACATTTTATTCTTCACAATCGCTATATCAAAATGGTTCTAGCCGTGGAGGAAGTGTTTGAGTTGCTAATCTGATTTCTGTCCCTAAGACCCGAAAACAAACAAATTTTTTATTGATTAATATAAACTTGAAGTCTTTGGGGAAACGTTCAATGAACTAGGCCAATAAAAGAAGAAACTCCATCCGATCCAAAATAAGTGATTTTAGAGGTTTTCATACAAATTAAGTAATTCGTCTTTTAAAATTAATTAAAAATAAAATTAATCATATTAACCTTTACTATCTCTTTATATAAATATTCCTAACACATACTTTAACATTATTTACTTTTAGACAATATAGAAAAAGAATAATTAATTCATCATTGAAATCTAAAAAAATTACTTATTTTTTACCATAAGAAAAAGTTAAAAAATTACATATTTTAGACCGCAGGGATTAAAGTTAATAACCAGAATTAAGGAACACCAAAATTAGTCATTCGACGGCGAGGCACAAGTGATTCCAATTAATAACGGAAGGCAAAAATGTTCTGTTTCGTGTAGTTCAAGGATAATTTGGCCCTTTTTTCCTTTTTTTTTTTAATTTTATGGGAAGGCCGTTAGTTTTGAGGGGTATAAGTGGGATACTTGAGTAACGTCACGGACTTTTTTGAGACGAAAATTAAATGGAGAATATGGTAATCGTCACTTGGTGCTTTCTTGAGCTGAGGGTCTCCTGAAAACAGGCTCTTTGCCCTTCGGAGTAGGGGTAAGGTCTGCATGCATTCTACTCTTCCCAGACCCCACCTGTGAAATTATACTGGGTTGTTGTTGTTGTAATATGGTAATCCTCCAAATTAAACAGCTGAGGGGCAAAATTGACCCTCTCCTAGTTTTAATCACTTTTCTACCAAGCTAAGTACAATAGTAATATAATCAAGCATTTAATTCATCGTACTCCAACAAAGTGGCTTTAGTTGCTGAGTAAGTACTTGAGTTACTGTTCAGTAACTGAAGAGTGAAAACAAACAAAAGTTTTATCAATTCAAAAAATGCTTCGTGGGCATTTATTAATGAGCTGGAGAAGTAAAATAAGACAAAAAGTAATAACCATAATATAAGTAATTGGCCTTGTTATAACGAGCAGCACACCTACTGGTCTAAATGAAGAACAGGCGGATAATTTAGGTGTTAGTATAATTTTTAAGTCACAGCTCACAATAACAATAAATTTTCTATCTAAAAGTGGTCCTACAGATTAATGCGTACATTACTGTATATTATCACAAAATATTCAATAATTAAACCAACAGTAATTCTCAGTGCTTTGCATTTTTTTTTCCCTTCCGTATGTTTTCTTTTATACTTTATTTAGGCGGGGTGAGGGCATAAGATAAACGAAAACCTTACCTTCAACATTCTTTTTAGACCCCGTTTGGACATAAGGAAATTTTTTCTTTTATAAACAAAATTTCGCGTTTTTCCGAAATCAGCGTTTGTTCAGAAATATTCAATATTTACTTGAAAATGCATTTTGAAAGTTTTTGAAAATTTTAAAAACTCCAAAATTTTGTTTTCAAAATTCACTCAAATCACTCACAAAATTTAAAAAACAGCTCAATTATTTTTATGTCCAAACACAACTCTAAATTTTTTTTTCACCTTTTCTTAAAATTTTACAATTCTTATGTCCAAACGCCCACTTAGTTTTCTCTTTTCTCATTTTCGTTTGTATAGAGTGAGCCAATGAGTAATGATAGAAGAGTAGAAGAGATTTGATGAAATTAGAAGGAAGAAATTACAACAATTGAACTATGATTTCAATTTTTTTTAAAAAAAATTTAGCCTGTTTAGCTTGGATTTTTTATAACTGATTTTACTTATTTTGGAAATATAGTTAACTGTATTAAAATAATAAAATTGACTACTTGGTGAATAGTCAATTTATCCTGCTGCCCTTTCCGCAACGCTGGAATAAAATTTAGGTCATTTTGGAAGTGGTCCAGAGTTTTGAAATTGACTCGTGTCTAGAAATGTGGCTTGGTCATGCCAACTTTCATATACTCGTTCTATTATGTTCTATTTTCAAATTGACAAGAGTGTTGCTCTGATGGTAAGCAACCCCCACTTCCAACTGAGAGGTTATGAGTTCAAGTCTTTCCAAAAGCAAGGTGGGAAGTTCTTGGAGGGAAGGATGCCGGGTTTCTATTTGGAAACAGTCTCTCTACCCAAGGGTAGGGGTAAGATCTGCGTACATACTATCCTCCCCAGACCCAACTAAGTGAGATTATACTGGGTTGTTGTTGTTTCAAATTGAAGAAACGCCTAGAAAGAGTAGTTAGAAATCGTTGTTCGTTTACAAAAATTGGAAAAACTTAAATTGCCAAAGAAATACTTAACATAGGAAAAACGTCAAAACTTTATAGCTCCACCTATAAAATCACAGACTTTCTTGTCGCTGCTCTTCAAAAATAGTTCTCAATTTTTGAACTCTGATTAATGTCATAATGCATTGACAACTAATTGGATAAAACAAAGAAGAAAGTGACTCCAAAGAAAGGGCAGTTTCCTATAAAAATATGCAAAGAGGCACCATTTACTATTTGTTTCAACGTTGTAGCTATAGAAATACCACATTAATACAGATGTCGTTCTTTACAATAAAGGAAGATAAGACTAAGTAAAACCTTACACCAACCGCATGACTACAAACACAATATACCAAAATTTTCAAATTACCCAAACTTACACTAAACCCCAAAGCTTTCTTGATTTTTAGAATACGTCCAGACAACAGCAATAATGCAATTTCTACTAAAGGACTGTTATGATTTTAAGACAGCCAACTAACAACAACAACTTACTTTGAAATTGTCAGCAGACAATGTTCAGAACAAAATGAATATAGCATTGTAAAATACAAACAAAAAATGAAGTCTTTCCTTCACTTTGATCAGAGCATGGTCCAACTAGGAAATTCATGCCAATCTTCCTCTGTCAAACTCTGCAACAGAAACTGGATTTATCCGAAGTAGTTCTTTTCTCTGATTAGTTTTATACTGAAAGCATCACCTTTTAGCTGAAATGAATGCACCAGGGCCACCTCTAACAGATTCATCTCAGAATCAGGTAGTTCTGAAAGCTGTTATAGCTGCAGTTGTAACTACTTTGATAATTGCTGGCATACTCTTTTATTTCTTTTATAGATACTATACAGCTCGTCAACGGAAGAGAAACAAGTTGAACTCTAGTTTTCATCGAGAAGTTTCTGGTTCTGTGCCTCATCAAGAATTCCAGCAAAGTGGAGCTTTAAAAGGGCTCATAGTAGATGAAAATGGGCTTGATGTTATATATTTGAGAAAATTTGAGGGTACACAGCTCGGAAGTTGCTTTTCTAAGGTTTGGGTGAATTACATGGATGAGGAGGAAGAGAAGAGGATTGATAGCCGACAAGAGAAACCAGTTTCAAGTGATCATATCCAAGAAATTCCATTACTGCAAAATGCTAGCAATGTAGATGGCTATGAGAAAGAGGCAGATACTACGCAACAAACAATCAACTCACTCCCTGCAGCAAGCAGATCTTCACAACATCCATATCCTCAATTTCCATCATCCTCATTACAGTTTCCACAGAAGGAAATCACTCCTCACTCAGAGACACCCTCTCAACCAGCAGTTCTCTCGAGTCAAAATCCACCTCAGCCACCAAGACCTCCACCACCTCCGCCTCCCCTTCCAATGAAAAGAATTATCAAAGCACCAACACCACCTAATGCAGGGAAAATAAAACCTTCTCCACCACCCCTACCAAAGGGGAACGGATTGCATTCATCAGTAAAACCACCTGTTGCACCAAGAGGGAAAGCGAGCAGCCAAGAGAAAGCAGAAGCTCCAACTTATGAGAATTCAAAAGATGATGGTGAAGTTCAAATTAAACTGAGGCCACTGCACTGGGATAAAGTCATTGCTAATAGTGATCACTCCATGGTCTGGGATGAAATCAACAACGGTTCTTTCCGGTAAGTTCACCTTGGCATATCAAATCGCATTCCTTTAGTGTAGCTGGTGCCTATTTTCAATTCAACCAAATAGCATCTAAGTTCGTCTTACTGCATTGATATATTCACATTTCAGATTTGAAGATGACCTTATGGAAGTTCTCTTTGGATACAATATCACCTCCCAGAAAACCCCTGAAGGAAATAACATGACCTCAAGCTCAGGCACTTCTAAGATGGCTAGACCAGCGCAGATCTTTATTCTCGATCCTAGGAAGTCACAGAATACAGCAATTGTACTCATGTCCCTTTCAATCTCTCGCGAAGAAATACTTGATGCCCTCTTGGAGGGTCAAGGACTCAGTGTCGATACCCTTGAAAAACTAACCAAGATTTGCCCAACTGAAGAAGAAACATTAAAAATCCTCCAATTTGATGGTGACCCAAGAAAACTTGCTGATGCCGAGTCTTTTCTCCACCACATGCTGAAAGCTGTTCCTTCTGCTTTTAAGCGTTTCAACGCTATGCTTTTCAGATCAAGTTATGATTCAGAAATTCTAATCCTCAAGGAGAATTTGCAAACAGTTGAGCAGGGTTGTAAAGAATTGAGAACATGCAGAATTTTTTTAAGACTTCTGGAAGCCATTCTTAAGGCTGGCAATCGGATGAATGCAGGAACGGCTAGAGGAAATGCTAAGGGATTCAACCTTGGTGCATTACAAAAACTATCATATGTAAAAAGCAACGATGGAAAGACTACTCTGCTTCATTTTGTAGTGGAACAAGTCATCCATTCTGAAGGTAAACGTCGACTTATCAATAGAGGTAACAAGGTTGACAATGAAGATCTTGATAGAACGACGGAAAAACTAGAAAAAGATACAGAGCAGCTAATACTAGGCTTGCCAGTTTTGCAAGGATTAAGTTCCGAATTCTCTAATGTAAAGAAAGCAGCTACCATGGACTACGATAGTTTCATCAATACATGTTCCACTCTTACAATACGGATAAATGATGTTCGCCAGCTCATAACGTGCTGTGGAAATGCTGAAAGAGATCAATTTGTAAAAGTGACTAAAGGGTTTCTGGAGGAATGTGAAGAGGAACTCAAGGTGATCAGAGAAGAACAAACAAGAGTCATGGAACTTGTGAAGAGAACGACAGAGTATTACCAAGCAGGATCATCAAAGGACAAAGGCACACAGGCACTTCAGTTGTTTGCCATTGTGAAAGATTTTCTCGACATGGTTGATAAAGTTTGTATAGATATCACAAAGAAAGTACAGAAGAAGAACGCATCAAGCGTAGAGTCAACACCACCCCAATTAACAACACCAAGAACACCTGTGAGGTTCCATAACTTGAGGACATACTTTACACCAGAAATAGTGAGTAGTGAATCTGAGAATGAGTTCTGATGAAACTTCATTTGTCAAAACTATTAATAGTCTTTACATTCTCCACAACTGAATTATCGCATTAACATACTAACCCCCACCCCTTCACCCCAAATCCGGCCCCACCCCCTCACCCCAAATCCCGCCCCACCCCTCACCTCAAATCCCACCCCATCCCAGAAAGAGAATAAACTATCTTATTTCACAGTAACTGGTTATAATGGTACCCACATATTTCCCCATTATCAATTCAGAAAATTTGAGAAACCTGTCATTAAATAGATAAATGCACCAATATGTTATACCTTGTGAATCTTGATTATTTACTACTCAATCTTCAACTACCCTCTCTCTCGCACTCTCTGTCACACACACCCCACCAAAAATCCGGCTACTTGTAGGATATCATAGACATAAAACACAGTCAAGGGATGAAGAGAAGAAGCAAAGAGAATTACCTGATAACCAGGATGAGGAAAACTTCAGGGAAATTGAATCCCAGTCCTCTGAATTACCAACGCGTTGACCCAAAGGCTTAGCTAATAATCTCAGAGGAAGCAGATATCACCAAATATAATGAAAAGAAAAGATAATCAAATGCAATCTGTACTTTTACCCACATCCAGGGACGAAGCCACCTTTTACAGTTGACCACCCTTCTCCGAAATATTATAAAAAATTACACTGTGTATATCAATAAAATACTGATTTTAGATATATAAAGTATATATTGAACACCCTTTGTCGGGAATTCTTTTTAGTTCTTTTAAATTTGAACACCCTTAGAAACATTTCTGGCTTCGCCACTGCCCACATCATCAACATCTGATTCAACTACTAAGCATATAAAGCAAGAAAATTAATCAAGAGGTGAATATTCCACCAAGGTAGAGGCAATTTAAGCCATGTTGTTCAGGCATTAGGATCGGTTAAAGAGCAATGTGCTCTAAAATTATTCTTCTCAACTTGAGGAATGATTCTTCTGGTGCAGTTTAATACTTCATGTTGTATTATTTCTTATAAAACTACCTCCTCTAGCTTTCCGCACATGTTGATCCGCCCGTTTATCCCCCAGAACATACAAGTCTGAGATAAGGGTATAAACCCCTCCATCATTCTCTGGCCTCACCACATTCATGACCATCTCAATCACTTGCTCTGCCATCTCAAACTGTATATGCAACTTGCAAGATGACAAAAAGGAATCCCAAAAAACTATGATAGGCTCGCGTGACATAGTATTGATAACTTCATATGCTTCCGCTAACAACCCAGCCTTCCCAAATAACTCAACCACACAGTCATAATGCTGAATTGTTGGTCTCAGTCCCACACTCTTTGGTCATATTGACCAGCCCTGCTACACACAAGCACAAAGTACCCCAGTGAACGTAAACTCATTAGGTAGCACAAACCCTTGTCTCATTTTCTTGAATATCTCCAACGATTCAGATCCAAAACCATGTTTTGCTGCTCCACAAAGTAAAGCAGTCCAAAACCATTTTTATCTTTCATCATATCGAAAACCAGAGAAGCAAAATTCATGAATCCACATTGAGCATACATGTCTACCAAACAAGTACCAAGCTCCACATTACGTTTCAAGTGATTCTTCACGACAAAACCATGCACTAATTTCCCAAGGAGAAAACCAATTGAACACATTTCAGAACAGCCCGCCAATATTGGCCCAATGGTCACTTGATCAGGCTTTAGTTGTTCAAAAATAACCATTTCTTTGAAGAGCGCTACACCTTCCTCCCAATGCCCATTGTTCATGCATCCAGCAATCATTGCCGACCACAAAGCTAGGTCTCTCAAAGGCATGTGATGGAACATCTTCCTCGCTCCTTTAACATCTCCGGGATGAGAAAAGCAAGATATCATCGAGTTCCACGTGACAGTAATTCTTCACGGGAACTTCATCGAACAGCTTGTATGCACAGCCAAACGAAGATCCAGCATACGCGTTAAGCAGAGAGGTGGCGACATACATGTGGATATTAAAGCCTAATTTGAGGAGATGGGCATGGAGGTGGCATATGAGGGAAGGTTGCGCAACTAGGCGCATAATTTAAGAGCAAAGAGAATGGCTCGGCGTTGCATTTGAGCGTAGAGTTACAAGGCTCTTTGAGGTGTTTTTGCATTTTTAAGGGTAAAAGACTACGAATTGAATGTTCTTAATAATTGCCGTGTGGGTTGCTTTTTAAGTGCAGGTTGTTTTAGCTTTTAAGTGCAGGTTGTTTTCGCTTGCAGCAGATATTTGTGAGCATAGCATAACTTGTCAATTTTGGAGTTAGGATTCGTAAGGGGTTTAAGTGGGATGGATTAATTTAGGAAGAAAAGAAGTAAGATTGAAGGGTGTTTAGTGGAGAAGTTGAGAGGGTTGTAAAAGGAAAGCGTGAGGGGAAAGATGGAAAACATTTTTGAGGAAGCGTGCCGTAATTGCCAAGCTGCATTCTGTTCTCATAAATTTCTATAACTAGACTATTTTACGCGTCCAGGAACAAACTCTAACTGGACTAGTTGCATATAACATCTTATGCCGTGGCACGGATAATGGTCTGCTTGTTTTTGCACCCCGATATCGCCTTTGATAACATCCAAAAAGAAAGTTGTAGATTAATATAACTACCTACTAAAAACGTTTTTCAATTTACATGTCACCTTTTGTTTATCATAAGTCAATATTTTATTAGATCTACACGCGTCGCTGGTATCGGTGACATAGCCTTTAAACATCCCCAACAGAATATGACTGGTTAAAGTCTCATGGAAATGACGCCCTGAATGGTAGAAGTTTCTCACGAGGACCAAAGTCTTGATGATGCAGACCCTAGTTATGGGTTTTGCAAGCTCGCCTTTTCAAAAATGTGATTTCTTAATGTTTCACGAACACAAATACAAGTTCACTTGACAAATAATGAATTTCAGTATAAATCAAGTGTTGCCCACACTATGCAAGGAATGCTGGTAGCATAGAAGGTTTCTGATGTATACCATTACCCAGGAAAATAATGGAGATCAGAATAATAACATATATTATATAGAAGCATCCTTTTGACATTAGAGCTTCACGTCTACCAGACAAATTTGCATATATTCCTGAGCACAACAGAAGCAGTCAAAAACCAAGTGATAGGAGAGACTTACAACTGTTGCAATATAGTCTTCTATTTCATGGACACATCACAACTCAAATACTGTTGCTGCTGCTCTAGAAACTAAAGATATACAAACATAAGAACCCAGCAACATGCAGATAGTAAAGAGTAACTGAAAAGCTCTGTACAAAAAATGTATAGATGATTCATAAGAGTACCAAAAACCTTAAAGCAACAAACTTATGCTACAGCTCAAAGAACTAGAGTCAGCACCCAGCTCTCAAAATAATTAACCCTGTTCATGAGCAAGGTTCAGACATTTTCTAGATGCTTCCGTACCACATTGCCCCCGAAAATACAACAACAACCCAGTATAATCCCACTTAGTGGGGTCTGGGGAGGGTGGTATGTACGCAGACCTTACCCCTACCCTTGGGTAGAGAGGCTGCTTCCAATTGCCCCCGAAAATACGTGTGTGGATAATTATAGTATTTTACACAAGAATAGAATTACATGTATTGGCAATATCATGATAAGTTAGTTCTAGATATTGGTACTGCAATATCTTCATAGCAACAACAACAACAACAACTACCCAGTATAGTCCCACAAAGTGGGGTGTGGGGAGGGTAATATGTAGACGAGCCTTACCCCTACCCGAAAGGGCAGGGAGGCTGTTTCCAATCGACCCTCGGCTCAGTGAAGGAAAACAAAAACAAAAACAAAAACAAAAACAAAAACAAAAACAAAAGAGCATTAGTAACTCCAGCAGAAATAGCGTAAATAATTATCTAAACATAAGACATTCCTGTATTATGATACTTGAATAACTAGTCTGTTCATGGACGACCCTGAGAATATACTTTGCCAAGAATAACGTCAATAATATGATGAACATTATTAACCTCATATTCATGGTGAAATCAGGAATACAGTTGAGAATATGATAACAGAATCAACCTCACTCGGAGTAAGATCAGGAATACAAAGTGATCAAATTCATTGAACCTTGACTCAGAAAGGTAGGGGCTACTCAACTAATGACTGCTTCTTCCAGCTTCTGATCTCAGCAACACCAAACTGACTATATCTTAATCCCTGATTATTAAGTTCATCAGAAGGTGTCATTTGGCAAAAGCAAAAAAATCCTTACACAATCTTATATGAAAACGGCATCCGGTGAAATAATCATTAGAACCCTTCCTACTTGTAGAAATAGAGAAGCAAATGAAGAAGACACATAATGATCAGGAAGCCCACTACCTACTTGTAGAAATTGTACGTGCAATATTAAGAGAACCTTTAGATAGGGAAATGCACACAAAATGAGGAAGAAAAAGTGGTTAGCAACATTAGAACTTAACACATAAATTGATGAGTGCATAAACAAGACTGCTCCACTTAATGAACCTCAACTTACGAGATTTCTTCCAAAAGCACAACAAAAGCCTAGTACATCCCAAGAAAACCTAAACTACCACAATTAAGGTAAAATGTTATTCGCTCATAATTACCGAACAAAACCCCCCCCCCCCCCCCCCCCCTGATGACTACTAATTGCTTCATACTTGCATTACAAGGACGTTATTGTCTTAGCGATTTAACTCATAAGACATATAATAAGACAGATAAGACATGCTGCTTGTTTATGTGGTTACTTACCTTAAGAGTGCATTTAGACTTGAATCAAAGGACATAGATACAGACAGTCTAAGTCAGCAGTATCTGTATATGCACCAAGTCTGTACTAGTGAACAAAAAGTACAACCCAGTATAATCCCACTTAGTGGGGTCTTGGGAGGGTAGTCTGTACTAGTGAACACTGGGAGAAAAAACTTCTAAATAATTGATCAACACTAATTCTCCAAAGCCTTCACACATTTGAAGGCCTAATTATCCCTCTTTGACTCCAGAAAGTTCCACATTAATACAGGACTGCACCATCATCCACAAAATTAACTATGTTGCTCCGATACCTCTAAGACGAAGAATATACAATATCTTAGTCAAACCCAACGCGGACATTCTGCTAGTACCTGTACACCATGTCTCCAACACTCAAGACACAGAAGTAAATCAAAATTGAAACGCCATACACTTGATTGGCACTTGCGGGATGCATTTAATTTTTACTATATTTCAGGAAGTACAAAAATAATTTGATAAGGTCAGAAAAGAAGAGAGAAATAAGTTAACGTCTGAAACAAAGGGTTCAACTGCAAAGCAAAGAATCCTACAACCTCTCTTAATCATTTAAGTTATTTTTATTGAGTAAGTCTCTCTTGATATATATCTAGTATGCTTGTACTGATTAATTATAAATTCAGACACCTTGGATTTTTGTTATCAAAGGCTTATACCCTTTTTAAATGGTAAATTAATATATCCACTTTTGTTATTTAATTGGTGGGAAGCAATTCTGTGTTTCTAATTCTCAAAAGTTTAAGCAGTTCTTAATAGGTATTCATCGACTCTAGAGCACAGGAAGGTTTGGAACACTAATTAGCAGATGCTTTCTCATTCTTGTCAAAAGTTTAAGCATTTCTTAAATAACTCTGGTAATTTCAAATTGTTTTCCAATTATTCATTCATATTAATCAGATAGGAGGGTGATAAAGGTAAAAGCTTGATTTTTTAAACTTCTATACCACCTTATTTATTCACACAATGAGTGTTCTACATTAGCACAAGCACCACATCTATAATGCAAAAAATCATAAGAGAACCAGAACTATTTTCCCATGCTTTCAGACTCACCTATATCAACATCTATAGCTATGGAAAATCTTGAGTCTCGGTCTGCAAAGAGCTAGAACACTCAAATGTCACACAGAGACAGAAATGGACCCAACATACACATTCATGGAAAAACAGAATCTTCCTAGGACCTTGATATCGTGCTACAAGAACGAGTTAATCGAACTGTAAGGCTGCCTCCATCTATGGTAGCCTCTCGCTCGACTGGATCCTGAACATACTGCTTCCTGCACCCGGGGCAACGCCCATCCTCCTCAAGAATCCTCTTGTGACAAAAGAGACAAAGCCTAAACCCACATGAACAAGGGAGAAAACTTGTGTCTGTAAAATCCAAATCTTCACAGCATATAGGACATGACATGGGTACGGAGGATAAACTTTTACATCCCCATACAGAGCCTCCCCTACAATGCCGCTCAGAATTCATAGGAAAACTATACTGCTTCGACAAGGTTGGCAGACTCGGTGGACGGAAGGTATCATCAGGCCTCCATGCCTGGCAACTGAGAGGAGGTCTAGGTGCCAATCCTCTGTCATTAGACTCTGAAACCTGCCTGTTAGAAGTTTCTTGCCTAGAACTCATATGCGCAACATTCTCATCCCTCTCACAATGTGAATTCAAGCTGGGATTATGCTGCTCCTGTTTGTGATCAGTGGCAGCCAGAGCATCAGCAACAGCCTCCCAATCGTCCAAGCAGTCGTCATCTTCCTCGCTCATACTCCCAGAACAACATCGACCACTGCTGCTGGTACAACTACTACTACTGCTGCTGCTCCCGGTGAAATTAGTCCCAGAATCATTTCCTCCCAAAACACTACTGGTGTGGCTTGTAGGTGAATCAGAATCGCTGTAGTGGTTTGATGATCCTTCATTGTCCTCTTCGCCTCTCGGATTTATCTGCAACTTCTCAATCAATCGTCTCCTCTCGCTCTCAACATTCTTTGCTGGACTGTGTGTACCTCCACCAGCATTTGGTTCCTCCTTCAAGCCTTTGTTCTTCACTATACAAAACCCCAACGCCAAGATTTAAGAAACATAGACATAAGAAGAAATTCAAATAAATAATCACATATATATGGTGACTACAAATCTTGAAATTAAAGGGACAAAACGAGACTTTAAGTTCTATGCAGTGACAGTATCACACAATCGGTCACTTGTTAGGTATTACAGGTAAATCTCTTGAAAAGCACTGATTAGTCATCTGATACAAATGGTAACACTGCTAATACAAGTTAAAGTTCACCGATATTCTAAAAAAACATTTACTTTACAGTGTTTATTGTTTAAATCCATAAAAGATGCAAATGGAAAATTCAGCAAAAGGCAGATCACAAATACATGCAACATTATAAGTGGAAAAAGGAGATATTATGCAACCTTGTGAAAGCCACTGCTCGCGTCGCGCATCAAGCTTGCACTGCTTCAACTTAGCCGAACGATTAGCCTGAAATTACGCAGAAATACAACTCAATCACTGAAAAAATACTGAAAACGTAAATGAATAGGTAGAAACTAAAAACAGAAATAGTTACCCTTTTTTTCTTTGCAAAATCTTTGGGGTTAGAGGACACAATAGGGATCGAACCGTTGAGGATTGAATCTGAAGCCATTGTTGATGATCAAATCAGCAATTGATTGGAAGGGAATTGGGGATTAAAAACCCTAAAATTGTGAGATGAATATCTCAAGAATTTAGAGAGAGAAAGCGATAGATAGATACGGAGGGAGAAAGAAAGCCTGTGGGTGAGTGAAAGAGAAACGGATAACGGAAACTTCTGTCTCTGCTTCGCTCAGATCTTTTTCGTCTGAGAAACCAAACGTTTAGCACTGGCACCCTATATACTAATTTTTATTCCATAATTGCCCCTGATTTCGATCCGAATTTTCGCGTGCCCCGTGAGAATGAGGAGAAGATTTTACAGGAAATTAGGTGTTGATAATGAAATGGGGGCAATTCTTACCTACGGCACGGAAGTAGCGACGGCGTCGTTTGAAGTTTTGGAATTCGTAATTCCGTGGTTTGCGGTTAAAATTAGCTGGGGTAAAATAACTTGGGTCCCAAGATCAAATCTTAAAAAATTTACATCTTGGTAAATGCTTGGTAACTTTTTTGGTTTTTCATCCGGTGTCCGATATTTGCATTGGAGTCTGACTATATTCGGATCGCGTCGTGTAGGTCCTCATTCGGGAAAAGTTCTTCCTATCAAGGATATTTTCATACCAAAGGCTCGAACTCGTGACCGCTGGTTAAGGTAAATGATTGGTTGATTAAATTACATCAACTTTTGGTAGGTTTTCTAAAACATAGGAGTAATTTTTTTCCATTTATGTTTGCTCAATAGAAAAACTTTTTAATTCAATCTCCTGATAATAAAATAAATAATTTATTTGACATGAAATTGTGTTACACTCTTTTTTTCTAGACATCAAAATTTAGTTTTTTGTTAAATCAAATTAAAAATAGCCTTGATATGATGTTGCATGGAATATTTTTTTTCTTAATATTTGCACTGAGAAAAACTATAGATCATACTTGTGTGTGTGTGAGAAAATGCAAAGAAATAAATCAACAAGAGGAAGAAAAGAAATATAAGTTGCTAAAGTGAATATTTAAATAAGCTTAAGACCTTATTTATTTGCTAAAACAAAAAATTTTATACTCCCTCCATTCTACATTATAGTTGTTATATTTCACTTTGGATAGTCAATTTGACTTCTCTTTAAAGCTATATTAGATCAGATCAAATGAATATTTTGCACTAAAATTAGATATTCAATAACTATATCAAAAGTACACATGCAAGTTATAATTCTTTTATTAATAAAAAATATATTTTAAAATATTGGTCAAAGTTGACATAATTTGGCTATCGAAAAGCAAAACTATGAAAACTTATATGAGACAAAGAGAGTAACTCAGTATTGCGAGTACCGAGAATACATGATTTAGATAAATTCCATTAATAATCAGGAAATAGATTAATTATTTGTCCTTAGATCTCATCGTTGATTTATCTTGTACTGCCTTATCTTACATGAGTAAACTTTTACTTTATGCCCAATTTCATAGATAAAATTTTTAGTGATAGTGAAGTAACACTAAAGATCTTATCTATAACCCACCTTCCTATCATCCAAAAACTTAAGTACTGTACTAAAAAAAAATTGTAGGTAGACGCTGGAACCATATATTTGCAAATATTGTCATTGATAACAGAGGGGAATGTGCAAAAGGAAACAATTATGTATTCTCCAACGACCTATTGAACATTAACATTTGTAAGTGTTGTTTGCCCCACAAAATGGTCGTACTTATCGATCAATATTTGAGGATGTAAAAAGTAATCTGAATATATCATAAATTATTGATCGACAAAGACCTACCGTCATTGAATTGAATGAGAACAAGAAGTGTCTCTTCTTATGATGCACAAAAAAAATGCGAGAAACATAATTTTTCGCCTGTCTGTCGTTTTGAAGAAGGAACTCCGACGTGATCACGATCATTTTTATCGCCAGCTCACCCAGTTTATTGCTATAAATACTAAGAGAAAGAACTCAAGAAGGGGACTGCTTCTTCTTCATCACGATTCTCAAAAAAAGAGAGAACATGATTGTAAGACTCTGAAGCTCTCCATGGAGAGGCAAACCAAATCAATACTATCAATAAAAGATTTACACATTTTTTTCTAACGAATAACACTTGTCTCTTATATCTTTCATTTGGTTTCTCGATTATTACGATTTGCTATGATTGGCCCTTAATTTATTTTTATTGTTTTATGCTTGCAAAGTATGAGATAACTTTGAGCTCAACAATTTGGCGCCGTCTATGGGGCTTCATAGCAGAATCGCGTAGTTCTTCCCTAGACCAAAAGGAAAGAAACGTCAAAGAACAACCCAGCTCAAATACACTAAAGCGGTATATCAGAGAAAGGGAACTCAAAGATCTCGAATCGAGATCAAACTCCTCTGTCACTTCTCTCTCGGATAGTGCAAGCAAGAAGAAGAAGCAGTCCCTCCCCCCCCCCTCCCCGAGGGAGAATCTCTGTAAGGCACCTCCCGCATCCCTGATACGGGATCTAGCCGGAAATCTGCATGAAGATATATCGAACCGAGAGTCACCTCAAGCCAGCCTACATACCCTGATTGGGAAGATAGCGCGTGAGCCGCTTAAGATCTCGAATCAAAACCGAGCTTCAGCTCTCAAACACTGATATAACAAGATTCATGCTACGGGCCTTCACCGAAAAGTTCAACTACAAGCTGAACCGAGACTCCGGTCATGCGCCTTCGCCACAAAAATTATCAAGGTTCAACTATGGTTGAACTGGGACTCAGGCCATGTGCCTTCGCCAACAAAAAATTATAAGATTTAACTACGATTGAACATCGACTAAGGCACGACTAAGGCTACGTGCCTTAATCGAAATGTTATACTACAAGTTGAACCGGGACTCCGCCCATGCGCCTTCGCCACAAAAATTATCAAGGTTAAACTACGGTTGAACTGAGACTCAGGCCATGTGCCTTCGCCAACAAAAAATTACAAGATTCAACTATGGTTGAACATCGACTCAGGCTACGTGCCTTCACAGAAAAGTTCAACTACAAGTTGAACCGGGACTCCGGCCATGCGCATTCGCTACAAAAATTATCAAGGTTCAACTACGGTTGAACTAGGACTCCGGCCATGTGCCTTCGCCGATAAAAAATTACAAGAATCAACTACGGTTGAACAACGACTCAGGCTACGTGCCTTCACCGAAAAGTTCAACTAAAAGTTGAACAGGGACTCCATCCATGCGTCTTCACCACAAAAATTATCAAGGTTCAACTACGGTTGAACCGGGACTCAGGCCATGTGCCTTCGCCAACAAAAAATTACAAGATTCAATTACGGTTGAACAACGACTCAGGCTACGTACCTTCACCGAAAAGTTCAACTATAAGTTGAATCGGGACTCTCGCCATGCACCTTCGCCACAAAAATATCAAGGTTCAACTACGGTTGAACTGGGACTCAGGCTCTGTGCCTTCGCCAACAAAAAACTACAAGATTCAACAGCGATTGAACATCGACTCAGGCTACGTGCCTTCATCGAAAAGTTCAACTACAAGTTGAACCGGAGCTCCGGCCATGCGCCTTCGCCACAAAAATTATCAAGGTTTAGCTACGGTTGAATTGGGACTCAGGCCATGTGCCTTCGCCAACAAAAAATTACAAGATTCAATATGGTTGAACAGCGACTCATGCTGCGTGCCTTCACCGAAAAGTTCAACTACAAGTTGAACTGAGACTCCGGCCATGCGCCTTCGCCACAAAAATTATCAAGGTTCAACTATGGTTGAACTGGGACTCAGGCCATGTGCCTTCGCCAACAAAAAATTGCAAGATTCAACTACGGTTGAACACCGACTCAGGCTACGTGCCTTCAACGAAAAGTTTAACTACAAGTTGAACCGGGACTCCGGCCATGCGCCTTCGCCACAAAAATTATCAAGGTTCAACTACGATTAAACTGGGAATCAGGCCATGTGCCTTCGTCAACAAAAAACTACAAGATTCAACTATAGTTGAACAACGACCCAGGATACGTGCCTTCACCGAAAAGTTCAACTACAAGTTGAACCGGGACTCAGGCCATGCGCCTTTGCCACAAAAATTATCAAGGTTCAACTACGGTTTAAGTGGGACTCAGGACATGTGCCTTCGCCAACAAAAAATTACAAGATTCAACAATAGTTGAACAGCGAATCAGACAACGTGCCTTCACTGAAAAGTTCAACTACAAGTTGAACCTGGACTTTGGCCATGCACCTTCGCCACAAAAATTATCGAGGTTCAACTATGGTTGAACTGGGACTCAGGCCATGTGCCTTCACCAACAAAAAATCTACAAATTCAACTACGGTTGAGAAACGATTCAGGCTACGTGCATTCACCGAAAAGTTCAACTACAAGTGGAACTGAGACTCAGGACATATGCTTCACCATCACAAGCCTAATCTAGCTCAAACAACAAAGCCGAACGCCTTCTCCCCCAAATCTAAAGAGCAACGGAGGAGAAACAAGTTAAGCTCCCTCGCCAGTCAAGTAAGTGCGCCAAGTCGAGCTAAAATTCAAGCCACGTGAAGTTTGGCCCCGGTCGAAGTACAAGGCCGCGTTTCTTACCATCACGGCCAGTAGTTCGACCACGCCCGAACTGGGACTGAGGCTAAGTGCCACTATCTCCAAATAGTGGCCACAACTTGTTTACACCAAGTAAAAGAAAGTGATAAGCAAAAAGCACTTAATCATGGCCAAGGCCATCACCGCTAAACAACCAACCTAGTTTCCGACTAAGGCAAGCGAGTGACTCGACGACAGTCGAAGTCACCTACCTAGCCAAGGCCACCAACATTATCATGGTCAAGGCCGCCAGTATCATTACGACCAAAAGACATAGGGGAATTAACACGCCTACCAGAGTCTCACGCTAAGGCAGATCATCCTTTGAACACATGCATAGAAAAATCTAAAGAACAAGTGAAAACTCGGAATAAGCACAACACTAGCAGTAGAAAAACTAAACTTATATATACATATATTTACAGTCTTGTGCAGGCAACACCCGCTTATATTCGGCCAAGGCCAGTCAACACAATAAAAGGAAAAATCTATAAATATCCAAATGCCCAATGGCGAACAAAATAAAAAATACATCAAAGCCTTTCACTCGGCGTTGCCTACGCCACCATCAGCGCCACCAACACCATCGACGCCATCATCAACCCCTGGCGAAGATGGATCAAAGGTGCAGTCGATACGGGCCTCACGAGCCTTTTGACGGGCCTCTTCATAAGAGGCTTCAGGCACAATGCCGGCCTCCCACAGTCTCTTGTACACATCATGCTGAGCCTCGGTAAACGTCCAAAGATTGGGTGAAAGAGGCAGCCTGATCCCTCAAGCACTAATTCTGGCCTCTAAGGCCATAATTCGATCTGCCATAGTCTGGGCATCCCGTTCATAGACGCCAATGCGGTCCTCCAGCGCTCCTTCCTAATAGGCTGCCACAGCCCTTTCGAGCTCTTATTCCCGTTCGCGAACGCGATTCGCCATCTCTAACATCCGAACCCTCGACACGACGTCCCTCGCTTGCAGCCTCAAGGCAGCGGCCTCGGCGTCCAAAGCGACCATCTGCTTGGTCAAAGTCTTAGAGGCCTCTGCCGCCCTGGGTCGATCTTTGCATTCCCTCTCAGTAACATCTCTTCTCTCGGCCTCCGTCTTCTCGTCTTTACGACGAAACCGCTCCTCAAGAGTGTTAACCCTACTAAGGGTCTGCTCCATTTGAAGTTCTCGCCTCGCCAGCTCTTCATCGAGGTCCCGAATCCAGGGGTCGTTCCTCATGCTCTCACGCATCTCGCAGCACCAGTCCCAGTAGCGACGGTACTTCTCCAGCGCCCGCGAACAAAACCCTGATCGAACGTTAGCTCGACGGATGTTCTCCACCTCCAACAAAATTAGCTACAAGAACGAAGTGATAATTAGAACAGAAAAATAAACAAGTAAACAAAGAAAAAAACAAACTAAATGTCACTACACGTACCTTCAGGCCCTGCACGACCGCCTCACCCATCAGCTCGACGCCTGTTTTGCCCCTCAGCAACGTGCTTTCCGCCTCCGAGAACAACACCTCGAACAACAGCACCAGGTTCTCCTCTTGAAGTAGCAAGTTCTGTTCTGTAGGGATCTCAACATAATGGGATTGCCCTTCCGCATGCACCATTGTGCGGGTGTGGCCGTCATGAAGCATACAAACATCGTCAGGGTCTAGGTCAGACTCGGAGTCAGACTCTCCACCTACGCGCCCCTCCATCCATCCACCGATCGGGAAGTTGAGGCTCCCGCCCCCGCCAACACATTGGCACTTGATTCTCCAACCAAAACAGTTGCTGGGGAACTATCTCCCCTCTCAGCAACTGGAGCTGTTAATTGAATTGCCGAAGCAATAGTGTCACCTTGGCCTGAGCTAACCGGGGTAACCCTCACTGAGTGGACGCCCTCAAGGGCAGGCGCCGCCGCTGGATTCTCCTCCGCATCTGATGGTGGGGAATCTAAATTTATCACCATCGGAGGTGGCGTAAATGCGACCCTATGCCTTGCTAGCGGCCTCTCCTCATCCTCCTCATCCTCGCTAGAAGGCGACTCCACCCTATGGCGTACGATACTCGAAGGCTCTTCGGTCCGAGGTGTTGACCCTTCTGGGGAATGGGCCACCGAAAATTCATCGAAGATGCCCTTCGAACTGGAAGTGGCATCGTTATTGTCATGAGTCATGGAGTCGCGCGCGGTCTGCGAAAGGCTAGTTAAAGGGCCCCCACGCGGCGTGCTCTCCCTAATCAAAGAAAGAACAAAGTTTAGAAGAGGCAGAAGAGAATAAAACAAAAATAAAAGGAAGCTAAAATTCTCACCAGAAGCAGGTCTACGACCATGCCTTTTCCAGAAAGACGACCACGTATGAATCCCGGCTGTGTGAGTGAGCACGGCCTCGACCTATTCGCGAACGCGGGGCTGTGGAGCCAGCGGTGGCCATTCAACTACAAACAGGAGGTAAAGTTAACACTTATCATAATATGACAAAAAAAGATGGAATGTAGAATCTGACGAATAGAAGGACTTACGTGCATGGTTCCAAGTCTCTGGGAACTTAGTAGCACATGCCGCCAAATGTTCAGTTTTGTTGTAGAAGAAATTCTCATAAGTGTGAGGCTCGACCACATCATCTAACTCCTCAGTCAGGCCCCTCGCCCCACAAGAAACAACCCGAATCATCACATCACGGACCCTCTGAGGGGCGTAGAGGGTCAGGACGTGCCGCAACGTGATCTCCCCTCGGGCCAGCTCCGCATATTTAATGAGCATAGCAAAAAGCTTATAGAGAGAGGGAACGAGCTGGCCAGGACACACTTTGTAGTAATGGCAGAAGTCCACACCAACATCGGAAGAGGGATCCTGAATCCCAATCTAAAAGGATAAGCGTAGAAAACACAATACCCCCTACGGTCAATGAGGACCCTCTCCTCGGGTCTAGCGAGGGAAATATCAGCAAAACGGGGAATGCCCCACTGCTCCCATAGCTAACCAATCCCCACTTCTCCCATTAGTGGGGCTTCATTCACCTGATCCTCCCCCTCATCGGTGGTGAAATCAAACGCCGGACCTCCGGGCAAGGACATGATATCAGTCACTGATGGAACCCCATCGGCCCCCACCGGTTATGCACCTCTTACTATCGGAGAAGGCTATCCCGCCTCCGTGAGGTTGGCCAGAAGACTTGCCTGAGAAACATTTCTAGAGGAACTAATTGCCATTTTTGATCAACGAAATCAAAAAAAGGTAAGAATCGACGAAGAAAGGTGAAGATTACGACGAAGAGCAAGAGCTAAGATGAACTAACTAAGTAAGGAAAATCCTTCAAAGATCTCTCTTAAGCGAATCACGAAAAGTGAGAGACAAATGCCTCAACCCCTTATTTATAAGCAACACAAGTGGTTCTCACGAATTCCAATAGTCATCATTAACTACCTGACCAACCGCAAAACGGTTTGGTTCTACAGAAATGTGCGTCATGATGACAAGACTCCATGAAGCAGCTTTTCAGTCGCCAACCAGCACTTCGCCTTCGAAATGGTTATAATGACTCGAGAACATTTCAAGAGCGTCCCACGAACCTGACATCGCCGAAATGCATGACAAGTAGGTCCGTACCCTTCACGGCCGCGATGATTAAATTACATTGACACCATATAAGGGTAAAGGTCGTTGATTAAATAATCACGGCCATCCCCAAAATATAAACGGCTGTGGCCACCCCCAAGGTATAAACGGTTTCGACCATCTCCCCATATGCACAAACGACTACGGCCATTCCTAGCGCATACATGGCTATGGCCCTCTCCCAAGAATGAACATTTAAAACCTTCAAAAAGATGCAACCAGGATCACCAATTTGACTCCATTGCGGCTAAGGCCATTCACAATTGTAAGGCTATGGCCATCTCCAGTATACAAACAGCTAAGGCCGTCCACAGTATTAAGCTACAGCCATCTCCGATGAATAAATGGCTACGGCCATCCCCGGTATGTATGCAAGCGATTCGACTACGGTCGAAGTCACCTACATGGCCAAGGCCATCAACACAAAGTGGCCAAGACCATCGATCTCAATGGCATAATCTCCCATATACGAATGGCTACGGCCACCTCCCATATATGAACGGCTACGGCCACCTCCATTATATGAACGGCTACAGACACCTCCACTATACGAACGACTATGGACACCTCCACTATATGAACGGCTACGGTCACCTCCAGTGTATGACTGGCTAACGCCATCAATCTCAGCAGCATAATCTTCAATACATAGACGGCTACGGTCGTCCTTGATCTCGGCTAAAAGGCATCCGACTTCCCTTTCTGAATTTCGGGAACTACAGTCGTCGAAGTCCGCTCATCGAGCTCAGTCAAGGTCCGACCTCAATAAGCGGAGGGACTAACTGTATTGGTCAGAATTCGACCCTACTCACGGCCACAACCTTTCTGCCGTCTTGAAGAAGGAACTCCGACGTGGCCACATCCATTTCTATCACCAGCTCACCCAGTTTATTGCTATAAATACTAAGAGAAAGAACCCAAGAAGGAGGGCTGCTTCTTCTTCATCACGATTCTCAAGAAAAGAGAGAACATGATTGTAAGGCTCTGAACCTCTCCATGGAGAGGCAGACCAAATCAATACTATCAATAAAAGATCTATACATATTTCTTTCTAATGAATAACACTTGCCTCTTATATCATTCATTTGGTCCCTCGATTATTACGATCTGCTATGATTGACCCTCAATTGTTTTGTTTGTTTTATGCATACAAAGTATGCGATAACTTTGAGATAAACAATGTGTCCAATGCAAAAGATTGTTGTGATCGCACCAACATCATTATTTTTATCAACAATAAAACTTATTTTTATTTTGATTTGTTTGTTGAAGTTTTTAATTAGTGCAATGAATAATGAAGGTGCATTGTATTCTTAATTAGTGACGGAGACATGTTTAGTAAAGGGTCTACTGGAAGAATTTCTAGCAGAAAAGAAACAAAAGTTTTAGATTTGGCAAAACTTGTTGACAAGGTTGTGCAATTGGAGCTGACTGGTGGAAGACAAATAGAAGGAACACCTAAAGGCTATGATCAGATGCTAAATATAGCCTTTGAGCACCTTGGATATTCCGATAATTCCCGAAGGCTATCGATCGTACACGAGGTCTTGGCGTAATAGTCTGCAGGGGTACTACAGTAATGCTTGTTGCTAGGCGTGACAAACGTTCTTGTCACGATCCAAATTTCATTTTAGGTCGTGATGACGTCCAACACCGTGGTTAGGCGAGTCAACACTAATCAACTAGTGAATTGATGTTTAATTAATTAGTAAGTGATAATTTCTCCTTATTTTGATAGAAATTTAGGATTTTAAACTTTTAGCATAAGAAATAAAAGCAATAAATACAAATCATACTCATATAAGTAAACCAAAAATCATAAGTCTACTAGTGTGTGTGCCAAGATCTGGTGTCACAAGTATGTGGGAAATCTAGTAGAATATACAAAATCATACTATCTTACTGTATGGAAAGGAATAGACAGGAAAATAATGACATAGAGAGACTCCATCTGCTGCAGAACACTCAAAAAGGGCAGCTCAACGGAAAGTCTCAAGCTGGGGAATCAAGTCTACGCGCTAGACTAATGGCCAGATGTACCTGCCTCAAATCATGTACAATCAAGTATAGTAGTATAGTGTGATCACATAAAAAATATATACCCAGTAAGTATCTCATCTGACCTCGAAAAAGTAGTAATGAGGGGCCGACTCCGACACTTACTAGGGCCAACCATATAATAATATGAAGTTTCAAATTCTTAAATCATAATATATGTAGATAACAACAAGATCAAACAAGGATGATAATTGTAAAATCCTTCCATCATATTTAAGAAGTCAATGCAGTTTCTTTAAAACAAGTGACCTTTTAAGCAACTGGAGCTTCAGTTATTGCTCAAATTTTCAACTTAGTCTGAGCCACGTCCGATTGACGCTCGGGGCCCCCGGATCCCCATTAGAACATAACAACAATTTTGGAATCATAAAACGGACTCGTTCAAACCCTCAGAACACCCGAAACAACATTGAAACTAAGAATCACACTCTAAAACCAATTGAATCAAAATTTTGAACTTCAGGTTCTTCAATCTACTTCCAATGTGCCGAAACGTACTTATACTACATGGAACGATACCAAATTTTGGGCGCAAGTCTTAAATTACATTACGTAACTATTCCCGATCTCGGAATTTCATTTAGACCTCTATATCACCAAAATTCACTCCAAACCAAATTTAAAGAACTTCTAAAACCTTCAAGAACCAGCTTTCAGTATTAGGCGCCAAAAGGCTCCCGAGTCATCCAAAACCCAATCCAGACATACGAACAAGTCCGATTACCCAAGCTCAGCTGGGGATCCTGTTTATCTAAATAACGATTAGCTCCTTCCTTATAACCCAAGCTCTCATCTTGATGAATAGTAGTGAAGTCTAACACACAAGACATGTCGGCGTGATACCTCCAAAGCATTGACGCGTGAAAAACTGGGTGAACCCCGGAGAGGCTGGGAGGTAAAGAAAGCGCATAAGCAACCTCCTCAACTCGCCTCAACACCTCAAATGGGCCTATAAACCCTTGGATCAACTTGCCATTCTTCCTGAATCTCATAATACTCTTCAGCAGAGAGACTTTTAAGAGAACTTTCTCGTCGACCATAAATAATATATCCCGTGCCTTTTGATCCGCGTAACTCTTCTAACTGGACTCTACTGTGCGAAGTCGCTCCTGGATCAAGTTTACATTTTCCAAGGCCTCTTTCACCAAATTTGTACCATATAACTATCATCGCCTGGCTCAAACCACTCGATGGGAGAAGGACATCGCCGACCATATAAAGTCTCAAATGGAGCTATCTCGATGCTAGACTAATAACTGTTATTGTAAGCAAACTCGGCCAAAGTCATGAACTAATTCCATTGTCCTTCAAAGTGTTGTGCTGAGGATGAAATGTTGTGTGGAGCTCTATAAGGGTCCCCAACTCACTCTGTACGGCTCTTCAGAAATGCAAAGTGAACTGAGGGCCCCTATTCGATATGATGGAAACGGGCACACTGTAAAACCAAGCTATCTCCCGAATATAAATCTGGGCTAGCTTCTCTGAAGTATACATAGTCACAACCGGAATGAAGTGTGCCGACTTGGTCAACCTATCGACAATGACCCAAACTGTATCAAACTTCCGTAGAGTCCGCTGCAACCCAACTACAATATCCATAGTAATGTGCTCCCATTTCCACTCAGGTATAGTCATCTGTTGAGTAGGCCACCTGGTCTCTGGTTCTCATACTTGACGTGCTGGAAAATTATGCAATTAACTACATACTCCACTATGTCTTTCTTCATCCGACACTACCAATAATGCTGTCTCAGGTCACGATACATCTTTGTAGCACCTGGATAAATAGAATACCGTGAACTATGTGCCTCATCTAGAATCCTCTTAATCAATCCATCGACATTAGGAGCACATAGGCGACCCTAGAGTTGTAGAACACCATCCTCACCAATAAAAACCTCTTTGGCACCACCCTGTAGTACCGTCTCTCAGAGAACTACCAAATGCGGATCATCAAACTGCTGAGCCTTGAACAGCCCCAATAATAAAGACACACAAGAATGGTGAAATGTCCAACCTCACAGTTATGTTAGTGAAGGACTGAATGTCCAAAACTAGTGGCCTCCGCTCTGCTGAAATGAATTACAAGTTACCCATACACTTCTTTTTACCGCTTAAGGCATCTGCGACCATATTTGCCTTTCCCAGATGATAAAGAATGGTGATGTCATAATCCTTCAGTAACTCCAGCCATCTATGCTGCCTCAAATTGAGATCTCTTTTCTTAAACAAATGTTGTAAGCTGTGATGATTAGTGTAAACCTTACATGACACCCCATACAGATAATACCTCAATATCTTAAGAGCATTAACAATCATGGCTAACTCTATATCGTGCACATGATAGTTTTTCTCACGAATTTTTAGCTGACGTGAAGCATATGTTGTAACTTGCCTATCCTGCATCAATACACAACTCAAACCAATGCGTGAAGCGTCGGAATACACAATATACATCCCCGAACCAAAAGGCAACCCTAGAACCGGTGTTGTAGTCAAAGCTGCCTTGAGCTTCTAAAAGCTCGCCACATAATCATCAGTCCAACGGAACGGAGTACCTTTCTGAGTCAATCTAGTCAAAGGTACTGCAATAGATGAAAGACCCTGCACTAATCGGCAATAATAACTTGCTAATCCCAGGAAAATCTTGATCTTAGTAACCAAAGTGGGACGTGGACAACTCTAAACTGCCTCAAATTTCTTGGGTTCCACCGTATTAACCTTTCCTGGTACAACGTGTCGCAAAAATGCCACAGACTCTATCCAAAACTCACACGTGGAGAACTTAGCATACAACTTTTGTTCTCGCAGTGTCTGAAGCACCACTCTCAAGTGTTGCTCGTGCTCCCCCAGGCTACGTGAGTAAATTAAGATGTCATCAGTGAAGACGATAACAAAATAATTAATATAAGGACTGAACACCCAGTTCATCAAATCCACAAATGTCTATGGGGTATTAATCAAGCCGAAGGATATCACTAGAAAATCATAATGGCCATATCTAGTACGAAAGCAGTCTTCGGAACATCTGAGTCCAAATCTTCAACTGGTGGTACCCTGATCTCAAGTCAATCTTAGAAAACAACCTAGCACTCTGCAACTGGTCAAACAAATCATCGATACGTGGCAACGAGTACTTATTCTTGATGGTGGCTTTGTTCAATTGGCGGTAATCAATGTAGACCCACATAGTCCTCTTTCTTCTTCATAAATAATGCGGGTGCACCCCAATGCGATACATTTGGTTTGACGAACCCCTTTACAAATAACTCCTCAAGCTGCTCCTTCATATCCTTCAACTCTCTCAGAGCCATGCCGTACGGATAGATAGATATAGGATGAGCACCTGGGGCCAAATCAATATCACGATCTAGCGGCATGCCCAAAAGTTCAGAAGGAAAGACATCGGCGAACACCTGGACCACTGGCACTAAATCAATCATCAAGGCCTCTACGGTGGTGTCTTGAACATATGCTAGATAAGCCAAACAACCCTTCTCGACTAGATGTCGAGCCTTCAAAAAAGAGATAACCCAACTAGATGCACTAATAGAAGAACCCTTCAATTCCAATCTCGGCAACTCTGGCATCACTAAAGTAATATTCTTGGCATGATAATCAAAGATGACATGATATGGGGATAACCAATCCATGCCTTGGATAACCTTAAAGTCAATAATATCAAGCAATAGGAGGTCCACTCTAGTCTCGTAACCACAAAATGTCACCACACAGGACCGTTAGATCTGATTCACAACCATAGAGCCATCCAAAAGAGTGGATACATAAATCAGAGTACCCAAAGACTCACGAGGAACATCCAGGAACTAAGCAAACAAAGATGAAACATATGAATAGGTAGATCTTGAATCAAATAATATCGAATAATCCCTACAACATACAGAAATAATATACGTGATCACGATATCTGAGGCCATTGCATCTGGTCTGGCCGGAAAAGTATAGAATTTAGCTAGAACATCGGCTGTCTGGCCTTCGCCTGGCTGAGCTACCTGCCTGCCCCTTGCCTATGGTCGACTAGACAACTGGTGTTGTAATCATCGACTAATGACCCTGTTTTACTGCCTTTCCCCGACTTCTGGGACAAAATCTCTTCATGAGACCCAGATCCTTACACTCGTAACAACCCTATAGTGCCATAAAAACTATCCCGAAGTCTGACCTCGATAGACCGAATACCTACTAGAAGTACCCTGAATGGCTGATAGGTGATATGAACTCCTTGGCATGGCAGTGAAATAGGCACTGGAAGAACCCCGGTGAACTGGTGGGCGGTAAGAACTGCCTAGCGTAGCACTAAAATAGGGTCGCGCTGGAGCACCCCAAGGAGGTGGTGGTTGTGCTGGATATGTAGGCCTGCTAGGCTGACCCCTCCCAAGATGACTTCTACCCTCAGTTGGAGCACCTCTAAGCTCTCCAGAGAATTTGGTCATCTTGTCTTTCTGTATCTTCTCTCTATCTCCTTGTCGATAGCCCTCAATCCTCCGAGTAATCTCCACCACTAGCTAATAATCAGTACCCATATCAACCTCCTGGGCCATGCTAGCCTGAATACCAGGGTGCAATCCTGCAACAAATCTCTCCACTCTCTCTTTGTCCGTAGGAAGTATCATAGGTGCATGGCAAGATAACTCAGAAAATCTTGCCTCATAATCGGTCATAGACATCTGACCCTGCTCGATCTGCCCAAATTGACACTATAACTCTTCCCTCTGAGAGGGTGGAATATACATGTCTAATAGATAAACTAATCCCAAGTCATGGGAGGAGAACCTGCTGGTCTGCCAAGAAGGTCAACGGACCCTGCCCTCTATCTAGAAAGTGGTGAAATCTACTCTATAGGACTCCAATATCCTCATATTGTGCAGTCTGTCCCTGCACCGATCAATAAAGTCTTGGGGGTCCTCATGCCGCTCAGCCCCGAGGATAGGAGGGTGTATCCTAGTCCATATGTCCAATAGCTTCTAAGGATCGCCATCCACAACTGGTCTAGGCTTAGGTACTACTATGGCAACTGGCTGGGCACCGCCCGTGGATAGTGTACCCAGAGTTTGATATACGACAGTTGCATGCCCAGGAGCCTGAGCAGTAGGGGTCTGTGCTCCCCATCCTTCCTTAGATGTGGTTGAGTCTGCTAGATCTGCTAGTGGTGCTATTGGGGCAGTTCTGGGATGCCCTCGTCCCCTACCTCGGGCTAGTGCCCTCCCCCCGTCTCTGCATCGTCCTCTAGCAAATAGAGGAGCAGCTCCTCCAGGTTCTGGAATGTCCTCTGTATGCGTCCTCACCATCTGTGAGAGAATAGAAGAAGGAAATTTAGCATACCTTCAATTACACGATAGGAAATTAATAAAGAGTAGCTTCCTAAAACCCTACAGCCTCTCGAAGATAAGTACAAACGTCTTTGTACCATCCACAAGACTCTACCTGGTTTTCCCATAAATTGTGAGACCTACGTGAACCTAGTGCTCTGATACTATGTTATCACGACCCAAATTCTACATTAGGCCATCATGGCGCCCAACACCATGGTTAGGCAAGCCAACACTAATCAACTAGTGAATTCTTGTATAGTTAATTAGTAAGTGATGACTTTTCCTTATTTGATAAAAATTTAGGAGTTCAAACTCTAAGCATAAATAAATAAAAGCAATAAATACAAATCGTAATCATGTAAGTAAACTAAAAATTATAAGTCTACTAGTGTGTGTGCCGAGACCTGGTATCACAAGTATGGCTCAAAAGGGGCATTTCACAGGAAAGTATCAAGTTATGGAGTCAAGTCTACGCGCCAGACTGATAGCCAGATGCACCTGCCTTAAATCCTGTACAATCAAGTATAGAAGTGTTGTGCGAGTACATAAAAAATGTGTACCCAGTAAGTATTTCGTCTAACCTTGAAGAAGTGGTGACGAGGGATTGACTCCGACACTTACTAGGACTAACCATATAATAATATGAAGTTTCAAATTCTTAAATCATAATGTATGTAGATAACAATAAGCTCAAACAAGGATGATAACTATAAAATCCTTCCATCATATTTAAAAAGTCAAGGCACTTTTTTTTTTTAAAAAACAAGTGACCTTTTAAGGCACAAATCATACAAACTATAAAGAGTTCCAATTCTATTATCACATATAAATACAATCGAGGACGTTCGGCCCGATCCAACATAAAAGTAAATTGTACACTACCGAGGGTTGAACGACGCAAACTATAGATGCATCTATTAATCTAGCGAGGCAAATGACCCGCTCCCATGAGAGTAATAAAAACAGTTACCTCACTCATTGAATATACTTGCGACATGTTAAATATTATATAATCTTCTCAATTCTTTTTAAAATGATTATTTACTTGAAACCTTTGAAATATTGAACCTCAACTTAATTCCATTCAAGGTAATCAATAAATATATTCAGATAACCATACCCACAAAATATGGTGTAAGCCTAGAACTATCCGGACATAGCAAGAATAATAGCTACGTACAGACTCTAATCACTTCGTGTGTACGTAACCCCCCACAATTAATCATATATTTAGTAAGTTCACCTATGGGGAAATTTTTCTCTTACAAGGTTAGAAAAGAGACTTACCTTGCTTCAAAGTCTACTTCCAAACTCAAACATGCGCTCAAACCCTCAAACCAGAGCCGAACAATACAAAACTATTCAAATAGTGTAAAAAGCAATCATTATATGTTCAAAAGTTCATATTCTAACTAGTAAAGTGATTTCCCATCCCCAAAGGCAAGATTCCTAAAATTCACCCCCAGATCCACGTGACCGAATTTTAAAATTTTTTCAAGGAAGTTGTAACCCATAACCTAAGCATGGGCTCCTCTCCTTGGGCCGCATCTACGAGGCTCTGACCAAATCAGCGAGCTCGCACCTGCGGTTGACGAATCGCAGGTGCAGTTATGATAGCAGCTGGAGCTTCAACTTTTGCTCAAATTTTCAACTTAGTTCGAGCCTCGTTTGATTGACGCGCGAGGCCCCCGGGACCCTGCCCGAACATACCAACAAGTTTGGAATCATAAAATAGACTCTCTCGAACCCTCTGAAAGCTCTAAACAACATTAAAACTAAGAATCATACTCTAAAACCAATTGGACCAAACTTATGAACTTCAAGTTCTTCAATCTACTTCCAATATGCTGAAATATACTTTTACTACTCTGAATGATACTAATTTTTTCGTGCAAGTCTTAAATGACATTACAAAACTATTCTGGTCTCGGAATTCCTTTTGGGCCTTAATAAAACTAAAACCCTCTCCAAACCAACTTTAAAGAAGGATAAAATGGATAAAAAAGGATAAAAAATCTGACCTCACCCATAGTTAATAAGGATAAAAAAGGTTAATCAATAGATAATATGGATATCCGTATTATTAATGACTTCTTGAATATTATCACTCTTACAAGAATTCCTAAGAAGCCCCAATTTAATTCTTTACATGTATAGAAGTTAAAAACATTGATTATCTTTTTTAAGCAGATAATATGGTTATTATCCTTATTTGACGCATTTCTTAAAAGTTTATTATATAATCATTTTTAGCGAATAATATGAATGAAGAATTGTTTTTGTTATCTATTTTTGTCATCACTACTCGTGGCTCCAAAAGATGGTACATAAGAAATCCAATCCTTTTGTCCAGCTAGGTGGGGCTTATTAGCCAATTGTAATGCTGAAAATAGTCTGCACTTTTTCTTTGGTTAATCTGTATCTATGCTTGAAACTAAAGGTATTAAGGGGACGGATCGGGCTGGGCCGGTCGTATATAGGAAAAGGGAATCGGCCGTTTTCGGTACCGCTTCGATTACCAATTATGTTTTACCGGGTTTATTGGTTCCGGGCTTCCCTGGTGTTAAATTGAACCGGAACGGTTTGGGGACTAATATGTCGGTATGGTACAATTCTTTTTCTTTTTTGTGTTTTGTATTTTGTATAACAATAGTAATTTATATTAAGATAAAGTAAAAATATAAAACACTAAAAATTAACGTATAAAAAGAAGCTTTGAATAAATTTCAAAGGTTTTAAAAGCCTTATATTTGATAATTTTATTACAAATTTAAGATAATACAACAAACATGAAAAACATATAACCTATACTGGAGTGTTGATAACTTGCTATGTAAGAATCAAACTTCAAAGGCTTTTATTTTATATTTTTATTGCATAATAAATAGATCAAATTAACATGTCTAACAAACTAAAACATTAAGCTTAAGTAAGTCTAATAATTTTAAAATAACATAAATTATCTCAAATAAACTTAAATACGAATTTCTGGAGGATGTTTAAGACAACTCTTCATATTCCTCCTTATGCTCTCTCACTTTCGACGAACATTTAAGACTCGACCACAGTTCTTGCACTCTACTATGTGCACTTCTTCATTTTCTTCTACCAACTCAAAGTGTTCCCAAATATATAATTGCACTCTAGAAACTCAGACAATGATTTAACTTGAATTGAGAAGAAATGAAAGTACTAAATTGAGAAGTTTGAGAATTGAGTGATGAGCGAATAAATGAAAAAGGCGAGGGGTCTATTTATAGTTTTTCGAAAGGCTAAATTAATAAATAATAAAAGTGCTATTTTTGGAAAAAAATGCACAAAAGGAGCTATTCTTGCTTATTAGCCGTTGGACAATGGTCAAAATGGCAACTGACCATTGCCAACAGTCAAGATTAATAAAAAAACAAAAAAACATTTGATTTAGCCGTTGAACCAGTTCAGTTATATGGTTCACGAGTGACAAGACCTTACTGGTTGTTCCTGTTTGGTTAAAAGGTGTTTAATTTTTTTCAGCACATGTCGGTTCCCGTTCCAACCTAGCCCTGCCCGCCCCCTTGCCATCAGGCCGGGTCAATTCAGTCTAAAACTGGTCAAGGCCAGCCCCACCCGTTTGATACTTTTACTTGAAGAGGAATTTTCAGAAATCACTATTATTTAATGGCTATTAATTTTCTATAACTACCACATACATAATTACTTCCTATAGCTACTATTCAACTATTACAGTAGTATATTCAATGTATTTGGGCTACTGTATATGCGACTAAAAAATAGGGGGGTTACAATTGTACGCGACTGTTATCGCGCCCCTTTTTTCTCGCGGAGTCCGGGTTTTGACATTGTTGGGGAATAACTGTTCCCATTTGGAATTGGGTATTTGAAGAGTCGCCACCTAACGGATTAAGGTTCATTAGGGAACCTAGAGCAATTAACTCATATAACTAGTTTACATTACTAGAGATTAGGGTAAGAGCGAGAAATAACCTTGAGGGGAAGGTGTGAGGCACCTCTCACAGTCTACAAAGGTGTGATGACCCGGCCATTCATCTTATGAGTTACTGATTCGTTTCCCCCATTTTCTTCTTTATGCTTTTTTTCCGTGTTATGTGGTGCCGGGTTGGTCGGATCGACTCCGGAATAATTTTGTTAAGGTTTGAAATACTTAGTCTCTTTTAAGAAAGTTTAAGTTGGAAAAGTCAACCAGATATCGACTTATATATTAGAAGGCTCGGATGTGGAGTTCTTATGGTTCGGTTATCTTTGGGAGGTGACTTGGGACTTAGGAGTGTGATCGAAATGAGTTTTGGAGGTTCAGGTTAGATTAAGGATTGAATTGGTAAAGTTGATATTTTGGCGATTTCTATTTGATAGGTGAGATTTGATAAGGTTCAGAATGGAATTCTGAGAGTTGTAATAGCTTTGCTGTGTCATTTGGAATGTATTTAAAAAATTTCAGGTTATTAGACGTGGTTTTGTTTGTTTTTTTTATCAAAAGCAAAATTCGGAAGATTTTTGGAAACTTAGGCTTGAATCTAATGTGTTTTGGTTGATTTGATATTGTTTGAGGTATTTTGAAGATTGGTACAAGCATGAATAAGGTTTTGACATATGTTGGTGCCTTTGGTTGAGGTCCTGGGAGCCTCGAGTGAGTTTCAGATGGGCAATCGGACCATTTCATGCATTGGAGATGTTGCAGAATTGCAGGTTCTGATGTTGCAAAGAATTCCTCTTCGCGATTGCTTAAGGGTTCTCGCGATCACGTAGAAGCTTTTGAGGGACAATCCAGTTTGTTCTTCTCATTCACGAAGGGTGTGTTGCGATCGCATAAGGTGGAGAATTCATTCATCGCGAACACATAGTGAAGGTCGCGTTCACTTAGAGTTAAGTGGACCAGGGGCCTTGGATGGAAGATGTTCATCGCGAATGCAGAGGCCGGTCTGCGATCGCGTAGGGTCAGATGCTTGAGCATCATGTTCTCATGGGATGTTACGCGTTCGCATAGAGTAAATTCCTGGATCTGAGGATTTGTGCTTCGCAATCGCAAAGGTTGTCCCGCGATCGCGGTAAAGGAAATTAGGTCTGGGTAGAAGGTTTAAAAGGTTGTCTTATCCGCGAAGGTTGGTTTTATTTCTTCAATTGTTGGTCGTTTTTGGAATTTTTTGAAGGGGATTGATGAGGGATTCAAGGGGAATCTCTTGGAGGTAAGATTCTTGGACTAAACATTTGAATATTATGTGAATTTCACCCAGTAAATCATGGAAATTAAGCCAAAAATTGAAGGACTAGGGCTTGTAAATTTAGACCTTTGATTGAGGATTTGAAGGACAATTTGAGGTCGGTTTTGAGATCTTTTGATATGTATGAACTCGTGGGCAGATAATGAATCTATTAATGTGAAAATTATCTAATTTTAAGTCATGGGCCCCGGGGTCGGGTTTCGGTAATTTCAGGATTTGTGTCCTTTATTGATTAACTTCACTTGGGCTTCATTCGCTTAACCTATTTTGACATTTTCATTCTGATTTTGGATAGATTTTATGCGCGTGGAGGCCGATTCGAGGGGAAAAGGCATCGCGAGTTAGAGATTTGACTGGTACGACGTGAGTAATGATTGTAAATGATGTCCGGAGGGTTTGAAACCCCGAATTGCACATCGTAGTGCTATATTGAGGTGAGGCACATTCTTGATGACGAGCGTGAGGTCGTAAGCTATTGGAGATTTTGACTTGGTCCGTTCTGATTGATGATTTTACCGTGTATTTGATTGAAAAATATTTGCTATCTTTATCATTTGCGTTGAATGCCATATTTGGGCTTTGTGCCAACTATTTGAACTCGTCAGACCTTTTATTGATAATTTCTCACTATTCTGACTTTATACTTGAACTCAAACATATTATTTTTCCCCTATTTTTATACTCAGCCATGTTTACTCAGTTTTAATGCTTAAATGATATTTTTAAATGAAGTGTGAGCTGAGAAACACTGTTTTACTATTGCCTGAGTGGCTTGTGAGGGGTTTTCACTGATTAAGGTTGAGGGCCTATATTGTGAGGAAACACTGATATTGATTTGAGGCTGAAGGCCTGAGATACTAACGCCACGAGGTGGCTTGATTGATATGAGGTCGAGAGCCTAGTTTTGATGCCACGAGATGGCTTGTTATTGCTTTTGGGCCGTAAGTTTCTCCTCCAGTAGTCTGCACAAACCCCTAGTGAGCATGGGTATCCATTGTGATATCAGATTGAGCCCGGAGGGCTGATATTGTTCTGATATTTTGCTCGACGGGCGTTTTGTTGATACAGTTCCCTAAGGGCGAACCTTTTGTGTTTATTTTCCGTAATTGCCTGTCAATATATATGCTTACTTGTTGAAAAAGGATTTTTACTTATCTCTTAGCGGCCACTAGAGTCCGAGGACGCGGTCGTGGTCGTGGAAGAGGTAGAGCAACAAGGACATCACCTGCAAATCCACCAACTGCCCTAATTCAGGACCGGGTCCCAGTTATGGACGCTCCAGCATCACCAGCTTAGACACCAGTTATGCCCAATTGTAATTATGGGTATTCAGGAGGCCTTGACTCATATCTTTCAATTTGCACTGGACTGGCTCAAGCGATTTCAGCCACTAAAGCTGCATCTACTTCTCAGGTAGGAGGTTGCAATCAGACTCCCGCCGCTTGTACACCTGAGCAGGTCGTGCAGGGACTTCAAATTTTGGGGGCACATCCAGCCCAACTGGTTGCAATTGCTCAAGACTATGTAGTTCATGCCATGTCGGAGGGTGAGCAACATAGGTTGGAGTGATTTGGTAGACTGTAGCCTCCGACCTTCAGTGGTGCAGAGGGCGAGGATGCCCAGGGCTTTTTGGACAAGTGTTAGAGGATGCTTCATACATCAGGTATTTTGGAGACCAGCAGGGTCGCTTTCACCACTTATCAGTTTTCAGGAGCTGCTTTCACTTGGTGGAAGGATTTTGAGAGGCGTAGGCCTGTTGGTGTTGCACCCCTTTCCTGGCAGCAGTTCACCGTTCTCTTGCTGGAGAAGCATGTGACGCAGTCTCGCAGAGAGGAGCTACGTAGGTAGTTTGAGTGGTTGCGTCAGGGGGAGATGACTGTGTTACAGTATGAGTTAGTTGAGGTTCTCTTAGTTGGCTCGCCATGCCATCTGGTTGGTTCCGATAGATAGAAAGAGGATTATGAGGTTTGTTGATGGTCTTACTTATCAGCTCCATATTCTTATGACTAGGGAGAGGGTGACAGGTGCTACTTTCGGAGGGTATGGATATCGCCCGTGAGATTGAGTCTGTTCCTTGCCAGGAGCGAGAGGAGATGGATGACAAGAGTCCTCGAGGATCTGGTAGTTAGAGTGGTGCTCCTTCTAGGAGTCAGTTTCAGTATGATAGAGGCTGTACATTTAGACCCGCTCATCCAACTCACCTAAGTTATCACGGGGCATCATTGCGTCATGGTTCTCATAGTTCTCATCATGTCTAGTCATCACTTAACACCCTTTCAACTCAGAGTTCATCCCGTGCTCCATTAGTTCAGGGCTCTTCTATGGCGAGTTTATTTGCTAGTCACTCCAGTGCGAGGGGTTCCCTTCAGTCCCCTTCTCCAGCACCTGGGAGTTGATATAAGTGTGGAGAGATAGGCCACATGTGGAGGTAGTGTCCTCATCTTTTTTCTAGTTCATCCCAGCAGAGGGGTCAGTCATCAGCCTTAGTGCCAGTTACTTCACCACTACCTTGCCAGCCAGCTATGGGTGGAGGTCAGTCAGCTAAGGTTCTCCCCAGAGGGGGATGTCGATTAGGGGGCGTTCAGGCCCGTTTCTATGCACTCCTAGGCAGACACGATGCTATTACTCTAGATGTTATCATTACAGGTATTGTTTCAGTATACGACAGAGATGCCTCTGTATTATTTGATCTCGGTTCCACCTTTTCTTATGTGTTATCATACTTTGTTCGTTATTTAGGTATGCTCCATGAGTTTCTTACTTTACCTGTTCATGTATCTACCCTGGTAGGCGATACTGTTTTTGTAGACCGTGTGTACCGGTCATGTGTGGTGACTATTGGGGGTCTGGAGACTTGAGTAGATTTGTTATTATTGAGTATGGTGTATTTTGATGTCATTTTGGGCATGGATTGGTTATCTCCGTATCGTGTTATTCCGGACTGTCATGCTAAGACAGTCATATTGGCTATGCTGGGTGTGCCACGGATAGAGTGGCGATGTGGCTTATTTTGTTCCTAGTAGAGTGGTTTCATTCTTGAAGGCCCGCGTATGGTTAGGAAGGGTTGTCTTTCGTGTCTAGCGTTTGTGAGGGATGTCGGTGCTGAGACTCCCAGTATTGATTCAGTTCTAGTTGTGAAGGATTTTCTCGATGTGTTTCCTGCAAACTACCTGGCATGCCACTAGACAGGGATATTGATTTTGGTATTGAACTGGTGCCAGACACTTGGCCCATTTCTATTATGTTGTATCGTATGGAACCAGCGGAGTTGAAGGAGTTAAAAGAGAAGCTTAGGAACTCCTTGATAAGGGGTTCATTCAGCCTAGTGTGTGTCACTTTGGAATGTGTCGGTTCTGTTATTGAAAAAGAAGGATGGCCAAATAAGGATGTGCACTGATGATAATCAATTGAAAAAAGTAACAATTAAGAATAAGTGCCTTTGCCTCGCATTGATGATTTATTTGACCAACTTCAGAGAGCGAGAGTGTTCTCTAAGATTGATCTCCATTCAGATTATCACTAGTTGAAGATCAGTGACTCGGATATTCTTATGACGACATTCAGGACCCGACATGGTCATTATGACTTCTTGGTGATTTCCTTTGGGCTGACCAAAGCCCCAGCAACGTTCATGCATCTGATGAGCAGCGTGTTTCAGCCTTATCTTGATTCGTTTGTGATTGTCTTCATTGATGATATTCTGGTGTATTCGCATAGTCAGGAGGAGCACTCAGAGCATTTAAGAGTTGTGTTGCAGACATTGAGGGAGGAGAAACTTTATGAAAAGTTCTCCAAGTGTGAGTTTTGGCTCATTTTAGTGGCTTTCTTGGGGCACATGGTTTCCAGCGAGGATATTCAGGTTGATCCAAAGAATATAGAGGTGTTTCAAAGTTGTCCCAGACCGTCCTCAGCAACAAAGATTTGCAGCTTTCTTGGTTTGGCAGGCTAATATTGCTAGTTTGTTCAGGGATTATCACCTATCACATAGACCTTGACCAAGTTGACCCAGAAGGGTGCTTCATTTGCATGGTCAAACAAGTTTGAGGAGAGCTTTCAGAAGCTCAAGATAGCTTTGACACAACTCTAGTGTTGGTTTTTCCATTAGCTTCAGGTTCATATACCGTGTATTGTGATGCGTTGAGAGTTGGGATTGGTTGTAAGTTGATGCAGGAGGGTAGAGTTATTGCTTATGCTTCTCGTCAGTTGAAGCCCCATGAGAAGAACTACCCCATTCATGATTTGGAGTTTGCTGCCATAGTTCACGTATTGAAGATTTGGAAGCATTACTTGTATGGCATATCTTGGGAGGTGTGATGATCCAAAGGGTCATCACCTATGGGTAACCGAGTTTTGGTTCGAACCTCGGGTTTTGACCACGTGGGTCCAGGGGAATTTTAGGAATTTTTGAGCAAAACTTCGGGAAATTCATTCTTATGCATTCGAATTGATTCAATTAGCATTTGTTGATACATTCAAGTAATTTGTGACTAGATTAGAGCGGTGCTGTGGTGAATTCAAGGGGTAAAGATATACTAGAGGCTTGAGTTGAGTTTGGAGCATTCGAGGTAGGTGTTCGGTCTAACTTTGGCTTGAGGGATTAGGAGTGAGTCTTACTTGCTGCTTGCTATGTGTTGAGTCTGATGTATATGCAAGGTGACGAGTACCTATACGTTGGGGGTCGAGTATGACCGCGAGTCCTAAATTGCTAAATTATCAAATTCTTAATTGTTGATTATGAGAACTTGGTCGGAAATCTTTAACACTGAGCCAGTAATTGTTGAGACTGGGTATTGGTTTAATTGTGTTAAGTAGAAACTGAATAAGTTTGGTAATAGCTGCATCTCCCTTGTCGGGATAGTTGAATTGATATCTTGTTCCCTTGCCGGAAAACTTATTGTATTGTCTTGATCCCTTGTTGGGAATATACTATGTTACCTGACTCCCTTGTCGGAATTTCTCTGTGATATTGTATTGAAAGGAAATGGGTGCGTGTGGTATGCCTACCACAAGATATTATGAAATGGGAACGTGTGATACGCCTACCACATGATATTGTGAAATGGAACGTGTGGTATACCTACCATGTAATATTATTAAATGGGATCGTGTGGTACGCCTACCATATGATATGAGGAAATGGGATCGTGTTGCATACCTACAACAAGAGGAATTTGAAACAAGTGAAAGAGGTTTGTTTTCCCTTATTCCGTGTTAGAAGAAATGAGATGTAATTTCCTTTTGTTATTCCCGATATTCTTTTTTTATCTGCTACCCCATAAGCATGTTTCCCCCTCCCAGCTTTAATTGTTTACTTTCCGCTATTATTTCGTTGTACCTGTATATATATCTGCATAGGTTTGTTTGGTAGTCTGGTCTAGCCTCGTCACTACTTCGCAGGGGTTAGGCCAGGCACTTACCAGCACATGGGGACGATTGTGCTGTTGCTACATTCTGTGTATCTTTTTGCACAGATCACGGAGCCGAAGCAACTTTTGGACAACAGTAGGAGATTTAGGAGCTGACTTTTGACCAAAGCGAGATACCGAGGTAGCCGTTCAGGCGTCCACAGGCTCGACATCTCCCTTATCTTATTTTAGTTGTTATCCCATGGTATTCAGGGACAAATATTGTTATTTTCATTCAGAACACTGTATTTAGAATACTCTTAGAGGTTTGTGAGATATGTGGCACCAGGTTTTGGGTAGTAGTGTGTTAAATTCTGTATTTTATTTAGTTTTGTTTAAATGTTAAGTCTTCCGCATTATTGTTTTAAATGAAAAAGGTTTTATGTTATTTTTATCTGATGAGAAAAAATAGTTAAGTTGGCTTGCCTAGCTCCATTTAGTAGGTGCCATCACGACTCCCGAGGGTGAGAAATCTGGATCGTGACAAGTTGGTATCAGAGCACTAGGTTACATAAGTCTCATAACTCACAGACAAACTTGGTAGAGTTTGAGGGATCGGTATGGAGAAATTTGTATTTATCCCCAAAGGATACAGAGTTAGGAAAACTTCACTTTTGTTCTTTCATATCGTGCGATTCTGTTTCTCAAATACGGATTGTCTCTCTACTTTGTTCTTTCACAGATGTCGAGAACACGTTCTTCCTCTTCTATTATGTAGCATCCCGAGCCCTGAGCAGCGGCTCCTACAAGGGGATGAGGGCGAGGCCGAGGCAGGGGTAGAGCTCAGACCCGAGCAGCAGCCTCAGAGGTGGAGCCTCAGGTTGATTATGACGAGAAGGTTCCAGCTCCAGCAGCTCTGGTTGGCCCATCTCAGGTCCCAGAGGGGTTTATAGACACCTCAGTTCTTCCGGACGCTTTGCTCAGATTAGAAGGATTTGTGGAGAGTGTCACTCGAGCGGGTTTTCTTCTAGTAGCATCAGCCACTTGTTAGGTTGGGGGAGGAGTTCAGACCCCAGCTGCACGTACTCCGGAGCAGGTAGCTCCTCAGGCTTAGGTTCTAGTGGTGCAACCAGCTGTGGCAGTTCAGTCGGGTATAGCAGCTCAGACCAGCGATGTTACGTCTATGTCTGCCGATGCTCTGTGGAGACTGGTCGATTTAACAAGCTCTTCACCATCACATTCAGCGGTGCTTCTTCAGAGGACCCCCCCCCCCCCCCAGGATTTCTTATATAGCTGCCATGAGGTTCTTCGGACTATGGGTATTATGGAGACCAATGGGTTGACTTCTCCACCTTTCGTCTATCTGGTTCGGCCAAGACTTGGTGGAGGGACTATTGTATTGCCAGACCACTATGGTCGCACTTTCTAACTTGGGATCGGTTTGCAGAGTTATTCTTGGAGACGTTTCACCCTGTTACTCAGCGAGAGGCTCTTCGCAGGTAGTTTGAGAACCTTCAGCGGGGCTCTATGACAGTCACTCAGTCTAAGACCCGGTTCATTGATATAGTTTGCTATGCTATTGTCATACTCCCCACCAAGAGAGAAAGGGTGCATAGGTTTATTGACAGTTTGATTCAGCTGATTCATCACCAGATGGCTGTGGGAGCCGGAGTGAGATCAGTTTTCAGGAGGCGGCTAATGTGGCCCACTGAGTTAAGATGGCTCTGTCACAAGGAGGTAGGCATGGGTCGGACAAGAGGCCCTGTTTGGAGGTAGAGATTATTATAGTAGAGGCCATCCTCCTAGGCCTTTTCAGTCAGCTCTTCAGGTTTCTTATGGTACTTCAGGTGATAGTGTTTCTCAGTCGCATTGTCCTGATCAACAGTCTTTCAGCGCACCATCAACACCTATCAATGCACCACCACTTTGTTATTCCCAGCGGCCGAGGGCTTATTTCACGTATGGCGATATGAGGCACATTGTCAGGTATTGCCCTCGAGCTTCCGATAGCTCTCAGTATCAGGGTTCTCGTGCTATGATTCAGGCACCGGAGGTTCCACAGCCAGCCCATCTAGCTAGAGGTGGGGGTAGAGATCATAGAGGTGGAGGTAGAGATCATAGGGGTGGAGCTCGGACCGCCAGAGGTAGAGGCCATCCTGCAGCCGATCGTCCCAGAGATGTGGTTCAGGGAGGTGGAGCCCAACCCCAGTGTTATGCTTTTCCAACAAGGCTAGAGGCTGAGTCGTCAGATGCTGTCATTACAGGTACTATTCTAGTCCGTGATAGAGATTCTTCAGTGCTATTTGACCCTAGGTCTACGTAGTCGCATGTGTCATCCTATTTTGCACCGTACATGGTTGTTCCTAGTGATGCCTTGAGTATTCTTGTCCATGTATCTACACTGGTGGGTGATTCGATAGTGGTCGACCGAGTTCATCGATCCTGTGTTGTAGTGTTTAGGGGTCTTAAGACCCGTGTTGATTTGTTGATCTTAGACATGGTGGACTTTGACGTTATATTAGGGATGGATTGTTTTTCCCCGTATTATGCTATCTTGGATTGTCACGCCAAGGCCGTGACTTTGGATTTGCCAGATTTACCCCGTTTGGAGTGGAGAGGGACCCTAGGTCATACCACTCACAGTGTTACTTCACATGTGAAGGCTCGACGCATGGTCGAGAAGGGGTGTTTAGCTTATTTGGCATATTTTTTTAATTCCAGTACAGAGGTCCCTTCTATTGATTCTGTTCCCATTAACCGGGAGTTCCCGGAGGTTTACCCTATAGACCTGCCGAGTATGCCGCCCGACGAGGATATTGATTTTTGTATTGATCTGGCTCTAGGCACGCAACCCATTTCTATCCCACTGTATTGCATGGCCCCGCCAGAGTTGAATGATCAGTTGCAGGATTTTCTTGGTAAGGGTTTCATTAGACCTAGATTATCGCCTTTGGGCGCGTCGGTGTTTTTGTGAAGAAAATCAATGAGGATATTCATTGATAACGGAAATTGAACAAAGTTACGATAAAGAAAAAGTATCCACTTCCAAGGATTGATGATTTATTCGACCAGCTTCATGGTGCCAAGGTGTTTTCAAAGATAGACTTGAATCTGGCTACCATAAGTTGAGGTTTAGGGCATCTGATGTCCCTAAGACAGCATTCCACACTCGGTACGAGCATTATGAGTGTTTGGTCATGTCATTTGGGTTAACCAATGCCCCAGCAACATTCATTGAGTTGATGAACCGAGTGTTCATGCTTTACTTAGACTTTTTCGTGATAATTTTCATTGATGACATTCTGATATACTCCCCCAGCCAGGAGGAGCATGAAGAAGATTGAGGCAGTCAAGAACTGGTCTCGACCAGCATCAACTATAGATTTTCGGAGTTTCTTGGGGTTGGCAGGCTACTATTGTAGGTTCATGGAGGGGTTTTCATCTATTGTAGCCTCGATGACCAGATTGACCCAGAAGGGTGCCCAGTTCAGATGGTCAAACGAGTGTTAGGCGATCTTTCAGAGGCTCAAGACAGCTCTGACTCCGGCACCTGTATTAGTTTTTCCCACAGGTTAAGGGCCTTATACAGTCTATTGTGATGCTTCCCGTATTGGGCTTTGTGTAGTATTGATGCCGGATGGCAGAGTCATTGCCTATGCTTCGAGGCAGTTCAAGATCCACGAGAATAATTATCCAATTCATGATCCAGAGTTGGAAACTATTATTCATGCGTTGAAGATTTGGAGGCATTATTTATATGGTGTGACGTGTGAGGTGTACAATGATCACAAGAGACTTCAGTACTTGTTCAAGTAAATGGAGTTGAATTTGAGGCAGAGGAGGTGGTTGGAGTTGCTGAAAGATTATGATGTTACTATATTATACCACCCGGGGAAGGCCATTGTGGTGGCTAATGCATTGAGTAGGAAGTCCGCCAGTATGGGTAGTCTTGCTTATATTTTCGGCCAGCCAGCGGCCACTTGCTTTGGCTACTCAGGCTTCGGCCAATTGATTTGTGAGGTTGGATATTTCTGAGCCTAGCCGAGTGTTAGCTTTCACGGTCGCTTGCTCTTCATTATTAGAGCGTATCCATGATTGGTAGTTTTATGATCCCCATTTGTGTGTCCTGAGAGATACAGTGCAGAGTGGAGGTGCCAAGAAAGTGACCATTGATGATAATGGTGTCTTGAGATTGTTGGGGCGAGTTTGTGTGCCCAATGTTGATGGGATTCGAGAGTTGATTTTAGCGGAGGCCCATAGTTCCTGGTATTCTATTCATCCGGGCGCCGCAAAAATGTATCAGGATCTGAGGCAGTACTATTGGTGGCACAGAATGAAGAAAAATATTGTTGCATATGTGGCTTAATGTTTGAATTGTCAGCAGGTTAAGTATTAGCATCAGAGGCCTAATGGATTGTTTCAGAGGATTGAGCTTCCTGAGTGGAAGTGGGAGAGGATTACTATGGATTTTGTTACTGGGCTCCAGTTGGCCCAGAAGAAGTTTGAGGCGATTTGGGTCATAGGCTGACCAAGTCATCGCATTTTGTTCCTATTGCATCCACTTATTCATTCGAGAGGTTAGCTGAGATCTACATAAGAGAGATTTTTTGCCTTGATGGGGTTTCAGTATCTATCATTTTGACCGGGGCACGCAGTTTACCTTGTGCTTCTGGAGAGCAGCTTAGCGAGAGTTGGGCACCCAGGTTGAGTTGAGAGCAATATTTCATCCTAAGACGGACGGACAGTCCGAGCGGACTATTCAGATATTGGAGGATATGCTCCGAGCCTGTATCACTGATTTTGGAGGCTCGTGGGATCAACTTTTGCATTTAGCGGAGTTTTCCTACAACGACAACTACCAGTCCAGTATTCAGATGGCTCCATATGAGGCGTTGTTTGGTAGGCGATGTCGGTCTCCAGTTGGATGGTTTGAGCTGGCAGAGGCTCGGTTATTGGGTATAGATTTAGTTTAGGAGGCATTGGATAGGGTCAAGATCATTCAGGATAGGCTTCAGACAGCTTAGTTCAGGTCGAAAAGTTATGCATACCGCAAGGTTTGAGATGTTGCTTTTATGGTTGGTGAGCTAGTATTGCTCAGTATGTCACCTATGAAGGGCGTGATGAGATTTGGAAAGAAGGGCAAGCTTAGCCCTAGGTTCATTAGCCAATTTAAGATCCCCGATCGTGTGGGAGAGGTGGCTTATAGACTTGCCTTGCCGCCTAGCTTGTCAGTTGTGCATCCGATTTTTCATGTGTCCATGCTTCGGAGGTATCACGGTGATCCAGCCCACGTGTTAGATTTTAGCACCGTCTAGTTGGACAAGGATTTGTCTTATGAGTAGGAGCCGGTGGCCATTTTAGATCGTCAGGTTTGACAGTTGAGATCGAAGAGTTTTCCTTCAGTGCATGTTCAGTGGAGAGGTCGGCCTCTTGAGGCATCAACCTGGGAGCCCGAGTCTGATATGCGGGGGCGTTATCCTTGTCTATTTCCTAATTCAGGTACTTCTTTCTTTTGTCCGTTCGAATAGGAATGGTTGTTTTAGAGGTGGAGAATGTGACGACCCAAATATGAATTCTGACACGTAGCATGTAGGTTGTTTTAGCCGTTATCCTATTGGTTGCGTGCGCAGTTCAGGCACGTAGTCGGAAAGCTTAAATATGAATTTTGTGTGAAAAATGATGAATTTAGATATTAATATGATTAATATTTATTTCGGTCAATATTTTGGGCAAATGGACCCGGACCCGTGAGTTGACGGTCTCGGAGGGTCTGTAGGAATATATGGGACTTGGGCGTATGCCCGGAATCAAATTTCCGAGGTCCCAAGCACGATAAATGAATTTTTGTGTGAAATTATTTTCTAATAATTAATTATGGAAATGGAAATGAAAATGTATTAGAAAGTATTGGTATCGGGCCCGTATTATGGTTCCATCACCCAGTACAACGTATATGTGGTTTAAGCGCTTTCTGTGAAGTTTGGTTGAAAACAGACTTCGTTTGATGTGTTTCGGACTTGAAATGAAAAATTTATGTTTTATGAAAATTTGGAAGAAATTATGGATTTTGATGTTTAATTTGATGTCAATGATGCTATTTTGGCGATTTGATCACACGAGTAAGTCCGTAGGATGTTTTGAGGTTGTGTGTATGTTTGGTTTGGAGCCCCGAGGGCTCGGGTAAGATTTGGATAAGTGTCGACTTGCATTTTGGAATTTAAAAGCTGCAGATTTTTCAAGATGGTATGTCAGTTCTGATATCTTCGCATTTGCGAAGAATATGTCGCAAATGCGAGCCTCTGAATCGCAAATGCGAAAGTTGGGCCAGGCAGGCTTGTTCGCAAATGCGATTAGACGGTTCGTAAATATGAAGGAAGCCAGTCGCAAATGCGACGTTCCTGATCGCAAATGCGAAGGTCCAAAGTTCTGAAGCTTTCGCAAATGCGAACAAAAGCTTCACTTTTCCCAGACCTGTCGGGTTCGCAATTGCGAACCCATGTTTGCATTTCCCATATCCGAAGCCCAGCTATTTCATACTTAGATGAATTTTAAACCCCTTTTCTTCATTCTTTCAAAACACAAACTCCATAGGCGATTTTCCAAGAAATCCATCTTCTCCAAATCATTTGTAACTTTTACTTAATTACTCCAATCTTTAACATCAATAAATGTTTTTTCTCAAAATCAAGGAATTTCATGGGTGAATATGGGGATTTTGGGTAAAACTTAGGTTTTTCTTAAAATTGGGATTTGGACCTTAATTTGAGGTCTGATTTCAAAACAAATCATAGATATGAACTCGTGGGGGAATGGGTAATCAGGTTTTGGTTCGAACCTCGGGTTTTGACCACGTGAGCCGGGGGCATTTTGGGAATTTTTGAGCAAAACTTCCGGAAATTCATTCTTATGCATTCAAATTGATTGAATTATCATTTGTTGATACATTCAAGTAATTTGTGACTATATTCGAGTGGTACTGTGGTGAATTCCAGGGGTAAAGCTATACTGGAGGCTTGAGTTGAGTTTGGAGCATTCGAGGTAAGTGTTCGGTCTAACTTTGGCATGAGGGACTAGGAGTGAGTCTTACTTGCTACGTGTTGAGTCCGACGTATAGGCAAGGTGACGAGTATCCATACGTTGGGGGTCGAGTATGACCGTGCGTCCTAAATTGCTAATTATCAAATTCTTAATTGTTGATTATGACAACTTGTTGGAAACTTTTAACAATGAGCTAGTAATTGTTGAGACTGGGTATTGATTTAATTGTGTTAAGTAGAAACTGAATAAGTTTGGTTATAGCTGGATCTCTCTTGTCGGGATAGTTGAATTGATATCTTGTTCCCCTGACGAAAAACTTATTATATTGTCTTGATCCCTTGCCGGGAATATACTATGTTACCTGACTCCCTTGTCAGAATTTCTCTGTGATATTGTGTTGAAAGGAAAAGGGAGCATGCGGTACACCTACCATGAGATATAATGAAATGGGAACATATGGTACGCCTTAACACGCGATACTGCAAAATGGGAACATGTGGTACGCCTACCACGTAATATTATGAAATGGGATCGCATGGTACGCCTACCATGTGATATGAGGAAATGGTATCGTGTTGCACGTCTGCAACAAGAGGAATTTGAAACAAGTGATAGTGGTATGTTTTCCCTTATTCTGTGTTAGAAGAAAACAGATGTAGTTTCCTTTTATTATTCCCGATATTCTGTTTTTATCTGCTACTCATAAGCATGTTTCCCTCTCCAGCTTTAATTGTTTACTTTCCACTGTTACTTCATTATACTTGTATATATATCTGCACATGTTTGATTGGTAGTATGGTCTAGCCTCGTCACTACTTCGTCGGGGTTAGTTCAGGCACTTACCAGAACATGGAGTCAGTTGTACTGATGCTACACTATGTGCATCTTTTTGCACAGATCACAGAGCCAGAGCAGGTTTTTGACATCAGTAGGAGATTTGGGAGCTGACTTCAGTCCAGAGCGAGATACCAAGGTTTCCTTGCAAGCATCCGCGGGCCTGGCATCTCCATTATCTTATTCATTTCAAAACAATGTATTTAGAATACCCTTAGATGTTCGTGAGATATGTAACACCAGGTTTCGGTATTTCATGTTTTTATGCTCAGAAGTATATTTTGGGGGTCGGTCTCATGTTCTGGATTTCAGCACAGTTTAGTTGGATGATGATTTGACCTATGATGTAGAGCTAGTAGCTATTTTGGGTCATTGGGTTCGGAAGTTGAGGTACAAGAATATAGCTTTCAGTGAAGGTGAAATGGAGAGGTCGGCTTGTGGAGGAGGCTACATGGGAGACCGAGCGGGAGATGCGGAGCAGAAGTCCTCACCTATTTGAGGCTTTAGGTATGGTTTTTGACTCGTTCGAGGACAAACATTTGTTTAAGTTGGGGAGGATGTGACAACTCGGCCAATTGTCCCATGAGTTACCGCTCTGTTTCCTCCATTTCTGCTTCTTTATGCTTAGTTTATCCATATTATGTGGTATCCGGTTGGACAGATCGAATTCGGAATGATTTTGGTAAGGTTTGAGACACTTAGTCTCTTTTAAGGAGGTTTAAGTTGGAAAAGTCAATCGGATGTTAACTTATGTGTTATAGGGCTCGGATGTGAGTTCTGATAGTTTGGTTATCTTCGGTAGGTGATTTGAGACTTAGGAGTGTGATCGGAATGAGTTTTGGACGTTCGGGGTAGATTTAGGCTTGAATTGGCAAAGTTAATATTTTGGTGATTTCCGATTGATAGGTGAGATTTTGATATAGGGCTCAGAATGGAATTCTAAGATTGTTGTAGCTCCATTGTGTCATTTAGGATGTGTATAAAAAATTTCAGGTCATTCGGGCGTGGTTTAATTGGATTTTTTTATCAAAAGCGGTATTTAGAAGATTTTTGGAAACTTAGGCTTAGATCCAATGTGTTTTGGTTGATTTGATGTTGTTTGAGTTATTTTGAAGATTGGTACAAGTTTGAATAAGGTTTTGAGATATGTTGGTGCCTTTGGTTGAGGTTTCGGGGCCTCGGGTGAGTTTCGGATGATCAATCAGACCATTTGATGCCTTGGAGATGTTGAAGAATTGCAGGTTCAGTTGTTGTAGAGAATTCCTCTTCGCGATCGCGTAGGGGTTTTCGTGATCTCGTAGAAGCATTAAGAGGCAGTCCAGTTTGTTCTTCGCGTTAGAAAAGGTGTGTTGCGATTGCATAAGGTAGAGGAGTCATTCATCGCGAACGCATCGTGAAGGTCGCGTTGACGTATAGTTAACTAGACCAGGGGCCTTGGATGGAAGTTGTTCATCGCGAACGCGATGTCCGGTCCGCGATCGCATAGGTTCAGACGCTTGAGCCTCGCATTCGCATGAGATGTTGCGCGTTCGCATAGAGTAAACTTTTGGAGCTGAGGATTTGTTCTTCGCGATCACGAAGGTTATCCTGCAATCGCGATGAAGGAAATTAGGCCTGGGCAGAAGGTTAAAAGGTTGTCTTCTCCATGAAGGTTGGGTTTATTTTTTCCATTGTTAGTCATTTTTGGAGCTTTTTGAAGGGGATTGAAGAGGAACTCAATGGGAACCACTTAGTGGTAAGATTCTTGGACTAAAAACTCGATTATTATGTGAGTTTCACCTAGTGAATCATGGAAATTAAGCCAAATATTGTAGAAGTAGGTCTTGGAAATTTAGACCTTTGATTGAGGATTTGAAGGACCATTTGAGGTCAGATTTAAGAACTTTTGATATATATGAACTCGTGGGGAGATAAGGAATCTATGATGTAAAAATTATCGAATTTTGAGTCATGGGCCCAGGGGTCGGGTTTTGGTAAATTTGGGATTTGTGTCCTTCATTGATTGATTTCTCTTGGGCTTTGTTCCTTAATTGCCTGTCAATTATATGCTTACTTGTTGAAAAAGAATATTTACTTATCTCTTAACTGGTTTACTATTTTTAAATGGTTTTACTGCTTCATTATAGAATGCCTTGTGTCTTACATGTTTTCTCACTTTCAATATTTATTTACATTTGTTACTCACTGAGTTGGAGTACTCACTTTACTCCCTGCATCCTGTGTGCAGATTCAGGCATAGCTGGTCCTACTCCCGAGTGCTGATCCTTCCAGCTTCAGGAGGACATTCGGAGTTCATGAGATAGATGCTTGGCATCCGTCGACCCGAGTTTCTCATCCTTTATCACTTCTATCTCTTTTCAGACATTTGTACTATTTTATAGACTTAGCAGACTTGTATTATAACTTATAGATGCTCATGACTAGTGACACCCCTGTTAGGCTTGTGTTGGGTTGAACATCCGCATTTGTTATGATATTATCCGCTACTTAGTATTATTAAATCATGTTTTAGACTATTTTCATCATGTCTAACTGTTTAACATCAAATTGGGAATAGTTGGCTTCCCTTATCTTTACGAGAGGCACCATCACAACCGGGTCCAGGTTTAGGTTGTGACAAACGGTAGGTCCGGGTCAAACTCAATCATGTGAATTCGTCATTTAACAGGTAAGCAGTCTAAGCACACATTTGCAAATGAAGGAAGTTTAGGCAGTCTAAGCACACATATGTAAATGAAGGAAGTTTAGACAGTCTAAGCACACATGGGTAAACTAAGGAAGGTAAGTCCTAAATTGGTTAGCATATAGGATCACATCTATACAATATTCGGTAAGCCTTCCTCAAATAGAGCGGTTACACGTGGCATTAGCACACAAGTCATCATATCTTTTTACTACCCATTACCCCTCCTTAGCGGTTATATAAGTGATTTTAATTAACGACCTTTAAGCATGCTTTTACCCATCCCTTCCTTGTGGTCCTTGAGGTGTTTAATACCCCTAGACTTAAGTAGGTCTAGACTTTCTTAAGGTGTCTAAAAGGTATAACCTAAATAACAACAAACAACATATAGGACTATCAAATAGAGAAATAGTTAAGGGGGCTCATATTTATCTATGCACATAAACAAATAGGTAGAATGTCTTACACACAGATTTCATGTAGTTTCAGAGAAGTCCTAGAACATGGTTTCCCAATGAGCATCACAAACATAGAATGTGTAGCCTTGTTTTAAAATGAAGTGATATAACCTGATCAATTTGCCTACTGATTTTAGATTTTGTTAAGCCTGGATAATATTAAAAATAAGTAGAGTTTAATTTCACAATTTTTAGACCATTTCTTGCCTAGGTGTGGGTATGTATGCAATCATAATTCTGGAAACTAATTAAAACAACCTGAAGTTATTTAGTCCTATAGGCATGCTGATCTAGGCGATTAATGTAATAAAAGGTGATTTCATGATTATTTATACTAGAACATGATATCTATGTATTAGTGTTGTTTTTAAACCTCTTTATAGACAATTATTCATTTAAACGACATAGATACGATTTAAGGAAATGCAAACAAAGTCCTAAGGCATGATTTCTAATGTACAGAGAGAGATGGTCATATTATTAAGCATGATTACAGTAATAACTTAGTGATAGGATTTTTAGGTGACTATGACTTAGTTAGAAGCAGAAATAAAATAATGAACTATAACATGTTTCCTAGTATGCAAAGTAGTAAACATGATTATCCTAAGGCAGAATATCTAATGCACATATTTATGGCATGATTTTTAATAAAAATAGGCATAGCAAAAAACCTAGAGGAATTGCAGAATATAAACATAATATAAACCCAAAGCATAATTTCTACTTCAAATCAACATATATAAACCTAAAGCATGATTTCTACCCGGTTTCCCCACAAAAATTGTATAGGAACCCCTCTTTTTACTAGCTACCTCAATTTTGTTTTAAAAAAAATTTATTACAGACCAAAATTAAATAAACTACATAAATAACTGAAACTATACTACAGGGAGCCTAAATTAGGCCCAAAGTAAACCTGAAAATAACAGGCCTTCAATACAATCTCAGAAGCCAAAGATCTCACATCCAATAATGTGTCCTGCTGTGTCAAAATTCCCTAATGACTTCAAGGATCCTGGATAATGCTCACACCAAGACCTTTTTCTCAAGTAGAGGATTGGTTATGTGTAGTGTGGAAGGGCCAGTCTAGGTATGTCAGAGTTCAGAGGAATCTCAAGGATTCCTAAGCAGTACACATACTAGAGGGGCAGAACCTAATAGTCTAAGAGTAAATCGAGAGTGTCTGACATAGTTTTGAGGAGCTTACTAAAATAGTGTAGAGATAGCCTTTAAGAGTGAAAGGATTTTCAGGAGTAGAAAATGTTTTAAAGAACTATTAAAAGTGGAAAAATAATTTTGAAATCAATTGAGAGGAGCGAGTATCCAATATACAATCACGCGGACTTAGAAAGTACAGAATTATAGCCACATTATAGGCAGCTTCTCACACAGGGATGAAGGGGGTTGGGAACACATATAGTTAACATTAAGGGGCACATGAATAGGATACAAGGGAGGCATATAGACAACAAACGGAACAGTTAGGAGTTTTAGAGACTTTATAGATTAGCATGATAATAGGCAGTTAAGACATTGGGTAAGGATGTAGCAGAATCATATTGAAGACAAGGGTGTATTGGGCAGAATTGGACATACAATTAGGGCCAATCGAACGAATTAGGAGACTAAGTAACTAATATGATCACACCAATTGGGGGGGGGGGGTAAGCAGGGACTAAGTAAACATGATGGACAAGTATCAAATAACCCAGTGAAGTTTAAACATGCTGAATAAATCAGTAAACATGGAAACCAATTGTATAGCCAATTGAACTAGTGTATGAATGGAAAACATGGAGTTGACTTTCAAAATTTAACTAGAGACATACCAGTTAAAGAAGAAAGTGCAGAATATAAAGCACGTTTAGCTCCAATGTCTAGCTTTGGCTTTTAGCCGGCTAGACCAATAGTTATCACGAGTAACAGAGAAAGAAGAAAGAGTTTGAGTATGTGTATGTGTATTCTGAACATAGTCATGTGTTGAGAGGTAAAAAAAGGGTGTATATATAGCAGTTTAAGAGTATCACAAATAAGGTAAAAGAATCAGAAATCAGTCAATTAAGGGCAATTATAGGGTCGCAGAATCAATTAATATAAGGGTGTCTGGAATAGACCACCTAATTAGGGGTAATTGATTAGCGGTAAAAATAAGAGAGTTTTAAGGGAAGAATCCCAATCATATGAAATAAAGAATCAATAAAATCGCAGAATCATGGGGACTAGTAGTTAAGGCAAGTATGACCAATTAGAATTACAAATAAGGAAACAAACAAGATCTGTGCACACAAATTTAACAGGGCAAAAATGATAATCAATAAGAAACTTTAAAGAATACTGGTTTTACCAAAAGAATCACCCAAATTTCATAAATTAAACTAAATAAGATCTCACAAAAGTATAGAACATAGCCGGAAAAGCAGTTTTGAACCTTAACAGAGATTAATTAGGGAAGAACCACAAAAATATCTGATTTAACAAGTAAAAATATGTAAGTCCAAAAGATAGAGTAAATTAAAATGATTGGTAACACGGAAAGATACAAAATCGAAGCAAAAATTGGGAAAATCAGTATATCGCATAGAATATTGTGAGCACGTGATTTTTGCCCTAAGCAAATTATTCCCAAAAATCAAACAAAATGATTCTTATTTATTTTTACAATTTTAGTGCATTTTTTTATCATTTTTGGATATTTATTGCATTTTATTTGTGCATGTTAATTTTTAAAAGTACAAAAATACGTATTTGGAATTTAGGACTTAATGTCATATTTTAGCTTTAATTAGAGGTTAATTTTTTAAGCACAAAATATGAAAATCACAAAAAAAATTAGTTCATTTTGCACTTTTGTTCGGAATTTGTCCCAAAATAGATTTTACAATAATTTTAGAAATTATCTAGTTTAGTTTAAATATATTAGGATTTTAGTGTAGTTGCAATTTTATAAAATCAGAAAAAATAAAAAAATTAATATAATTTAAAACATAAAACGAGAGGGATAAAAGAGATAATTGAAAAAAGGAAAAAGAATAAGAGGGCTGCCATTTTGGGTCGTTATACATTGTTTCAATTAAGCCCAAACCGGATTAATTCACACGTCCTAGCCCAGGCCCAAGTGACCCTTACCCGGTCTGTTTCTCTGCACCGAACGACGTCATTTAAGTAACGTTGGATCTGAGCCGTCGAGGTCTCATGATCTAACGATTACGAAGACCCCATCCCTTACTATATATCTGTCTGAACATCCCCCACACCCCACTCTCGTCTTCTTCCCAGACCCCCCTCATGAGCCCTAATAAAAGCCACCTTAAATTCCTAAGCCGCTGGTGGCGATGCCACCTTCAATCCCACCCAAAATCACACCCTGAACCACCTCGACCCCCTCAGTCCAAATATGTAAACATTAGCCATCGAATATCAATCAAAAGCTTCAAAAATCAAATCAAAATTGGTGGCCAAGTCTCAAACTCGTCCAATCGAGACCAAATTGATACTGGTTTGTCTTTGGGTCTTACTCGTCTCGAGTCTATGATCATTTCACTTCAAATCTCAACGGGCCGCCCTCAAGTCCATCTAGGGTTTGTCAGTTTTAGTTGTTTGGGGATTTTCTTTTACGGTGAGTTTCTCTTTAGCATTACGACTTTAGTTTGTATGGTTTAATAATTTCCTTTTCTTCTTCTTTGTCTTCTTCTTCTTCTTCTTCTTCTTCTTCTTGTTTTTCTTCTTCTTATCTGTTGCTTCGATTGGTTGTGGAAATGTTATTTAGTTTGATTTTGTTTATTTTAGCTTAAAATTTTGATTAAGTGACTTAAATTAGTGTTCTTATGTGTGGCCAGCTTAATCGTCTTTGGCAGTAGTTTTTTTTAATAGTTTTAATTTATAGTTAGCATAGTTAGTTAGTTGGATTAGTTGTTTATCGATCACATTTTAATGTCGTTCATAGATAATATTAGTCGAATAAGTCGGGTTAAAAATATGCCTGTTAAATGCGTACATGAACTGTTCTGTTTCTTCTAGTCTAATTATTGATTCTCTGTTAACTGTTAACTTAAGTCGATTCTCATTCTTATAATTACTGTTGCTTGTTAATTAGTTTGGGTTCATTAGTTACTTAGGCTGATTGAAATTTGGGATTTGGAATTGGTTTCATTTAGGGATAATCTGTGTTAGTGTTAATGAATAATTAGGTTGGTTATAGCTGATCAATTCTCCAGTTGACCTTAGTTAGTTTAACTAAGGGCAAGAGGTTTGAGGTTAATTAAGGATTGGTTTAGTCAGTAATTCCAGGGAGGTTTGAGGGGCCTTTTAGGGATAGAAAAGGGTAGAATCTTTAGGTTTAGTAATATTAAAATAAGGGAAGGGTAGTTTGAGGATTGTCTTGCTCAAAGAGTACCCTAGAGGCTTCTAGAATATGACCTTAGTGTAGTTTTCAATAGACTTAGGGCAGTAACTTGAGTAGCAAGTCATAAAATAAGGGTTTTAAGCTGAAAATGGTTAGGGGCTGTGAGTGTAAATAAAAAAGTGAGTGTTGCCCTTATTTGTTTCTATAAAAAGGGATTTAAATGACTTGAAGAGGGGTCTTCAACTTTGAGCTCGAAAAAAAAATCCACAAGAAATCTGATTTTCCTTTCATTTTTATCTTCAGATTAGCTTCAACATTTAAAATACACAAAATGCCAAAAATACATACAGAAAATAGAAAACAAATATTCACTGTTTCATTGATTGTGAGCAACTTTTGGGTTTTCTTTTGGTGTTCTGTTTATAGTCTGGTTTGGGGTTTGGTTTGAACTAGTTTGGAGTTATTTCAGCTGGTTTTTGAGGTTTTTCGTTGGGTTTCAAAGTTCTAGGTTGTTGTTCTGAAGTTCTGGGATATTTATTGTTGCTGTTGATTCTTTTGCAACTGTGGCTGTGTGAACTTCTTCTTCCTGCTGCTCTATAACCGTTGCTGACTATCCTCTCTATTGATTTTCTTTTTCCAGGTACTATTTTGAACTCAATGATATGTAGATATGAATCTGAAGCTGAAATAAGAAGTGACTTGGAGTTTTATGTGTTTTTAGTGTCTGTTCTTGAATGTTTCACAGTTACATTAGCATTATAATTTCAATTGTCTTTGTATGAATTCATTTGCAGTTATAAAGTTGTAGAATCATTGTAATGATGGCCTATTAAATGGTTTGAATTGAAATCCTTGCCGAAGTAGTGGATACCGATTCTCAGAATGTCTGCTTTAGTTTGTTAAGTTTGAACTTTACAATTTTTATTCGGACTCTTATGTTAATTGTAGTTTTTGGTGCTATGAATTATACATGTGAGTGTTAGCTGAAGAATCGAGTTATGGTGATAGTGAATCTGTAATTGACAAAGTTTGTTAGCTAGTGATTGTTGGTTTTTTTTAATCTATATTTCTGGAATTTCACAGTTGAACTTGGACAATAATGAGATTGTTTAGACTTGCTTAATTATGTGCATCAAAAATCAGTAGGTGAAATGAGACTTTTGGGTTTACTGAATTAGAAATTATTCATAGTCATTTTATAAAGCAGTTTTCCGAGAATTGATATTGAATCAACTGATCCCCCTTAATTAACAGTTCGTTTGTTTAAAAATATAGAATTGGGAGCATGATTGAACCTTGATTTGGTAACAAAAAAGAAGTTGGTTCAATTAGTGTATTAAATTGAGTATTTTCAGTTGCTAGTGAAATTAGTCTTAGATAACCTGCTTGTGATTAAACTCGTGGGTTGCCTCTTAATATTGTTTGGGGAATCAAAGCCCTTTTGAATAGAGCATGGGAATTGGACTATTCATGCCGACTGGACTCGAACCCAAGTCCTTGGGCTGGAGGCTATTTTTGGATTCAAATTGTCTGCATCTTTGGAGGCTCGATCTATGCTTGTCTTCTTTTTCTATATTTATTCTTGTGGGCTAGCATTTGGGACAGCGTTTGGGCCCAACTCCTTTCAATAATTTTAAGGTCTTAATTGATTTTTGAAATTCGGCTTTTGAGTTAGGTAGCGGGTTTTAAACTAAAAGGCTCGTTCTTTTGTTTGGACGCGGACCTGAACTTACGGCCAAGATTTTATATAATCATTTAGGATCTTTCTTTCTTTATTAGAATCAAAAATTAAAAATAGAAAATATAGTTACCTTTAGGTTTATCCTTTTAAAATAAATGAGACGAGCATCGCACAACAAAGATACAAATTTGCGGGAGCCTCAATAAAGGTTTGAAAGATATTTAGATAATGGGGAAGGGTCGTTTAGCGAATTTCACAGCCCTCCCAAAAGATTAAAATGTGTTAGACTCTATTAGACGCGACTTTTATAAATTACATTCCTAAATGTGGATGGGTATTTTATGTGGCCCAAATCCAAATCCTAAAACGTTGAATAGAATGTGCCTAGGTTTGCGGGTTCATTTGATGTGACGCAATCCGAAAATGCACTTTAAATGACGTTCACTTTCTCTTAAATAAATGTTATGTTAAATAAAAGCGGTTAATCATAAGATTGGCACATAGGCATTTCACATATTAAAATCAGATTTTAGCCATTCATAGCAATTTAAGCGACCGTGCTAGAACCACGGGATCTGAGGGTGCCTAACACCTTCCATTTAACAGAATTCCTTATTCCGAATTTCTGGTTCGTAGAGTCAATTCAGAAGTCGAAGTTTTCCTGGGCTCGGAATTCAAGATAACTGGTGACTTGGGACACCAAAACCCAAACTTATCCCAAATGGAGACTCTGAATAAATAATCCCGATTCGAATAATGTCACTTTAAATGGAAAAACTCCTTTATACATTATCCTTCGGGGTAGGTTTGTAAAAAGGAGGGGTGACAGCTCTGGCGACTCTGCTGGGGACAAGAACCCAGAACGTTTTGTTCAGGGTTCAGAATTTGAGCTTAGAATAATTGTTGTGTTTGGCTTTATTTGATTTTGTTATATGATATGTGCTTAATTTGCAAATTGATTGCTTTTACCGCTTTGATATTTCATGAACTGTATATAAACTGTGCCGGAACCAATCTCCTCTCTGAGTCTTCTGAATTGTGAAGAAGGGTGTACGGTGTATGAATTATTTCTTTCTAGTGTTAAATCACAATTTAGGACGAGGTTCAGATAAGTCGCAAAGCCGGCGAAGCTTCTGTATTCCCGGATTGTTGCCTCCTCCTCGGTTCGAGCTGTCCACTCGGGTAAGCCAGGTCTAGAACACACACCCAGGCTTTGAACCTAGAATAACAACTTCATGCCGGATCCCTAGTAGGAACGCTTATCTTCATCATGTGCATATTGACTTAGGGGACTCAACACAGGGGTTGGGTCCGACTAGCATTAGCAGCCTGAAATGGAAAAGACCATCTTGACGCATCCTACTTGCTTTCTGTGCATTTATTTGTTTCGACCTGCATGTTGACCGCCTTTCTGAATCTCGGAAAGGTTAGAAAATGAGGGAAAAGAAAAAAAAGGGAAAAATAATGAGTCAGAAGAGTTAACTTATTAGTTCAGAAAAACCATTGTCCAAGTACGGTCGGAACTCTGCCGAAATTTTGAAAAATGAAAAAAATATTTTTTATATGTAGTTTGTTTTACTAAAAGCCAAAGAAAAATAGAAAGAGTTTTTGGAAAATTATTGGAAAAATAGAAAAAAAGGGGTTTCAAAAATAGAAAAGCTTGAAAAAGAGTTTTGTTTTAAAATTTTAGTTAGCTTATTTTCCTAAACTACACATGGTTTGATTCTCACAGGGCGTGAGATACGCAGACAACCCTCATCTACTCCAACCTCCCTCTAACAAAAACATAGTCAAAAGATGCCAAAATTTTGATTTTCATCACAAATAAGTCAAGCAAGGCCGCTTTGTCAAAAATAGCCAAATGTTCCCAAACAGGACGCCGAAAGGCTAAATTTGCATAAACAACCATTTTTGGTCAATTGTGATTTTTGACTGGTTGACTACACAGCCTTAAAATCTTCGTTTCTGAAGTGCTGAAAGGCTGTGTTTGAAAATTGAGTCTTTTATTTTCCAATTTAAAACACACAAAACAACATATAAACAGTTTTATCTTTTTGAGTCGAATAAAAGTTTTTCTTTTGCTTACTCGCCATTATAAATGTGCAGGATGAGCACAAATCAAATTGAACCGTTCTTAGTCCTTAGTGAGGTCCCTCTACAACTCCACATGTGGTGGAATGATTTGGGAGATGATAGTAAAAAAATAGTGGAAAGAATTTTGGGAGGTCTCGTCAGTCTGTTAGATATCAAGCCAAGGCCAGACGTCATTGAAGCTTTAATACCATTATGGGATCCAACCCGTAATGTATTCCGCTTTACAGACTTTGAGCTTACACCTACACTAGAGGAGGTTGCAGGTTATGCAGGTTTGGATGCAAAATTGAGGGGGCAATATTTGCTTTCACCTAGACTGGTGTCTCCACATGGGTTTTTGAATTTGAAACACATTAATCGGAAAGTGCAAGATGACGATTTGTCGAAAGGCTATTGTTCTCTTCAATTATTATATCAACGACATGGTACTTCTCGGGGTTTTGAAGAACCGAATCTCGGACTAACTCACGATGGGGACAGAAACAAGTGGGAGGCAAAACATCCTTTAGCTTTCCTGACAGCCTTCCTGGGAATTGTGGTTTGTCCATGCAAAGATAAGAAAATAGAGATAGGCCTTGTAGGGATGATCGACGTTGCGATCAAAAGGCCCAACAGTACTGTGGTCCCTTTGGTGTTATCTAAAATCTACCGAGCCTTAGATGTGTGTCGGTAGGGAAGCAATTTCTTCCAGGGTTGCAATATATTACTCCATCTATGGATACAAGAACATCTCTATCATCGGGTAGGATACATGAATCACGGGTTAACTGGAAAAAAATGCATCAATGGTTTTGAGAAGCGGGTGATGGGCGTTGAATTCCCTGAAGGTGTCTAAGCATGGTTTGCACGATTGATGTCGTTGACATCTAATCAAGTTGAATGTGCATTTGGATGGTTGCATGATATCAAGGTAATACACATGGCGGCTGAAGAATGTCATATTCTTTTGATGGGGGTTTGCAGTATCTAGCCATATGCTCCTCATCAAGTATTGTGCCAGTTAGGAAGGTTTCAGACAATCCCCACCGATAAGGATCTAAGAAAGCTTGCCATTGAGTTAAGTTCAGGAGCCATATTTCCCGAAAAGGAAGTTCGAAAGCTATGGAATGAATGTAGATTTCTCGAGTCAAAGACCATGGTTCGAGAATGTGCTAAGGGAGAAGTAGATCAGAAGTACAATGCTTGGTTCGGGAAAAGGTCCATATTCAGAGACCTGCTAAAAGAGCCCATGTCCAACAATTTACAGACGATTCACAAGAACAATGGGGCTGGTTGGCAAAGGAAGAGAACTATCGGGCTGAAATTGGCAAATTGAAGCAAAAAATTGCAAGTTTGACTTTCGAGAACACTGTGCAAGCTGCGGCGGACCAGGGCAAAAAGAATAGACTGGCTTGAGAACATGAGATGCTCAAGGCTCAAATAAAGCAAATGAAGGTAACCACCAATAATCAACAAAGAAGTAGGTCGGATAAGAGATACGTAAAAGGTTTGGAAAATGAGATCAATGGGTGTCGGGACGAGTTGGAAAGATCTAAGAACATCATGAAAAAGCTCAAGGCACAATGGGATAAAAAGGCAGAAGAGCATCGCTAGTATTTGAACCAATTGAAACGGGATCATGAGAAAATTGTGGCCGGCTTGAAAAGAAAGGTGGTTACCCTCGAGGGAAAAGTGGTTAAGCAGGCCAAATATTTTAAAGTGGACAGTGGGCATTGCTATGACTTATTGGCCCAGATGGAGGTGGAAGTGCAATAGTTGCAAGATCAGCACCTGCAAGATTCTCAGGACCTAAAAACATGCGGTAATCAGATAAGACGCCTACACATAGAAAAGAAGCGAACCAAAGACAGGATCAGAGCCATGGCTCATGCCATTTTGAGAAGATGCTGGGAGTGTGAGAATATGACTTATACCCCCTTTGTCCCAGCTGTAGTGATCTTTGTTAAACGAAATTTGCATGAATTAGAGCAACTTGAACACGATTTGGAACCCAGGTCCGCATCGAGGCTGAATGACGCCCCGCGGACACCTAAGTTTGAGGCGTTAGAGTATGCTTAGTCTGTGTTTGTATATTTTCTCTTTTCGAGTCTGTTGTCGGTTGTCCCGTGTGTTTTTATGTCAAGTATGTAGTCTTTGCGTCTGTAATCATTATAGTTTGTGTCAGTTCCACAAAAGTGTTTAGTTTGTAATAGTTTGTTTAGTAATGAAAATTGGAAATTCCAAAAATTTTATTTCCATCCTTTATTATTGCATTTATTTTCACGAACTACGCTTGGTCTGATTCGTGCGGGGTCACGATACGTAGGTAGTCTCAATAGGATTCGACCGTAATCGTAAACAAAAGATAAGAAAAGAAAGGGATGAAAAGAAAGAAAAAAAAGAAAAGAGCGAAAAAAAGAAAAGAATAAGAGCGGAAAAAGGGAGCAAGAGCGGAAAAACTAAGGTAAGAAGTGGTTGTTTTGAATGCGTGAGTCCAGTCAGGTGGTTAGTTGATTGGCAATTCTAGCAACTCACCATTTCAACACCCGGTCCAAGGATAAGATAGAAATGACTGGACAGGATTCAGATACTAGTAAATGGATCCCACGAAAGAGGTCGAGGTGACCGATGTAGGGGCTATGAAAGAGGAGATGAAGAAGCTGAAAGCCCAAATGGATGCCATGCACCGGGCTTGGGCTCAGGGGCACCCAACACCTTTTTACCCCGCCGGCCCCTCCTACATCCCACACCTAGTGCAGGCTCAGGAGCCTCCCACTCCCGAAACATCTCCACCCTTCCAGTATAACACCAGGGGTATGCCACTACTTCATACGCCCTCCAGCTCCACCACCCAAACAGAATCCTCCTCCACCCGTGGTTCCGATTTTTGTGGCACCTCCTCCAGCTCCATTACAAAGGTCCTCTAGTGAACCACTATTCCAAGACCATGACACCCAATATTGCCCTCCTGAACCACTCCTAAGGCTCCTGAGCCATACTCATATACCCCTCACTTTGAGATCCCAGAGACAGTGGATAAACCAGTTAAGAATGCGGAGCATGAGAAAGTTCAAAAGCCTAGAGCAATCCTTCAGGAACATGCATGGTTTAGGCAGCCAAGTCAGCGTCGCCTATAAAGATTTATGCCCTTTCCCTGATGTCCAGTTGCTCACAGGTTTTAAGATGACCAAATTTGACCTGTACGAGGGACACGGCGACCGGTGGCCCACCTCTGAGGATTCTGCAGTAAGATGAGAGTGCTGGGGGAAAAGATGAATTACTGATAGCCTACTTCGGTCAAAGTCTGAGCGGGTCTGCGTTGGAGTGGTACACAAGACATGACCCTAGCCTAAGGTATACATGGTATGATTTGGCACATGGGTTCATTGGCCATTTTCAATATAACCTCGAGATAGTCCCTGATCATCTGTCATTGTTGAAATCTGGGAAGAAACCGGGAGAAAACTTTAGAGAATTTGGTTTCCGATTGAGGGAACAAGCAGCCAGAGTGGATCCTCCAATGATGGAGAATGAGATGGTAGACTACTTTCTGCAAACGTTGGAGCTTACATACTTCGGTCATCTAGTGACGTCTGTGAGTAAATCATTCAATGAAGTAGTGAAGATGGGCGCCATGATTGAAGAGGGTTTAAAGTCAAACAAAATCGTGAGTTATTCAGCGCTGAAAGCAACGGTGTGCTGGGAAAGAAGAAGAAGGAAGAAGTGGCCACAACGGAAGCTAGCACCCGGTCCAGGCCCAGCAAGCCTCCACCCTACTATACCCAACCCAAACCCCACCACCCAAACCACCCATATACCACGTACGGCCCACCACAACATTACTACCCACCACCAGAGTCACATTTCTCTGTCCACCATGCCCAGATATACCCTCAGCCTCCGGCGCACCCGCAATGGCATGCACCGGTTCCCCAAAACACATCTACACCTCCACAAAACACTCATCCACACCCCAGGGCTAACAGATCAAGACCCGGATTTTGCCCGAACCAAATGTTTTGGAATGAGAGGGCCCCAAACAGAAGAACTTTTACCCCATTGGGAGAATCTTACACCTCTTTATTCGATAGACTGAAGCAGTTGGGAATGTTAACCCCAATCGAGCCCAAAGTACCAAACCCACCTCCCTGAAACCTAGACCGGTCCGTTAGCTGTGAGTATTGCTCGGGAATGCCGGGGCATGAAACTGAAAAATAGAAGTTGAAGAGTGCGGTGCAGGAGCTTATTGTCAACCGCCGTATTGAAGTACAAGCCCCGGAGGTGCCAAACATCAATCAGAACCCGCTGCCAGCACATCACGAGACTAGCATGATTGAGTTGGTGCACAAGGATGGAGAGGTGAAGAAACCCTCACAAACCGTGATGATGATTTGTGCTATTGAGACTAGTTCAAAAGAGAAGCTGACTGGGGGACAAATAGGGGTGAAGTTGAAAAGTACAAGTGACAAGCCAGTGGTAGTGCTGGGGAAAGAATTATCTGTTGTTGCAAAGAAGCCAAAGCCAACCAAATTAGTTGTACCAGGGGCGTCACCCGCGCCCGTAGTTGTTGTGAAAAGGGTCTGCGTAGAGCCGATTATCATAAAGCCAGTAATCCAACTACCTATGGTCAATAGCAAAGTCATGCCATGGAAATATGAGAAGGTGGTAGTAACATACAAGGGAAAAGAAATTGAGGAAGAGAGTTGTGAGGCGCAAGGGCTGACTCGATCGGGACACTGTTTTGCCCCCGAAGAGTTAAGAAAAGCTAAGATCACTAAAGATAGAGCAACATTAGTAAAGAAGGCAGTAACGGAAGAAGAGGCGGAAGAATTTTTGAAAAAGATGAAGGCACATGATTATTCTATTGTGGAACAACTCAGAAAAACTCCGGCTCAGATTTCATTGTTATCATTATTGATCCACTCGGAAGAGCATCGCCGAGCCTTGATGAAAATATTGAATGAGGCCCATGTCCCTGACAAAATTTAAGTCAACCATCTGGAAACAATTGCGAACAAGATCTTGAGGTGAACAGAATAACATTTTCTGATGACGAATTGCCCGTGGAGGGCACGGAACACAACAAGGCTCTTTACTTAAAAGTCAAGTGTGAAGACTCAAAGGTGACTCGGGTGTTGATCGACAACGGGTCTAGTGCCAATATTTGTCTGTTGTCTACACTGAACTAGTTGAATATTGACGATGATAGGATCCACAAAAATAGCATTTGTGATCGAGGGTTTGACGGGGGAGGAACAGACATGGGAGGTATTATACTCGAACTGACTATTGGTCCAGTCGAATTCGCTATGGAATTTCAAGTACTGGATGCTGCAGTATCTTATTATCTTTTGCTGGGATGACCATGGATCCATGCAGCCAAGGCAATGCCCTCCACATTGCACCAAATGGTCAAGTTTGAGTGGGATAGGCAAGAAATCGTGTTGCACGGGGAAGATCCTACATGCGTTGTAAGTGATGCATTGTGCCCTTTATAGAGACTGATGATGATAAGGGACCATGAGTTTATCAAGTCTTTGACACGATCCGGTGAACCGAGTGCCAGAGGGTAAAAGTATACCGCGTCCCAGGGTAGCGGCCGCGATTGTCATGGTGGTTTCGCAGATGTTGGGTAATGGGTTCGTGCCAGGAAAAGGTCTGGGTGTTGAGCTTCAGGGCATCGTTCAACCTGTTTCATTGCCCAAGAATTTGGACACCTTTGAGCTGGGGTTCAAGCCAGAAGCAGCAGATGTCATAAGGGCTCGTAAGTTGAAAAAGAAAGCTTGGGTTCTTCCTAAACCAATTCCACGTCTATCCAGGTCCTTCGTCAGGCAGAGGGCATAAAAGCAGTTATCAACACAGGTGTCGGGTCAACTGATTGGTGCAGAGGGGAATTTGGACAAAGTGTTTGAGAGGGTATTTCCTGAAGTAAACATGGTTGAGGCAGGTGAAGATTCCAGTAATGCAGACATTCAACACACTGGGCCACATGCTAGGATCAATAATTGGGAAGCCACTCCTCTTCCAGTTCGGAGGGAGTCAGGGTAGTGGGACTCTGTTTTTCTTATTTTTTTTTCACCTGGATTATTCCAGGGTTTGTTATCATTGTGACTATGTTCGGTCCATTTGGATGAGCTAAGCCCTGTTATCTTTACGTTTTAATGAAATGCAATTTTCTTTCCTTCTTCTTTCCTAATTTTGTTTCCATTTTTCTTTTCTTTTCTGTACAATTCTTTTTATGCTGATATCAATGACATGACATGCATGAGGACTTCTCAACCCAGTTTTGTAAGCCAACCTAACTCAGAAATAATAATACAAGAAATTGAATGTGATGATGAAGAGGAATATGATGATGATGAAGCATATGAAGAAATTAGTAAGGAATTCAAACACTTTGAGGAAAAACCCAAACCAAACTTAAATGACACAGAAGCAGTTAACCTAGGGGACCAAGATAATGTCCATGAAACTAAAATAAGTGTTCCTATGGAGCAGCAACTCAGGGAAGAAATAGTCGCGGCGTTGTTGGAATACAAAGACGTTTTTGCTTGGTCCTATGATGATATGCGGGGACTGAGTACTGATTTGGTGGCTCACAAATTGCCTACCGATCCATCACTCCCACTTGTTAAATACAAACAAAGAAAGTTCAAAACAGATATAAGTGTGAAGATTAAAGAAGAGATCACCAAGCGGTTTGATGTAAAGGTCATTCGGGTTATACGGTATCCTACCTAGTTAGCAAATGTTGTGCCTGTGCCGAAGAAAGATGGAAAAACCAAGGTGTGCGTTGATTATCGAGATCTCAACAAGGCGAGTCCAAAAGACAACTTTCCATTGCCAAACATCCACATATTGATTGACAATTGTGCCAAACATGAGATTGGTTCATTTGTAGATTGTTATGCGGGTTATCATCAGATCTTAATGGATGAGGAAGATGCAGATAAGACGGCATTTATCACGCCATGGGGAACTTACTGTTATCGGTTCATGCCATTTGGTCTGAAGAATGCTGGGGGAACCTATATGAGGGCTATGACAACAATTTTCCATGATATGATACATAAAGAAATTAGGGTGTACGTAGATGATGTGATTGTGAAATCAGGGCAGCAGTCTGACCATGTCAGGGGTTTGAGTAAATTCTTTCAAAGGCTTCGCAAGTATAATCTCAAACTCAATCCTGCAAAGTGTGCTTTCGGGGTGCCATCTGGAAAGTTGCTGGGCTTTATAGTCACTCGCAGGGGTATTGAATTGGATCCATCGAAGATTAAGGCCATTCAGAAATTTTCGCCTCCGAGAAGCAAAACTGATGTGATGAGTTTGCTGGACGTCTGAACTACATTAGCAGGTTCATTGCTCAGCTCACAACTACTTGTAAGCCCATTTTCAAGCTGTTAAAGAAAGATGTTGCGGTTAAATGGACGGATGAATGTTAGAAAGCTTTTGATAAGATAAAGGGATATTTTTCGGATCCACCCGTGTTGGTTCCGCAGGCCTTTGATTCTGTACCTGATGGTCCTGGATAATTTGTTTGGCTGCGTACTAGGGCAACATGATGTTACTGGCAGAAAGGAGCATGCAATCTACTATCTCAGTAAGAAGTTCACATCTTACGAGGTTAAGTACACCCATCCGGAAAGGACGTGTTGTGCCTTAACTTGGGTGGCAGAGAAGTTGAAAAATTATATGTCGTCCTACACAACTTACCTCATATCTCGTCTGGACCTATTGAAGTACATTTTTCATAAGCCTATGCCCACATGGAGTCTTGCAAAGTGGAAAATCTTGCTTACATAGTTCGACATTAGATATGTGACACGGACTGCAATGAAAGCACATGCATTAGCTGATCATTTGGCTGAAAACCCAGTCGATGAAGATTATGAACCTTTGAAAACTTATTTCCTTGATGAAGAGGTGATGCATATTGATAAGTCGGAGCAGGTAGAGAAACTAGGATGGAAATTGTTCTTTGATGGAGCGTTAAATATGAAAGGTGTGGGAATAGGAGCCGTACTTATTTCTGAAACATGTCAGCACTATCCTGTTACGGCTTACCTTCGTTTCTATTGTACTTAACAATATGGCAGAATATGAAGCATGTATTTTGGGGTTGAGATTAGCTGTGAATATGGGTGTCCGAGAAGTCTTGGTCATGGGTGACTCGGACCTACTAGTACACCAAATTCAAGGAGACTGGGAAACACACGATTTCAAATTGATACCATACTGACAGTGCCTGCATGAGCTTTATCAGCGGTTTTAGTCAATAGAGTTCAGACACATCCCGAGGATTCATAATGAGGTCGACGATGCTTTGGCTACTTTGACATCAATGTTACATCATCCAGATAAGGCTTACGTAGATCCATTGCAGATTCAGGTCTATGATCAAAATGCTTATTGTAATGTGATAGAAGAGGAACTTGACAGTGAGCCGTGGTTTCATGACATCATGGAATATATTAGGATGGGAGTATCTCTGGCACAGGCCACTGGTGATCAGAAAAGAACTATTTGATTATTGTCAAGCAGGCTTTTCCTGAGTGGAGGAGTACTGTATAAAAGCACACCAGATCTCAAACTGTTGAGGTACATGGATGTGAGGCAAGCCACGACTATCATGACCGAGGTACATTCTCGAGTCTGTGGACCGCACATGAGCGGATATGTTTTGGAAAAGAAAATCTTACGGGCAGGTTATTATTGGCTTACTATGGAACAAGATTGTATCAGTTTTGTACGAAAATGTTATCAGTGCCAAGTGCATGGAGATTTGATTCATTCTCCACCATCAGAACTACATAAGATGTATGCACCATGGCCTTTTGTCACATGGGGCATGGATGTTATTGGACCAATCGAACTGGCAGCGTCAAACGGGCACAGGTTCATTTTGGTAGCTATAGACTATTTTACCAAGTGGGTAGAGGCTAAGACATTCAAGTCCATAACTAAGAAAGATGTGGTGGATTTCATGCATGCGAATATTATTTGTCGATTTGGGGTACCAAAAGTGATCATTACATACAATGGAGCAAACCTTAATAGTCATTTGATGAAGGAGATGTGTGAGCAGTTCAAGATTACTCACCGCCATTCTACGCCATATCGCCCTAAAGCAAATGGTGCGGTTGAAGCGGCTAACAAGAAGTTGCCTTTTGCATTGCTGGGGTATCGCACCATCGTCCGTACTTCAGTGGGAGCGATGCCTTATTCATTGGTGTATGGCACAGAGGCAGTAATACCCGCAGAAGTGGAAATCCTATCTCTGCAAATTGTTGCGAAGACTGAGATTGATGATGATGAATGGGTGAAAAATCTCCTCGAGCAGTTAAGCTTTATTGACGAGAAAAGGTTGGCATTAGTATGTCATGGTCAACTGTACCAATGGAGACTGGCAAGAGCATATAACAAGAAAGTGCTCCTGAGGAAATTTGAAATTGGACAGCTAGTATGGAGGAGGAATTTGCCTCATTGAGCTGAAGCAAAAGGAAAATTTGCCCCGAACTAGCAGGGGCCATTTGTAGTAACCAGAGTGTTGTCTAATGGCGCACTATATTTGACAGATGTAGAAGGAAAATGTGTAGAAATGGCCATCAATTCCGATGCAGTCAAGAGATATTATGTATGATTTCTTTGTTTCTGAATGTATTTGTTTGTATTTGGCATATTTTGAAGATTGAAATGATGAAGGTGTTTTGTTCTGCTATCTAAACACTTTTATCCCTTGTCACCCCTTTGAGCCTTACTTATTTTCGTTCATATCCCTCTTTCGGAATTAATGTCATAGTCAAGAAACGCAGGTGTCAAGCGTAGAGTAAAGAAAAGGGAAAAGAAAGAAAGAGAAAAAAAAAAGAAAAGAAAAAGAGAAAAGAAAAGAAAGAAAATGAAAATAAAAGAAAAGAAACAATCACAACAAAGGTAATTACGATACAGTGAACTACGTTTGACTTGATCCTGAAAGGTACGTAGGCAGCCTTACCCCGAGGTTCAGTCACACCAAAATAAAAATATGAAAGTCCCCAAGCAAGAAACTGGGTTAGCAGTTGTAATGGTCTTGAGAAATTGGATTCCGAAAGTTGTAAGTTTAACCCATTAGAAGTTATTTTGAGACTTTTATACCCTTCTTTCTAACCCATCCAAAAGCCTACATTACGGTCCAAATAAAGACCTTCTGATCAATTTTTGAGAAATTCCAAGTCGAGCAGGAAAATATGATTCGCAACAAGGGCAACACTCTGGTAAGAAAGGAAAACAAAAGATAAAAATGAGAGAGTCTTACTGGTGAAAATCCTCACGGGCACCGTAAGACGACGGGAGCTGAGAGAAAAAAAATGAGAGAGTCTTCATGGTGAAATCCCTCACGGGCACCCTAAGGCGAAAGTGAGTTGAGAAATGGAAAACTCAGAAAGGTCTATTGGTGAAAATTGTTCGTGGCATCGCAGAGTAAATGAGGTTAAGGTTTGGGTAAAGTAACCAAGTGATAGAAGTTCTGGGAAATGAAGTATGGCAACTGAAGAGCTGGTTAGTTGGATTGGTTGGACCGGTTAGTCCGAAATGCATGTCATGATTATTGGTGCCAGCTGTTCCAGTCAGATAAGTTTCTTCTCTTTTTCCTTTTCAATAGTCATCTAGTTTTGGATTCTTCTTATCCTTAACTCCTAAAATTATTGCATTTCATTCTCTTTTGGGGGTTTTGGTTTGTCTAAAATGTTCCAATGTCAGTTTTGTTCAATACAAAGGTGAAAGGATTTCAAAGCCTACTACCAGCTTCCGAAAATGGTAAAGCAAAATGTGGCCAGAGCATGTCAACAACAATGTGATGTAAAGTGAAATAAGGGAAGCCGCCGGAAGTTTCATCGGCAGAATATTTGGGAAATGTTACGAGAAATGTGAAAGTTCAGGCAAAGAGAGTCAGAAAGGGGAAATAATAGTAGGAGTACAAAAGCATTCAGGTTGTTAGAAATTGGGGAATGTGAAAGTCGATCAGAAAGTCAAGCAGTTCATAGGAAGTCATAAACACAAAGCAAGGCAATGGAAGGATGATGCAACAAGAATGCCATCAACTAACCACCATTTTTAAACTAACAAATTTTCGGTGATTGAAACAGGGGTAGAAAAATTTTTCCCAGTAGGAATTCTCCACGAAAGAAAAGCAGGCATTAACCAAGTTTAATTGCAAGTGCGGCACGGGTAAAATAGAAGAACAGGAGGAGTGGCATATGGAGATGTTGAAGTCAAGAGCCCGCCTGGATAGCAGAGGAATACATTTTAGTCTTTAAATTTGAAGTTTTGAAACATCTCAGTCTTTAAATTTCAAGTTTTGAGGTCAGGAGCCCGCCTGGAGAACAGAGGTATTACAATTCAAGTTTTAGTTTCAAAATTCGTATTAGTATTCGATAAAAAAACCCCAGTTTTCCAAAGTGGGGCAGAAAGTTTTGTTGTTTTGTCTATTTTTATGAAATCAGGAGCCCGCCTGGAGAATAGAGGAATACATTTCAAGTTAGCAGTCAGGAGTCCGCCTGGAGAATAGAGGCATGCTGTTAGGATTTTTGAAGTCAGGAGTCCGCCTGAAGAACAGAGACATATATACAATTCAAATTTTTGCAGTCAGGATCTCACCTGGAGAACAAAGGCATATAGTTTAAAACTCAGCAGTCAGGAGCCTGCCCGAAGAACAGAGGTGACACTATCCATTTTTAGTTTTCAATCAGCTTCTTTGTCTATTTTGTAGTCAGGAGTCTGCCTGGAGAATAGAGACATAAAATTCAAATTTTAGCAGTCAGGAGCCCGCCTGGAGAACAGAGGCATACAGTTTAAAACTCACCAGTCAGGAGCCCGCTTGAAGTACAGAGGTGACACTATCCATTTTTAATTTTCAATCAGCTTCTTTGTCTATTTTGTAGTCAGGAGTCCGCTTGGAGAATAGAGACATACAATTAAAATTTTAGCAGTCAGGAGCCCGCCTGAAGAATGGAGGTGTTAAATTTTAAGTAATTAAAATCAGGAGTCCTCCTGGAGAATGGAGGTGCTAAATTTCTAAGTAGTTGAATTCAGGAGCCTGGCTGGAGAATGGAGGTGTTAAATTTTAAGTTGTAGTCGAAGTCAGGAGCCCACCTGAAGAACGAAGGTATACAATAAAGTTTGAAAAATCAGGAGCCCGCCTGGATAACAGAGGTATTTCAAGCCGAGTTTAGTCAAAATTCTTGTTAATACCCGGTAACGTGTTCCCACTTTCCAAACTGGGGAAGAAATTTTTCTTTGTTTTGTCCATTTTAATGAAATCAGGAGCCCGCTTGGATAATAGTGGAATACATTTCAAATCCATAAGTGAAGAGTCCGCCTAGAGAATAGAGACATACATTCAAATTTTGAATTCAGCATTCAAGTTTTGAAGTCAGGAGCCCGCCTGGATAACAGAGGAATACATTCAAATTCAAGTCCAGCGATTCAGAGAAAAGGAACAACATCTCTATTCATGATTCGAAGTAACAACAACGAGTGTCACCAAGGAAACGCAAGACAACAAGGAAGTACAAGATGCAAGTTTGAAGATATTAGATAGGATTTTGTAATTCGTAGCTTGTAAATTAGGTTAGCTTCTTTTATTTTTGACATGATGTAATAAGAAAAGTCAGCAAGCAGTAGCAGCGACAATCACAATGAAATTACAGCTTCCGGTAGTCCCAGCTACATAACACTCCCAAACTACACTGGCCGGATTCCTGTTTAGCCTAGGATATGTAGGCAACCTCTGAAGCAAGGTGCGTATAAACGGACAAAAATCGCTTGTATTTGCTCACTTGTATTTGCACAAAAACTCTTCGTGTTTCCGGGCAAAGAGGGGCATATGTGAGCATGTGATTTTTGCCCTAAATATATTATTCCCAAAAATCAAACATAATGATATTTCTTTATTTTTAGAATTTTAGTGCATTTTTGTGACATTTTCGGATATTTGTTACATTTTATTTGTGCATGTTAATTCATAAAAATACAAAATACTTATTTGGCATTTAGGAACTAATGTCATATTTTAGCTTTAATTAGAGGTTAATTTGTTTTAGCACAAAATATGAAAAATTACAAAACAAATTAATTAGTTCATTTTGCACTTTTGTTCGGAATTTTTCCCAAAATAGATTTTACAATAATTTTAGGAATTATTTAGTTTAGTTTAAATATATTAGGATTTTAGTGTAGTTGCAATTTTATAAAATCAGAAAAAAATTAATATAATTTAAAACACAAAAAAGAGAGGGATAAAAGAGATAATTGAAAAAAAAGGCAAAGGAAATAAGAGGGGGGCTGCCATTTTGGGTTGTTATACATTGTTTCAACTTTCAATTAAGCCCAAACCGGATTAATTCACCCGTCCTAGCCCAGGTCCAAGTGACCCTTACCTCGTCTGTTTCTCTGCACCAAACGGCGTCGTTTAAGTAACGTTGGATCTGAGCCGTCGAGGTCTCATGATCTAACGGTTACGAAGCCCCCATCCCTTATTATATATCTATCTGAACGTTCCCCCTACCCCACTCTCATCTTCTTCTCAGACCTCCCCCCCTTATGAACCTTAATGAACGCCGCCCTAAATTCCCAAGCCGCCGGTGGCGGTGCCACCTTCAATCCCTCCCAAGATCACACCCCTGAACTACTTTGACCCCCTCATTCTAAATATGCAAACATTAGCCATCGAATATCAACCAAAAGCTTCAAAAATCAAATCGAAATTGGCAGCCAAGTCTCAAGCTCGTCCAATCAAGACCAAATTGATAATGGTTTGTCTTTGGGTCTTCCTCGTCTCGAGTCTATGATCATTTCACTTCAAATATCAACGGGCCGCCTTCAAGTCCATCTAGGGTTCGTCACTTTTAGTTGTTTGTGGATTTTCTTTTACGGTGAGTTTCTCTTTAGCATTACGACTTTAGTTTGTATGGTTTAATAATTTCCTTTTCTTCTTCTTCTTCTTCTTCTTCTTCTTCTTCTTCTTCTTCTTCTTCTTCTTCTTCTTCTTCTTCTTCTCTGTTTCTTCGATTGGTTGTGGAAATGTTATTTAGTCTGATTTTGTTTGTTTTAGCTTAGAATTTTGATTAAGTGACTTTAATTAGTGTTCTTAAGTGTGGCCAACTTAATCGTCTTTGGCAGTAGGTTTTTTTTAACAGTTTTTGATTTATAGTTAACATAGTTATTTAGTCGGATTAGTTTTTTATCGATCGCATTTTAACGTCGTTCATAGATAATATTAGTCGAATAAGTCGGGTTAACAATATGCCTGTTGAATACTTACATGAACTGTTCTGTTTCTTCTAGTCTAATTATTGATTCTCTGTTAACTGTTAGCTTAAGTCGATTCTCATCTTATAATTACTGTCGCTTGTTAATTAGTTTGGGTTCATTAGTTAATTAGGCTCATTGAAATTTGGGATTTGGAATTGGTTTGGGAATTGGTTTCATTTAGGGCTAATCTGTGTTAGTGTTAATGAATAATTAGGTTGGTTATAGCTGAACAATTCTCCAGTTGACCTTAGTTAGTTTAACTAAGGGTAAGAGGTTTGAGGTTAATTGAGGATTGATTCAGTCGGTAATTCCAGATGGGCCTTTTAGGCATAGAAAATGGTAGAATCTTTAGGTTTAGTAATTTTAAAACAAGGGAAGGATAGTTTAGGGATTGCCTTGCTCAAAGAGTACCCTAGAGGCTTCTAGAATAGGACCTTAGTGTAGTTTTCAATAGACTTAGGGCAGTAACTTGAGTAGCAAGTCATAAAATAAGGGTTTTAAGATGAAAATGATTAGGGGCTGTGAGTGTAAAAGAAAATCTGAGTGTTCCCCTTATTTGTTTATAATTAGATGCCTTGGAAAGAGGTCTTCAACTTTGAGCTCAAAAAACAATTCCATAAGAAACCCGATTTTCCTTTCATTTTTAGATTCAGATAAGTTTTAGCATTTAAAATACACAAAAATACCAAAAATACATACAAAAAATAGAAAAAATATATTCACTGTTTCATTGATTGTGAGCAGCTTCTGGGTTTTCTTTTGGTGTTCTATTTATAGTCTGGTCTGGGGTTTGTTTTGAACTTGTTTGGAGTTATTTCTCCTGGTTTTTGAGGTTTTTCGTTGGGTTTCAAAGTTCTGGGTTATTGTTCTGAAGTCCTGGGCTACTTAGTGTTGCTGTTGATTCTTTTGCAACTGTGGTTGCGTGAACTTCTTCATCCTACTGCTCTATAATTGTTGCTGACTATCCTCTCTATTGAATTTTCTATTTCCAGGTACTATTTTGAACTCAATGACATGTAGATATGAATCTGAAGCTGAAATAAGAAGTGACTTGGAGTTTTATGTGTTTTGAGTGTCTGTTCTTGACTGTTTCATAGTTACATTAGCATTATAATTTCAATTGGCTTTGTATGAATTCATTTGCAGTTGTAAAGTTGTAGAATCATGGTAACGATGGCCTGTTAAATGGTTTGAATTGAAATCCTTGTCGAAGTAGTGGATACCGATTCTCCGAATGTCTGCTTTAGTTTGTTAATTTTGGACTTTACAATTTTCATTTGGACTCTTATATTATTTATAGTTTTGGGGGCTATGAATTTTACATGTGAGTGTTAGCTGATGAATTTTATAGCTTTGTATGAATTCATTTGCAGTTGTAAAGTTATAGAATCATGGTAACGATGGCCTGTTAAATGGTTTGAATTGAAATCCTTGTCGAAGTAGTGGATACCGATTCTCCGAATGTCTGCTTTAGTTTGTTAATTTTGGACTTTACAATTTTCATTTGGACTCTTATATTATTTATAGTTTTGGGGGCTATGAATTTTACATGTGAGTGTTAGCTGAAGAATCGAGTTCTGGTGATGGTGAATCTGTAGTTGACAAAGTTTGTTAGCTAGTGACTGTTGGTTTTTTTAATCTATATTTTTGGAATTTCAAAGTGAAACTTGGAAAATAATGAGATTGTTTAGACTTGATTAATTATGTGAATAAAAAATCGGTAGGTGAAATGAGACTTTTGGGTTTATTGAATTAGAAATTATTCGTAGTCATTGTATAAAGAAGGTTTTCGTGAATTGATATTGAAATCAACCGATCCCCCTTAATTAACAGTTCGTTTGTTTAAAAATATAGAATTGGGAACATGATTGAAACTTGATTTGGTAATAAAGAAGCAGTTGGTTCAATTAGTGTATTAAATCAAGTATTTTCAATTGCTAGTGAAATTAGTCTTAGATAACCTGCTTGTGATTAAACTCATGGGCTGCCTCTTAATATAGTTTAGGGAATAAAAGCCCTTTTGAATAGAGCATGGGACTTGGGCTATTCACGCCGACTGGGCTCGAACCCAAGTCCTTGGGCTGGAGGCTGTGTTTGGATTCAAATTGTCTGCATCTTTGGAGGCTCGATCTATGCTTGTCTCCTTTTTCTATATTTATTCTTGTGGGCCAGCGTTTGGGCCCAACTCCTTTCAGTAAGTTAAAGGTCTTAATTGATTTTTGAAATCCGGGTCTTGAGTTAGGTAGAGGGTTTTAAACTAAAAGGATCATCCTTTTGTTTGGACCCGTACCTGAACTTACGACCCGTATATTAAATAATCATATAGGATCTTTCTTTCTTTATTAGAAACAAAAATCAAAAATAGAAAATATAGCTACCTTTAGGTTTATCCTTTTAAAATAAACGAGACGAGCCTCGCACAAGAAAGATAAAAAATTGCGGGGCCCTCAATAAAGGTCTAAAAGATATTTAGATAATCGGGAAGGGACGTTTAGCGAATTTCAAGGCCCTCCCAAAAGATTACAACGCGTTAGACTTTATTAGACGTGACTTTAATAAATTACATTCCTAAATACTTGTGGGTATTTTATGCGGCCCAAATCCAAATCCTAAAACGTTAAATAGAATGTGCCTAGGATTTTGGCTTCATTTGATGCGGCGCAATCCGAAAATACACTTTAAACGACATTCACTTTCTCTTAAATAAATATTATGTTAAATAAAAATGGTTACGCATAAAATTGACACATAGGCATTTCACGTATTAAAATCAGATTTTATCCATTCATAGCAATTTAAGCGACCGTGCTAGAACCACAGGATGCCTAACACCTTCCCTCGGGTCAACAGAATTTCTTATTCAGAATTTCTGGTTCGCAGACTCCATTTGGAAGTCGAAGTCTTCCACGGTTCGGGATTCAAGATAACTGGTGACTTGGGACACCAAAAGCCAAACTTATCCCAAGTGACGACTCTGAATAAATAATCCCGATTCGAATAATGTCACTTTAAATGGCAAAAATCTCTTATACATTATCCTTCGGGGTAGGTGTATAAAAAGGAGGGGTGACAAATATATTAGGGTTTGAACACGCATGCAAATATTAGTCGAGGAGAAGAAGAAATAATTTACTGAACAATAATAACTTGGAAAAATCTTTGAAAAACAGTTTGGGAAGAGTGATTAAAAAGTGAGTTAATCAATGAAAGTAATTTGATAATACCCAAATCATTTAAGATCTATGAAGATATGAGAATAGTCGACATCAATGGACTAGGGTTTTCAGAAAAAATAACAGAGATGAGAGAATAGGTCAAGAATCCATAGATTCGTAACAAAACAAGGAGGAATCCTTCACTTACAAACGAAAATGGTCTGAGACGGTCGGTAAACAAGTTTCGAACCAGAACCAACTAGGTTCTTTGAGATCTTCTCAAGTATCCAAGAAATCAAAGAGCCATGGCATGTAGAAGGCCAAGGCTGGTCAGAGAAGCCATGGAAGCCTCACAAGGTAGAGTTTTATGTCGTTGACAGCGCTTAGAATTATGGTTAGGTTGAGAGAGTTTTGCGAGAACATGGAGATGATGATGACGTGTGAGGGAGCGAATGAGAGGGTTTGGGTAAGGGGGGTGTCGTTTAGGTTTAATTATGGTAAGGGGTTTGTGGATCATTGATAAAAAATGATCAAACGAACACAATTAAACTGGCAATTGGGTTGGGCAGGTGTAGCTTTGGCCGAAGGGTTTTTTGGGCTGGTTTGATGGGTTATATCCGGAAAATATTAGGAATCAAATAGGGCTATTTGTTAAATACCCAAATAATTTATAAAAATATTTTATTAAATAACTAACATATTATAAAAAATATTTTCATGCATAGAAGTGTTTTAAAACAAATACCACATATTTAGAAAATACAGTGATATAGTTTCTGGTAAAATAATTTGATAATGTGTACATGAGCTATAATTGCAAAGCTATTGCAATGTAATCAAAAAGTATAAATCTGTCCATTTGTGAAATATTTTGAACATAATATGACTGTAAATAGAAAAATTAAATCATGAGATAAATAATGGAATAAATTAATTTAAAAACGTAGAAATTATGAAAAAATATCGATTGAGGTTAATGCATAGCTTTGAAGGTATATATGCACTTAAAAAGTATTATAGGCAAAAATAAGGTATCAACAACTTTATTCACATGTATTCGCACCAACGACAATCACCTTAAAAATAGGCATGTCCAACTGTCTAATAACGGAAATAGGATCAACTAGCGTGATACACTCCTAATATAACTCAACAAAATTGATTCTAACATGCCTCATTATCACCCAATTAATTAGAATAATTTTTAAGTTATACACTCCTAATATATCTCAACAAAATCAATTCTAATTTTTCACTGTATTTGTATTCAGTATATTTCACTGTATTTATATTCAGTATATTTCACTGTATTTTAAAATTAAATGTATTCATAGTCTATATTCTGTTATATTTCAATTTTTATATTCAGTGTATTTCAATGTTTATATCTTGTATTTAGTTGTATCGGAAAAGGGTCAAATATGCCCTTATACTATTGAAAAAGATTTGATATTATCCTCCGTTATACTATCAGTCCAAATATATCTCTAACGTTATACTTTCGGTCCAATATCTGACATTATGAAAATGGTACAAACCTACCCTTCATTCGTTAACTGCCTCCCCTATAAACACGTTTTATTGCTACCTCACCATTTCACATTGTTTGCAGCTTCCAAGTTCAATTACTACTTTGAAGTTCTATCATTATTTTGAAGACTTCACTGCATCTGCTTCCTCTTGCTTTTCAAAATAGTTGTTGCTTCTCTGGACGATCCTAGTATTGTACGTAAGAGAAGAAAGTTCTTCGGAGATGGCGTTTTCAGGCCAAGAAGAGAAGAAAGTTCGTCGAATTCGTACAACAAATTTCTTATAAGAGTTCATCACATTGCTCCTTTCCGTTGAAAAAATCAACTCTTTTCTGTTTCCTGGATTCCTTCTACTCTATTCTAATGTCTCATCGACCAACATGTATCTTGAGTTGTTCGAAGAGAGTGAAGGAAGAGAGAGAAAGAAGAAAAATTCTAAGAGAGAATCGTGTGTTAATTGAAAGAAAGAGAGAAGAAAAATATAAATAGCATATTTCATGCATCAATGATAGTATATACCATAAATACTCTTTTGCTATAAAATATAAAAGGTATCTATAGAAAATAATATTTTAAAATAATTTTGATTTATAATAAATAAAATGTATACCTTTGCTAAAGAAAGTAAAGTTTCCTTACTTGAAACAGATTGACTAGTCGCCTTATCATGATCTCATCGATAGTGGTGAAAAATATGTAGGCTGGACCAAAGTTAAGACTCAAGCTCCATATGTCTTGGCAAAATCACGTATGGATTGGGCTACTTTGAATTACATATGGTTGGGATATTTGTATCTATACCCGTTTTTTGTATCACATTTAAATTTGTGTCCGTTTTATAAAAGAAATTACAAGCGTATCTGTTTTTTCGCATAACTTCACCACACAGGGCTGAAGTAGCAAAGGCAATCACGCAAAACTTTAGCATTCTAGTAGCCGGGCCTGAAGTTCAGCTCTAGAGCCGAAGTTTTTATATTGTAACTGAAAAACTTCTTGTCTAGAAGTTTTTATATTGTAACTGAAAAACTTCTTGTCTTTGTAAACCCTTAAGATGCATCATTCGATGTATTTAGACTTGAAAAACCAACAATCACTTTTGCGTAGAATTTTTGATCTCATGATTGTTCTGCATTTACTTTGTTAGACTATTGAAATAGAGGCAGATGAGATGTTTGTCATTAATAGGAATTCATTACAACTTGAATTACGATATTTTTGCAAAATCTGTATAAATGTCTGCATTATTCCTTTGTTTTACTCAACTATGCAAACAATTGGAAGAAAAGAAAGTGTGCGAACCCACTGGCATGCATGTATCATATATTATTCACTATATTTATCCCTGTCGGAGAGTAATATAATAGGAAGGCTAGCTCTAAGGCCGATTTTGTTTGTAATATTTATAGTCCGCAGCTCCGTAGAAGAAGAAAAATGAAAATGAAGGAGGAGAAGGGGGGAGAAAGGGAGGTGAACCTGTTTAAAAAGTGGGTGCAAGTTAAAAATTTTTAAAAAATGAGTATATGTTAAATGGGGGCGACCAAATAGGGCGCCCCGTGCAATTTTTACCATACGGTTTAATACGATATCTCGTGTCAAAATAGTACGGGCTAGTCAGTTTTGGGCTGGTCATTTAAAAATAACCAGCATTTGCAAAGTCATTGACAAATAACCACTATTTTGCTGCAACACGGAAAGTTCCAGCATAATATACTGGAGATTGGTAACTCCAACACGCGAAAAGTTCCAGTATAATATACTAGAGATTGGAGCATATTATGATGGACCGGTATATTATACCCGAACTTCAATATAATATACTTGAGTATTTTTTGGATTTTGAACAGTATTTTCGTTCAGATTTATCTTTACATAAAAGTGGCTAAATTTCGATTACTTTTAAAACTGTGACTATTTTTAAAATAACCACTTATAAATTTGACTATTTTTGAATTTCTCCCATATCTCATAGATGTTGTCCAGCCCATTTAGAGCTACTAGTATTGTCAGCCATCTAAGAACTTGTGATCTACAACTCCATCCATTCCATTATATCATGGTATTTCAACTAGATATTGAGCTTAAGACATTAATTTGACTTATATAGTACTATAGCTACTATATTAGTGACAAGTGACAACAGAAGATGATATTAAAGTAATGGTTGAAAAGAGAACAAACATTTAATCAAAGTTAAAATGTAAATAGTTTAATGAATTTAAATTCTTCAAAGTTGCGAAAGTCGTATAAAGATAGAATAGTGTATAAAATATTTTGGAATAGTCTCAAAATGAAAAGAGTTTCATATAAATTGAAAAGAAGGAATTAAAAATAAAAAACAAGGTTCATAAAGACTTTAGGCTATTAGTACATGACCACTAGATTTAACATGATAAATGTACAATATCAGTCTAGTAATAAGCTAATCTAGTGTAGAAATAAACATGAGAAAATCAGTCTCTCATCAATCTTCAACACAGCTTGTTGGTCTTCATCCCCAGCTAGTTCTGTTTCAAATTGTTGTCTTTGACGCTTTTCTTGCAAGAATAATCCAACAAATAACCCTATAAAACACAAAGAAAGCAAACATAATTCCAACATTCATCCACCTAGTATCCTTGTCAAGTCCCCTATTCTTCAATACATCATATCCTGTCAGCAAACATTCTGAATGATCATCATTCCAAGAAAAACATTTGCTTCTCAAACTCCAATATTCATTTGTCAGCAATGCATCCAAAGGATACCTATATAAAGAAACATAGTACATAAACAGCCAATATTTAGGTATGCATTCCTTTGGTATAAAATAGCCAGAAAAGAGAAAGAAAGCCCCAAGAACAGTGCAAATCAGAGAATTCCCTGATATAAAATCAGGAGAAACTACACTCAGAAACAGAACAAAAGAACTCGCCATCAAAACTATCACCCAAACCACAAACGTGAAGAACACGAAAGCTGTTATCGAAGGATTCAGCCCTACGATCCAATAAACTGGGACAGCAAAAAGAATGGCTACTGCAAAGAGAAATGGAAGGAAGATTATCGTGTTCGCGATCATGTAAGAAGAGATTTTATATGCTCCTCTTGACGCTTCCTTCATTATAACGCGCCTTTCTTGAAGATAAATTGGAAGTGCTTCAACTGTAGAAGATAGCAAAAAACTTAGGCTAAATGCAAAAAGGCCTAATCTTTCTGTAACTCCACCTTCATCATTCCTCATTTTAATATACACACTTCCAAGCCCAAATCCTCCCACTAAAGCTTGCATCGTTCGCGCCAAAAACAGTTGCTTTGTCCTGTAAATAATTTTCCAGAATCTTGAACATAACACTGCTATTTCAAATAAACTTGAGCAACCTGAATTTGAAACGGCACCAGTTTTTGCCTGATCGATTACTTCTTTACTCGTGCCATCTTGAATTATAGCCTCCTCCCATCTCAAATAAGAACATGACTGATATTTAGAATGTAAGTCCTGGTTTTCCAACACGGATATAATTTCCATGGCAAATTCAAGAGGGTTAAGCTGAACAGGAATTTCGTACCCCAGCCTACTTATATTTTCCTCGAGCGATTCAAGAGAGCCATAATGAACAACAGATCCATGATTAAGGATCAAGAGATTTGAAATATATTGAAGAATTCTATAACTAGGCTGATGGATAGATAAAATTATGGTTCTATGTTTTGTTTTTGCCATAGATGAGAGCAATTCAATAACTTGAAGTGCTGAACTGCTATCTAATCCTGAAGTTGGCTCATCTAAGAGTAATATATTAGGATCATGAATCATGTCAACACCAATTGACACTCTTTTTCTTTCACCACCTGAAATTCCTCTATTCTCTTCATCTCCAACAAAGTTATTAGCTACATGGTCAAGTCCAAGTTCTTGCATTAAGTTTTCAACTCTTTCTTCTCTATCCTTTGAACTCATTCCTCGTAGCCGAAATTTAGCACTGAACATTAAAGTTTCCTTTACAGTCAAGAGAGGAAGTAAATTGTCCTCTTGAGCCACATAACCACATATGTTTCTTAATTGAACAGGACTAGTAATTGCATGGTCATTGAGATAAATACTGTTTGTATCAAAATCTCTGTTCTTTACCCTACCTGATATCACACGTAACAAAGTTGACTTGCCCGTACCACTTGGTCCAACGATCGCTAGAATCTCAGAACTTCCAGCTACAAAAGAGACTGATTTGAGTATGCTGATTTTTGGCTTAGTACTTTTCTTGATTAAGGAAGAAAAGAGCGATGAATTCGGAGAAATAGTATAGGAGAGATTACGAACTCTTAGTTCGTAAGTTTTCTTATTTAATGACGATTGTGGTGGTGGTGGAGGTGATGACGAGTGAAAAGAAGAAGAATTAGAATGAGTTCTAGTGGATTGTTTGGCTGGTGAATATGAAGTTGAAGTTGAGAAAAGTATCATAGAGTCATCTTCAGGACTACCAGGACTTGGTTGATATGTAGTACATGGAGAAGCCATTATTTTTGGAGTTGAGAATTGATCAAACAGAAATGCAAGAAAGTGAAGATAAGGGAAGAATTTTAAGTCTAGAGAATTGCTTAGTTTGGATCGGGGAAAAGGAAGTTGAACAAACTAGGTTGATTGTAGTTATGGTTTCCTTATGCTGGTGAAATTACGTAATGTAATATAGGCAGCGTTTGGCCATCTACATATTTTGACTAACATTTGTTACGGTAATATCCTATAATTATCTTATCCCACCAAAATTTAATCTAATATGATGATGTATACAAGAAGTTTAAGAGCTAATCTTTTAGGAAGTAGTATACTTTTCAATCTTCAACGTCGAAAAATGACATCGTATAGTCCGCACCGGACCCAGAATTTTGTGCAAGCGGATTCAATCTTAGAAGTACATAACTTTAATAAAAAAATAGCAGTTGTCAAGTGGGCTCAAATAAAATATTTATACAAAATCTATGCAGCTTTAATCCTAATTTATACATATACAAAATTATTTTTTGATGAAGCGGGTTCAGTTGAACCCGCTTGCCACCACGTGCGTCTTCCACTGGTATAGTCGCTCTCAAAATAATAATTAGAAAAATATTATATATATATATATATATATATATATATATATATATATATGTATATATATATTCGTTATTTTATATACGAAAATTATATAAATCTTATATATTTTTTCGACTATTAATATAAATAATTTTTGGCACATATTAGAAGTGATAATACAAAATAATAGTTGGGAGTTTAAAATTTGTTAGCCAATCCATTATATAGGGCGCGGAAAAACTTGAGGAATACTAAATAGAGCGTTATCTATAAAACTTGTTAAGGTCATTCAGTGGATGGATCAAGATATGTTATGTCTATCATGTAAAAGGCACTCCTGGTAAATATACAAAAGATATCATGAGATGTTATTAAGTAGTATTATACAAGCAGAAGTATGGGCTAGTAGTAATTGTTTTACAGTATACAGAGGACAGGAATGTCTACTGCTATTCTATTGACACGATATACAGATGACAAGAATGTCTAGTGCTATTCTACTGCCACAATAAGGGATGTACCATGTATAGTCATGTAGGATTCTGTAGCATAATAGAAACTCCTTTAATACTATCAATTCGTGATCAATTGAATTATAACTTGTTTGGCCAAACTTCTTTCAGGTCATATTCTATGATCAAAATATCTTTTTTCCAAAGTTGATGTAGTTTGCCAAGTTTTTAGAAGAGGAAAAAATATATTTTTGAATAGAAGCAGAAATATATTTGAGAAGAAAAAAAGGGGGTGGTTATATTTATACCCGCTTTTCATGTAACTTCAGCATACGTGGCTGAAGTAGTAAAAGCAATCAAGCAAAACTTCAGCATTCTAGTAGACCGGCCTGAAGTAGCAAAGGAAATACACTAAAGTTTTTTTGTCCTGGACAAAATGCTGAAGTTATTTAGTTCATTTGTAAAAACTTCAGCACTAAAATAAGTAAAGTTTTTTTGTTCCTGGATTCAGTAGTTTTGTCATAAAACTTTTTCAAAAACTTCAGCAGAAGATGCTGAAGTTATTTAATTCGTTTGTAAAAACTTCAATACTAAATAAGCTGGAGTTTTTTTGTCCTGGATAAGCTTTTTCAAAAACATCATCAGAAGATGCTGAAGTTATTTAGTTCATTTGTAAAAACTTCATCCCTATATAAGCTAAAGTTTTCTTGCCCTGGATTTATTAATTTTGTTATAAAGCTTTTTTTAAAAACTTCAACAGAAGATGTTGAAGTTATTTAGTTCATTTGTAAAAACTTGTCATGCCCCGAACCTGGGATTGGACGTAACATGGCACTCGGTGCCTGATTACATGTGACCAAGTGAACCATCTGGCTGAATCAACATGTGATATCATAAAATACTGAATACGGAAAATAAACTAACACGTGCTGATATACTGAAAGTCTGAATGATATAAATCAAAGTACGGAAATACTAAATCAATTTCTGAAACGTATTTGTAGCAAATATAGCTTAACATGAGAAACATGAGACGCTCTCTAACTGTTACTCTAGTTTATTATGCCTCTAATTTGTACTGAAAACACTAAATATCTGTAAATACTTAAAGGCTGTAAAGTAATGATAATGCCCCCGAAAGAACTAGGGATCACCAAATAGCTGGTACGAGAATCCTAGCGCTCTGCATCGTCAACCTGTAAATCATTACCTGCATTGTGAGATGCAGGCCCCAAGCAAAAGGGACGTCAGTACATTTGAATTGTACTAGTATGTAAAGCAACTGAAAGAAAGAATTATAAATGCTGAAACTAAGCTGATAACTGAAATGATAACTATTGAAACAGAAATTGAACTGATAACTGATAACTGAACTTATAACTGGTAACTGATATGATAACTGATAACTTAACGGTAATTAATAACTGAACAGAAAGGAAGTACGAATATGAATACTCTCTCTTCTAAATGATGAACAACCTATTTATCTGAATATTAAACTGCGTCCTCAGGCCCAATATATATATATATATATATATATATATATATATATATATATATATATTTATATATATATATATATATATATATATATATATATATATATATATATATATATATATATATATGCACAAAAAGTGACCTCCGGCCCAAGTATATGTATACATAACTACGACCTCATGTCCAAAATGCATAAAACATAAAATGTAGCCTCAGGCCCAAAGATGCATAAAGCATTAACTACGGCCTCAGGCCCAAATACAGGTGTTCGACATTCATGGATTTAAAATTAGGACTTGAGAATCATACTTCAATACATAATAGTGAAATACTGAATCACGCTGAGTTACATGATACTAGAATACTGGATCACACTGAGTTATATTATACTGGATACTGAATCATATTGAGTTACATAATACTGAAATACTGAATCATACTGAGTTACATATTACTGAAATACTAAATCATACTGAGTTACCTCATATTAGAATACTGAACAGAACTAGAATGAGGCATGTATTCTTGAACTTGTTATAAACACTGAAACTTCAAATCTTTATGACATTCTGAGTAAGCTATACTGAGAGTTAGGGACATCAAGTCCAAGCCTATATTGAATACGAACTGAGCTCACAACGTTCAAAATGAAAGTCATGAACGAGTTATGAAGCTAGAGAATAGAAGTTCTACAACTATTCAAGGAACTAGGCTTAATTATATTTGTGAGACAATTGATACGTCGTAAAAGATACGTAGTGTAGGGAGAATCATTAAAATTCCCAAACATAGAGAATTAGTCTCACATACCTTAACTTCCTGCTCTTGAGCGTAATACAACGTTTGTCAACCCTTTCAACTTTAATCTATAATAATACAAGTCAAAGGGATTCCATATTAGCTATGATGCTCATGTTTTGGTCACTTAAGCATTTTATCAAATACTTGGTGAAAATAAAGTTTCATAGTCCTTATTAATGGTGTCTCTACACCCAACAACCCATTCTCTTATTTTTAGATAAATTCTAAAGCCTCAAATGGTTATAATCAACATTATTCTTTATCACTCATAAGGTAGTCGACACCCATAACTAATAATAACCAATAAACAACCCAAACCTATCACCGTTCATAACCCATCAACTCATATCTCATGAAATAGAGTCTATTATCATTAATTCAATGATATAATCAATTAGAGGGTGAAGATATTACCTTTTTGACATTCAATCTCCTTGAATTCGAGTTCTAGGGTTTCTTCTCTCAATAATGGTGTCCCAATCAAATATCTAATGATATGGAGGGTTTACCCATATTAATAAGATGTTGGAAAATTAAAATTAACTTAGAATTACCATTAGAACTTACTTTGGATGGCGGAGGGACCATTGAGGAGTTAGGTTTTTGAGAGTTTTCCCTTCTAGAGCAAGTTTTTATGTTTTGGGATGTGAGGTGCAAAATAGGGCTAAAACATAACTTTCCAAGTCAGCCACCGCGTCCCAGTAGGTGTGACCACAGTCTCGGCCGAGGTAAATCTCGGGAATACTGCCTCACTACCGTGGTCGCGGTAGAAATACGGCAGAACCGCGGTGGTTATGCACTGTTCTGTAAAATGGGCATAACATTTAGCACAGAGCTCCGTTGTGGATCCACAATATATCCTTGGAAAGATATTTCAATGGCCTAAAACTTTCATGCTTTGAGGTTTCTAAAAATCCTCATAAATTGTCATTAAAACCTGATGGTTGTTGGACATTCTGCGAACATAGTCGATTTTATCAAATCTTGTGCACCTCACTTTCCATCTTGATTTTAAAATAACTATTTTCACCCATAATCATCCCGATAGAAATTCATATGTCAAAAATATAACCTTACTACTCCTTTAGCTCATTCATACCTAATCTGAATATGCGGGGTGTTACATTATTTCCCCCTTGGGATCATTCGTCCTCGAATGATTGTCCTAATTGTAGCTTCTGCAAACTCCGGTCCTTAACGGGGCTGGTGGAAATATGAAATTTCACTAGTATTTGCGTACTAACATAATGAATACATGATTACTGAGCTCTTGATACTGAACTCAACTGCAATGACAGAATATTGATCTGTCATGGATATGTGAATACTAAACTAACATGGATATCTGAATATTGAATTGGCACGAATATTTGAGAATTGAACTAACATCAATAACAGAGTATTAACTGGCATGAATATGTAAGTATTGGAGTAACATGAGTAGCTGAGTATCGAACTGACATGAATATCTGAGTATTGAACTGACATGAGTATCTGAGTACTAAGTTGGCATGAGTATCTGAGTGCTGAATTGGCATGAGTATCTGATACTGAATTGGCATGAGTATCTGAGTACTGAACTGACATGAGTATCTGACTACTGAACTGGCATGAGTATTTGACTACTGAACTGGCATGAGTATTTGAGTGCTGGAATATTGAATGTTATAACATCACACGTGAAATAATGGTTGTACCACCACTAATTCTGGTGGAAACTCTATCTCTTAAGCTAATTGACTGATCCTTTGCAAGATTCTATATGGTCCAATATAGTATGGACGATGCTTTCCCTTCTTCCCAAATCTCATAACGCCTTTAGGCGAAATATTCAGAAATACCCAATCACCAACTTGAACCAACCAATTGGCGATCTACACCTTCTCCCATACAGAGATTCGCACGGTGCCATCTTGGTACTGAAATGGTAGGTGATATTATTAGAAAGGTCAATGAGAGATATGTGATCATCCCAATTACTTTAACATTAATGATATTGATAATATGATAGGTTTATATAATTTAGCGATTGTTATTACCCCAACTTTATCATGTTTCAATGTTATAAAATAGTTAAATGATGAAAATGGGATCTAATTGTGAATTTCACATGTTTCGGGAGTAAGTAGCTTGGATGAGGCCTTATAGTTGTTATTGGAGTTACACTGAAGCAAGAAAAAACCCTTAGAGTTGAGCACGCGAGAAGACGAGGAAAAGAACAGAAGAAATGCAGGCCTAGACTAGCGCGCCCACTAGGGGGAGCACGCTAGCCCAGATGGATGAGGCAGACTGTTAGCCTATTAGCGGTCATTAGCGCACCCACTAGCGCGGCTGCGCTAGTCTAGTTCCGGAAGACTAATTTTCAAGGGTAAACTTGGAAGTCTGGGGGGAAATTCACTTAACTTATATAAGGTAAAGCTCGCCCAATGATGGATTATCAAGTTTTTCATAGTTGAGTGGAAGAAAAGCAGAGGAAAGAGGCAAGAAGGATAAACAAACATCGAGTTCTTCCTTTCTTCCTTTTGTTTTTACGATTTGTGATGAATTTGAATATTACTGTAATGAACACTGGTATGAGTAGTTAAATCCTTTGTCTAGGATGTTGATGGAACCTATCGATGGATGAGCTTCTTTATTATGTTAATATAGTTTGACAGTTTAATCTCTATTTGTTCAACTACGTGTTTGTTGTAGTTAATTGATAGGATCCTCAATTAGCTATACCTATTTAGTATGCATAACTCGTGAGAGAGTGTATATTTAGGTCATTGTTTAACAACACCACTCTTAAAGCATAAGAGGGATCTACAACTGTGGGTTTAAAGGCGGGATTGAGGATAACGAAGCCTTGGATGCAATCTAAAGTGAGCTGTAATAAACAAAGCCAGCTAGTGTATCTCGGAAGAGTGCGTCTAGTAAATTATCGTAATTACTCGGGAGAGATTTACGGTAATAGGAGTGCTCATGATTGATAGAGATTTCTTGGTGAATCTATATGAAAAATAACCAAAAAAATATTCCATCAATAGGGGAAATCATAGCCTTATAACTTTCTCATAATTGTTTACAACTCAAGCATAGTTAGTTTTCAACTGTTTATTTACTTTCAGCCTTAGCTATTAAAAATACTATCAACTATTATTTACAACATTTGTGGAAGTCGATTCCATAGAATTTAGTAAGTCCAACGAAAGTAATTGATAGGTTAATTCTATTTGGGTTCGACTCTTGATGTGTCGGAGAATTTCGACACATTTAAATACTAATTGCTTAGATTTTAGCTTGTCTTAATGCAATTTATTTTTACAGTACAATAGAAAGGGGAGCCCAAGAACACGAAAATGAAAGCAAAAAGACAAGAAACGAGATAAATATTGCACAGGTACTGGTCTGCGGTCCACTACGTGGTCACAGATCTGACATGCGGACCGCATAAGTGTGCATCAAATCGCATAATGAAGTAGAGTCCCGAGCTAAAAATCAAGTCAAGAATGCGGTATACTATGCGACCGAAGAACCAACATGCGGAATGCATAATGGTCCGCAAACCAAACATGAAGACAACTGAAGGTCAAATATGTGATGCAATCTGCGGTCGTAGAACCCAAACACAGACCGCAGAAAAGAAATGCGAAGGTGACCTGAAGACTTCATTCTACGGTAGTGACACTCAAAATGCAAACCGCATGCTTTTTGTATGACAAGAATGCGGTTGCAGACTTGACATGAAAGGGCAATAAGAGCTAAATATTGCACATGTACTGGTCTGCGGTCCACTATGCGGTCGCATATAAGACATGCGGACCGCAGAAGTGTGCATCAAATCGCATAATGAAGTAAAATCCCGAGCTAAAAATCAAGTCAAGAATGAGGTATACTATGAGACCGCATAACCAACATGCGAACCGCATAGTGGTTCGCAAACCAAACATGAAGACAACTGAAGGTCAAATATGCGATGCAATTTTTTGTTGCAGAACCTAAATGCGGACCGCAGAACAAGAATGCGAAGGTGACCTGAAGACTAGGGTTTCAGTCTGCGGTAGTAACGCTTAAAATGCGGACTGCATACTTGTTCTGCGACAAGAATGCGGTCGCAGACTTGACTATAAAGGGCAATTTTGTCCATTTTCTGTCTCGATTTTTACCCCACTATAAATAGTTTTATGATGCCTTTGTGGGCTCACCTAGTCTAACTTTGGAGCTACATTCTAAAAAATAAATATTCTCTCTTTTTGGAAGCTTTTGGGTGAATATTCTCTTCTTTGTAAGCATTTATGACATTAAACATTAGTTGGTTTTTCTGTTTTAGCATGTGTAGCTAACTTTAAATACTAAGGTTGTGGACCCAAAATGGGTGTTATGTTAATAGGTGTTTAACATTGAATATATGTATAATGGTTGGTTGATATTTATTTACTTCTCATTCTTCATTTATTGTTGGTGGTTGCAAATATTAACAAAAGCCATTAAGTTCTTGCTTTGCTTGGGAAAGTGGGTTAGAATTTGGTACAAGTAAATATCAATAACTCAAGGCTTTAAACCTTGTTTGATAAAATCGCTTAGGAATAAGTGGGTTTTAGTTGGCATTTATTGATGGTTCTTAATTCCAACTCTTTTACATTTGGGAAAATAATAAAGAGGAAATACTACTCATTTATTGGGAAATATTGGGTGGTCACTAAGGCATCATTTGCATATCAAAAGAACCTTCCATTAAAAATATATCATATTAACACCTATAATCATTACACTTTATTAAAGGGGACACAACCTTGGTTGCTTTAATCCAATTGTTAACTCATTAAATATTGCAATTAGTTATTACTTCAAAACAAACACCATACATACTCTTGTCACTATAAACCATTATCATGTTACTATTAACCGAATAGAGATAAAACATTAGTCGAGAAACACACTGAACAAATAACCTTTTCACACCTATTCCCTGTGGAATTCGATCCCAACCTTGTTGGGTTATTATATTTGACACTGACTGCGTTACACTGGGGAATACGGTTCTTGAAGTTACTATTTAGTCTGTACTTTACTTAAGTTTATTTCTATTCCATCACACTTTGCTTGCTTTGCTTGGTGTTGGTAGGAAACATGTCAGATTATGGTGACGATGTGGAGGGATAAATGGGAGAAAAACCTTCGCAGACATCGAAGAATACATTGAGGACACCAACGTCATTGTGCCTCCAGCCGTTGGAGCGGATGCGTTTAAGGTGGAACACGGTTTAATCCTGATGCTTAAGGAAGAAGGATTCTTCATAAATTCCACCATTGATGATCCAGCGCAACACCTTCGAAATTTCTTGGGTGTGTGCGCAATGCACAAGCAGAACAATGTATCCGACAATGCCCTGAGGTTGAGATGATTCAAGTATTCTCTAGCTGGGGATGCAAGGAAATGGCTCCAAAATCTACCTCCTATCTCTATCCATTCATGGCTCCAAAATATACCTCCTATCTTTATCCATTCATGGCCCGAGCTTGTTCGGGCGTTTCTGTCCAAGTGGTTGCCGCAAAGCAAAAAGTATGAATTGCGGGACAAGATTTTCTTCTTTAAGCAGATGCAGGGGGAGCAGTTGTATGAGGCATGGGATCGCTTCAAATTATACTTGGTGAGGTCTCCAAACCATGGTTTCCCGGATTCCATGTTGTTGGAAAATTTTACATGGGTTGGATCCTATGAACCAAGCCATCGCCAAGAATGCAGTCGGCTGATCTTTCATGGACAAATCATTTGCTTGAGTGACTCAAATTCTGGACAAAATGGCAAAGCACAACCAAGCATGGCATTCAGAGGATACTGGCGGAGGAATTTCATTTGGGTCTTCTTCTTTGACCAATTTGATCAAGGAAAATCAGGAGAGGGATCAAGTGATTGCTGGGCTTTCTACAAATGTGAATGTGCTAACAAATATGTTTACCGAGAATAAAACAAAGAAAGTAAATGCAGTGGAGGATGTCCAACTCAACATGAAGGAAAATTGTGAGGAGGCAAATTATATCAACAACCCTCAAGGAGGGTATCAAAGGCAACCTTACCATGGTCAAGGGCAACAAAACCAATGGAGGCCAAACCCGCAAGGGCAAGGCAACCAACAATGGAGAAATGATCAAGGTAACTCGCACCAAGGAAATTGGAGCAACAACAACAATTTTGCAAACTGGAGCTCCAACCCCTATGTTCCCCTAAAAGGTCAATATGCAAATCAAGGATCGTCGAGTGAGTCCAAGTTAGAAAGCATGCTTGAACGAGTGTTGAAAAACCAAGAGAAGTCTGACGCATCCATGAGAAACATGACCGAAGTTTTTATCTCTCACACCGCATCTATCCAAAAGCTAGAGATGAAAATGAGAGACCTTTCAAGACAGCAAAACCCGAAGCAGAAAGGGCAACTTCCTAGTGATACCATTGCAAACCCGAAAAGTGGTGGAGGTGGCTCAACCTCTCACGTCCTGGAAATAACGACAAAAAGTGGAAGGGTTTTACAAGGTAGTATTGAACAAGAGGTTGTTGAAGTTGAAAGGACGCCGGAATAAGAAGTTGAAGCCGAAGAGAAAGGGGCTGTTGCAAGAAGAAAAGGTGAAATAAAAGGAGAAGGAGGCATTAAAAGCTACACTCCCAATTCCTAGGCCTCCTCCCCTTTTGCCTCAAAGACTTATTAGAAGGGTTGATGATAGCAAGCTTGAGAAATTTTATGATATTCTAAAGCAATTATCGGTGAACATTCTGTTCTTGGAAGCCTTTCAAGAAATGCCAGGGTTTGCCAAATATTTGAAGGATTTGATCACCAAAAAGAGGACCACAAAGAATGAGGTAGTGAACATGACTCACCGGGTGAGATCCATCATAGCCATAAGCCCCGTCCAAAAGAAAGAGGACCAAGGAGCATTTAATATCCCATGCACTATCGGAGAGCGTCATTTTTCAAGAGCTCTTTGTGACAATGGGGCAAGCATGAGGTTATAAATGGTCGATCGATCTATTAAGCGACCGGTAGGAATTGTTGGTGATGTGATTGTGAAAGTTGGAAAATTCCATTTGCCCGCCGACTTTATGATTCTTGATTGTGCTGTCGATAAAGAAATCCCTATCATATTGGGGATACCATTCCTAGACACAGGAAGAGCACTCATGGACTTGGAGCGAAATGAAATTAATTTCCGGGTGAATGATGAAGAAGTAACCTTTCAAGCGAGCAAGGGGATGAAGTTACCCCATGAGTATGAGAGCATTTCTGTGATAGATGTGGTTGATGAAGTTGAAGATTCCGCTGAGTTAAAAATGGAGGAGCAATGCCTTGGTGAGGCATTGACGAATATCTTGGTGAATTTTGATGATGAAGAAATGGACGGGTACATGGAGTCGGTAAATGTGTTGGAGGGTCTTGGATCCTATACATATACTCCAGCAAGGCTTTCTCTTGACTTGGATAATAGAACCACACCTCCCGCCAAGCTACCATTCATTGAGCCACCACAACTAAAGCTCAAACCTCTCCCTATGCACTTAAGGTATAAATTTCTTGGCTCTAATGATACTTTAACCATAATCGTTTCATCTTTGTTAAATGATGTGCAGGTAAAACAATTGTTAAAGGTCTTGAAATAACACATGCAAGCTATCAGATGGAATATCGCGGACATCCGTGGTATCCCTACGGGAATTTGTGAACATAAAATCCAATTGGAGAGCGAGACAAAGCCAAGTGTGGATCATGAAAGGGGGTTAAATCCGTCAATACAAGAGGTTGTGAAGAAGGATATTATCAAGTGGTTGGATGCCGGGGTAGTTTACCCCATTGCGGATAGTTCATGGGTGAGTCCAGTACAATGTGTGCCAAAAAAGGGTGGCATGACTGTGATAGAAAATGAGAAGAATAAGCTCATCCCAACACGAACCGTCACTGGATGGCGAGTTTGTACGGACTATCAGAAACTTAATAGTGCAACTTGCAAGGACCACTTCCCTATGACTTTTATTTATCAAATGCTTGATCGGCTAGCGGGGAGGTCATTCTATTGTTTCCTTGATAGGTATTCCCGCTACAATTAAAATAACATCGCTTTGGAAGATCAATAGAAAACCACATTCACTTGCCCGTATGGCACATTTGCTTTTAGCCGGATGCCATTTGGTTTATGCAATGCTCTGGCTACCTTCCAAAGGTGTATGATGTCCATCTTCTCCGACATGGTTGAGGATTTTCTTGAAGTATTCGTGGATGATTTCTCGGTGGTTGGTGATTCATTCGAGCATTGTCTCAACAACCTTAGACAAGTTCTTAAGAGATGTAAAGAAACCAATCTTCTGCTAAATTGGGAGAAGTGTCACTTTATGGTTGACGAAGGTATTGTGCTTGGGCACAAAATTTCAAAGCATGGTATTGAAGTTGATCGGGCAAAGATTAAAATCATTTCAAAGCTTCCTCCACCGACTTCGGTGAAAGGTGTTAGAAGTTTTCTAGGGCATGCCGGATTTTATAGATGCTTCATCAAGGATTTCTCCAAAATTGCTAACCCCATGTGCAAACTCCTCGAAAAAGATGCCAAGTTCGTGTTTGATGAGAAATGCCTTAAAGCATTTGAGGATTTCAAGGAAAGGCTCACCACGGCACCATTATTGTTACACCCGATTGGTCACTTCTATTCGAGTTTATGTGTGACGCCAGTGGCATAGCCATTGTGGCAATGCTTGGCCAACGCCACACCAAAAATTTTCACCCGGTGTACTATGCAAGTAAAACTCTCAATGGGGCACAAATGAATTACACACTGACTGAGTAAGAGCTCATTGCTATTGTATATGCCTTTGAGAAGTTCCAAGCGTATTTGTTGGGATCGAAGGTGATAGTTTACGCGGATCATGCAGCTCTTCATTATCTTATGGCAAAGATATATGCAAAACCTCGATTGATTCGATGGGTCTTGTTGTTGCAAGAATTTGATATTAAAGTCAAGGATCGCAAGGAACGAAAAATCAAGTGGCAGATCATTTGTTAAGGCTGGAAGAAGAAGGGAGACCAAAGAGGGATCTTGAAATCAATGATGCATTCCCATATGAGCGCATATTGGCATTGTCAAGAACCTTTGCTCCTCGGTATGCTGATATTGCTAATTATTTGGCGAGTGACCTTATCCTCGACAGATTGGAATCATATCAAAGGAAGAAATTCTTGAGAGACTACCGGTAATACTATTGGGAGGAACCATATTTTTTCCGTCTTTGTGCTGACAATATTATCAGAAGGTGTGTTCCCAAAGAAGAGGTGATGCCAATTCTCAAGGCATTCCATGACTCACTGGTTGGGGGTCATCATGGAGGAAATCGGACAACAGCCAAAATTCTTGAATATGGATATTATTGGCCTTCCATCTACCATGATGCCAATCAAATGCTCAAGGCGTGCGACCAATGTCAACGACAAGGTTCAATCTCCAAGAGGCGTGAAATGCCAATGCACTTTGTGATGGAGATAGAGATTTTCGACGTATAAGGAATCGATTTTATGGGTTCCTTTGTAAGTTCTTGTGGAATGAAATACATTTTGGTAGTTGTGGACTACGTGTCCAAATGGGTTGAAGCAGTTGCCTTACAAAACAATGAGGTGAGGAGTGTGACCGTCTTTTTGAAGAAAAACATATTCACGCGGTTTGGCACAACTAGAGCCATTCTTAGTGACGGTGGATCTCATTTCTGTAACAAGGCTTTTCCGGGGCTACTTGAGAAGTATGGCATAAAGCACAAGGTGGCCACCCCCTATCATCCGCAGTCAAGTGGTCAAGTTGAGGTTTCCAACCGGGAGATCAAGGATATCTTAGCAAAAACTGTGAACGCAAATAGGAACGACTGGTCAAGGAAGCTGGATGATGCATTGTGGCAATACCGCACGGTCTACAAAACTCCTATTGATACTTCTCTTTATCGGCTAGTCTTTGGTAAAGCATGTCATCTACCCATGGAGTTGGAACACAAATCGATGTGGGCATTGAAAAGGCTAAACTTAGACTGGGTAGAAACTTCAAATTTGAGGTTAACACAACTCAATGAAATGGAGGGATTCTGATTCCATGCTAATAAAAGTGCAGCTCTGTACAAAGAACGGTTAGATTTTGTCTATGACAAGAAAATCTTGAAAAGAGAGTTTAAGGCGGGAGATTTGGTCTTGCTCTTTAACTCGAGACTAAAATTGTTTCCGGGAAAGCTTAAATCTAAATGGTCCGGTCCATTCAAGGCGGTGAATGTCTCTCCTTATGGAGCAGTGGAATTAGAGTCGACAGATGGGACATTTAAGGTAAATAGTCAACACATCAAGCATTACTTGGGCGTTGATGGTGAAAAGTAGTTGGTAGAGAAGCTAACTCTCAAAGATGGTTCATGCCCAACCATTGAGTGGAATCAAAAGAACATCAATCATGTCATGCCGCGACGTCAAATCGAGCGCTTCATGGGACGCAATCCATGTGTGGTAACACCCTTTTTCCTTAAATTTTTCAATTGTTGGTAGATAGATTTATTTGAGCAGTTAAAATAGTGTGTTAGAGTGTAGGGGTTCAAAAGATCTCAACACTTGGTGAGAATGCATAAAACTCGAAGATAATGCACCAGGTAACTATGTGGTAGGAATGCGGTCGCATTGTTGATATGTGGACCACATTTTGACCGCAAACAGGAAAATAAGGTTTGTCCAAATTGGTGTACACTATGCGGTGGAGCGGTGTACTATGCGGTCTGCATTTCATATATGCAACCGCATTGTGCACCGCAAACCTTCCTTCTCAACCCACTCTTTAAATATCACCGCATCACACATATGTGGTCGCATAGTGTGCTATGCGGTGAATTGCCCACCACAGACTCACCAGGTAAGCTTCGCACATATCTCACTCACTCAACAAAAACAAACAAAACAACAAAAAACAAACAAAAGAAAATCACAGAAAGAGGAACTTGATCGAGCCCCACCTGTAACGGATCAAAGTCACCCAAGGATTCCATTTGTGGCCTTTGTAACCTCTCCTGGTATGAAATCCATTCCTCCCTCTATAATTTTATTTTATTTATGAGTGGTTGTTTAGGGTGTTTTTGTTTAATCATGTACAAATATGTAACTTGGGGTTTTGGGTAGTCGTTTCTTGCTAGGGTAAGTGCATCTGGGATAAAAATGACGTGGGGTATGGGGTGGACCAAAAATAGGGCCACCATTGTTGAACACTACTGTGAAGTATTGAACACAGCGACTTCTGCGTTTCGCATTTGTGAAATGCGGTCCGCATTTTGGTCGCTGTTGACGCCCCCTTTTTCAAAACAAGTGGAGAAATCGGGTTTACGATATTATGGACAAAATAACTCTTTTTCTTTTTGAGGAAGCGGGTTTGAATAGTTCGAAGATTCACCACCTAATGATTATAGTGCATTAGGACACTAAAAGAAAAGGAAAAAGATATTGAAAGGAGAACCAGAGTTCGGGTAAGGGCTTGAGATTATCTCGAGTGGAAGGTGTTAGGCACCCCTCAAGATCCACTAGTGTGGTTCCCGGCCGTGCTTAGTTGTGACTTTAAAAGGAGTGAAAACAAACAAGTAAAATTTGCACATAGAAAGCATAAGCAAGTTGAGAATTTTGGTAAGAAAGAAGACACAAATGATTTGAAAAAGAGAAAAACATGGTGGGAAAAACGTTAATTTATGAAGATATCAATAAATAAAAGAGACAAGGGGTCCTAGGGCTAAACGTACTATGGATCACTTCGGTGCAATACCCAACAATCATTACCACATGAGATATTAGCGCACCGGTCATCATATCCATATTCTACCCTTCCCATCCCATTAAGGTATAAAACGCGATTAGTCTCGATTACTTATTGCATGTTAATACCCATCCCAGCCTATTAATCCATGGGTATTAAGACTTCTAATCCTAAGAGGGAAGGAAAGGGTTAGAGGCATATAAGGAGTTTAAAAGGATAAAATACTAGGGCTTCAATCAAAACAGATAGCAAATAAGTGGGGAATAAAGCAAACACTCAAAGGCTCATACAAACCCCGCAAATCACATAGAAACTAGTTTAGCATGACTTGCAAATACTGATTTGGTCTTTAAGGTTAAGAAACTAAATGGTGGACGAACCAGTTTAACACATATAGTTGGATGAAAAGCCTGCATCAAGCACCTCGGATCCAATTTTTAGGAGTTGTTGTACTTTATAAATACAAATTACGGATTGAGGTCCTAATGCAGGAGAGTGCAAAAGCAGAAGATTGGGAAACTATCGAAGTTCAGAAAAGAAGTTTTGAAAATAGGCAGAATTGTAAAAGTAGAAAGTACAGTAGAGTTTCCAGAGGTAAAATGCTTTAAAGAGCGAGTTTGAAAATTTGTTTTACGAACTTTATGAATAAAAAATCAGACAGAGATTTGGAAAATAGTTTTAGAGACAGAAATACGAATTTAGAGAATTGCAGACAGGTTTGGGTGAGCTTTATTGGAAAACGTTGGAACTGTTTGCCAGATTATTCAAATTTTAAGACAGATTTAGGCGAGTTGAAACCCTATAGGCAGGATATCTATACCTTGATTTTATCGACTCGTTACTGCTTTTTAAAATAATAAGGAAATGAGTATTGGATTATCCTACTGTTTTGCCTATCGTTTTATGCATTTCCTATAGGCATGATTTCTATATGCAATAGGCTATTTAATATGTCATATAGGTAGGATGTCTACTGACTTGCAACACATTAATACCCTATAGACATGATTTCTAAATGATTGAATGAAAAGATGCAAGCCTATAGACATGATTTCTAAGTTATTTCAAGTATTAAACCTATAGGCGCGGCAGCTATATGATTTAAAGTATTAGAAAATACTATAGGCATGATGTCTAGATTCTTAAATAAGAATATTGAACCTATAGGCATGATTTCTAGATGCTTGAATAACAATATTGAGCCTATAGGCATGATTTCTACCCTTTAACTCATGCAAACACTATAAACCCCTCCCAGACCCTTTACTAATATTTTCCCCAAGTTCTTTTACAAACTTATTATAGAACCATAAAGAAAAGTCTAAAATATATACATCAAAACTACCACCAAATCCGAGGAAGATCAATGCAACCTTAATGTCCAACACATGTGTTTTACAAAATCCGGATTCCAGATTCCAAGGTCTTCTCTTACTTAGAACGTTTTCAAAGTTCCAAGGAGCCTCAAGAACTCCAGGCAATGCTTAACACTCTAAATAATCATGATAGCAACAGAGTAGTGCAGTGTGTAAATGTCATTCCTCAAGCATCCAAGTTCAGAGGGAACTCTAGGGTCCCAAAGCATGGCTTACCAAAAGGGGGTGGGACTTAGGAACTAGGAGTGAGTGTGAAGTGAGAGAAGAACCCTAGCAAGATGGGTCATACCCAGCCATGGCATAGACTGACACACCCCGGACCTCTTGCTTAAGTTCAAACAAATAAGAGCATACTTTAGAAGTCAGACCTGGGCCTATGGTGATTAGGACACTACCAACTCTAGTCAAGGCTCAGCATATAAAGGGGAAGAAGGGGATGGGGATTGATTTGAGTGAAGGTTCGAGAGAACCTAGTCCCAAGTCATGGATAGCAATAGGATGCCACTATGACCTAGAACAACACTCACACACAAGGGGTTTAAAGGGAAAGAGATCCACATGGAAAAGCATATACAGAAGCATTAAGGCTGGAAAAGAAAGTATAACAGAACTGAAGGTGCATAAGCATGAAGAAGGATCATAACAGACTAAAGTGTAGTTACATAATGCAAGAAATCATAATATAAACACATAGTAACAGATATGTAGAAAAGGAGAAGTAAACACATTGTTTTGGGGGCATTATTTAACTAGTGGGACATACCAATTGAAATTTTAGAATAGAAGAACAACCAAAGCAAGAAAAAGCCAGAAAGTCCACTCAAAAGTACAGCCAACACTTGAGAAAAGCAAGGAAGATACTGCAGTCTAGCCTTGGCTTTCAGCCAGCTAGAGAAAGCAGTAGCACAAGTGGTAGTAGAGAAGAGAGTTTTGAGTATGTGAGTGTGTGTTTGAACTCAAAATTGTTCGTGTGTTTAAAGAAAAGGAGTAGGGTATTTATACTAGAAAATCAGGCAAGTAAGCAAGGCAGAAAATAATTCAGTATAAATTAAAACCAATCAGTAGAAGAAGATTCCCTTAACTAAGGAGTCTAAAATTTGAACGGAAAAAGGGCATTAAGCTATTTAAGGAAAGGGAATCAAATAAACACATTGTGGACAGCATGCATATAAGGGTAAGTACATGGGATCTTAATTAAGGAAAGGGAATTCTAAAGTACACGGTAAATTAAATAAGGCAAGAAGTGAATCAATTAGCACATAGTAAAATCAGGGAATTAGGGATTCTCAAATCACCAATGAACCAAGTCAGACAATAGGGGATCGAGGGGTTCAAAACTAAACAAGGAGAGAAATCAATCGAATTCACACAAGGCAGTCTGAAATCCATTCCCAGATTAAAGGTTATTTTGAGAGGGAAAATCTAACTATAAAAAGGACTTGAGTTTTAAAACATGCGAGTTTGGATTCAAACAATAGCAAAGTATCATGCAACCAAGGATCAGTGAGTAGAGGGCTAGAGCTAAAATGAAACATATTATAGAGCATGCAAAAGGTAAGGCAACATGCTCCATAAAGTTCAGCAGAAGTCAGAATCATATGGAGAAACACAGATGAAACAACTTCATGAACTAAAAAAATTAGGGTTTTGGAAACCAAATTAGTTCAGAGAAGAGAGGCAAACAAATCACATACAAGTAATCCGAAAAACCCCCAAATTCTAGTGTTTCTTCCATTAATCAAGTGTAAAGACGAAAGCACACAAATCAGGCAAAGTAAACTCAGAAAATCCAAAGGTACGTAGAAGTTTCTTGGAAATATAATGAGAGAAAACACAGTAAAAGAAATCACCAGGAAACCTTATGAAGAGACACAGTAAAAGAAAACGAATAGAAATCACGGTGAAAACACCTAGGAGTTATAGCAGAGCAAATACAACAAGAACACTTGTGAAAATCACAATAGAATAAGTAAAATCAAAGAGACCCTAAGTCTGAGAAGACGAACAGTTTTTGAACGCAAAATTTTTAAAAAGATGTGGGAAATCCTTTGAAAACCTCAGAAATAGCACATATTTAAAGCATATCTAGAGAGAAATAAGAAACCTCAAAACGGCATAGGGTTTGAGAGAAACCCTAAAAATGAGAGAGGCCTTGGAAAGGGGGTTGGTCCGAGTCGAACGAGTCAGAGATGGACTCATAGGGATAGGATACGCCGGATTTGAGCCGGAGATGGCTGTAGAACTTGAATCGACAAAGGTACAGATTCAACTCTTCGTGGTCAAGTCATGGGACTTCAGTAATCAAGCGTGAGGAGCCATATGAGACTGGTGGGTGGTAAAACCACCATAGATTCAGGTCAGGAAGTGGACGAAGAAGATGAAGGGAGCTCATCGGAGAGGATGGAGGTGGAAGGTTCCAGAGAGAATAGTAGATAGAGAGATAGAGACGCGTGAGGCAAATGAGGGGGGTATTGAGGGGTCGTTTGGTTTAATTTAGGAAGGATAAACGGGGACCATTGATCTAAATGATCAACGGCCGAGATTGAATGGGGTAGGTGGGTCGGGCATGACTTGGGTTTAGGACTGGTTCCGATGGGTTTAATTGGGTTGGGAATTGGGGTTAAAATGGGGTGCAATTAGGGTTATAATTGAAACAAAATTGAGGCCAAAATTGAAATAGCCATTTTTCCCTTTTGAATTTATAAAAAAAAATAGAAGAAGTTCAAAATCAAATTAAAAGCATGGGGTAGGTAAACAATATATAAGTATTAATTTAAAAAATATTGGTATTGATTTGTAATTGAAATTCTATCAAATCGTGAAATGGGCTAAAATTGCAAATTAATGCAATTTACTTTTAAAAATACCAAATGGACTCGTAAAATTAACCAAAATCATGTAAATTATATTTTTATGCAAATGTCAGGATAAAATAAGCTATTCTCTAAAATGACAAGTTTTGAGGAATAATTATTGGGATTTGTGGGGTAAAATAGGCCATAAATTAGATTTACAAATTCTTAAAAATGCCAAATCTTTTGGGATGCTCATTTATGCATACATGCTATTTTTTGAGAATATTTGAATTAAAATATGTAGGAAAAAATCGGGTATCAACAGCTTCCCCACTTTACCCGAGGAGGATGAAAGAGTTGTCGGGTAAAGACAAGATGGCCAATTTTGACCGGAATTGGCGACTGTGAAAGAATTCTGACCGTGCTCCAGTTTCTGAGCTGCTTACATATCCCTGGTTTTACAGGAATCAGGTCATATGTAGTTCAGGAACCAATGTTGGGATTAAGAAAAGAATGAGAGTGATGGTCTAATTTGGGAAAGGTTACGAAGTTGAGGGGCGGGGTGCGTAAAACCGCATGGCAGAGACCTCGTGCATCACAGTACCAACAGCCGCACGGTAGAAACCTCGTGCATCACAGTATCAACCACCACATGACAGAAACCTCATGTATCAAAGTCTCAAGTACAACACAATAAATGACTATATATATATATATATATATATATATATATACAGGAAAAAAACAAGAGCATCAACTCAGGTATTTCCGTTCACCGAAAAATGGTACAACTAACTCATAAGGAATAACCATAACAAAGGGATACCGAGTCCAATAAGAACAACTCAACAAAGAAGAAATAATACAAAACAACGATTCGATGATACGCAGTTTAACCACAAGGAAATTAACATGAATCGAATAATTACAATTAAGGAAAATATTATCGAAACACGTGATACCTAACTTCTTCCAAATTAAGACCAATTAATTTCACGAGATAGAAATAATATTTTCCAAATAAAGACAAGCAGTTAAGAATTATAGTATGACTACAGAAGGGTGAATGTCTTCAGTTAAACACGTAAAAGTCAATTAGGCATCAAGAATAAACTCTGAGACGGTCATACCACCCTGGCGCAAATGCTCAAACTCCGTCTGTCATGCATTCCTGAGGCTCTGAGGAACAAACTCTCTCAGTAACATATCTCAAAACTAGGTCTAAGTCAGGGAAGCTGCCTCTCTGGGCTGTATAACTCATAGGTGTGCCACCAATCATAGGCGGCCCCTTAAAGCTGGAAAGTAGTGAAAGAAACCCCTCTCGATCTAGAGATACCCATAGTACGGAGAATTCGATAACAGTCATCAAGAAATCCCATGGCATCCTCCGATGCCAAACCACTGAACTCAAGAGGCTTATACCTCTTAAATCTCTCAAGTCTCACCTACTCTTGCTTGGAAGTTGATGCCATGACCTGGGGCTAAACTGGAGCTACATGCGGTGCAGGAATAATCTCAGGAACCTGCTCAACATGCGCTCGCTGCTCAGGAGCGCGGGCATGGGGATTTTGTGCTCCTCCCCCAGTCTGGGATGTGGCTACAGCAAGGGGAAGCAATCCGGCCTCAGCCAAAGTGGTGTACATACTCATGAATTGCGCCAAAGTCTCCTGAAGGGCTGGAGTAGAAGTAGTTGTAGGCGTGTCAGATGCCTGGACTCCATCTGGATCTTCTGGTGATACCTCGGAAGTCGCTCGCATAGGTGCTCTAGCTGCACCACGTGAGCATCCTCAAATTCTACCCCCGCCTCGACCTCCGACGGCTGCAGCAAGGGGCTCGGGTGCCTGATCACCTCGGGTAGTACGTGTTCGCACCATCTGTGAGAGAGTAGAAGACAGAGGTTTAAGATTGTGGATGTCAAAAATCTCGCACGACAGGGAAATCAAATGAAGTGGAAGTTTTCTTAACGGTTACATAGCCTCTCGCAGATATGTACAGACATCTCTGTACCAATCCAGGAGACTTTAATAAACCGGCTTGTGATATGTGACTTCTGCGAACCTAGAGCTCTGATACCAATTTGTGACAACCCCAATCCCCCCCTCCGCATGAACATGTCGTGATGGCACCTAGTACCTAAGACAAGGTAAGCCTAACAATGCCGAATATAAACCAAATTACGGAAGAAAATCATTAAAATTTGAACTAACCAAATAAATCGGTATTTAGAGTGCCTCCTGGCACATACAATAACAACTCTCGAAACTGAAAAAAATTCCCAAAACCCGGAATCTCACAAATCACAAGCTAAGGGATGCATAAGAGTATCTGACTCAAGAATATCTATACAAAAGAAAAAATACTGAAAGAACTATACTTATTACAGAAAAACTGGAAAGGGACTCTACGGTTTGCGGACGTAGCAGATATACCTCGAAGTCTCTACCGATAAGCCTCCTTCCAACGTTAACAGAACTGAATGGGGTTTCATGTATTTTTACAACAAAAATGTACATAAGAGTAGCATGAGCACACCGCGGCGGTGCCCAGTAAGTATCAAGACTAACCTCGGTAGCGTAATGACGAGGAACAGTCAAGACACCTACCGGTCAATAAATAGTATAATCATAGGAATAACATAAAGGATATTGTAGTATGTAATGACTGCATGAAATAACCAATAATGCTACAATTCACAATAAGCGAAAGGAACAACAAGTAACAAGGAGAAACTAATAAATGACGATGCATAAAGACGGCAATCGCAATCCAAATCCTAAGGTCACAACACAGCAAGGAAAACACAAGTCCATAACACATACCCTACAATGATGTTCATATAAGGTCTTATTCCCTCTTCCATAATTTTACCAAGTCTCGTGCAAACCATAACTCCGAAAACTCAACAATCGAAATCTAACACTCGTCATCTTGTTCCCCATTAGTCTTTCATTCATGTTGACCACTAACCGGCTAACTATGGCCACTCTCACATATAAAAATGGATAAATGAGTCCATACCTATCTCTTCAACAAAACCAGAACAGTTTACCTTTATAGGAATACTTAACTACGTGTATGCTTGTGCAAGTGTTCTAACAAGGATTCTAACAATTAGTAACATGAATAGGAGAACAGCCCACATGTTCAATGTTTCCTCATGACTTCCGAGCGATAAAACTCATACAGGTAAGCAACCCACAAACAATAGTAAACAATATAGGAATGCCTCGACGACCGTCATAATTCATTACAATCAGCCCTTGACATAGCCCACCTTATTTTGCCATGTGTGCAAATAACAATATAATAAATACCGCCTTATTTCGCCACACGTGCATCACCATGTTCCCACCTTATTCCGCCACATGTGCAACCCACATGTAAGCATATAACATATCCCTCCTTATTATGCCGTATGTGCAAAACATCAATAACAACAATAGCACGGCAAAGACCTCGTGTAACCCTTCAACAACAACCGAACGGCAGAGACCTCGTGCATCACAGTACCAATAGCCGAAGAAACCTCGTGCATCACAGTATCAACCATCGCACGGAAGAAATCTCGTGCATCATAGTCTCAAGTACAACACAATAAATGATAATATATATATATATATATATATATATATATATATATATATATATATATATATATATATATATATATATATATATATATATATATATATATATATATATATATATATATATATATATATATATATATATATATATATATATACAGGAAACAAGCAAGGGAATCAACTCAGGTATTTCCATTCACCAAAAGATGATACAACTAATTCAAAAGGAATAACAATAACAGAGGGATATCGGGTGCAATAACAACAACTCAACAAGGAAGAAATAAAACAAAACAACGATTCCATAATGCTCAGTTCAACCACAAGGAAATTAACATGAATTGAATAATTACAATTAAGGAAAATATTACCTAAACACATGATATCTAACTTCTTCCCAATTAAGACCAATTAATTGCACAAGAGATAGAAATAATGTTTTCCAAATAAAAATAAGCAATTAAGAATGATAGTGTGACTATAGAATGGTAAATGTCTTCAGTAAAACACGTAAAAGTCAATTAGGCATCAAGAATAAACCAAGAAGAGCAAATAAATTCCAAGTAGGACATGTAGAGGTGAAACTAATAACAGGAAACTCAATTATATCGACGACAACTTCATACTCAGTGATGATAAGGGTCTTAAGAGATTAAAATGATCGATTTACCATAAATAAATTCAAGCACACACTCGTTACCTCGCGTGCAAGGAATACAATCAACATAGAAGACTCAAAATCCTAAGGGGAAGTCCCCCACACAAGGTTAGGCAAATACATACCTCAAACCGGCTACAATCAACTAGCAACCACGTTCTTGCCATGATTTCGCGACTCCAAATGGCCCAAATCTATTCAATACACATATTGTAATCAGCATCTCAAGAAACTAATTCTATTATTTAATTCAAAGCAAAAGCGCGAAATTAGATAAAATGATTAAAATGCCCCTCAGGCCGACATATGGGAACTGTATAAATTTAATATTTTCAAAACCCTCCTACTCTCACGAGTCTAATCATTTAAAAATCTTTCAAATCGGAGGTCAAACACTCCCTCAAAACCCAATAATTTGGTTTCTACCCATTTTTCCTTAGAAATCTGAAACTAAAGGATGAAATTAAGAGGATATTCATAGAAATTGGTCTAAATCGAGTTAGAATTACTTACCCAAGTCGCCCAGGTAAAAATTCCTTCAAAAATCGCCAAAACCCGAGCTCTAGAAGTCAAAATGTGATAAAAATGATGAAACCCTCGAAATTGGAATTTAATCTGTCTTCCCAGAAAATTGGTCATAGCGAACGCGAAAGGTGCATCGCGTACGCGAAGAAGGGAAAGTGAAGGTATTCAGTTACTCATCACAAACGCGAAGAAGAAAAATTTGAAGGCCAAGGACTTCCCTTCACGAACGCATGAATCTGTACGCGAACGCGAAGGGTGAGACATCATAACTACGTAAATACGGGAGGGTAGACGCGAACGCGGTGAAGGGAGAGGCAAATCTTTGCGAACGCGAGGCTCTAACGCGAATGCATAGAAAGATTTCCAGGTGGCCAAGATAAGCCTTCTTGAACATGATGGCCAGATCGCGAAAGCCAAGAAAAAGTACCAGAAGCAGCAACAACAGTTTAAAAACAAGGGAAAATTACCTGTAGCCCCTCCGAAACACACCCAAGGCCCCAGGAACCCCGTCTAACCACACACACAAGTCATATAACCTAACACGGACTCGCTCGAAGTTCCAAATTGCATAACACAACATCGAAACGATGAATCAATCTAAAAAACCAAGCTTATGAACTTCTAAATCATCAAATATCGAATGCCATGCTGAAACATATCAATTCAACTCGGAATGATGCCAAATTTTGCAGACAAGTCCAAAATTACATAATGAAGCTGCTCCATCTCTCTGAATTGCATTCTGACCCTGATATCCCAAATGTCAACTATGGGTCAAATGTCTTCATTTTCCAACTTCAACTATTGCCGAAATGCCTCAATTCACTCTACGGACCTCCAAATATAAATTCGAATACGCCCCTAAGTCCAAAATCAACATACGAAGATGTATAGATCATCAATGACCCATTTCGGGATCGTTTACCCAAAAGTCCAATTCCGATCAACTTTTTACAGTTCTAACTTCCAAAATAAGGTTTCTTCTCTAAATTTGACTCTACACCATCCGAAAGCCTAATTACACCATGCACGCAAGTCGATAATCATATTAAAAAGCTATTCCGGACCTTATTCCGCTGAATTGAGCTTAATTTATCAAAACGACCGGCCGGATCATTACAAAAAGGCGATTCTTGACTTCTATGTAGAGTAGTTTGAGACAGTATGAATATTGCAAAAAATGCGAGAGTCAACTTTTGAGGCTAAGATTGTTCACTACTAGGCGTAACTCATGTGATATTTTCTTGGTGTGACGTGTTAGGGAAGAATGTTTAGTAAAGGAACCTCTATAGAGTATAGTGGTGAGGACTAGCAATGATTTAAGTGTGGGGTGTTGATAATAGGCTAGATTTATATAATTTGGAAATAATTTTTACCCCATCTTTATCATTTTTCAATGTTATAAAATAGTTAAATGATGAAAAATGGGCTCTAATTTTGAATTTCACATGTTTCTGGAGTGAGGAACTTGGATTGGGCCTTATAGCTGTGATTGGAGTTACATTGAAGCAAGAAAACCCCCTTGGAGCTAAGCACACGAGAAGACGAGGAAAAGAACAGATAAAATACAGGCCTGGACTAGCGCGCCCACTAGCGTTTTCACTAGCACGGCGGCGCTATCCCAGATGGTCAAGGCGGAATGTCAGCCCATTAGCGCGGCCATTAGCGTGCCCACTAGCGTGGCCGCGCTAGTCCAGTTCTGAAAGACTACTTTTTAGGGGTAAACTTGGAAGTCTTGGGGAAAATTCACTTAGCCTATAGAAGGTCAAGCTCACCCAATGATGGATTATCAAGTTTTTCATAGTTGTGTGGAAGAAAAAAGAGAGGCAAGAGGCAAGGACGATAAACAAACATCGAGTTCTTCCTTTCTTCCTCTTATTTTTACGATTTGTGATATATTTAACACTAGTATGAGTAGATAAATCATTTGTCTAGGGTTTTGATGGAACCTATTGAAGGATGAACTTCTTGATTATGTTAATATAGTTTGAAAGTTTAATCTTTATTTGTTCAATTACGTGTTTGTTGTAGTTAATTGACAGGATTCTCAATTAGTTGTGCCTATTTAGTGTGCATAACTCGAGAGAGAGTGCATATTAGGTAATTGTTGAAAATATTACTCCCAAAGTATAAGAGGGATCAATAACTGCGGGTTTAAAGGCGGGATTCTGGATAACGAAGCCTTGGGTGCAATCTAAAGTGAGATGTAATAAACATAGCCAGCTAGTGTATCTCGGGAGAGTGCGTCTAGTAAATTATCGTGATTACTCAGGAGAGATTTACGGTAAAAAGAGTGTTCACGATTGATAGAGATGTCTTTTGGTGAATATATATGAAACATAACTGAAAAGGATTCCATCAATATGGAAAATTATAACCTTAGAACCTTCTCATAATTATTCACAACGCAAGCATAGTTAGTTTTGCAGCTATTTATTTACTTTCGGTCTTAGTTATTAGAACTACCATCAACTGTTATTTACAATGTTTGGGGAAGTTGATTCCATAGAATTTACTAAGTCCAAAGAAAGAAATTAATATGTTAATTCCTTGTGGTAAAAAAATTAATATGTTAATTCCTTGTGGGTTCGACTCTAGGCGTAAATACTCATATTATATTTGAAATGTCTGCGAGTCCTTTTATAAGGATAGTTGGGCGTGATCAGACATATCCTCAACTATTTAAATAAAATGCTCTGCCTGACCATAAAGTTTACGACGTTCTTTTTCATGTCGTTCAATTAATAATTCTCCTTGGTCATGATGCATATTTGGGAACCTAGACGGAAAGAATACCTAGAATTATGGGCTCATAACATGATCTTCCCTCTTTAAGTCCATTTATGTCTAGAATAAACAATCTGTCGTGATATCTCAAAGTGCCACTATCTCCCCCTTATTCAAAAGCCATCGTCTTATACTTATGAATCTCCTCTTTCAACTGCAACACGTAGGGATCATCAAATTGTTTCTACTTCCCTTCGTCTACTAAGGGGGAATAAGTCATACTCTAGACAACAACTCTACTATCTTTGGAGTACGAAAATTAAACTCCTAGCTGGGCTAAGCAGTGAATTTCTTTCACCAGAGTTCTCTTATCTACCTCAATGAGAAGGTATACTTCCTAAACTTAATTATCTTCTTAAGAACTTCCTGAAAACACTTGTAGAATTGTTGTCAGCTAAGTTTTTAACCAGTACTCTGAAGACTAGAGTCCCGTGCAATGGCACTACCTCGTGATACATAACTGGGCATGATTTTATAACTTTCTTTGATCACTTTATCATCAATAACTAAACTCGGTGATCATTCTACTCACTTTATTTTTCTTACACATGCTAGACATAATCTGTGTGGTAATTATACAATTGTTTCACATTACCAAACTGATTTTCTTTTTCATATCCCAAGCTAACTATTCGGATTTCAAATCTCTAACTGGACTTACTGAAAATTTTTACACCACCCCTTAGACCAAAGGTCTTATACTTGCGAATCCTTCCATTTTTTTTTTGGGATCCTAACAACTTTCTTTATCTTCTGCAACTCTCTGCACTCTACGTCAATAACGACTCATCTTCAAACTTACTTTTGAGAAATCTTTCTTATTAGGAGAAAATAAATTATTCACTTAGCAGAAATCTAATGTATTAACAACTATCATACACATACTGTTCTCATACTATCAATCTTGGGGATATCCTTTTTCGATAATTCTTAAAGGCTATTCTTCTTAGCTTGCTCTCTCACTGCTAGCTAATTTTTTTCCACAGTCACTGTATTTCGGGTTTAACTTAAACTCGTTGGGTTCTAACACGTGTTCAATATTTCAAAGTGTCATCCACTCACTAGTATTAACCTGGCTAAATGAATCAAATCATACCTCTACTAGCTCTGCTGAAATTGCTAATTTGTTGTATCTACTCAACACTTTCTTAATATCCTTTTTCTAACCACCTGCTAGCATTATATTTTATTCTCCTTCTTTGAATAACTAAAATGAAGCATAAGGTTACTCCGAACTTCCCTCATCATCTGACCATATTCTTTTGCTGTACACTATCATTCTTTTTTAACTATGCGAATGGATCGCACTTAGGGAAAGTTCATCTATCTTAAACAAAATTGGAATATCTAAACCCAAACTTTCTATACAGTACAAAATCATATCATACTATAAAAATTGGGGTAATCACTTAGTCACATAACCTAATGGGGAACTGTCTTATCTTTTATCTCACAATAATAGCCACTTCTTATAGTAGCTTATTAATATGGTACTTCTACTTCTAATTTGTATAAATCTAAACAACTTAAAATCATTCCCTAAAATTCAATGTTGCCTGCTCTCGGTTCTCATTCGTACATCATATTATTCTTATCTATATTTCCCTTAGGATCTTTTCTCTCCAAAACTATAGTGCTCAATTATATGCCCTCTGCAGTTGAATTCTTAACCCAATACACCGTGGGTCTGACGTACGGATACACTGTCATACATATCTGATAAATCACTTTATGCAACATTCAGTGAGTCTTGGGTCTTAGTCCCTAAAATATGCAAAGATTTTGCTATAGTCACTGCTACTTACATTATCTTTGAGAATCCATATGCATCACTGTATACTCGCAAGTCTATAGAAATTTTGATACACTGAAAATTGATATTTGGTAAACATACAATTGAATACTGGCGCACCGAATAACCATAAACTTGCAAACTAAAACACTGTATAACTGGTAGCTGAGTAAAGCTGATGACCATAAAATGTAATAACTGATTTTGTACTTTCTAATAAGGTTATGTTCTAATATGACCTACTATCTATTGCATCACACTTTTAACATCCTCTCAAGTCTTACATTTACCAAGTTGTACTCCATAATTATACCTCAATGGAAAATAATCCTCTATAGGACTTCAGGTTTCTCTTGCGCGTCGCTTGGGCATCCAATACGTTTGGAATTCGATAGGAAGAGAAGGTTAAGTATTGATCTAGGCTTCATGGTATGATATAGAGTAGAAATAAATGAGACAATCCTGGATGTATCGGTAGTTAACCGTTTATATGAGTGGCCAGCACACACGTATAAAGGAAACTCCACTAGACACGGCTTCATAGACTCCCTAAGACTCTTGAACCTAGGGCTCTGATACAAAGCTTTGTCACGCCCCGAACCTGGACCTGGGCGTAACACGGCACTCGGTGCCTGATTACATGTGACCGAGCAAACCAACTGGCTGGATGAATCAACATGTGATATTATAATATATTGAATATGGAAGATAAACTAACACATGATGATATACTGAAAGTCTGAATGACATAAATCAAAGTACGGAAGTACTAATACAATTTCTGAAACGTATTTGAAGCAAATATAGTTTAACATGAAAAACTTGAGACTCTATCTAACTGTTACTATAGTCTATGAAGCCTCTTAATTTGTATTGAAAACACTACATATTTGTAAATACTGAAAGGCTATAAAGTAATGATAATGCCCCGAAAGAACTGGGAATCACCAAATAGCTAGTACGAGAATCCTAATGCTCTGCATCGTAGACCTATAAATCATTACATGCATTATGAGATGCAGGCCCCGAGCAAAAGGGACGTCAGTATATTTGAATTGTACTGGTGTGTAAAGCAACTGAAAGAAAGAATTATAAATATTGAAACTGAAACTAAGATGATAACTGAGAATTTATATTGATAAATGAAATGATAACTGTTGAAACAGAAACTAAAATGATAATTGATAACTGATAATTGAACTGATAACTAGTAACTACTATGATAATTGATAATTGAATGGCAACTAATAATTGAACTGAAAGGAAGTAAGGATATGAATACTTCATCTTCAAAACGATGCACAACATGTTTATCTGAATACTAAACTACGACCTCAGGCCATATATATATATATATATATATAACCGCGACCTCGGGCCTAAGTATATGTATACATAACTGCGACCTCGGGTCCAAAATGCATAAATCATAAACTGCGGCCTCGGGCCAAAAGATGCATAAGCATTAACTACAGCCTTAGGCCCAAATACAGGTGTTCGACATTCAGGGATTTAAAATTAGGAATTGAAAGAATCATACTGCAATACATAATAGTGAAATACTGAATCACGTTGAGTTATATGATACTAGAATACTATATCACACTGAGTTACATTATACTGGAATATTGAATCATACTGAGTTACATAATACTGGAAAAGTGAATCATACTGAGTTACCTAATACTAGAATACTGAATAGGACTAGAATGAGGCATGTATTCTTGAACTGGTTATGAACACTAAAACATGCGGAGTAAGCTATACTAAGACTTAGGGACATCAAGCCCAATCCTATATTGAATACGAACTGAGCTCACAACGTTCAGAATGGAAGTCATGAACGAGTTATGAAGCTAGAGAATAATATTTCTACAACTATTTAAGGAACTAGGCTTAACTATATTTCTAAGAAAATTGATACGTCGTAAAAGACACGTAGCGTAGGGAGAATTATTAAAATTCCCAAACATAGAGAATTAGCCTCACATACCTTAACTTCCTTCTGTTGAGTGTAATAAAATGTTTTTCAACCCTTTCAACTTTAATCTATAGCAATACAAGTCAAAGGAATTTCATATTAGCTATGATGCTCATGTTTTGTTCACTTAAGCATTTTATTAAACACTTGGTGAAAATAAAGCTTTATAGTCCTTATTAATGATGTATCTACACCCAACAACCCATTATCTTGTTTTTAGATAAATTCTAAAGTCGCAAATGGTTATAATCAACATTATTCTTTATCACCCATAATGTAATCAGCACCCATCACCAATAATAACCAATCAACAACCCAAACCTATCACCGGTTCATACTTTTCTATCAAACACATTAACTCATATCTCATGAAATAGAGTCTATAATCATTAATTCAATGATAGAATCAATTAGAGGGTGAAGATATTACCTTTTTATTGTTCAATCTTCTTGAATTCGTGTTCTAGGATTTCTTCACTCAACAATGGTGTCCCAATCGAATATCTAACGATATAAAGAGTTTACCCATGTTAAAAAGATGTTGAGAAATTAAAATTAACTTAGAATTACCATTAGAACTTACCTTGGGTGGTGGAGGGACCCTTGAGGAGTTGGGTTTTTTAGAGTTTTCCCTTCTAGAGAAAGTTTTTATATTTTGGGGGTGTAGGGGACGAAATAAGGCTAAAAATGACTTTCCAAGCCAGCCACCGGGTCCCAGTAGGCGTGACCGCGGTCTCGACCACGGTAAATCGCTGAGATACTGCCTCACCACCGTGGTCGCGGCAGAAACGTGGCAGAACCATGGTGGTTATGCACTAGCTTGTAAAACGGGCATAACCGTTTGCACAGAGCTCCATTAGGGCTCCACAATATATAGTTGGAAAGATATTTCAAAGGACTTCAACTTTCATGCTTTGAGTTTTCCCAAATTCCTCATAAAATTTCAGTAAAATCTGCTGGAAAATGGAACTTCTGCAAACTAAGTCGATTTTGTCGAATCTAATGCACCTCACTTTCCATCTTGATTTTGAAACAACTATTTTTAACCCATAATTATCCCGATGGGACTTTATATGTCCAAAATATAACTTTACTGCTCCTTTAACTCATTCATACCTGATCCGAATGTGCGGGGTGTTTCAAAACTTCAGCACTATATAAGCTGAAATTTTTGAAAAAGCTTTCTAACCTACTAGATAAATAATCACCTTATTATTTCATAGTGTATTACTAATATAAAATATTCAGATTGCCAACAGCATATAAACCATAAATTTTGGAAATAATAAACGTGAAAAGAACATAATGACGTGAAAATAATCACAAATTATTGTCTACTAACTTACATAATTATTTATAATTTATTTTTAAATAATCTGATAAACATACTTATGGCAATCATCCCATGAACTGAAGTTTTATAGCAGCACCAATAGCAGCAAAAGAAAGAAGATGAGGAGACAGGGGGCTGAAATTATTTAAAACGTGGGTACAAGTTAAAACTTTTTTTTAAAAAAAAGGTATATGTTAAATGGGGACGACCAAATAGGGCGCCCCGTGCAATTTTTACACTAAAAAAGTGACTTATCTCCAAAAGCACTTTTTTAAAAAACACTTCTGAGAAAAAACACGTAGAAAAACTTTTTAAAAGCTTGACCAAATATGGAGGGAGCGGAATAAAATGAGATTCCAGGGAGGCAAGTTAATGAGCGATACTGTCTGTAAGGAAATTGTAGTCCATCTCCACTCAAGAGGGGCTTCAAGTCATAAATGGAGGGCTGTCTTACAAAGTTTAAACCATTTCCCCTAGACTTCTATTGAGATAGACCTTCTCTTAAGATAGTTTATGTCACACGTATTATCAAAGAGTGATTTTGTTTTTTTAGAGTGGTAATAGTGTAGTGATTGTATAGCATATGAGAATAGATGGTCAGCATCTATGTTTGTACGTATACTTTTTTGACGGAATGAAATAGAAATCTGTTTATTCAAAAAAAAAAGCTTGACCAAATATTAACTGCTGCTCAAAAGTATATTTTAAACGGAAAAAGGCTATATATAACCCTCTACTTTCATATTATTTACTTGTACCCTTCGTTATACTATTGGGATATCCATACCCCTACCCTCATATTATTAGGTTATCTATACTCCTATTGTCATACTTTGAAACAAAAATACCCCTATTTCTGGATGGAGTGCCACGTAGCACACCAGATTAAAACGAACTATTTCTTTTATTTTTACTCGACCCATTATTAAAAAACCCACAACCCGAACCTATGTTCATTTTTTCTAGTAGTTTTTTTAAAATTTTCAGTTTTTAAAAAATAAAAATATTATATTAAAATACAATTTTTTTTTCTATTTTTACAAAAAAAACACTTTTTACAAAACAAAATTCTTTTAAATAATGAAAATAATATTTTCCAAAAACGAAAATATTTTTGAAAAATGTAAAACTGAAAAAAATTGAAAAAACTAAAAAAGAAAATTCAGTTTAAAAATGTATTTTCGTTTTTTAAAAAAAGAAAAAAAATCCAACAAAATATTTTCTTTTTTGAAAAAAAAATTTCTTTGAGTTTTTTTCAGTTTTTTAAAGATTTTCTTTTCGCAAAAACTGAAAAGACAAATTTGTATAAACTGTTTTTTTTGTAAAAACAGAAAAAAAAAATTGTTTTTTAAAAACTGAAAAAATATTTTCAACAAAATATTTTTGTTTTGAAAAATATTTTTTTTCATTTTTTAGTAGAATTTGTAAAAGCAGAAAAATATTTTTTTAATACAATATTTTCGTTTTTTAAAAACTAAAATATTATAAAAACTAAAAATAAAAATAGGGATCGGGTTGTGGGTTTGTTAAAAATGGGTTGGGTAAAAATAAAAGAAATGGGTCGTTTTAATCTGGTGCTGCCACATGGCCCTCCATCTAGAAATATGAGTATTTTTTTTCAAAGTATAATAATAGAGGTATAGATAACCCAATAGTATGACGGTAGGGGTATGGATAACCCAATAGTATAACAAAGGGTACAAGTAAACACTATTTAAAAGTAGAGGGGTATATTTAGCCATTTTCCATTTTTTAAATTAAGTAGTCAGACACAAACTGTTTCTCACTAATATAAGCTAATTAAAAGGCTTGAACAAATAAGATATTAATTTGAGAAAACTACCCTCTATAGTCCCTCAAAATTCTAATAACCCATGTTTTATCCTACTTACAAAAAATGATCCTTCGGCCCAAACGTATTGCATATACTAGCCGAAAGGAATAAGCATGACAACACAAGTCCCTGTAGCTCAGTGGTTAGAGCGCTTGTTTTCTAAGTTGAAGGTCGCAGATTCGACCTCACATGGCGCGATAGAGCAACCCTTTTTGCCTTTTTAAATGTACTTCTGGATCTGATAAGTATTAGCTAACAATTGAATGAAATATGTAATGCGCGTCGTATACGAAATGTCTATTTTTGTATATTTTTTATATAATTACAGTCTATTTTTATTATCTTTATATAATAACAGACTATTTTTGAACATTTTTTGCATAGCGACAGTCTAATTTGTATATTTTTTGTACAGTAATAGTCTATTTGTATAGTGACAGTCTATTTTTTATATTTTTTATATAATAACAGTTTATTTTTATATAATGACAGTCTATTTTGTATATATTTTGTATAGTGAGAGCTAATTGTATATAAATTATATAGTGACTGTCTATTTAGTATAATTTATATAGTGATAGTCTATTTTGTACATATTTTGTAGAATGGCAGTCTATTTAGTATATTTTTTGTATAATGGCATTCTATTATTGTATATATTTTGTATTGTGACACTCCATTTGTATATATATTATATAGTGACAGTCTATTTGTATATAAATTGTATAGTGCAGTTTATTTTATATAATTTTTGTATAATACCAGTCTATTTTGTAGATATTTTAATTTTTTTCATAGTCATCTCCTCTGTTCTTCCTCTCATTGAGAAGCCAGCCACCGGCGTCCATGGCCTCACAGTTGCCGAAAATGGTAACAAGATCGCCAGAGTTTTAAATTTTTAGCCAAAGATCTTCAAAATATTATCTACATATATACAGAAACTATAAGAAATCAGAGAAAGAAGACAAGGTTGTCGCTCTCGTTGCCTACACAATGCTCCTCTTGTTTTCCTCTTCTTCCCTATAGGTTGCTGCTACTAAAATATGTTGATGTACAGGAACATATTCAACTCCAAGAACATATTTTCTTTCTCCATTTTTACAATTTGCTTTTTATTTTTTCTGTGCTGCTGGTAACAGCTGCTTGCGCACACCCCCTTTTTCTTTTGTTTTGATGTTGATTTAACGGGTAAAAGTCTAGATCTTCTTAGATCTGGCCGGTCCTAGGATTTTTCGGCGTTTTGCTATTGTTTTAACGGATAAAAGTCCAGATCTTCTTAGATCTAGGATTTTTCGGCGAGGGAATTCGTTCACTGAAGTTTCCGGCTAGCACTTGTCATTTTTTTAAGTTATGACTTGTATAGATCAATTTATGGTCTACCGAATGATATTTGTTTTACTCGATGGGCTATAAATGAAGTTCTCTCTATTAATTTTTGTTAACATTTCAACATATCAAATTCATCTATGAGTATGAGCTCCTGGACGCCAATTATTTCGTTAAAATATCATGATATAGCCAGTTTTTACACTGGTCAATGAAAAATAGTCATTATACGAGAGTTCTGGTGCATTTGTGTACGAACTCCAGCATATTATGCTGGATCGGTACACTTTGCTAACTCCTATAAAATTTGCGGGAGACTGGTCCAGTATATTATACTGAACAATTAAACTTGCTGGAACTCCAGTAAAATTTGTGAGAGTTCCAGCATAATTATGCTTGAACTCCCGTAAAATTTGCGGGAGTTCCAGCATAGTTATCCTGGAACTCCCGTAAAATTTACCGGAGTTCAAGCATACTTATGCTGGAATTTTCATAAAATTTACGGGCGTATTTTTCGGATTTTGAACAGTATTTTCCCTCAAAATTAATGTAACTAAATTTCGATGACTTTTAAAACTTGGTTATTTTTCAACGACCAGTGGTAAATCAGACTATTTTTAAATTTCTCGCAATTATTTCCTATACAGTGAAAGGTCCAATTACATTGGAGCATATTAATTGCCTTTCGTTGGGCTTCACTGCACATCAACTTATTGTCACTGCCTACCTATTTTGTCAGGTCAGTGGATTGGGCTTACTTTTTGTTTGACATCCGAATGCTTCAGTCGGCAGTGAAGCAAGCAACTCTGTGGAAGCGCTGTTGCCCTGTTGTGATACTAACATACACATGATAGTGTAAATTTTCTTTGTTCATTTCATCTCATTTTATTAAAATTAAGTTGCTTGCATATACAGAAATATGCTATAATTTTTTCGACAGAGAGCTCTATTATAAATAATCACATTTTTTAAATTAGCAACACGTTGCACCACGAAGACAAAATCTGATTTATTCATAAGGCTTCCACTTGTACCTGTGAAGAGAAAAGGAAGATTCCTAGAAGCCATAATAATCTTTTGTTTCAAACAATTGAGTGAGAAGGATCCTAAGAAATTAACAACATTAGACGCTCCTAATGCAGCACTTTGCTACAAATATCCCTTTTCAATTTCAAGGGAGAATAATGTATGAGCATGACCTGAAAACAAATACTTCCAAAACACGTTTGACCTCAAATTAATTTAGCATGAGATATACACATAACTCCTAATACGGGCCTAACATGTCAATATATTATATATAGGCTTGTCTTCTACTTTAAATAGTATACTCGTAATTTTATTTTCTTGTCTCACTTTCTTTATAAAACATAGGATACAATGTGCCTGTAGATACCGAATTTTGAACGGGTCAAACTCATACGAAATTGAGGCTAAATTCAAGACGAGCCCGAAACCCTAATTAAGGCTCATCAAGGGTTTCTTGGAGGCTATTCTACCTAACTCTAAGTCACACCTATAAAATGCATTATATATCCCATGGAAATGTCATCTCGAAAATATCATAAACTTTTAGGATATTCACAAAGAGATCAAGATATGATCGAATACTTCTTGACAATCAAATAATGTAAGAATGACTTTAATGGAGACATCCTTTCATGGAGATCAAATACATCCTAAGGAGGTCTACACCATCATATATTCGAGAAATACGCTGCTCCAACCCTTGAACCACAGAGAAGAGAAGAATAGAGTGTAGCCACAATCAATTAATAAATATATTTTTCTCTTATTTTTATGAGTGCAGTTTATTTTTCGAAAATTTATTGCAAGCACTGACCAAGCAGAAATATTGCATTTTGAACTTAGTTCCTAACATGTATTTTTTTTAATTACACAATCAGTCACTTAAAAAGGAATTGTCAATAATTTTTCTTCATAGCATTAATAGATCTAATCTAGTATAAATAAAAAATAAGCTTTTATAATAAGTTAAGTTGCACTGATAATGTAAAAATTTATTACATCTGGTCATAAAATGCTACTCCTGTTAAGTACTCCTAAGTTATGGAGGCCAGGACCAGATACATATGAATCCAGCAAGAACTTAATGAAAGTGGAAAATGTTCAAACCAATTTTGGTAGGACGCTATTTTCGATGCCGACAACATTTCTAGTAACTAAGCCCCATATACACCTTAACCTATTATTTTTTCTTCTTGATTTTTATATATATTTTGTCGATTTGTTTTGACAACGAAGTTTCAATTAAGCAAACCATATGTCCCTTTTAGTCCTACAAATTTTGGTGCCTCTCAATGTGGTCAATTTTGTTCACTATCTAATTTCTCAAATAATACAGGAAGCAGCAGATATAAGTCATTTCAAAATTTATCAACTCTACTTTCTTTGGTTTGTTAGCATCACTAGAATAAATGTTTTTTTAAAATTTGAAAAAACAATAGATGTGTACTTAAAATATGTTCGTAAATCGTAAGCACTGCAATTAATTAATGAGCATGGCAAAATATTTGTACGAGAGTGCATACTGGTTTTCCAAGTGAAATAAAACCATGTTATTTCTTTCTAATAAAATATAAAATATTGGTATGGCTAACTTGTGCAGTTCTTGTTCTACTGTGCATTGACAGAGAGATATTACCAGCATTGGCTTCTACTATTTTTATAGTTTTTTTCAATTCTTTAAGTGTTGAGGTCGAATATGTCACAAAATTGTGACGCTGTTGAATTTCCTCTAGTAGCAACCCTTGAAGAGATCGAAAAATGTATAGTTAGATTTTTGAAGCTTATATGGCTTTGAGTGTTTTTGTTACTAAGTTATAAATCAATGATATGTACATATTCAAATAAATTTCGTAAGAGAAATATAAATATTTAGACTAAAGTTATCGAATTCGGCGTAATTCATACTTTACACTCTAGCTCCGCCCGAGTTAAATAATTATTTATTTTGGTTCTTTAATTTTCGCAACTCTTTTCTTTTTCTTTTTCTTTTTCTCTTTCGTTTTCTTTTTTCTCTCTTTATATATATATATATATATATATATATATATATATATATATATATATATATATGATTATCTAGGATTTTGAAGAAGTGGAATTCTTATAAAAAAAACTAAAAAAAAAACACACACACAACGCGGGTCATATTTCTGTAATCGAATTTCTGAAGAAGTCATAATAAGCGCACCCAAAAAAATGTGTCATAATCTTCCCCGACCAAAAAAATATATATGTTTCCAAAGAGAGTTTACAAAATAATAGCCAAATAGTGGGAAGTCACTTAAATATTCTTGATAATTAACACAATCCATGTGGCTATACCAAATATGAATTAGAGCCTATTAGGTGGAGAAACTAGAGCTACAATAAGATCGTTGTACTTATTAGTAAAATAGCCAAAAACAATGGGGAAATCCACACAAAAAAAGGATGAAGCCAAAAAGCACCAAACACTGTCTAGCATGTGAAATTATGCTGAAAGCTTATGATAAATTATACGTAAAATACTGTCACACCTAATATTATGAGTAACATGATTTGCGGCAATAATCAGGAAAAAGAAAAACTGAGAATAAAAACAAGCAAAATGAGTGACCATTTTTGTTCCCGTTCCATGAGCACGAGCCTTGTCTCAAAATTCTGGTCCACCCTAATTGTTCCTAATAATAATTAAAGAAAATAGGAAGTGGAATGATTTTTCCACTTTCTTTTTCTTTAATTCTAAGTCACCCCATCTAAAAAACGATGGTCTACTCCTGAAGAGAAAAAACAAAAAGAAGGAACTTGGTTTTTGGGTCGTTAAGAAATTATTAATAAGTCTTGTTCATACTTATGAATAACGATGAACGTGAAAGGCGTTTTTAATTGTTTTTCCATATTCATGGTGGTAAAAGAGAGAGAGCTTCCTAAAGAATAAAATGTTAATCTTTACTTAATTTGGGAGTCAACTTAATTAAAGTGGAAACATCAATACAAAAACTGTGGGTCAACTGTGCTCATAAGCATTATAAATATCTTTCTTATATTTGTCATGCTGCAGTTTCAAGCTTTAAAAAGCTACACTTATTCCAGTAATTTGCTACCGCCTCCCCAAGGACGGAGCCAGTCATATAATTACTGTTCAGCGAAATTCAATAATGTATACGGTCAAAATCGGACTTGTCTTATTTTATACAACTAACCAAAATCGGAGTGACAGAGTAAGGCTCGACCTCGCACATTTATTTGGATCATGATGCGGAGATAGAATAATAAGTTTGTGGCTCAATGGCCGATCAAGATCGGGACCAGCCGTGATCAAGACCAAAGCAAGGAAAAAGAACGAAGGAAGCCTGCTGAGTCGAGTAACACAAAGCCGAGATATACGCGATTGGGCAAGGATCGTGGCGGTAATCTCGGCGCATATTAAGTCAAGGCCGGTTATTTCGCCTATCATGGGATTAGCTTCTGTAACTAGAATTATACCATAAATAGGATTCCTCTACTACATAAAGAGAGTTCTAATCATTTATAACTACATTATTCTCGCATATCAAAGCAATACATTACTCTTTTTCTCTTATATCTCTTATTCATCAGTTTATTTCATAACTTCGTTCTCGCTCACTCGGTTCGAGGGTGACCTAGCTTGAGGGCCGAATTGTATTCTAATACTGGTTTGCTTTATTTTGCTATTAATTTATACTAGTAATCATCATATTTATCAATTGTTACTAGATGATAGTTAATAATGGTGGGTGGTGGTAGTAGTTGTGACTGAAGAAGGTGGTGGGTGGGTGGTGGTAGTAGTTGTGACTGAAGAAGGTGGTGGCTGAGTGGTGGTAGTAGTTGTGACTGAAGAAGGTGGTGGCTGGGTGGTGGTAGGTTATAATGATGGGCAGCGCCAGCTGTGGTTATTGATGGTGATGGGATGGTCAGTTGTGATAGTTGAGGTGGATGAGTGTTTATTGTGGGTGAGAATGATGATGGTCGGAATGGTGGGGATAGTGGATGGTGATGGTCGATAATGGTGGCCGCTATGATTGAGAATGATGGTGGCGTGGTGGTGGTGGAGGTGATGGTGGGTGTGGGGGTGGTGGTTGAGTATGATGTTAGCGGCGGCAGCGTAATGGTAATTGACAATGATAGGCGGTGGCGGCAGTTATAATGAATATATGATAGCAACTTAATGAAAGTAAGTTTCTCTTGTAGATCTTAATCATACAAACCTATTCAGACTCATTAAGTGGTTGTGAAGTAAATAAATAAATACACTAATGATTAAGATCAGAATAATTAAGATTCAGACTTTAAAAATAAACGTACTTAATGTCTGAGATCTGAATGATTAAGATTTAGATCTCCTAAGTGCAAACAAATGAGGCCTAAGAATATTTATCATCGTGGAATTAAGGAATAATAAGTCGTACAACATAGTCTAGGCACTTATTATCTACTATTGCAATTATTTGAAAAATAAGACGAAATTATTTTTTTAATTACACGTTGAAATTGGTTATGTACTGCTGTTGAGGTTTGGTATGTTATCGGTCATCAATATGAATTTCTTTGATAAATACGTGAAACTATTACAACAATTTGTGGTGACAACTTATAACAAGTTTCTAACGCCAGCCTTTTGTCTTCTATCATAGGAAAAGTTCTAGGTGTAGCTAAATATGCAGTTACATCTTTAAAAAGTAAAATGCTATTGAAGCAAAAGAAAAAAAGCTTGTAAACTACTAATGAAATATTTGCAAAATAATATATGAACAGCATATATAGCCTTCGAGAGATTTAGTTGATTGGATATTGAATATTAATTATCAACTGAATTATCCAAATTAGCTGCATATCATCAGGCTCACTCCTTTTCGCTTTTTGGCATATAGTTGAACAGAAAATTAGCTGTACTAATATTATTTGATTAATTAGAGGATAAGGAGAACTAACAAGAGGCTAATTTCTAAATGAAATTCCCTATTCTGTATAGTGATTTTACTGTAACGATGTATTTTTGGCATTCTCATTGATGCCAGATTAATTCGATTTTGTGTCGTAAATTCCCACGAGGACTAAAATGACAAAGACAACTTTTTATCCGGAAACTTAAATATATACCTCTATTTAAAGATGAAATAACGTATTATATATTTCACTATTTTTATCGGTCAAAATTTGGACTGGACTTAATAACAGTAAATGGATGTGATTGAGGACCAAGCCGATTACGGCACAAGGGCAAGGAGTCAAGGTCAAGCAAAGAGTATGCGGAAGCAATAATAGATTAAGTTTAGAATAGAAAGAACGAATATTCTATTGGATATTTTTCTGTTGTGCTATTTAGGATTTTTTAGGAATATCTCCTATAAATAGGAAGAGAGAAAGAAGAAAAAAGGGGGTCTTCACTTTTATGATAAAAGCACATTGTAAAGGATTGACTATAAAGAATATACAAAAGCTTGTCTTGTTCACGATTACATTATTCGATATACATTTTTTATTCACAAGATCCAAAGATTCCTTGTCCATCTTCATTTTCTATTATTACACGTTGTTGTTAGGAAGGAGAATCATCCAAGTCATCTAACATTTGGGTGATAAATTCTTTTTTATTACATTTATTGCCACTATCTACATTTATTACATGCTTTTACTACAATATTCATTGACAATTACCATCACGTTCAATAACAACGTTTGAGGAAATAACAGATAAGTTCGCCACCACCCACACCGGGGCTAAGATGGCGGAGGCTAGGGTGAATGACATATTCGTCGTCATACAATCGCCTGGCGAGGGACTCAAGGACTACCTCACCCGGTTCAACAGAGTAACAATGAGCTTGCCAAACGTATCAGAAGGGATGGCAGTGGCAACTTGTCAAAATGGGTTGAACAGGAATGGGTCTAGGGCGGTCAGAAAATTGTTAAACAGACTCATCAAATACCCTCCCATGGGAAGAAATTCATAATGCCTATTCAACTGAGGTGAGAGCAAACGAGGATGACATCAATGGTCTAACACAACGGCTAATGTTAGTCCAAACGGAGTCGAGGAAAGACCATCATAATAATGGCTGAAGAAACCATTCAGGTCCATGCCTTAACTGGGACAGGCACCAACATATGTCAAAACGGTTACCCCACTATCCCCTCGCCATACCGAAGGGTCGTCCAAGCAACATACAAGGACTCAGCGAAACGATAGAGGTATAACTCAACTCCTATCCGCTCACAATTTTTGTGTTTCCCCTTCAAAAATAGTGTACACACTAGAGAAGCTTAGCCCGAAGTCAAGTGTCCACAAAAAGATGAAGTCCGACCCAAGTATCAAAAAGTCAAATGCACTCTATGAGTTTCATCAGGAGAGGGGTCACAAGACCAAAGACTGCATATCCCTACGGTAAGAAGTGGTGAACATGCTTCACCAAGGAGGACCTAAAGGAGCTGATGAGTGACCGAAGAAGAGCGAACTTTGGCCTTCAGACGAGAACAATACCAAGGTCCTCCAAACCCACCCTCTCTTGCCCGCATCATCCAAATAATCATCCGCGGAGGCGACGAAGCAGCAACCAATCATGTGAAGTTCACCACCATGCATAAACTAAAGCGATCGATCACGTATGAATTGTATGATGACCTCGAAGACAATATCATCTTTGATAAGTCAGATACCCACGGTTTGACTTTTCCTCATTTCGATACTCAAGTCATTACTTTACGTATTTTAGATACTGATGTAAAAATAATAATGATAGGCGACAAGAGTGGCACATGTATTATTCACCATCGAGTTCTTGCACAAATAAGACTCGAGGAAAAGTTAGAACCATGCTGCATAACGCTAACGATTTTTAACAATGTAGTTGAGTGAACCTCAGGGGAGATAACGCTGCCAGTTTTGGACGGGGGCGTCACCTAGAAACCATGTTCCATGTCATGAACCAGGACACAGCTTACAATGCCATCATAGGGCGACCATGGATACACGCCATGAGGGCTATCTCGTCCAGCTTATATCAAGTAATCAAGTTTCCTAATACATGGGGGATATTCAGCATTTGATCTGAACATCGCACAACCCAAGAGTGCTACCGTATCGCCCAATATTGTACATACACTCAACAGTTAAAGGGAATATGCTCGGGAGCATGGCAATGACAAAGTCGGGCCCGAACTCGACGAACAAAAAGATGCTATCAAGGATCCCGACATCGTGGAAGCCATAAATTCAACAGTATAAGACCTTGATCTCGTCCAACTACACAACAGGGACCACGTCAAAAAGGCTTACATCGGCCATAAACTCTTAGAACCAGGTAAATTTTATATATTTTTAATTGACAGTGCCGATCTATTTACTTTCTCCATGAAAATATGCCAAGTATCTCAAAAGACATTGCCACGCACAATTTGAACGTCGATCCAATCTACCATCCGGTACGAAAAATAAGAAGAAAATTAAATGCCGCAATCAACGAGGCTGTCCATGATGAGGTAGATAAACTACTTGCTAACGGCTCCATCCGAGAGTCGAAATACTCCAAATGTGTCGTCAATGGCCATGGTAAAAAAGAAAAACAAAAGTGGCGAATGTATGTAGATTTCACAGACCTAAACAAGGCCTGCTCGAAAGATTCATTTCCGTTACCTCACATCGATCAACTCATCGATGAAACGGAAACGCATAAGTTGCTAAGTTTCTTGGATGCCTACTCAGGTTGAACCTGTCATGCCTCGGATTCCCACCCTCGGGAGTCGTGATGGCGCCTACTATTAGGAGCTAGGCAAGCCAAATATTATTTACCTTTTTCATTATCACATTACCTCTTTTAACAAAATATCAACAATATTATGAAAACAAAGACATTTAATAATTTAGTCTTAAATTTAAATAGCTGGATAAAATACGAAATTCCAACAAGAATCTCTACACAAAAACTGGAGTCACATACTCACAAACATCTAAGATGACTAAATACAAAGACTGAAAGAAACATAAATCTGTTTATATCGAATACATTGAGATGACAGTCTAAAGTAAGGGTAGAGGAGATGCGGGGCATGCGGACGCCTGCAAGGCTACCTCGGTGTCTCGATGAACTGAAGGCCTTCTCCCACGCTACTGCTACTGGTGACTAAAACTTGGATCTGTGCAAAATAGCACAGACTGTAGCATCAGGACAACCGACCCCATGTGCTGGTAAGTGTCTAGCCTAACCTCAGTGAAGTAGTGACGAGGCTAAGACCAGACTACCAGATAAACAAGTGCAATTCAAATATATATATGCAACGGAAAGAAATACCGAAAGTAAACAGTCAATAAAGGAAGGGGAACATGTTGTGGGGAGGCAACAGTTACAAATAAGAAACCTCAATATAAAGATAGAAGAAGCCTAAGTATTTACAGCGAACCAAGAAACAAATATCCTAAATAAACACGCTTGAACCAAAAATTGTTGCGGCGCGCAACTCGATCCCAATACATAACAACACTGTTGCGGCGTACAACCCGATCCACAATATCATTGTTGCGGCGTGTAACCAGATCCATAAATATCATTGTTTCGTTGTGCAACCCTGTCCATACAATTTAGTATTGTTTCGGCGTGTAACTCGATCCACAAATATCATACAATGCACGGCATCACCCTTCGTACTTTATCACTCTTCCTCACCAAACAATAGTCACAATTAAGGGACAAAGAAGTAAGCAATTAATGATAGAAATCCCGACAAGGGAATACAACTAAACAGTTAAATCCTGGCAAGGGAACAATATCAATAAATTCAATATCCCGGCAAGGGAGGAAATCAACAAATCAACAAAACGTCCCGGCAAGGGAGTAACCAATAACTCTTTCTCTTTCTTTTATTTTTTACTTTATAATTCACTTTATCATTCGAGCGAACGCTCTAATGAATCAAATAATCTCATATACCTTCACAATTTGTTTCACAACTCGAGCCAATGCTACTCGAAGTTTAATGATCACAATCTCTTTCACATGATCTTTACAACATATAGAAATTATTAAATAAGCATGGAAGTTACAACAAAAATCAGGATAATCGCAATATAAGGACTCACAGTCATGCTAGACACCAATGTATAGATACTCATCACCATGCCTATACACTGACTCGACAACTAGCAAGTAGAAAACAAGACTCAACTCATATTCCCTCAAGCTAAGGTTAGACTAAACACTTACCTCAAACTTCCACGGCCAAATCAATCCACAACAACCGCTTTCCCTCTCGAATTCGGCTCCAACTCAATCAAATCTATACAATAATGACGTTATAATATCAATATATTCCAAACAAATCAATCCCAATGCCTAAATATAGATTTCCAAGCTTTCTTCCCAAATTTTCAAAAATTGACCCCGGGCCCGCTTTGTCAAAATACGAGGTTCGGACCATATTCATATCATCCATTCCCCCACGAGCCCGAATATATAATTTGTTTTCAAATTCGACCCCAAAACGAGGTCAAAATCAAGAAAAAATGAAACGCCCTAACTCTACCCAATTCCCCCAATTTCTACCCTAAATTACATGATTTAAGCTTAGAAATTCAATGGATATTGATGAAAATGAAGGAAACTAGTTAAGATTTACTAACCCACGAAGTCTTGGTGAAAGGGATCTTCAATGGACGCCTAAGTGCTTGGAGAAGAAAGGAGTTCGTGTATTTTTTGTGAACATCCCGTAGCTATTGTTCTGGAAATTTTAATATAACTGGGCAGAAAAATACTCTATGTGATCGTGAAAAAGGTCATGCGATCGCATAGGGATAGGAAGGTTGGCCATTGCCATTGCAGAAAGGGCATTGCTAATGCATAGAGGAAACTGACTCCACTCTCATGTTGGCTTCTTTGTGAATTGTGATAGCGGAGAAGGAATGCGATCGCATAGAAGAAATAGGCCGGGCATCGCGATCGCGGACAGAACTATGTGATCGCATAGAGGAAAATAAGGGCTCCTCAACTTAACACTATGTGATCGCGGAAGAGTCTATGTGATTGCATACAACAAAAGGAACCCCTGAACAAGTTACACTATGCGATCGCGGACAACTCTCTGCGATCGCATAGAAGAAACAACTGGGCAACAGTAGACAACAGATCTTAAACATTTTCTAAGGCTAAAAACCATTCTGAAACACATTCGAATCACACCTGAGCCCTCGGGGCTCCTATCCAATCACATGAACTAACTCAACAACCTCCTACGAACTAAATCGTGTGTTCAAATCGCCAAAATAACATCAAAAACCATGAATCAAACCTCAAAATCACTAGTTTTTCTTCAAACTTCATAAAAATTTTAATTTAGAGTTTTAAGTCCAAAACGCGTCAAACAACGTCTGATTTAAACCAAACTTCACAGAAATATCTTAAAACACATATAAGACATGTACCGTGCGCCAGAACCAAAATAGGGCCCGCTACCAACACGTTCTACTCAATTCTCATTTCAAATTTCCTTAATAATATCAGGAAAAATAATTTCTTTTAAAAATTTATTTCTTGGGCTCGGGACCTCGGATTTCTATATCGAGCATACGCCCGAGTCCCATATTTATTACGGACCCTCCGGGACCGTCAAGTCACGTGTCCGGGTCCGTTTACCCAACATATGACCAAAGTCAAATTTATTTGTTTTAATATCATATTTTAGTATTTTTCACAGAATTTCACATTTAAACTTTTCGATTACGCGCCCGGACTACGTACGCAAATCGAAGCGACTAAAAATGAGGTTTTCAAGGCCTAGAAAGTACGGAATGAATAAGAGCACAGGTGATGATCCTTTGGGTCGTCATACAATCAAATCCTCTGGATGAGGAAGACCAGGAAAAGATCACTTTCATCGCTCATCAGGGTACGTACTACTATAGAGTCATGCCATTCGGGTTGAGGAACGCTGGGGACACTTATCAAAGGCTGGTCACCAAAATGTTTAAGGATCAACTCGGTAAAACAATAGAAGTTTACATAGAAGATATATTGGTCAATTTAAAAAGGAAGGAAGACCACATCGACCATAATAAGGAAGCCTCCGATATACTTAGGCAATTTGGCATGAACTGAATCCTGAAAAGTGTGCTTTCGGCGTAACCTCGGGCAAGTTCCTTAGATTTCTCGTGTCACAAAGAGGCATCAAGGTCAACTCCGATCAGATCAAAGCCATCGAGGGAATACGCGAAGTATTGACCAGCAAGAAATAGGTACAAAAACTAACCGGCCATATAGCTGCCCTGTCGAGGTTCATCTAACGATCCTCTGACAGATGCCACGAATTCTTCTACATTCTTAAAAAGGACAATGGACTCCAGTGGAATTCAGAATGCATCGAAGCTTTAAGAGAACTAAAGGCATACTTGTCTTCGCCGCCACTACTCGCCAAAGCAGAACCCGGCGAGCGCCTCCTAATATACTTGGTTGTATCAAAGGTCGCAGTGAGTGCAGTGCTGGTCAGCAAAAAGAGAGGCACGTAATCTCTAATATATTACATAGGAAAAACCTTGGTCGACGCCGAAACAAGGTACCGCCACCTTGAAAAATTGGCGTTGGCATTAGTCATAGCTTCTTGAAAGCTTAGACCTTATTTTCAATGTCACCCTAGATTTGTGGTTACAACCTTCTCCCTAAGGAGAATCCTACATAAACTCAAGCTATCATGGAGATTGGCCAAGTGGGCCATAGAATTGAGCAAGCACGATATAATATATTAGCCACGAACAACAATAAAATCGCAGGTACTGGCCGACTTTGTTACTGATTTTAGTGCCAAAATAATGCCTGAGGTCGAGCAAGAAACTTCTCGCACCTCTCCCAGGTTACCCGACCTATGGGTCGTATATACCGATGGCACTTCCAACACATCAGGATCTGGACTAGGACTTGTACTCGAGGTCCCAACAGACAAAGTCATTCGCCAATCCATATGTGCCCCGATATAACTAACAATGAGGTTGTGTACGAGGCCATAATTGCAGGACTAAAGCTAGCTCTAAAATATGAAGCCTGACAACGTGTCCTCCGATGTGACTCACAACTCGTCGCCAACCAAGTCACATGGACTGTCCAAATCAAAGAATATAGGCTACAAAAGTACCAGGCAAAAATTCATAAACTACTGTCGGAATTCGACGAATGTCAACTCGACCAAATACCTCGAGCACGAAACATCGAGGCAGATGGCCTCGCCAAATTAGCAGTAACAACCAAAAATATAAGTGGAAGAGAAAACATGGTTACCCTCATCCACTCATCAATAGACCAACTTGAGGGACTAACTGCATCGATCAAAATTTGGACTGGACTTAATAACTGCAAATGGACGTGGTCGAGGACCAAGCCGACTACGGCACAAGGGCGAGGAGTCGTCTTAAGAGGGATTACTTGCTGAGGTCAAGCAAAGAGGGTGCGAAGCAATGATAGAATAAGTCTAGAATAGAGAAAAAGAATATTCCATTGGATATTCTTTCTGTTGTACCTTTTAGGCTTTTTTAGGAATATCGCCTATAAATAAGAAGAGAGAAAGAACAAAAAGGGAGGATCTTCACGTTTCTGATAAGAGCACGTTGTAAAGGGTTGACTATAAACAATATGTCAAAGCTTGTCTTGCTCACTGATTTCATTATTCGATATACACTTTTTATTCACAAGATCCAAAGATTCCTTGTCTATCTTCATTCTCTATTACTACTTCTTGCTGTCACGAAGAAAAATCATCTAAGTCATCTAATATTTGGGTGATAAATTCCTTCTAATTATATTTATTGCTATTATCTATATTTATTGCATACTTTTACTACTACATTTATTGACAATCATTGAGCATTTGTAGGTGGCATGTAATATTTTCGGATTTAGCCATACATCATCAATACATCTAACATTAGATCTAGTAGTTATTACATTTAACTGGAACTCACCCTCTATTTTCTCTTTAATCCAATTTAAGAAAAGGTTTAGCAATTTTGACAAAATACCATTAACCCTTATCGATAATAATTATAATAATGCATATTTCACATGACAGCAACTGCAAATGGTTGAAAGAATGTCGGTCTGTGTGGAATGTGGATATGCTTCCCAGTGTTTGTAAGTCCCATGCAAATGGTTTTGTCATGTATGGACCATTATCCCCATTGCTCAGATTTAACACTTGCTTCCCCCCTCTCCCATGTTATGTGTCTTCTCCATTGGTGTCTTCGTACATGCACCCAAATTGTTTTGCATATGCCAGTATCGACATATCTGGAGCAACTCGACCGCAGTTTTCGCTTTTATTTCAAAGATATTTATTTATTTTTCCAAAAAAATAAATAAGTAATAGTACCAAAAATAAAAAAGAAAATGGATGCAGTAAAACATACTGATTTTGGCAGTAGCTCAATCCATTACTTATTGCTGCTGAACATGTTCTCTTAAGTTATTTACACGTACATCGTTACTTTCACATTGTCAATATGATTTAACCTGTTATGGACCAATCATTAATGCTTTTTAAATAAAATATTATCTGTAATACATTTTGAGTAACCTAGTTTTGTAAATAATTTTTGCATTAATGACACTTCACATAGCTTATACTTTTCTTCTTCATATTAATTTTACTTTGCCTGGAGTCTTTTTTTGGGAGAGGAGGATTAGGAAAGACAAATGACTGACGAAGAGACGAATTAAAAGTGACAAAGCTGATTTGTTGGAGTACAAATCATGATAAAACAGTTATTAGGGAGATCAATAATGTATTAGCCATGTGCCTGTACGGTCCTACGTTGACCACACAATGATTTGAGCTAATAAAAATAGAAGTGCATTACCCTGACAGTCAACCTACCGGAATAACTTTTAGTGCATGATAGAGTGAAAAAGAAAAACCTTCACCTAGTAGATATAATAATGAGTATAATCTTATTTTCTCTTCAAACAATTACATAAATTTAATTGGATTTCATTATAACTGTAGTTAAATTAGTAGGTTATATCCCCTGTTTTCAAATATATTGTTTAATTTAATATGAATAATTACATGTAGTTATCTTTTAGGTAACAAGATAATACTCTCTCCATTTCAATTTATATGATAATATTTGACTGAATATGGAGTTTATGAAAATGAAAGACTTTTGGAATTTGTGTCCAAAACAAGCCAAAAAGGGGCCAAGAGTATTTGTGTGGTTATAATAGTTTCTCATTAAGGGCATAGTTGTAAGTTTAAGCTAAATTGTTTCCAAATTCAGAATGAAGTCATTCCTTTTTGGAACGGACCAAAAAGAAAATAGATTTTACATAAACTGGAACGGAGAGAGTATAAAACTTATGAAGTTAAACTCTACTGGTTTCCTTATTAAAACTTTCCATCATGTCTCCAGGGGGTGCCTAGGTGGGCGAAAGGAGATTGACTATCCCCTTCATCGAAAATTACACTATGTGTATAAGATTAATATTTTTCCTTTTATATATATTCGATATTCAATTTTCTTAGTTTTTCCGCATATTTATTTTTTAATTTTTTTAAAAATTTCTTTAATGAAAAATCTTTTTCCGTCATTGCATGCCCAATTAGGGCCGGCTCTAATGTAGATCCAAGTAAGGGTTTTGTCTTAGGCCTCCAAATTTTGGAGGCCCCATTTTTATAAATAGTAGAATTATAGGTATTTTAAAAAAATATTTAGTACTTTTCATTTAAAAGTAGAGTTTTTCTATAACAGTTATCTCAAAGAAAAGAAGTTTTTAAAATTGTAATTGATAAAATCTTACCTAATATTAACAACGTCTCGAGATAGATTAAATTTGTTGGCTATATTATCAATTGAAAAGAAGTTACTAGATGAAATCGGTTATAAAAATAAATAATAATTTATATCCCAAAAAAAACCGTTATTGGGGGTTGGAGGTAGTTGACCTTTCGGAATTGTGAGGTTCGATGATCATATATCGTGGGGTCGAAAAGAAACATTAGGTAGCATGCAAAAGTTTTGTATTGGGCAAATTTAGCTCCTCACTATCCGTATATGTTCTGCTAAAGAAAGCGTCCTTGATGAGGTCAGCCCAAACAAGGTCGGCCTCAGTCGACCAACGGACCAAGTGACGTGACTTGCTGCAAACATCACGTCAAGCTCTGACACTCGAATATCGAGGCCACCAACTCTTGTACCTTTTTATATTATTTCAAGGAAGGTCCCTTAGTATATAAAAGGGATCTCCTATTTTGTAAAGACTCATGTGTATTTCATTACTGATAATATACAACTTTCTCTCTCTGATTCTCTTTATCTCTCTTATGCTAAATCTGCTATTTACCTCATTGCTTTTATCTCATAATCTCTAGATCATATTACATTTGATTCCGATTAATCCAAATTATTTTTTTAATTATTTTTAAAGCTACATAAATCTTCGAATAACTTTAGAATTAGACAAATTGCATTTGGCTTTCGCAGGATAGCAAATATGGTCAATCAGTAAGCGCAATTGTAGCCTTTTGCTTTATATAAGTGTCTGTCTCTTCATAGCAAAATTTCACGCTTCTCTGTGCATATTATGATTCAGGCACCATACATTAAAAGTTCACAAAATCATCTTATTTAATTTGGGTGCCTAACTAATTAAAGAATGAAACTAAAGTTAGAAAGTGCGGAAAAAAATTGAACTACCTTTATTTCAGTTAATTAATAATCAATGGGTAATATTTAAATACAAAATTTAGAAAGTTTTTTATGTAACAAAGCATGAAAATGATGAGTAAAGTACACATTGCGGGGTTATTCTTTTTTTTTTTTTGGGTCAATGTATTTGGATTAAAGATGAAGAGAGAGAAGGGAATAGATAGAGAATCTTAGTTTTACATTACAAGAATTCTTTTCTTTTCTACGGCTACTTTGATAACTTAAAATTCTTAGCTTGCTTGTTCTGTATGAGCCGACAAGTATTATTGCTGCTTAATCATTGCCAATTCCTTAGATTTCTGAGAACTCTTTCCATGAAAAGGTGGTCTTATCTTCTTCTTCTTTACAGATAAAGAGATGCTAACTTGAAACTGATGACTCATAAATCTGTGTAAAGAGTTTTTGGTAGGTGAAGTGGAGATTGAGTTGGTTCACCAAAACACCATAACTATCACACCATCACCATGTTAATTGTACAAAAGGTGCTATTCTATAATAGTAATATTTAGTAACTACTTTCTAAGTTTCTTTTTCTTGTCTTTGGCAATACGAGAGCATAAATTTTTGGCCTAACAATTCACAGATTCCTAACCATCAAGTGTTATTAGGATTTTGTTCTCCTACTCTTGGAAGTATGCATGTCTACTTCAAATTAAAGATTATATATTGTAATGAAATTATTATAGGGGACATAATTTATTTCATTTCATTCATGATCTTCTCCGCAAAAATTTGGAGCAAAAAACACTTTTTATTTTTAATGAGAATATCAACTTAGTAAATAGTCATGCTAAAATTCTGTTGATAGTTGTTCTTTGAAATAGCCTAAAACTCATGCCTCGATTTCTCCTTTAGATAAATTAACTCGTAGTATTTAAAAATTTTCCCAATTTTTTTTTGAGTAATTAATTATTTAAACTGGTAGATCTAATTGGCTTGACTTGACAAGGATTTTTCATTAGAGGGAAATATATGGTGAATGGATAAATATAATAAACAATTGGGGGTTGCTTATATTTTCCTACTGAGTAGGTGTGGTTTTGGTGTCTCCGTCTTTCATGCTTTTTGATTAAAAACTCAATCAAAGAAAAAGATGGGGTTTTAATGACGTTTGAACCAAACTTAGCAGTGAAATTTAATCAAATCAATAAAGCACAGTAAAAGGAAGAGAAGATACTGGAACGCTCGTCCAGTGATTAGCGAACAAGACTTAATCATGAAGACGTAATGATGTGAGAAGCGTCAAGCAATATTATATGATGGTAGACACTGTTGTATGATACTCTTTTTACATGCTCATATCATTACTTTTATTTCTAATTTACCAATTTAACCAAATTCTTTTCTCTCTATATATACAAACTAGTATAGTACCCGCATGATGCGCGGATAAATTATAAGAAAAGAAGAGTTTACAGAGATAATATATATATATATATATATATATATATATATATATATATATATATATATATATATATATATATATATATATTGTAAATTAAAATTAGCGATCGAATACAGAAGGAGTAAACTTAAAAATAAATAGATAAATTTTGTTGAGAGTAATATAGGTGGGTACGTATGGATGAAGTGCATGACAGTAGCATTTGAAGAAACTTTCCAAAACCTGTGAAGCTACTTCAGACGTATGGTGATCTCCAACACCTATAACGAAAAAAAAAAGGCAAAAATCAAAATTTTTAGTATAATTTATAATGCATGAAGTCATATTAAATAGCATTTCATTGTTTACCTTATTTATGTTCATAGATGAAATGAAGCAACTTGATAGATAGATAAAGTATTTATCTTTGATAATTGATGTATTAGCTATATATTAAATCAGGCAAAGGCAAGGATCGTTGCAGTAGCAGAAACTGAACTTGATCGTGTATTCACTACGTAAAATCAAAATGTTAAGTAAACTCAAAAAAGGGAGATATTTTTAGCAGCAAAATATAAACTTGATCTTGTATTTAATGTGATGTATAATATAAAATGTACAGGTGTTACTATAGTACAAACTATTTTAGATAGCACTTTGGCAGCAACATCTATTCATGGGTAGCTAGTGAATCAAAATATTGAGGCTATACTAATTACGTAAACAGAAATTATGTAAATCGTAAATGTGCAAACATTGCATTAAACTTCATACCTTTGTTATTGTGCGAATTACGACTTGAGGCTATACTGATTTTGCAGAAATACTTGTTACGTAATACTCTTCTTTCACCTATTCTTGTTTTAATGCCTCATTTATGAAGTTATTTTATAATATGATGTGATTAGTGTAGTGGGAAAGTGGTTATAGTGGGGCATTGTGGATGATTTGTGAAGGGAGATGTGAAGTAGTGGGGAGGAACATGAGGATTGTTGATGGGAGTGGGAAAACGTGTGGGAAATATGGTAACAGAAACAACTGTATATTCAAAAATCTGAAAAAGAAAACTGTAAGGATAATAATTAATTGAACAGGTATAAACAAAACTGAAAAAGCCAAACGATAAGGCTCAAGAGGCTAAAAATTTGACTATAAGCATAACGAAAATCTTCAGTTTATTATTTGATTGCTTTTACGTAGAGTACAACAGTAAATTATAATTGTAAAAATGAAGTGTTGGTTAGGTCACATTCAAATATTCATAACATAATGTATATAAGTCGGATCAGTTTAACTATTATTAGAATGACGCCTAAATAATGAAAAAAGTAATTACTGACTTTGCAACAAACTTGTCATAGCGTATACTTATAATACAAAAGGACCAATTGAGTAGCGAAATAAACAGATGGAAATGGTAGTGTCATATGTTCGTATTCGACAAATTTTTTCAATACAATTGATTATGTATTGTACAAAATAAATCGCAAAGTTTGGTAGAAGGGAAAACATGAAATGATACAAATATGTTGTTCACAACTAATAAACTACTAAAATATGTTATAACAGCATGATTTTTATCGCTAACTGTTACATATGCAAAGATCAAATGCTGTTTTCTTCTTTATATACATTCCGTCGATATTATTTCCAGAAATCAGTGCGCATTCGAATCTTCTTATAAAACTGTAGCGGACAGGAACTGAGTTTTTGGTGGTCGCTACCATGTAGAAGACGTGTGCCAACGAACGTGGTGGTCAAGCAGGACGACCAGCTCCGGCAAAGTAATTGAGGTTATAGACTCCGCATAGATACATGAAAGATTAGGAAGATGACACAGTTCCGGAAATACAAATGATTTACCGTGGAAATGTTGTGGTATTACTCAACAGAATTGTGAGTTAAGATTTTGTTGGGTTTAAGAGCGTAGCGGAAATGTATGTGAATCGAGAAAATAAATAGAGAATGTAAGACAAGCAATAAGCTAGAAGAAACACACGAGCAATGAAAAATAATTCCACTATGTTTAAAATATGAGAGTACAAAAGTGGAGTATTAGAAGAATAGTGGATTATATTACAAGGAGGAAATTTATGAGGTGAAAGGCTTTTAGGTGTAGTAGAGGTATAAGACTTTGTAGTGCATATGGCTTATTTTGATTGTCCTACAAATGATGACCACACCATCATATATTTATAGTTGGTGGAGGAAAGAAAAATAGCAAGATTTTTTCAATGGAACTTTCTACCAAATTCCTTGACTAGATATTAGTGGAATTCTCTAGATATTAGTGGAATTCCCTAGATATAAGTGGAATTCTCTAGATATTAGTGGAATTCTCTAGCAAATTTTGTATAATGGGCTTGTTTAGAATTTGGGCCATCTTTAACAGATTTGATGAACTTTCACTTCAAATATACTGCAACAACTGAAGCCTCTGTACGGTTAACTCACTTGTGCTCCCATTAGTATATTCACTGAGACTCTTCTTGTAGTGAAGAACAGTTGGCCTCTCTTTTGACGCTGTCTAGAAGGATAGTATTTTCTGGCTGTTGAGCTCAGAAGCAAACAATAGTTTAATGATGTCAACTCATAATAATGCAACTACTGCAAATAAGAAAGTGATCTCAAGAAAAGGCAAACATCAGAGTACATCATTCCACAACCATGATTGTTGCCTCTTACCGACATTGGTTCTACAAACTGCTGTTGGATATCATTTGGAACTACCACTGTATTGTTTTTTTCCTGAAGTTTGTTTACTGCTGCAACAAATTGTTTGTCAGTACGTTCTGCTCCTGCTTCTGTATTATCATATGAAATGTACTTCATATGATAATATGTACAAATTTGCTCCATAATTTTCCAATTTCTTGTGCCTGTCGACAGTTATTGTGCTCAAACAGTAAAATTTTAAAACGATTAAGGTAACAGAAGATTAATTAGCACTGTCATATACATAGAATGTGACATTTTCTGCATTTTTATTGCCCAGGTCTACTGCAAACTTGATGGAGTTGCATTTGTCATTCTGATTTATTGGCCAGTAATGTATTGTTGGCAGCAAACTCCTTGTGAAGAAATCATAGTAGTGGGGATTTATGAGCAGAGATACAAATCACAGGGTAGAATGTACTTTTGACTCACTGACCATGCAATCCCTTCAACATAAATCTTGTATCTGTCTCATTTCAATTCCAAGAAAAAATTGGTCCAACAGAAATGATTAAAGAACAGTTGACGCCTTGACGGGGTAGAATATAAGAAAGATTCAGAGAAAAAGACGATATTCTGAGATCGAATGTATACCTATGAGTGCACTGTGTAGCTAAATCTGAAGTTTTATAACCTTGTCTGCGTTCACGGGCCCATTGATGAAAAGGGCTAATATCACCATATCAAAAATTGCAAATTATGAAATGATGTTTAAATTTTCAGCATTGTGAACCTAAAGTTAAGATTCAGTGTTACAAACCTCAGAAAGGAACCGAGTCACTGATGGTCGTTCCCATATCCACGGCGTCTGCAAACCAACGTTCTGGTCAATCAGGACAAAAAGCGCATGGAAAGTTCTTCCTGTTATACACTGCACATAGGTACATGAACAATTTGGAAGATAAGAAAGTTACAGAAATAAAAATGAAAAAATTTGCAAATGTCGTGCTCTTACTTAAGGGATTAAAAACTTGATACACTTTTACTTCATGTAGAGTACAGCAACAGAAGGCCTACTTAAAGGCCTGGATTTGTTGTTTGTGCTTGGTTCCCTCGATGAGTTTGATAGATGTCAGTAATTTGTGTTTTGAAAAGACGCAAAACTGACTTGCTAATAGAAGCACTTATCCGATCGCTCTAAAAATAATAACATTAGATAACAGAGAGTACAAAAATATATTATTAATAGTAATTTAGATTATCCTTATGGTTGTTAGTATGGTAGTTAATTTATGTTTCTTATGTTTACATAATTATTTACGTTATTTCTGCGGGATTTATTAATGTTTTATTGTTTCGTTTTGTCTTGTTTTTGTTTCTAATTTTGTCTTTGTTTTTGTTTTTGTTTTTGTTTTAATGCAGCTTTTCATTTTATCCTATGCGCCGAGGGTCGAATGGAAACAGCCTCTCTACCCTTTCGGGTAGGGGTAAGGCTCGTCTACATATTACCCTCCCCAGACCCCACCTGGTGGGAATATACTGGGTAGTTGTTGTTGTTGTAGTAATTTAGATTATGTAGTCCTCCCTTATTGCAGTAGTGTTTGGTTTAATTTTCCTGTATTTTTGTTAGTACGTACGTTTTGCTGCCAAAAACTAAACTGTACAAATTAAGGTCGTTCATAAGCTAATCATGCCTGACTTTTGTTTCTATACCTTCTAGTTTATTAGTACAAACAAAATGATTATCGAGATGCTACTATCTGCTTTCCTAACATAACCATTACAGAAATTATCAGCAGACACAATTTTTTTTAATTCCAGAGCAAAAAATGAATCGAATAACTTATTTGGAACAATTGGTCGTATGATATAATCATAGAACAATTTCGTGGAGCAAAACAAATGCATCTATAATCATATAATAATTCCGAAAAACAAATCAAATTAGCAAGGTAAAAACATATTTAAAATACTTTTTCATCTTAATTGGAATATTCAGACCATATGCAATTCAGAAGGGAGGATCATTTCAAGGAGATAGATTTTCCTCCCATTGCTTTCGAATAATACTTTGCTGCAGAATGCAGCCTAACTCATGTATAGTACAGTTTCTTAAACAATTTGAAGTAGCAATTACAAACGTAGCCTATTTATGTTTACAACATATAAAGATCGAGAAGAAGTACATAGCAATTTACAAGCAAAGGTGAAGAAACTCGTCAGAGTAAATTTTAGGCCGATCACAAATGGGCATAGCTAATCGATCAACAACGGCGGAGATGCATCAAAAACAAATAATCATATAACATATGTAAAATATCTTTTTATCTTGTAAAACCAATTCAATTGACAATATAGTGTCTGGATTGAAACGATCTGTTACTTCCCACAAACAAACAACACAAACTTTTAATTTCCATGCATCTTCGAAATTGTTATATCATTGATGAAATCAATGTGAGTAGCCATCTTTTCATGAGTAATGGTCTTGCAATGGGGAATATTTGTGATAATTCGTCAGTCTATGACGAACTAGCATTGCTGCATGCAAAATGGCGTGACCCCAAACCGAAGTGGGCAGCCTCGTTTTCATGAGTAATGGTCTTGCAATCAACTGCAGACGTTTAATTAAAGATTCTGCAAAACCATTTTGAGTGTGAACATGAGCTACAGGATGTTCCACTTTTATCCCAATTGATAAGCAATAATCATTAAATGCTTGGGATGAAAACTCAGCAGCATTATCTAGTCTAATAGACTTAATTGGATTATCCGAAAATTGTGCTCGTAATCGAATTATTTGTGCCATTAATTTTACAAACACAAGGTTGCGTGTGACAATAGGCACACATGAGACCATCTAGAGGATGCGTCTATTAAGACCATAAATATCTAAAGGACCCACTAGGTGGGTGAATAGGTCCACAAATATCCCCTTGTATACGTTCCAAAAACGTAGGTGACTCAGTTCCAACCTTTGTTGGTGATGGTCTAATAATTAACTTGCCTTGATAACAAGAAGTGCAAGAAAATTCATTATTTAAAAGAATCTTTAAATTCTTTAATGGATGCCCATATGAGTTTTCTATAATCCGTCTCATCATAATTGATCCAGGATGTCCCAATCGATCATGCCAAAGTACAAAAGTATTGGAATCAGTATCCTTTTGGTTTTACTGTGGAATGTGCCTCAATTGCACTAATTTTTGTCCAATACAGGCCACAAGATAAAGATGGAAACTTTTCAATAACCCTCTTTTGGCCAGAGACATTCTTTGTAATGATGAGGTATTCAAGATTATTCTCATCTATTGTCTCAATATGATATACATTTTGACGGATATCTTTAAAACTCAATAAGTTACTCTTGGACTTGGAAGAGAACATTGCATTCTCTATGATAAATATTGTTCCTTTAGGCAGAGTTATAGTTGCTCTTCCGGAGCCTTCAATCAATTTACTACTACCAGAAATTGTAGTAACATCTACACATACTTAAATGAGAGAAATATTTCTTCTCTTTGAATATCGTATGTGTGGTACATGAATCAATTAAACAAATATTTTTACAATTGGACGTTGATCCAAGTTTGCTTTGTGAGATATCCATATTTGCTTCCCATGGTTTGACATACAAAAGAAATATACGAAAATATTAGTATTTTTTTTATAGATATGAGAAAAAATAAATTTAAGTCTATGATTCAACATAATAGTTTCAGTGCGGTCATTATGAGAAAAAAATATCTTTTATCATAGTTATTCTCCTTTTAATACTCTTGTATCCGTTGCTTAATGATTAAACAATATTTTCAAAATCTGCTGAGGTTAGTCGATTAACTAAATCGGATAGTCGACTAACATGCCTTGCGAAAAAGGTCCAGCTTAATAGAATATATTGGTTAATCGATTATGTGTTATGTTAATCGATTAACTTACTGAAAAATCATTACAAATAAAGCATAAGATGAATGTGTAATCTAAAGTTATATATTTTAAAACCATAATACAGATTATTTGTCAAGTTGATAAAACTCTTAAGGTACATATCGATATTTGATCATTGATTGAATTGTTTTGAACTGAATGTTTCACCTAGAATGATTCAACTAATTGAGTTAATTGTTGTTGGCAGTGAATCTGTTTCAGGTTCATAATACTACTAGCATAATAGCACCTTTAATGTGCTAACACATTAACACCGAGCAGATTAGAAAGGATTACAAAAAATGAAACTGATCATTCTGTTTAATATATTTTTTTTTATTTCAAGCATATTATAATTTTAACGAATACTTGCTTGATACTTAGCTTTACTAGCTTAAAGCACAAAATATAAAATTTGAACCATATCACAATAATAGATAACTTATGTAAACTATGATAATTGTTTATTCATTAACTACTACGAATAAGTAAAAATAAAAATATCAAACTGCTCAATCTTCTTTAACCATGGATCCATCACCGATCAAGTGATCTATTTTCACTCAGGGTGCTCAAAGAAGTCTGCCACATCCAAGTGGGTAATGTCAAAATTATTGTCAGAGACAAAATTGGTTTCAGGGCCTTTACTCTTTAGAGATGCTTGATAAAGCTCAACCAAATGTCTTGGTACACGGCAAATTTTTTGCCCAGTGCCCTTTTCCACCGCAACGATAACATATAGTTTCTGAACTATTTGCTTTTGGATTCTCATAATTCCATTTCCGCTTTTGGTGGTTATATCTATTTTGGGGGTGACTAACACCAGGAAAATTTCTTCCTTGACCACGTCCACGGCCATGACCCCGACCCCGACCACGACCATGATTAAAGCCATAGCCTTTTTCACGCTTAGCATAATGGGAATACACCTTATCTACTTCAGGCAATGGTGTAGACCCAGTGGGTCAATTTTCGTGATTTCTCATGAGCAGGTCATTGTTTCGCTCAGCCACAAGGAGAAGAGAAATCAGCTCAGAGTACTTTTTGAAACCTTTCTCTCTATACTGTTGTTGCAGAACCATATTGGAGGCATGAAACGTTGTAAACATTTTTTCAAGCATATCATAATCAGTTATAGTATCTCCACAGAGTTTCAATTTAGAAGTAATTCTAAACATTGCAGAATTATATTCAGAAACAGACTTAAAGTCTTGGAGCCTCAGATGAGCCCAATCATATCGTGTTTGTGGCAGAGTGACCAACTTTAAGTTGTCATATCTCTCCTTTAAGCCATTTCACAAGATAAGTGGATCTTTGACTGTGAGATATGCAATTTTCAAACCTTCATCAAGGTGATGGCGCAAGAAAAATCAAGGCCTTAGCACAATCTTGGGTGGATGCATTATTTCTGTCTTTAATGGCGTCTCCAAGACCCATTGCATCCAAATGGATTTCGGCATCCAACACCCATGTCATGTAGTTCTTGCCCGAAATTTCAAGGACAACAAACTTTCTTTTCATAATGTCAGACATAATTAAAACCAAATTAGGAGGAGAAAAAATACATTAATTTTCTCAAAGAGATTCTTGAGATAGTAGAGCTTCGTGCTGATAACGTGTTACAAAACTTAGCTCAAAGTAATAAACAAAAAGATAGACAACAAAGTAGAGAGAAATAGAGAAGAGAATACATTTCTTCTATGTATCCAAGTGTATTACAAAATGATTTCTCATCCTCTATTTATAGTACTACATAGAGGTATACTAAAAGAATTCCATAAATATGTCATTAAGCTTTTGAGATCATAGAGGAAGATCATGGGGGAGATCATGGAGGTGTGGGAGTTACAACCATAAGTATTAGAGTAGTGGGAGTTATGGAGATAATGGATAAAAGTAGTGGGTGTTATAGAAATTATGGACATCCACCATAATCTAATATTTTATAACAATTTGAAATAAATTTGAAATTTTAAAATTGAACAGAAGCTGGAACGGTATTCACTCATGAATGGTTTGAAATTTACTTCCAAAGAATTAGGAGGTTTTAACTAATAAATTATTTTAATAATTTTTAAAAATTAAAAATTGAGATAATTGAGAGGAGTTATAACGGTTTTGACCTAAAAGATTTTGAAATCCACTCCTATTTTTGAGGTAGGCGGCGGTTTTTTTTACAAATACAATGTTTTTTTCAAAAATTTGAAAATTTTAAAATTGGTCAGAAGTTGGAACGGTTTGGACTGATGAATTGTTTGAATTTTACTTCCTACAAATTAGGACCAATGTCTTAACATGTCATATGTAATTTTATTATGCTGCCATTTGACTTCATGAGAGGCTTTTTTCTTTAACATTTAATTATAGATAGATAACTTCCTCTGATTTACTTTAGTAATTTTTGGCTTTTATCATTAAAAAGTACGGAAAAGGTTCATATATGCCCGTAAATTATGTGAAATAGGATAAATGTGCCCTTCGTTAATAATTTGGCCCAAATATGCTCAAATAGTCCAATAATTGTGCAAATTTGCCCTTTTTTACGAAGATAATATTTTTTCTTTTCCTTTTTTAATTAATTAAAATTAAATTATTTTTTCCTAAAGCAATTTTTTCTAAAATTTATTTTTATAAAAACTGAAGGTAAAAAAAGGGAATATTTTTTTCAAAATTTTACAAAAGAACTGGAAAATATTTTCTAAAACAATGTTTTTATAAAAACAGAAGTAAAATCTAAAAAGTAATTTTCTAAAGCAATGTTTTTGTAAAAATTGAAGAAAAAAAAATGAATTTGTTTTTACTAAAAATTGAATACATGAAAAAAATTGCTTTAATAAAACTGAAAAATTGTTTTCTAAAACAAAGTTTTTGTAAAAATGAAATAAAATCTACAAAGTAATTTTTTAAAGCAATAATTTATAAAACCTGAAAAAAAACTGAATTTATTTTTACTAAAAACTAAAAAAACCAAAAAAAGAATACTTTAAAAAAACTGAAAAAGTTATTTTCTACAACAATGATTTGTGTAAAATCTTTATAAATAAAAATAAAAAGCAATTTTCTTAAGCGGCAAAAATTGAAAAAAAACTGAATTTTTTTAACTGAAAATTGATAAAAATAAAATATTTGTTTTTTCAGTTTTTTCAAAAACATTGCTTTAGAAAATTACTTTTCAATTTATTTTTATTTTTTCCAAAAACAATAGTTTTAGAAATTATTTTTCAGTTTTTTTAAATCGATATTTTTCTAAAAATGGAAAAAAAATTAATTTTAATTAATTAAAAAAAGAAAAGAAAAAATATTGTTTATGTTACAAAAAGGGCAAGCTTGCACAACTATTGGATAGTTAGGCATATTTGAGTCAAACTATTAACGACGGACATCTTTGTCATATTTCAAATAGTTCATGGGTACATTTGGATATTTTTCGTTAAAAATATGACAAACTACTCCTAGATTATTTATAACTCCAAAGACAACTTTGGAAAATAAAAATTAATTCAATATTGTTATCTTGAAGAAATCAAATATTACGAACCACAAAAAAGATTAAAAAATTACTTAAAGTGGATAGAAGGAAATTTGCATTTATCAACTATTTTTAATTATTTGGTCAAATAGACGGCTATTTAGATTAATTCTTCAATTATTTTAAGTGAGTGGTGGGGCCACGTCATTTTTTCCCGCTATCTTTAAGATTTTACCTTTCCTAGAGGCTAGAGTAATGCTAACTGTACATGTAGTAATGCTGGTTATAAAGATATTCACCTACTATTTAACACATTGTTGGGTAAGCTATCTACGAATTATGTTTTATATGAAGCACACACCCATTTTTGTTTCTGATGAAATTTAAGTTTTTTATTTGTTTGAGCATATATAATTATTCAAGCAGGATTGCAGGAGTTGAAATTTATTTTATGTAGATGAAAGTGGCAAAAATATGGGGGTATAATTTCGAAAGAGTCGACTTTATATGAGTGTAACTTTGTAAGTTGATGTTATGACACCTTTTTTTCCAATAAAATACTAAAAATTGTCGAAAAGTTTCCCTTGTATGAAGGTGGGGACACTTTGAGATGCCCACAAATAAAACTTGAAGATAAATTTGAAAAAAATGGAAACTGTTATAAATAGAACTTTATTTAAGGTGAATGTCTATATTTAGAGAGATTCTAAGGTTTACTACTTGGTGGCTAAGTCACCACCTCCCTATAAATATAGGGCTTCTATTCCATTGTAAACCATCCCAAGTATCAATAAGAATACTCCTCTCGCTATTCTCTCTATATTATTCTTGTCTTTTATATTATTTCATAACACGTTATCAGCACAAGTCTCTAACCAATTGAAATTTTCGATTATTTTAACTTTTGTTTGTGTAGCGTTTTGCTTCATAGCCGATTCGGCTCTCTCAACTCAATCGCCGCCTTTTTCTAATTTCTATACGGAAAAATAGAAGAGATGGTATCATCATAAAGTAATGCAACGGGAAGGACACTCAAGAGGTATATTTGATGTCACAACATTTATTGGTATACCTTAAAGGTAAGTAATTTACTTTTCCCTTTCAAATTCTTGAAATTCTACGATTTGATTTTATATACAAACAAAGACAACAAAGTTTGATTATAACTCTAAAGGAGTTCGTAAGAAATTACACTCACATGAAGTGGTAAAATTTCTATGCCTTGCCATGATCAAATTCATGTATGATTGTGGACGTGGCAAAGAATTAAAATTCCGTCCAAATGAATTTGCTCCATTCCCTTTAGAGAATGTGGTAGCAATATGTGATAAGTCTGAAAGAAGACAAAATTATTACCATGATAGTATCAATGAATGTGGACGTGGCAATAGACGGAATTATAATCGTCATTATGATCCATTCCCTGAAGTGAATGTGATAATTGTAATAAAGCCTGTAAGTATGAACACACTCTTGATGTAATTGTGTCTTGTGTATGACATTATGAAAAGAAAGTTCGTTGCCCTTGAAATTTCGGGCAAGAACTATATGGCATGGGTGTTGGATGCTGAAATCCACTTAGATGCAATGGGTCTTGGAGACGCCATTAAAGACAGAAATAATGCATCCACCCAGGACTATGCTAAGGCCTTGATTATCTTGCGCCATCGCCTTGATGAAGGTTTGAAACTGTGCTAAGGCCTTGATTTTCTTGCGCCATCGCCTTGATGAAGGTTTGAAACTGTGCTAAGGCCTTGATTTTCTTGCGCCATCGCCTTGATGAAGGTTTGAAACTGTGCTAAGGCCTTGATTTACTTGCGCCATCACCTTGATGAAGGTTTGAAAATTGAATATATCACAGTCAAAGATCCACCTATCTTGTGGAATGGCTTAAAGAAGAGATATGACAACCTGAAGTTGATCACTCTGCCACAAGCACGATACGATGAGAATCCAAAAGCAAATAGTTCATAAACTATATATTATCGTTGCGGTGGAAGGGCACTGGTCAAAAGCTTGCCGTATACCAAGACATTTGGTTGACCTTTATCAAGCATCTCGAAAGAGTAAAGGCCCTGAAACAAATTTTGTCTCTGACGACAATTTTGACATCACCCACCTGGACGTGGCAGACTTCTTTGAGCAACCCGATGGGAAAATAGACCACCTAATCGGTGATGGATCTGTGATGAAAGAAGATGGAGTTGTTTGATTTTATTTCACTTATTTGTAATAGTTAGTGAATAAACTAATAGTCATTAGTATCAGCTCGTATTAGTTAGTTTATGATATAATGTTAGTATTAGTTCTTTAGAATGTTTCAATATGCTCAGATTTCAATAATATTTTTATTTTCCAGTAGCGGTAATCGACTAACCTAACAGTTGGTCGATTATCTAATATTTCGCATTAAAACTGCAAAACAATCGATTGTCAATGTTCAACAATCGATTCTCAATGTTCAACAATCGATTGTCAATGTCCAACAATCGATTGTCTATGTTTAACAATCGATTGTCTTAAGACATCTGGAATTTTTTCAAAATAGCAAATAATCGATTGTCTATGTTTAACAATCGATTGTCTTAAGACTGCTGGAATTTTTTCAAAATAGCAAATAATCGATTGTCTATGCTTAACAATCGATTGTCGTAAGACAGTGTGATCTGAAGTTTTTCAAAATAGTCAACAATCGATTGTCTATGTTTAACAATCGATTGTCTTAAGACAGTGATCTGAATTTTTTCAAAATAGCAAATAATCGATTGTCTATGTTTAACAATCGATTGTCTTAAGACATCTGGAATTTTTTCAAAATAGCAAATAATCGATTGTCTATGTTTAACAATCGATTGTCGTAAGACAGATGTTTTTCAAAATAGTCAACAATCGATTGTCTATGTTTAACAATCGATTGTCTTAAGACAGTACAAGTTTTTCAAGATAGCAAATAATCGATTGTGTGTGTTTAACAATCGATTGTCAATGTTCAACAATCGATTGTGTGTGTTTAGCAATCGATTGTTTTAAGAAAATGCTTAAACTAAAATTTTCAAACTGCATAGTAATCGATTATGGAAAACATATAATCGACTATCTGATTTAGTTAGTCAACTGACCTCAGCAGATTTTGAAAATATTGTTTAAATGTGAAACAAACGAATTGAACTTGTTTATTCTCATGTTCGTATATTTTCTTTTGAATGGAAAACTATGGGAATTAAATTGATTGAAGGCTCCTGAAGAGCAACTATAACTCTGCCTAAAGGAACGATATTTTAGAGAATGCAATGTTCTCCTCCAAGTCTAAGAAAGAACTTGTTGAGTTTTAATGATATCAGTCAAAATGTTCTCCTCCAAGTCTAAAAGGAACTTGTTGAGTTTTAAAGATATCATTCAAAATGGATATCAGATTGAGACAATACATAAGTACAATCTTGAATACCTCATTTACTCATGAAAACGAGGTTGCCCACTTCGGCTTGGGGTCACACCATTTTGCATGCAACAACTAGTTCGTCTCTGACTGACGAATTGACACAAATATTCCCCGTTGCAATTGGTTTTGGGTCATGAACCTAATATATCCCATTTAAGAATCTTTGGATGCGCAGTATATGTGCCTATAGCACCGCCATCCCGCACCAAAATGGGTCCGCAAAGAAGGTTAGGAATATATGTTGAGTTTGAATCGTCCTCCATTATTCGCTACCTCGAAACATTGACAGGGGATTTGTACACTGCACGATTTGCAGACTGTCAATTTGATGAGACACTTTTCCCAAAATTAGGGGGAGAAGTTGGTGAAACCAAACGGAAAATTTTGTGGAAAAATGCATCATTATCTCATCTTGATCCACATACCTCTATTTGTGAAAAAGAGGCGCAAAATATTATCCATTTGCAAAGAATAGCAAATCGAATGCCAGACGCATTTACAAATTTGAAAAGGATAACAAAATCACATATCCCCGCAGTGAATGTGACAACATCTAACTCACGAATACATATTCATTATCGGAAGAATATGAACATGAAGTTGGTATTGAATATACCACCCTCACCCCTAGAAGGAGGTTTGAGATGATACCACACTCACCCCTAGAAGGAGGTTTGAGATGATATATGGCATGAATGATCGTTGGTCACGTACCTATTGTACGCCAAAGTATTTTGGAAATATGACTATTAAAGGACAACGATAATGCAAGAAACATATCTTGCATATAATTTTGACCATGACCATAATGGTATAACTTTCTCTTTAAAAGAGATATTCACCACATGGATGTTGATGAATCTGTGGTAGTACAAAATTAATTGAGAGCTCTAGAAGAGCCAATTACTATGATTGGAGAAACACAATTGAGTATTGTGCTGTAGGGAGTCTCAAAGAAACTTATTCAGTTTCCAAAGTACACGCGAAAGCGATTGATTATATTGAGACTATAAATGAAGGAAAGATTTGATATCTCCTATTACTACAACTTGTAGCGGGATAATTTATATATGAAAAGCTACCCGCTTCATTCTCCAGTTTGTACTACACAAACAAAAGAATGCCACAATAAAGTGGATATCTATTGGTATAAAAACCCATGTCATAATAAACCTGAAGTTTATTGATAAGTGCACATGTCATGGTGTAAATTTGAAGTTTACCAATATTGATAATTTATTCAGTTGGCATTCGTGTTAGCCATCTCATTTTAAGTATGATGTACAAATTCACATGGGTGAATATTAAAGAACTAGAAAGTTCTTTATGAATTCTCTTGTATTACTTGTTCTCATTAATGAACTGACCAACTAAAGAGTTCGGGTTGAAGCCCATAAATTCTGGAAATATCAAAGGTGAATATGGGCCCATTCACCTGCCATGTATACCACATATGATGCATCTATGATATGGTTACAAGCGCAATTGTTATTAACCCGCAGCCTGGCCGGTGCTTGCGAGGTAAATTGCTCAGTAATCTAACTTCGAGCATAATTTCAAGATTTTCTACTCAAGATAGTTCATCTTGATAAGTTGGTTTATATCAAAGTTGGTTTAGCAAGATAATTATTGAGTGCCTCCACTTAATAGCTAAACTGTTTCTTATGAGAACAAAGTTATATATATCAGTTTGATATACATTGTATACGAGAGTATATTCTCCCATCACAAGTGGTTCAGGGTCAGGAACCAAATAATTTCATCTTATTATTAATGTGTGTATATTGACATGATAATGCACAAAGATGATTTCCCAAAGTTGAGGAAACAAGTTAGCTTTTCTAACATGAGGGGGAGACATGATAAACACTTGAGAAAAGGTTACATGGGATGAATTATCATTTGTATATGTAAATCCCCGAATATCATGAACCTGAAGTTCATAAAATGGATAATTCAATTGCAACATATTGCAAAGCATGCTATACGCATTTGCTGACCCAAAGAAAGTAACTATATTCTCACTACAAATACTCATATTAAGTCCCAGAAGGACAAAGTCTTTGATACGCTTAAAGCGTATAGACAAATACTTGATTCCATATGAAAGACATGTAGATTTGGACATATAGTTCAAATACTTGAAAGCATAAAGTCAAAGGTATCTATAATCAGTTTTCGATATCTTATTTGTTAGCATGACATGAAAACTTGATATGCATCTTAAGTCTATTATGTGATTTATATGACTTAACTTGAAAGATTTAAGTTGCTTGAAGCATACACAATTCTTGGTCCTGAAGTACCACATCCTAAGTACAATTTGTGTACATATGTATCTTGCTATAACTATAAGCATGATGGCATTGAGAATACATCTATGAAGATATTGAAGAGTCATTCCACGACATTATACGAAGATGTTCATATCTATCAAGAATGATGATTTCAAGGTGCGGAATATTTATTCAAGTCAATATGGTTGATTTATTTATCAAACATCTACCAAAGATCGTTTTGAAGATGGTGCACAAGATTGGAATGCAAATGCTCAAGGATATAAATTGATATTCTTATCAGGGGGAGTTAATGCGCGTTGCACTCTTTTTCCCTTACAAGGTTTTGTCCCAACTGGGTTTTCCTTGCGATGTTTTTAACGAGGCAACCAATAGGCGCATATTCAAACATGTGTACTCTTTTTCCTTTTCTTTAAATTTTTTCCCATTGGATTTTATTTAGTTAAGGTTTTAACGAGGCACATTATTGAATAGGCATTCAAGGGAGAGTGTTATAAATAGAACTCTATTTAAGGTGAATGTCTATATTTAGAGAGATTCTAGGGTTTACTACTTGGTGGCTAAGTCACCACCTCCCTATAAATATAGGGCTTCTATTCCATTGTAAATCATCCCAAGTATCAATAAGAATACTCCTCTCCCTATTCTCTCTATATTGTTCTTGTCAAACTAACTATTCTAAAATGTATGACTAACATTTAGACTTTAATTTTATTTTATTTTTTGAATGATAGGTAAACAAAACTTGTGATAAAAGACTTTCACGCAACTCAAAATGCACATGCTTGTACTTGATTTTATCGTTTTGCCTTGTTAACCGGTTCTTAATCACGGTTTTTGTGCAAATAATTTTTGTAACTACTACTGAAACAGAACCTCCACGGCTCCACTGAGAATGCTGAAATCGTGCTTAAGAAGGAATAAGTTCATTCTTGTTCTACTCACAAGATCTAGCACTTTACGAGCTAAAAAATAATCAAAAAAATATGGAGATAAATCGTAATCAAAAAAAAATAAACCCTAAAAATGGTTACAATATTGAGATCGTGATAGATCCTTGAAATAAACAAGATAATCAATAGTTCTTGTTGTTAGAAAAAGACAAAAGAATATAAAGATGTTTACTTGATGACAGTAGAGAGAGAAAAAAAGAAAGAGAAAGTTAGTATATTCAAAGTAAAAGATCTGCCCTATTACAAGATTAAAGCCCCCTTTATATACTAGGAGACCCTTTCTCGAAATACCCGAAAAATAAAATACAAGGGTTGGTAGATTTTAGTACGGTAGTAGCTTGGCTCAAACGGTGTCGTTCCTCTGTTTTAACAGATCAGGACGTCCTTGATCGAGCTGTCCTCATCTGATCAGCAAGGCTTTGAGGGCGGCCTCGATGTGCGGGGCGTACTCACTTGGACGGCGGCGGGGCGAACAACATTTTTGTCTCATACAGTTAGTCCCTCCGTCTGTTGGAGGCGTCCTCGAGGGGCGTCTTCAATGGACGGATATGTTTGCTTGTGCGACAGTACAAGGTCGTTGATGCTTGACTCGCCCTTCCTGCAGTCCTTTGTTTTGCCGTAGTTGATGTTAGGCCGATTGTTTGTGGCGATGGCTTTAACCATTTTAAATCGATGGCCTTAGCCATGTAGAATTGAATAGCCTTAGCCATTTTAAATCGATGGCCTTAGCCATGTGGTTGACTTCGACTATCATCGAGTCTCTCGTTTTGCCGTATTCGATGTTGGGTTGACTGTTTGCGGCGATGGCCTTAGCCATTTCATTCACTGGAGACGGTCGTAGCCTTTTTACACGTTGGAGGTAGTCGTAGCCTTTTCGTTCATTGGAGACGGCTATAGCCTTTTCGTCCAACACATTGGAGATGGCCGTAGCCTATTCGTTCATTGGAGGTGGCTTTAGCCTTTTCATTCATTGGAAATGGTTGTGGCCTTTTCATTCATTGGAGATGGCCGTAACATTTCCGTTCATTGGATAATGCCGTAGCCTTTCGTTCATTGGAGATGGCCGTAGCCTTTTCATTCATTGGAGATGGTCGTAGCCTTTTACATATTTGGAGTTTCAACACGTTGGAGACGGTCGTAGCCTTTTACATATTGGAGATGTTGACATTGGTCTAGTCCCTACATCAGGTCCGGCTGGAGAGCGTTTGGAGAGGCGGGCGTGATGCACTTGTCCTGCAGATACCCCCAGGTGTCCCCTCCGTTGCCTCGTTAAAAACCTCCCCGAGAAAACCCAATTGGGACAAAACTCGGGTGAGGGAAAAGAGTGCGACTCGGGGGACGCCTATTAGAAATGGAAATATTCGAGATGGGCGACATTCCAGATGTTCTGGAATGTTTTTCCTTCCATTGTTTCCAGCTGAAATGCCCCTTAGTTTGCTATTGCTGTGATTTTGTAGGGTCCATCCCAGTTGCTGCCCAATTTTCCTTCACTTGGGTCTTTAGAGGCCAATGGCTTGGCTTTGAGGATGTATTCTCCTACTTTATGCGGCTTATTTTGGCCCTTTTGTTGTAGTACCTTTCGACTTGCTGCTTTTGGGCCACCATTCTTATGTGGGTCATTTCCCTTCTTTCCTCGGCTTCATCAAGGTCTTGGAGCCTACTTGCGTCATTTTGCATTCCGCTTGTGTGTGAGTATCTAAGGCTTGATTCGCCTACTTCGACGGGTATGACCGCGTCGGTTCCGTAGACCATTGAGTATAGGGTTTCCCCTGTGCTCGACTTGGGTGCGGTCATGTATGCCCACAACACTTCGGGCAACAGTTCAGGCCACAGCTCTTTGGCATCTTCAAGCTTTTTCTTCAATATGTTTAGTATGGTTTTGTTGGAGGATTCTGCTTGTCCGTTGGCGGCGGGTTGGTATAGTGTGGAGAGGATTCTCTAGATGCTCCATTTCTCGAAGAACTCGGTCATTTTCTAACCGACAAACTGTCGTCCGTTGTCGTAGCTGATTTCTTTGGGGATGTCGAAGCGGCATATAATGTTCTTCCATATGAAGGCGATGACCTCCTGTTCGCGTATCTGTGCATACGCACCTGCTTCCACCCACTTGAAAAAATAGTCAGTCAAAACAAGTAAAAATCGTACCTTTCCTGGTCTTGCGGGTAGGGGGCCGACTATGTCCATTCGCTATTTGATGAAGGGTCATCGAGAGGTGACAGAGTGTAGGGGCTCCCCTGGCTGGTGGATCATTGGCGCGTACTTTTGTCATTGTTCGCATCGGCGGACGTATTCTGCTACTTCTTTCTTCATGGTGGGTCAGTGGTAGCCGACACGGATGATGCACCATATGAGGGCATGGTTACCCGTAAGGGCTCCGCAGTGACCCTCGTGTACATTCCCGAATACTGGCCTTGTTTGGTGTGGACCTAGGCACTTGGCCATCGGTCTGCCAAACGTTCTCTTGTAGAGGTCCTTATTGATCAGGTAGTACCAGGCGGCTTTCATGCAGAGTTTCTTTGCTTCTTTTTTGTCGCTCGGCAACTTTTCGTTCTGTAGATAGGATACGAACTGGTTGCACCAGTCCCAGGTTAGATTTAATTAGAATACCTCGGTGTGATCGATGGCTGAATGGAGGAGGGTGGCCACGCTTCCTTGCTGATGTTTTTGGTGTCTACGGCTAGTTTTGTCATGCCGTCTGCTTTGATGTTCCGTGCTCTTGAAATTTGTTCGAAGCGGCACTCGTCGAACTCCGCCATTAGTCTGTGGATTTCTTCCAGATACTTTTGCAGCCTCTGCTCTTTGATCTGGTAAGTCCCGGCGATCTTGTTTACCACGAGTTGCGAGTCGCAGTGGAGAAGGACCCATCGGGCTCCGTATTTGATGGTTAGCTTCATACCTGCAATAACGGCCTCAAACTCGTCCTCATTGTAAGTCATCTCGGGGCATCGTATGGACTGGCAAATCATTTCACCCGCGAGGACGAGTCTGAGTCCTGATCCCGAAGCACTGGCGGCACCATCAGTGTGGAGGACCCATAGGTTGTTGGAGGGGAGGTTTTGTCGGTCCTCTAGTTCCGCTTTCGGCATGATTTCTGCGCTGAAGTCGGCTAGGACTTGCGACTTGATGGCATTTCTTGGAAGGTACGAGATCTCGTGCTCGCTGAGCTCGATGGCCCATTTTGCGAGTCGGCTTGATAGCTCAGGCCTATGTAGGACGCTCTTCAGTGGGAAGGTCGTCACTACTCTTATGGGGTGGCATTGAAAATATGGTAGCAGCTTTCGTGAAGCTACGACTAGAGCTAATGCTAGATTTTCAATGTGCGGGTACCAAGTTTTGGCGTCCACCAGTGTTTTGCTAATGTAGTAGATAGGAGATTGCGTACCTTTGTTCTCGTGCACTAGGACAGCGCTGAAGGCGACCTCAGATACAGCCAGATACACCAGGAGTGGTTCCCCTGGGCTTGCTTTGGATATTAGGGGCGGCGAAGATAAGTATGCCTTCAGATTTTTTAGGGCCTTGACGCATTCCTCGTTCCATTGGAGCTCCTGACCTTTCTTCAACACGCTGAAGAATTTATGGCACCGGTCATAGGATCGCGAGATGAACTTGGAGAGGGCTGTTATCCGACCTGTGAGCTTTTGTACCTGTTTTTTGCTGCTCTGTACTTTCGGGATCGCGTCTATATCTTTGATCTAATCTGGATTGACTTCGATACCCCTCTGATATACGAGGAATCCCAAGAACTTTCCCGAGGCTATGCCGAAGGCACATTTTTTTGGGTTCAGTTTCATCCCGTATCTTCTCAATATTTCGAAGGCCTCTTTCAGATGGTCGAGGTGATCCTCCTTTCTGGACGACTTTACCAACATGTCATCAATGTATACTTCCATCGTTTTGCCAAGTTGTTCCTTGAACATCTCGGTCACCAATATCTGGTACGTTGCCCCCCTCCCGTTCTTGAGTCCGAATGGCATCACTTTGTAGCAGTACATTCCACGGTGAGTGATGAAAGTCGTCTTCTCTTGGTCTTCTTCGGCCATCATAATCTTATTGTAGACGGAATATGCATCTAGGAAGATTAAGAGTTCGTGCCCGGAAGTTGCGTCTACCAGTTGATCGATGCGGGGGAGTAGGAATGAATCTTTTGGGCATGCTTTGTTTAAGTGCGTGAAATCCACGCACATCCGCCCCTTCTCATTTTTCTTCTTAACCATGACAACGTTGGCAACCCACTCGGGGTACTTGGCCTCTCTGATGTAACCATTCGCAAATAGCTTGTCTACTTCTTCACTTACGGCTTAGTTGATGGCGGCATTGAACTTCCTCCTCATCTGCCTCACGGGCGGGTATAGCTGGTCGACGCTCAGTTTGTGAGTGGCGATGTCCCTTGGTATTCCTGGCATATATGAATGGGAAAAAGTGAAAAAGTCCACATGGTTAGATAAAAATTAACGATACTTATTTGGGTCTGAAAGGTTGTGCCCGATGTAGGCCTTCTTTGTGGGGTAATGGTTGGCTAGCTATACGGGATCGAGATCTTCGACCGTAGCCTTGCTGGCTTCTGTGATATCCGAAACTTTGATGGCGTCCTCTGTCGGAAGAACCTTAGTCCCCGATAGAGCTGATTGCTATGCTTCCACGCTCGCTCCTTAGAGTTGTTTGGTGTGGGTATAGTCTTGAGCTATTCTGTAACATTATTGGGCGGCATGGGGTTCACCTCATATGCTGAATATCCCCCATGGGGTAGTGAATTTTATCATTTGATAGAAGCTGGAGGGGACTGCTCTCATGGCATGTATCCATGGCCGTCCAATGATGGCGTTGTACGCTGTTTCCTGGTTCATCACGTGGAAGGTGGTTTCCAGCGTGACTCCTCCCGCCAAAACAGGTAGCATTATCTCTCTGGAGGTTCTTTCTACTGCATTGTTAAAACCGGTCAGCTTTATACAATGCGGTATTATCTTATCCTCAAGTCCCATGAGTGCGAGGACCCTCGGGTGGATAATACAAGTTCCGCTTCCATCATCAATCATAATTCTCCTAACATCTGTATCTACTATTTGTAAAGTAATAACTAGGGAGTTGTAGTGAGGAAAAGAGAAACCGTCGGTATCAGACTTATCGAAGGTGATACTATCTTCGAAGGCGTCATACCGTTCATGGGCGATAGTTCGCTTCAACTTGTGAGTGGTGGTAAATTTGACATGATTGATCGCTGAGTCATTGCCGCTTCCAATAATCATATTGATCGTGCGTGTTGATGAGGGCGGCCTTGGTGGCCCGTTGGGTTGATCCCGTCCTCGTGCAAAGTTGAGCTTCCCTTTGTCGCTGAGTAGTTCCCTCAGGAATCCCTGGTTCAGCATCCTGACCACCTCTTGCCGGAGGCCTATGCAGTCCTCGGTCTTGTGCACTCGCTTCTGGTGGAACTCGCACATGGCGTTTCATTTCCGGGTGGTAAGGTCCAACTTCATCTTTGCCGGCCATTGCACTTTGTTGCCCAGTTTTTCCAGTGCGTGCACTACCTCTGAAAGGGAAACACAAAAGTTATGTGCAGATAATAAAGGAGGCATACCTCCTTCGTTTCGTAGGGGGCGACGTGTCGCTGTAGTGCATCTGTGTGCCTGGGTGGCGGTGGATGGGATGATCGATATACGGTTAGTGGATGCTCTCGTTGTTCCTTATTGCGTCGGTCTCTCCTGGTCTCCGGAAGTATTGTTGTTAGCCACCTGGTAGGGTAGTTGAGGTCGTCCTCATCTGCTCATACCTCGGCGCAGTATGCGTTGTGAATTTCTTCCCATGTGGTAGGGGGATATTTCATGAGGCGACTTAGCAGCTTCTTGGTCGCCCTCGAGCTTTCCCTGTTAGCCCGTTCTGGAAAGCAGCCACTGCCATGCCTTCTGATACATTTTGCAGGCTCATCCGGACTCTGTTGAATCTGGCCAGGAAGTCCCTGAGCCTTTCTCCCAAAGTTTGCCGAATGTCGAAGATGTCGTTGACCCTTGCCTCCGCCTTCTTTGCTCCCGCATGTGCTGCGACGAACTTGTCCGCCATTTCCTCGAACATGGAGATACCTTTGGCCAGTAGTTGGGAGTACCATACCAACGCCCCACCGGTCAGCGTCTCGCCAAACTCCTTTAGAAGTATGGACGGTACCTGTTCCTTAACCAAATTGTTTCCTTTCACAGGCGTGACGTAGTGGATCTAATGGTTCTCAGGATCGGTGGTCCCATCATACACCCTCAGATAGGGGGCATTTTGAAGGTATTCGGGATGGGGTATGGTGCGGCTGCCTCTGTGTAAGGTTGTTCTACGAACCTCCATACGTTGCGCTTTGGTAGTAACTTAGGAGTGCCCGGGATCTTGTCCACTCTTTATTGATGTTATTTCATCTTATTGCGGAGCGACTTGTTTTCCTGCTCCATTTCTTCCATTTTTCTGAGTATGGCTATAAGCACATCTTTGCTGGTCTGACTGTCGGTGAGCGCACTGTTTGCTTGCACGACCTCAGGCTCATCTTCCATCGCCGTGAGATCCATTGCTGGCGTGCGTCTTACGCCACGTTGTTGCGGCTTTTCGACCAAATCGTTCAGAGTGCTTGTGAGCCATTCTCTCAGTAGCTCTTTGACTTCTGGGGGTGCTTCCTTTGAGGTAGATGTAGAAGCTCCCCTTTCTCGTGGTTCCGTCAGATCTGCGGGCGGAGGAGGTGGAATTCCTCCGCTCATATGGTGCTGGGGGTTGTGTTCAAGATATTGTTTTCATCTACCTCGTTGAGCGAATCCATGAGGTTGATTCCTACTCCATCTACCGCTTTCAGTTTCTCACAGTTGTCAGCCATAGTTGTTTGTGTGATGTATGGGATGGTTGTCGATAGTTTTCTTGGCATAAACTATAACTTTGATTCTCAAAATTCCCACAGACGGCTCCAAATTATTTTACTCAAAAGATCTATGCACTTTACTAAAAAATAATCAAAAAGATGTAGGGGTAATCAAGAATAATAAGCCCTAGAAATGGTTACAATATTAGGATCGTGGTAGATCCTTGAAATAAACAAGATAATCAAGAGTTCTTGCAATTAGAAAGAGACAAAAGAATATAGAGATGTTTACTTGATGACAGTAGAGAGAGAGAAAGAAAGAAAGAGAGAGAAAGTTAGTATATTTGGAGTAAAAAAATCTGCCCTATTACAAGATTAAGGCCCCCTTTATATATTAGGAGACCCTTTCTCGAAATATCCGAAAAATAAAGTACAAGGGTTGGTAGATTTTAGTACGGTAGTAGCTTGGCTCAAACGGTATCGTTCCTCTGTTTTAATAGATCAGAATGTCCTTGGTCGAGCCGTGCTCATCTGATCAGCACGGCTCTGAGGGCAATCTCGATGTGCGGGGCATCCTCACTTGGACGGCGGGGCGAACAACATTTTTGCCTCATACAATTCTAATTAAAACGGAGGAGTAATTAGTTTTATCATTTCGTTTAACCAAGTAAATGCGATACACACAATACGACAATAATTATCGAACACATAAATGGAGGGAAATTGCAAATGGCGCGACGCCTGCATTTAACGACACCGTACACATGCTCTGATATTTAAATGATGTCGTTTTGGGGGTTTAGTAAACCCAACAGTCAAACTCAATTAACGGCTTCTCTTAAGTGTAACTTGCTCTCTACAGTTCCCTTCTGTCTATAAAAGGCGGAAAGAGAGAGAAACCAAATCCGGAAGCATAGCAACACAAAAGATACCGACACCACCACCGTCCGCTGCGGCAATGCTACCGGAGATACCTCCGGCACCACCACCTTTACAGTAACTCCTTTAAGATTTTTTCATAACAATATCCACTTCAATTACCGTACCAGACATCAACTTTTTGTGAAGATGTCGGTCCAGAGTAAGCAGAACCAGAATCAAACACGTGACATGAAGCACCGAGTTCTCACATGCCTCCACAAGCTTTCCGACCGTGACACGCATTCGGCGGCGGCTTCTGAACTCGAGTCCATTGCTAAAACCCTTTCCCCTGAAACAATTCCTCATTTTGTTTCCTCCATTGCCGCCACCGATTCCTCCGATAAATCTCCAGTCCGTAAACAATGCCTCCGCCTCATCTCTCTTCTATCCGAGCACCACGGCGACTCACTCTCTCCTCATCTCTCAAAGCTTCTCACCGCCGTCGTCCGCCGCCTCCGTGATCCTGATTCCGCCGTACGCGCCGCCTGCGTGTCTGCTTGTGCTTCCATTTCGTCGCACTTGACTAGACCTCCCTTCTCGTCCATTATCAAGCCGTTCCTGGAAGCGCTTTTCACGGAACAGGAGATGAACGCGCAGATCGGCGCCGCCTTGTGCTTGGCTGCGGCTATCGAGGCGTCGCCAGATCCAGATATTGCTTGTTTGAGGAAGTCGTTGCCGAGATTTGAGAAGTTGCTTAAAAGTGAGAGCTTCAAAGCGAAGGCAGCACTACTTACGTTGATTGGCAGTGTGATCGCAGTGAGAGGAGCTTCTAGTCAGCAGATTGTGAGGAATTTGGTGCCATACTTGGTTGAATTCGTGAGTAGTGATGATTGGGCGGCTAGGAAAGCCAGCGCAGAGGCTTTACAGAGGCTTGCGGTAGTCGAAGGAGACACTTTATCCGAGTTTAAAGCCTCGTGCTTGAAGACTTTTGAAGCAAAACGATTCGATAAGGTTCGTCCAACTATATTCAATTTGTTCGAATTACTTGAACGAAGTTGATTGATTTCTCACATTGCCTGTTTACTATTTGGTACGTCTGCAATTTTTCCTGATAAGTAAAGATGGATTTGATTAAATTGAACAGGTAAAGGCAGTGAGGGAGACAATGAATCAAATGTTGGAGGCATGGAAGGGAATCCCTGATTTGTCTGATGATGGTTCCCCTCCTCCCCAGTCAAATTCCTCTTCCAAAGGTATTTATCTTTACTATCACTTTTCACTCTTTTCACTCTTAGACAAGAGGGGTTGCTCTGATGGCAAGCAACACCACTCTATTTGGAAACAGCCTCTCTACCCACGGGTAGGGGTACGATATGCGTAGATACTACCCTCCCCAGACCCTACTAAGTGGGATTATACTGGGTTGTTGTTGTTGTTGTTATACTAGTAGTTGATATAACTGTATCCACCTTCTAGCTCCTTTTTTTATCCATTGATCAACTTATTGCTTTTTTTTAAGAATATTACATTTTAATTTTGTCCTTGATTGTAATATTCCTATAAGTTTTAATTTACCTTTTTTTAAAAATTTTTTGTCCTGTGGAGGATATGCTTACCCTTGAATTTTCTGATTTGGTTTCTCTTGTGCTACATGAAGGATTATCATACAAGCAGTTGGCTGTTAGTTAAGTTCTTTGTTTCATATTGCTTCTTTCCTCCGTTTGTGCAGTCAGCATGAGTTTGCTACTGGTCTCTATTTTATAGTTTGCTGATGTTGTTTTATCTTAGTTTAGTTTAGTTCAGTTGCTTCTATATTTTATTTTTTGCATGAGGTAGTGTAATTGCTTCTTAAAATACCACAATTTTAATCTTTTGCATGCTCATTACTTGTGAAATTGAATAATTTAGTATGTTTTATATGTTGTGTCCTCGAAATAGAAATTGCAAGTGATGGACGTTACCCGCCTGGTTTGAAGACTTCCAGGGCTGTGAACTCCAGTACCCCTAGTGTAAAAAGACCGGCTAACAAGTCTTCTATAGCAGATGATTCAACTCCTCCTACAGCCCGAAAAGGTCGTCTTGTGGACAGTAGTGAAAAGAAATCAAGTCCAGCAATCTTTCGCAAACTTGATCGTAAGAAGCCATGGAAAGTTGAAGTTTCTGCTTCTCATGGTTCTTCTGGGACCATCGCTTCCGAGGATGATCGCCAACATAAAGATGGGATAAAGTTGGGCAAAGACAAGTTGGAAACACATGCAAGACCTGAAGTCAAACGGACTCTTTTCAGTAAGATCACTAATGAAACCAAGGATGGTGTGGTGAAGGCCGGATCTCGTGTGGTTCCGTATCAAGATGAGATATCAGAAGCTAATGTAGTTGTGAGTAATGGAACTGAAGATCTCTGTCGGAACCCAAAAGATTGTGAAGATCTCTCTTTGATCCGAAAACAACTGGTTCAAATTGAAACTCTGCAGTCCAATTTGTTAGAGCTTCTGCAGGTAATTTTATAATAGTTGATGGTATTCCGCTTTTATAATTTCGATTTTTGAGGGGAGTAGTGTAGAGTAAATGAAAATATTAGTTAAAAACACAAAGTATCACTAATTCTCATTAACTTGCCTGCACTTTTTATTTGTTTAATTTCAGAGTTCCTTTCCTTGCTTCCAAAGATATACTGGAAACATGAATGTAGAGTAAATGAAAATATTAGTTAAAAAAAACACAAAGTATCACTAATTCTCATTAACTTGCCTTCACTTTTTATTTGTTTAATGTCAGAGTTCCTTTTCTTGCTTCCAAAGATATACTGGAAACATGAATGTAAAACGAGTTAAAGTCCTTGTTTAGTACCTACTCTTACGCAACAACATATGCTTTTACTTCAATGGTTTAATCCGGCAGAGTCAATCCCAAACTTTTTGACTTTCTCAGGTCTTAGATTAGTTCCTTTTGATCTTGATAAAGTAATGATTGGTTCCCTTAGATCCAAATGTTGCTATATGCAGCTCTCATGGTTTCTTTGATAAGCTCTTCCAGCCTAATGATTAATTTATAGTATTTTTAATGAATATATTGAGCCTATAGAAATGCTCCTGATAATTATTTCATAAATCTTAGCTCTCCTAACTAGACCATAGATGTCCTTGAGTATTTTTCTCAAACTTCTCTTCTTGTATTTTTAGAAATTTATGGGGAGCTCACATAATGGCATGCGTTCTCTGGAGACACGTGTTCATGGTCTGGAACTGGCATTAGATGAGATCTCATTTGACTTCGCTATGTCAAATGGAAGGATGTCAAAAACCAACTCTTCAGCCACGTGTTGCAAGCTACCAGGTGCAGAATTCTTGACTTCAATACTTTGGAAGAGAACAGAAGGTCGTGCCGCAACGTCACACTTTTCTGCTTCTGGTGGAGCCTCATCAGCAGCAGGTGATATAAGCAACAAAGCTGGTGAGCATGGAAATGGTGAAAGATTTAAGTTGGAGCATAGGAGATATCGGCTCCACAGTAGTCGTGGGTTTATTGTGAACCCATTAGCTGAAATTCATGGTGACCCTCAAGGAATTTCCGAACCTGCGATCGGTCGAGCTTCAAGAAATTTGCGAAATGGTGTATGATAGTTTATGTCAGGTATTTTATAAATATCTCAACTTCTTTGTTTGCATTAATTGCCAGCATGTCTAGTTGAGAAAATGGAATTTGTGCTTCAGATGCAACAGGCGCATATATGGATAAAATTTTGCAATTGGGATTTGGGTGTATATTCAGTTTCTGGTGCCTATTTTGGGCTACCCTTCCCTGACCATGACATGCTTTTAGGGAATCAGTCATTCACAAGTACAACCACTGATGAAGGATTCCTTGAAAAGTTAAGGATTAGTAATCCTTTCTAGAAATCGAATGGAAGAGCCTGAGAGAAGTATGACCACACACACAAACACTTCTTTTTCATCATAACTTTTGTAACTACCAACTGTAGTGTCCTACTTTAATCCACTGCCCATTATTTTTCATGTGAGGGGTTGTTGGGAGGGTTGCAATCTTTGTAATTAATGCACAGGGATATCAACTGATATCCAGAAAGAACATGTGCAGTTGTTAAAACTTTGTAGCTTACACATTTGCATTAGAGAATTTATTACTTTGCACCTCGGCCCCCATTATGTGCTTACTACTATAGTGGACCTCTTTAAAATATCTCCAAAAGAAGTGGTGTGCAAATGTTTATATAATTTTCACAAGTATTTCTTGACTGGAGGAACATACACTGAAGCTGTTTTCCATGGTTGCTTCTGTTTCCAGGCTTTGGAGACTGGATTGAAGACGAGTTTAGTACTCAATTCAGCATGGACTGAACATTATAATAGGATGTAAAGAATGAAGCAGGAAGCAGTTTCTTACTAGAACTTCTACTATAAATTGTGGATTTATATATTTTGCCAGGGGTTGTTCATTCAGAAAGCTTTTGCCAAGTAACTTAGAATTAGTATTTACGTTTTGATGTCTTCGTTTTGATATTACTAAGAAGAAAAGATATTGGGGAAAAAAGAAAGCCAGAATGGCAGGTCTGATATGAAAACTGGCCATGTATAGAAGGGTATTTCGTTTATTTCATTTTCTGCCAGGAATTGGTTTCTATTCTTTTTTTATGCATTGTCATCATACAGTTTGAAATGATATCAGAATATCTAAATGATTGTTGGCAGTGTATTGATGAACCAATGCTAGTGCTACAGTGTAATCCTGCTTCGCACTTTTTGGAGTCTGGTGAACCTTCAGAACTTTGGTGAGTCACATATACTTAGTTGAAGAGTCCCAAAAGTTGGTTAATTACTGGGTCCAGTGTTACATATAGTAGTCAGTCACATAAAGAGCTGTGTTACGACATGACCCATAAAAGGAGAGACAACTGCTACAAAAACATTTGAAACTTGGTTAGACCAAGCTTAGCATGATTTCTTACCAAATCAACTTCTTGTAAGACACAAATGTATTTGTTTATACAAGCTTGAATTTTTTTTATTCACGATCTTTCCAAAGAGACCAAAACTTCCGATTTCGTCTCAACAATCAACCACCATTGAAAAGTTCAACCAACAGGACGGCTTCATCTGTACCAATTTATTATTAATCTTAATTTGCGATGGCTGTCATAATTCAACTCATTATGCGGCCAACCAACAATAACAGAATACGTACATCGGCCTTACCCCTACCCGAAAGTATAGAGAGGCTGTTTCTGACCAATCCTCGGCTCAGAGAGGTGCGGCCAACCAAATGGCTGTAATATTACTTGTGTTTAGCTCAAAAATTGTACTCGTATTTTGTAAGCCTAAAAATAATCTAAAATATATGGGGGTAAATCGTAATCAAATATAATAAGACCAAGAGATGATTATCACTTCGAGAGTTTTCTTTGATCTGAAAATAGATGATGAAAAAAAGCTTAGCTTAATAAGGAAGCAATGGTTATTAACTTGAGAGAGAGAGAGAGAGATAGAATAGAAGGTTCGAGAGTAACACTGATGTCTTTTTACAAAGAGAAGGTATCCTTTATATAGTAGGAAATCTTCCTCGAGCAAATAATAAAAAAAAAGGTACAAAGGTTGGTGGTTTCTACTTATCAAAAGGGAGGTGCTCAACGATGTCCTTCCTTCTTTGTCGATTTGGGACGCACCCTTGCTTGGGTCTCCCTTATCATGGGGGGCGTGCCCACCTGCCGTGGGGACGTAATGAACCAAATTTTGCCCTATACAGTTAGTCCTTCCGTTCGTTGGAGACCTACTCGATGATCTTCTTCAATGGACGAACATGTACGATTCATTTTTTGCGGAAATTTGGTCGTTCCCGTAAATGCCTTCTTTGCAGAATATGGGCGTGATGGCATTGGTTGGGCCGTTGACGTGTGACCTGTCTTCTTTAAGGTGATGTCAACAGTCACATGCGTCATCATTACACCTGTTCCCGAGACTTGTTCAGAACGCGACGTGACGTTTTGATTTCCGGCACCGGTTTCAGAACTGGGCCTCTCCGATTCCCATGTGCTTTTCTCCTATAAATAGGAGAGTGGTTCAAAGGATTTCATCTTTCGATCTTTTAGAAAGTTTTCCTTTGCTTCTTTCTTCATCCTTCTTTCCTATAACAGTTATATCATTTTCCGAGAGGTACCTTTCCTGAGAATTATCTTACTCACTACCAACACTTCATTCTTCACTGCATATTATGGCAAAACGCCGAGAAAGCAAAAAGGCTAAGGGCAGTACCTCCTCTAGGGTTCCACCCTCTTCTGATGGTGAAGGGAAGGAGTGGGAAAAACCCTAGTTCCGTTAACGGTAGACAACATTTTGCCAAAGGATTTGAATGCGAGAAAAGACTTCAACGCGGCAAGCCCCTCTCAACCTTGGGAGGAGAGTAACTTGCTTCAGTCCCACCTGGACGTTCTCAGGACCAGGTACAACATTCCAGATCACATTGAGATAGTTCCGGCTGGGACGGACCACGCCAATGTACATAAGCCCGGCTTTTGTGCGTTTTACAAATACGCTCTTAAGATTGGTTATAGCTTCCCGCTTAACCCTTTGGCGGAAGAGCTATGCCGCTTCTATTATGTATGCCCGGCTCAGCTTACACCTTAAGCCCTGAAGGTGTATCGGATCCTTACTACGCTTGCGGGTGAGGCCGGGGCCGTTTTTTTCGTTCACCATTTGCTAAAGATGTTCATCCCCAATTATGTGAGGGTTACCATGCTCCAACTGAGGAGCCGTGGCAAGAAGAGCTTTGTCGTGAGGGCTGACGACAAAGCTAACCGCGAGTTCTGGCGTAGATTCTTCTACGTTAGGACGAGCCATCTAGTGTCCGATCCTGAAGGATTTCTGGAGGCGTGGAATGCAGGATGTAAGTACCTCTGCATGTAACTTTGCGATGTTCTATTTTGAATGACTTAACTCTAAACTTACTTTCTTTCTTCTTCTCTTTTGTTTGTAGTGGCGCTTGCTCACCCCGCCCCGTTGGCAACATTAGGTCGTGGGTGGCGGGGTTGATACACATGCGGAGAAATGACGCACTTGGCCTGAATTTCGTAGGCTGTACGGTCCAACTTGTAACAAACTTCCCCATATATATATTTATTTACATTTTGCCTTAGCTTGGAGACTTTCCTACCTGATGTGCTTATCATTTGCGAGGTTGGGGTGCTTCCTCAAGGACAAAGAAGAAAAAGACTGAAGCCAGCCCGACCAGGGCGGAGTCTGACTCCGAAGATATATTTATGGGCGACTCACCCAAAGGTATCCCCCCTTTGATTTCCCACCAAGGGACTATATTGGTGGCCGCATTGGAGGCAGCGCCTGAGGCTGCCTCTGTGGAGGTACCAGAGGCTTCAGTAGCAGCACCATCCGAAACTTCTCCCGTGCCGGTACTGGAAGTCGCTCCAGTGGAGGCGGCTTCTGAAAGAGAGGAGACGCCTGAGAGAAAGAGGCGACGGCTGATTACTGGTAAACGTATTGCCATTGAGGGCGTTAGAAGGCCCAGTGAGTCTCGCCAAGTGCCAAGGTCGACCTTTATGTCCGAGGACATTCGTGCTGATGGGGCAGCTGCCGCCCGTTTGGCTCGTGCATCAGGAGGCGAGTCATCCTCCGCTGTTAATGAGGCGACCGTAGAGACTGAGAGGACGGTCTCTGAAGCCGCTCTCGAGGAGGCACCGGGCAGCTCGGCCCCTGTGGAAATGAGGGAGGGCCGGTCTACTCGCCGCATTGTGATCCCTAGCAGATACAACTTATTGGAGGATAGCGAGCAAGCTGCGGCGGACATGACCCTGTTATGCACGGCTACAGAGCATGAGTCGCTGAAAGATGTCAGCAACGGGGACTTGTCAAGGCGGGTAGCTGGTTCAGCTTTACAGGTAGCTTTCAGCCCCCTTTTTATTTTGTCGTTCAAGGTGACTGTGGTTTGTACTGACGCATTTCTTTTCTTCTTTTTCAGACCCTCATTTTGGAGGTAGAGCGGAGGTGGCGTGAGCAAAAGAGAGCGGCCGCCTTCTCTAAAATAGCAAAGAAGTACAGAGAGGTCTGTTCCAAGCATCGGGCGTTGGCGGACATGTTTGAGCAGGATCCCCAGTTCTGGACGTTCCTCGAGGGTCTTAAAGAATCAGAGACTCTTTTGAACAAGAAGGCGGCGGAGCTGAAGTAGTTGGATGAGCAACTGATGGCTGCCTTAGCCCAAAATAGCGAGCTGGAAACTCTCGTTTGGTCAAGGGAGGAGGACTTGGAGATTAGCCGCGGGGTAGCGGCCAGGCTGCGGAATTACGGGCTCAGATCACTGCCCTTAGAGCCGAACTGGACTCCAGGACGGTCGAAGTGGAGGCCCTTAGGCGATCGCCCCCACAAGATGTCGTGCACCGTGAGGCGCACGAGATCTGGGTGTACCATGATGCCATATTGGTCTTCTTTGAGGAGCTTCTAGCGGCGGGCCGAGCTTTCGAGGTGGAAGTAGAGAGGCAGCGAAACTTGACTCACATTGCCCGTGAAGTGACTGGTTATAGCTCCGACTCGCCTGGTAGGGAGGGCTATAATTTTGAGGATGTCAACCGCCTAGACTCCAGCTCATGGATTTCCAGGACTTACCAGCATGGGGACGGCAGCGAACCTGATGGCGACCAGGCGGGTCATGATGGCAGGGGTCTTGAAGACCCTTAGGGCTTGTATATGAACATTTTGTAGATGGAATTTTGTAGAACTCATTGTATATATATTTTTGGATAAATGAAATATAATTTTTCTTCCTTTCCCTTGCCGTTGTGTTTCTTTCGTTCTTTACAACTTTTGTTGCATTCTTTTTTGACCGTCGGTATTGGCAGCCTTGGTTGAACTTTAGACTGATAGTGTTGGCCGTAATAAAATCGACGGCCTTAGCCATGTGGGTGGCCTTGACGGTTGTTGAGTCATTTATTTACCGTGGTTGAGTCTTAGGTCGATCGTTGGTGAAGATGGCCTTAGCCATAAGGTCACCTGTGGTCTTGGCCATGATAGAACTAATGGCCTTGGCCATGTAGGTGACTTCGACTGAATCATTTATTTGCCGTGGTTGAATCTTAGGCCGACTGTTGGTGAGGGTGGCCTTAGCCATAATGCGATCGATGGCCTTGGCCATGATGGAAATGATGGCCTTGGCCATGTAGGTGACTTTGATTGTTGTCAAGTTGTTTATTTACCGTGGTCGGATCTTAGGTCGGCCGTTGGTGAGGATGACCTTAGCCATAATGCGATCGATGGCCTTGGCTGTGATGGAAATGATGGCTTTGGCCATGTAGGCGACGTTGACTATTTTCAAGTCATTTATTTACCGCGGTCGAAACTTAGGTCGACCGTTGGTGAGGATGGCCTTAGCCTTTCATGCATTGCCGATGACCGTAACCTTTCATTCATTTGGAGATGGCCGAAGCCTTTCATTCATTTGGATATGGTCGTAGCCTTTCATTCATTGTAGATGATTGTATCTTTTCATTCATTTGGAGATGGTCGTCGTAGCCTTTCATACATTTGAGATGGCCGTAGCCTTTCATAAATTGGAGATGGCCGTAGCCTTTCATAAATTGGATATAGTCTTAGCCTTTCATAAATTGTAGATGGTCGTAGCCTTTCATACATTGGAGATGGGCGTAGCCTTTCATACATTGTAGATGGTCGTGGCCTTTCATACATTGGATATGGCCGCCTTTCATTCATTTGGAGATGGTCGTAGCCTTTCATTCATTTGGAGATGGCCGTAGCCTTTCATACATTGTAGATTAAGCTAGTCCAGTCCTTTTATCATGTTGGCCTGGAGGTCGTAAGGAGAGGTTGAAATGATAAACTTGTTCCACAAATACTCCCAGGTATCCCCTCCGTCGCCTCATTAAAACCTCCTCGAGAAAACCCAATTAAGACAAAACTCGGGTAAGGGAAAAAGAGTATTGTTAGAAAATACGCTTAACGCTAGGGGGGGTGAATAGCGTTATAATAAAATTTAGCGTAAACTTGCGAAATTTAAAATTTGCAGGAAATAATTAAGTGCGTTAAATAAATAAAAGGAAAGAACGCACCGATATATTCTGGTTCACCACAACACGTGGCTAGTCCAGTCCCCGAGAGACTCTCTCGAGATTTTCCACTAACTTGTTAAGCTTACGGGTGCTCAACAAACCTTTACAAAGTAAGGACACAAGCCTTAACACCTTTGCTCGGAGATACAACACTCCAAGACTTCAACCAAGGAAACACAAGTTCCTTACAACAAGAGAATCACAATTCTCTTACAAGTGTGTAAAACACTTAACACTCAAACAAAATACTCCTTTATGAGTAGGTATGAGTAAAAGAAGTAAGCTCTAGATCACAAAAACTTTGGACAAGAATATGGCTCTCAAAAGCTTTATGAAATTGAATATAAAATGATAAACAAAAGTATGCAAGCTTATAGCAATGTAATGGTTGTAGTATGTTGTTGTGTTTAAAACACTGAAATGAAGCTGTATTTATAGTTGAAAAACTTGGCATTACCGTTGCCTAATTGCCAATTAAGAGTTGCTGATTTTGCTCACTGACAATCGATTGTCAAACCCCAACAATCGATTGTCTGCCAGTCAGATCAAAATTCAATCCCAGATTTTACGCTTGATAATCGATTACTTACAATCCATAATCGATTACTTGCAACGTTCAAAAAATCCTTTCCAGATTTTACCACAAACAATCGATTGTCCAGAATCAACAATCGATTACTCAGCAACGTTCAAAAAAACTTTTCCGGATTTTAATCAAAACAATCGATTATACCAAATCAATAATCGATTACCCAATAACATTCAGAAAATCTTTTCTGGATTGTAATCACAACAATCGATTATACAGAATCAATAATCGATTACCTGACGGTATTTGAAAACTTTACGACAACGGTCAGCTTCACAATCGATTGTACAAAGTCAACAATCGATTACTTATCAGTTTTTGAAAATCATTTTAGACACTGCCTCTTGACAATCGATTGTTATATACTCACAATCGATTATTTTATAGTTTTGAAAAAGTCTGGAAGTCATTGCCTCAACACAATCGATTGTCATAAGTTCACAATCGATTATTTTGTGACTTTGAAAAATCTGAAGGACACTGTCTCTTCACAATAGATTGTCATTAGCTTCACAATCGATTATTCTGAGTTTTTGAAAAACTTTGATGGACACTGCCTCATCACAATCGATTGTCATTTGTTCACAATCGATTGTCATGCAGGTTTGAAAAACCTGATGCTCACTGTCTTACTCACAATCGATTGTCATTAGCTTCACAATCGATTGTCATGCAGTCTTGGCTTAAAAACAATCGATTATCATAAGTACATAATCGATTATCTTAGTCCAGATTTTTAAGGCATGTCTAAAAATTATTTTGACTACTGTAAATATGCATGATTTAAAATCATTTGACGTTAAATTAAATATGCATGATTTTGGAAAATAGTTTTATGAGAGAAGCCATGTTACGAGTCAAGTTGTAGGATCAAGATCACAAATAAGAATGACTCAATTAAACTTATAAAACTTTGTCTTGAGCTTGAATCTCGTTGTATATCAATTGTGCGCTTGTTTCTTGAACTTCGTCATATATCAATTTTCGCTTCGTTTGTCATTCATCAAAACCTACACAAAAGAACACACGTTTTAGTATATTGCATTGAGAACGTGTTTCCAACAATTTCCCCCTTTTTGATAATGGCAAACATTAAGCGGGATATGCAAGACAAGCAATTTATATTGACGATTCAAGACAAGTATATACATGTAACAAGTATGCAATTTGTTCCCCCTCAATTTAAGCTTATAAATATTGAGAGTGCATACCCGTTATCTTCCCCCTTTTTCCATTAGCAAAAATAATAATAAGATGCCAAAGATGAAATAAACCTTGTTTATTTATTGGAAAGAAAAATTACAGCAACAGGGAAGACAATACAATATATAAAAACAAACTTAAAAGCTACAATTATTCATTCATCATTTTCCGCCTCATCATCCGGCGCTGCTTCATATGGAACAAGACCCGCATATGGATAATGAATGTGGTCAAAATATCCATGGATCTCGTGAGTTAATTGACCGACAGAGGTGGTCAGGGAAGCAATTTGGTCGGAAATGGATTGGAGAGTGGGTTCTTGAGGCGGACGAGTTCGACGGGATGAAGGAGGAGCAGGCGCTACATGATCACCGTCATGATGAAAGGAGGATTCCGAAATTTCCCACTTTTTGGTACTCTTTTTGAGAGGACCATTTCCAGTGACGAATCCGGTGGCTTCAAGAAAGTTCATGATGAGGAGAGCATAAGGAAGAGGCCTATCATCTCCGATAGCGTCACGCATGTGAATTTTGATAAGCCGACACTAATTGATGTTAGCTCCGGTTATTATGGCATGCATGAGCTTAGTGTCCTCTTGAGAAATGGTAGTATGGTTATGCTTACGAGGCTTGAGGACTCGGGTGATGAAATAGAAAATCAACCGATAATTGGGATCCATTCCCGTAATTGTAGGACGACGGGAAGAAAGATTTGGATCATAAGAAGTAAGACCGATTTGGTGTAAGAGGGTTGTTTCATCAAAAAGGGCTCCGGCCTCTCCGGTGTACCGAAAAATGTCTTCACCATTATGAGGAAGACGGGCAATGGTATGAAGATTTTCATCGGAAAGAAGAATTTGAACACCATTAATGTTGGTGACAAGCCCACCATCATCATCCTCGTGGAGGTTGGAATAAAATGCTTGAACCAATGTAGTATTGATGTAAGGATGGGTAAGGAGTAAAAAGTCAAGAAGTTGAGAATTTTTGAGCATATTTGCAGCAGGCCCAAATGATTCAAGATACTTGTGGGTGGAAAAGCGGGGTGGAAGAATGTCGCGCTTTTCAAATTTGGTCAAGAATCGAGTAAGCTCGATGTCGGAATTAAAATATAGAACGGAACCATCTTGATAGGGATAGTTCGGACGAGGAGGGGAAACAGAGGAGGATGCGCCGTGCCTAGCAGAACGGGAACGTTTTGAGTGACGGCCCGACATTTTTAATGAAAGCTGCTTGATTTTGCAAAGGATTAGAGAGAATTTGATATTTTGAAAGCTACAATTGATGCTTGAGTGAATGCATATGAACATATATGAAGCCTATTTATAGAGGGGAGAGTGGCTTATCATTTATGGAAGAAATCTGCTGAGAATTTAAAGCCAAATCAGTCAGAAATGGTAAAATAAATTCACTGACCGTTAGACAATCGATTGTTGAGATGCAATAATCGATTGTTGAAGAGTTATGACCTGACTTGGAACTGACACAAATCGATTGAGGAGCCAAACGGTAACAAGAGTTTAAATTTCTGACATGAAATAATCGATTGTCAAATGTGGTAATCGATTACGCGACCAAACGGTAACAAGCTTTTGAATTCCTGACATGAAATAATCGATTATATATGTGAAATAATCGATTGTTTTGGACAAGCATTGCTGAATGGCTGAGGCAGAAATCGATTATGCAATTTAAGGAATCAATTTTTAAACAAGGCTGCATAATGAACATAAACCATAAACAATCGATTAGTGATACTGCTAATCGATTTTCAGTAAAATAATCGATTATTTGCTTGGAACAATCGATTGTTCTGTGCCAAAACTTTATAATTCCCCCTATCTTTTAGGGCGATACATGCAAAATAGAATTAAACGTCTCCGACGCTCAAGTCAGTAATTTGTAAAGAAGTAATAACTTAAACTAGTGTTGCCAAGTGAGAGCGTGAGCTCTTAAGAAGTGTGTCCTAAAGTGTTCTTAAGAGAGTTTCGGGTACTTACCTTTCCTCCGACGTTGCCAATTACCTGTTCAAGAGGGTGATCTTTGATCGTCCTCCACTCATTTGGCACTTTTGTTTCTTTTTCCAATTGTGGCTCTTCTTCCGTTGGTTGTTCCTCAGTTTCATCTTTATTTTCCTTGGGTGGTTCCTCTTGTATTTTGTCTTTCAAGCTATCTAAGATACCTGCAAGATCAAAACCGGAATCCTTTCTCGCCAAGCGAGCATTATTTTCGGAAAATACAACATGAGGGATTTCCTCCACAATTTGGGTTCTTTTATTAAAGACCCTATATGCTTTACTACGTGAGGAATATCCAATGAAAACACCTTCATCCGACTTAGCATCAAATTTACCCAATTGGTCTTGCCATTGTTATGAACAAAACATTTGCAACCAAAAACTCTAAAATGGGAAATATTTGGTTTTCTTCCCTTATAAAGTTCATAGGGGGTTTTCATGAGTATCGGCCGAATTACTACTCTATTTAGAACATAGCAAGCGGTACTCACGGCGTCCGCCCAAAAATGTTTGGGTATCTTAGCTTCGTCGAGCATGGTTCTAGCCATCTCTTCGAGACACCTATTTTTCCTTTCCACCACCCCATTTTGTTGTGGTGTACGTGGAGCGGAAAAGGTATGCTCGATTCCGAGTTCATCACAAAAGTCCGCAAAGAGATTGTGATCAAACTCCCCCCCTTAATCACTTCTAATTGAAGTGACGGTTGTTTCTCTCTCATTTTGAACACGCTTAAGAAAATATTTAAAATTTTGAAAAGCATCACTTTTATTGGCAAGAAATAAAGTCCAAGTAAATTTCGAGTAATCATCAATCACAAAAGCATATTTATTTCTTCCTAGACTTTCAATGCGAGGGGGACCAAATAAATCCATATGAAGCAATTGCAATGGTCTAGAAGTTGAAACAATGTTTTTAGATTTGAAAGATGCTTTTGTTTGCTTCCCCTTTTGACACGAGTCACAAATAGAGTCATTTTCAAATTTTAAATTGGGAAGACCAACAACTAAGTTTTGAGAAATCAATTTGTTCAAAAGATGCATATTGATATGTGCTACTCTACGATGCCATAGCCAAGTATCATCCTCTTTACTCATTAGACAATCAACATAATCGGGTGAGGAATTAGCAAGATCAACCATATAAATATTATCCACTCTAAAACCACGAAGTATGATTTTGAAATCACTACGTCTAAATACTAGGCATTCATCCGAATCAAATAGAGCAAGATTTCCCTTGTCACACAATTGGCTTATGCTCAAGAGATTATGCTTTAATCCTTTGACAAGTAATATATGCTTAATAGAGGAATTTTCATCCTTACCGACCGATCCGATGCCGATGATCTTTCCTTTATTGTTATCACCGAAGATAATACTTCCTCCTTCTTTGTGCTCTAATTGAAGGAATTTGGATTCATCTCCCGTCATATGCTTGGAACATCCACTATCAAGGTACCATAGTACACTTGATCCCTTCAAGCACACCTACAAAACAAATTAATGTTCTTTAGGTACCCATGCCATCTTGGGTCCTTGGGGGTTAGGAATATTATAATGATGCGATTGAGTAATATGTCTATGACGCGTAAAGCATGCAGGAGCAATATGACCAATACGTCTACAATAATGACAAGTCACATTTGGGTTATGCATCCTTCTAGGTTCATAGTAACTAGACGGATGAAAATTTCTTACTCTATTTTGAACACTATGACTATTTCACATTTCATGAGAATTATTTCTCCTACTATGAGCTCTAGGATGGGCAGCATTTCTAGAGTGATTGTTTCTCGGTTGAGGTCCATTGTTAGGTCTTCTAAGGGGTTCAAAATTTGGCCTAAAATATGCATCATTTCTAGGGTGACTATTTCTAGGTGGTAAGTCATTCCTAGGTCTTCTAAAAAGTTCAGCATTTTGTCTAGCATGCATATTGGCTCTAGAGTTGTTGTTTCTAGGATAAGCATTTCTATTGTTAATCCTAGGTTGAGCTTTAGGTTGTTGGGGTTTAGCGTCAACCTTTTCTTCATTCTTAAAGCTTATTCCATGCTTGGTTGATTTCAAGTTAACAAGAACATCATTCAAGTTTTTGTGCGAAGAATTAAACTTATCTAATGTGCCTTTAAGCCTACTTACTTCATTCTTAAGGTGCAAACAAGAAGTGCAATTTCTAGTAGAGCTTTCGGGCTTATCGGAACTTCTTTTTCCAAAAAACTTATTTTCCTCTTTCAGCTTCTCATTTTCTAAAACCAGTTTTTCTAAATCCTTTTTTTTTAAAGAAAGCTGTTTTTGAAAATCTTTTTCTTTTAGAGAAGCATTTTCTTTTACGCTTTTGACTGTTTTTGAAGCTTTAATAAATTCAATATATAATTCATCAAAAGCAGTTCGCATTTCATCAAGAGTAAAGAAGTTTTGAGACGAAATTTGACATACCTCGTCTTTGTTATCTTCTTGTGCCATGAGGCAAAGATTTGCTGCTTCGTCTTCTTCTCCTTCGCTTGACTCATCTCCGGAGTCGCCTCCCCAAGAAATGTATGCACGTTGCTTTTTAAAAGGTTTCTTCTCCTTTTTGATGTTTGGGCAATTTGATTTGATGTGCCCGGTTTCACCACATTCATAGCACTTGATTTGTTCGCCTTGCTTTTTGCCCTTGCGTTCATACTCCTTGCGCATGAACTTTTGAAATCTTTTGATAACGAGTCTAAAATCGTTGTCTCCTTCCTCATCAATTTGCGGTTGGCTTGTGCTTGCCTTTAGAGCTATTCTTTGCCTCCTTTGATCATCAACAAAAGGGTTAAGAATAGTAGATTCATAGGTCTTAAGGGTACCTCTTAGTGCGTCGATGGTGACGTTTGAAACGCCAATGGATTCTTGAATAGCATCGGCCTTTGATCTCCATGCCAGTGTGAGACTTCTAAGAATTTTTCGCACGAGCTCTCTATCCGTGAATGTTTTCTTGAGAGCATGTAGGTCATTTACGATTATTGAAAATCGCTCAAACATTTCGTCCACCTTTTCACCTTCCTTCATGTGAAATAATTCATAAGAATGGGTTAGGAAATCAATTTTTGCTTCCCTTACCTGGTCCGTACCTTCGTACGTAACTTCTAGCTTGTCCCACATCTCCTTTGTCGTTGTGCAACACGATATTTTCCTGTAATCGTCAGCATTAACAGCACAATATAATAAATTAATTGCTTTAGCATTATTTTGAACCTTTCGGATGTCATCTGCGTCATACTCATCCTCGGACTTGGGAACCCATTCGTTTTCCACCTTCTTTGTTGGAATTTGGTTTCCCTTTATTATCACCTTCCAAAGGTGAAAGCTGTTGGACTGAACGAAGATTTTAATCCTCTCTTTCCAGTACGTGTAATTTGTACCGTTGAATAGAGGTGGTCGTGTGGAGCACTGTCCTTCATCAATTCCTGCAAAAGAATCACGAGTAGAAGCCATGGATGGTTCTCTCAAACTGTTAAGTTTTCAGAGAGTTGGACTCTGATACCAATTGTTAGAAAATACGCTTAACGCTAGAGGGGGGGGTGAATAGCGTTATAATAAAATTTAGCGTAAACTTGCGGAATTTAAAATTTGCAGGAAATAATTAAGTGCGTTAAAAAAATAAAAGGAAAGAACGCACCGATATATTCTGGTTCACCACAACACGTGGCTAGTCCAGTCCCCGAGAGACTCTCTCGAGATTTTTCACTAACTTGTTAAGCTTACGGGTGCTCAACAAACCTTTACAAAGTAAGGACACAAGCCTTAACACCTTTGCTCGGAGATACAACACTCCAAGACTTCAACCAAGGAAACACAAGTTCCTTACAACAAGAGAATCACAATTCTCTTACAAGTGTGTAAAACACTTAACACTCAAACAAAATACTCCTTTATGAGTAGGTATGAGTAAAAGAAGTAAGCTCTAGATCACAACAACTTTGGACAAGAATATGGCTCTCAAAAGCTTTATGAAATTGAATATAAAATGATAAACAAAAGTATGCAAGCTTATAGCAATGTAATGATCAGTTGTAGTATGTTGTTGTGTTTAAAACACTGAAATGAAGCTGTATTTATAGTTGAAAAACTTGGCATTACCGTTGCCTAATTGCCAGTTAAGAGTTGCTGATTTTACTCACTGACAATCGATTGTCAAACCCCAACAATCGATTGCCTGCCAGTCAGATCAAAATTCAATCCCAGATTTTACGCTTGATAATCGATTACTTACAATCCATAATCGATTACTGGCAACATTCAAAAAATCCTTTCCAGATTTTACCACAAACAATTGATTGTCCAGAATCAACAATCGATTACTCAGCAACGTTCAAAAAAACTTTTCCGGATTTTAATCAAAACAATCGATTATACCAAATCAATAATCGATTACCCAATAACGTTCAAAAAATCTTTTCCGGATTTTAATCACAACAATCGATTATACAGAATCAATAATCGATTACCTGACGGTATTTGAAAATTTTACGACAACGGTCAGCTTCACAATCGATTGTACAAAGTCAATAATCGATTACTTATCAGTTTTTGAAAATCATTTTAGACACTGCCTCTTGACAATCGATTGTTATATACTCACAATCGATTATTTAATAGTTTTGAAAAAGTCTGGAAGTCACTGCCTCAACACAATCGATTGTCATAAGTTCACAATCGATTATTTTGTGACTTTGAAAAATCTGAAGGACACTGTCTCTTCACAATCGATTGTCATTAGCTTCACAATCGATTATTCTGAGTTTTTGAAAAACTTTGATGGACATTGCCTCATCACAATCGATTGTCATTTGTTCACAATCGATTGTCATGCAGGTTTGAAAAACCTGATGCTCACTGTCTTACTCACAATCGATTGTCATTAGCTTCACAATCTATTGTCATGCAGTCTTGGCTTAAAAACAATCGATTATCATAAGTACATAATCGATTATCTTAGTCCAGATTTTTAAGGCATGTCTAAAAATTATTTTGACTACTGTAAATATGCATGATTTAAAATCATTTGACGTTAAATTAAATATGCATGATTTTGGAAAATAGTTTTATGAGAGAAGCCATGTTACGAGTCAAGTTGTAGGATCAAGATCACAAATAAGAATGACTCAATTAAACTTATAAAACTTTGTCTTGAGCTTGAATCTCGTTGTATATCAATTGTGCGCTTGTTTCTTGAACTTCGTCATATATCAATTTTCGCTTCGTTTGTCATTCATCAAAACCTACACAAAAGAACACACGTCTTAGTATATTGCATTGAGAACGTGTTTCCAACAAGTACGACTCGGGAGATGCCGTTAGAAGTGGAAATATTTTAGGTGAGCAACGTTCCAGTTGTTTTGGAGCATTTTTCCTTCCATTGTCTCTAACTGGAAGCGCCTTTGTTGTCTACTGTTGTGATTTTATAGGGTCCTTCCCAGTTGGTGCCCAGTTTTCCTTCACTTGGGTCTTTGGATGCCAATGTCTTGGCTTTGAGGACGTAATCTCCCACCTTTAGTGGTCTTAATTTGGCCCTCTTGTTGTGATATCTTTCGATTTGTTGCTTTTGGGCCACTATTCTGATGGGGGCCATTTCTCTCCTTTACTCGGCTGGTCTTGGAGTCTATTGGCGTCGTTTTCTGTTCCACTGGCGTGTGAATATATTAGGCTTGGTTTGTCGACTTCGACGGGTATGACCGCGTCGGTTCCGTAGGCCAGCGAGTATGGTGTTGTGTTTCCCCTATGCTGGATTTGGGTGCGGTCAGGTATGCCCATAATACTTCGGGTAGCAGCTCGGGCCATAGCCCTTTGGCGTCCTCGAGTTTCTTCTTCAGTATGTTTAATATTGTTTTGTTGGAGGATTCCGTTTGGCCGTTGGCGGAAGGGTGATATGGCGTGGAAAGTGTCCTCTTGATGCGCTATTTCTCGAATAATTCGGTCGTTTTATGACCGACGAACTGTCGTCCGTTGTCACAACTAATTTCTTTAGGGATGTCGAAGCGGCATATAATATTTTTCCAGATGAAGGCAATTACCTTCTGTTCGCGTATTTGTGCGTATGCACCTACTTCTATGCACTTAGAAAAATAGTCAGTTAATACTAATAGAAATCGTACATTTCCCAGTCCTGCGGGCAGGGGGGAGACTATGTCCATTCCCCACTTGATGAAAGTCCATGGGGAGGTGACTGAATGGATGGGCTCTCCTGGTTGGTGTATCATGGGGGCATATTTTTGGCATTGCTCGCATTGACGAACATATTCTGCCGCCTCTTTCTTCATGGTGAGCCAGCACTAGCCAGCCCGTATGATGCATTGTACGAGGGCGTAGTTGCTTGAATGAGCACCGCACTGACCCTCGTGCACTTCTTCGAGTACATGCCTCGTTTGGTGCAGTCCTAGGCACTTGGCCAAGGGTCTGCCAAACGTTCTCTTATAGAGGTCTCTGTTTATTAAGCAGTACCGAGCGGCTTGCCTGCAGAGTTTCTTTGCCTCATTCTTGTCGGATGGCAGCGTCCCGTCCTGTAGGTAAGATACAAACTGGTTGCGCCAGTCCCAAGTCAAATTAACAGAGAATACCTCAGTGTGATCGATGTCATAGTAGAGGAGAGTGACTACGCTCTCTTTGTCGAAGTTTTTAGTGGCCTGGCCAGATTTGCTAAACCGTCTGCTTTGATATTTTGTGCCCTTGGGATCTGTTCCAGACGGCACTCGTCGAACGTGGCTATTAACTTGCAGATCTCTGACTGGTACTTTTGCAGTCTCTATTCTTTGATTTGGTAAGACCATGTGACTTGTTTTACCACGAGTTGGGAATCGCAGCGAAGGATGAGTTGGCGTGCGCCATATTTTAGGGCTAGCTTCATTCACGCAATAACGGCCTTATACTCAGCCTCGTTGTTAGTCATTTTGGGGCATCGTATGGACTGGCGAATAGTTTCGCCCGTGGGGACCTCGAGGAGAGTCCCACTTCCGATCCCAATGCATTGGCAGCGCCATTAGTGTAGAGGACCAATAGGTAACCATTGGCGGTGGCGTGTTGTGCCTCAAGTTCTGCTTTTGGCAGAATTTTTGCGCTAAAGTCGGCTATAAAATCGGCCAGGACTTGCGACTTAATAGCGGTTTCGGGAAGGTATGGAGATGTCGTGCTCGCTGAGCCCAATGGCCCATCTTGCGAGCCGGCCCGATAATTCGGGCTTGTGTAGGACGCTTCTTAATGGGAAGGTCATTATTATTTTTATGGGATGGCATTGGAAATAGGGCCGTAGCTTTCGTGAAGCTACGATCAGTGCTAATGCTAACCTTTCAAGGTGTGGGTATCGAGTTTCCGCGTCCACTAGGCTTTTGCTAATGTAATAGATAGGGGATTGTGTACCTTTGTTTTCGTGGACGAGGACGGCACTGACAGCGACCTCTGAAATGGCCAGATAGACTAGTAGGGGTTCACCCGGACTTGCCTTGACCAGCAAGGGTGGCGAAGACAAGTATGCTTTCAGCTTCCTCAATGCCTCGGCGCATTCTTCGTTCCATTGTAGTCCTTGATCTTTTTTCAGTATGCTGAAAAAGTTATGGCACCTATCGGATGACCGTGCGATGAACCGGGACAGGGCGGCTATGCTCCCGTCAGCTTTTGTATATGTTTCTTGATACTCAACACCTCAGGTATTGCGTCTATCGCCTTGATCTACTCTGGATTGACATCGATGCCTCGTTGCGATACGAGGAATCCTAAGAATTTTCCTGAAGCTACGTCGAAGGCGCATTTCTTGGGGTTCAGCTTCATCCCGTACCTTTTCAGTATTTCGAAGGCCTCCTTTAGATGGCCGATATGGTCCTCTTTCTTTTCCGAATTTACTAGTATATCATCGATGTAGACTTCCATGGTCCTACCGAGTTGCTCTTTGAACATTTTGGTTACTAGCCTCTGATATGTGGATCCTGCATTCTTGAACCCGAAGGGCATTACCTTGTAGCAGTATGTCCCCTGGTGGGTGATGAAAGTTTTCTCCTAGTCCTCTTTGGTCATCATGATTTGGTTGTAACCGGAGTATGCATCAAGGAAACTTAGCAGCTCGTGCCCTGCGGTTGCGTCTATTAGCTGGTCAATATGGGGCAGTGGGAAGGAATCGTTCGGGAATGCCTTGTTTAAGTCGGTGAAGTCTACGCACATTCTCCATTTCCCGTTCTTCTTTTTGACCATGACGACGTTAGCGACCTATTGAGGGTACTTTGATTCCCTGATGGAGTCGTCGGTCAGAAGTTTGTCTACTTCCTCACTGACCGCTTCGTTGATCGTGCCGTTGAATTTTCTTCTCATTTTCCATACAGGCCGGTGTAACGGGTCAACATTCAACTCGTGAGTAGCGATTTCTCGCGGGATTCTCGGTATATCTGAATGGAAAAAGCAAACAGGTCTATACGGTTAGATAAAAATTCATGATACTTACTTGGATTTGAGAGGCCGTGCCCGATGTACGCCTTCCTTGTAGGGTCATTGTTGTCTAGTTGGACCGATTCAAGGTCTTCGACCGTAGCCTTACGGGCTTCTACGACATCAGGGTCTTTAATGGCGATTTCTGTTAGGTTGACCTTAGTCCCCGGCATAGCTGATTGCTATGAGTCCGCGCTCGCCCCCTTAAGCTGTTTGGTGTGGGCGCAGTCTTGCGCTATTTTATAGCATTCTTGAGCGGTGTGGGGCTCGCCTCGAATGCTGAATATTTCCCACGGGGTGGGAAATTTACCCATTTGGTAAAAGTTCGAAGGGACCGCTTTCATAGTGTGTATCCAAGGTCGCCCGATTATGACGTTGTATGTTGTTTCCTGGTTCATCACATGGAAAGTTGTTTCCAGTGTGACTCCCCCCACTAGGACGAGTAGCGATATTTCTCTTGAGGTTCGTTCCACTGCATTATTGAAACCTGTTAGTGTTATGCAGCACGGTATTACCTTATATCCTCGAGTCCCATTAGTACGAGCACCCTCGAGTGGATAATACAGGCTCCACTGCCGTCATCGACCATAATTCTTTTAACATACGTATCTGCGATACGTAAAGTAATAACTAAAGCATTTTAATGAGGGAAAGACAAACCGTCGGCATCGGACTTATTGAAGATGATACTATCTTCGAAGTCTTCATACCATTCGTAGGCGATAGTTCGCTTCAGTTTGTGCTTAGTGGTGAACTTGACATGGTCGGTTGCCGCATCGTCGTTGTTTCCAATGATCATATTGATCGTGCGGGATGGTGAGGGCGGCTTTGGTGGACCGTGGTGTTGCTCCCGTCTACGTGCAAAGTTGATTTTTCCGTTGTCACTGAGTAACTCCCTCAGGAATCCTTGGTTTAACATCCTGACCACCTCTTGTCGTAGACCTTGACAGTCTTCGGTTTTGTGCCCCCATTCCTGGTGGAACTCGCACAAGGCGTTTGATTTTCTAGTGACGGGGTCCGACTTCATCTTTGCCCGCTATTGCACCTTGCTGCCCATATTCTCAAGTGTGTACACTATCTCTGAAGGGGACCTACAAAAATTATGGGCAGATAATAAATGGGGCGTACCTTTGTCGTTTTCTAGTGGGCAACATGTCGTTGTAGTGCGTCCGCGTGCCTGGGCGGCGGGAGGTGAGAGGATCTTATGTAGGGTTGGTGCCTCTCCCTATGGGTACGTGGGCCTTTTTCCCGTCGTCCTTCGTTGCGTCGATCTCTCCTTATCTCTGGATGTATCATTGTTAGACGTTAGGTCGGTCCATTTAGGTCTTCCTCGTCTGTGCGCACTTCGGCGCAATAAGCAATGTGGATCTCTTCCCATATGGTGTGTGGGTACTTCATGAGGCAGCTGAGTAATTTTTTGGTCGCCCTTGAGCCATTTCTGCTTAACCCATTTTGGAAAGAAGCGACTGCCATGCCTTTCGATACGTTGGGTAGGCTTATCCTTACCCTGTTGAACCTAGCTAGGAAGTCCCTGAGTCATTCCCCTGTGGTTTGCCGAACAGCAAAGATGTCGTTGACCCTCGCTTTTGCTTTCTCAGCTCCTGCATGTGCGGTGACAAACTTATCCGCCATTTACTCGAACGTGGAAATAATTTTGACTGGTAGCTGGGAATTTCAGGTCATTGCTCCCCCGGTTAGTGTTTCGCCGAACTTCTTTAGTAGTACAGACGGTACATGTTCCTTTGAGAGGTCGTTACCTTTCACGGCAGTAACGTAGTGGGTCAAGTGATCCTCGGGATCTGTAGTTCTGTCGTACACTCTCAGATAAGGCAGCATCTTTAAGGTTTTTGGGATGGGGTATGGTACAGCCTCTTCTGTGTAGGGTTGTTCAACAAACCTCCCCACGTCAGGCTTTGGCAGCATTTTGGGGGCGCCAAGGATTTTGTCTACCCTTTTTTGGTGTTCCTTCATCTGGTCACGGAGTGACCTGCTTTCGTTTTCCATTTCCTCCATCTTCTTGAGGATGGATTCGAGCGCGTCGCCGTCGAATCGAGTTTTGATGGATGCGTTGTTTGCGCGGGTGACCTCGGGTTCGCCTCCGACTGCAGCAAGATTTGTGGTTGGCCTGCATCTGACATCATGTCGAGGTAACTTCTCAACCAGGCCGCTAAGAGTGCTTGTTAACCATTCTTCCAGTAGTTTCTTGACCTCCGGGGGTGCTTCATCAGATATAGAAGTGGAAGCGCCTTTTTCCTGCCAAATTGTTAGATCTTCAAGTGGTGGAGGTGGGATTCCCCCGCTTAAGGTGGTACTAGTGATTGTAATCATGACCCCATCTTCACGAGCTTCGTTGAGAGGGCCGATGAGATTGGTTGCAACATCTGCTATTGTTTTCATTCTTGCGTTGTCAACTATTTTTTGTTTTTGTGTGGTAAAGAAAGGTTTTTGATGGCTCTCTAGGTGCAAACTATTGTTTTGATTCTCGCAATCCCCACAGACGACGCCAAATTGTTTAGCTCAAAAATTGTACTCGTATTTTGTAAGCCTAAAAACAATCAAAAATATATGGGGAAAAATCATAATCAAATATAATAAGCCCAAGAGATGATTATCACTTTGAGAGTTTTCGTTGATCTTAAAATAGATGATGAAAATAGGCTTAGCATAATAAGGAAGCAATGGTTATTAACTTGAGAGAGAAAGAAAGAGAAAGAGAGAGAATAGAGATTGTATTATTCGAGAATAACACTGATGCCTTTTTACAAAGAGAAGGTTTCCTTTATATAGTAGGGAACCTTTCTCGAGCAAATAATAATAAATAAAAAAGGTACAAAGGTTGGTGGCTTCCACTCAGCAAAAGGGGAGGTGTTAAACGACGCCGTTCCTTCTTCGTCGATTTGGGACGCACCCTTACTTGAGTTGCCCTTATCATGGGGGACATGCCCACCCGCCGTAGGGACGTTATGAACCAAATTTTGTCCTATACAACTTGTATACCTTTTTTTTCGAATGATAAAGTAATCTCACTTGTATATAAGTAAATTGTTTTGCTTTGCTCAAAAAAAAATTTGTTTTGTTTACCTTTTTTTCGAATGACAAAGTAATCTCACTTGTATATAAGTAAATTGTTTTGCTTTGCTAAAACAAAAAAGTTGTTTTGCAGCTACGGCCATTTTCTAAGAGGACAAATAAGTTTTGGGGGGTTCAAACTTTAAATACACTGTCAAAAGAATTGACATAAATGACAGCGAACATGGAAGGGTAATCCGTAAAACCTTTGATCAGAAACTAGTGAAAAGGGATAAAACTAGGAGATAAACTGAAAGAGTAAATGCAAAATAATTTTCGTTCCCTTTTGTAGAAATAAGAAAATTAATGGAGTAAATATCCTCACTTTGATTTGGGTAGAAAACAAGCAAAAGAAAGGAATAGTATTTGACGTTTCTTTCTAGAATTTAAATTGGAATTGTGTGGGTCCAAGAGGAAAATGATACCCTCCTTTATTTTCTTTCCTCATTTTCTACTCAACCAATTAATGAAGGGAAAATTTACAAGTTTCCTTCTTTCTCGTCCTTTCTTTGGTTTCCAGAGAAAGCATAAGTGAATAATCAGTTCGATCCGATTGTATAATTTCAATTCACGTCTTATGAATTTCAACATCGTTCCAACTCCATTTTAATTAGCCGAGGGTCTATCGGATATAGTCTTTTTACCCTTCTAGGGTAGGGATAACGTTGCGTACATCCTCCCCCCCCCCCCCCCCCGATAAACTACCCACCTCGCAGTGTCCCGCCTCCCCCCGAATGATCGGTGCGGCGGTTAGGCATCCTTAGACGAAAGAGTGGTCTTTCAGGATTGGTCGTTGTTGGTCACATAGATCTTTCCTACAATAGCAGATTCGGCTAGTGATCAGTACCCTCAATACGAGAAAGAAATCAGACCTATAACCTCACTGCAGTGGCTTGTAAACTTGCTTTGCTGCGGAAAGCTCAAGTGAAAACCTATTAGAACTGTGGGCCTCACCCGTCAGTGTACTCATGCCCCTGAAATAAGGTATGCTTTTAGTGCCTTATCAAACTATAAGAGCAGGAGCAGCAAGCACTTACTTTCTTTAAGACGCTAACTTCCACAGCAGCTAAGAATTATCTCAGGTTTTCCGTTAGTGCGCTCCGGAAAGAAGGAGCAAAGGCGAAAAAGCTCGACTTCATAAGAAAAAAATGAAAAAAACGATGTTTCCAGCTTCTGGTCTTTGACATAAAGAAATAAGTAATAACGAAGGGGACATTTTCAAATTATCTCCTAGCCAGACCCCACTTGTAGGACCATACTGGGTTGTTGTTGTTGTTCTTGTTCCAACTCCATTTTAACGGTCAGCAGCTGCTACAATTAAATAGCTACTTAGAATTACAACTCCCACAATTATGTGGCCACCAACAGTAAATGAATAACAATGACAGAATGTGTAAATCATACTCGTCTTCAAGTTATTTTAACGTAAAAAGATTCAGAACTTATATTATGATCTCGGCTTGCAACGTTAGGTAAAAGTGTAGCACGTCTAAAACCGTCATTCTTCCTGCTGCAGGACTTTAGATCCTTCCTTCTCAATTCTCTACAGGAAAAAAAATATGCTCACATATCAAATAGCTGACTAGTAGAGCTAAAAGTTCAATAAACCACTTGCAACCGTGGAAAAAGTGTTTGATAGTTATATGTCAATACAAGCATATAATTATATAGGAAAAGAGATCTAACATCAACATTGAATACGAAAGGCATATTAAAAGAGTTCACACGCAGAATGCAGAACAAAAGCAAATATCATAGGGGACTTATAGCCATAAGCTGGAAGATTTACACCTCAACTTTCATGGCATTTGGCACAGACAGAGCACGGTTGTATTACTTGAGACAGTAACACAGATTCAACTTTGAAGCAACAATACTTATACTATAAATGAAAGGAAATGACATCAGACATCAACGATTCGTCTAAAACGATATAACTATTATGTAAAAAAAGAATTTGACTATTTATAATTATCTACACGTTTTAACTTAATTAAATTTAGTACTATTACATACGAAAAGAACAGAACAAGCAACTATCCAACTATACCAGAACAAAACAATTATGGGATAGAACTAAGACATATTCAGGCTAAAGGGGGTGCAGTAAGAGCATCTCCAATGCTACTCTATTTCTTGCACCAAATCCAAATTTGGTGCAAGAAATAGTGTATTCTTGCTCCCATGCCACTCTATTTCTTGCTCTATTATGCCATCTCCAACGACACTCTATTTTTTGCACCAAATCTATATTTGGTGCAAGAAATAGAGTAAAATGGCTCCAATGGTACTCTATTTGTTGCACTATTATAGAGTATGAATAGTATTGCACCAAATTTGGTGCAACACTATTCATTACTCTATATTTGGTTTAATAATATTTTATTCATTTGGTGTGAAGTAAATAGAAGATAAGAGAGAAAAATAGAGTGGTTGGAGTAGAAGATAATAATATAATATAGAACAGAAAGAAAATTTGGTGTAAAAAATAGTGTAATGGTTGGAGTAGATTTGGTGTTGCACCATTTTAGAGTGAAAAATGGTGCAAAAAATAGAGTCATTGTTGGACATCACTCTATTTTTTGTACGTACCATTTTTCACTCTAAAATGGTGCAACACCAAATCTACTCCAACCATTACACTACTTTTTACACCAAATTTTCTCTCTTCTATATTATATTATTATCTTCTACTTCAACCACTCTATTTCTCTCTCTTATCTTCTATTTACTTTACACCAAATGAATAAAATATTATTAAACCAAATATAGAGTAATGAATAGTGTTGCACCATCATGCTCTATAATAGAGCAACAAATGGAGTACCATTGGAGCAACATTACTCTATTTCTTGCAACAAATTTAAATTTGGTGCAAAAAATAGAGTACCATTGGAGATGGCCTTATAGAGCATGAATAGTGTTGCACCAAATTTGGTGCAATACTATTCATTACTCTATATTTGGTTTAATATTATTTTATTCACTTTTGAAGGAAATAAAAAGTAAATAGAAGATGATAATATAATATAGAAGAGAGAGAAGATTTAGTGTAAAAATGGTATAATGGTTGGAGTAAATTTGGTGTTGCACCATTTTAGAGTGAAATATGGTGCAAAAAATAGAGTTAGCGTTGGAGATGGCCTAAGTAGTTCATGCTTGAAAACACACACTGCAGCGTCACCTAAACCCAATATTATTGAAGAAATGCCACCCCATTTGAAACACAGAGATACCCAGTAGTTTTTGTGCTTTCAGTAATTGGTAGTTTGTGATCAGAACTATCCTTAAATCTCTCGAAAAAACCTGATATATAAAAAACTGTAACCTTGAATCTTATATGAGCTGCAGAATCAGGGGCGGAGATAGAGTATGAAGTATGGTTTCGGACGAATCTCAGTAACTTTTGCTTGGACGGTTGGACCCTATATTTGTATTAGAAAATTCATTAAATATGTATAAATACTTAATTGCGAATTACTAATAAAATCGAGGTGGTATGGGTTCTGTGGCAAGTTTAAAACCCATAAACTCGCATCTTGGCTCCGCCTCTGTCAGCACAATATATTGACCCAGTAGTTCAATGATAACAAGGCAAGCATTTCTTGGTTTTACGTGTTCATGTTATATAATACCACTACATCTCCAATCATAAGACAAATGAAAGAACAATATACATATTCTTGTCATATAACCAAACAAGAGGAAGCTAGAATGGCAATCATAGCCAGAGTACAAGTAGATAAACCAAAAGCCTGCTGAATTTGAAGTAGTAACATCATAGAGCTGAACAATAGTTAGTAATGTTCGAACTTAATTTCAAAGGGGTAAAAAAACAAAGAGAATAAAAAAAGTAAAATCAATTTCTATGAGAGAGTTCTAGGGTTTATGAGACAAAGCAATAAAAGACAGAAGTATGAGAATGAAAGTGATTACCGATTGGCGATTATGCCAAGAGAGACCACGGTAGACGTTGAGGGAGAAAGAAGCTGCAAAGAAAATGGTGGCAACGCCCAGCCCCGCTGAGAACGCCTTAAATGCCCAATCCCCTGCTTTGCCCACCACCCCCATTACACACTCTTCAGCTGGACTTTTCGCAATGGGCAAGAAATCTTCCAATTCCTTGAATCGCTGCTACAAGGGTTTAAGCTAGCGAGCTAAAAGTACAACTGAAGAAGAAAAGTATTGGTTTGTACTTGATCGAATCGGTCGGGTCACACGTTTCAATAAGTGTCGTCGTTTTTGTTAAGTAGGAGCATTCCTTGCACAATGTCAATGTAAGCTTTGAACCCAAGTACAAAATGTTATTCCCTCCTGTTCATATTAAGCGATTTTTTTTCCTTTTTTTGTAGTTCAAAATAAGTTATTTTTTCAAATTTTAAGATTGAATAAATTATTTTTTTCCTTTATTATCCTTAGAGTAAATAATGTTAGAGTATGTGTTATGAGTGTTTATATGAAAAGATAGTAAAGATTAATAAGGTCAATTTTATTGCTAATTAATATTAAAAAATTTATTTTCTTAATATGTGTAAAAATAACTAAAAAAATTACTTATTATGGACCATAGGGAGTACTATGTTGGTCCGCAAAATATACTTATGTCCTTTATTGATTTAACGTGTACATGTTGTTGATTGCATGTTTGGTCAAGCTTCTAAAGTTGGCTTATTTTAAAAATATTTTTTAGTAAGAAACGGTTTATTTTTAGCTAAAATCACTTTTAAGCATCAATTAGTGTGGCCAAACTTTTAAAAGGTGCTTTTAAATGCGTTATTCTCAAAAGTAATTTTCAAAGAATTGCTTTTTAAGAAAAGCTATTTTTCTCCTTTTCAGAAATTATTTATGCTTTTACAATAACATCTTTTTTTTTATTTTAAAAGTTTGGCCAAATATCTTAACTTTGGCCCAAGAAAATACATCTGGCAAAGGAAAGAAGTACTTTCGGCCAAACAAGCAATAATAAGGCAATGAAAAAGTGATTGTTGTTTGTTACACATTTTAATCCAAAATGTTTCTGTATGAGTCAAAATTAGATCAGAGAAATTCGAGACAAGGTCCAGGCCGTGGACGTACACACCAAAGGTCGGGCCGTCATCAATGGTCGTGGACGTACACGCCAAGGTCGGACCGTCATCAACGGTCGTGGACTCACACGCCAAGGCCGGACTATCATCAACGGTCGTGGACGTACATGCCAAGGTCGGACCGTCATCAACGGTCGTGGACGTACACATCAAGTTCGGACTGTCATCAACGGCCGTGGATGTACACACCAAGGTCGGACCGTCATCAACGGCTGTGGACGTACATGGCACGAAGCATCTGGTTTACCTTGGAAAACTCAAAAGGAATATTCTACCGAATATTCCCTGTAAATTGTACATTTTTTTATTATTTCGAGGAGGGTCTCCTATTATATGAAGGAGGCTCTAACATTGTAAAGGGGGGCTCTGGAGATCTCTCTCTCTAGAAAATATGTAAACATACCTCTCCAAAGAAATGAGAGGATATGTGGTCCAATACTTTAATCAGATCCAAAAAGGGTCATGAAGCTCTTGTACACATCTATTATTCATTCTTATGAAAAGAAAGAAGATCCGTCTCACTGAAGACTAGGTGAATCTTTTCCTAACTTGTATTTTTGTTACTTAATGCATCTTTATTTATGCTATTAAATCCGATTATAATCACCATCAACATCTATACTCAACTATGTGTTTCTATTCCTCTTACTCATCTCAGATCTAGAGTTAATTATCTTTAACTAAAATTTACCCCTTCATTTTTTTGATTGATTTGCTTAAAAAGTATTTTACAACTTTTGAGCCAAACAGTTTCGCTTTTCAAAAGATAAGGTTGCATTGTTTGTGGAGTTGTAATATGTAATTTAAGTGTTGCTCTAGAGAATTTGTGCTTCATGTCCCGAAGGAAAATGAGAAAAACCTCGTACCATACCAATCTCTTAATTGTGAAAGCGAGAAAATTGTGCATCAAATAACTATCATTCCTTTTCAAACCATCCATAAGTAGGCGTTCATTTTCAGGGCGTAGTTCTCAGAATATGCTTTACCTTATATTTACCTTTCATTCTTTGTTTTAGCTTTTAAATGGGTTGGTGCATGGAATCACTGAACCAAAAGATGCATCTGAATATTGAGATTCATTATAAAAAATAATTAAACAGTAACGCTGAACAATGTCTTAAGTTTGAAAATTAATACTATATCTTAGTTCGATGGCATCCGAAAAATACAATGTTGTTAGAGCTATGCCTTAAAATTAACAACTCTCACTCCTTTATCTATCAGATTCTTCATGAATGATCTGCTAAGTGTAGAGATCATATGCCAGATGGCATTAGTCATGATGTTTCACCGCGGAAGATGTGAACTCTTTATTCACTGCCACCACTTCTTCTCAGACAACGAAATTAGCTGCCAAAAACAAATAGAGAAGATGAGCAACCATGAGTGAGTAACCATAGGCGTTTATCAAGGTTTGCAGCACACAAATGTACAGATAAAATGAGAAGAACATCAAGGCGACCTGCTAGCGCTTACTTAAATATAGTACACCCTCAACATTCAAACCAGCTAAAACTTGCTACTCGTAGCAAACATTTGATTTCATACCTTCATAACTCTAAAAAGTTCTTCCTTGGAAGTTCTATCCTGGAGGAAATATTTTGTTCCATAATGAGAAACTCCATGTGCATAAAATCACTCACTGAGTATGCATAATTCTTTAGTCTTTCTAAGAATTTAAGGGTTTACTAGCCACACAAGAATAGCTGAGAAGGAACACGTGACTAAGCGAATAACTGGTAATGCCCTGAAACACAACTTTCTAGCCATGGTTGAAACCTAACTGGTTATCACAAACATTTGGTTCACCAACTTTGGGTCTCTTGATGTGCACCAACACTCTTCAGGAACAACTTCCTGAAATAAGATAAAAATCCTGTAATTGAAAGACTACGCTAGTTTCTCTCAGAGAATAAAGGGCAAGATAGAAGGTGATCAGGGGGTCCAACCCCCGCCGTTCCCTAAAAAGTAATTTTCAGAAAATGAAAATCTTCGAAAACGCAAGAGCTAGGAGTTACACATCAATGAAGTTGGCAATTTAGCAAGATACTAGAACAATACTGCCAAATGCGGTACCTATTATTACATCAGCTACTAAACTTTTTAGAGATGTCCTGAATTCTTTTTCATTCAATAGGAAAACACCAAGCATATTCATACAAATAGCTATATGCATATGTCGCATTCATACAAACCTCAAGTATACAGAAAAGGAATATATATATACACACACACACACACACACACACACACATATATATATATATGCATCAGAACATCTATGATGACAGAATAGGTGAATAACCAACCTGTCGTGCAACCTGTGCCACTCGGCGACTGTCTCGTGATGATTCTGTCGCGGAACTTGTTATTTTTGGCTCTAGATCATCATTTTGTTTCTCTCCATTTATTTCCTTTGAAGAGCTCTTCTCGATTGGAGCATTCTCCTCTAATACACTCAACGATTCTCTCTTCCTCTTTCTTTGAAAGGTGTATTTGATGACTCTATCATTCACAACTTGGCTAGGAACCTCATCATTTGCATCAGATGTTTTTGACTCTGAGTTCAATAACTGTCTGCTAATGTTTTCAAGACCTGTTCTGTAAACATTTACAGGAACTTCTAAACTCTCTAAAGATCTACTTCCTTGTCTTGGAGGATCTATCTTTGCCATCACTAACTCATTTCTGACTGTTGCATTTAGAACCCCAGACGATTCAGCAGACTGCAGTTCAATTCCATCCATTTCAGCCAATCCCAGCTTCATATCTGGTTCAGCTTTTTCTGTTGACAAGCTCTGTCCCACCTGAGAAGGATCTTCATCAGGAGCACAATCTCCAGCAGGACTGGAGTGAGCTCTCAAGACACCAGTGTTCGACGTTTTATCAACATTCAGGAAATGATCAGAACTGCTTGTTGGTGAAGAATTATCGGCTTTCCTATTTCTCACAGCTCTTCTTCTTTTCCGGCGAAAAGATTTCAAAAGGTGCCAGCTGCTAAGCAAGTCATCTGCTTGTTGAAATTCTTCCTCTGGATTAACCACATCATCAACCTTATGATTAGGTGCTGAACAGATCCCTTCACTTTCATCTACGCCATCACCATTCCCATTTTCTCGTTTGGAAACAGATATATCTCCATCTAAAAGGTTACCTTCACAAGCACGAATTCTCTGCGTACACCCATTTCGGTACAATTCTGGCACTTTGCTTCTCAAAATGATAGAGGGTAAATCTGGACCTACAATGTAAGGTTTTCCAATTTGAACCATTTTGCTACATGACTGATTTCCCTGATTTTTCTGGTTCATATTCGGAACCTTGGTGTTAGAAATTGTCACAAACTCCTCCTGTGATTCTGGAGGCAACACAACTCTGTTTTCCTCAGCTAGATCTACAGGAGTAGCAGTGTCATCTTTCCCTAAGTTCTGTACTTCCTTCTCTTTGGGGCTGGTCACCCTCTCAAGTTCAGCCTGAACTTCTCTAAGATCTACTCTGAGATCACTGACAATATCTTCTGCTTCCTGAAGTTGAGCTTCAAGTTCTTCAATCTTCCTCTGTTGACTCAAGGACGTCAACTCTGCTTCACTAATCTGTCAAAAATGAAAAACCACAATAATAAGAAAATAAATTAGAGAACGTGTGAAGGACCAGTAAGGAACATGTTTAATCAGGGAGAAAAAGGAAAATGTAAATCGCACCGACATGTAAGTAAGAATTATCTAGTTCCTAAAATTAGATGGAACTAAGCTGGCCGGTTATATGTTTGATGTGATAAAAAGTAGAGTCTCTTTCAACATGTTGCTCTACAGAGAGTATTCAGCCACTGGTCCTATCTCCAAAAATCCACGAAAAAAACAAAATGTTCCTCTAATTTATACAGAAGGAGTTCTCTACTACTCCAAGCACTCCCATGTTTCTTTAAGTACCGCACTATAGTCCTCACATGTTAACTATGTTGCACAGCTACCTCATACCTCTAAGCAGAAGGAATCTGAGGAAAGCACCACAGCAAGATTCTTCTTACCAATGTATCACCGACACTCTACGAAATGAATATAATTCAAATTAAGAATATCATTTCCTCTGACGATTTTGACTCTCCTAGTTGAAGTAACATGCATTTGAAGGGACATATGGAATACATTTCTCAAATTTTCAAATATTTTGGAAGTACTAAAATTAACACTAAAGAAAGAAAGAGGCAAGTAATAAAGTTATCTCAAACAAAGGGCTTCAGTTACTTAGACAAAGCAAGTCTAGAAACAATGAGAAAAAGGAAAAGAACAACAGCTGAAGAAAATCTCTCCCCCAAAAAGTCCAACCATTTAAGTTTGGATTGTTAAGTAAATAATTGCAATGAAGATCTTAAAGACAACCAAGCACTAAATCAAACAATCCAACAATCTCTCTTGATATTTATCGCATTTCATTTGTAGTATGTTAATCTTGATTAATCATTGATGTTGTAGTACTACATATTGAACACTGCTATTAATGGCTTATATCCTTTTCAATGGTAAATCGGTTTATCAAACTTTGTAATTGAATTGATGGTTAACCATTTTATACTTGTAATACTCAGAAGGAGGAGCACCCCACCTCTACGTGCATTTGTGAAGTTTAGACTCTAAAGACTGATGCCTCCAAATGGATGCAAAAGATGCTTACCTTATATCTGAGCGGCATTGCTGATAAACAAAGTTACTGGGTTTATAAAAGGAAACAAAAAGAAAGAAAACACTTTGTTCAAGATCAACACTGACTAAAGAGGTAAGAGGTCGCAAAAGATAGAAAAGACAAACCATATTCTAGATTTCAGAACACATAAAAAATTAAATGAAGCTTCCCAAGTAGAATAAAACCAATATAAAGCCCAAAACATTAACATCAAACAAGTTTTCAAGCATCTAGTTGCAGGAACTGTTTTATCCAGGCACAACTTCATATTCCACAACTATTCAATTTGGCAGGTGCCACACAACACTAATTTGGACCCAATGTTATACGGTTTTACCACTCCGGAAAACAACAAGAAACTAATTACAATGCATGCCATCAGTTTAAATACAGAGAAGCTTGTATTTTATTAGAAAGAAACCCAAAACTCCATATAGCGAACAGTTGACAAACCACCGTTTTGGTAAGTCAACTCTCAAAAGGAAAAGGGCATGCAGATTTAGTCTGATCCACAGTTGAGCCTATTGTGCAACTTTTTACAACTCAATAGAGCTCGTTTCCAGAGTATTTTATGCTTCACGGGGAAGTATTATTACCATTTTGAGCAGCTTATTTCACACTCAGCCAAGAATGTAAAGCTTATGACTTCTACCATAACCGCTGATTTTCAGGGCCACACAAAGGAATGGGAAGGAGGGTAAGACAGATGTGTGGACATACACAATTGTGTTTTGACACAAATGTCAGTGAAATCTCAAAATGTATGGCATCTCTACTGAAGTAGGTCTCTAGAATTTTCAAAGGCAAGTCCACCCTTCAATTACCTAAACATTTTCAGCATATGCAATATACTAAGTTTCAAGAGAAAGATAAGAACAACCAGATATGCAAGTAGACATCAAGTAAAAACTAAAACCTTTCGAAACTAACAGGTTTATTTTGAAATGGAATAGAATCCATCTGCGGTGAAAAATGACATAAAAGCTAGTGTAAATTATTAGCACGGACATGACTTTTGTGATAATATTGGACATACTTGAGGGAGTGGAGTATAAGCAGATATTCCAACCACATGGCCTTCCTGAAACCATTGATGGAGTGAGGATAACTTAAGTGTGAAATCATACACAACCCGATAATATTAGGGGAGGTGAAATAAGTAAAGAAGTCATCCACTTTCCCTTTAGGTATTGAAGTTTTATCATAATGTCCAACTTTCAGTAGTTTTTTAACTTCAATTGCATTTCTCTTCTCCTGTTTTTGCCATCATATCACGTCATTTCCAAGTAATCTTTTTGTAGTTTTGTACTCCGCCCATGTATGAACTGAGGTAAATCCCTCTAACTAAAGTAGCAGCTCAAAAGGACAAACAGATATGATTCCATCACATAAATCAATAGGAAGAAAGAGAAAACCACAATTATTACTTTGGGACCAAGTACAAGATAAATGAATGCAACTGTTGAGTTGTCCCACATTGGAGGGATTTGAGGTCCTTGGTCTCCTTATATAGCTTGGGCAATCCGCATCTCATAAGCTAGCTTTTGGGGTTGAATTAGGCCCAATGTCCATTCTTATCATAGTATCAGAGCCAGGCTCATCCCAATTATTGCTACCGATGTTGTGCCTCCATTTATGTTGTTAACGCTCCAGAGGTCTGGGCGTGAGGGGGGTGTTGAGTTGTCCCACATAGGAGCGATTTGAGGTCCTTGGTCTCCTTATATGGCTTGGGCAATCCTCATCTCATAAGCTAGCTTTTGGGATTGAGTTAGGCCCAATGTCCATTCTTATCAGCAACTATGTTTTCACATAAGCATAATTGAAAATACTGAAATTAGCAAGAACAACTATGCCTCAGTCTCAAACAAGCTGGGGTCAGCTATATGAATCCTCACTGACCCTGTTTTCCATTCATCTCAGGCCACAACATTATACATAATGCTGAAGTTAACAGAGAATCATAAATATTATAAGCTTGTCAGCATTTCATGTGACAAAAAGTAATACAAATCTTAGAAAAATGTAGAATGAAGGTAGAACGAATTTAGATACAACTAGTAATTATCAACAAGGCACTGCATTTATTCTTGACTGAATCTCCTTAAAAGCAGATTGAACTCATAGGAGAGGAAAACAAGGATAACAAACAGCATTGTTAGAATCATAAAAAGAAATATTAAGAGTACAAAAGCAACACATTGACCTAATTACAATATTAGGTTACAACACAACAACAACAACCCAGTATAATCCCACTTAGTGGGGTCTGGGGAGGGTAGTGTGTACGCAGACCTTACCCCTACCCTTGGGTAGAGAGACTGTTTCTAAATAGACCCCCAACATCCTTCCCTCCAAGAACTTCCCGCCTTGCTCTTGGGATACTCGAACTCACAACCTCTTGGTTGGAAGTGGGGGTTGCTTACCATCACAGCAACCCCTCTTGTCTTTTATTAGGTTACAACACAGAACTTGGAAATGTCTTGTCTCCATCATGGGAGCCTGAAAGTAAGGGAAAGAAGATCAGTTCCAGGAGAGACAATCATATTTTCAGGTGCCCAAAATATGATTGCACTTTGATAATTCTTCACGCATTACCAAAACCAGAAATATCTCTTGATCGCATTATAATTGCCCAGCGCATCAATAAAGCGTTTGTGTTAAGCACAACATCAGTCAACTCATTAACAGCTTATCTAGTTATCAATGAATAAAGACATAGAAAAAGATTTAGAAAAATTTTAGATCCCTTGACTGATTTTACTGGAACAATCAATTGCAATCCACCAACCCAGCAAGCCCAAATGAACGCACATTGAAGAGAATAAGTGTCTAGCCAACTCATACTCAAAAATATACTAAAAACCCATTTCAAGAAAAAGCGGAATTTTCACCTTAGAATCCATCATTTGTTTGAGACGCAGCAGCATACCAAGCGCCTCCTCTTTTGCCACTTTGAGCTCCTGCTTATACCTAACAGCTTTCTGTTCCGACGACATAATCCTCGCCGCCGCCTCCTTAGCCGTGTTCAGTATTATATCCGCATACGCCCTCTTCAAAGCCGTCAGTCTCTGCGCCAAATAAATCAAATTTCAAAAAAAAAAAAATCAAGCACACACCATCTGAGTATCAGAATGAAACTAAAATCACATTTTGCAACTAGAAAAGTAAACCTAAAAGATGATCAGTATCGATCCCCATTTTTTGCAAAAGTTGGGGAATAAAAACAAAAAATTAAAATTTAAAAACGGTTAAAGAAATCAGGTTAGGTAGTTGGAAAGTTCAAGTAGTGGTTGAAGCGGTTGCGCTGCCGTTGAATAGGTTAAGAATCCGACAAGATTATCGGAATGAGGCGGTGGGGGTTTACCTCGTCGGCGTCCATTGCGGTTTTCGTTAAAGCATTCAACTTGAGTTGTGTGTTTTAAGGTTTTCGGACCGAAGTAAAAGAGAAAGAGGGGAAGGTGGTTTTTTTTTTCCTCAGCAGCTGTCTGTTATGAACTGAAAGTTCTGTTGTGTGGTTGGGTCAAAGTACTATTATACCCCTGAGAAACGGGTTGAACTACGAGATTACCACGTCATACAACAAGCAGCGACTAGATATATTGGGCGGTTTTTGTGTTTGGGCTTTGCATTAGTTCAGCAAATATATGCGCGCGCCTGAAAGGTGGTCCCCACAACCCAATTGTTAACGATGACGTGGCACTATTCACTTCTTCATTCGTGGCTAGAGAGACACGAGGTTGACCTTTGGAGGGAAACATAGAAGATCTCAAGCGGCCCACTTATTTTCTTCATTTTTTCTTCATCAAATATTTATGCTTTAATAATTTTCCCCTATTTATAAATACGTAATCTTTTTCGTGACCGATGTCAAACATTTTAAATTATTGTTGGCTAAAATAATCTCAAACAACTTCATTTTCATAAACTGATTTTAGTTTTCAGTTGTGAGAAACAGTCAAGAACTACTCTGCAAGATTGTGACTTGTTTGCAATTTCAGTGAATAGGTCATTTCAACAATTAACTGACATTTTGTACTTAAAGAAATTGATAACACAAACTGACACATATTGTCTGTTGACAATTGGTTGGTTCAAGCATTAATAACATGGCTTGGATAAATGTATTGACCTGCTATTGGAACTAGTTGAACTTTAATTTCTCCATATATCTCGCCAAGCCCAAAAAGAGGTTATAGTCCTCGGTGAAATAAGTATAGACTCCGAAATTTAAGTCAATAAAATGATGATTTAAGCAACATATATGAGCAGCATTAAATAAAAAGAGAATACTCAAAAAAAGTTTGCTTTTCCAAAAATAATGACGGTACCTGTAATTTTAAATGTTGACACGTACAAGAGAAGTTCTAAAAAGGGATCTCAACGGCTCGTGCTTACATCGACCTTGTGAGCAACAGCTTGCTTGGATGGTCGTTACTATATAGTTCAACCCTAAGATATTGTTACGGATATAGTAGATATGTGATCACGCCCAACTATGCCTTATAAAAAGGACAATACGGTCCTTGCAAATATAATCCGGCTTACAAATTCAGAGTCGAATCTCACAGATAACTAAGGTTTAGCTACAGATGTTCACTATCATCAAGAAGACAAGCTTGAACAATTCCTAACTTATAGATATTTAGATTCTTGTGTTTAACGAACTAACTAACAAATTAAAATAATAAATTAATAACTAAAGATACTAAGAGTTAGAAACAAGATTAAGGAGGTCTAGAGTTATGATTTTCCCAATTGTCGGAATCCTTCCCGCTATGTCTTCTATAATTTCGCCTAAGTATTCTCTACCGATCATGAGCAATCTTATTACCGTAAATCTCTCCCGAGTAATCACGACAATTTACTAGACGCGTTCTCCCGAGCTACGCTAGCTGACTTTTAATACACTCACTTCAGATCGCACTCAAGACTTCGTTATCCCTAATCCCGCATTTAAACCCGCAGTTATAGATCTCTATTATACTTTAGGAGTGGTGGTGTTCAACAATTACCTAAATATGCACACTTTCCCGAGTTATGCATACTAAATAGGTATAGCTAATTGAGAGCTCTTCAATTAACTACAACAAGAACGTAGCTGAACAAATAGAGATTATACTACGAATCAATTATATAAAAACATAACAAGAATTTATCTTATAAAAGGTTCTATCAAACTCTAGATAACAAATTAGCTATTCATAATAGTATGTAAAACTACAATACTAAAAGTCATGACCAACAATGAAAGATAAGAAGAAGAAGGAAAAACTCGTAGAAGAATTCTCCGCCTTGCTCCCAATGTGTTCCCTGCCTCCTTAGGTCAAATCTATGTCAAAAATATGTCCCCTTCTCAAAAATATCATTTTTCCATATATATATATACCAAGTAGGGTCGCGCCCAAACACTTATACCTTCTCCTACTTTAAAAAGTACAAGTATTAGGCCTGGATGGCCGCGGTTCTACCGCGGTCGCGGTCAAACCGCGGCCAAACATCCTCTCAGATTCTTCAGTTGTCTGTGTCTGCCTTCTGTCGCGGTTCTACCACGCTCTCGGTAAAACTTCGGGTTTTCACCCTGTTCCGTTTGGAATTTGAAAAATCATAAAACATGAAAGTTGTAGCCCTTTGAATTATCTTTCCAACCATATATTACGAAGCCCAAATGGAGTTCTAGAAAGTTATGTCTATTTTACTATATAGTGCGTAATATGCCTCATCGAGTCTTTGTTTGTTCCCAACTATCAAATTTGACCCCCAAACACGATCACGGCTTAATTCCTTGAGCTTTTACTTAGACTTCAAAGCTTCAAATTACTTAAATTCATTCCATAACATCAATATAGCTCGGGATCACAGCTACAAGTCATAAAACACACAATTAGCGCAAAACACTAGCGATTAAAGCTCAAACTCAACTAAAGTGCAGCAAATTCGAGTGTAATAAGCGACTAAAATACGTAATTATAGCCTATCATCAATATGGCCTAGATCCAATATCATATTTGATGATTTGAACATACTTTTGTGAACATTATTTGATATAAAATATATGGCATTTGATATTCTTTTATCATAGTTATTATTAATTGCTTGATTAATTTGATAAGGTCCTTGACTGAATTTTGAGACTTGTCATCGTGATGGAGATCATGATAACAAGAGTAAAGTTTTTATAATTTAATCTAAATTTGTTCTTGATCGTAGGATTATTAACTTGGACATTAGTAATCCGGTTAGATCAATATTTATGTGTTGTATTTATTGGATAAAGATTAGTTGAACTCATTAACTATATTACATGGATAGTGCATATAGAGATATGATCATTGAACCGACTTATTGGATAATTCATAATGATTAGAATTACCATAACTATCAATAGGATATTCTCTTGAAGAATGTGATGTAAGAATTTTCTTTGACCTGAGATCGTCATATAATTGACAAGTTATTTATTGTGCTTTGATACCATACACCTATGGCCCTAGGTCGATAGTTGAAAGGATATTGAGTACGATCAAATGCTTGTAGAATTAGTGATTGATCAAGATGGAATGTGTCAACTCTTGGTAATGAGTTTAAGTTCCATGTTGTCATGAAATATAAACGACCAAACTAAGACCTTGGCCATGGCAATTGAATGGAAGAAGAAATGAGTTTCTTAAGTCATTCAATGGTCGATTATATTTGACGTGAACACATAGTTGGTCGCCTATTAGGATTTTACATTTGAATCATATCCTAGGGTGATGCAGAGCTATTAGGACAGAATGAATTACTACATTATTCTTTTACTGGTTCTTGAGAGTAAATTGTATACTTCATGCTATCTAGTCATTAAGGAGTGTTGCTAGACGTCACCCTTGATTAGTATATTGATGTGGTCAATTTACTACCGGCTTAGTATTGAACCTATGGGATCGCACACTAACGGGTGTTCTGATCTTTGCTAAAGGATTAATTAACTTATTATTTGATAATTAAACTAAGGGATTTAATTAGTCAAATGAATTTAATTATTAGTCCAAATAAAATACTATTATATTCTTTGCTAGCACAGAGGGCATAATTAATATTATGAATGAATTAAAGTTTTTTATTTGAAATAGAAAATTAATTTATATCTCTTGGTTGAGATATATATGTGATATATATATCAAATATTTATTTATATAAAATATTAATGGAAGTCTTTGATTGAATCCTATTTCGAATTGGATTAGCAAAGTGAACGTCCATAAAAGGACTTGCTGGCAACGTGATATCCTTTTAAGAATGAGATGTTATTTTCTACGGTAAAATACCAACAAGGATTTTAGAATCCAAATTGGAATTGAATATGCAAAGTCTATTTTCTCGGCAGTCACGTTACCCAGAAATGGGAATTTAGAATTTCCATATAAAATATTCCATAAAATTTATTTTTGGAATAAACTTTTACCCTATGTAAATTATTACCCCAACCAAATAAGAAAAAGGTTTGTAGGTAATGCTATATAAAGGGTAATAGAGAAAATTCGCCGAATAATTTTTCAATGAGAAGAAAACCCACTTTGTGAAAGTGGGAGTGCAATACAAAGCCAAGAGAGAAAATTCAATTACAAGAAAAGTGTTTCTTGTTCTTCTAATTTGAATTGAGATTTTTAAAAAAAATTTCAACACAATATTATTCGTTCAATTTATTCGTGGGTTTCATTAATCAAAGAGTTGATAGCAAGGATCAGTCTCGGTGTGGATATGCATAGAGTCTTCGCACTATCGAAAAACTTAAATGTACGTATTAGATCCGATCTATTGACATGTAAATAAAATTTAAACACGAAAAGATCTGCCTAGGATTGTTATTGTCTTCCGCTTCGTGTTACGAACACCTATACGCAATCCATCAGTGGTATCAGAGCGGTGGTTTATTGTGTCTAAATTTTATTTATGAAATATTTTAATATTATATTTGAATAGTTCAAACATAATACATGTGCCTTGTGAAATAGTCAAATTATTTGAATGTTAATATTATTTTATTATGTATAAAATATTAATTCATATAACTATTGAGATAGATCATAACTTGGATTTGAAATTTTGTGTTAAGATACGACGGGGATCTATAATAGGTTACATGGTTCTATTGTTATTAGTTCATGAGATGTTAATTAATAATGATATTCTGGCATGAATAACTTTTTTGTGATATATGTGATATATAGATTAAACATGTTAGAAGAATGTTCAATTTTGTTTTTGTGTCACATGCTTGTTCGTTACCTAAGTTTGAATTATTTATTATATGTGATGTAAATCAATTTACAACTAAGCATGTACACAATTTGAACTAAATTCACATGCTATAAAATATTTGATCTTCATGTTATTAAAAATTGTTTTAGTAACAATTCCCTCTTAATAAAATTTGAGTTCTTAAATAATAAAATATAAGATATTTTATTATAGAGCTATCCATCAAGGTAATTAATATTATTTATTTCTTGTTTACAAGGACCGTCCTGACTACCAGGAGACTATTAGTTCGAGAATATGTTAAAATTATTTATTGCATTATATGTATGGATTGAAAGAATTATTACAATTTTACACTAGACGTCTGGACTACCCTGGGGAGTATAAAATTTAATAAATTATTTACTATCATGATGGTTGAACTCAACTATGCCAATAGGATCGACATGACTACCAGGGGACTATTTGATATAGAGCTATTTAAAAAAATTATATGGGGATACAATTGGTAAGAGTACCTACCTTTAAAATATATGTGAGAAACGACTTGACTTCCAAGGAGCTCATAGATATTGTTAAAGGATTCCTTTACTCCACTAAAAGAAATAAAAGATTTCGTAAACTATAATGAGGGTAAATAGTTTAAAATAATTAGTAGAAATATCATTTAGATTAAAGTCCATGTCTTTATGATATATGCAAATATGTTCTTATATTATTGCGTTTTCTTTTCTATATTTTAGATTTCTCAATATGTCTGTTATATCACTGCGTGAAATACTTGAGACCAACAAATAGGTAGGACCAAACTTTGATGACTGGTATAAAAACTTGAGAATTGTTCTCACGCATGAAAAGCTCATTGATGTGATCAATAAACCTGCAAAGATAATCCCACTAGAGAATGATGTTCAAGGCACCAAGGTTTATCAGAAATACTTGGAAGAATGCCTTGCTATTAAACACATCATTCTCGCTTCTATGAGTTATGAACTCCAGAGGAAACATCAGAATATGGATATAATTGCACTCATTGAATATCTTAAGAAGATGGTTGATACACAATTGGATATTGAAAATCTCCAGTTGGACCCCTTGTTAATCATATGATTGTTCTTACCGAAGAACATGAGAAGTTGGGGTACAAGCTTGGTAAAGAGCTTTCTGACGATTTGATCTTGCAGTCAGTATATGGTGGTGAATGTTTTCACTGTAAGAAGAAAGGGCATTGGAAGAGAAACTGCAAGGAGTATCTTGCAACTCTAAAGGACAAGAAACAAGGTGAGACATTAATGAAAAATATTTTCAAGGTTTCTTTAGATACTATTAATTCTTCATTGTGGGTATTAGATACCGGCAGTGGTTATAACATTTGTAATATGTTGCAAGGGTTCAAGATAAGTAGGAGGCTAAAGAAAGGAGAAGTTAATCTACAAGTTGGAAATGGTGCCAAGTTGCAGCCGTAGCTGTAGGATCAACTTCTTTAATAATGCCTACGGGCAAAGTACTTATGTTGGATGATTGTTATTACGTTCCTAAATTTGTTTCAAACATAATTTCAGCTTCTATGTTAAACAGACATGTTTTTCGCAATAATATACGCAATTGTATTTGCTCTATTTATTATAGTGATAATTTATATGCGAATGGCTATCTCCAACATGATGTTTATGTCTTACCTAATGTGAATGCTAATTCGATTATGCATGTTTCAAGTCTTAAGAGGAAAAGAGATGATCATGCAAATCAATCATACCTTTGGCATTGTAGGCTTGGTCATATTGGAGAGAAAAGAATTAACAAGTTGTACAAGGAAGGGTACCTTGACAAGTATGACTTTGAATCATATCAAACTTGTGAATCTTGTCTCAAAGGAAAAATGTCCAAATCTCCATTTACTGGAAGTGGAGAAAGAGCTTCTAAATTATTGGGACTAATTCATACATATGTTTGTGGGCATATGAAAATTCAAGCTAGAGGTGGATATTCTTACTTCATCACCTTCACTGATGATATGTCAAGATATGAATTTGTGCATCTTATGAAACACAAGTTTGAATTTTTTGAAATGTTCAAAAGATTCCGTAGTGAAGTTGAGAAGCATACTGGTAAAAGTATCAAAGTACTAAGGTCTGATAGAGGTAGAGAATATCTTAGAGAAGATTTTACCAGATATCTCAAAGAGAATGAGATTCTCTCACAGTGGACACCTCTAGGAACACCACAACACAATGGTGTGTCTGAAAGGAGAAATCAAACCTTATTAGATATGGTGAGATCTATGATGGGGTTCACTGATCTTCCAATAAATTTATGGGGATATGCTTTGGAAGCAGCAACATACTTACTTAATAAAGTTCCCACTAAGTCAGTCTCTGCAACACCATATGAGATATGGAAAAGATGTAAGCCTAACCTTAAACATATTAAAGTTTGGGGTTGTCCAGCTTATGTTAAGAGACTACAGTCTGATAAACTTGACTCAAGATCTAATAAGTGTAGGTTCATTGGGTATCCCAAGGAAACAATGGGATATTATTTCTATCACGCTTCTGACCATAAAGTGTTTGTGGCCAGAGGAGCAACCTTTTTGGAAATGGAATTTCTTTTAGAAGGAAATTATAATGGAGAAATAGAACTTGATGAAGTTCAAGAAGCAAATGAATCAACACAAAATAAAGATCATGAGACCCAAGTTGAAGAACCTTTATTAGATGTTTTGAAGTTGCCAAGGAAGTTTCCATCTTCAACGGTTGAAGTTTAAGAACTAAATGACGTTCAAGAACAGGTTAATAAACCAGTTCCAAACCAAATTGAACAACAACCAAATCCAACACAAAGTGAACAGGTTGTACAAGTACCTCTTTGAAGGTCTACACGAGAACGTCATGTATCAACTAGATTAAATTTATTGGTACAAGATAATGTATCAAATGAGGTTGATCATAATTATGATGACCCTAAGAACTATGAAGAGGCTATACAAAGTTCTGATTATGAGAAGTGGCAAAAGCCCATGGAATCCATGAATGAAAATAAAGTATAGACTTTAGTTGAACCTTCAAATGATATAAAACCTATTAGTTGTAAATGGGTTTTTAAGAAAAATATTGGAGCAGACGGAAAGGTGGAGACCTACAAAGCCCGTATTGTTGCCAAGGGATATCGTCAGAAAGAAGGAGTCGACTATGACGAGACTTTCTCTCCCGTGGAAATGCTCAAATCTATTCGTATTTTGCTTGCTATAGCAACATATTATGATTATGAAATATGGCAAATGGATGTGAAAACATCTTTCCTTAATGGTGAGCTAGAAGGGGATGTGTACATGACATAACCTGAAGGTTTCACATCTTCGTTTGATCATAATAAAATTTGTAAGCTACAAAGATCCATTTATGGACTAAAGCAAGCTTCTCAAAGTTGGAATATTCGATTTAACAAAACAATTGAAAAGTTCAATTTTGTTAGATGCGAAGAAGAAGCTTGTGTGTACAAAAAGGTTAGTGGGAGCACAATCATACTTTTAGTGTTGTATGTTGATGATATATTGCTCATAGGGAATGACATACCGGCATTGTAAAGTACCAAGATCTGGATTTCGAACAGTTCTCCATGAAAGACTTGGGAAAAGCAGCTTATATTTTAGGAATAAAGATCTATAGAGATAGATCTAGGAAGTTGCTTGGACTTTCCCAGTCATTGTACATCGATACTATCTTAAAGAGGTATAACATGGATAATTCCAAAAGAGGCTATCTACCGATAGGTACTGAAATTTTCTCAATAGGGAGGATTGTTCTAAAATACCTGAAGAGAGAGAACACATGAGTAAGATCCCATACGCTAGTGCCGTGGGAACTATCATGTATACCATGACATGTACACGTCCTGATATGGTTTATGCACTTGGAGTGACTAGTCGATATCAGGCAAATAATGGTGAGGAACATTGGAAGGTGGTGAAGACCATTCTTAATTACTTAAGGAGGACTAAAGATCAATTCCCCATCTATGGGGATTCTGAGTTGAAACTTGAAGGTTATACTGATGCAAGTTTCTCTTCGAATAGAGATGATAGCAAATCTATTTCTGGTATGTATTCACCTTAAATAGTTGTGCGGTGAGTTGGAAAAGTTTCAAATAAGCTACAATAGTTGATTCACTGACTGAGGCAGAATATATAGCAGCTAGTGAAGCTGCTAAGGAAGTTGTATGGATGAAAAAGTTCTTAACTGAACTTGGTGTGGTTATTTCAATAGAAGGTGCGGTTCCACTGTTGTGTGACAACACTGGAGCCATTGCTCAAGCAAAAGAACCAAGATCATACCAAAAGTCCAAACCCATTCTGCGAAGGTATCACTTGATAAGAGAGATCATTGAACGTGGAGACGTCGAGATTCAAAAGGTTGATGGAAATGAAAATGCTGCAGACTCATTCACTAAAGCTCTTGGTGCAAAGAAGTTTGACAAGCACAAGCGGAAGTGGGGATGAAGTACAAGAGCGATTGGCTCTAGTGCAAGTGGAAGATTGTTAGGGATATAGTAGATATTCCCTAGATCCAATATCATTTTGATAATTTGAACATATTTTTGTGAACATTATTTGATATAAAATATATGGAATTTGATATTCTTTTATCATAGTTATTATTAATTGCTTGATTAATTTGATAAGGTCCTTGACTAAATTTTGAGACTTGTAATCGTGATGGAGATCATGATAATGAGAATAAAGTTTCTTATAATTTAATTTAAATTTATTCTTGATCGTAGGATTATTAACTTGGACATTAGTAATCCGGTTAGATCAATATTTATGTGATTGTCTTTATTTGATAAAGATTCGTTGATCTCATTAACTAAATTACATAGATAGATGATGCACATAGAGATATGATCATTGAACCGACTCATTGGATAATTCCTAATGGTTAGAATTACCGTAAACTGTCAATAGGATATTCTCTTATAGAATATGATGTAAGAATTTCCTTTGACCTGAGATCATCATAGTAATTGACAAGTTATTTATTGTGCTTTGATACCATACACCTATGCCCCTAGGGCGATAGTTGAAAGTATATTGGGTACAATCAAATGCTTGTAGAATTAGTGATTGATCAAGATGGAATTTGTCAACTCTTGGTAATGAGTTTAAGTTCCATGTTGTCATGAATTATAAATGACCAAACTAAGAGTTTGGCCAGGGCAATTGAATGAAAGAAGAAATGAGTTTCTTAGTTCATTCAATGGTCGATTATATTTGACGTGAACACATCGTTGGTCGCCTATTAGGATTTTACAGTTGAACCATATCTTAGGGTGATCCAGAGCTATAAGGACAGAAGGAATTACTACATTATTCTTCTATTAGTTCTTCAGAGTAAATTATATACTTCATGCTATCCGGTCGCTAAGGAGTGTTGCTAGATGCCACCCTTGATTAGTATATTGATGTGGTCAGTTTACTAATGGCTTAGTATTGAACCTATGGGGTCGCACACTAACGAGTGTTCTGGTCTTTGCTAAAGGATTAATTAACTTATTATTTGATAATTAAATTAAGGGATTTAATTATGCAGATAAATTTAATTATCAGTCCAAATGAAATATTATTATATTCTTTGCTAGCACAGAGCGAATAATTAATATTGTGAACGAATTGAAGTTTTCTATTTGAAATAGAAAATTAATTTATATCTCTTGGTTGAAATATATATATATATATATATATATATATATATATATATATATATATATATATATATATATATATATATATATATATATATAATATTTATTTATATAAAATATTAATGGATGTCTGTGATTGAATCCAATTTTGAATTGGATTAGCAAAGTGAACGTCTATAAAAGGACTTGCTCGCAACGTGATATCCTTTTTAAGAATGAGATGTTATTTTTTGTAGTAAAGTACCAACAAGGATTTTAGAATCCAAATTGGAATCGAATATGCAAAGTTTATTTTCTCGGCGGTCACGTTACCCAGGAATGGAAATTTAGAATTTCCATATAAAATATTCGATGAAGTTTACTTTTGGAATAAACTTTTACCCTATGTAAATTATTGCCTCAACCAAATAAGAAAAGAGTTTGTAGGTAATGCTATATAAAGGGTGATAGAGAAAATTTGCCGAATAATTTTTTCTTGAGGATAAAAAAACCCACTTTGTGAAAGCGAAAGTGCAATAAAAGCCAAGAGACAAAATACAATTACAAGAAAAGTGTTTCTTTTTCTTCTAATTTGAGTTGAGATTTTTGGAAAAAATTTCAACACATTATTCTTCGTTCAATTTGTTCGCGGGTTTCATTAATCAAAGAGTTGATAGCAAGGATCAGTCTCGGTGTGGATACGCATAGAGTCTTCGCACTATTGAAGAATTTAAAACGAGACTTTCTTCATCAGGTACGTCTTAGATCCGATTTATGGAAATGTAAATAAAATTTAAACACGAAAAGATCAGTCTAGGATTGTTATTGTCTCCCGCTGCGTGTTACGGACACATATACGCAATCCATCATATATTTCTCGATTAATATTCCACAGGATATTCCAAGAACTTAAGAATTCTGATTAATGATTGTTGGGTAAAGAAAGTGTTTGTGTATAAATATCGTAGTAGAGAGTGACTAAGGGGGCTGGCAAAAACTCATATACACTGGTAGGCTTATCTTGATGGGGAAGGGGAGATAACCTATCTCTGGCTCCCAGTAAAGATGAAGTGAGAAAGGAAGCTTAGATTCTCGATATCTATCATTAGTTGCATTGTATCAAATGTATGGAGGTCAACATTATTCAAGAACGATGACTCTTTTTACCTATGCATTCTTATTATCATTTGATATCATCAAAATCATCATTCTCTTCTTATGAGACATAATTCAATCATTGTTATAGTTAAATTTTATGTTTAGTTATGCCCGCTCATTCTTATCTCCTATCTCGGATCTAGGATAAATTATCTTTGGTTATGATTTGCCTCAAATCTTCTTATTTAATTATTTCAATAAAAAAGTTTAACACTTTTTGGTTGAGCAATTACCTATTGTATTGTATCAAATTATTACTTTAAATACAATATTTGTTTTGATTATTATTTAAATTTTATTGTATCGTGTTGTTAAATTTGTCATTACGTAACGATGACAAGTGTTATTTTATGTAACGACTGATTTGTCGTGGTTGTATCGTTACATTTTCTTTTTCTCTTACCTTGACCTTTATTATTATTATATTATCTTTATCCTACCTTTTGTATAATAATTCTACTACATACTGTAAATTTTATTTACAATACTAAAGTTTATTCTTCATATTGGGGGTACGTGACATCAAGAAAAAAAACAAATGATACAATTTATCCAATAGTGTATTTGTAACGACTCAACTGGTTGTTTTGAGCTCTAGCTCGTCGTTCAACAGTTTTAGGACATGAGCAGCTCCACTTAAGGTATTATGACTTGTACGTGCGGTCGAAATTGAATTCGGGGAGTACGGAGTCGAATTGGAAATAGGATTCTCATTTCGGAAGCTTTACGTTGAAAGAATTATCTAAGATTGGATTTCAGAGTAAACAACTTCGATATCGAGATCAGAAGGTTCCAGTAGGTTCGTATGATGATTTTGGACTTGGGCGTATGCTCGGATCGGGTTTTGGATGACCCCGGAGTGTTTTGGCGCCTATTGTGGAAGTTAGCATTTTGGAAGAAATTTCATAAGTTTAGGTTGAAGTGCACTTCAGTGTTATCGATTCCGTTTGGGATTCTGAGTCTGGGACTAGCTCCGTATGGTTATTCTGGAGTTGGGAGCACAATCGAAAGTGAATTCAAAGGTTCATATGTCATTTTAAGGTTATTTGGATAAAGATAGAAACTTGAAGGTTTTTGAAAAGTTTGCTCAGAAGTGAAAACTTTTTATCTCAAGTTCGGATTCCGATTCCGGAAGTCATAGTAGGTCCGTAATGTCGGATATGACTTGTATGCAAAATTTGAGGTCAATCAGATGTGATTTGATGGATTTCAGCATCGAATGTAGAAGTTTGAAAATTTAAAGTTCATAAAGCTTGAATTGGAGCGTGATTCATGGTTTTAGCGTTGTTCGGTATGATTTGAGACCTCGAGAAAGTCCGTAATGTGTTATGGGACTGGTTTGTGTGATTAGGTGGAGCCTCGGGGACCTCAAGTATGTTTCGGGGTGGTTTCGATCATTTCTGACTGTTTTGCAATAGATGATGCTGGTGTCTGGTGTTGTTCTTCGTGTTCGCGAGGATCCTATCGCATTCACGAAGAAGGATTTTGCTTCAGGGACTTTTTTCTTCGCGTTCGTAAAGAAGAAAATTTCTGTTGCATAAGTCTGCCTTTGGAGGCTCATATATTGCAATCTTTAAGGAATTTGGAGATGATCTAAAAATGAAAGTTGTAGCCTTTGTGTTTAGTTTTCATAAAAGTAAATTAGTTAGCATTTGGATTTGTGTACGAAAAGTTATGGCTGGTACACTATAAGTTGTCTGGGAAGATGAGGAAATTGTATTGCACAGGGCTGACTTTGGTAGTTTATATCTCAAAATCCATTAGGAATTAGGAAATGATTATTCATCTCGATCCTTAATGGATTATGGATCATAACATTATTCATCAAACAATACAATATAATACAATACAATTTATGAAACGCTATGTAACAACCATTCAAATAAGGTGCAAGCGATGTATAAATAAAAATAGTCTAATTTAACTTTTATATATTGATTGCATCACTTTTTTACATTATCGGGTCAACATACAATTTTCATAATAAGTAGAATTACTAACTAGAATAATAAAAAAATATTTTTTATTAGGTGTTAAATTATGTTGGTTGTGTAAAATTTTTATTGTACTATCAACGAATACACGTTAATTAATAAATAAAATTGATAATGTATATTGTTTGGCTCAAAGTTATCATACACTTTATAGCATAAATCGATTAAAATAAATGGAGGGCCAATCATAGCAGATCGTAATAAATCAAAAGACCAAATGAACAGAACGTAAGGGACAATTCTTATCTGTTAAGGGGAGGAGGGTAGAGATATTTTATTGATGATATCGATTTGGTCGGCCTCTCCATGGAGAGGTTCAGAGCCTTACACTGATTTTCTCTTCTGTGAGAAGTGGAAGTAAAGAAGAAGAAGCAGACCCCCTTTTAGGGTTCTTTCTCTTAGTATTTATAGCTGTGCACCTTGCCAGCTGGCGTTGGATGGCCGTGGTTGTGTCGAGAGGACGCCTGCTAGTGAAGGATAGGTCGTGGCCTCATTGATTATGCTGGATGATCTTCAGATGCTTATAATCAACAAATAGTTATGCCATTTGTTAGCTCAAATATACTTAAGAGTTAATTAATCTTTATTAATTATCACGAGTCAGGTTTTGACCCATACAGTTAGTCCCTCTGGTTATTGAGGCCGAGATTCAGTCGGGCTCGATGAGCGGACTTTATAGAATGTGACTCGGTAGGTTCGAAAGAGGGGGTTGGATGTCGCTTTGGCCGTGACCTGGGGGGTCGTAGATGTTCATGCTTAGAAGACGACTGTAGTCGTTAATACTTGAAGGACGGCCGTAGCCAGCTTTACTTATTTTAGAACGGTCGTATTCGTTCTGAACCTTGAAGGCGTCCGTGGTCGCCTATATTTACGAGATGGTCGTTGCCATCTGCACACTTGGTGAATGGTCGTAACCTTTTTACATTTGGAGAATGGCTGCAACCATTTTACATTTGAATGGCCGTAGACGTTTGCATCTGGGGGAGGGCCGTAGCCAGTTGCATTAAGGAGGCGACCGTAACCGTTTGTATTTGGGAGATGATCGCTTGATGTTTTCATCCAGGGCCGTGTATTCCCGTAGGCAGCCGCTGGTGATGTGGGTGTGTCTGATGTACATTATAGTGACGCTTGGTGTACGGAGGCATATTGGACACCTTTCCATCATACCCAAGTCGTCGACCCTGCTTCGAAGACACTCACACGATCTTTGCCGAGAGATAGGAGCATTCGGTGGAACCGGTGAGCTACACTTGCTTCTGGATAGATGTGTGGGACAGATGGATCGTGGTACCTGCTGCCCACCCTTCCTCCTCTGCTTTGAGAACCGAGTGAACGAGAGTGGGCAGAAGCGAAGGAGGTCCTCATACGGAGTCGCACACTTACTTGCTCGTCGATTGCCGGTTGCAAAAACCCGTTTCGTGATATCTGTCATAAATTCATCCATTATTTGTGGATTCGAACCGTTTTGCGGTTGGTTGTGCAGTTAATGGTGGCTTTTGGAATTCGGGAAAGCCATTTTGCAGTATAAATAACGGGTTATATTATCCATTCCTCACTTTTATGTATTTGTCTAAGTGAGATTTCTGAAGAAGCAACTTCTCTTACTTTTTTTTTTATCAATTTGTGTTGTTCTTTGTCTCTTTTTACTCCATATCCATTTTTACTTCCTTTTTGGGTGAGATTCGTTCATTTATTGTCTAGTAGTCAACAATGGCAAGTAGTTCTAACACAGAGCTTTCTCCAGTGACTCTGCCGGCGATCGATGGGTTTTCTGCGGTTGTGGGAGCCACTGAATCGGCGGTGGCCGACAGGACCTTGTCTGCAGTCGATGTCCTTTCTTTTCCCAGGGGTCCGGCAACCGACATCACCGATGATGAGGGGGAGGCTCAGTTAATGAGGCCCCGTTAATGGGTGCGATGGTCCTCGCCCAATTAAGGGAGCAGTGGGGGATTTCTCGTTCTGCAGACATTTCCCTTTCTAGGAGCGAGGAGAGAGTTCATATTGACTGCCCTTGATATTGCGTCTTCTACGCATACCCCTTCAAACTAGGATTCAAGCTTCCCCTTCCGGCGCTGGTAGCGGATTTTTGCTATTACTACGAAGTGTGTTATGGGCAACTCGTCCCCTCTCTTTAGAAGATATTTGCCATGCTCACCAAGTATGCGGAAATTGCGCGAAAGGAAAATAACGCTGAGGTACCTGCTGACTCTATACGCCCCTCAAAGGGTCTGTGGTACCATGGTTCAAATGGTCCCTCATGGGGCCCGAGGTTTGACTGCTGAGCTAAACGACACGGTCGACCCTCATTCTAATGAGAACTTTTTCTATATCAGGATCGAGCACTTGGTGGGGAATATCAGGGAATTCCCAGAGACTTGGATCCATATACGTGAGTTTCCTATTCGTCGGGTCCTGTCCCCCATTTTTTCTTATTCTTTTTTTTTCTCAGAGGTTTTAACTTTTGTCTTGCGTTTGTAGCTGAGCGGGCACCCCTGGCTCCTCTGTCCGGCATTGGCAAATGGGTCGGACATACTTCCTAAGACAATGGGGATTCACACATGGCCGCTCTTCTGGCAAAAGCATGGTCGTAGGCCAGCCGCAGGTGAGTGTTTGAGTAATTGCATTGTTCTTGTTTAGTCATGCTGAATTTCTCTACTCTTAATTCTTTTTCTTTTGTTGGCTAGTGGCAGCGCACCGTGCAAGGGCTCCTCAGCTTGCTTTCCGCAGGTCGGGTGCGACTACTCAGCTGGTTATGGCGCCGACAACACGCCAAGTTGCGAGGGCAACTTCAGGTGAGTCATCGGCGGCCCACTCCCCAGCGCGATCTTCAACTCGGGTCGAGGCATCTTCAGGGGCTGTTCGTCCAGGGCACAGCCAACATCGGATGGGGAGGAGGAGGAAGAAGAAGAGAGACCATTGGTGAGGCGAAGGGTCGCCTTCAAGCCTACTGCAGAGGTGGTACATCTGGATTCTCCCCCGTCGGATGATGTGGGTGAGGAGGCGGTTGCGCCTGCCCTTAAGGGCGAAAACACGATGGGGGTTGCCCCGGTCGGCTTAGGACATAGCGAAACAGTTGCTTTACCAGCTACATCATCATTCCCAGCTGCTGAGAGGGAGGTTGGTTCCTCAGCGGCTGCTTTGGTTAGGGAAGCAAGTGTCAACCCTTTGGTAGGGGGAGAAGCTTCGACCTTTCGGCCGGTCGAGGGAGGAAGGGAAGCCGCAGGAGGGGAGTTAGACTCTGAGTCTGACCTGGAGTCTGATGACATTCACAGGCTCCTAGAAGGCTATACTAATGCGACGGCACATGTAGAGGGGCCCTAGCGTTATGCTGATATTCCTACCAACAAGAACTTGCTGCTCGAGAAGGATAATTTTGTTAGAAAATACGCTTAACGCTAGAGGGGGGGTAAAAGCGTTATAATAAAAACAGCGTAAACTTGCGGAATTTAAAAATTGCAGGAATGAAATAAGTGCGATAAGTAAATAATAATGAACGAACGCACCGATGTATCCTGGTTCACCACAACCCGTGGCTAGTCCAGTCCCCGAGAGACTCTCTCGAGATTTCCACTATCTTCGTCAAGCTTACGGGTGCTTAACAAACCGTTACAGTTGCTCAAGGATACCACACCTTAAGACTTCACTTGCTTGAGGATACCTCACCCCAAGACTTCAACCACTAAGACTTTGGGTACTTAGCAAACCCGACAAATGAGAAGATATGTTCTTCTCAAACAACTCTCTTTTACAACAAATATAGAGTGGATAAAGAGATACACAATAAGCTATATGAACAACACAAAGTTGTCTATCAAATGGCTCAACAAAAGCTCTGAAATGATGCTTGAAAATGATCAATATGTATAACAATGTATGGAGGAGTTGTGTGTTTAAAATCAGCTCAAAAGACCTCTTTTTATAGGTGAAAAAGTGGTGCTGACCGTTGCTTAATTGACAAATAAAATCCATGATTCTGTGCTCAAACAATCGATTGTTTGGAGTAGAAAATCGATTGTTTGACCAACGTTCAAAAGACAGATTCCTGATTTTAGGCTAAACAATCGATTGTATGGACTAAATAATCAATTGTATTCAACGTTCAAAAATCAATTTAGGATTCTGTGGAAACGGTCAAAATATAATCGATTGTATGAAAATGACAATCGATTGTTTATGAATATAATCGATTGTATGACAAAAACAATCGATTGTTTAGATGTTTAAAAACTTTGGTTGCACAATGTCTCAAAATAATCGATTGTTAAAAGTAGACAATTGATTGTTTGCTATTTTGAAAAACTTCAGATCACACTGTCTTAATACAATCGATTGTTAAAACCGTATAATAGATTGTTTGCTATTTTGAAAAACACAATCGATTGTAAGGAGCATATAATCGATTGTTTAGGTCCAGATTTAAAAGACATGTTTAAAAACCATTTTGACTAAAATACAAATCATTTTGGTTTAGCACAAAGATGCATGTTTATGATAAATAAGAATTAATCAAATGTTTTATGCATGTTTATGATGACCTAATGTTGAGCCAAAGGATAAGATAACTTAAACGTTGTCCTTACATTGGTTCTACCAAACGACCTACGTCTTGGGTCTTCGGTCTTGAACTCTTTGACTCGTTCATGCAATTCCGTCATCAGTATGCTTCTTGCCATTTGATTGATTGTCATATTATATCGTTGTTTGACACTTGACTTCATTGTTTGTCATTCTTCAAAACTTATACCTGAAAATCATGCTCATACAACCAAAGCGCACATATCATAGATATACATGATTTCCAACAAATTTGATACCGATGTTTGTGACCTTGTGCTCGGAGGATGAGAGCAGGTCGCTGAGGGACGTCTCAGACGTTAGATTGATGACCGAGGTGGCCGTGATAGGCTTTAGGGTACGTGTGGCGATTTCCTTTCGTTTCTTTTCTCGCTTTGGTTTGCTTCTTAACTTAAAAGCTGCTTTGCAGTCTTTTCTTTTGGAGGTAGAGAGCATGCGCCGGTCCAACATCCTCTCGGGACTTTTCTTGCAGGCGCTGGAGAAATATCGCCACTACCAGGATAGGTGTCGCGTGATGCGCGAGCGCCTGAGGAATGACCCTCGCAGCCGGGAGTTAGTTGAGGAGTTGGCGAGGTGGGAGCTTTTAATGTAGCAAGCCCAGAGCATGGTCAGTTCTCTCGAGGAGCTACTTCATCGTAGGGACGAGGAGTTGAGGCTGAGAGAAATGCTACAGCTGAGAAGGAGAGCCAGAGTCAGGAGGCTTTGGCGGAGGCCTCTGTGTCCCTAATTAGGCAGGTGGTAAGGCTGGATGATGAGCTCACTGCTTTGAGGCGGCAAGCTAGGGACGCTTCAACAAAGGCGGGGGTGTTGGAAGCGGTGGTCCGTGTTCGCGGGAGGGAGCGGGAGCTGGAAAGGTCTGTTGCGGCTATTACAGTTGCAGGACTGGAGAAACGCATCAACGTTTATGAACGGGACACCCAAGTTGCGGCAGACCAGATTGCGGCCTTGAAGGCCGAGAATCAACGCCTGAGGGATCAAGCGGCTTCTTATGGCCCCGCTCATGACCTCTGGTCTTTTGCCGAGGCCTAGCTTGATGTGTATAGGAAATTATGGCAGGCCGGTGTCGTGCCCGAGGCTGTTTATGAGGGGGACCGCCAAAAGGCTCATGAAGTTCATCTTGGATGTGGCTTCGACCTGGCCATCCAGTGACCGATGATGGCGCTGATGATGGTGCGGGCGGACGTGAGGGTGGCACTGAGTAAAAGGTGTTTTTGTAGAGTTAGCTTTTATTCTATTTTGTTGTTGTTTTTTGTTGCCATTTGTCTTTCTTCTTTTATTTTTTATTTCGTTTTTTTGTTTGCCGACCTTGGCCGTATATAAATGGAGGCGACCTGTTGTAAATAAGGTTGTGAGTATACAATTTTATGTTCTTCTTTTTTTTCGAGTTTTCTTTTATTCAAGGGGGGACATGTTGATCTCCCTACGACTTTACTCGTGATAATGTCGATGTCCTTGTCCATGATGACGTTGATGGTTTTGGTCAGTTGGATGAATCCGACTATTGTCGGGTCGTTTGCTTGCCTTAGTCAAAAACTAGGTGGCCTGCTAGCGTCGATGACCTCAGCGGTGATTGACCGCTTTTCGTTTATAGTTTTCCTTTACTTGGCATGAGTAAGTTGTAGCCGTTATTTGGCGAGGGTGGCGTGTAGCCTTATTCCCAGTTCGGGCGTGGTCGGATTGTTGGCCGTGGCTTTGTAATTCGACCGGGGCCAAACTTATTGCATCATGAATCTTAGTTCGAGTTAGGCGTACTTACTTGATTGGCGTGGGTGCTTAATTTGTCCCTTCGTTCGTATGGGAATAGGTATTGCAGAATCCAATGGTAAGGGCCCTTGGTTTGAGCCTCGGTTTATCCTATAGTTGAATTTTTGTGCGAGGTCGCGTGGTCTGTGTTGTTGTTCAACTGTGGTTGAACCTTTGCAATTTTTTGAGGTCGAAGGAACATAGCCTGACTCCTAGTTCAACTCATAGTTGAACTTTTGGGAGAGAGCACGTAGCTTGAGCTGTTGTTCAACCGTGGTTGAACCTTTGCAACTTTTTGATGTCGAAGGCACATTGCCTTAGTCCCAGTTCAAATCATAGTGGAACTTTTGGGTGAGGGCACGTAGCCTGAGCTGTTGTTCAACCGTGGTTGAACCTTTGCAATTTTTTTATGTCGAAGGCACATTGCCTGAGTCCTAGTTCAACTTATAGTTGAAGTTTTAGGCGAGGACACGTAGCTGAGCTGTTATTCAACCGTGGTGAACCTTTGCAGTGTTTTGATGTCGAAGGCACATAGCCTGATCTGTTGTCCAACTGTGGTTGAACCTTTACAATTTTTTCATGTCGAAGGCACATATCCTGAGTCTCAGTTCAACTCATAGTTTAACTTTTGGGCGAGGGCACGTGGCCTGAGCTGTTGTTCAACCGTGGTTGAACCTTTGCAATTTTTTGATATCGAAGGCACATAGCCTGAGTTCCAGTTCAACTCATAGTTGAACTTTTGGGCGAGGGCACGTAGCTTGAGCTGTTGTTTAACCGTGGTTGAACCTTTTCAATTTTTTGATGTCGAAGGCACATAGCCTGAGTCCTAGTTCAACTCATAGTTGAACTTTTGGGCGAGGGCACGTAGCATGAGCTGTTGTTCAACCATGGTTGAACATTTGCAATTTTTTAATGTTGAAGGCACATAGCCTAAGCTTTTGTCCAACCATGGTTGAACCTTTGCAATTTTTTGATGTCGAAGGTACATTTCATGAGTCCCAGTTTAACTCATAGGTTAACCTTTGGGCGAGGGCACGTAGCTTGAGCTGTTGTTCAACCGTGGTTGAACCTTTGCAATTTTTTGATGTTAAAGGCACATAGCCTGAATCCCAGTTCAACTCATAGTTGAACTATTTGGTGAGGGCACGTAGCCTGAGCTGTTGTTCAACCGTGGTTGAACCTTTGCAGTTTTTTGATGTCGAAGGCACATAGCCCGAGCGGTTGTCCAACTGTGGTTGAGCCTTTGCAATTTTTTGATGTCGAATGCACATTGCCTGAGTCCCAGTTCAACTCATAGTTGAGCTTTTGGCGAGGGCACTTAGCCTGAGCTGTTGTTCAACTGTGGTTGAATCTTTGCAATTTTTTGATATTGAGGGCACATAGTGAGAGTCCTAGTTCAACTCATAGTGGAACTTTTGGGCGAGGCCACTTAGCCTGAGCTGTTGTTCAACCGTGGTTGAACCTTTGCAATTTTTTGATGTCGAAGGCACATAGCCTGAGTTATAGTACAACTCATAGTTGAACTTTTTGCCTTTTTCACCCGACCTGTTTTCTTGGGGGGGGGGGGTTAAGTTTTCGTTTGAGATCTTGTCTGATTTGTATTTAGCCTTCTTGGCTAGTTTGCAGAGGCCATTTTGTTATGGATCCTGGTTTTGTGCCACTTTCCGGCAGGGTCTCGTGTTAAAGGAATGAGCGGGATATATGCTTCTCCTTCTTCTTCTTTCATTTTCTTGAGAAAAGGGGGGGGGTGTCGGTCTTCGTACTCTTGCCGGAGCTTTCGAGTTACATTCACCCGCTGTGCTACTTTTGCTCATTCAAGCTGGGATGCTTTTCCTTTTGGGTGTTTTCTTTCTTTTTTTGGTTTAAGGATGAACTATGTGATTCTGCTATAGAATCCCCACAGACGGCACCAAATTGTTTAGCTCAAAGTTTTCATACACTTTATAGCATAAATCAATTAAAATAAATGGATGACCAATCATAGCAGATCGTAATAAATCAAAAGACCAAACGAACAAAATGTAAGAGACAGTTATTATCTGTTAAGGGGAGGAGGGTAGAGATCTTTTATTGATGATATCGATTTGGTGTGCCTCTCCATGGAGAGGTTCAGAACCTTACAATGATTTTCTCTTCTTTGAGAGTGGAAGTAAAGATGAAAAAGCAACCCCCCTTTTAGGGTTCTTTCTCTTAGTATTTATAGCTGTGCACCTTGCCAGCTGGCGACGGCCGTTGTTGTGTCAAGAGGATGCCTGCCAGTGAAGGATAGGCCGTGGCCTCATTGATTATGCTGGATGATCTTTGAATGCTTATTATCAACGAATAGTTATGCCATTTGTTATCCCAAATATGCTTAAGAGATAATTAATCTTTATTAATTATCACGAGTCAGGTTTTGACCCACACATATATCATGTGCGAGAGATTGCATAATTTCCAAACCATCCATCATGTACACAAATTTCTCTTGGTAAGCCATAATTTCTCCTCTCATCCTTGTTCCACCTTTATATTTCACAATAATGGTATAACATTTCATTCCACTGCTTTGCTTACCATGTCTGGGACCTGAGACACTTGAAGAATCTTTTCCCTTCTTTGGTTATGTCTGGAAAGATCGAAATAAAATGACCACAATTTTAAGTATTCACTTAATCTTGTTAGATCTAGGTGTTTTTCTTCTAGTATTCAAGACTTTTTATTTTGGGGGCGTATATGATACCTGGGCTCCGGGAGGGGGAGATGTAAGAAAAATTACCAACTTGACCCTTAGCCCGAGTATCATATTTGATTATTTACTAAAATCTCCTTTTGGAGGGGAAGGATGGATTGTTAGTGTGGACGATTTAGAAGATATAATTTGAGGACATATATGGTTAGGTTCCATTTGTATACTTGGTGCAATCTGGCATGTCTTAACCAAACCCTTCGCATGGGCTCGACACGCACTTGTATGGTTTGGAGATGCTTACTTATCTTATAGTTTAGGATATCTTCATATACCAAACACTCGCTAATAAGTATTGCATCTTCAGAATTGTAACCTTCCCACGGCATATAAGCTACTAATATGTTTTTCCCCAAAGCAAGTTCGCCACCAACCATAGCATCACCATTCGCTTAAATTTGTCTCTTTTTAATGCATTTACCCCGATGAACCTGAAGTTTTTGATGCATACAAGTATTTTTATTGGAACGTTGATATATAACTAATGGAATGCTTAGAATATCTCATTGTAAGTTTCTATACATGTGCCCTTTCTCGACTTGATTATTTTTGCCAAGTCTGCCCACGCGACCGCGCACCAAAACAGTGTGGTTCGCGTGGATGGTTGTTTAGAAAGTGGTCATTTTGCCAAGTTCTCCACACGGCCGCGCCCCATTTATGCGCGGTCCGTGCTCTTCATCCAACGCGGTCGTGCTACCTTTTTGCGCGGTCCGCGCCCCCAGCTTCAGAAGAGAGAATTGAAGACCAAGACCCCTACGCGACCGCGCTGCATTTCTGCGCGGTCCGCGCCAGCCCCGCAGGGGTATTTTTTTCCAGTTTTTTTTTGTGTTCTATAAATAGAAAATTTTACTTTTTTTAGGTAGGGGGATTAGATATCAGATAGTTGCTGCACTCGTGAGACTCAAGTTTTAGCCTATTTTTGGGCAATTTCATCTTGTTTTTTATCGTGGATTCTTGTAGATTTACATTGTAGTTAATTAATATATCGATTTTATCTACTATTTTTTCAATTTTTGTTTCTATTATGTCTAGCTAAACCCATTAGCTAGGGTTGTGGCTCAACCCTAACGTGGATAATTAATGAGTGTGATTGTTTAATGCTTGAATGATGTTGGATGCATAACAGGTCAATTTTAAAATGGAAATAACAGACATGACAAGGTATGATTTATTAATATTAAATTCTCATTCACACGGACAACCTAACGAATTTGGAATTATAAAATATTTCATTGAAGTAGCATCTATTTAAATCTACTTATTTTTCAAAGCTTACACATAACATAAAATTTTGCAAACAGTTTTAACTTACCGAGCAAGAACTATTTTATTGTTATTTTGAAAGCAAGATGAACCGGCAAAAAAGTTACTATACGCTTTTTATTTAATTTAGAAATTTTGTAGATAAACTGTACATTTAAAAAATGTGTAAATAAACCTCTATTTGCTATTAGTATCATATCATACAATACAACATTAAAAGTTGAAAATGGAACATATGAGAGCATGAGATGAACAATCTAAGAAAAATAGTTATGTGAAAAAAGAAGTAATGCTTGGTGATTGAATACATTTTTTTTGGACGGTGATGTAAAACTACCAAAAAGCCCGAACTATCATATGGTCTGGCTATAGGTGCAAGGAGATAGTAATATATACTGTTGCAATTATGTCGTACGACAGGATAACTAAAAATTGTATTTACATTATCAAATGGGTGACTTTTTGAATAATCATACGATGTATATTTGTGATTTCGAACTCTTCAACTCGGCTGAAAAGTGAAAGGAAGAATTCATAAAATACATTAACGTGATTTTATTCGTGTTCATTTTACTTATTCGTTTGAATAATTTTTATTATTCCAATTGAAAATTCTCATTTATAAAATCGGTGAGATTAAAGATTCAAGTTGAGCATATTTCTCTAATAAATCAGTAAACACATTATTTGACTCAAAAATGTTAGACCTTTTTTGTTAAACTAATTAAATAAGAAGATTTGGAGCAAATTCTATTCGGGAATAATTTATTCAAGATTTGAGATAGAAGATAGTAATAAACAAGCACAACTGAACATAAAGTTTGATTGCAGTTATGATTAAATTCCATAATGTAAGAAAAGAATGATTGCTCCAATAAAAAGAATACATGAAAGGAAAGAGTCACCATTCTTGAACAAGACGAACCTTCATACATTTGATAAAGTTGAATTACAGGTAAATACCGAGAATCTAAGCTATTTTCTTCTTTTTTTGACGAGGAGCCTCGGATGATGGAACATCTTCACCATTAGGGAGATGTATATGTTTGTGTGACTGTGTGTGTTCCCATCGCCTCCCCCTGTCACGACACGTATTTCCCACCATCGGGAATTGAGATGGCGCATATTGTCGAAGCTAGGCAAGCCAAACGCTCAAAACTTTCCACTGATGATATTTTAAAAATATAAATAAATGAAGGCAATTAAAATAAGTGGAAGACTTTAAGCTTGTATAATTGAAATAAAATGCGGAAGTTGAAACACATTTCTACCCAGGGTCTGGTGTCACTAGCTCACGGACTGCTATAGAGTACTAAAAACAAGCCTGAAATAAAATTACATAATGTTTTCTCGATACAAAGAAAACAAACTAAAAACATAAAAGGGACTTCGGCCTGCGAACGCCAACTAGGCTACTCGTGAGTCCCTTGACTGAAGACACCTCCCGCTGAATGTTACTGCTACAGTCCAAAAGATGCTCCCTGATCTATGCAAAAAGATGCACAAAGTGCAGCATCAGCACAACCGACCCCATGTGCTGGTAAATGTCTGGCCTAACCCCGGCGAAGTAGTGATAAGGCTAGACATGACTTATCGAAAATAACATGTGCAGATATATATGCAATAGCATGAAAATATATAGAATTTAAATAGCTAAGAGGGAAGGGAACATGCTGTGGGGATGTAGCAATTCAGGTATAGAATCAACAGATAAGGAAAAGGAATTGTACAATAACATTAATTAAGGAGAATAGATAAATCATCAACAACACGACACCAACCTTCGTGCTTTTACTCTCATGCTCACCCAAAACAGCCAAATAAAACGCACGACATTACACTTTGTGTTTTTCCTCGCATAACTCTCATATCGAGGCAGAGAATGACCCTGTGTGCTCATTTATTCAAAATATGGCATGGAATAACCCTTCGTGCATAATTATCGAAATATGGCACGGAATGACCCTTCGTGCATAAATATCAAAATATGGCACGGAATGACCCTTCGTGCATGATCACTCTTCCTCACTAAATCAATAGTCACAACCAATCGGGGTGAGGAAAATAAACCAACAGTAATAAATGTCCCTGCAAAGGAGAACAAAAATCAACAGATTAAGTCCCAGCAAGGGTACCACCAACAGCTCAACTATCCCGGCAAAGGAGAATACATATAATATTTAAATCACGGCAAGGGAGCAATTACAACACTTTCTCTTTTAATCGTTTATTTCTCAATTATCATATTCTCGTTCGAGCCAACTCTCCAATAATGTAAACATTGATATGAAACTTATCAATTAAACAAGGAAGGGGTATCACAAAAATTCGAATAAACACAATTAAGACCCACGGTCGTGCTAGACTCCGGTGCATAAATACTCATCACCATGCCGATACACCGTACTCCACATTTGGCAATTAGCAAATAATATCCTAATCTTATTCCCTTAAGCCAAACTTAGATCAAATACTTACCTCGGTCCAAAGAATATCAATCAACTATCTAATACCGTATTTCCTCTACAATCCGACTCTGAAATAATGATATATAGGCATATTTAGTTCAAGAATATCAATAAGGACTCAACAACATAAGCCCATAGCCTAAAAATTAAGGTCCTAGCATTCTTCCAAAAATACCAAAATTCGATCTTGGGCCAACATGGTCCAAACACGAGGCTCGGACCAAAATCCGATCACCCATAACCCCACGAGTTTAAATATATAATTATTTTAAGATTCGATCCCAAATTGAGGTTGAATCACCAAAAAATCCCCAAAGCCCTAATTATACCCATAACCCCCAATTTCTTATTTGAATTCATGATTTAGGACTAGGAAATTAGTGATTAGACGAAAACTTTAGAGAGAATGAAGTAAAGGACACTTACCTAACAAGCTATGGAGGAAAAGGCTATTCAAAATCGTCTATAGGGTGTTAGGGAGGAGAGCTCGTGTGAAAATAGTGAAGAAATCCCGAGCTACTGTTATGTTTTTATTTTAAAAATCGCTGGGCAAAATTCCCTTCGCGTTCGCGGGAATGGGGCCGCATTCGCGGAGGGCAGATGGGTCAAAGCATTGCGAACGCGAGATGCTAGTCGCGTACGCATAGAAAAATGGGGTTGGGGTCCGGGATTGGCTTGCATGCGAACGTGAGAGGGGGCCCGCGAAAGTGGTGAAGGGAAAACCAGTGCTTCGCGAACACGGGGAATTATCCGCAAATGCAAAGAAGGAAAAGCCCACTGGTACGCGAAAGCGAGATGAGTGTTGCGAACGCGAAGAAGGAATTTTCTGAGCAAAAATTACAGAAAAATCTGCTATATCTCCTAAGTGTAAAACACCCCGAACCACCCCCAAATCACTCCTTAGCCCTAGGGGCTCCTAACCAAACACACACACACTAACTCGATAATATCCTACGAACTTACTCGAGCGATCAAATCGCTAAAATAACATCAAAATCATTGAATCAAACCCCAACATCATTATTTTCATTTCAAACTTCTTAAACTTCTAACTTTAGATATTTAAGTCCGAAATACGTCAAACGACGTCCGGTTTCGATCGAATTTCACAGAAAGCGCTTAACATATATTTAAAACCTGTATCGGGCGCCAGAACTAAAATAAAGGCCCGATACCTATATTTCTAACTCATTTTCATTTTTAATTTTCATATCATTTTCAGAAAAATAATTTCTTTCAAAAATTTATTTCTCGGGCTCGGGACCTCGGATTTCGTTTTCGGGGATACGACCGAGTCCCATATTTTTCTACGGACCCTCCGGGACTGTCATATCACGAGTCCGGGTCCGTTTACCCAAAATGTTGACCAAAATCAATTTTAACAATGTTAATATCAAAATTCATCAAATTTATCACATAATTCATATTTTTCAACATAAAAACTTTCCGGTACGCGCCCTATACGTGACGTCGGCTCGGTTGACTCTTGGTCGTTCTTCCTTAAGTAGAATTCTTTTGATCAAATTTTGGCCTATACACACATAAAGTCCATAATTTCGTGCGTGATTTCATTTTTATTTAGTTAATTATTAGCCTGACGCTACATTCATCATTTATATTTTTTTTAAAACCGTAATTTCCGGACATCGCTTTGCGAATCCGACTAGCTGTACCCATCAGGACCCGTTGTTTTAATACGTGCACTATGGTTACTCCACGGTGCCCTGAAAACGCAACCAATTTATAATACCTCCAATGACCCTACGGGAGCTCAAACTGACCGCCTGAAAGACTTTATCCTCACGTCTTTACCAATCGAACTACCCTCAGGGTTACATTCTTCATTTATACTAGCAATATAAATAAGATCATAGTGGGAGAGTGCATAAAACTATTTATTAGAGTCACGACAAACAAAAGAATCATCATTACAAATAAATACGAATGTCTAGTCTTGAATAAGCATTAAGGAAATTATTCTAGATTAGAATTTAGAAAAGACAAGAAACAAAGAGTTACTGTTTTTAATGAAGTGGTTTGATGGTAAATCTTAAATGCTTCAACCTTTTTTATTTGATTTGATATCGTTGATTGTGGGATGTGAACACTGCAAATGAGGGTTCAGATGTTGCGCCGCTATAAGATTTAACTTTTGATCAAAATGCATTATTGAAATTTTTTGAAATTACTTAATTGGAACACAGCCTATTGATTGTGGTCATTTAACAGGGATATAAGTGTCATTTCACAAATGTTACAGGTGTCATTGGAAATTAGCTGTTTTGCAGGTTGGAGTCTAGGAAAAACGAGGTCTCTGTCACCCTAATACGTTTCTCAGGTATTGATTTCCTCGTTCACATCTGTTCCTTTGTTCCACGCCCTCTGACTCCGACAGCCATCTCCGCCGTAAATAACCACCGTCGCCGCTGCGTTCCAACGCGTTGTCGTCGCTAATCACTGACAAAGTATAATTTTTTTCCAGCTCAAACACCGTTGACTTGCTAATTCCCCTTTGCTTGCTGAAGAAAGAGGAAATAGGGAACTTTCATTTTAGGTGTTTTTTCCACGCCCATCGAAACCTTAATTGGATCATTGCCTTCAGGTTGGTTTTTCTTGTTATTTTTCATACGCATTGTTAAGTTACTCCGGACCTCTGCATCGAAATGATTTTGGGTGCGGTAATTTTTGCTATGATTAACTCGGACATTTTCGATTTTGCTAATAGAACCTGCAAAACTGTGGGTCCCTATGAGTTGAATCGAGGGACATTCTGGTTTTCGCTAATGTTGTTGATTTTTTTGTGGGTGATTGATCAAAGTGATTTTTAGTTACTTGCTAATTGCTATCTTACTCTTGTATGTCATTCTTGTTTCTTGTACCAATAGAGAGACATTGCATCAGAATAAGATGAGGTTCAAAGGGGTTTTAGTGGGGTTTTGAGAAAATCTTAGGTTGTTATAGAAGTACGTTTTCTGAGTGCATGATATATTTGCCCTTTTGAATTTCTTCAATATAACATCTAGCAGCAAACATTTGATGTATGGTGGTAGTACACTTGAATTGAGTTTTATTACGGGTTGTAAATGTGGATATTTAAGCCGCATAATGAATGTCTTTGCTTGATCCCTGGTGATCTCTAACCTATAATAACGTCCTGAAGGACCTAGACTATTAGGAAAGAGTTTGATGAAGCTTTTAACATGTAAGACTCTTAATTCTCTGATGTTGGATATTATAAACTTGCTGCTAATTTGCATCTTCTGGATGCTTTTAATGATATTTCGCTTACTTCATCAAAAAAAAATATAAACTTGCTGCTAATCTTTCAGCCTGCTGTTTGCTTATCATACTTTTTCGCCAGTAGTTTTATTGTTTGATGAAGGAGTTCTTAAAGAAATAATCTTTCTAATATACAGGGATTCCTTCCTAAGGTCTTTATTCTTAGACAAGCTGGAGCAGAATAGTCATTTTTGAGATCACGATTATTATATATATTGTTTCTTAGAGGACATATATTGGGCTAGTACTTGGGTGGAGGGAATTGGAGGGATGCAAATTTTAGGAGACATCAATAGATGTCTGTTATATTACGGCGCTTTCGATGGATGATAGCTGGTCTAAATAAAGGAACACCAGGAAAGCCTAAGAGGTTGCACAGTGCTGATGTGCGGCCTGTGCCTCTTTTACCACTGTCACAGCAGCAACAATTGCAACTGCTCAAGTCCTATTACGAGTCAAAGTCTGAGCACAGAAAGCCTAAACAACCAATGTTGGAGGCTGTGCATGAGATTTCCATCTACATTCACCGGTTTCACAATCTTGATTTGTTCCAGCAAGGGTATGTGGATATCATGTTCAATTGTTCTTTATCTTACTCCTTTGGTAATTTGACTATTGTTCTTCTGATGCCTTACAATTTTTGCCAAATATGTAGATGGTACCAGATTAAAATTACAATGAGATGGGAAGATGGTGATTATGGGTTATTAGGAACTCCATCTAGAGTCGTGCAGTATGAAGGTAAATTCTAGCATATGATAAAATGGCCAAAGTATACAGCAGGCTACTATAAGCAGGAGACTTGCACCTATTGCAGTCAGTTTCAGTGGGATATAGAATTGAGAAAACTTTCAGTCTTTGAGGAAAAACTGGAGAAATCAATATGCTGAAATGCTTAATTTCTATGAATCTGAGACTGATGTGGTAGTTTTATTGGCGAAGATAAGTTTCTGATGTTATGTGCATTTGATTGTAATTTTCTTGCTTCCTCGATGAAAATTTGTAATTGTACAAGTAGAAAGCAGTTTTGGTCATTACACATCATTTCAGAGGATATAATATGAAAAGAAAAACTGATTAATAGGAAGGTAGATCTCATAGATTCTCTAGTGCACTGTTTTTTCATAATTGAATATGCTATATTTTTTTCGATGACGGTGGTTTTGGGCCTGCTTGCATGAACCTTGACTATTTCATTGGGTACCTGCTACCTCCCACCAGCAAAGGTACTGCATAACTCTGCCCACATGGCTTAGGCAAATAGGAAGAAATCACCTAGTGTTTTTTTGTCTTCGCCAGGATTTGAACCCTGGTCTCCAAGGCTTGCACTCACTTCATTGACCACTAAAATTGATCATAAGTTGAATATGCTACATTGCAGTTCAGAGTTCACCAAAATTAGATGAATTTTGCAGTTCACTATACACAATTCCTTTCTTCTCTTTGGAACCCTGTTCCCCTTTCAGTAGTTCATGACATTGATATCCGTCTTGTTTATGATTTATCTATCCTTTTTAGCTTCATAAATTGATTTTTTCTTTTTAAGCACGTGCACCTCAGGTGCCGAAGGCATGAAAAGATTACTTGCTCTATCTTTAGAAAGTATGCTTACACTTGTGGTTAGTCTAACCTTTGGTCCTTTACAATGTTCTAGAGACAATAATAGTGAATGCTGTTAGATAACTCTCCTAGATCTTTTTCTCTTTCTTGGACTCTTATATGTGTTTCTTGGTCCTATTGGGCATTGATGTTTATTCTGAAAATTTGATGGCTACTATTATTTTCACACTGCATTAGTGCAATAAAGTATCCTAAAATCTGTGCAACCATAAGCAATCACTACGCTGCTAAATCAGTTCCTGTTGTCTGGACTAGTGCAAATTCTTTTCAGTTTTGACCAGGGTTAGTGGCCATAATGTGACATTTGGCGGTATCTCATGTATATGCTCATGGTTGATTGATAGCTTGAAAAAATTCACCGCTTTTTTTTGCACTTGTCTTTTTTAATTCATTTCCTCTTGCTGTTTTTGCCAGAACATGTAAAGTTAATACTTAATGGACCTAATTTTGTCTTCAACTTCTTTGGGAACTAGGTTAGCTAGTATCTTAAGCAGAAAGGAAATAGTCAGATGAGCTCTCTGAAAAGAGATCTTAATTTGAAGAGGGAGGAATATGTGTTAGAATGAACTAGGTTATGTTATCCTTCATTTTTTGTATTTCTTTTCCCCCTTTCTTTTTGATGGGTAATAAACTAGGTATCTGTTTTGATAGTTAATTCTTGGGTTAAAAAGAGGAAAGCAAGAAAAGTGTATGTTCGCAAATGCCTCTGCATGGGCACACACATAGAAAGCATACCATTGATATAGCTTTGCAGTATGGGTGAACTTGCGTTTGGTGAGTAATACCTTTCTTTGGGTTGCAGCTCCTGATTTGGGTTCCGAAGATGTATATGGAGTATGGAGAATTGATGATACAGATCATAGTTTCTCCACACAGCCTTTCCGTATCAAGTATGCAAGGCAGGATATTCTTCTCTCCATGATGGTCTCATTCAACTTATCTCTGAGCAAACATGAGGTGATTTCTCTTGGCCTTAGCCCCCTTACATAATTTCTCCCCTCCCCCTTCTCCCCCACGTGCACGCATAAAAGGTATATTGATGCAGGCTTTGTTCTTGTGACCAGTTGTGAAGCAACAAGGTGAGTTGGTTCAATTAAAGTATGTGTACCCATTGTTCAACATTTTGGGCATATAGGTTCTCCGGAGATCCATTATATCTTTCCTATTCTTATTAATCTTATTAACTAATATGTGCTTTGAAACTAGCAGGGTCCACCGACATCTGCTGTTATTCTGAAATTTGAGCTTTTCTATGCTCCTATATTGGAGAACGGGTTAGTTGTTCTTTTTGAATTGTGTTTTTCTGCAGATGCATCAAGAAAATTATTGACAAACAATTATTAGTTCTAGTATTTTCTGACAAAAATAAAATGTGAATATACTTTGAGTTCCTCTGAAGTACTTGTATAATTTTCTCTGCAGGATTAGTTTGCAGGCTTCGTTGGATGCTTGTCCTGCTGCAGTCCATGAATTTCGTCTTCCATCCAAAGCTCTTCTAGGGTTGCACTCTTATTGTCCTGTACATTTTGATGCTTTTCATGCGGTACTAGTCGATGTGAGCGTCCACATCAGCCTTTTGAAAGGTGGTGTTTACACCTCTTCACAGAAGGTACCAAGGTTTGTCAAAGATTCCAATCCTTTTCTGTTTAAATGAGGATGTAAATGAGCTTATATCCGTTTCATGTGGTTGCTATTTATTTGTGTGCCACATTTTATTTTTAAAATATGGTAGATAACTAAATCTTACTGGACCTTTTCAGCGAGTCTCGTGTGGACGAAGAAAACAATAGTGAAGATTATGATCAGGCTAAACAAGTACGTGCTCTTCCTGACCTTTGATTTTTGAGCTCAGACTCCTACACCTGGCTTTTATAATGGATTATATATAGTTTTTAAGGAAAGGCCGACATACCAATTTATAGGTGAAAACGTGGAGGAGGAATGGAGGATGCTATTTAATAGACTTTTGTGGTTTTGTGATCATGGATCATTTAAGCGTCAAGGGTCATTATTTATTAGTTTTTTCAAGCACATGATATTCTTGTGCTTATGCTTCAGTTGTTCTGCTTTACATTTGGACTTTATTAATACTTCACCATGATAGTCAAATGGAAGATATTCACTGGTTCCTTGAATTCTCTGCTGTTTCTGTTGCTTGCTTTTCAATGAATTTTAGTAAGTAAACACAGCCTTAGTGATGGCACATTCGGCCTATGAATGTATTTCAAGATAAAATCGAACTATAGGAACTTGGTGATGCAGAGAACTCTCTGGGGAAAAGAATTAGTCAAGAGAGAATTTCACATATAAATTAAGTTTAGCATCTTGGTTAAATTCAAAGGTAGTACGAGTTTTTGACATCAAGTAAGAGTCTTTCTGCTGCACATTGCTAAAGAACTCGATAACACTTTCAGCTGCACTTACAAAGAACTTTGAAAGAGATTGCAAGGATTAATTTGGAGAGTTTTTCCCTAGAGGTCTGTGAGGTTAACTGGTTTTAGCCAGGGAGCTGAACTGTTAGGGCATGTAAGGTTGGTATCATTCAGGAACTTGGAGAGCTTAGGTGGTTTAGTGCAAATATTTCTCTCAAAAGAAAATAAAAAAGGCTGGTTTGTTTGGGCATGTGTGACATATAAGATTCATTTGCTTTATCATATTTATTATGTGGTTTTCCAGCATTTCTTATCATATTCTTGGAACAGGAAGTGCTTGTTAAAGCCTTTTCAGGTGCACGTGATATACTTTTCGAGGAGCTACAAAAAATTAGCAAGGCTATAAATCAATCTGTTGATTTTACTGATTTTACTACCAAGTTCGATGATGAACAAGGATCCAGATTTCCTCCAAGTGCAGACACAGACCTGATGAATGATAGGGCTTCAGGAGAAGTGCCAAGCAAGATACCAAATGGCTTCAAGGTCTTATCCTGTTATCCTCATACTGCAGCAATTTATTCTGATTATGCTTACGTTAATATTGAACTTGGTGCGTCTTAATATTTAATTTCTCACTTTGACTGTCCTTACTATGAAGATTCAGTTGTACATATGCTTTAATAACTTTCCTTTTCACAAAAGTGCATTTTCTTTTGCGGATGTTCCTACGTAATAAGTAGATATTAACTTAGGACTGAGGGAGGACTGGCTTCTATACCTTGCTAATTCTTACTTTTTATGTTCTTAAGCAGAAACTAAACGATGGGGTTTTCCAGTCTCAATCTGAGGATGACTTACGCCAGTTGTATCATTCCCTTGGCAACCAAGTACTTTACTTATGGGGTTTGTTTATGAGGTTCCACAGGTTTGTTTCCATTTACATTTACCTTGTACTCAACAACAACAACAACAACTACCCAGTATAGTCCCACAAAGTGGGGTCTGGGGAGGGTAATATGTAGACGGGCCTTACCCCTACCCGAAAGGGCAGAGAGGCTGTTTCCAATCGATCCTCGGCTCAGCGAAGGAAAGGAAAAACAAAAATAAAAACAAAAGATCATTAGTAACTCCAGCGGAAATAGCGTAAATAATTATCTAAACATAAGAACCATAAATAAAATAGCATGCAATAATATCAGACAGTAACTACCATAAATAACTACCATAAGGGAGACACAATCCAATACACAAATCATCTATGGATAGCCCTGCCAAGCCCACCCAACCCCGGGTGAGGAGTACGAAAAACTCTAGGAGCCCCTATCCTACAACCCTGATACTTACCTTGTACTTAGTGAGCTTATATTTTCTAGCCCCTCAGTCTTTGCGGATAAGTGACATTTAGTGAACTGAGAGAGAAAGACGAAAACCTCATTTTATGCCTTAGATACCAGTTAATGCATCATGCACCTCAATTTGTCTATCATGGACAAGATCATACTTAAATAGTTTTTTATATCTAGGGTTCATCATCTATTGTTGGTGCTGTTTCTTGAGATCTTAAACTGGTTCTTTACTTCCATTTAGGACTCATAAGGCGTTGATTATGGACTTTCTGCGTGAGCAATGGGCTGTTGATAGAAGATCTGAATGGTCAATATGGATGGTTCATTCTAAAGTTGAGATGCCTCATCAATACATAAGTAGTGACATTGATAGCTCTTCTTACCATGGTTCCAGTGGGAGAGCACCTGTTATGCGGAAGACAATTGAGGACGTAAGCATATCAATTTTTCTGATTTGCTATAATCGTTATCGTTTCTTCTCCTTGTTTTCCCTCAAATGATATATGTTGTGCAAAGAAGTCTGAGTTGTTAAGGATAAGAATATTCTATACTTTTCTTCTTCTTTTTAGAAAGAGCCGCACGAAAAGTGGACAAGAAATGTTTGGCAGCAGAATGTTGTATTTAACTTGAACTGTAATTGTGCTTTATGCAGCCTGCACAGACTGCAGCTATGCGAGCTGAGCTTCATAGAAGAAGTATTGCACAAATGAGGGTTAGTACACTCTAGTATATTATGCTGGGTGTGGTTATCTTCACTGTGATGGATTGATGGTTTAGCATTGGTTCATTGCAGATCAACAGTCGATCTATTCAAGACATGCATATATTTGGAGATCCATCACGCATCCCAATTGTAATTGTAGAGCGTGTTGTTAATGCACCTTTGCGGTCAACAAGTGGAAATTCATACTTCAACCACCGGGAGCCAAAAGATGCAAAGAGCTTACTAGCTGGGACAAATTCTAAAGGCACCAAAAAGATCCCTGGCGGAAACCCTTGTCAAAATGGCCGTGTTTTGAAGATTGTTGTTTTTGTCCATGGATTCCAGGCATGTTAATCATCCTGAGCATCGAATATATTAATAATTGTTGTTTGTTTTCTGCATGTTTCCATGTGATTCTCTTTCTATTGAAGGTTCTCTGTCAGAATGCACCTCTAGTTCCTGGTCTGAAAGCATGGCATACTTGGTTTTTCAACATCAATTTTTCATTCAGCACTATGTTTTTGATGAATTTTCATTCAACTATATGTTACAATTCAATCATAGTATTGTTCATCAATTGCATTTTTTTTAAATAAGAACACTGTCAGTAGTTGAAATAACTCATTTTAAGTTTGGAAGAAGCATCTGCAAACAAACTATTGAAGTGAATAAGAGCACCCTATTCGTTGTCAACCTGAAAATAGTTGTCTTTTGGAAATCCTGATGTTTATGCTCGAACCAAGTGCGTGTAATTTAAATTGTATGGTTGATGTTCTTGAAATCTTGTAACTAGATTCTCTCCTCATGAATGGCAATGCAAGAGGAAGGGTTGGCATGCTGAATAAACTCTACCAGATCTACAAGGCATTCTGAGGCTAAATTTTATCTTAACTGTGCCGTTTTTTATGATACATGGATGAGGGACTTCAGGGTTTGCTAGGATCACGTAAACGTACCTCATTTTGGTTTTACTGCAACTATGATCTGATAAGCTGCTTTTTCATTAACTATTTTGTCGATAATCCTTTCTAACACTAAGAGACCATTTATTGCAGGGACATCATTTAGACTTGCGCCTTGTTCGGAACCAGTGGCTTTTAATAGATCCCAAGATAGAATTTCTTATGTCAGAAGTTAATGAAGAAAAAACGGCTGGAGACTTCAGAGAAATGGGCTTAAGGCTGGCACAAGAAGTAACTTCTTTCATAAAAAAGAAGATGGACAAAGCCTCAAGATCTGGAAATTTAAAGAGTATTAAGCTAAGCTTTGTTGGACATTCCATTGGGAACATCATATTAAGAACTGCTTTAACAGGTTTGTTCCCTGTAATCTCAGCAGTGTTCTTCAACTAACTTTCACTGTTTCTTAGATTTGTGCTACTTTTGCAGAGAGTATCATGGAACCATATCTCAGATTCCTTCACACATACGTTTCTGTATCTGGTCCACATCTAGGTTACCTGTACAGTTCAAATTCTTTGTTCAATTCTGGGTTGTGGCTCTTGAAGAAGCTCAAGGGAACACCATGTATACATCAGCTGACATTCACAGATGATCCTGATCTCCGGAACACTTTCTTGTACAAACTTTGCAAGGTACTACACGGTGTAGTAGTGGCTTATCAACAAAAAAAAACACTATATGGTATAGTAGTACTAATTTTGGTTTAGGTATTGGTGCATCGGGGAGAGGTGATTAGGCATGACATGGCTAGAATGCAGGTTTCCGAGGACATGGCCCTTGATAGGAAAGTCTGGAGGTCTAGTATCAGGGTTGTAGGATAGGGGCTCCTAGAGTTTTTCGTACTCCTCACCCGGGGTTGGGTGAGGCTTGGCAGGGCTATTCATCGATGATTTGTATATTGGATTGCGTCTCCCTTATGGTAGTTATTTATGGTAGTTACTGTCTGATATTATTTTATGCTATTTTATTTATGGTTCTTATATTTAGATAATTATTTACGCTATTTCTGCTGGAGTTACTAATGCTCTTTTGTTTTTGTTTTTTTCTTGCCTTCACTGAGCCGAGGGTCGATTGGAAACAACCTCTCTGCCCTTTCGGGTAGGGGTAAGGCCCGTCTACATATTACCCTCCCCAGAACCCACCTTGTGGGACTATACTGGGTAGTAGTAGTAGTTGTTGTTGTATTGGTGCATCGGTCAAATTTACTGTTTTGCCAATTTGTTCCTTTTCTTTAGTTGGAACTCATGGCTAGGTTGCGGATGGGAAGTAGATCGATCAAATCTTAGTCATGAATTTCAGATGGAATATCTACTATCCTTTATTTTCATGACATGCTTGACTGCGGTTACCTTTCGTATTCAATCAACTAACTTGCCTCCATCCCAAAGTTATTTTTGTTATTGGTTCTTTTAAATTCAGTACCTAGAAAAGAGATTTCAAATATTTTTGTAGGCCTAATTTGATCTTGTTAATCTGAAAGAAAAGGCAGCGGTAGCTGTGTCTATTGACAAAGTACTGATACTCCTAATTGTGTCTTTGCCAGCAAAAGACCTTGGAGAATTTCAGAAATATTGTTTTGTTATCTTCACCTCAGGTATTTTAACCATCTTCTTTGGCTGGCTTATGTTTTCTACTTTCTCACGATGGTTCCGTCTGATTATAGAAAATAAGCTCAATATGAATTTTTTGATCTTGAGTATTTTATACGTGTGGTCCAGAATATGATAGAACTGAAATTGGGTGTACTCATCTTGAGACAATTTGGTTTGAGAGATGATCTCTCTGTTTTTTTGATTGGTAGAGATCTCTCTGTATCTTTTCTTCATTGTGAGAATTGATGTTAAGCAAGTCTGGGATGTTCAACTTGTTGAATGAATAGAAATGTGGCCTTAGCCACCACCATTACCCAAAAAAGATTAAAACAATAAGGCAAAATGGCCTCTAGGCCACCTAAACTTGCACCCATTTGTCAACCCGGTAAATGAACTTATAAGTTTTCCATTTGAATACTTGTACTTGAAGGAATGAATACCAATAAACACCTTTAGCTGAGCATGCTGCTCAATCGGTATGACCCAACAAGCATATCATATTCTTAACCTATTATTGTTTGACATGTGTAATTTGTAGGTCCCAATCTCTTTTTACCAATTTATTAAAAAAAATTAAAACCTTTTCCTTTCTCTTCTTCTTCACCATGGAAGCACCAACACTAGTGCACTACATGTTTTATCCCATGAACACCTCCCTCATCCACTATAAAATCCCCCAAATGAACAATGCACACCATTCTTCTCTACTCTAAAACTCCCAAATATAAGAGAGTAAAGAGATGAAAGGTGAAAGAAAGTCCAATGTGCAGACTCTCGGTTAACTTTACTACCGAGAGGAAGAGTTCTTTAAATATTTCTTATGTACAAATATTCAGTTACACAAGTCCTATAATCTCTCTAGATTTTAATTTGAACATATACAACAAATCATAACAGTAATTCAAAATACAAAGTTGATTCAAAATAGGAGAGAATATCTTCTGGTAGTTAACTAATTCTTTTGCTGGTTCTTGGATTTGCTGGGAGAGGAATTCTCAGTCAATACCCCCGACAAGCGGACGGTGAGGGTCGAACAAGTAGCTTGGATTTTATCAGATTGAATCTAGCTGTTCCGAGAGCTTTTGTAAAAATATCTGCTATTTGATTTTGAGAACTAATAAAGCGAACAACAAGTGAATTATCCTCGACTTTCTCCCCTACGAAATGATAATCAAGTTTAATGTGCTTCGACCGTTGATGAATGACAGGATTGGCAGAGATAAAGGTAGCACTTAAGTTGTCGCAGAGTAGAATCGGAGGTTGGTTAAGAGGAGCATGCAACTCATGTAAGAGTTGCTGGACCCAAATAATTTCAGTAGTAGCAAATGCAAGACCTCGATATTCAGCCTCGGTACTAGAGCGAGCGACAACCTTTTGCTTCTTAGAGCACCAGCATACTAAATTACCACCATAGTAAAGAGCAAAACCATGTTGAGAACGACTATCATCCGGGTCAGAAATCCATCCAGTATCAGAGAAAGCAACCAGGCCTGAGTCAATGGATGAGTGAAAGTAAAGACCATGGTGAAGGGTGCCTTTAAGGTATCGAAGAATACGCTTAGCGGTAGCCCAGTGGGTGGTGGATGGGTGATGCATAAATTGACACACCCGATTGACAGCATAACAAATTTGGGGGCGGGTAATGGTGGCATATTGAAGAGCCCCAACAATGCGACGATATAGGCGAGGATCAGGGAGAGGATCGCCGTCATGGACAAGAGAGACCCGGGTGTAGATGGAGTGGAGATCGGTTTGGCATCAGCCATCTTGGCACGTACAAGGACATCTCGTATGTATTTTTGTTGGGTGAGAAAAATGGTATCCTTATTTCTGGTAACTTCAATGCCAAGGAAAAAATGAAGATCGCCAAGATCCTTTAAAGAGAAGGCAACATGAAGTGTTTTAGTAATTGAGTAATGAACCTAGGATCACTTCCCGTAACAAAAAGATCATCAGCATACACTAGGATATAAGTAATATCATTGGGTGATTTTCTAACAAATAGAGAGCAATCTCATAAGCATGATTTAAAACCATGAGATAGGAGAAAATTTTTGAGCTTGGTAAACCATACTCGAGGAGACTATTTTAGGCCATAAAGGGCCTTTTTGAGTAGGCACACATGGTTGGGGTACTGGGGATGAACAAATCCCTTTGGCTGTTCCTGCTCATTAATGTCACCATTTAAGAATGCATTATTAATATCAGGGCCAACCTTTAGTGAGAGCAATAGAGAGAACTAGCCTAATGGTGGTTGGTTTGATGACAAGACTGAAGGTATCAAAATAGTCAATGCCTTCTTCTTGATGAAACCCCTTTGCCACTAAACGAGCCTTATAGCGCTCCATGGATCCATCAACTTTATATTTGATCTTGTAAACCCACTTACAACCAACAATATTAGAGTTAGGAGGCGGTGGAACAAGTTGCCATGTATTATTTCACATAAGAGCAGAAAATTCTGTTTGCGTAGCTTGTTGCCATTGAAGAAGTTTGGAAGCCTGGTTAAAACTTTTGGGTTCCTCAATAGGTAGAGGATCAACTGGAAGGGAGTGTTTAGATGTGGTGAGAGCTTTTGGGGCTAAAGAGATGGTTTTGGAGCGGGTTATCATTTGATGGTGAGAGTTGTCTGGTGGTCGAAAATATGAAGGAGCTGTGGAGTGGTAAGTGGGAGAAGGATGCTGAGAGTTAACTGAAGGTGGGGAAGGTGAAGAGTAGGTGTTGGAAGGAAAGGCAGAAGGTTATTCAGTCGGTGGCAAAGATTGATAGGTGATTACCTGTGTGCTTGTCGAAGGCTGAACAACATCTCGAGTAGTCGTTGACTATTGGGTTGCAGCTTCCGGAGGTGAAGGCAACTTGTTGGAGTAATGTGGCAGGGACTGTAGATGATGATGAGCATAATGTGGAGGAGGATGCTTTTAGGTGGTCTTGCAAAGGGAAACATTCCTCATCGAAGGCAAGATGGCGAGCAATGTAAACCCGGTTAGATGGCACATGAAGACACATATAACCCTTGTGTTTGGAGCTATAACCTATAAATATACATGGCTGAGAACGAAATTCAAACTTGTGTTTATTGTAAGGACGAAGAAAAGGAAAACAAAGACAACCAAAAGTTTATAGAAAACCATAATCTGGTGGACGGCCATATAGGCATCGGTAAGGTGAAGAGTGGTTTAGGATGGGGGTGATGGTACGGTTAGAGAGGTAGACTGCCGTATGAAATGCTAGTTCCCAAAAGGACAATGGGAGACAAGCATGGGCAAGAAGAGATAATCCTTTTTCAACAATAATGCGATTGCGTCGCTATGGAGCACCATTCTGTTCTTGTGTGTGCGGACATGAAACTCGATGTTGAATGCCTAGAGTTTGAAGATGAGAGGAAACATTACGAAATTCACCTCCCCAATCAGTTTGTAGACATTTTATTTGGACATTGAATTGGGTGTCAACCATGGTATGGAATTGTTTAAAAATAGTAAGCACATTTGATTTTTGATGGATAAAGTAAATCCAAATAAACTTGGTACAATCATCCAAAAATAAAATAAAATACTGAGTCCCATCAATAGAATTGATAGGAGCCGGGCCCCAAACATTTGAATACACAAGATCAAAAGGACGCATACTAGATTCATGACGATGAACTAATGGAAGATGATGACTCTTGCCCATTTGACATGGCGCACAAACATTAGGAAAACTAAAATTTGAAATAGGAAGATTTTATGTAGAGACAAGACGACGCAGTGTGGCTTCGTTGAGATGAGCCAATCTGCGGTGCCATCCAACAAGGATAGTGCGTTCACCAAGAAAGGCCATAGGTGGTGATTTTGTGGAGGTTGATGTAGGTGGTGGAGTGAGGCGATACAAGTCATTGTCAATGACTCCCCGAAGTACTGTTTTGCCTTGCAAATTCTTGACAAAGCACTCATTAGTATGAAACTCAACAAAGACATTGTTATCACGAGTGAGTTTGGAAATACTTAAGAGACTTTTTGTCAGCTTTGGAACAACAAGAATATTAGAGAGTTTGACACTTTTAGGACTAGCAGACATAACTTTAGAGCCAATATGCGAAATATTTAGTGACATACCATTGCCGACCATAAGTTGATCATCTCCATTATACTCCGAGTTGATGGATAGGTTAGCTAGATCTGGAGTGACATGGTGAGAGGCACCCGAGTCGAAGTACCATGCTGGATCAACAATTGTAAATGAAGAAGCATAGTTGGCCTGTGGTTTGGAGAGGGATCCACGTATATTAGACATGGCAGAAGGATTTGAAGAAGCTATTGTGGACTGAGTGTTGGTGCGTGTGGGAGGGTAGGCAGTAATGTCAAGGGGTTGATAGTAGTTACGCCCTTCATGTCCAGATTTGCCACATATTTGGCATTGAGAGCGACAGCGATTTAGGCGTGAATTTGAATAACTAGACTGCTTTTGCGTAAGAACAAATGCTCGAGAGGTTTTGGCTAAGTTGGCAGTGGGCATAGAAGAATCTGAAATAAGTTGAACCTCTTCATTTGTTCGTTCTTCTTCTTGAAGAAGAAGTCCGAGCAGGTCTGTGGGATTAATAGGTTCAACACGCAAGTTAAGAGTTGCACGAAAAGAACCAAAAGACGAGTCCAGGCCATAGAGAATATATGAGACAAAATCATCATCCGAAACAATTTGAGAGCTTTCCCCTAAAGCATCTGCTAAAGCACTTTTGTTTTCAAAGTATTCAAGGATAGAGAGAGATCCTTTCTGAAGAGAATAAAGTTGCCATTTAAGTTGTCGCACACGGGATTTTGCTTGGGTTTAGAAAAGACGTTCAATTGTGTTCCATGCTTCATAAGAGGATTTGGCAGTAATTACATGAGGAGGCAGGGGGTCTGAAATTGTTTGTTTGATCCAGAGAAGGACGTAGAGATCACGTTGGTGCCAATCTTCATATTTCGGATTTGGAACAGTAACAGGTTATTCAGTTGGAGCTTTTTGAGTTGTTGTAGTAGCAGGTGGCGTGTTGTAGGATAGAACAAAAGAATGAAGACGAAAAATTTGGAGAGCATTCATAACATTACTCTTCCGAATCTGAAAGTTTTTGCGATCAAGCTTTGGAGAGAGATTTGGTAAATGATATGTAGTTTTATCAGAAGATGATCCTTGAGTGAGAGTGAGACTATTGGTTAAACTTGCGGTAGGGGCCATGTCGATCGATATATCTGATACCATATAAGAGAGTAAACAGATGAAAGGTGAAAGAAAGTCCAATGTGCAGACTCTTGGTTAACTTTACTGCCGAGAGGAAGAGTCCTTTAAATATTTCTTATGTACAAAGATTCAGTTAGACAAGTCCTATAATCTCTCTAGATTTTAATTTGAAGATATACAACAAATCATAACAGTAATTCAAAATACAAAGTTGATTCAAAATAGGAGAGAAAATCTACTAGTAGTTAACTAAATCTTTTGCTGCTTCTTGGATTTGCTGGGAGAGGAATTCTCAGTCAATATCAAATGAATAAAAAAGTAAAAGGAACACAAACAAAATCAGTAAAATCCAAAAAGCCCAGATGAATCAGTAAAAAGAATTTTCTTCCATTATCTTCTTCAAAATTTTTTTGAACCCCAAACAAATTAGTAAAAAGAAGAAAAAAATTACCAACAATCTCAAATGGGAGCATACATAGATTAAAAATCATTTCTAAAGTTTTAAATCTTCAACACCCAATTAATTGATTTTCTCAAAATTGAAATTTTGTTCTTTATTTTTTTCTAAATAGCATTTTCCTCTTTGGAATTGTGGTCGCGACAGATTTGTTTGAAGGTGGTTGCAGTTTTTTTTTTTTTGGGTTTGGGTTTGGGGTTGGGTGGGGGGGGGGGGGGGGTTGTAGGAGGAGACAAGAAAAGAAAAGGGGAGGGAAAGGGAATCGGGCATCAACAAAATGACAGGGTGACGGAAGAAAGAGGAGAAGGGAGGGCGTGGGGTGGGTGAGAATTTTCAGCTTATGCAATTTTTTTTCCTTTTCACTTGCTTTCTTTTCTGATTGTAATATTTTTTAATCAAAACTATTATATTCACGCGCGTCTGTATCGTGGTTTGCACGTATTTCAGCCACATCACTTAAGTCGTTGCCACGTAAGCATGGTCAATGGTCAAAGGTGTTTATTAGTACTCATTGTGTTAAGTACAAGTGTTCAAGTGAGAAACTTAAAAGTTTATTTACTGGGCTGACAAACTGGTACAAGTTTAAGTGGCTTGGAGGCCATTTTGCCAAAAAATAAATCAGATGGTACGCGGGTTAATGAAGGTTTTTAATTTGGAAAGGAATTGTGCTAAGGAAGTTTTTAGCCAGATGCTGAACAATGGTTTTAAGGCTCAAAAGTAAGAGAAGTTGAAATGCATGTCGGCTATGATCAGTAGTAGAAACTTTCTTCTAAAAATCCCTTATCTGAGTCTTTGAAGCAACATACATAGTATGAGAATTGCATTGGAAGTTCTAACTGAAACTTAATTTTCTGTGTAAAATATTAGCCATTGTTTACTACAGATAGAAAGTACAAATGATATTGTCTACAGATTCCATGGCCTTTATATACGTAAGGCATTCTAGACTAAGTTTAACAAGCTTGCCTTCTGGTACTATCTCCTAAAAAAAATTATATTACTGAAATTAATTGCTTGAACCAAGAATAAAGTGAATGTTTTAAGTAACATGTATAGTTATCATTTGTGCCACCATTAAGTATACGTTGCTTAAAAAACCAATTGAGAAAAGTACTGTCAAGTGAAAAGCAGTTTGGTGATTCTAAGAATTTTATGATCAGGTGTTCAGTTGGTTAATAGAACTGGTGTTATTATCACTGCACTGCTCAAAGAACCATCTCAATAGGGACACGCTGTTCTTTGAGATTGTTGTTATCTTTGCTGTTGTCCACGTTTTTTTTTCCTTCAATCTCATTCCATGATCACTGATTCTGTCTTTTCAGGATGGTTATGTTCCATATCATTCTGCACGGATCGAAATGTGCCAAGCATCTTCAGGGGACAACTCTAAAAAGGGAAAAGTATTCCTGGAGATGCTGAATGATTGCTTGGACCAGATACGTGTTCCGTCATCCGAGCATCGAGTATTCATGAGGTGTGACGTCAACTTTGACACAACATTGCAAGGAAGGAACTTGAATACTGTAATTGGAAGGGCTGCTCATATAGAGTTCTTGGAGTCGGACACTTTTGCTAAGTTCATAATGTGGTCATTCCCGGAGTTGTTTACATGACTTTTTGCACAAGATCACTTGTTTCGTTACAACTGGACTCCATATCGTGGAGCCTGCCTACAGTGCTGAGTCGAACCTCCATTTTTGTGCTGCCCTGGCACACTCTGTGACTATGTAACTCCACGAATATTCCTGCTGTGGTAAATCATTTGCTGCAAGCTGATTTTCATGAAGTTGCTCAGCCTAGATGTGTTATAACTCTATGGTCCAGTTACAATGACTGGAGTACCATACACTTGATAGCAAATGCTGGAGAGGGTAACAACTTATATGCCTTTGGTGGAGATGGTTCCAACTAATATGCGTTTGGTGGAGATGGTAACGTTGTCGGACTATGAACTCCTAGTCTGAATATGTTGTGCAATAGTAGAAATCAGTTTTAACGAAGACCAACATTTCTTTCAAAAAAAAAAAAAAGAAGACCAACATTAGTCAAGTTAGACAAGTTATTTTTAGTGTTATCGATGTTCCAGTAGAAATTATTTTCTTATTGGGCACTCATGTAATAGAGAAGTGGAGTTACAGTGTACACATGGTGATAGCTGATTGATATTTATGGCTTATTCTGGGGTTCTTTTCTTTTGTTTCCGATTTGGGGGTTGGGGCTGATCATTCGTTTGTTTTGGTTCTTTGTCTGAACTACGGGGATAACTGATTAAGCCGTGCCCTAAGCAGTGGCGAACCCAAGATTTTGTGCCGTATAAACCGTATAAGCTGGTTCAAAAATAATTTCTATACAAAATTTATTTTGCTTTAGCCATAATTTATATATATATATATATATATATATATATATATATATATATATATATATATATATATAGTATTATTTTTTGATAAAGCGGGTTCAGTTGAATCCACTTCTCACCACTTGGGTCCGCCCCGGCGCTAAGGGGTCATTCTCCAAATAGGATGGTTGCAATCTTTAGGTTGTTTAAGTGGTTGGGTGACAAATCAGCCATAGGACTACAGGATATTGATCAAGGCAATAAAACTCCGACAGGTTTGACGGGACCGGTGTACATATCGACTTACCACACGTAAATCATATAATAAGCTTGAAAAAGGATAATCTGAATTGAAAATATATTTGGCCACACCAAGAGTGGCCCAAACGTCCCAAATGGGTGTATAATGGTAACTTCGCACGGCTTTTGAGGGCATAATGGATATTTGTGCATTTTTGTTTTCCATATATACCCTTTGGCAGATTTTTATTTTAAACTCATTTTTTCAATAATTTTCTCTCACTAATTTATTTGTCTTACCTTCTCAAGATGCATGCTTCATCAATTTCTATAAAACACATATACATATACTATACTAATTAAACGAAATACACTAAAATTTACATATACTATACCAATTAATCGAAATACAATAAAATATACAGATAATATATTGGAGAAAATATGTTTAAAAATTGGAGAAAATACGTATAAAAACTATACTACTGATATTTATGATAAAAGTGGTCACTTTCTAATATATTTGCCAAACCTAAAAAGCTTTTCCAGCCCCCATTTTCTATCTTTGTTTTCTCCTTCTTCATCTCTTATCTTTCTTAGGGTTAGATTAAGGAATAGACCACAAGAAGAGGAATAATGCTTCAAAAGTTTATGTAGTGTTTCGTGGTAAGAGGCCTGGATTATACAACTCATGGCATCGGTGTGCTCCTATGGTTATTGGTGTCAAGGATAACATCTTCAAGGCCTTCAAAACGTATGATGAAGCCATATCAGCTTTTAATGAGTTTAGAAATGGATCTCAAGCTGATAATATATCAGCATCAAAGGTGTATATAGTATTTCGTGGTAAAAAGTCGGGATTATACAGCTCTTGGTGTGAGTGTGCTCCTATGGTTATAGGTTTCAAAGGAAGCATCTTCAAGTCTTACAAATCTTATGATGAAGCAACAGCAACATTCAATGAATTCCAAAAAGAAAATGTTTTCAGTGAAGAACAATCTTCAAGTTCGTGTGTTGATGAAAGTGATTTTGGAGCAAGTGCTATATCATCTGTGTTGCTAGCTGGAATGTTTGTAGAGATGAAAATTTTTAAAAATTGTTCAGTTTGATTATTGTTTATTTTGGTTGTTATCAATTTGGTTGTTTAGTTTGATGTGTTACTGGTTGCCACATTCAATCTCTGTAGAATAGATGCCAAAGCCTTTGTATTTAGAATGACAAAGCCTTTTTCTTTTGTACTCCGTATTTGAATGAAATAAGAATATAATTTTTTTGTTAAAAATATTTTGAAATGAACTGAATGTCTTAATTTGTCTATATTGCTGGAACCTTATAAGTGCCAAGGTGTTATCATTTTGAACTTGTTTTGATCCCTGCTATATTCTTTCATAAGCACTCAACTATCTTCAAGTACTCATCAACTATCTCCATAAGTTCAGTATGTGCTATATTTTGAATCTTGAAGTACTAAACTATCTTCATAATTATTGACAATACATTTTCCTATTTGTCAAGTGTTGTTGTCATAAGTTTCATGTGCTATATTAATTTAAAAAATAAATTGAAAATTTTTAGAGTACTTAATTAATCTTTACAAATGTTATTATTAGTACTTTCATTTTATTAGGCATCAAACGAACAGTTGGAATATTGAAGACAATAGGACTGTTTTGTTAACTTTAATCAAACGTTCATTAGGCCACGCTGTTATTAGAAGGGTTTTCTATACCCTTTTGCTGTATCATCAAACTCTATTCTTGCAAATACAAGACCTCATGTTATCATCTGGAAAAAGTTCATAAAAAAATATAAAATATAAAAAAGATTCAAACCATAATAATAATAATTTGCTTCATTAATACGATATTGGGTGATAACATCACAATTACATAAGTTGATAAATAAAAACATCAATATAAGAGGGTAGAAAACTTCATAGACGAACAAACACATAATAAAAAAGAAACGAAACAAATCTTCATAACTACTCAATATTCTGGTTCACTGAAAGAGACTTTGAGTTCTTGGAGGCGGACTCGGTATCACTAGTGATAACACTGATAGAATTGCTCTTAGCTCCACTCTGGACGGATGGTGTGGGCATATCGTCAAGCATAGTATATAGCGAAGTAAGGGGATGCTCTTCCAGCATGACACTCTTGAGGTAATCGATGCTACTATCACGAACCACCCTCTCAATCAACTCTGTAACCTCACGCTTCAGCTTGGTGTAATCACGCTTCAGATCTTGGTACAAGATGTTATGACTCACAGGTGAGCCATGCAGTGCCTGTTCAACAGTTTTTTTTGTGGGGGTATTATCCATCGTAATGCTTAGTAGTATTTGTAGTTTGATTGTATTATGTAGGTGTAACATATTTTCAGAAAAATATATAGGGAGGATTATAATATCTTTCCACTTTCCGGTAGGAATTAGAGTCTCTTTGTAGAGACCGTAGGCAACCATTACGCTCCCAATAGCAGCCCCTTCCACTTCTCCATGCATCCATTGCACTTCCCAGTAGCCCTTTATACTCCTTCATGCAACCATTACAGTTTCCAGTAGTATATTTCACTCCTCTATGCACCATTACACTCATCCATGACTACAATTAATTATAGAAGCTTGTCTTTAATTTATCCATTCGCTTATACAGATTTTGACAGTTTCTCTTTATTATTTTTTAAAATTCTGCTAGTGCACTTCATAGGTTTTATCTCATATAGTCTTACCTTAGAAGACTTGATTAATCCATGCAAAGATTGTATAATATAGCCCACGTAAGTATTTTGGTTTAATATAAATATATTTTGTTGTTATTAATATTTAGATAAATTATGGGAAGTTATTATAGTTATAACTCTCCACTAACCCACTTTGATGGAAAGTGGAAAATAACCGATGGTCACTCTCTATGCTTAGCGTAACTCCATCATATTCTATTCTTACAAAGATTATTTGATTGTTGTTTAGGTTTAGGTTTAGCTTTAGGTTTACGTTCTCTTTTGATTTAGGTTCGTTTAGGTTTACGTTTAGGTCTAGGTTTAGATGTCAATTTTTAAACTTTTTTGAAAAAAAAAGGAAATAATCTTCGTAGTCTTGTTCTTGTTTGTAAACTGATAGAAAAAAATTGGGGACTTCTGCAATGTTTAATGACTTTCCAATTTTAATTGGCTATTTATAAAAAATTAGTCTTCTTGAAATAAAAAATATAACAATAATAAATGGAAAAGACACAAACAATATTGTAAAGAAACAATCATATTAATACATTACTAAAGAGAACAATCATACTACGACCCATTTGAAGTCATTATATATAATTAAAGAGATGAAATTATCATGCTAAACATTAGTTAATCCTAGCTCTTCACCAGAGAAGATCACAACCCCTGATGTAGCCTCAACTAGTTCAAAGAGAAGGACATTCTCTTTCTTCAGATTATTGTCAAAGAGAATGGACTTATATGGTTGCTATAGGCCGATACGTATGACCTTATAAACGTATATTATCTAGACGGCCGACATTACTACGAACCACAACGATGTAATAACCTTACTACAATCATAGTGGTGAATGGACTTATATGGTTTTTATAGGCCGATACGTATGACCTTTCTTTAAACAGCTATTATCTAGAGGGCCGACATTACTACGAACCACAACGATATAATTACCTTACTACAATCACAGTAGTGAATGGACTTATATGGTTTCTATAGGCCGATACGTATGACCTTACAATAAACGGCTATTATCTAGACGGCCGACATTACCACGTGTAGAAAATCATTCTATCCATGATATGTGCGCTTTGGTTGTATTAGCATGATTTTCAGGTATAGGTTTTGATGAATGACAAACAATGAAGTCAAGTGTCAAACAACGTTATTATATGACAAACAATCAAGATTGAATGCCGAGAAGCATAATGATGAATGGATTGCATAGACAAGCCAAAGACGAGCTCAAAAGTTCAAGACCGAAGACCCAAGGCGTAGGTCGTTAGGTAGAACCAATGTAAGAGCAACGTTTAAGTTATCTCGTCTTTTGGCTCGACATAGGTCATCATAAATATGCATAAAATCATTTTATCAAATCATATTTATCATAAACATATTTCAAATACTTCAAACAAAATGATTTTAACGTTTTCATTTTTAACCAAAATGGTTTTTGAAGTAAGTTTTCAATTCTGGACAGCATAGCCAGATAATCGATTATCCATATGCTGATAATCGATTATGCTGAATTTCGAGTAAACTGGAAATTCCGCAAGGCAGAATAATCGATTATCTAAAAGAGCATAATCGATTATTCTCTGACCGTTGCCAATGTTTTTGAACGACAGGCAGATAATGGATTATCAAAATCCAATAATCGATTATCTAGCATAAAATCAGCTTCTGATTTTTGAACGTTAAAGCCAATAATCGATTATCAAAATCCAATAATCGATTATCTTGCATAAAATCATCATAATTGATTGTCAATTAAGCAACGGACATACAACTTATAACACCTATAAATAGAGGTCTTTTGAGCTGATTTGAGATACACAACATCTCTCATTATTCATATACATATTGATATTATTTGTGCATCATTTTAGAGCTTTTGTTGAGCCAATTGAGAGACAATTTTGAGTTGTTCATAGAGCTAATATTGTATCTCTTTATCTACTCTTTTTAGAGAGTTCTTATTGTAAAAGAGAAAGGTGTTTGAGAAGACCATATCTTCTCATTGATTGTCGGGTTTGCTAAGTACCCTCAACCTTAGTGTGTGAAGTCTTGTGGTGCGGTATCCACGAGCGAGGTGAAGTCTTGTGGTGCGGTATCCACGAGCAAGGTGAAGTCTTGAGGTGAGGTATCCTCGAGCAAGTTGAAGTCTTGTAGAGTGTATATCTACGAGCAAGTGTAACGGTTTGTTAGGCACCCGTAAGCTTAACAGAGTTAGTGGAAACTCGAGAGAGTCTCTCGGGGACTGGACTAACCACACGTTGTGGTGAACCAGTATAAATTCGGTGTGTCCTTTCCTTAATCTTTTAATTACTGTATTTACTTTACTCCTGCAATTTTAATTCTGCAATATTTATCAATATTCTCGTGCCGCACTATTCACCCCCCCTCTAGTGACGGGCATAAATCCTAACAATTGGTATCAGAGCCTAACTCTCTGAAATCCTTAACCGGTTGAGAGAACGATATATTTTTCTTTGAGAATATTGAACGCAGGAATGATGAGCGAAGGACACTCTACCAATAGGCCTCCACTATTTGACGGAACAAATTACACATATTGGAAAGAGCGGATAAGAATCTTCATCAAATCAAATGACTTTCGTCTGTGGCAAATCATCAAGAATGGTGAACAAATGCCGACAAAGAAAGTTGGAGAAACCACGGTTCCAAAGGAGGAAGATGAATATACTGCCGAGGACATCAAGAAAGTTGAAAATAATGCAAAGGCCGTCAATTTATTATATTGTGTGGTGAATCCGGATGACTATCGGAAGATTTCGTGCTGCACAACCGCCAAGGAGATGTGGGATAAACTTGAAATCACTTATGAAGGTACGCCTCAAGTCCGAGAATCAAAAGTTGATTTTCTAACACATGAATATGAACTATTTAGAATGAGGGAAAATGAAAGCATCGATATTATGTTCGAACGATTCTCAATGATCATCAACGATCTCCATGCTCTCAGAAAAGTATATTCGAACAAAGATCTAGTTCGAAAAATCTTGCAGAGTCTCACTCCCGAATGGCGATCCAAAGCCAATGCCATCCAAGAGTCGATAAGAATCACGGACGTCACAATTGATGGACTAAGAGGTAACCTCAAAACTTATGAAAGCACTATTCTTAATCCTTATCTTGGAAATAAAGGTCCAGGTATTGCCTTCAAAGCCTCATCCTGTAAAAGAGAAGAGGTAAGTGATTCGGATAGCGATGATGATAATATTTCCAATGCCTTGATTGAAAAGTTTTATAAGTTTATGAAAAAGGAAACAAAGAAGGAAGAACCAAGTCCTTCATGCCAAAATTGTGGAAAACTTGGCCACACCAAATCACATTGTCCAAAATCCAAGGACAAGAAGAAGAACAAACACCAAAGGCGTATGACATGGGATTCGGACAGCTCGGGCGATGAAACTGCCGCACTATGCCTCATGGCCAACAAGGAAGAAGAGGTAAGTACTCATAACTCTTACTCTTATGAAGAATTACAAGAAGCTTTTCAAGAATTATATGATGAATTGAAAAAGTCTTCAAAAATCTCCAAAGAGGCCAAGGCTAAAATTAAAGTTTTAGAAGAGAAAAATAAATTTTTGGAAAATGACAATATTGATCTTAGAAATAAAATTAAGGAGATGAATGAAACTTCTTCAATTGATCAAAGTTCCAATTGTTCTTCTTGTAGTTCTTTGAAAATAGAGAACATAGAACTTAGGAACACACTAGAAAAACGTAGTGTTGATGATCCTAAAACAATTGAAGAAATTAAGAAGAATATTAGAAAGGATGATAGAAATGAAGTTAGACCACCTAGAAATAATTCTAGGAACTTAACAAATGAGTCTAAAATTAATCATTTTAGACCACCTAGAAATAACTCTAGGAATCGCAATACGTCTAGGAATAACGACTTTAGATCACCTAGAACGTTTTTGGCTCAACCAAGACATATGCACAACCCGAATGTTATATGTCATTATTGCAACCGGGTAGGACACATAGCACCCGTATGTTTTGCAAAACATAGGGATTTATCTTTGAGCTATGATTATTATTTGCCTAACCCCCAAGGACCCAAAAGTGCTTGGGTACCTAAAACCTATTTTTAGGTACGTTTGCAGGTGTGCTTGAAGACTACAATATCGTAGTAGATGCACCAAGCACGAAACCTTATTGCATCGAGGGGGAATGTCGGTTAGTTATCATATTTTTGATAAAAACGTAATAGTTGATATGTGTTAACAATTAATATATCTTTGTTAACAATTGATATTAATTATTTTTGTTGATTCTTGTTTTGATAACTTTTATCTTGAATAACAATTGGTATCAATTATTTTTGTTAAAAATAATAATTGATTCATGTTTTGATGAATATTATTTTTGGTTTGACTGTTGATATGTTCTTAAGCAATATGATTTGCGAAAAATAACCGTTACTATGGTTGTTATGTTTTTACTAACATCTGGTATTATTTCATGTTGGTATGATTGTTTAAATATCGTCAATGTATATTACTCATTGTATTTCCTATTTTTGTCACTAACAATTGATATACCCAAAAGGGGGAAGTGTCAAAAGGGGAAAGTAGCCCTTGCATACTCTCTTTTTGCTAATGCCAAAAGGGGGAAGAGTTTAGGCGATATGCATGCATCAAATAAGGGGGAATGTATCTACGGTATAGTATGCCTTATTTGAGGGGGAATTATCATTAAGGGGAATTGCTTGCATGAATTGTATGTTGAGATATATCATGAATTTAGGGGGAATCCGATATGCATATCTCCTGTTGTTTGTCATTATCAAAAAGGGGGAAATTGTAGAAAATCATTCTATCCATGATATGTGCGCTTTGGTTGTATTAGCATGCTTTTCAGGTATAGGTTTTGATAAATGACAAACAATGAAGTCAAGTGTCAAACAACGTTATTATATGACAAACAATCAAGATTGAATGCTGAGAAGCATATTGATGAATGGATTGCATAGACAAGCCAAAGACGAGCTCAAAAGTTCAAGACCGAAGACCCAAGGCGTAGGTCGTTAGGTAGAACCAATGTAAAGCAACGTTTAAGTTATCTCGTCTTTTGTCTCAACATAGGTCATCATAAATATGCATAAAATCATTTTATCAAATCATATTTATCATAAACATATTTCAAATACTTCAAACAAAATGATTTTAACGTTTTCATTTTTAACCAAAATGGTTTTTGAAGTAAGTTTTCAATTCTGGACAGCATAGCCAGATAATCGATTATCCATATGCTGATAATCGATTATGCTGAATTTCCAGATTAAACTGGAAATTCCGCAAGGCAGAATAATCGATTATCTAAAAGAGCATAATCGATTATTCTCTGACCGTTGCCAATGTTTTTGAACGACAGGCAGATAATCGATTAACAAAATCCAATAATCGATTATCTAGCATAAAATCAGCTTCTGATTTTTGAACGTTAAAGCCAATAATCGATTATCAAAATCCAATAATCGATTATCTTGCATAAAATCAGCATAATTGATTGTCAATTAAGCAACGGACATACAACTTATAACACCTATAAATAGAGGTCTTTTGAGCTGATTTGAGATACACAACATCTCTCATTATTCATATACGTATTGATATTATTTGTGCATCATTTTAGAGCTTTTGTTGAGCCAATTGAGAAACAACTTTGAGTTGTTCATAGAGCTAAATTGTATCTCTTTATCTACTCCTTTTAGAGAGTTCTTGTTGTAAAAGAGAAAGGTGTTTGAGAAGACCATATCTTCTCATTGATTGTCGGGTTTGCTAAGTACCCTCAATCTTAGTGTGTGAAGTCTTGTGGTACGGTATCCACGAGCGAGGTGAAGTCTTGTGGTGCGGTATCCACGAGCAAGGTGAAGTCTTGAGGTGAGGTATCCTCGAGCAAGTGTAACAGTTTGTTAGGCACCCGTAAGCTTAACAGAGTTAGTGGAAACTCGAGAGAGTCTCTCGGGGACTGGACTAACCATACGTTGTGGTGAACCAATATAAATTCGGTGTATCCTTTCCTTAATCTTTTAATTACTGCATTTACTTTACTCCTGCAATTTTAATTCCGCAATATTTATCAATATTCTCGTGCCGCACTATTCACCCCCCCTCTAGTGACGGGCATAAATCCTAACACCACGAACCACAACGATGTAATTACCTTACTACAATCATAGTGGTAAATGGACTTATATGGTTGCTATAGGCCGATACGTATGACCTTACTATAAACGGCTATTATCTAGACGACCAACATTACCACGAACCACAAAGATATAATTACCTTACTACAATCATAGTAGTGAATGGACTTATATAGTTGCTATAGGATGATATGTATGACCTTACTATAAACGGCTATTATCTAGACGGCCGACATTACTACGAACCACAACGATATAATTACCTTACTACAGTCATAGTAGTGAATGGACTTATATGGTTTCTATAGGCCGATACGTATGACCTTACAATAAACGGCTATTATATAGACGGTCGACATTACTACGAACCACAACGATGTAATTACCTTACTACAATCATAGTGGTGAATGGACTTACATGGTTTCTATAGGCCGATACCTATGACCTTACTATAAACGGCTATTATCTAGAAGGCCGACATTACTACGAACCACAACGATATAATTACCTTACTACAATCATAGTAGTGAATGGACTTATATGTTTGCTATAGGCCGATACGTATGACCTTTATATAAACGACTATTATCTAGACGACCAACATTACTACGAACCAAACCGATATATTTACCTTACAATCATAGTAGTGAATGGACTTATATGGTTGCTATAGGCCGATACGTATGACCTTACTATAAACGGCTATTATCTAGACGACCGACATTACTACAAACCACAATGATGTAATTACCTTACTACAATTATAGTAGTGAATGGACTTATATGGTTGCTATAGGCCGATACGTATGACCTTACAATAAACGACTATTATCTAGACGGTCGACATTAATACAAACCACAACGATGTAATTACATATGGTTTCTATAGGCCGATACGTATGACCTTACAATAAACGGCTATTATATAGACGGTCGACATTACTACGAACCACAGCGATGTAATTACCTTACTACAATCATAGTGGTGAATGGACTTACATGGTTTCTATAGGCCGATACCTATGACCTTACTATAAACGGCTATTATCTAGAAGGCTGACATTACTACGAACCACAACGATATAATTACCTTACTACAGTCATAGTAGTGAATGGACTAATATGGTTGCTATAGGCCGATACGTATGACCTTACTATAAACGACTATTATCTACACGGCTGACATTACTACGAACCACAACGATATAATTACCTTACTACAATCATAGTGGTGTATGGACTTATATGGTTGCCATAGGCCGATACGTATGACCTTACTATAAACGGCTATTATCTAGACGGCCGACATTACTACAACCCACAACGATGTAATTACCTTACTACAATCATAGTAGTGAATGGACTTATATTGGTTTAACCTTTTGTTTTTTTTTCAAAATGTAAATAAAGTAGATAAAAAATGTAACTACTGGTTTAAACTTTAAAAAGAAAAGAATGGTTTAACCTTTTTTTTCAAAATGTAAATTAAGTAGATAAAAATGTTACTACTGGTTTACCTTTTTAAAAAAAAAAATAATTGGCTTGATTGGAAAAAATTAGAATACACCATGTGGAAGGTGAGATTCGATCTCGAGACGGCTGCTTAATAGATACGCTTACTTAACCAACGAATCAATTATAACTTTGATGCGTTTTAGACGTTCATTTATATACATTGGAATTCTAAATTAGGGCTCTATACATATATACCTTTGGATTGTTTAATCGATACTCCCAAAATTTTTGATTTAGGAGTTGATCCGTCCATGGTCTTTTGGCGCTCCATCTTCAAAATTTCAAGTTATCAACAAGTTTCTTTCATCTTCTTCTTCCATAATCACAATCTTCACTTTTTTTTTCCTCATCTTCTTCATTTTTCCTATTATCTAAGTCTAACAATGGCTCCAATCGTAAGAAGAAACTACATTATAATCTTACCCTTCGATATACTAGGCAACCTCCCTGATGATGTTATTGATAATATTCTGGTACGAATGCCTTCACCAGATGCTGTTAGAACAAGCATCTTAAGTAGGAAGTGGCGATATACTTGGTGTAGAATTCCACAGGTAACTCTTGATCGAACCTTTTGGAGAATGCATCAACCTACTTACTTTGCTACTATAATCCGCCATCTTTTGAACCATCATCGAGGGCCTATTAAACACTTTACCCTCTTAATTCCGTATGCGTAGGAATTTTCTTATTTTAACCAGTTGTTAGGGTTCCTCAATCGAAGTGGTATTGAACATCTCAATATCAAATTTCCTTGTAGGATGACAACCTACAAGTTGGACGGTTTATTATTTTTCAGTTGTGTGCGTTGAGGCACCTATATCTGGAAGATTGTATAATAGACCATCCAACACCCTTCGCAGGTTTTGAGAGGTTAGTCTGCCTAAAGCTGTACAATGTTTCAATGTAGCAAAATTTGTTTTCAGCCTTCATCTCTCAGTGCCCGTTGCTCGAGCAATTGGTGCTTGTGATCCGATATGATCAGGATAGTGTCATTTTTGTTGATGCCCCCAAGTTGAAGTCCCTTGACTTCAGAGGCAGAGCATGGAATATCGGTTTAAGAAATGTTCCTCTTCTGGCACAATCTGACGCTTGCTTTTAGGGGAGGCTTTATCCTGGAAACAATACCTCACTATACTAGGGCTCTTCAGTCTTTATCTTGGGTGGAGCATGTCCATTTGGATAACCATAGCCCTAAGGTAAATGTGCTTCATAACTTCAGTCTAGTGCTTTTTCATAGATGGATTATATTGTGCTCTATGTGCCATCATTTTTATTTGGGATGTTCTTTCTAGTTATTGGCTTCAGGTGCAGGAGATGTACCGACTAGTCTCCCCTTTCGTGTTGCCGGTGTAAAAAATCTTTACCTTTCTGGTTTGTATCTCAGTGAATTGTAATACGCTGCCTGTACTTTGTCTTTGATGAAAAGCTTTCTATGTTTAAAACTTATGGAAATCAAGGTTACTCTATTACTTAATCATTTGGTTATATTCTTACGTTTACTTAAGATAGTGAATTCTTAGGTGCTGAAGTCATTTGGTGTTTCTTTTTAATTATTTTGTAGGTGGAACCTTGTTCTGTACCAATGGTACGTGATAACATTGATTTGGAAGCAAGTTTTGTAGAAACAACATTCATCAACCTCAGAAAAATTGTGATTAGGTGGCTTTGAGGGATAAGGCCACACATGCAACTGGTGAATCTTCTTGTGACAAAGTCTCCAGCTCTTGCGAAAATCACAATCGAGGCCATGACAAGTGCAGATTATGATGTTCTCAGATCAGCAGTTTTGAATTCTGAATTTAGGTGTGCATCACATATTGCTGAATTTGTATTGAAATTTTAGTACAATTGTGGGTTTTTAAAATAATTATGTTAAATATCATTTTTTGGATAAATTCTGGTGCATGGCATGGTTTATTTCCAGTACCATGGCATGATTTTATTGCCTGTTATAATTGATGTTTTTTAAACAATTCTGTTAGCTTGCATTTTTGGATACATTCTGATGCATGGCATGGTTTATTGCATGTACCATGGCAGAGTTTATTGCCTGTTATAGTTGATATTTTTTTAAAAATTCTGTTAAATTATATTTTTGGACAAATTCTGGTACATGACATGGTTTATTGCCTGTTACAATTGTGGTTTTTTAAACAATTCTGTTAAATGCCATGTTTGACAATTATATTTGTTGGCTAGTTTTAATTTTCTTATGATGTGAATCTTTCATAATGCCATGCGTGTTTGTTAAGTTGAATTTTCTACTTTTCCATACTGAGATAGTGATCTTGTTTAATGGAAACAAGTTGAAAGACTATGAACACCTAATTATGTCTACTAAATATCCTACCAAATCTAATGGCTTTGTGTTCACCTACATACTAAATTCACCAAATGACTTAATGTCATTTTTATATAGTAAGTTATTTTTATTAATTTATAAATCTTTGAGAAAATGTGATAAAAGTATATGGAGTAACAAAATATCCGTAATTTTATATTTAACATTAGGTCACATAAATAATAACATCTTTTAAAAGATATAGTTAAAGGATATATTTTTCAAATTCATGCAAAAACAATAGATCAAATTCTAGAAATATTTAATTGTCCATACCCAACCACTATATATATATATATATATATATATATATATATATATATATATATATATATATATATATATATATATATAATAGTCTATCAGATCTCAAACTCCATACCCAACCACAAATAACTTTTAAACCCTAACTCTTACCAAAATCCTTGAACCAAACGATCCCCATCTAACAAAGATATGAGTCCATCCTTTGATGTTCTGATGAAGGATTCATAGATAACACAAGATTATATGGTAAATGAGCTCTTTTTTCATTTCAAATTATATTTTTTTAAATGCTTGTGATTTTCAACTTGGTTTTGCAAAAGAATCAGAAACAAACTAAGTGATGTTTCGATTTGTTTTTTGAAGAGGGGCACATCTTGTTTAAAAAAAATGAGTTTCAACTAAATCCAGTTTAAAACAAACAGATTGGTTGTAATAAAATATCAAAGAAATTATTTTTTAATTTTTTTATTAATCTCTCGACCAACCAAGTAACATAAAAAATTGAGTTTCGACCAAATCCAGTTTGAAACAAACAAATCTGGTTGTAATAAAATATCAAACAAACTGTTTTTTATTAATCTCTCAACCAACAGTATACATCTTGCATTATTTCATTTTTTTTGTTTGCAGCATATTCCAAAATATTTTTACGAACACCTTCCTGAATCACATAGCTCAACAGTTCTTCACTATGATGGCCAGCCTTGGTTTATTGAAATTAACATGGGTGCGGAGATGGTTCAAAGACGGTTGGAAATATTTTGTGATGGAAAATAACATCAATCGGGGTTGGTTAATTAACTTTGAGTTGGTCGAAAATACAGAATTCTGTGTTATCTTCCAATTGCACGTGACAGACCGAGGAACTCTCCAAGATCCCGTTGAAATTAACTAGTTATGTTTTGTCTTCCCAGTTTGTGTTGTTTTTAACTTTTATAAGCTTTTTTTAATCGGAAAATATGTGCTTTTGTTTTCCAGTTTGGTTATGTAATGTGTATTTTGATTTCGGAATCTTTTGATTTTTCTACCCTTGGCAGTTATCAAATTGGTATATCACTTGGTATCATTTCATTACCCTATCTACAAACCCGAACTATATAGTTGGAATGTGAATAGTTTTTAGTTCAATATATGGTTGGTAATCGAAAAATAAATGAAAGCAAACTAACACCAAATTTCCCCTGAAATAAATGCAATTCAACGAACATTAAACAAAACTATGGATGCCTCTCCCTCAACCAAACGAGCCATAGTTTGAACTGATTATGAAGTCTTTCACTTCTAATCACATTTTGTTAGTGTAGTCCGATAAAATGAAGTAACATTAAAATGAAAAAAATATTTAACAATGATATCACACGTTTAAATTATTACAAAACAACGTCAAAAAATTCAAAAAATGTATATCAAATAAAATTAAATAATATTCAATCTTAAATCATCTCAAACTAAACGGTCAAGTCTTCTATCTCCCAGTCTGCTTCATCGTTAAGATCAGGCAAGCTACCGTGTGCTTGTACTGTTGCATCATCTTGCTGTATAGAGTAAATAACACTAATAAGCAATGTATTTTTTGGAAAAAAATAAAATAATAATTTATTATAATTTACTTCAATTCCTTCCGCTAGCCCAGTATCTCCACGGCCTCTACCACAACCTCTATCAATGTCTCTACCACCACTTCTACCACCACCTCTACTACGGCCTCTAACACGGCCTCTACCATGGCCTCTATCACGGTTTTGTGAATTTCTAAAGTATGAATTAATTCGCCCTCTATATCTATTCAACCTTGGGCGTCCACGAGAGGGTATGTATCTAGGATCTCTTATATTTCTTCCTTCACCATCACCCTCACCCTCATCCCCATCCCCACCCCCACCCTCACCCCCACCCTCACCCACGCCATCAGGTGTATCTTCAAATTCCCAATCTGGAATTATCATTTGATCATCATCCTAATTCAAAAGGTCATGCTCCAATCTGTTCAAATGATACTTAATATATCACCTCATCAATTTAGTCTTAATGCAATATCACAAACCCGGTCAAAATGCTTTAATAGTTCCCTGTACATCATGTATTCAGAAGTCATACGTAGGTAACCTCCAAAAAAGAAACGTTTCAAGTGCGAACGAACAACATCTTTTCTCCACCATCTCAATATATACCTCTCATTAACGATACTAATCCTCTTATGAGACAACACCTTAAGTATATGACAGCATAGAATACCTCTTGTTTCAAACCACTTGCAGCTGCAACTTAGATATTCGCCAATAGGTGTGTATTCAACCGTGAATACAAATGGATCTATAGTGTTAAAACTCCTGAACGAATAATCTAAGATAATGTAATTCTCCACCCCAGCTGTTGCTTGATGGTCTTCAGGGGAGATGATTTCACAGTGGTACAGTTTCCTTAACTGTACTTGAAACAATTCAAACACTTCACGAGTATAACATGTATGAAAATTTTCCTCCCATGCAAATTCAGATAAACATTTTGGTTCAAAGCACCTTGACCTATATTCAGCTTCTAATTCTTTCTCGAACTTAGCTCTTATGGCTAACTCATATTGTTGAACAAATAGCTTCAAAGTGCTTTGCCGGGTGATGATTCCGTCAAAGAAAGCATGCATTCCTTCACTTCTTTATGTGGACAACATCCCAGCACAAAACTGGTCATTTAGGTATACCAGAACCCATTTCTCCTTCTCCAAATAAAGCTTATAAAACCAATCCCTTTCCTCTAAGTTAAAATTTTCAATTAAATCAGTCCACCGTGTCTCAAACTCAACAACGTTAATGCTATCAAGTACTAAAGCCTTAAATTCTGCATTTGCAATCTTTGCATCGGGTACTCTGCTTAACTTTGTAGGCAACTTTGTGAATATGTGCCATATACAATATCTATGTATTGTATTTGGAATCACAGCACTGATGGCAGCCTTAATATTATTACATTGGTTAGTTATGATAGCTAATGGATGAATATTGTTTAGAGCCCCAAGCCATGTAGATATCACCATTTTGTAACTTGCGATATCCTCACTAGACATAAGAGCACATCTCAAAAGTATGGACTACCTATGCTGATTGACACCAACAAATGAAGCAAATGGCATATTGTATCGATTCACAAGGTATGTGGTATCAAGGCATATTACATAATGGAACTCCTCATATGCAACCTTAGAGTGTGAATGAGTCCATACGACATTACGAATTCGACCAAAACTATCCACATCTACAGAGTAGTAAAATTCCCTATCTTTTTGCTGCATGTCACTGAAGAACTTGAGTAATGATTGTGCATCCCCTTCTTGCAACTGAAGCTTTCTACTTTTCAAGATATAATTTATACACTCCTTTGGTGTACAACCCAGATTTTCGGGGCCACCAACAAGTACTTCAGCGGCCCTTAAATTTTTTGAGAGTCTTAAGCCAGCAACATCTTTGGCTGCAAGAGTTCTCTTAAGAGACTTGCTAAGCGATCTGTGTCTAACCATGAATCGTGATAGTGCTGGTTCCAATTGATGATTATGTTTTTTACCACCTTTGAAACACGCCATGAACCATTATCCTCCAAAATTTTATTTATTCTAGCATGACAGTTCCTCCTCTTGGTAACATGCTTATTCCTTGGTTTCCTAGACCAATCAAAACCATATTGCACATGCCTAATAATATCACCACCTTTTTTGTTGGATGTTCTTTTGATAATGTAAAAACCCGATAATCTTGCATGTTCTTTGTAAAAATCAAACAGAACATCCTTACTACAGAACCGCATCCCAGTAATTGGACCAGTTATAAGTTCTTCTTCACTGAACTCATTAGGCATTTCCCTGTCCTCTCCAACTTCTCCCTCTTCCTCTAAGTAATGTCGTCATCATCATCATCATCATCATCATCATCATCATCATCATCATCATCATCATCATCATCATCATCATCATCATCATCATCATCATCATCATCATCATCATCATCATCATCATCATCATCATCATCATCATCATCATCATCATCATCATCATCATCATCATCATCATCATCATCATCATCATCATCATCATCATCATCATCATCATCATCATCATCATCATCATCATCATCATCATCATCATCATCATCATCATCATCATCATCATCATCATCATCATCATCATCATCATCATCATCATCATCATCATCATCATCATCATCATCATCATCATCATCATCATCATCATCATCATCATCATCATCATCATCATCATCATCATCATCATCATCATCATCATCATCATCATCATCATCATCATCATCATCATCATCATCATCATCATCATCATCATCATCATCATCATCATCATCATCATCATCATCATCATCATCATCATCATCATCATCATCATCATCATCATCATCATCATCATCATCATCATCATCATCATCATCATCATCATCATCATCATCATCATCATCATCATCATCATCATCATCATCATCATCATCATCATCATCATCATCATCATCATCATCATCATCATCATCATCATCATCATCATCATCATCATCATCATCATCATCATCATCATCATCATCATCATCATCATCATCATCATCATCATCATCATCATCATCATCATCATCATCATCATCATCATCATCATCATCATCATCATCATCATCATCATCATCATCATCATCATCATCATCATCATCATCATCATCATCATCATCATCATCATCATCATCATCATCATCATCATCATCATCATCATCATCATCATCATCATCATCATCATCATCATCATCATCATCATCATCATCATCATCATCATCATCATCATCATCATCATCATCATCATCATCATCATCATCATCATCATCATCATCATCATCATCATCATCATCATCATCATCATCATCAGCAGCAGCAGCAAAATCGTCAACAAGATTTTCTCCATCATTGAAGTTGACGTCTGAATCAATGTCGATCGATTCATCTTCATTCATCAAATTGTCGTCCGAATTCAGCCCTAATGATTTGTTAATGCATTTCTTAGTTGATCACTGTTATTCGTGTTTAATGGATCCAAACTAGTTTCTCGGTTAGTATTCATGTTTAGTTTAAGGGAAGTGTGATGAATTATGTGTTTAATGAAAGCTATTTTAACATAAGTATATGGTATGATATATACATAATAGACCTTTGATCTTCCCATCCGTATAAATTGCATTTAATTAAAAAAAAATACGTAATTATATTTAACAAAAATACGTATTTATATTTTTAAAAAAACGTAATTGTATTTTTAAAAAAATACGTCTTGAGCGTATATATGAAGGCTTCTCATCGGTATGCTAAGAGAATGATTATTTATGGGATCGATATTTTGGAATAATCAAAAGTTATTAACTAATTTTGAAGGGAAAAAATGGCCATTAAGCCAAACGAAAAAACAAGAGTTTTACTGATATTTCACAGGTGCGGTCATTTTTAGGCCACGCTGAGGATTTGACCGAATAGCATCTCTATAGTAATAACAATTTCTAAGTTCTTACTACTTAAATTAAAATGTCATGAGACGAGGATTAGTCAAGTGACAACACAAAGTAAAGCAAAAGGAAAAAGAAACCAAAAGATGAGAAATAATTCAAGAGAATAAAAGTACAAAATGTAGAGGGGGCTGAAAGGAAAATAATAAATTTTCAGTTATTTTACGCCATTGTTATCCACAGCCACCATTATCCACGTGTCCTTCAACTCCTACTTCTTCTCCTCCTTCAAACCCCAGCTTAAACCTTAGCTCCTTCTCTGCCATTCTCCGAGCTCAGCTCCACCGTGCTCCGACGCTTCTCCGCTGCTTTCCATCTTCCGGCGTCGGTTAACTTCTTGATTCTTAGACGGAAACACATGTTAGATTGACCAAAATGTCCCTATCGTACAACTCTTTCTCCCCAGTCCTCACCCCGCTTCCTCCCTCTCATCGTTTCCTATTCCCGGCCAAAATCCCAAACTACGGCAAGCTCTCCCCCGTCCACCGCCGTCTTCTTCTAACAGGCGCCGTTAGAGCTAAGCCGAAAGAGCTCATCTTAGGCAACCCAACGGTCACCGTTGAGAAAGGCAAGTACAGTTACGATGTCGAAACACTAATAAACAAGCTCTCGAGCCTCCCACCACGTGGAAGCATCGCCCGGTGCTTGGATACTTTCAAAAACAAGCTCTCTCTCACTGACTTCTCACACGTGTTCAAGGAATTCGCGGCGCGTGGCGATTGGCAGCGGTCCCTGCGACTCTTTAAGTACATGCAGCGCCAAATATGGTGCAAGCCCAATGAGCACATTTACACTCTCATGATTGGAATATTAGGCCGTGAAGGCCTTCTTGATAAAGCCTTTGAGATATTCGACGAAATGCCAAGTCATAGTGTGGCACGAACGGTATTCTCTTACACTGCTATTATTAATGCCTATGGCCGTAATGGACAATACGAAACTTCTCTTCAACTACTTGAAAAAATGAAGCAAGAAAAGATAATTCCTAGTATTTTGACTTATAACACAGTTATTAATTCTTGTGCTCGTGGTGGACATGAATGGGAAGGGTTATTGAGTCTATTTGCCGAGATGCGACATGAGGGTATTCAACCGGATTTAGTTACCTATAATACTTTGCTAAGTGCTTGTTCAAGTAGAGGGTTAGGAGATGAGGCAGAGATGGTTTTTAGGACAATGAACGAGGCTGGGGTTTTGCCTGATGTAACTACTTACAGTTATTTGGTGGATACTTTTGGCAAACTGGGGAAGTTGGAAAAGGTGTCAGAATTACTCATGGAAATGGAGGCTGGGGGTACCTCGCCGGAGGTCACCTCCTATAATGTCTTATTGGAGGCTTATGCACATTCGGGGTCTATGAAAGAGGCTATGGATGTGTTTAGGCAAATGCAGACAGCTGGATGTGTGGCTAATGCAGAAACTTATAGTGTTCTGTTGAATTTATATGGGAAAAATGGGAGGTATGATCAGGTTAGGGACCTTTTCCTTGAGATGAAAATGAGTAATACGGAGCCGGATGCGGATACATACAATATTCTCATCCAGGTCTTTGGTGAAGGTGGTTATTTTAAGGAGGTAGTGACATTGTTCCATGACATGGTTGAGGAGAAGGTAGAACCAAATATGGAGACTTATGAAGGGTTGATATATGCCTGTGGAAAGGGAGGCCTTCACGATGATGCGAAGAGGATTCTGCTGCATATGAATGGACAAGGTCTGGTGCCTAGTTCTAAAGTGTATACTGGCGTAATTGAAGCTTGTGGACAGGCTGCGCTGTATGAGGAGGCAGTTGTCGCCTTTAATACTATGAATGAGGTAGGAAGCAAACCGATGGTGGAGACTTTCAATTCTCTGATCCATGCATTTGCTAAAGGGGGACTTTACAAAGAATCTGAAGCAATGTGGTTTAGAATGGGCGAGGTTGGAGTTCCACGGAACAGGGATTCTTTCAACGGGATGATTGAAGGGTATAGACAGGGAGGTCAGTTCGAAGAAGCTATAAAAACTTATGTTGAGATGGAAAAGGCAAGATGTGATCCAGATGAGCGGACGCTTGAGGCAGTTTTGAGTGTTTATTGCTTCGCAGGCCTACTTGACGAAAGTGAGGAGCAGTTTCAGGAAATTAAATCACTGGGCATTCAGCCTAGCATCATTTGCTGCTGTATGATGCTGGCAATTTACGCAAAAAGTGAGAGGTTAGAATTTAATTTCCTATCAGCCAATTCCTCAAATTTTATAACTTGATATGGTTCTATTGATCTAACATTGGTGCCTCAGAAATGGTTCTTTAGTCCCATTTTTATGCTGTCTTTCTACTTGCTGGGATATAGCTGTTAGAATATACGCTTGACGCTAGAGGGGGGTGAATAGCGTTATAATAAAAAACAATATAAACTTGCGGAATTAAAAATTGCAGGATTGAAATAAGTGCGGTAAGTAAATAATAAGGAACGAACGCACCGAAATTATCCTGGTTCACCACAACCTGTGGCTAGTCCAGTCCCCGAGAGACTCTCTCGAGATTCCACTAACTTCGTTAATCTTACGGGTGCTTAACAAACCGTTACAAACTGAGAACTTGAGTCACACAAGCCTCAACAACCTTTGCTCGAAGATACCACACTTCAAGACTTCAACCGAAGGAATGAAAACGTTCCTTCTTACAACCACAAGGGATTAACACTTCCCTTCAAGTGTATACAAACACTTAGCACTCAAGGCAAGACTTTCTTTAAGAGTAGATATGAGTAAAATAAATACGCTCAAGAACACAACAACTTTCGTCAAGAGTTTGGCTCTCAAAAACTTATTAAATGAATAGAAAATGATGAATATGAGAGTATGCAAGCTTTAGCAAGAATATAATCAGTTGTTGTAGACTGATCTTGAGTTGTATTTATAGTGTTCGAAACCCCCACAACCGTTGCCTAATTGCCAATCAAGAATTGCTGATTTTGTGCTAAGATAATCGATTATCTGATTTGCATAATCGATTATTTTCCAATCGTTCAAAAATCATTCCCAGATTTTAAGCAGAATAATCGATTATCCAAATCGTATAATCGATTACCTGACAACGTTCAAAAAATCATATTCAGATTTTACTTAACATAATCGATTATCAGATTGTGTATAATCGATTACCTGACAACGTTCAAAAAATCATATGCAGATTTTACTTAGCATAATCGATTATCAGATTGTATATAATCGATTATCTTTCAGAGTTTAAAAATACTTTGGCAACGGTCATTTGCATAATCGATTATGCTATAAGGATAATCAATTATCTTTTATATTTCATCAAAACTTCGGACAACACTGTCTTAACATAATCGATTATCATAAAGTACATAATCGATTATTTTCCAGTCTTGTAAAATTTGATAGACACTGCCTCAACATAATCGATTATCATAATGTGCATAATCGATTATTTTATAGCTTTGAAAAATCTGATGGACACTGCCTCAACATAATCGATTATCATAAGGTACATAATCGATTATCTTGTAGCTTTGAAAAATCTAATGTACACTGCCTTAACATAATCGATTATCATAAGGTACATAATCGATTATTGTTCAGCTTTGTAAATCTGGTGTACATTGTCTTAACATAATCGATTATCATAAAGTACATAATCGATTATCTTTGTCCAGATTTGAGAGGCATGTTTAAAAATCATTTTGGCTAAAATAAAATGTTTGAAAATCATTTTGCTTTAAATTAAATATGCATGATTTGATAAAAATGATTTTACGAGAGAAGCCAAGTCTTGAGTTAATTGTTGGATCAAGATCACAATTAAAGAACGACTCATGTATAACTTTATTTCTTTGCTTGATCATGATCTTTGTTCGTCTTTCGTTATGTGTCAATTGCGCGCTTGTGCTTGGACCTCGTCATATGTCAATTGCGCGTCGTTTGTCATTTATCAAAACCTACAAATATGAACACACATTTAGTTTAGTGCCTTGAGAACGTGTTTCAACAATTTCCTCCTTTTTGATAATGGCAAACCAATGTCGGGATATGCATATTAGATAATTCATAATGACGATCCAAGACAAGTATATAGATATGCAATTAGTTCCCCCTCAACATATGAATTCCCCCTCAATTTATGCCAATAAATATTAAGTGCATAGCCCTTATTCTTCCCCCTTTTGACATTAGCAAAAAAAAGACATTAGTAAATAACTTGTTTATCGATTAACCAAAAATCGCAATTATAAAAGGAACAATATAATGTCAACATAATCGATTATTGATACTTGATAATCGATTATGTACTTAAGAGAAATCGATTATTCTTAAAAGAGATCGATTTTTCTGCATCAGTGCTTTATTATTCCCCCTGTCTTTGGGGCGATGCCTGCAAAACAGAATTAGGCGCCTCCGACGCTCAAGTTAGTAATGAAAAAAAAAATGCAATGCATGACTTAGATCAACGTGGAGTCAAGAATCCCGAGTTCACTACGAATTCGGAAAAAGGACTCTTTCTCTAAAGGCTTTGTGAAAATGTCGGCCAATTGAGATTTGGTTTCAACAAACTCAATTTCGACGTCACCCTTGAGAACGTGATCTCTTATAAAGTGGTGCCTAATTTCAATGTGTTCTGTCCTTGAGTGAAGAACGGGGTTCTTCGTCAAGCTTATGGCGCTAGTATTATCACATCTAAGAGGGATATGATCGATACTTAGTCCATAGTCCGAGAGTTGTTGTTTCATCCAAAGGATTTGAACACAACAACTCCCCGCGGCTACATATTCAGCCTCGTTGTGGACAACGCAACAGTTACCTGTTTCTTACTAAACCAAGAGACAAGAGAGCTACCGAGCAAATGGCAAGTGCCACTAGTGCTCTTGCGGTCCAATTTGCAACCCGCAAAATCGGAGTCGGAATAGCCAACAAGTTGGCATGAAGAACCTTTGGGATACCATAGTCCCACATTTATAGTACCAACAAGATACTTCATTATCCGCTTAACCGCAGTTAGGTGCGACTCCTTCGGACATGATTGATATCGAGCGCATAGACATACGCTAAACATTATGACCGGTCTACTAGCAGTAAGATAAAGAAAGGATCCGATCATACCTCGATACTTCTTGGTGTCGACTTCCTTACCTTTCTCATCTTTGTCAAGATGATCGGATGTGCTCATTGGAGTGGCCATTGCTTTGGCGTTGCTCATTTCAAATCGTTTTAGCAACTCTTTGCAATATTTAGATTGACAAATGAAAGTTCCTTCTTTCATTTGTTTCACTTGCAACCCCAAGAAGAAGGTTAGCTCACCCATCATAGACATCTCAAATTCGCTTGTCATTAAATCAGAAAATTCCTTGCACAAAGCATTGTTAGTAGCACCAAAAATAATATAATCCACATAGATTTGAACTAATAAAATATTATTATTTTTATGCTTAATAAATAGTGTGGTGTCAACTTTCCCCCCTAATGAACTCATTGTCCAAAAGAAATTTGCTCAATCGTTCATACCAAGCTCGGGGAGCTTGTTTAAGACCATAAAGGGCTTTCTTAAGTTTGAAAACATGATCGGGAGATTTAAAATCTTCAAAGCCCGGGGGTTGTTCAACATAAACTTCTTCTTGAATAAAACCATTTAGAAAAGCACTCTTTACATCCATTTGATATAAATTGAAATTCATAGAAGAGGCAAAAGCAAGTAATAAACGAATATCTTCTAACCTTGCTACGGGTGCATACGTTTCTTCATAGTCAATTCCTTCTTCTTGATTGTAACCTTTTGCTACAAGCCTAGCTTTGTTTCTAGTGATTACACCATTTTCATCTAATTTATTTCGAAAAACCCATTTCGTACCAATTATGGTATGATTGTCGGGTCTTGGCACCAATTCCCAAACGTCATTTCGTTTGAATTGGTTAAGCTCCTCTTGCATTGCCAAGGTCCAATGCTCATCCCCAATTGCTTCGGAAATGGTTGAGGGTTCAATTTGAGAAACGAAAGCAGTATGTCCTAAGGTGTTCTTAAGATTGTTTCGAGTACTTACCTTTTGTTCAATGTCGCCAATTACCTTGTCGAGAGGATGGTCTTTGATTGTCCTCCACGCGTTGGGTAGTTTCGTTTCTTTCTCCAGTGGTGGCGCTTCCTCCGATGATTGTTCCAAGATTTCATCTTGAATTTTCTTTGGATTTTCCTCTTGTACTTTGTCTTGAGGATTTATTGTGTTTAAAATACCTGCAAGATCAAAACCAGAATCCTTTCTCACCACGCGAGCATTATTTTCGGAAAACACAATATGAGGGGATTCCTCAACAGTTTCGATTCTATTATTGAATACTCTATATGCTTTGCTACGTGATGAATAACCAAGAAAAATTCCTTCATCCGATTTGGCATCAAATTTTCCCAAATTATCTTTTCCGTTGTTATGAATAAAACATTTACAACCGAATACTCTAAGATGGGAGAGATTAGGTTTCCTTCCCTTATAGAGTTCATAGGGAGTTTTCATGAGTATTGGCCTTATGACTACTCTGTTTAAAACGTAGCATGCGGTACTCGCGGCATCCGCCCAAAATTGTTTGGGAATCTTAGCCTCATCGAGCATGGTTCTAGCCATCTCTTCGAGACACCTATTTTTCCGTTCCACCACTCCATTTTGTTGTGGTGTACGTGGAGCAGAGAAGGTGTGCTCAATACCGAGTTCGTCACAAAAGTCCGTGAAGAGATTGTGATCGAACTCTCCCCCATGATCACTTCTTATGGAAGTGACGGTTGTGTTCTTTTCATTTTAAACACGCTTAAGAAAACATTTACAATTTTGAAAAGGCTCACTTTTGTGAGCAAGAAATAGTGTCCATGTAAATCTAGAATAATCATCAACAATAACAAAAGCATAACGATTTCTACAGACTTTCAATGCGAGATGGTCCAAAGAGATCCATGTGAAGAAGTTGCAAAGGTCTTGTAGTTGAAACAATATTCTTAGATTTAAAAGATGCTTTTGTTTGCTTCCCTTTTTGACAAGAATCACAGATAGTGTCATTTTCAAATTTCAAATTTGGAAGAACAATAACTAAATTTTGTGAAACCAATTTGTTTAAAAGGTGCATGTTGATATGAGCTACTCTACGATGCCATAACCACATCTCATCTTCTTTACTCATAAGACAATTCACATACTCTGATGAAGAGTTTTCAAGATCAACCATATAGATGTTATCAATTCTAAAACCACGAAGAATAATTTTGAAATCACTACGACGAAAAACTAAGCATTCTTCCGAATCAAACAAAACAAGATTTCCCTTGTCACATAATTGACTTATGCTCAAGAGATTATGTTTTAGACCTTTAACTAGCAATATATGCTTAATGGAAGAGGATTCATTCTTACCGACCGAGCCAATGCCGATAATTTTTCCATTGTTGTTATCTCCAAAAAATAACGTTTCCTCCTTCCTTGTGTTCTAGTTGAAGGAACTTGGATGCGTCTCCGGTCATGTGTTTGGAGCATCCACTATCAAGGTACCAAAGTACACTTGATCCCTTCAAACATACCTACAAGACAAATCAATGAGTTTTTGGTACCCAAGCTGTTTTGGGTACTTGAGAGTTAGGTGTAAAATGCTGTTGTGCTTGACATGCAGTTAAGTGTCTGTGTCTAGTAAAACAAGCAGGAGCAGTATGTCCTATTCGACTACAATAGTGACAAATGACATTAGGATTATGCATTCTTCTAGGTTGGTAGTAGTTGGAGATACGAAAATCGTTTGCTCTATTTTTGACAATATGGCTATTGCGCAATCCTTGAAAATCATTTCTCCTACTGTTTGTTCTAGGATATGCAGCGTTTCTAGAATAATTGTTTCTAGGTCGAGTATGTCTAGGTTGCGATTGTTGAAGGCCATTTCTAGGCGTTCTAAAATGTTCAAAGTTTCTTCTAGTGTTTGGTCTAGGATGCATGTTGATTCTAGGATGGTTATTTCTAGGATGAATGTTTATTTTATTTATCCTAGGTTGAGCCTTGGGTTGTTGGGGGATGGCTTCAACTTTTTCTTTAGGCTAGTTTTTGAAACCTATGCCATGTTTGGTCGATTTCAAATTGACAAGAACATCATTCAAATTTTTATGAGAAGAATTGAACTTATCTAGGGTGCCCTTAAGTCTTTCTACTTCATCTTTTAGATGCATGCAAGAAATACAATTTTTACTAGAACTCTCGGGTTTGTCGGCGCTTCTCTTGCCGAAAAATTTGTTTTCTTCTTTCAACTTCTCATTTTCCAAAATCAATTTTTCCAAATCTTTTTCTTTTAAAGAGAGTTGTTTTTCAAAATCTTTTTCTTTCAAAGAAGAATTTTTCTTTACGTCTCTAACAGTTTCGGAAGCTCTAATGAATTCACTATACAATTCATCAAAAGCATTTTGCATTTCCTCAAGAGAAAAGAAATTTTTTGAAGAAATTTGACATACCTCTTCTTGATTGTCTTCGTGTGCCATGAGACATAGATTTGCGGCTTCGTCTTCTTCATTGTCGCTTGATTCGTCTCCGGAGTCACCTCCCCAAGATATGTATGCTCGTTGTTTCTTGAAGGGTTTCTTCTCCTTTTTGACATTTGGGCAATTTGATTTAATGTGCCCGATTTCTCCGCATCCATAGCACTTTACTTGATCTCCTTGTTGTTTGCCTTTTCGTTCATACTCTTTTCGCATGAACTTTTGAAACCTCTTAATAACGAGTCCGAACTCGTTATCTCCGTTGTTTGAGTCCTCATCATTTTGAGGTTGAGCCGTGCTTGCCTTGAGGGCGATTCTTTGCTTCCTTTGATCATTAAACGGAGGGTTAAGTATAGTAGATTCATAGGTTTTAAGATTACCTCTTAGTCCGTCGATGGTGACATTTGAAACGCCGATAGACTCTTGAATCGCGTCGGCCTTGGAGCGCCATTCCGGAGTGAGACTTCGGAGAATTTTTCGGACAAGTTCCTTATCCGTGAAGGTCTTCTTAAGAGCATGTAGGTCATTGACGATTTTTGAAAATCGTTCGAACATGTCATCGATCCTCTCGCTTTCCTTCATGTGAAACAGTTCATATGCATGGGTTAGAAAATCAATTTTAGCTTCTCTTACCTGGTCCGTACCTTCGTACGTGATTTCCAGCTTATCCCACATTTGCTTAGCCGTTGTGCAACATGATATTTTTCTGTAATCATCAGCATTTACAGCACAATATAATAAGTTGATGGCTCTAGAGTTGTTCTGCACTTTTCGGATATCATCCGCATCGTATTCATCTTCGGATTTTGGAACCCATTCATTTTCAACCTTTTTGGTTGGAATTTGTTCTCCCTTCGTTATAACCTTCCATAGATGAAAATTATTCGATTGGATGAATATTCTCATCCTCTCCTTCCAGTACGTATAGTTTGTGCCGTCGAACAGTGGTGGTCTGGTGGAGCATTGTCCTTCACCTATTCCTGCATTAAAGTCACGAGTAGAAGCCATGGATTGTTTCTCTCAAACGGTTAAGTCTTTCAGAGAATTGGGCTCTGATACCAATTGTTAGAATATACGCTTAACGCTAGAGGGGGGGGGGTGAATAGCGTTATAATAAAAAACAATATAAACTTGCGGAATTAAAAATTGCAGGATTGAAATAAGTGCGGTAAGTAAATAATAAGGAACGAACGCACCGAAATTATCCTGGTTCACCACAACCTGTGGCTAGTCCAGTCCCCGAGAGACTCTCTCGAGATTCCACTAACTTCGTTAAGCTTACGGGTGCGTAACAAACCGTTACAAACGGAGAACTTGAGTCACACAAGCCTCAACAACCTTTGCTCGAAGATACCACACTTCAAGACTTCAACCGAAGGAATGAAAACGTTCCTTCTTACAACCACAAGGGATTAACACTTCCCTTCAAGTGTATACAAACACTTAGCACTCAAGACAAGACTCTATTTAAGAGTAGATATGAGTAAAATAAATACGCTCAAGAACACAACAACTTTCGTCAAGAGTTTGGCTCTCAAAAACTTATTAAATGAATAGAAAATGATGAATATGAGAGTATGCAAGCTTTAGCAAGAATATAATCAGTTGTTGTACTTAGAAGATTGATTTTGAGTTGTATTTATAGTGTTCAAAACCCCCACAACCGTTGCCTAATTGCCAATCAAGAATTGCTGATTTTGTGCTAAGATAATCGATTATCTGATTTGCATAATCGATTATTTTCCAATCGTTCAAAAATCATTCCCAGATTTTAAGCAGAATAATCGATTATCCAAATCGTATAATCGATTACCTGACAACGTTCAAAAAATCATATTCAGATTTTACTTAACATAATCGATTATCAGATTGTGTATAATCGATTACCTGACTATTCAGATTTTACTTAACATAATCGATTATCAGATTGTGTATAATCGATTACCTGACAACGTTCAAAAAATCATATGCAGATTTTACTTAGCATAATCGATTATCAGATTGTATATAATCGATTATCTTTCAGAGTTTAAAAATACTTTGGCAACGGTCATTTGCATAATCGATTATGCTATAAGGATAATCGATTATCTTTTATATTTTGAAAACTTCGGACAACACTGTCTTAATATAATCGATTATAAAGTACATAATCGATTATTTTCCAGTCTTGTAAAATTTGATAGACACTGCCTTAACATAATCGATTATTATAATGTGCATAATCGATTATTTTATAGCTTTGAAAAATCTGATGGACACTGCCTCAACATAATCGATTATCATAAGGTACATAATCGATTATCTTGTAGCTTTGAAAAATCTAATGTACACTGCCTTAACATAATCGATTATCATAAGGTACACATAATCGATTATTGTTCAGCTTTGTAAATCTGGTGTACATTGTCTTAACATAATCGATTATCATAAAGTACATAATCGATTATCTTTGTCCAGATTTGAGAGGCATGTTTAAAAATCATTTTGGCTAAAATAAAATGTTTGAAAATCATTTTGCTTTAAATTAAATATCCATGATTTGATAAAAATGATTTTACGAGAGAAGCCAAGTCTTGAGTTAATTGTCGGATCAAGATCACAATTAAAGAACGACTCATGTATAACTTTATTTCTTTGCTTGATCATGATCTTTGTTCGTCTTGTGCTTGACCCTCGTTATGTGTCAATTGCGCGCTTGTGCTTGGACCTCGTCATATGTCAATTGCGCGTCGTTTGTCATTTATCAAAACCTACAAATATGAACACACGTTTAGTTTAGTGCCTTGAGAACGTGTTTCAACAATAGCTTCTTATAAGACTGTACCTCTAAAGGTACTAAGTGGAAATACAATATTTAAAATTTCAATTTCTACAATTCGCTTACTCGAAAAATGCACAGTGAAGTTAAACTGTTTGACTAGTTGTGTGCGTCGTCTGATCTGGTCTATTACATTTTGAACTTCTTTTCCATAAATTTCATATAGTTTCTTCTTCTACCTTATTCTTTAACTTTTTCATACTGCTTCAAGATTTGTGCATTTGTACTTCCTTGTGTTGCTCATTATTTGCAGAAACTTCTGTTACTGGCAAGATTTAGGCATTAGGGTGTAAGTGGAGCTTAGCGTATGTCCGAAAGCTTCTAGCATAGATTATGCCATGAAAATTGAGCTGGTCCTAGTCTAATATAGGAGTTGATGCTTGGATGCTCTTAGAGTTCGTGGATGAATTACCAATCAAAAAGGAAAAAAAAAAAGAGTTGGTGGATGAATCCTGTAAATTTTTGCATCACTGGAGTAGCAGAGAAGACCTTTCTTCTTTCCTTTTGCTTCCAATATTCTTATATGTTTTATTTCTTGAAATTCTTCTATTAGGTGGAATATGGCCCGTGAATTGTTGAACGATGTGATGACAAATAAGACTTCTGATATGCACCAAGTTATTGGACAAATGATTCACGGAGATTTTGATGATGAAAATAATTGGCAGATGGTTGAGTATGTCTTTGACAAACTCAACTCAGAAGGCTGTGGTTTGAGCATCAGGTTCTACAACACTCTTATAGAAGCACTTTGGTGGTTAGGCCAGAAAGAAAGGGCTGCAAGAGTGCTGAATGAAGCAACAAAAAGGGGGATATTCCCTGAACTGTTTCGAAGAAACAAACTTGTGTGGTCTGTGGATGTTCATAGGTACTCATTTTTTTAAGGATATGGTGTTACTATGTTTAAATTAAATTCCCCTCCCTTTCAACCTGCCCTAACTCTGTAAATAGTGCTAGCATAATTGTTCCTTGGTAGGAAGTATCAAAAATGGGTGTATATTATAATATAGTTATGCGGTGTTTCTCTAATTATTTTCTATTTTTTTAGGATGTGGCCTGGTGGTGCATGCACTGCAATTTCAGTTTGGCTCAACGATATGGAAGAGTTGTTCCATAAAGGCGAAGAGTTTCCTCAATTGGCTTCTGTTGTTGTCGTGTAAGTGCTTTTGCTTCGCGCGTTTTGTCAGTGATCATCTCCTTTATGTGATTTCTTCCTATTTACTTTCTGTGGGGTTGGAGGGCATGGGTGTAGATTGATCAAGCAATGTAATTGCTGGAACCTACTTTTTGGGCATGTACTCCTTCTAGTTTCGCCAGTTATTTGCTTCTTACTATAAAGCTAAAGGGAATGAAGAGCAATGACCATCAGCTAGCAGCATGAACACATGCTTATCCCAAAACCAGTCCAATATTACCGCCGACAGGAAGGATATTTGACCCAGTCAGTCCTCTAGGATATGTGCAAGATATCCTTGAAGTATCAATGGAGTTGCCTATGTCATGTGGCTAATCACCCTTTTTGTCTTCATGCTTCTTGTATGCCTGGTGTTTTTTTCTTTTTTTGACAAGTATGCTTGGTGTACTTTTATGCCAGAATACCAAATCACTTATATCTTACACTAACATAGCTTTCTCGTGAAGAAATGCTAGCCAGCATCTAAAGGGCATCTGAAGAAGACTAAGAAATTAGGAACTAGGGGAATTTTAATGAAATTTAAGAAAAGTATAACAAAAAACCTGACTAATAAAATACCATAAGTTGACCATTTTCATAGAAGTACTGGATTAAGTTGAAAAATTAAGTTTTAGAATAGGAAAGGTTGCTAATAGGCAATCTGTTAGCATGATTTGAAATAACCCAATCATTTTATGCAAGTACTGGGCAGGCTGACGTAATAATTCGACCCTTGAAATTTATGAAACTGAAGTGTAAATGCTGCTTTTGAAATTCAAAATGCATGTGTATAATCACCTTTTTTTTATATATAAGTAATTCATGCGCTGATATACTTTTTAAGGTTGTGGAAGCTGAATTATGAGGTTTCCGCCGTAATTTTGCTAATTGGTTCAATCAATGCTGGGTTACTTCTTTGTTAGCTACTCCTTGTATCAAGATCAGAATTGAAAGCTATATATAAATTGTTTAAAAACTTACTTGAAAAATTAAAACTGAAGTATGAAATATAACGCCAACAATATGGTCATGTGCTGGTTCATTGTGGTATCTGCCACTACCACACTTCAGTTGGTGTCCCCTTATTTTTTCATTTTCGGACTTTGGTCAGAGAAAAGGAGACTAAATGTGTCGGTTGACTCCACCTAATAATTTGAGGGCCATAATATTTCTTGGAAAGCAGATTTTTCTAATGATTTATCAAAAGAAAAAAGTTCTTTAGGATGATATTACTCATTGAGATATTACATGGCTTCTCTCTTGATAATTATTGTGTTTGATGATTATGTTAACCGTACATGATATTTTTTAATTTTAAAAGTTTTATACTTGTAGTATTTTTACATAGTTTCTTATTATGTAGATTATATTTTATTTATTGAAGTAACTTCATCATCATTTGGTTAGGATCAACTAAACCAACCTCATAGCATGTATTCCTTCCAACATCGCATTACTATTTTTTTGTTTTTTGGGTTAAGAAGTCTATGTCCAAACTCACATAGAAAATTAGACATTTTGACCCTCATACTACGACTCATTCTTTTTAGGAGGGAGGAAAATCTCCTAACAGATCATGTCTCCATAATTTTCGAAGTGTTTGTATCTTCATGTCTAACTTGTTTCTCGTCTGACAGTGGTGTCTACGTCACATAGGAAGAGTTAACTGTATTGTTAATGTATTTGGTTGTCTTTTTCATGTTTTTCCCTTTCGTTCAATTAAATTTATATTGCTTTCTCTGAATCAGACGAGGTCAGACGGAGAAGAGTTCAATAACTAGGGATTTCCCGGTTGCTAAGGCTGCATATTCTTTTCTAAAGGATACCGTTTCGTCATCATTTTGTTTCCCTGGGTGGAATAAGGGGCGGATAGTCTGTCAAAAGGCTCAGCTCAAACGTACTTTTTCTACTACCGAACCATCCTCAGGATCTTCAAAAGGTGACAGAGTAATTCCTTTAAGTAACTCTCCCATTTCTCTTTTGGGAACACAGACATCCGTGAGTGATGCAAAAAGATCAGAAAGTGCGAAAGCTGATTACAAGAGAAACACGAAATCAGATTCAGAACTTATGGCGAGCAGTGTCTAAGAGAATGATTGAGATATTTTGAAGAATCTGGTTGATTAGTTTGTCGAGCTTGCATGGGCCTTTTGACATACGAAATGAAGAACACAAACTTACGTGGCCCATGCTCTAATTTTGATCTATCTTATAGAAATGCTTTGGCATCACCGCATTCGGTCTCCACTGTCATAAAATGTCAAACAAGTGCAATATTGCCCTTGTGACACTGCAGAGTGAATGCCAAAAGTTCATGTTTTCAAAATTCTGGCAGCCCGCTTGCGTGACGGGGAACTGAAGAATTGGAAAGCGTTTCCCTTCAAAGCTTGTTCATGCATACATGTATATTGAGAATGTTCCATTGCTAAAATGAAAATGATTCTTTCACTCCGTTAATTTTGTTGAGTAGGCACGGTCAATAACTTTGTTAAAGCGAGTGACACGCTATGGGTTAGGTATTAGCATTCTTCCTTTCAGAGGTAGCCTTATATGCTCGAGTTTATCAGTAAAATACTAGTGAATGCAATTTGCAAGTAAGTAATTTTTGAACCACTTTTGCCACTAAAATGCATTTGTTTGTTTGAACATACAGCCTGTTTCCTGTTGGTAATGAATGAATTTAAAACGAGAGATATTATCTGGTCAACAAACTAAAACTTCATTAATTATTGCCACTTGTAGAGAGTTATAGTGGCAGACAAGCCTTAGAAAAAGATAAAGAAAAAAGCGCATTCATTCTTTTATAAAATAAACTTAACAAAGATTACCTTATTGAGATACGATAAATGCTTTAGGATATTTTACCCACTTTTACAGGCTCTGAATTATAGCTTTTCATACAACACGCATGGTGGTAGGCTGTTGGGCTAATCCACTTCTGAAAAGGTCAACTTTTCATCCAGTTTTCCAAGGCTCTAAAGAGACGAAGATGTTGAGATTAAATCGGCTTTATTCTTCGAGCTTGGTTAAACCAATCTGACCCATTAATTTATGCAAAAGAAAAGCACAGTTGATTACAACAAGCACCCATAAAGTTATCACTTTAATTTCAGTTGTCAACAATTGATTAAACTCAGTTTCTTTCAAAAGCTATCATTTCCTATATTGGGGTATCGCACTATTGTCCGTACATTAACTGGGGAAACTCCCTATATGCTGGTTTGTTGTTGAGAAGCCGTCATTCCAACGAAGTAGAAATTCCTTCCTTAAGAATCATACAGGAAGCTGAGCTCAACGATACAGAATGGGTGAAGAGTCATTATGAGCAGCTAGCTCTTATAGATGGGAAAATAACGAATGCAGTGTGTCACAATCAGTTTTATCAAAACAGAATGTCCAGAGCCTTTATCAAGAGAGTCAAGCTCCTTTTGACATGTTTTGCACAAGTTGCGTCAGTTAACTATTAAGGCTAGTAGAATAATTAATTAGGTTTATTCAATTGATACATCCACCCAAAATGGTCCAAATTAACTCCAAACGAAATACGAGGTGCTGATAAATAAAAAGTACGGTGAGAAAGCCATGCTTTGCGAGTACAGCACTATATTTCTTCTTTACCTAATTTAGGGAGGATGGAGGTTCCACTAGTCTATCATGTTACGCGGACTATTTAAAAATACTATTATTCTCGTGTTAGGTCCTCTAAAAATGCATTACTTACGAAGAATTCGAGCCGCCGATACTTTCTTTTGGCATTTGCCCCAAAACAGAGAAAGACACATATTTGTATTGTCAAAAAGTTTGAAAGTTTAAGCCGCCCGGCCGAAAGCATAAACCAGACTTCACTCGTGGAAATGTAACTTACTAAAATAATCTAACAAAGATAAAAAAGAGAAATAGGAAACGAAAATTGTTCAGCTTTCATATTCATCGTTTCAAAAGTCTTAATTAGTCATCTACTGCAGGATTTGTGATCTTAGCAAGAACAAATTGCATTTTCAGGCAATTTAACTAAAATTTTCTTGAGCCTATGCAAGTTGGACTTCTAAAATTAGATCAAGTAATACAATAATTAGTAGAATTATTATTGGTGAAAGTAAAGTATTAGGGCCAGGTTGCTTATGATACAATAGTGTATGGATATCATACGAAATTACTTTTATTTTAAGAAAATAATTAATAATTTATATTTTGCGTAATTATACTGTATCACATGAAATTGTAACTTAAAACCTCGTAAAATAGAAAAAGATACGTGTCACCAATACTAATCTCTTAAACTAAAAATAGCCGGAGAATATATAATATATGTATAATTTATGAATAATATATGTATAATCTATGTATATTGGTTAGAAAAGTAATCAATGAATCTGACCGGCTATTTATGTAACAATCCCAAACTAAAATTCTCAGTTAGAGATTTTCTCCTTTTTCTACAGACAAAATATCTTAAATCACCCCTAAACTTGGCTCAGATTATTAGTATCCTCCCTGAATTATGCTCGGTCTTAATTACCCCCTCAACTCGGCCGTTTGAGAGTCCTTATCCCCCTAGACGGTGATGTGGCAAAAAGTGTGGGTGCACTCGCCTACCACGTGGATTTTTCTGTATATGTAATATTTTTTTGAAAAATAAAATATTTTTTACTATTTTAGGAATATTACTTTTTTAATAAAATTTATAATAAAACATGAATATATTTAGCCTAAACAATGTAGTTATATCCAAGTTTTATTATAAATTGTATTCAAATTTTTTTATCTAAAGTAACATTCGTAAAAAGGTAAAAAATATTTTATTTTTCTAGAAAATGCCATATAAAACGGAAAAATCCACGTGGCAGGTGAGTGTACCCATACTTTTTGCCACATCTAGTGTCTAGGGGGTAATGGGCTAATGACTATCAAAATGCTAAGTTAAGAAGATAATTAAGACTAGACATAGTTTAAGGAGAATACTAATAATTTGAGCAAATGATTTAAGGTATTTTGCCTTTTATACACTTTGATATGGCTTAGTTTTCTTCAACATGAAGAAAACCTCTCTTCTTTTATCGTCGGAAACAACCCCGATTTTACTCTATCATTTTTTTTCTATGATAAAGTTGGTACTTAGTGGGAATTCTGAAATCACTCGCCTAAATAGGGTCATACATTTAAGAGGATGACAGTAGGTAAACAAGAGAAGAAAAGTATACTTTTTCGTGAGACTTTATAGGAATATGATATATATATTTTTTCTCCTATTTTTGAAATATCCTGAAATAGATGACAGCATTTCACTCCTACGCAAATTTTCATAACATAGCTTTAACAACTTTTAAAAATATACAATGAGCCTTAGCGTCATTTTTCTCTTCGATAAGCTAAAGTAATTATCATTGGGTTTAGATAATAGTTCCAATGACTAAAATACACGATAATAATATCTGTTGCCTACTTGCCTCCTTACTTTCTTCTACCTCTCTTTACTTTCTTTTGAGTAATTTCTGAGAGAATTAAAAGAACAAAGTCGTCAATTTCACCTCTTCGAATATATTAAAAAAACACGATCAATTCTAAAATATGTTCATTGTTAAGAATAGAATTCTAATTAGAGAGAATGTCTATCTTGTATGAGTTTTACTTTGAGGCTAAGTCATTTTTCTTCCTATAAATAGAGGGGTATTACCCCATTGTAAATCACCCAAAAATTCAATTAGAATTCTCTCTCTTTCTCTGTTGAGATGAAGGAGATTACATGATTATATACAGTGTATACACAGGGTATATTTATTGTACATTTGGTATACAATGGTATGGGCTGTGATGATTATTTGTTATCGTGCCAACTGTATGTGCCGAGCCCAATGTATGTCTGAGCCCTTCCATCACTCTTCACAATGTACTGCTAGTTCCTTCTTTTAAACACAACTTGATTTCTGTTCACAAGTTAGTGAAGCAGTTGCATTGTATAGTTATGTTCACTGAACATTCCTGCTTACTACACATGATACAGGACCCTTCTCTGAGGAGGCCTCTGGATCTTGGTAGAGTAGCTGCTGGCTTATATAAACTGGCTTGGGTCCCTCCTTCCCTTTCTTCCTCTGTTAGTTGTTCATCTACTTCTGTTTGTCCTGTATCTGCTTCTTGTAATGAAAGCAAAGTTGTTGCATTGCCTTCTATCTCTGTTTCTTGTAATGATGACATCTTGTCTGCTAACAATGCTGTTCCATTGCCTTCACATATGCATAATTCCATCTGTAATAATGATTTTACATCTGATATGAATTACATTTGGCACTTAAGACTTGCACATACTCCTTTTGCAAATATGAAATGTATTTCTGGTCTGTCTTTTCCATTTGCTTCCAAACAACCCTTTCCCTGTTCAGTCTGTCCTATGGCCAGACAGACTAGGCTTCCTTTTCCTGATAGTTCAATTAAGACTTCTAGACCCTTTCAACTGATTCATGTGGACACCTGAGGACCTTATCATACTCCAACCTCTTCTAGTTGTAAATATTTCCTTACAATTGTTGATGACTTTTCAAGGGCAACATGGACACACCTACTGGGATCCAAAAGCAATGCTTTTTCTATGCTCAAGTCATTTCTTTCTCTGGTCAGAACCCAATTTAATGCTGTGGTTCAGACTGTTAGAAGTGACAAAGCCTTAGAATTGGGCTCTAGCAATGAGGGTATTTCCTTTTTTAGCAGCCATGGGATCATACATCAAACCTCCTGCCCTCATACCACTCAACAAAATGGTATTGTTGAGAGGAAGCATAGAACTCTCCTTGAAACCTGTAGGGCTTTGCTTTTTCAATCTGGTTACCTGTATCTTTCTGGGGGGATTGTTTGTTGACTGCTACCTATCTACTTAACAGAATACCCACCAGATTACTTCATAATAAATCTCCTCATGAAATCTTGTATGGGAAAATTCAATCCTATACTCACTTGAGGATTTTTGGTTGCCTTGCCTATGCCACTATTCCCATCCCTCAAAGGGACAAGTTAAAGCCAAGAGCCAAGCCTTGTGTTTTCATGGGCTATCCTTTTGGAAAAAAGGGTTATAGATTATATGATCTCGCTTCAAAGAAGTATTTGGTCTCCAGGGATGTCATCTTTCATGAATCTTGCTTTCCTTTTAAATCTGTGTCTCCTTCTGTTCATCCTCCTGCTTCATCTTTTCCCTTTGTTCCTTCTGGAGAACATGATGATGATTTTGATTCTCCCCTTCATCTCTCTCCTCCCTCTTCTCCCACATCTGTGCAGCTGCCTTTTCCTGCCACTGTCCCAAATGATTCAACCTTCCCTTCTTCTTCCAATCATGTCAGCTCACCTTCTGTCTTGGACTCTTCTCCTCCTGTTCCTGCTCCCAGAAAGTCTCAAAGATAGCATAATCCTCCTTCCTATCTTAAGGATTATGTCTGTCAACTACCTGCCTTCTCTGGTTCATCTTCCTCCTCTTTGGAATCTGAGCCTCTCTATTACTCTCAGGCTGCATCTGTTCCAGCATGGCAAGCTGCCATGAGACAGGAGTTTGAAGCCTTGGACACTAACCATACTTGGGATGTTGTCCCTCTTCCTCCTGGTAAGAAACTCATTGGTTGTAAATGGGTTTATAAAATAAAATACAAGGCTGATGGCTGTGTTGAAAGGTATAAAGCAAGGTTGGTTATTAGGGGTGACACACAGGTTGAGTGGATTGATTTTACAGACACTTTTTCTCTAGTGATTAAAATGACTTCTGTGAAATGCCTTATTGCTGTGGCTGTCAAGAATCATTGGCCTCTTTTTCAGCTTGATGTCAATAATGCCTTTCTTCATGGTGATTTGGATGAGGATGTTTACATAAAACTTCCTCCAGGTTTGACAGTTTCTACTTCTCCTTCTGGTTCTGTTTCTACTCCTTCTTCTCCTTCTCCTTCTCCTCCTCTGGTCTGTAAACTCAAGAAATCACTGTATGGGCTGAGACAAGCATCCAGACAATGGTATGCCAAATTGTCTTCTGCTCTTTATTCCAGAGGGTATAAACATTCTTTAAATGACTACTCCTTGTTCATCAAAGGTAAGTCTGGGTCCTTTGTAGTGGTAGCAGTCTATGTGGATGACATCATAATTACTGGGTATGACAGTGATGAGATTACTGCTCTAAAACTGTTTCTGATGATCAGTTTAAAATCAAAGATTTGGGATCTTTACATTATTTTTTGGGCCTTGAGATGTCAGTTGTCCCTGGTGGGATGCTCCTTAATCAGCATAAGTATATTTCTGATTTGCTGCATCAGTTTGACTGTGTCAATGTCTCTTCTGTTGTGTCCCCTTTGGACATCAATGTCAAACTCCATGCTGATTCTGGTGACATCTTGAGATGTCAGTTGTCCCTGGTGGGATGCTCCTTAATCAGCATAAGTATATTTCTGATTTGCTGCATCAGTTTGACTGTGTCAATGTCTCTTCTGTTGTGTCCCCTTTGGACATCAATGTCAAACTCCATGCTGATTCTGGTGACATCTTGCCCTCTCCTGACCAGTACAGGAGCCTAGTTGGCAAGACTATGTTCCTCACTCATACCAGGCCTGACATTTGTTTTGCAGTCCAGCATCTGAGTCAATTCCTCAAATGCCCCAGGCTTCCCCATATGACTGCTGCCCTGCATGTTCTGAGATATCTTAAGGGCACTCCCTCCTTGGGTTTGTTTTATTCTGCTCATGATGATTTTTCTGTTACTAGGTATTCTGATAGTGACTGGGCTGCTTGCCCTGATACTAGGCGTTCTGTTACTGGTTTTTATGTGCTTTTGGGTGGCTGTTTGATCAGTTGGAAATCAAAGAAACAGCCTGTTGTCTCTCTATCCTCTGCTGAGGCAGAATATAGGGCCCTTAGCAAGGTTGCTGCTGAGTTGACTTGGATTCTCGTTTGTTGGTTGACCTTGGGGTATCTGTTCCTTCTCCTATTTCTGTATATTGTGATAGTCAGGCTGCTGTTCACATTGCTAACAATCCTGTTTTTCATGAACGTACCAAACATATCGAGGTGGACTGCCATTTTGTTCGGGACTTGTTGCAATCTGGTTTTCTCCAGCTGCTTCATGTGCCTACTTCTCGTCAGCTAGCCGACCTGCTCACTAAGCCGCTACCTGGCACTTTGCTTCTTCCGCTGCTCACCAAGTTGAAGGTGGTTTTCCCCTCCAACTTGAGGGGGGTGTTGAGATGAAGGAGATTACATGATTATATACAGTGTATATACAGTGTATATTTATTGTACATTTTGTATACAATGGTATGGGCTGTGATGATTATTTGTTATTGGGCCAATTGTATGTGCCGAGCCCAATGTATGTCTGAGTCCCGTTTCATTTTATGTATTTGGGTCATCCGACCCGACCCACGTGTATATGTATATATATGGGGTCCTCATATATTTTGGGACCCCGGACTTCATTTTTTCATTTTGCTCTGTAATAATATTTCTCTCATCTTCTAGAGAGTTCCAAACGCTCTGTCGTCTCTTTTACTTTCTCTCTCTACATTTCTATAATCTCTCGGTCTAATATCAATGTTTACATTCTCTGCAATATTGCTCGTTTTCTTTTATTGTTTCATAACACGTTATCAGCACGAGACTCTACCGTCTCAAGAAGCTCTTTGAGAAGAAAAATACACAAAAAGAAAAAGACACAAAACAAAAAAGAAGAAATTCGGACGGAAAAAATACACACACTAAAAACGCTATGCGGAGCATCCTTTTACGAGCTGCTTCTTCTTCTTATCTAACGAATAGACCCCTCATTCCAAAAACGGATGCACACAAAAACAGAAAGGAAAAGAAGCGGACAAACAATGTATTTTGGTCTTAGAAAAAAATGGAGTCTGATGGAGGTTGAATCGCCTGAGATTCGTCCAAAGTATCCGGCGAGGCTTCAATGTCGAAGCTCTAACGCATAGTTTCAGTTTCTTTTTGGGTCCATTGGATACTTATCTCTTTTTGTATACGTTGACTTTGTTCATCAATAAAATTTGTTCCATAATTGGATATTCTGGTGTTGAGTCTCGAAGCAATTTGAGAAAAAAAAATCCTACTGCCCAAACCATCCTCCATAGCCAGCGACGAACATGAGCATCCTTCTGCTCGTCGACCACCAGCAGTCCGCCTCTCACCAATCGCGACCAGCAGTCTGACTTCAGTCAGTTTCCAAATGACCACCTGATGTTCCTTCTTCATAAAGCCAAACAACCCTTTTGCTTCTATCGAGTCTGGACAGTAACACCGCCAGGAAGAAGTTCTGTCCGTCTCGAGTTTTCTGGTCGAGCTTTGTTAACAGAGTTTCAATAACTGTTTCGTTGTTCGTCGAGGTTCCGCTTCGAGTCATTGTTCGTGGTTCCGGTCTGGTTCGAGTTCTGCCTGGAGTTCTAGCAATTTGAGCACGAGACTCTAACCAATTGAGTAGAAGCTTTGGGATTGAGCATAATGATTGTCAATTATTCTAAGAACTTCCTTCAAGAATAATTCAGGATTTAAGGTAAGTATTTTACTTTTCTCTTTCAAATTCTTGTAATTCTATAATTTGATTTTATATACAAGCAAAGACAACAAAGTTTGATTATAACTCCAATGGACTTTGTAAGAAATTACACCCACATGATGTGGTAATATTTCTATGCCTTGCCATGATCAAATTCATGTTTGATTGTGGGCAAAGAATTGAAAACCCGTCCCATTGAATATGCTCCATTCTCTTTCGCTTTAGAGAATGTGATAGCAGTATGTGATAAGTCTGAAAGAAGACAAAATTATTACCGTAAAGGTATCAATGGATGTGGACGTGAGAATAGACGAAATTATAATCGTCAACATTGTGATAATGAGAATAAAAAGGATTCTCAAAATAATCCTTCACTATGTGAAAGTAATATTTGTTATCAATTTGACAATATGAGATTTTATAAAGCACATATTGATGATTATGGTCCATTCATGATGTGAGTGTGACAACATCTAATTTATGAATACATATTCATTCTTGGAAGAATATGAACGTGCTTGTGGTAGTGAATATACCATACTCGCCTCTAGAAAGAGGTTTGAGATGATATAAGAAAATAATGTCATTATTATGGCATGAATGGTCATTGATCACGTACCTATTGTACGCCAAAATATTTTAGTAATGTGATTATTAAAGGACAATAATAATGCAAGAAACATATCTTGCATATAATTTTGACCATGACCATAATGGTACAACTTTCTCTTTAAAAGCAATATTCACTATATGGATATTGATTAATATGTGATAGTACCAAATTAATTGAGAACTCTGTAAGAGACAATTATACTATTTTGGAGAAGCACAATTGATTACCAATAAGGTATTGTGTTGCAGTAAGTCTCAAAGAAACTTATTCAGTTTCCAAAGTATATGCGAAAGCGATTGATTGTATTGAAAATATAAATAAAGAAAAGATTTTATATCTTCTATTACTACAACTTGTAGCAGAATAATATGTATGCAAAAGGCTACCCGCTTTATTCTCCAGTTTGTATTACACAAATAAAAGAATGCCACAATAAAGTAGAACTTTATTGACATAAGACACATATCATAATAAACTTAGAGTTTATTGATATCCAGTTGGCATAGCTGGATTAGTCATATTAATTAAAGTATGATGTGCAAAAATAAACGAGAATCTATATGGGTAAATATTAAAGAACTAGAAAGATCTTTATGAATTCTCTTAGGTTGCTTGTTCTTGTTAACTGATAGACCAATTAAAATTGGGATTGAATCCCATAAATGCTGGAAATATCAAAGGTGAATACGGGTCCATTCACCTGCCATGTATACCACATAAAATGCATCTATGAGATGGTTACATGTGCGATTATTATTAACCCGCAACATGGTGTTTTGCGAGGTAACTTGCTCAATAATTCAATTTAGAGCACAATTTCTAGATTTTCTATTCAAGATAGTTTATCTTGATAAGTTAGTTTACATCACAGCGGGTTTAGCAAGATAATTTGTTGAGTGCCTCCACTTAATAGCTATGCTATTGCTTATGAGAACAAAGTTATCTATATCCGTTTGATATATGTTATATATGAAAGTATATTACATTCTCCCCTCACAAGTGGTTCGGGGTCAGGAACCAAATAATTCATCTTATTATTATTGATGTGCGGTGTATATTTTTATTAACACCATAATACACAAAGATGGATTCTCAAAGTTGAGGAAACAAGTTAGTTTTTCTAACATGAGGGGGAGACATGATAAACAGTTAAGAAAAAGTTACGTGGAACGGATTATCATTTGTATATATATATATATCCTCAAATGAATATTATGAACTTGAAGTTCATAAAAGATAATTCATTTGCAATATATTGCAAAGCACACATTTGCTGACCCAAAGAAAGTAACTATATTCTCATTGCAAATGCTTATATTAAGTGCTAGAAGGACAAAATCTATGGTACGCTTAAAGCGTATAGACAAATCGATTTCAAATAAACTTCTTGATAAAGAATATGAGAAAATGATCAAAGTGATCATAATAAAGAGGCAAGTGATCTAGAAGATCACATGACATAACACTTCATTAAATCTCATGAGTGATTCAGGTACCTGAATATATGAATGAAGAAATATCTATGTTATGTCTTTATGAAAATTTATTGGAACCGATATAAAATGTTCGTCGACGACATCTATGATAGCCCTAAATATCGATGAGGATCTTAAGTAATATAGACAGAAAAATATTGGCCAAATAGAAGAGATACAATTCATGTAGAATTGATTCCATATGAAAGACATATAGTTTTGGACATGCAGTTCAAATACTTAAAAGTATAAAGTCAATGGTATGTGCAATCAGTTTTCGATATCTTATTTATCTAGTATGACATGAAAACTTGATATGCATCTAAAGTCTATAATATGGCTTATATGACTTAACTTATATGACAATCCATGAAGGATATAAGTTGCTTGAAGCATCTACAATTTTTGATCTTGAAGTACCACATACTAAGTGCAATTAGTGCACATTTGTATCTTGCTATAACTATAAGTATGATAATATGATAGCAAGGATTTTCAAGGTGCAAACACATTCATTGGAGTTAATATAGCTGATTTATTCACCAAAACTCTACCGACGTCAACCTTCAAGAAGATAGTGCACAAGATTGGGATGCGAAGGCTCAAAGATGTGAATTGATGCTCTCATCAGGGGGAGTTAATGCACCTTGCACTCTTTTTCCCTTATAAGGTTTTGTCCAATTGGGTTTTCCTTACAAGGTTTTTAACGAGGCAACCAATAGGCACATTTCTAAATGTGTGTACTCTTTTTCCTTTTCTAGAATTTTTTCTCCCATTGAGTTTTATTTTAGTTAAGGTTTTAATGAGGCACATTACTTATTGAGAAGACATTCAAGGGGGAGTGTTGAGAATAAAATTCTAATTATAGTGAATGTTTATCTTGTAGAGAGTTTTACTTTGAGGCTAAATTATTTTTCCTCCTATAAATAGAGGGTTATTACCCTATTGTAAATCATCCAAAAATTCAATAAGAATTCTCTCTCTTTCTCTGCAATATTGCGCTTCTTCTTTTATTGTTTCATAACATTCATTGCGTATTTTTCTCAACTTTTTTTCGCTTGCAAGTTTTCCTTAATTATAATCTGTTTAAAGTATTCATAAAATGTTTTCCACAATCCTTCATTTCGAATTATCTGGTTCGCCATTGTATGACATTTTCTTTTTTTTCTTCTTATTCATTTTATGATTTTGTTCTTGACAAGTAAAACGGTAGTAGTAGCAGCGGCACTGAATAAAATCGAGATCCCAAAAGTCCAAAGTACGGATTTTAAAGATGAAATAATGTGTGATCCCAACAACCGGCGGGGAGCACCTCAGTATACGATCAAATTGATTAATTAGTTATTGAAGTGGTCCCTAATATAATGTAGTGCGTATTTTTTATTTAAAGATTATTAATTGAAGATAATGTTTGTTTCAGGAAGACAAAAGCATCATGAGCGGATCGCGAGTATATGCTTAATTAGAAACTTGATTATCATAGAAAAAATATGACAACTTGATTATAGTTAAATAATTTACCTCGTTAATGGTAATTTAAACCTCGTATTCTTGATTCTTGTTTGCTTGATTGTGACCTTTAGAGCTCTTAAAAGATCTGTCTGCTCTTTTTTATTAAATAAAAAAATTATAGTACATGATAATTTTTATGTCGGCAAAAAAAAAAAAAAATTAGAAAATTTCGACGATCTCTGCACGTTAACAGCGCATGTTTCCATAAAACCGAAATTAGTGAGATGCTTAATAGGAAATATAATCAGCAGCAAAGAAAATATAAAGTAATTGCCTGTGTTGATTAGATCTTTGCAAAAGTACCCTTTACATCTTCGTAATAATGCATTCCTATGTCAACAATCGTGTCGGAGAGAAGGAAGAGGGCTCTTTACCAGTGTCATAGTCGGGGAATGAAAGCCCTGCTACCAAGCAGGAGCAGAAAAAGAAATATGTTGAATTGGGGCAGAAATCATTATAAGCCAGCCAACAAACAAAACGAGTTCTCATTCACGAATAACTAAGCTTTGACAAGGGAAAGGGGGACCAAACCATAAGTAGAATAAGAAAGGCCGTAGTACCCTAGGCCCGACAGAATAATGAGAAGAAAGAGGCCGATTGGAGAAGTATTGTTTAAGAGGCTAAGGGGCTAGACCCATCAAAAAGCAAAAAGAAGTATTCAACTAGTGAATGAAAGGAAATATGACGCCGTGAGCAGAAGCGGATCCAAAAAAAAATGCTTATGAATTCCTGCAACGATATCGATTAAATTTTTAAAAGTAATTGGGTTCACATTCAAACATTTATTGATGTTTAGTAAATTTTTCGAGCACATTTATACTGTTTGGACAAAATTTATTGGATTCACGTGAACCCGTAGATCGGGTGGTAGATCCGCCTATGATGGTCGGTGGGGGAGTGCTTTCCTTTTAATGAGTTTATGGGTGAATCGAGGCCACAAAACGGACACCGAACATCGAAAAGAAAAGCAAAAAATAAAGCATGGCCAGTAATATTTATTGCAGCTATTATTAAGTTTGAAATCTCAACAGCTTTTTTTTTAATCCTTGTCATATCGAAACTAAATCATAATTGATTCCTCATATTATTCACAATAAAAGTCTAGCAAATATATTTAATCTAAACCGAAATTTTGACCATTTTTTATGTTCTTGGGAGAATAATATGATTTTATATTAGTTGCTAGTTCAGTTGTTTCTATTGCCTCACTCTCAAAAATAATTTCACGGTTGACTTCCAACAAATTAAAATAGGGAAAAATATGCTAATTAGCCGACGGTTCATACCATTTTACGTTTCATTCCCCTCAATATACTTTTACTAAAAAGAAAAGAAGATTCTGTTAGTAATTTGTATTTGAAAATAGAAACAAAGTAAAATTAGAAAGGTAGAAGAATGGGTTAATTTTATTGATTGTCACTCAATTATGTTTCAGCTTCACTAAAGTTATTAAATTGTTTTTTGTTACTTAAAAGTAACTAAATATCATTTTGGCTCAAACCTCTACCATTAATATGACATGGAATAAAATTTAATGAGTAAACTTCAAAAATAAATACCACATAAGTTTTAATGGACAATACCCACTTTAGATCAATTTCTTCCTTAATGTAATTTGACACATAACCCAAATGAGTTTCTTTATGGGAAAAAAACACATCCCTAATAAAATTAGGTCTTGTGTTTTTTTTTTTGTAGGAGTTTTTATCGTACAAATATAATATTTTATTTATCAAAAGTCAAAACAATTGCAATAGGTTGTCTGTAAGTGCATGTTCATTGTGAAAATAGACTCCTATTGGCGCTTATGATACATTAATATGTTATGTAAGATGAGTACAATACTATTTAATTTCACTAGAAAATTATAAATATATTATGCGAGTTGGATACAATAGTATTTTAACTTCGGTAGAGTTATAAAACGACCCGGATGGGGCATACAAACAAGATAAGAATTTTTTTTAGTATAGAATAATTATAAATAGGTATTATGTAATAAAAAATGCAAGAATTTTGTAGTATATAATAATCATTTTAAACTAATGTGAAGTTTGTTTTTTTAATTGAAAGCATTTGGGTTATGGGTCAAATCACATTAAGGAAGAAATGGATTTAAAGCGGGTATGATCCATTTAAGTTTGTGTGACATTTATTATTGAATTTTTCTCATTAAATTTTATGCCATGTCATATTTATGGTAGGGGTTTGAGCCAAAATGATTTTTAAGCGACAATGTGAAAGTTTAATTACTTTTAAGTGACAAAAAATAGTTGAGTGACTTTAGTGAAATTGAAACATAGGTAAATGACCATCAGTGAAATTAACCCGTAGAAGAATGGAAATTAATCTGAGCCTACTGTATTTATAATGTTTACTTAAGAAACTTATTCCCTTTCTAGTACTCGAGGTTTATGATTATTTTCTTCCAGGATAGAACGGATTATCCTCGCCGGTGTAGCGGTACTTCAAACCCCAGTGACCAACGTACTCAAAGATCGATAGCAAATCACGATTACTGCTTTCTTTGTGTTAAAAAAATGCAGAAGGAAGAAAGAGAAATTGGAATTTTTACAAGAAAAAATTACGGGAAAGATCATATATTTATAGGCAAAAAGCTGGGTAATACCGAAGAATTGCAACTCTTCATGTAAGGGCTGCAACTCAAAATGACTGTTTTGTAAAACGACCATTCATGCAAACCGCCAAATTTACAAAGACAACTAATTTGGATTACAACAATAACAACAACCACTATCAAGTATAGTTCCACAAATGTGATCTAAGAAGGATAGAATATACACAGTCTTGCTCTTACCTTTACTTTGGAAGGGCAAAAAGACTATTTCCTAATTTCTCCTTTATGACTTGGCGAAGATACTTCCCATTATACTTTAGTCCTATTAGATATTTTAGAGTCTTCAATATTGATTCTAAAGAACAAAATAGTTCCCATGTTTTAACGGATAAAAGCTCTCGGCGCATTTTAGCACCCAATAAAACAGTACCCAAATTCCGCGCACAATAGCAGGACTGCGATTGTGCCGGAAATGGCTCGCCGACGACGAAATGCTACCCCGACTGCTCCGATAATCCCTGCGAAACTAGTCACCCCTGCTCACGGTGTCGCTACATCACTGGAGCCTCTGACTTTTGGGAATTTCCTACCACAGAAATTCCAATCGCCAGAAAATTTGCATGCAGAGGTTGAAGCTACTGTAAATACAAATCTATTGGCCAAATCTGAAGTTTCGATTAACTCGACCACGAGGAGACTCCAATTCTCTGAAGAGAGTGGCAAATTTGCAGTTCCGACTGCTGCTGAAGTGGTTAGAGGTAATCGAGATGCGCAAATGGGTAAGATACTCTCATTTGTACCTCCTTCTGATCGAGATGGGAAAAAAGTTGTGAAGATTAGTGAGGATGATCTGAAACCTCAGCTAGATTATTGGCAAACTGCGATGATTGGATTCGTAATTGGTGATAATCCTAGTGAGAGGAGTATGGAAAACTTTGTCATGCATGTATGGAACTTTGTTGCCAAACCTCAGGTACTACTTCATGCTGAAGGATACTGTATTTTTCGCTTTAATAGCATTGAGGATAGGGATATGGTATTGCAATCAGGGCCTTACTCCTATAGGAATAGTCCAATGGTTCTGAAACCCTGGGAAGTTGATTTCAATTTTTAGAGTGATATTCTTAGCACTATTCCTATTTGGATTAGGTTCCCTGGCCTTCCAGTGGGCTACTGGTCTACTGAAGTCCTGAGTAAAATGGCCAGTGCAATTGGCAAACCGTTATACACTGATAAATTCACTGCGCATTATGAAAAAATTTCATTTGCCAGAGTTCTAGTTGAAGTGGATGCTTCTTATCCTCTTCCTGACCAATTGGAAATTGAAACTCCCTATGGACCTAAAATCCAGACAATTGAGTATGATTGGAAGCCTTGTTTTTGCAACCATTGCTTAAAGTTTGGGCATGACTCCCTTGACTGCTGGTATTATGCTGATAGTAGTGAAAATAAGGAATTGAAGAAGCAGGATAAACCACAAAGACAGAAGGGGAAGGGGAAACAACAAGGTAAAACAGAATGGCAGGTAAAACAAAATGTTTCCAATGCAGAGGTGCAGGTTAATCATGAGGATGCTATAACTGATGAAGTGCTGGGAATCCAGTTAGTGCAGGAATCTAGTAGGGTGGATGAATGCCTAGCTAATCCTCAGTAGAATGCACTAAATGCGCCTGTGAGTCAAGAGATACTAGTTAATACAATTAGTGCAATCACTAAACAAATGGCTGAAAACTGCAATAAGGGCAAGGCTACTATGACTGTGGTGGGTAGTAGGGTTCCACAAGTTGATCCGGGACCCTCGCACAGAGTTACCTCTCTTTTTCTATGATCAGCCACATGCAATATTAGGGGCCTAAACCAGCCCCATAAGCAGAAGGAACTAAAAAATTTTCTTGATGTAAATAAGGTGGATGTCATGGGTGTAGTAGAAACTAGAGTAAAGGAGCACAAAGCCAAAAGAATATTAGACAAGGTTGCCAAGGATTGGAAGGTGCAATACAATTATTCCAAGGCTATAAATGGAAGAATCTGGTTGCTTTGGAAGCCATACATTCAAGTCCATATATCTTCTATTACTGACCAACTTATTCACTATTTTATTGATGATACAAGAACTCAGATCAAAATCCAGTTTAGTGTTATATATGGTCACAATACTGCAACTCTCAGAGGTGGAATGATCTCAGGTCTCTTCATGGTTCCAATCAAGATGCTTGGCTAATTAGTGGTGATTTTAACTGTTTCCTTAATTCTGATGACAGAATTGGTTCCCTAGTTACTGAGGCTGAAGTTAAGGATTTCAAAGATACTATGTCTAATTTACAACTCACTGCACTAAGAGCCAAAGGTTGGCACTTCACTTGGACAAATAAGCAAGATGCATCCACTAGAGTGTATAGTAAGATTGACTGGGTACTGGGAAATTATCAATGGCTGCAACAGTTTGGACATTTGGAAGCTGATTACATGAAACCTTTGGTATCTGATCATTCCCCTATACTGGTTAAATTTGGTGATTATAAACCCTTACATCCTAAACCTTTCAGATTATACAATGCTGTTATGGAACATGCTCAGTTTCATAACATTGTACAGCAAGTTTGGAGACAGGATTATACAGGCTCACCAATGCAACAGATTTGGTAGAAATTGAAGGAAGTGAAACAGTAGTTAAAAGATATAAATATCCATATGGCATCCTATAAACAGAAGATTATTCAGGCAAGGGAAAGACTTGGCATTGTTCAGGGGCAGATGCAAAGCATTCCTCTTTCTCAGGAACTGATAAATGAGGAAAGAGATGCAATAGAAGAAATTGAGAAATGGAACTGTGTGGAGGAACAAATATTGAGGCAGAAGTCCAAAGCATTCTGGATTGAATGTGGGGATGCTAATACTAAGTATTTTCATGCACAATGGAAGATCAGGACAGGGCAAAATAACATCACTTCAATTTATACTGACACAGGTGTAAAGCTAAGAGATCCTCTAGCTATGGAACAGGAATTCTTGAAGGTGTTTCAATCACTAATGGGGGAATGTGCTACTGAACTTCCCTGTGCAGATTCTAGCATTATGAAGGAAGGAAAGTGTCTTACTCTTGATCAGCAGAGATCACTTATTAGAACAGTTACTATGGAGGAGATCACTGCAGCTGTTAATGAAATGCCCAAGGATAAAGCACCAGGTGTAGATGGCTTTCCAGTTGAGTTCTTAACTAAGAACTGGGAGGTGGTGAAGGAGGATATTCTATATGCTGCTAAGGAATTCTTTGCTGCATGCCAAATACCGCATATGATAAATACCACTGCCATAACACTTGTGCCTAAACTTAAAACTCCTGCCACTGTGAAGGACTTTAGACCTATTGCCTGCTGCACTACACTGTACAAAATCATCTCTAAAGTCATAACAAGAAGGATGAAGGCTGTTGTTGGAGACCTAGTAGGACCTGCTCAGTCTGCCTTTATTGAAGGGAGGGGTATTATAGATAACATCCTACTTAGCCATGAAATTTTCAAGGGGTATTCAAGGAAAGGTGTCTCTCCTAGATGTGTCCTTAAAGTGGATTTGAGGAAAGCATATGATACACTGGATGGGGTTTTCTGAAGCAGATTCTCATTGATCTGGGGTTTCCAGCAAAGTTTACTACATGGATCATGGCCTGTGTCAACTGTTTCATACTCCTTAGTAGTGAATGGTGGCTTAACTAAACCTTTCATTGCTAAGAGAGGCATTAGACATGGTGATCCTATGTCACCTTACCTCTTTTTGTGTTGGCTATGGAGTACCTAACAGAATACTCCAACAGTTGCATAAAGATGGGAACTTCAATTTCCATCCAAAGTGCAGGAAACTCAATATATCTCATGTCTGTTTTGCCGATGATCTCCTTATGTTCTGCAGAGCTGACTTAATATCTGTCCAGATATTGCACAAGGCTTTTCTTCTATTCTCAGAAGCATCTGGCCTTCAGGCTAATGTAAGCAAAAGTGCAATCTATTTGGTTAATGTGCAGCAAGACATCAGGGAAGAAATTATTGCAGTTTTGGGATTCACTGAAGGACAACTTCCTTTCAGATATTAGGTATTCCACTGGATTCAAAGAAGCTGGCTATCCATCACTATATGCCTCTCATTGAGAAGATAACAGATAGAGTCACTTTTTGGTCAGCTAAAATGCTATCTTATGCTGGCAGAACTCAATTGATTAAATCTGTGGTCTTTGGCATTCAGACCTATTGGGCACAGGTGTTCGTTATACCCAAGAAAGTACTGAAGACAATAGAAGCAATATGCAGAACTTTCCTCTGGACTGGTAAATCCACACTATCCAGAAGAGCTCTAGTAGCCTGGGACAAGGTATGCCAACCTATATCTTCTGATGGACTTAATATCCTGAGGCTGTCTATATGGAACAAAGCAGCCATAACCAAATTGTTATGGGACTTGGCTAGAAAGAAAGACTGCTTATGGGTTAGATGGGTTCATGCCTATTACATCACGAAGGGGAGTATTGACACACTTGCTGTACCAAATACAGCCTCTTGGGTGATCAGAAAGATTCTGGACAGTAGAGTCATGGTGCTGGAAAATACTCAGCTACAGGGTAATCTCATTTGTAGGTTGCAAAGTGTATGCAGGTTGAATATATTTCATATCCACAAACTATATCTCACTATGCTGCCTATTTTCACCAAGGTTGCATGGAAGAACTTACTACTTATTACAAATTTACTGCCTAAGCATAAGTTTACTGTTTGGCTGGCTGCTCAGCATAGACTTCCCACAGTTGATAGATTGCAGATCATGGGCATACAAGTTCCAACATTATGTGTATTCTGTAAGCAGTATGATGAGGACTTCAAGCACCTATTTTTTGAATGTTCCATCACCAACAGATTGTGGTCTAGAATTTGTGTTTGGTTGGGGCACACTAGAACCATTGGCTGCTGGGATAATAAGATACACTGGATTTGTAGCAAAGCTAAAAGCAAGCTGTGGCAGAATGCAATCACAGCTGCTGCATTTGTGACCACTACTGCAATCATTTGGAGGGAAAGAAACCATATTCGATTTGAAGGAGCTGATTTTGTGGAGGAATCGACATGCAGAGAAATTGCATTACTCTTACATCTTAGAGGCAGAAAATGCAAAGACTGGCAGATTGGTTTGAGGAAGATAAACTGTTTTTCTTAGCTAGTATACTTAATTTTCATATGATTTTACTTGTGTACAGATAGTTAAGAGTATAGGTTTTTACTGAGATAGTGTAGTAGTTAGTCCATACTACTACCATGATGTAAATATTTTTTTTAAAAATAATTTCAATTAAATAAAAAAATAATAAAATATATTTTTGTTGCTTCAATAATATCTCACAATCAACTGATTATTTTTCTCTCCGTACAATTAACAATGTTGGCCCTTAATAGTAACATATTTGGCGCGTTAACCCTACGCTCCACCTTATTGAACCGTCGGACGGTGTCCAAATGGCGCGCATTGACAGCCAAAATGAACCTCCAATTAGTGCTGTATTTTGTCCCGGGCCCGGGCCTAAACGGACTTCGCAGGCCGGGCTTCATGGGCCTGGGCTCTGGTGGTCCCGGGCTTCGTGGGCTCAATAAGTGAGATCAGCCCGTGACGGGCCTAAGCCTATGTGGTCCTGGGCTTATCGGGCCGGACTTCGTGGGTCTGGCGGGCTTTTTGTACCTTTTTTTGTTTTGTATAAGGCAATATCTTGTATTGTAGTTATTAGTATAATATATAATATAGTATACTAGTATATAATATATTGATAGTATACTAGTTATTAGTATAGTATATATATATATATATATATATATATATATATATATATATATATATATATATATATATATATATATATATGTATATATATATATGGTTTAACATTAGATTTTCATTGATATCAATAAATATACAAGGATGAGTTCTTTGTAGTAGTATAGACTAACTACTACAATACAAATCTGACAAAGCTAATACATTCCTAAAATCAGCTAAGGATAGTGATTTAGTTGTCGCAGAACCTTTTGCCATCTCTTATATTTCCTGCCCCGAGCATGTATAGGCATTGCAATTTCTCGGCATATTTGATTTTCATCAAAAGACTTCCCCTCAAATCTGATAACATTCCTGCTTCTCCAAATGAGTGACACTATGGTGACAAAAGCAGTGGCAACCACAGCCTTCTTCCACACTTTGCTTCTAGCAAGGCCAAAAATCCAAAGAAGCTCATCATTCCAGCAGCCAATTGTTCTGTTGCATCCCAGCCAACAGCAAATTCTATACCATATCTTACTTGTAACTGGACAAGTAAATAATAGGTGGCCAAACTCTTCAACAGCTTGTTGACAGAATACACATTCTTCCTCCACACTTATTCCAAAATTCAATAATCTGTCGATAGTAGGAAGTCGACCATGGGCTGCCAGCCATGTAGTAAACTTATGTCTAGGCAAGACATTAGTTGTCACCATTAGGTTCTTCCATTCCACCCTAGGGAAAATTGGAAGCATAGTATGATATAGAGTATGTATTTGGAATTTACCAGATCTACACATACCTGCCAACCTGTGCAATAGATCCCCTTGCAAATTATTATCAGCAAAGCAGATATGGGCACAATTAAGCTTCCTGCACCTAGGATGAAAATTGAAATCACCATTTTTATGCAACTGAGCCAAAATTCTATTAAGATACTCCATAGCAAGTACAAATAGGTAAGGTGACATAGGATCTCCTTGCCTAATTCCCCTCCTAGCATGAAAAGGTTTAGTGAGTCCACCATTAATCACTAGAGAATAAGTCACAGAAGAGATACAAGCCATAGTCCAATCAACAAATTTTGCAGGAAAGCCAAGATCAATAAGCATTTGTTTAAGGAACCTCCATTCAAGGGTATCATATGCCTTCCTTAAATCCACCTTTAATACACACCTTGGGGATATACCTTTTCTGGTGTATCCCTTGAATAGTTCATGACTGAGCAAGACATTGTCTATAATGCTTCTACCCTCAATGAATGCTGACTATGCTTTACCAACAATGTTATCAATAACAGCTTTCAACCTCCTAGTAATGACCTTAGATATGATCTTATAGATAGTGGTGCAGTATGCAATAGGCCTATAGTCCTTCACTGTTTTAGGAACTTTAACCTTGGGAACAAGAGCAATGGCAGTAGTGTTAATCATGTGAGGCATCTGGCAAGTAGAAAAGAACTCTTTAGTAGCATCATATACATCCCTCTTGACAACCTCCCAGTTTTTGGTGAAGAATTCCACAGGGAATCCATCAACACCTGGAGCTTTATCTGTAGGCATATCTTTAATAGCAGCAGAGATTTCATCCATAGTAACCTCCCTAATAAGTGTTCTTTGCTGATCTAAAGTAAGACATAGTCCTTCCTTAACAATAGCAGAGTTAAGACATGGCAATTCAACAGAACTATCACCCATTAGTGATTTAAATACCTCAATAAACTCCTGCTCTACAGCCACTGGATCTGTTAACTTCACACATGTTTCAGTATAAATGGAAGTAATATTGTTCTGACTGGTTCTTATCCTCCACTGAGCATGAAAGTACTTGGTGTTGGCATCTCCACAATCAATCCAGTTAGCTTTTGATTTCTGCCTCAAGACTTGTTCCTCTACGTTACTCCACTTCTCAATGTCTTGAAGTGCTTCTTTCTCCTCTTTAAACAATTGTATTGAGAAAGGATTCAGCAGCAGTTGGCTTTGAATAATATCCAGTTGTTCCCTAGCATGAATCAGTTTCTGTTGATAAGAAGCCATATGCCTATTTATTCCTTTAAGATGCTGCTTCAAATTCTTCAGCTTATACCATATCTTTGTAAGGATGATCCTTGCTGTAAAATAGAAGAAAATTGAGGATCCTCCATAAGAGCATAATATAATCTGAAAGGTTTAGGATGCAGTAGCCTTTGTCTCCCAAACTAAATGAGAATAGAAGAGTGATCAGAGACTGATGGATTCAAAAAATCTGCTTCCAAATGACTTAACTGTTGAATCCACTGATAGTTACCAAATGCCCAATCAATCTTGCTATAAACGTGTTTATTAGTCCATGAATACTTCCAACCTTTTGATCTGAGGGGAGTAAGTTGGAGATCAAAGATAAACTCCTTGAAGTCCTTAACCTCAACATCTGTTACAGGTGAACCAATTCTGTCATCAGAATATAAGACAGAATTGAAATCACCACTAATAAACCATACATCTTGACTTGGAATAGTTATGCCTCTTAGATCATTCCAAAGTTGTTTCCTCAGGATGGCTGTATTATAAGCATATATGATACTCAGCTGCAATCTGACTTTTGTAACTGCATCTTCTACCAAACAATGGATAAACTGTTCAGTAATGCAAGAAATATGAAGTTGAATATGTGGTCTCCAAATTAGCCAGATTCTGCCATTAACAGCATTGAGATAGTTGTGTTGAATCTTCCAACCTTTAGCAATTTTATCAACAATTCCAGGAGCTTTGTGTTCTTTGACCCTAGTTTCAAGACAACCAAGAATATCAACTTTATTCCTAAGCAAAAAGTTTTTCAGTTCTTTCTGCTTGTGGGCTTTATTAAGCCCTCTAATATTCCATGTAACAATAATCATGAAATATTAGGTGGCAAACATAAAGAAGGTCCAGGATCTTGCTGCTGGCCCTTTCTTCCATCATCAATAAATCCAGCAATAGCCTTGCCTCCTACTTGCTCCAACAATGTCCCTTTTATATCAGTGTCTTCACTATCTTGGTGTACATGACCACCTACAGATCCATGACTAGCAGCCATATAAGTTCTTATTTGAATCCTCTGCATCCTATCAACAGGCTGGTCAGTATTCACTGGTTTGCTATGCAATGAATTGGCTATTGCTTCACTAACCAATGAGTCTGAATTAATAACAGCTTGCTCAGTATGCATTGGTAAGCTAGGCACTGTTTTTGTACTCAAATCTTCATTTGCCAGAGTATTTTTATTGACAATGTTAGCTTTGGGAATCCATCCTGTCTTGATTTCTTACCTCGAAGCATGTTTCTAATCTCTTTATTGTGATATGGCTGCTCCTGTTCCCCTTCATTATGACTGTTATACCAACAGTCAATTGAGTTGTGCCCAAACTTTAAGCAGTGATTACAGAATTTAGGTTTCCAGTCATACTCAATGCATTGAATCTTCAATCCAAAAGGAGTTTCAATTTCAACTTCCTCAGGTAAAGGATATGCAGCATCAACTTCTACCAGGACTCTTGCATATGAAATCTTCTCAAAGTGAGTTGTGATTTTGTCAGTATATAGAGGCTTACCAATAGTACTCGCTAATTTACTGAGTATTTCAGGGGACCAGTAACCCACTGGCAAACCAGGAAATCGTACCCAAATAGGAATAGTACTAAGAACACCATTTTGAAGTGAGAAATCCACATCCCATGGTTTCAATATCATAGGCTTATTCCTATAAGAGTAAGGACCATATTGTAACACTTGATTCTTATCCTCAATAGTATTAAATCGAAATACACAATAACCATCACTATGCATTAGAATTTGTGGTTTAGCCACAAAATTCCATTCATGCAGAACAAAGTTCTCCATGGCTTTCTCAGTAGGGTTGTCACCGATGATGTACCCAATAAGTGAAGCATTCCAGTATTCCGACTGGGGTTTCAGATCATCGATACTAATTTTAACTATCTTCCTTCCATCCTTATCAGTAGGTGGGACAAACGTTAAAACCTTACCCATATTGTGCTTACCTCTTACAATCTCAGCCATATTAGGAGGTGACTGCTCAGATATGGCAATATCAGAGAATTGCAGTTTCCTCACAGCTAGGTTATCCCGATCTGCATCGCTTATCTTCAATTGAGGCTCAACATTAACATTTTCCTCTGCATGCAAAGTGATTTTAGTCTGAAATGTTTCAGGTAAAAAGTTCCCAAAAGTCAATGGTTCAAGTTCCTTAGTTACTCCTGGAGCTGGAGTAACAACTTGCGAGGCGGAAATTGCTGGTTGTCGCCAGCGACGAGCCATAATCAACGGAGAAAGCGTCTTGCTAACGTGCGCCTAATCGCACTGTTTCATTGGCTTATCGTCGATACTCTGATTTTGTAATATATATTTCATTGTATATTGTATAGTAATTAGTATATATATTATATGTTATGTATATATATATATATATATATATATATATATATATATATATATACACACACACACACATATATATATATATAATTTTTGTAATTTTTTTTGTTTTGTTTAAGGCAATATCTTGTATTGTAGTTATTAGTATAATATATAATATAGTATACTAGTATATAATATATTGATAGTATACTAGTTATTAGTATAGTATATATAATATATATATCATTGTATATTGTATAGTAATTAGTATATATTGTATGTTATGTATATATATATTCCCTTATATATTTTCTTGTAGTATATATTGTATGTTATGTATATATATTCTCTTATATATTTTCTTGTAGTATATATATTGTGTCTTATGTATATATATATTATAACTTATATAGTTATATATTTTGTTGTAGTATATATATTGTATCTATTATGTATATATATATTCTCTTATATATATATTGTATCTTATGTATATATATTATTACGTATATATTTTCTTGTAGTTTATGTTGTATGTTATGTATATATATTCTCGTATATATTTTCTTGTAGTATATATTGTATGTTATATATATATATATATATATATATATATATATATAGCTTATAAATAATTCGAAGTAAAGACAAAGAAATATTGAGAAAAAAGATATTCAAGGGTATGTCTTATAATTTTTATTACCAAAAATGGCATATCTTTCTTAGTCTTCCTTCCCCCAAATGGAATGAGCACAACAGGGTACTAATACCACCATTAAAAGGAAAAAAACTAAAAGAAGATGTGCCAATGTACAAGTTACATCATAATCTACATGCCTATAGCACTAGTGTTACTAGAGGTATTATCCATAGAAATTTCCATTATTTTATTGCTAAAGCAAAAATATCTACAAATATCTGAAACAGTGTTAGCTATTAACTTACTTGTGTGACGTGAATTAATTATTCTATACGCAATTATATGTTTTTACATTGTCCTGTCCTCATCTATCCAATGACTTGTAACACTTAGATAATCACAATCATTACCACCTCTACCATATCATAATTAATTGAAATCCGATTAGGTATATGAGTAAATAAATAACGCAAATATTGATCATATTCATGTTTGAATTTATAAATATCGGCCTTAACTGTTGCGCGAGGCCAAGCTTTATAAGTATGATTAAAGATTCTTCTAATATAATGAATCCAATTAGGATTAAAAGCAAAAGTATAAGGTAAGCACATAATGTTGAAACACGTTCTCAAGTCGCTAAACTAAACGTGTGTTCATATTTGTAGGTTTTGATAAATGACAAACCGACGTGAACGGAACATTGACATATGCCGAAGTCCAAGCACAAGAGAAACAAAGATCAAGATTAAGTAAAGCAACAAAGTTATACATGAGTCGTTCTATAATTGTAATCTTGATCCGACAATTGATTCAAGACTTGGCTTCTCTCGTAAAATTATTTTTATCAAACCATGCATCTTTAATTTAAAGCAAAATGATTTTCAAACATTTCAATTTGACCAAAATGAAATCTAAACTTGTCTTTCAAATCTGGACAAACAAAATCGATTATGCACCTTATGATAATCGATTATGTTAAGGCAATGTACACCAGATTTTACAAAGCTGTAAGATAATCGATTATGTACCTTATGATAATCGATTGTGTTAAGGCAGTGTACACCAGATTTTACAAAGCTGCAAGATAATCGATTATGTACCTTATGATAATCGATTATGTTAAGGTAGTGTTCACCAGATTTTTCAAAGCTACAAGATAATCGATTATGTGCCTTAGACTAATCGATTATGTTGAGACAGTGAGCATCAGATTTTACAAAGTAGCAAAATAATCGATTATGGCTTTTCTGGTAATCGATTATATTAAAGACCGTTGCCAAATTATTTTCAAACACTGAAAGATAATCGATTATGTACAATCAGACAATCGATTATGTTAAGCATAAAATCGGGGATTGATTTTTGAACGTTGTCAGGTAATCGATTATACGATTTGGATAATCGATTATTCTGCTTAAAATCTGGGAATGATTTTTAAACAATTGGCAGATAATCGATTATGCAGAATCAGATAATCGATTATCCTAGCACAAAATCAGCAATTTGTGATTGGCAATTAAGCAACGGTTTTGGGTGTTTTGAGCACTATAAATACAACTCAAATTCACTCTTCTAAAGACAACAACTGATTACATTCTTGCTAAAGCTTACATACTCTCTTATCAATCATTTTATATTCATTTCATAGCTTTTTGAGAGCCAAACTCTTGACTAAGTTGTTGTGTTCTTGAGCGTATTGTTTTTACTCATTTCTACTCTATAAAGAGAGTTTTGTCTTGAGTGCTAAGTGTTTGTACACACTTGAAGGGATATTCTAATCCCTTGTTGTAAGAAGGAAAAGTAGTTCCTTGGTTTGAAGTCTTGAGGTGTGGTATCCTCAAGCAGGTTGAAGTCTTGTAGAGTGTACATCTACGAGCAAGTGTAACGGTTTGTTAGGCACCCGTAAGCTTAACGAAGTTAGTGTAAAACTCGAGAGAGTCTCTCGGGGACTGGACTAACCACACGTTGTGGTGAACCAGGATAAAACTTGGTGTGTTCTCTCCTTATCTTTTTAATTACTGCACTTACGTTATTCGTGCAATTTTTAATTCCGCAAATTTACATTGTTTTTTTATTATAACGCTATTCACCCCCTCTAGAGTTAAGCGTATATTCTAACAATTGGTATCAGAGCCTAACTCTTTGAAAGACTTAACAGTTTGAGAGAAACAATCCATGGCTTCTACTCGTAATATTAATGCAGGACTAGGTGAAGGACAATGCTTCACAAGGCCACCACTCCTTGATGGCACAAATTATACTTACAGGAAGGAGAGGATGAGGATTTTTATTCAGTCAAACAACTTCCAATTATGGAAAATCATAAAGAATGGAGAACAACTTCCAACTAAAAAGGTTGGAGATGAACTCGTCCCAAAGTCGGAAGACGAATACGATATGGACGATATCAGAAAGGTGGAATATAATGCAAAGGCCATCAACATGCTATTTTGTGCTGGAAATCCCGATGAATATCGGAAAATCTCATGTTGCACCACGGCTAAGCAAATGTGGGATAAATTGGAGATCACCTACGAAGGCACGGACCAGGTAAGAGAAGCTAAAATAGATTTTCTAACCCACGAATATGAACTTTTTCATATGAAGGAAAGCGAGAAGATAGATGATATGTTCGAACGATTTTCAAAAATCGCTAATGATCTTCATGCTCTCAAGAAGACTTTCACGGATAGGGAGCTTGTCCGTAAAATTCTTCGAAGTCTCACTCCGGAATGGCGCTCCAAAGCCGACGCTATTCAAGAGTCAATCGGCATCACAAATGTCACAATCGACGGGCTTAGAGGCAATCTCAAAACCTATGAATCTACTATTCTTAACCCTCCTTTGGATGATCAAAGGAAGCGAAGAATCGCCCTCAAGGCAAGCACGGCTCAACCTCAAAATGATGAGGATTCAAGCGACGAAGATAACGAGTTCGGACTCGTTATTAGGAAATTTCACAAGTTCATGCGAAAGGAGTTTGAACGAAAAGGTAAGCGACAAGGAGACCAATTAAAGTGCTATGGATGCGGAGAAATCGGGCACATAAAATCAAATTGTCGAAATACCAAAAAGGAGAAGAAACCCGTCAAGAAACAAAGAGCATACATCTCTTGGGGAGGCGACTCCGGAGACGAATCAAGTGATGGAGAAGGAAACGAGACCGCAAACTTGTGTCTTATGGCACACGAAGAAACTCAAAATGAGGTATGTACTTCTTCTAAGAACTACTTCACTTTAGAAGAAATGCAAGATGCATTTGATGAGTTGTATAAAGAGTTTATTAGCGCTTCTAAATCTATAAAAGATTTAAGAAAACAATTTTCTTCAAAAGAAAAGGATTTTGAAAAACTTACTCTTGAAAATGAGAAATTAAAAGAGGAAAACAAGTTTTATAGCAAAAGAAGCGCCGATAAACCCGAAAGCTCAAATAAGGATTTTACTTCTTGCAAATATCTAAATGAAGAAGTAGAAAGTCTTAGAAGCACTTTGCACAAATTCAATTCTTCACACAAAAATCTCAATGAAGTGCTTGTAAATTTGAAATCCACTAAGCACGGTATAAGCATTGAACACGAGCCAAAAGAAAAAGTTGAGTCCATTCCTAAACCACCTAAGACTCAACTTAGGCAAAATAAAATAAATGTCAACACTCAACCTAGAAATTTTAATCCTAGAATTGCAACTCATCCTAGAACAAATGCTAGAAGAAATAGTGGCATGTATAGACCACCTAGACAAGATTTTCGAAAACCACATCAAAACTATATTCCTAACAATAGAGTAAATACTAGAAGAAATATTGGCATGTATAGACCATCTAGACAAGATTTTCGAAAACTACATCAAAACTATATTCCTAAAAATAGAGTGAATAAATTTAGACCTCTAAATTATTATCATCCTAGAAGAATGCACAATCCGAATGTCATTTGTCATTATTACAATAAAATTGGACATATTGCTCCCGCATGCTTCACTAGACATAGACATTTCACTGCAGGACAATCACACCAATATGTTGCACCTAACGCACAAGGACCCAAAATGGCTTGGGTACAAAAATCTCATTAATTTGTTTTGTAGGTGTGTTTGAAGGGATCACGTGTACTTTGGTACCTTGATAGTGGATGCTCCAAACATATGACCGGGGATGCATCAAAATTCCTTCAACTAAAATCAACGGAAGGAGGAAATGTTATTTTTGGAGACAATAACAGAGGAAAGATTATCGGCATTGGATCCGTCGGTAAGGACGAATCCTCCTCCATTAAGCATATTTTGCTAGTTAAAGGTCTTAAACATAATCTCTTGAGCATAAGTCAATTATGTGACAAGGGAAATCTTGTATTGTTTGACTCCGAAGAATGCTTAGTTATCCGTCGTAGTGATTTTAAAATTATTCTTCGTGGTATTAGAATGGATAATATTTATATGGTTGATCTTGAAAATTCTTCATCAAGTTATGTGAATTGTCTTTTGAGTAAAGAAGACGACATGTGGTTATGGCATCGTAGAGTAGCTCATGTAAATATGAATCTTTTAAACAAACTAGTTTCACAAGATTTAGTAATTGGTCTTCCAAACATGAAATTTGAAAAAGATTCTACTTGTGATTCATGTCAAAAAGGGAAACAAACAAAAGCCTCTTTTAAATCCAAAAATGTTGTTTCAACCACTAGACCCTTACAACTTCTTCACATGGAACTTTTTGGACCATCTCGTGTTGAAAGTCTTGGTGGAAACGTTTATGCTTTTGTAATTGTTGATGACTACTCTAGATTCACATGGACGTTATTTCTTGCTTATAAAAGTGATGCCTTTCATGCTTTCAAAAGTTTTCTTAAACGTGTTCAGAATGAAAAGAACACAGCCATCACTTCCATAAGAAGTGATCATGGGGGAGAGTTCGATCACAATCTCTTCGCAGATTTTTGTGACGAACTCGGTATTGAACATACCTTTTCGGCTCCACGTACACCACAACAAAATGGAGTGGTGGAACGTAAAAATTGATGTCTCGAAGAGATGGCTAGAACCATGCTCGATGAGGCTAAGATTTCCTAAAAGTTTTGGGCGGATGCCGTGAGTACCGCAAGCTATGTTTTAAACAGAGCTATCATTAGACCGATGCTCATGAAAACTCCCTATGAACTCTATAAGGGAAGGAAACCAAATCTTTCCCATCTTAGAGTCTTCGGTTGTAAAAGTTTTATTCACAACAACGGAAAAGATAACTTGGGAAAATTTGATGCGAAATCTGATGAAGGAATTTTTCTTGGTTACTCATCACGTAGCAAAGCATATAGAGTGTTTAATAATCGAACCAAAACTGTTGAGGAATCTCCTCATGTAGTATTTTGTGAAAATGATGCTCGCTTGGCGAGAAAGGATTCTTGTGTTGATCTTGCAGATGCTTTAAAGAAAATCAATCTTCAAGACGAGGTACAAAAGGAGGATCCAAAGGAAGTTCAAGATGAAGTCATGGAACAACCTTCGGAAGAAGTACCACCACAAGAAGAAGAATCAATGATGCCTAAGGCTTGGAGGACGTCTAAAGACCATCTTCTTGACAAGGTAATTGGCAACATCGAGAAAGGGGTAAGTACACGAAACCTTCTTAAAAATACTGTAGGACATATGGCTTTTGTTTCACAAATAGAACCTAAAACCATTTCTGAAGCAATTGGGGATGAGCATTGGACCTTGGCAATGCAAGAGGAGCTTAACCAATTCAAACTTAATGATGTTTGGGAATTGGTGCCAAGACCCGATAATCACACCATAATTGGTACGAAATGGGTTTTTCGAAATAAATTAGATGAAAATGGTATAATCACTAGAAACAAAGCTAGGCTAGTTGCTAAGGGATATAATCAAGAAGAAGGCATTGATTATGAAGAAACTTATGCACCCGTTGAACGCCTAGAAGCCATTCGTTTATTACTTGCTTTTTCATCATCTATGAATTTCAAATTATTTCAAATGGATGTCAAAAGTGCCTTCCTCAATGGGTTTATTCAAGAGGAAGTGTATGTTGAACAACCCCCGGGCTTTGAAGATTTTACATCTCCCGACCATGTCTTCAAGCTTAAGAAAGCTTTATATGGCCTTAAACAAGCTCTTCGAGCTTGGTATGAACGTCTAAGTAAATTTCTCTTAAACAATGAGTTTGAAAGGGGGAAAGTTGACACCACACTTTTTATCAAAAATAAAAACAATGACATTTTATTAGTTCAAATTTATGTCGATGATATTATTTTTGGTGCTACTAATGATTTTCTATGCGAGGAATTCTCTAAGTTAATGTTTAGCGAATTCGAAATGTCAATGATGGGTGAGCTAAACTTCTTCTTGGGGCTGCAAGTAAAACAAATGAAAGAGGGAACTTTCATTTGCCAATCCAAATATTGCAAGGAGTTGCTAAATCGCTTTGAAATGAGCAACGCCAAAGCAATGGCCACCCCAATGAGTACATCCGACCATCTTGACAAAGATGAGAAAGGTAAGGAAGTAGACACCAAGAAGTATCGAGGTATGATCGGATCTCTTCTCTATCTTACTGCTAGTAGACCGGACATCATGTTTAGCGTGTGTTTATGCGCTCGATATCAATCATGTCCGAAGGAGTCACACTTAATTGTGGTAAAACGGATTATGAAGTATCTCGTTGGAACAATAAATGTGGGTCTATGGTATCCCAAAGATTCTTCGTGCCAACTTGTTGGCTATTCCGATTCCGATTTTGCGGGTTGCAAATTGGACCGCAAGAGCACTAGTGGCACTTGCCATTTGCTCGGTAGCTCCTTAGTTTCTTGGTTTAGCAAGAAGCAAGTTAGTGTTGCGTTATCGACAATCGAGGCTGAATATATAGCCGCGGGGAGTTGTTGTGCTCAAATCCTTTGGATGAAGCAACAACTCTCAGATTATGGTCTTAGTATTGATCATGTTCCTCTTCGATGTGACAATACTAGCGCCATAAGCTTGACGAAGAATCCTATTCTTCACTCAAGAACGAAACACATAGAAATTAGACATCACTTTATATGAGATCACGTTCTCAAGGGCGATGTCGAAATTGAATTTGTTGAAACCAAAAATCAATTGGCTGACATCTTCACAAAGCCTTTAGAGAAAGAGTCCTTTTTCCGCATTCGTAGTGAACTCGGAATTCTTGACTCCACGATGATCTAATTCATGCATTGCATTTGTTTTAAATAATTACTAACTTGAGCGTCGGAGGCGCCTAATTCTTTTTTGCAGGTATCGCCCCAAAGACAGGGGGAATTATCAAACACCGGTGCAGAATAATCTATTTCTCTAAAGTCAATAATCGATTATTCCCCATTTACGTTTTATGTTTATTATGCTGGAAAATTGACATAATCGATTATACAACACTACAATCGATTATCTAACAGTTTTAACTTTGCAGGATTTTAGCTGTTAAATATAAAAATCGATTATCACATATCCCTAATCGATTATGTTGACATTTATTTTTAGGTGTTAAGTCACTGTGTTACAATAATCGATTATTTAAAACAGTGTAATCGATTTTCCTATTACCGTCTCGGATGTCCGTTACTACATTTCCTGAAATAATCGATTATCTCAAAAGCACAATCGACTATTCCCCGAGTCAGAAAATCACTGGGCACACTGTGTCAGAATAATCGATTACCATAGTTCCATAATGGATTATTCTCAGTCAGTATTTCAAAATAGTTACCGTTTCTGACCGTTTGCTCCTTAAATTTTTGCAGATTTCTTAACTTTAATGCAATTTCATTCTTCACATTATAAATAGGTGCATTATATCTTCAATGTCTTCACTCAAACATCAATCTTAGCTCCCCAATTCTCAAAAATCTCTCAAAACTCTTCAAAGGCTATTACTATTTATTCAAAATGACGGGCAAAACTTCCAAACGAGCTCGTTCCGGCAAAAATGTTGCCTCTTCTTCCGTCACTCGTCCACTAGTTCATTGTTATAAAGATGGTTCTTATTTACGATTCAATAGTGAAGCCGAACTTATGCGCTTCATTGAAAAATTTGAAAATCGAGAAATCCTTCCTCCTCGATTTTCCACGGATCGTTTCCTTAATCACAGTGCCCCTCCATCCACAGCAAATATGCTTATGCAAAGCCAACTCCTTGAATTCCTATATCTTCACACTCCTTACATTCACCCTCCTCTAATTCGGGCCTTCTATTCAAATCTCGAGAAGGACGAAGATGGTGAAATTGTCTCGCACGTCAATGGAATTTCAATTCCTCTATCTGAGGCAAATATTCAAGCCCTCACTAAACTCCCACGCAATGGGGAAGACATTTCTCTCTATACTAGGGAAGAAGGCGCGTTATTTGATGAACAACTTCTCTTCACCCAAATTGGCATCGGTGAATTTATTGCAACTCCGGACCATCGTCGTCCAACCATTACAAACATGCTCCCGGAATATCGTCTAATTTTTTATTTCATCACCCGCGTTCTAAAACCGCGAAAATTCAATCACACAACTATCTCTCATGAGGATTCAATACTCATGCATGCCATTATCACCGGGGCTCGCATCAATTGGTGCAAGTTCGTCATGACTCATTTATATGATGCAATTGGGGAAGATAAGCCACTCCCCTATGCTTTTGTCGTTATGACCATTCTTGTTGCTTCCGGTATCGACACCTCCGTCGGTCCTCACAAAAAGGCGACAAAACATTGGGAAATCCAAGAATCTTCATTTCCCAATATCGGTGAGCATCCGCCTCCTCCTCCACCTCAAAGACGTCGTCATCCGGCCCCGTCCGATGCATCCCTCCAATCTATTTCCGAGCAACTTGCCTCCATGTCCACATCCATAAATCGTATTGATATGAATGTCAATCGATTGACTCACGAGCTCCATGGATATTTTGATCACGTCCATTATCCGTATGCCCAAATTGTCCTTCGGGAAGATGTACCGGATGTCGAGACGGAAGTCAATGATGATAATGAATAATGTCTTTGTTTTTCTAGTTTGCATAATATTCTGTCTTTTATTTTTATGTATTTGCAATATTGTTTAATCAATAAAGAGTTAGTTATTTTTTTTGCTAATGTCAAAAGGGGGAAGATATGGGCTATGCACACTAATACATATTGGCATAAATTGAGGGGGAATTTATAACTTGAGGGGGAACTCGTTGCATATCTATACACTTGTCTTGGATCGTCATTATGAATTAATTAATATGCATATCCCGATATTGGTTTGCCATTATCAAAAAGGGGGAAATTGTTGAAACACGTTCTCAAGTCGCTAAACTAAACGTGTGTTCATATTTGTAGGTTTTGATAAATGACAAACCGACGTGAACGGAACATTGACATATGCCAAAGTCCAAGCTCAAGAGAAACAAAGATCAAGATTAAGTAAAGCAACAAAGTTTTACACGAGTCGTTCTATAATTGTGATCTTGATCCGACAATTGATTCAAGACTTGGCTTCTCTCGTAAAATCATTTTTGTCAAACCATGCATCTTCAATTTAAAGCAAAATGATTTTCAAACATTTCAATTTAACCAAAATGAATTCTAAACTTGTCTTTCAAATCTGGACAAACAAAATCGATTATGCACCTTATGATAATCGATTATGTTAAGGCTGTGTACACCAGATTTTACAAAGCTGTAAGATAATCGATTATGTACCTTATGATAATCGATTATGTTAAGGCAGTGTACACCAGATTTTACAAAGCTGCAAGATAATCGATTATGTACCTTATGATAATCGATTATGTTAAGGCAGTGTTCACCAGATTTTTCAAAGCTACAAGATAATCGATTATGTGCCTTAGACTAATCGATTATGTTGAGACAGTGAGCATCAGATTTTACAAAGTAGCAAAATAATCGATTATGGCTTTTCTGGTAATCGATTATATTAAAGACCGTTGCCAAAGTATTTTCAAACACTGAAAGATAATCGATTATGTACAATCAGACAATCGATTATGTTAAGCATAAAATCGGGGATTGATTTTTGAACGTTGTCAGGTAATCGATTATACGATTTGGATAATCGATTATTCTGTTTAAAATCTGGGAATGATTTTTAAATGATTGGCAGATAATCGATTATGCAGAATCAGATAATCGATTATCCTAGCACAAAATCAGCAATTTGTGATTGGCAATTAAGCAACGGTTTTGGGTGTTTTGAGCACTATAAATACAACTCAAATTCACTCTTCTAAAGACAACAACTGATTACATTCTTGCTAAAGCTTACATACTCTCTTATCAATCATTTTATATTCATTTCATAGCTTTTTGAGAGCCAAACTCTTGACTAAGTTGTTGTGTTCTTGAGCGTATTGTTTTTACTCATTTCTACTCTATAAAGAGAGTCTTGTCTTGAGTGCTAAGTGTTTGTACACACTTGAAGGGATATTCTAATCCCTTGTTGTAAGAAGGAAAAGTAGTTCCTTGGTTTGAAGTCTTGAGGTGTGGTATCCTCGAGCAGGTTGAAGTCTTGTAGAGTGTACATCTACGAGCAAGTGTAACGATTTGTTAGGCACCCGTAAGCTTAACAAAGTTAGTGTAAAACTCGAGAGAGTCTCTCGGGGACTGGACTAACCACACGTTGTGGTGAACCAGGATAAAACTTGGTGTGTTCTCTCCTTATCTTTTTAATTACTGCACTTACGTTATTCGTGCAATTTTTAATTCCGCAAATTTACATTGTCTTTTTATTATAACGCTATTCACCCCCCTCTAGCGTTAATCGTATATTCTAACACATAACACTAATCATCTTTGCTAATTCTTCACGATCTCTATTTGGATCGTAATATAAAATACCTCCGGTGACAGTGTTAATTCCAGGTTGAACTAGATTTGAACCTGTACTATGGTTAACCGCAGAATCTACACTTGTCCCCTCTTGCTACGCTTGCATTTACAAAAATCTAGCCTTATCTTTAGGGTGTGTTTTTATGTGCCTAGTCAAACTACCCGTGCCGCTATTGTCTCCAGTAAATTTATGCACCAGTAATTTCCCACAAGTTTTACACTTAGCCTTATTTTGTTCTCTTACTTGAGTAAAAAAATTCCAAACTAATGATGTTTCTTGACGTTTAGTAGGTTGTCTATTAAAAGTAAGAGTTTCTACAGGTGGGTCGGCCAGTGCATTACTTGGGTTATTAACAGGACTAGTAGGTGTATCATCTAAATCTGGTTCTTGGGTTTCATCATCATCATCATCATTTTCCTCTAAGATAGGTTCATTAGGATAAAGAGCATTCATAATTTCATCATCTAATCTATCACCTACTGCAACATCATGTAGAAATTCACTATCGGTAAATTGAAAATAAGGGTGATCACTATCAAGAATTACGGGAGGAGGAGGATGACGTCTAGGTTGGTGACTACTTTCAACTAGCTTATCATTTCTAGGTCGGCGAGCCGGGGGAAGGGTAGTATTATGGCCACTACTTTCACCGGTTTTACCTTTTCCTTTACCAAATATTTTTTTTCAAAAAAAATGCCATATTAATTATAATTATGCAAACTAAACCACACAAAAATATATTATTAAAACGTAAGAGTTGAAACAAGTTTACCGGATTGCCGAACAACTTCTTGAAAATTGGAAATCGTTGAACACTTGAAAACTTCAATTCAACAACTTCACAATTTTTCATGAATTTTCAACAATGAATTAAGCAATTGTAGTAGAAATATTGAGAGAGATTGAGAGATATTGATGAATTGGTGAATAAAAAATGAAATAATGAGGGGGTATTTATAGTTGAGAAATGGGTAAAAGTGTAATTATATAAAGTTTGGGAGCCAAATGACCATTTTTTAAACCTCTAAACGGTCAAATTGTAGCCCAAACGGCTGCTTGTTAAAATTTGTACGTTGGTGATTTTTAAGATAAAAATTTTTTTTAACAAAAATATAGCCGTTGGGCCCGTTTAGGCCCGCCAGGCCCAGCCCAGGCTCGACTGACGGTCCCGGGCCAAACGGTCCCGGGCTCACGGGCTAAATTGTGCAGACCGGCCCGTCACGAGCTTACGAGTAACACCAGGCACAGGATCACCAGGACCAGTCCACCAGGTCTGTTAGGCCCGCCAGGACCGCGGGCCCGGTCCGGTCCGGGCCACAATACAGGGTTACCTCCAATTACGACTCCTCCAATCGCTAAAGCAATTGCTGGAAAATTAACTTATGCCACCACTGTAACTCACGTAACAACTACTCCAACGACCACCATATGACACCCTCAAGTGTAACGATCCGATCGGTCGTTTTGAGCTCTAGTGCGTCATTCGGTAGTTGGAAATCATGAACAAATTCATTTCAAGTATATTGACTTGTACGTATTGTCAGAGTTGAATTTAGGGAAATTCGGAGACAAATTGGAAAGAAACTTTTCATTTCGGCAACCTTAAGATGAAGAAAATGGAAAGATTGAAATTTTGAGTAAACGACATCGGAATTGGGATATGAAAGTTCCAGCATGTTTGTATGATGATTTTGGACTTGGGCATATGTCCGGATTAGGTTTTTTGATAACCCGTGAGCATTTCGGCGTATTTTATGGAAGTTAGTATTTCAGAAGAATTTCATAAATTTGGGTTGGAAGGCATTTCAGAGTTATAGATGTCTCTTTGGATTCCGAGTCTGGGAATAGCTCCATATGGTGATTCTAGAGTTGGGAGCGCGATCGAAAGTGAATTCTGATGTTCGTAGGTCATTTTGAAGTCATTTGGCTAAATATAGGAATTTGAAGGTTTTTGCGAAAATTCGACCGGAAGTGAAAATTTTGATATGCGATTTCGAAAGTTGGTGCAAGTCCGTAATGTTGAATGTGACTTGTGTGCAAAATTTGAAGGCATTCGAACTAGTATTGGTAAGGTTTGAGACACTTAGTCTCTTTTAAGGTAGCTTAAATTGGAAAAGTCAATCGGATATGGACTTATGTGTTAGAGGGCATGAAATGAAAATTTTATGATTTGAATAGCTTTGTTTGGTGATTTGGGGCTTAGGAGTGTGTCCGAAATACTTTTGTGATGACCGGAGTAGAATTAAGCTTGAATTGGCAAAGTTAGTATTTTGGCAAATTCCGGTTGATAGGTGAGATTTTGATCTGGGAGTCGTAATGGAATTTCGAGAGTTTCTGTAGCTTTCTTATGTTATTTGTGATGTGTGTGCAAAATTTTAGGTTATTCAGACATCGTTTGGTCGGGTTTTTGATCGAAAGTGTATTTTCAGAAGTTTTTGGAAACTTAGGCTTGAATTCGATAATTTTTGGATAATTTGATATCGTTTGAGGAGTTTGATGATTGGAGCAATTTTAATGATAGTATGAATTATGTGGGCATGATTGGTTGAGGTCCCACTGGCCTCGGGTGTGTTTCGAATGCCCAACAGGTCATTTTTGGAAGAGTTTTTGCCGTTTTGAGCATAAATGTAATGATCTAAAGGCTTATTTTTAGTTCTAGAGATCCAAATTTGATTTCGAGAATTCTAGAATTTATATCATGAATTATAGGACTTATCTGAAAATTTTAGTTTAATTTCATTCAGTCACGATTGGATTTTTGACGTGAAATGTGAGTTAATTGTTTAACGAGCGAAATGGGTAATGAACTGGAAAAACGAGCTCTAAATTGTGTTTCGATTGAAGGGTTGTGTTCGTATTATTATGACTCATAGGAACAAGAATTGTCTAATTCCGAGTTCGTATGATGGAGTTAGGGCCATTTTAATGAAAAATGGTTGTGCTGCAAATTTCTTAAAAGATGCGGTATTTTCTGCAGCAGTGAACAGTGACCGCGCAGGTGCACAGTGAACAATACTTCCGAAATATTAACATTTCATCCGCAAACCCAATCCATTTTTCCACCATTTTTGAGCAACCTTGAGAGCTTTTGGACGGGAATTGAAGGGGTTTTCACGGGAAGTGATTGGAGGTAAGTCCTATGAACTAAATACATGATTATATTGTGAAATCAACCTTGAAATTCATGAAAATATAGCCAAATTGTAAGAAAATAGGGCTTGGAATTGAAACTCTATATTTGGGATTTGAGGGGCCAAATGGACTCTGATTCTTGTGAATTTGGTATGTCTAGACTCGTGGCGAGATAAGGAACATTTTGATGTAAAAATTTTTGGATTTCAAGAAGTGGGCCCGTGGCTCGGGTTTTTGCCAAATTTCGAGATTTTGATGCTTTTCAGTTATTTTTGATTGGGTATTGTTCCTACAACATAATGTGACATATTCCTTCTGGTTTTGGATAGATTCGACGCACGAAGAGACCAATTAGAGAGGCAATGGCATAGCGATCTAGAACCTTGGCCGGTTTGAGGTGAGTAATAATTTTAAATGATGTACTGAGGGTTTGAAACCCCGGATTGCACAACATACTGCTATGTTGAGATGAGACACGTGTTGTATGACGAGCGCGAGGTCATTTACCATTGGGGATTGTGACTTGGTCCATTCCAGTTGATTTTTTACCGCGTAATTGATAAAGATTTATTGTTTTTCAATATGATTGGGGGTTATATCCATATTTGGGCTTCGTGCCAATTATCTAAAATCTTTTTGTGAATTTACATCACTATTTTCCTCACGAATTGAAATATTATTTGAACTCAGTCCAATTGAATTATATTATTTTGCGAACTCAGCTACATTTATACTCAACTCGAGATTTAATGATATTTATAATGTTTTTGAGCTGAGCACTATTGTTTTACTGATGCACAAGAGGCTTATGATTATTTTCTGGACTGATTGTGGCCGAGGGCCATACGTGAGGATATGTTGAGTGATGTGAGGAGGCTTTCAGGCCTCGAGTGTTGTCTGAGGAGGACTTCAGGCCTCCTGTGTGATATAAGGAGGCTTTCAGGCCTCGAGTGTTGTATGAGGAGGCGTTCAGGCCTCGTGTGTGATATGTGAAGGCTTTCAGGCCTATTGATATTGCGCTTGGGCTTTAGGATCCCCTCCGGAGTCAGTACACACCTCCAGTGAGTGCAGGGTACCCAGATGGGTTGGGAGTAGGCTCGAGAGGCCGATGTTTGTGTTCTGATGAGTTGGGAGTGAGCCCGAGGAGCTGATATTGTGTGTTGGTGAGTTGGGAGTGAGCCCGGGGGCTGATATTGTGTGTTGGTGAGTTGGGAATGAGCCCACGAAGCTGATATTGTGTTGAGAATTTGATATTGAGCCCGAGGGGCAAGTCTTTAATTATTCCTTGCTTGTTGAAATTTAATTGTCTTCACTATTTTAAAAGAGATTTATCTGATATTCCACGGTTTTATTGTATAATTGATTTTACTGCTTGAGATAGTATTATATTGTGCAATTATGAGATTTCATGTTTTCAGTCGTTATTTATTTTTATTACTCACTGGGTCAGAGTACTCACATTACTCCCTGCACCATGTGCGCAGTTACATGCAGAGCTGAGTTTGCTCCTGAGCGCTGATTCTTTCCAGACTAGGCGGTGACTAGGAGTAACGAGGTAGCTGTTGACGTCCGTAGCCCCGTTTTCTCCCTTATCTTTGCTATTTATGATAATTCCAGACTTTGTAAAATATTAGTAAACTCTGTAGTAGCTCATGACTTGTGACACCCTGATTTCGGGCTGATTTGGGAGGGTTTTCCTTGTTTTATCACATTTATTTCGCATTGAAGATTATATTGCCCATGATTTAGACTTATTCCTACTAAGTAATTATAAAGAGATGTACTGTTTTGTTGATTCGTTGGCCTTATCATCATGGGAGGCGCTATCACGACCGGGATGGGATTCTGAGTCGTGACAAGTTGGTATCAGAGCCTAGGTTAATTGGTCTGGCTAGTCATGAGCCGGTTTAGTAGAGTCTCGCAGATCAGTACGAAGACATCTGTATTTATCCTCGAGATGCTGAAGAACCTTTAGGAAAACTTCATATTCTTGAATTCTTATCGTGCGTCCTTGATTCATCTTGAAAAGAAACTTTTGAAATTCCTTCCATGCGTTCGCATGCGCGCATGAGCGCTCAGTATCAAATGTGCCTTGATGGCTTGTGATTTCCTGATCGAGGGGCGAGATGTGATCTCAATGAGTTGATATTGGGCCAGTCTGAAGGACTTGAGGCCGGATCTTCTCTAGGGCTTAAGCACTGAGTTGTTGATTATTTGAGCAAGTATTTTGTACTTATATGTCCGGTATTGCCCTTATTATTGGGTATGATGGCTGGGTAGCAATGTGATGGGTATGTTAGTACAACGAGATGTTTCTATATGACTTGGAAATGTCGAGGAAGATCTACTAGATGATAGGTGAACTATTAAGTGTATGATTTCCATTGTGATTAGAGGTGTAGCTCCGAGTTATGGGCGTGAAGAATCTTTTCAAGTCTCCTGTTTGGAGTGAAGTAAATTTCATGTTACAATAGGAGTTTAGACCTAGGAAGACTTAGTGATTGTGTAATCTTTATACTGTTGGAAGGTATGCAAAAGTGTTAATTGGAGGCAACGTAGGTGGGTTATCTCATGCGGAATAATCTACATAGGTGTGTTCCTTATAATGTTGAGTAGAGAGTTTCTTTTCTACTAACAGGATGTATGTGTTGAGATTTGAATTTGACTCTAATTGAGAAATTTGAGTTGATTGTCACGAGAATAAAGGTGATGTTAGTAGTGGAATTGAGGTATTTTACGGTCTATGTTACCTAAGTTTGTGAAGAATATTTGTTGAACTAGATGTAGTAATATGGCAATATTTATGAGTTTAATGACCTGCGTGGCGTGGTTGAATTAGATGAATTTAGTTCTGATAGCTTGATTAGGAGAAAATGGATTTCCAAGTGTTCTTGATGGTTTCTACCATGGTTTAAAATAGATACTTTCTACAGGTATGGAGAACATGTTGAATATTGTGAGTTTGTGTATATTTCTTCATTATGATGGGGTACGAAGGTTTTGGAGTGAGGTTCTGTTTAATGTGGGGTTTCCTTTTGGTACTTGGTTGGTTTGAGTGGTTATGGTGATCAAGAATAGTTTTGCGAGTATACGAGTTGTGTAGTATGTTATGCGATTATATCTAGGGTATTGTTATGGCTTGACACAGTTTGTTCGGACTTATACAGTGTGTATATGTGAGATTCATGTCTTGAAAAGAATTATGGATGTTAGAAATTGGGCTCCAAGGGTTTGGGGTAAGGTTAAAGTAATGTTTATTATTCACTACAATGGGTTTAATGTGTTTCAGAATAATTGGTTCCAACCTTTTTTTTTGAATTATCTTCCGTACCAGTATGAGGGTTCGTTATGTGCTATGAAAAAAAATGTTTACAAAATTTATTGAGAAGAAGAAAGAAAGGAAATTGAAAACTGCAGTTGGCACAATTTGAAATATTTAAACTGGGCTGCAAGCCGTAGGGAGGTTATGTAAGGACAAGGTCCTTGTGGTAAATAATTATGAGTTTAAAGTTTTCCTTTGTAAAGTTTAATTCGTACGATAATATTAAAAGGGAGCCATGCCAGTTGAGTTGATTTGATAATTCTTGTATATTTTATGTTCATATTCAGCCATTTTCGTACTGTAAACATTGAGTTTTAGCTTATGGGTGGCGTTAAATGTGACTCATTAATCCGAGTAAGTAATAATGAGGTCTTCATGCCTCACATTCTGTTGTCAGTATTATGAAAATTTGAAATGAGGTGGTCGTTAATATGATATCTATTGATAATGATTGAATTATTTATGAATAACTATTAAGACAAAAAAATATGGTTATGATCATACAAATGATGCGTTTCATGTCAAAATATCATTGTGATAATGTCGGGCGTGTAATTCGGAGATTAATATTATTGATATACTTGTGGTACTTGTTGGGTTGTGGACATGCTGTTAGGAGTTGTTTTTGTGTTACTCTGACAGGTGGATAGGCCCAATTATGAGGGAGACTTTGCCGAAATATGTGAAAAATTTGGGAGTTAGTCAAATTTTGGGTACTTAAGAAAGTTAAGATGTTGGAAAAATATCTAAGATCTATATGAAGTCGTTCGGTTCATTTGGTTATGGATTGTGGGGTGTTGTCACAACTATGGTGGTAGTTCTTCCATGTTATGAGAAGAAGTGACTTATTACGGGTCCAGGAAAGGCTATCAACCTAGTTCAGTGCGAGCAGGATCGACCTGAAGTGGGTGAACAGATTTAAATATGATTATAGGCTTCATGTGAGTCAGATGTGTTCATTTTAGTAAAGCGCTCCTCAAGGAGGGGTGTTGTAATATCATATGTTGTTCCGTGTTCGTCAACTCATGTAATATTGTGATTGTTCCATGTGTGTTGTGAAATGGCTTGATAATTCCTATTCTCTGGGGAAAATTCCATATTAGTTGTGTGAGTTGAGCAGTCCATTCCTGAATCATTTCCTTATGTATCTTGTTCGCATTATGGCCTATTGGCGCATTTTTGCATCATGTGAGACCGTTGGTCATTGTCTCTGGTGATTGGTTGTCTGAGCAGCTCGTGCTAGGTGAGGCGAGACTATTGGTATCGGGGACCATTGCAATGGGATTATGTGAGGTATATTACAGGGCAGTTACCAGTATTTGGGTAGTAATAAAGTGATGATTTTAGTCAAAAAGGAGAGAATTAATGTTTGGATAACTCTGAAATTGGTTAGAAATTTCTGCACATCTCCTCCATTGTGGTTGTATCGTCAACATTATAACAAAATGTATAGGTATATCATCATATGCATTGGCAACATCAGAGTCGTAGAATTTTGGCTATTAAGGTTCATGAAGTGTCATTGTGGTTAGATGGTGAATTATGCAATGCATGGTGCTAATTGAAAAAAAAGGTACGCAGTCGTGTTCTGGCACCTCGGGTGGTAGTTGATACAGTGTTTATATACATGGAACAGGTCTGGCAGAGAATTTCAGGTGTTGGAATTGGGTTCTGAGCATATTGTATGGATCAAAGAGGATATCTGCTGATTTGATCAAACTAATATGTCCATATGAGTTGTGATGCCATGGGCAGGTGCACGAGGTGTTAAACAGTGATTTCAGATAACTTAAGTGCAGTTCTTGGAAAGTTCGAGGACGAACGTCTATTTAAGTGGGGGAGAATGTAACGATCCGACCGGTCATTTTGAGCTCTACTGCGTCATTCAGCAGTTGGAAGTCATGAACAACTTCATTTCAAGTATATTGACATGTACATATGGTCATAGTTTAATTTCGGGAAATTCGGAGTCAAATTGGAAAGAAACTTTTCATTTTGGCAACCTTAAGTTGAAGAATTGGAATTTTGAGTAAACAACCTCGAAATTGGGATTTGAAAGTTCCAGCATGTTCGTATGATGATTTTGGACTTAGGCTTATGTCCGGATGTTGTTTTTGATAACCAATGAGCATTTCGGTGTAAATTATGGAAGTTAGTATTTCAGAAGAATTTCATAAATTTGGGTTGGAAGGTATTTTAGAGTTTTAGATGTCGTTTGGGATTCCGAGTCTGGAAATAGATCCATATGGTGATTCTGGAGTTGGGAGCGCGATAGGAAGTGAATTCGGATGTCCGGAGGTCATTTTGAAGTCATTTGACTAAATATAGGAATTTGAAGGTTTTTGAGAAAAATCGACCGGAAGTGAAAATTTTTGTATGCGATTCCAAAAGTTGGTGCAAGTCCGTAATGTCGAATGTGACTTTTGTGCAAAATTTGAAGTCATTCGTACTAGTTTTGGTAAGGTTTGAGACACTTAGTCTCTTTTAAGGAAGCTTAAGTTGGAAAAGTCAACCGGATATTGACTTATGTGCTAGAGGGCTTGAAATGCATACTTTATGGTTCGGATAGCTTCGTTTGGTGATTTCAGACTGAGGAGTGTTTCCAGAATATTTTTGTGATGACCGGGGTAGAATTAAGCTTGAATTGGTAAAGTTAGTATTTTGGCGAATTCCGGTTGATAGGTGAGATTTTTTGATCCGGGAGTTGGAGTATAATTATGATAGTTGTTGTAGCTTTGATATGTTATTTTTGATGTGTGTGCAAACTTTCAGGTTATTTTGGGACATCGTTTGGTCGGGTTTTTGATCGAATGTGTATTTTTGGAAGTTTTTGGAAACTTAGGCTTGAATTCGATGAGTTTTGGATAATTTGATATTGTTTGAGGTGTTTTGATGATTGGACCAGGTATTAATGATGTTATGAATTATGTGGGCATGATTGGTTGAGGTCCCACTAGCCTCGGGTGTGTTTCGGATGCCCAACGGGTCATTTTTGGAAGAGTTTTTGCCGTTTTGAGCATAAATGTAATGATCTAAAGATTTATTATTTGTTCTAGAGATCCAAATTTGATTTTGAGACTTAAAAAATTTAAATCATGAATTATAGGATTGATCTGGACATTTTGGTTTAATTTCATCAAGTCGCGATCGGGTTTTTGACGTGAAAAGTGAGTTAATTGTCTAACGAGTGAAATGGGTATTTAATTGGGCAAACGAGCTACGAATTGAGTTTTGATTAAAGAGTTGTGTTCGTATTATTATTTATGACTCATAGGAACAAAAATTGTCTAATTCCGAGTTCGTATGATGGAATTAGAGCCATTTTAGTGAAAAATGGTTGAGCTGCAAATTTCTTAAAAGCTGCTGTATTTTCTGCAGCAGTGGACAGTAACCACGCGAGTGAACAGTCCGTGAACAGTGTTGTGAATAGTGACCCGTGAACAGTACTTCCGAAATATTAACATTTCATCCGCGAACCCAACCCATTTTTCCACCATTTTTGAGCGACCTTGAGAGCTTTTGGACGGGAATTGAAGGGGTTTTGACGCGAAGTGATTGGAGGTAAGTCCTATGAACTAAATACATAATTGTATTGTGAAATCATCCTTGAAATTCATGAAAATATAGCCAAACTTCAAGAAAATAGGGCTTGAAATTGAAATTCTAAATTGGGGATTTGATAGGTCAAATGAACCCCGATTATTGTGAATTTGGTACGTATAGACTCGTGGCGAGATAGGGAACATTTTGATGTAAAAATATTTGGATTTCGAGAAGTGGGCCCGGGGCTCGGGTTTTACCAAATTTCGGGATTTTGATGCTTTTCAGTTATTTTCGATTGGATATTGTTCCTACATCATAATGTGACATATTCGTTCTGATTTTGGATAGATTTGACGCATGAAGAGGCCAATTTGAGAGGCAAGGGCATAGCGAGTAAGAGCCTTGGCCAGTTTGAGGTGAGTAATAATTTTAAATGACGTACTGAGGGTTTAAAACTCCGGATTGCACAACATACTGCTGTGTTGATATGAGACACGTGTTGTATGACGAATGAGAGGTCATTTACCATTGGGGATTGTGACTTGGTCTATCCCAGTTGATATTTTACAGCGTAATTGATAAAGATTTATTATTTTTCACTATGATTGGGGATTATTGCCATATTTGGGCTTTGTTCCAATTATCTAAATTTTTTTTTTCTGAATTTACATCACTATTTTCCTCACGAATTGAAATATTATTTGAACTCAGTACAATTGAATTATATTATTTTGCGATCTCAGCTACATTTATACTCAACTCGAGATTTAATGATATTTATAACGCAGTTGAGCTGAGCACTATTGTTTTACTGATGCCCAAGAGGCTAATGATTATTTTCTGGACTGATTGAAGCTGAGGGCCATACGTGAGGATATGTTGAGTGATGTGAGGAGGCTTTCAGGCCTCGCGTGTTGTATGAGGAGGCTTTCAGGCCTCGTGTATGATGTGAGGAGGCTTTCAGGCCTCGTGTATGATGTGTGAAGGCTTTCAGGCCTATTGATATTGCGCTTGGGCTGTAAGAGCCCCTCTAGAGTCTGTATACACCCCCAGTGAGCGTAGGGTACTCAGGTGAGTTGGGAGTGGGCCCAAGATGCTGATGTTTGTGTTCTGGTAAGTTTGTAGGGAGCCCGAGGAGCTGATATATTGTGTTGGTGAGTTGGAGTGAGCCCGAGGGGCTAATATTGTATGTTGGTGAGTTGGGAGTGAGCCCGCGGGGTTGATACTGTGTTGAGAATTTGATATTGAGCCCGAGGAGAATCTGATACTGAGTTAAGGAAAAGAAGAATCCAGATGACTGCTAAAAGAGAAAGGAAAAGAAGAACCCAGATGACTTCTAAAAAAGAAAGGAAAAGAAACTTATCTTACCGGAACAGTTGGTACCGATGGTCATGACACGCATTTCGGACTAATCGTCCCAATCTGTCCAACCAACCAGCTTTCGGTTGCCAGACTAGGTTGCCACAGAATTTTTGTTTCTTGATTACTTTACCCAAACCTTGACCTTGTTCATCTTTCGGTGCATCGAAACAATTTCTCACCAACAGACCTCTCTCATTTGTTCTATCTTTAACTCATTTTCGCCTCAAGGTGCTCGTGTTAGTTTTCACCGATAAGAATCTCTCATTTTAATTCGCTTAGCTCTCGTCGCCTTACGGTGCCCGTGAGGGTTTTCACCAATAAGACTCTCTCCTTTTTATTTTCCTTGTTTGGACCAGAATGTTGCCCCTGACATGAATTACCTTTCCTCCTTGACTTGGCATTTCTCAAAGACTGATCAGAAGGACTTTCTTTGGACCGTAACGTGGGCTTTTGGCCGGGGTAGAAAGAAAGGTATAAAAGGCTCAAAACAATTCAAAATGGGATAATAATTACAACTTTCGGAATTATATTTCTCACAACAACCACAACTTCTGCCCCAGTTTCTTGCTTGGGGACTTTTGGATTTTGATATGACTGAACCTCACAGAGAGGTTGCGTACGTACCCTTTCGGGATCAAGTCAAACGTAGTTCATGTCATAGAAACTACGTTGTTGTGATTTTCTTTCTCTTCTTTTCTTTTCTGTTTTTTTTGTTCTTCTTTTCTTTTCTTTTCTTTTCTTTTCTTTCTTCTTTTCATTTTTCATTCTTCTCCTTCTTTTTTTCCCTTCTTTTTCTTTTCACTTGCTAATCTTCCACACTTGCATTTCTGAATTATGCCATTGATTCTGAAAGAGGATTATGAAAGAATATAAACAAAGCTCAAAAGGGATAAAAAGGGATAAAGTGTTTTGATAGCTGAACGAAACGTCTTCGTCATTTCAATCTTCAAAATATGCCAAATACAAACAATTTCAATCAAAATAAAGAAATTATACATAGTATCTCTTGACTGCATTAGAACTAATAGCCATTTCTACACACTTTCCTTCCACACTTATCAAATATAGTGCACTATTAGACAACACTCTGGTTACAACAAATGGACCCTTCCAGTTTGGCGCGAACTTTCCTTTGGCTTCAGCCCAATAAGGCAGAATACACCTCAACACTAACTGTCCCACTTCAAATTTCCTCGGATGCACTTTCTTATTGTATGCTCTTGCCATTCTTTGTTGGTACAATTGGCCAAGACACACTGATGCCAATCTTTTCTCATTAATCAAACTCAACTGTTCAAGTCGGGTTTTCAACCATTCATCATCATCGATCTCGGCCTCCGCAATAATTTGAAGGGACGGGATTTCCACTTCTACGTGTATCACTACTTCGGTTCCATACACCAACAAATATGGAGTCGACCGTACTGAAGTACGAATAGTGGTGCGGTACCCCAACAATACAAAAGGTAGCTTTTCATGCCACTGTTTAGAACCCTTTACCATTTTCCGACGTATTTTATTTATATTCTTGTTGGCCGCCTCAACCGCACCATTTGCCTTAGGGAGATACAATGTAGAATTGCAATGGGTAATCTTGAATTGCTCACATGTCTCTTTCATCAATGACTATTGAGGTTAGCTCCGTTGTCTGTAATGATTACCATTGGTATCCCAAACCGACAAATAATGTATGAATGCACAATATCCATCACAGCATTCTTAGTTACTGACTTGAATGTTTTAGCCTCTACCCAATTTGTGAAATAATTTATAGCTACAAAAATGAACTTGTGCCCATTTGACGCTGCTGGCTCAATTGGCCCAATTGCATCCATGGCCCATGCAACAAAAGGCCACGGTGCAAAAATCATGTGTAATTCTGAGGGTGGAGAATGAATCAAATCTACATACACTTGATACTGATAACATTTTCGTACGTAACAGATGCAATCCCGCTCCATAGTAAGTCAATAATAACCCACTCGGAGAATCTTCTTTGCCAAACCATACCCGCTCATATGCGGTCCATAGACTCCGGAATGTACCTCAGTCATGATAGATGTATCCTGTCTCGCATCGTTGCATCTTAACAACCCTAGATCTGTAGTTCTTTTGTATAACACCCCTCCACTAAGGAAAAACACGCTTGCTAACCGTCGAGTTGTTCTTTTTTGGTCACATGTGGCCTGTACCGGATACACCCCCATCCTGATATATTCCTTGATGTCACGAAACCATGGCTCACTGTCAAGTTCCTCTTCCACCACATTACAATAAGCATGCTGATCGCGGACCTGAATCTGCAAAGAGTCCACATAAGCCTTATCTGGATGATGCAACATTATTGCCAAAGTAGCCAATGCATCAGCGACCTCATTATGAATCCTCAGAATGTGCCTAAACTCTATTGATTGAAACCCTTGACAAAGCTCATGCAAACATTATTGGTATGGTATAAGCTTTAAGTCCATTGTTTCCCATTCTCCTTGAATTTGGTGTACCCGTAGGTCCGAGTTACCCACGACCATGACTTCCTGGACACCCATATTTATAATTAACCTCAGGCCCAAGATACATGCCTCATACTCTGGCATGTTGTTTGTACAATAGAAATGAAGTAGAGCCGTAACAGGGTAGTGCTGCCCTATTTCAGAAATCAGTACAACTCCTATCCCTATGCCTTTCATGTTCGCATCCCCATCAAAGAAAAGTTTCCATCCTGGATTCTCTACTTGTTCTAACTCCTCAATCTACATCACCTCTTCATCAGGGAAATAAGTTTTCAAAGGTTCATAATCTTCATCAATTGGATTCTCGGCCAAAAAGGCCTGTGCTTTCAGTGCAGTCTGAGTCACGTAGACAATGTCAAACTCTATATGCAAGATCTACCATTTTGCAAGCCTTCCCGTGGGCATAGGCTTCTGAAAAATATACTTCAATGGGTTCAAGCGAGAAACGAGGTAAGTGGTATAAGATGACAAATAATATTTCAGCTTCTGTGCCACCCAAGTTAGGGCGCAATATGTCCTCTCAAGATGAGTATACTTAACCGCGTAAGATGTGAACTTCTTGTTGAGATAATAGATAGCATGCTCTTTTCTGCCAGTAACATCGTGCTTCCCTAGTACACAACCAAATGAATTATCCAAAACCGTCAAATATAGAATCAAAGGCCTCCCTGGTTCTGACGGGACCAACACGGGTGGGTTCGACAAATACGCCTTTATCTTATCAAAAACTTCTTGACATTCCTCCATCCATTTGAGTGCAACATCTTTCTTTAACAGTTTGAAGATCGGCTCACAAGTTGTTGTGAGCTTAGCAATGAACCTGCTAATATAATTCAATATCCCCAACAAACTCATCACCTCAATTTTGTTCCTCGGAGGTGCCAATTCCTGAATAGCCTTGATCTTTGATGGGTCTAGTTCAATACCAAAGTGGCACCTCAAAAGCGCATTTTGCAGGATTGAGTTTGAGATTGTACATCCGAAGCCTTCGGAAGAACTTCCTCAGATCCTGACATGGTCACTCTGCTTTCTAAACTTCATAATCACATCATCCACATACACCTCAATTTCCTTGTGTATCATATCATGGAATATTGTTGTCATTTCCCTAATATAGGTTGCCCTAATATTTTTCAAATTGAACGTCATGACCCGATAACAGTAGGTTCCCCACGACATGATGAATGTCGTCTTCTCTGCATCTTCCTCATCCATTAATATTTGATGATAACCCGCGTAACAATCTACAAAAGAACAAATCTCATGTTTGGCACAATTATCAATCAATATATGGATGTTTGGCAGTGGAAAATTGTCTTTTGGACTCGCCTTGTTAAGATCCCGATAATCAACACACACCCTGGTCTTGCGATCCTTTTTCGGCACATGCATAACATTAGCTAACCAGTTGGGAAACCGAGTGACCCGAATGAATTTCTCATCAAAATTCTTGGCGATTTATTCCTTGATCTTTACACTTATATCCGTTTTAAACTTTCTCAGCTTCTGCTTGAGAGGAGGGAGTGCTGGGTCAGTGGGCTATTTATGAACCACTAAATCAGTGCTCAGACCCGACATATCATCATATGACCATGCAAAAATATCTTTGTTCAAACAATGCTTTGATTATCTCCTACTTGAGCTGTGGTTCCAGATGAATACTTATTTTTGTTTCACAGACATTAGCTTGGTCCCCTAGATTAATTGCTTCCGTGTCATTTAGGTTAGGTTTGTGTTTTTCCTCAAAGTGACTTAATTCCTTACTAATTTTTTCATAGGCCTCGTCATCATCATATTCCAACTCATCTTTACACTCAATTTCTTGTATTATTATTTTTGAGTTAGATTGGCAATTAAAATTGGGCCAAAGATTCCTCATGCATGTCATGTCATTAATATCGGCAAAAAGAATTGTACAGAGATGAAAAGAAAATGAATATAAAATTATTAATGAAGAAAGAAAGACAATTGCATTTCATTGAATATAAAGATAACAAGGCTTATTACATCCAATTGGATGGAACATGATATCTAAATTACAAACCTGGAATAATCCAGATAACAAAAGAAAATCAAATCCCACTACCAAAACTCCCTCCGAGTTGCAAGAGGAGTAGCTTCCTAGTTGTTGACTTTTGTATGTGGTCCAACGAACTGCGCATTTTCCTTGATTGACCTTTACCCGGCCTCAACCATGTTAATCTCAGCAAACATACTTTCAAACCCTTATCCAAATATCCATCTGCACAAATCAACATCCCCATAACCTTGGAAAACAAATGCTTTCTGATACCCGGCCTGACAAAAGATGTGGATGGATGCAGGATTGGCTTAGGGAAGACCCATGCCCTCTTCTTCATCTTGCGAGCCCGCCTTACATTTGGAGCAGTGGGATTGAATCCCAATCCAATAGTATCCAGATTCTTGGGAATCGAGATTGGCTGTACAATGCCTTGAAGATCAGCACCCAAACCTTTGCCTGGTATGAACCCGTTCTTTAACATCTCTGAAGCCACAATGACAGTTGCAGCTGTTATTTTAGGAACTGGAATATTTTCCCTTGCGGGACCTTTTCTACTGAGACTGTATCTAAGACTTGGTAAATCCACGGCCCCTTGTCATCATCAGCTTCTATGAAAGGCACAATGGCATCACTTACAACGCATATATTGTCGTGACCGTGCACTACAATCTCCTGCCTGTCCCATTCGAACTTGACCATTTGATGCTTTGTGGAAGGCACCGCCTTGGCGGCATGAATCCATGCTCGACCCAGCAAAAGGTTATAAGAAACCGCCATATCTAGTACCTGGAATTCCATAGTGAACTTCACTGGCCCGATTGTCAATTCTAGTACTATGCCACCCACTGTGTCTTTACCTCCACCATCAAACCCTCAAACACATATGCTATTCTTATGAACTTTTTCATTATCAACCTTCAGCTAGTTCAATGTGGACAAAGGACAGATGTTTGCACTGGACCCATTGTCAACTAGCAGTCGAGTGACTACGAAATCCTCATATTTCAATGTTAGATCAAGAGCTCTGTTATGTTCTGTGCCTTCCACGGGCAACTCATCATCGGAGAAGGTCACTCTATTCACCTTAAAGATCTTGTTTGCTATTTTCTCTAAATGATTCACCAAAATGTTATCAGGGACATAAGCCTCATTCAGTATTTTCATCAGTTCCCTGTGATGCTCGTCAGAGTGGATAAGCAATAAAAGCAATGGGATCTGTGTTGGTGTCTTCCTCAACTGTTCAACAATAGAATAGTCATGCGCTTTCATTTTTTTTTAAAAAGTTCTTCTGCCTCCTCTTCTGTTACGACTTTCTTAACCAGCATTGGATTATCTTTGGGGACCCCGACATTTTTTAATTCTTCAGGGGCAAAGCACCGCCCTGAACGAGTCAAACCCTATGCTTTACAAACTTCTTCTTTGATTTCTTTCCCCTTATATGTCACCACATCCTGTTCATAGCTCCAAGGAATGGCTTTGTTGTTGGTCACTGGCAACTGGGTTACTGGCTTTATGATAACCGGCTCTATGTGAGCTCCTTTCACATCCACCACAGGTTTGTTTGCTACCCCTTGCACCACCAATTTGACCTGCTTTGGTTTTACGGCAACATTGCTCGGTGACCTTTTCTCGGCTACCACTACTAGCTTGTTGTCTGTCCCTTTTAACTGAACCACTGCCTTCTCGTTGGTTGATTTTTCTTTTGAACTGGTTTCACTAGCACGGATCATCATTACTGTTTTCGAGGGTTTCTTGGGCTCCCCTCCCTTATGTACCAATTCAATCATGTGGTGTCTCCGGGGCCTGAACTTCAATTCGGTGAGCGTCAATGAGCTCTTCCATAATGGTCTTTAGCTTATAACACTTTTCTTTATCATGTCCGAGGCCCCCCAAACAATATTCACAACTTATTGAATGGTCCATATTTCTAGGAAGGGGATTTGGAATTTTGGGTTCTATTGGGTTCAACTTGCCTAACTGCTTCAATTTGTGAAAAAAGACTAGTTTACGATTCTCCCAGTGGAGTAAATGTCTTTTGTTTCTCTGTCCTTTCCTTTTTAAAAGGTTGGTTTGGCCGGAAACCTATTACCGGGGGGTTCCTATAGGCTCTTGGGGGTGGATATGTTTATTTGGATCTGGGTATGAGTTTTGGGGAGCCGGTGCATGCCATTGCGCATGAGCCGGAGGCTGGGTATAAGTTTGAGCATGGCGGACGAATAATTTATCCAAACACCATCAATCCTTCGTAAACCCTTTGAGCCAGTTAATTTTCTTTGATTACCCTCTTTGGAACCCGGAAGTGCTATTGAAAAAAAATAAGGAAAAGGAAAATAAAAGAAAAGAAGAGAAAAGAAAAAGAAAAGAAAAGAAAAAGGAAGAGGAAAAAAAAAGAAAACGAAAAAAGAAAAAGAAAAGAAACAGAAAAGAAAAAGTGAAAAAGAAAAGAAAAGATAAACAAAACCGATACTAGAAACAAAAAATATTTTCCTGAACTACGTTTGACTTGATTCCGAAAAGATACGTAGGAAGCCTCTCCTTGAGGTTCAGTCACACCAAAACAAAAATCCGAATTCCCCCGAAAAGTGAAACTGGGGCAGATGATATAATGGTTCGGCCATGAGACCGCAGAAATGGTTCCAAAGTTGTAGTTCCGCCCAAAATCCTTTTACCCCAAAGACGTTGTCCAAGTCCTTCCGATCAGCTAGTAACGATAGGAAAGTGGGAAGCGCCATTGTTGGAATCTGATACAATTCAAATTGAGAGAAATAAAATGAGAGAATCTGATCAGTGAAAGCCTTCGGGCGCCATAAGGCGATGGTGAGTAGAGAAAATGAAAATGAGAGAGTCCGCTTAGTGAAAACTTGCAAAGAGCACTATCGGGGGATGGTGAGAAGAGAAATGTGAGAGATCGATTGGTGAAAACCCTCAAAGGGCGCTGTCGATCAAAAAGAGGATATCTCATCACTAATGTCGTGGGCAAGGTTCCCTAGTTTGGAAACACGAATCGTTTGGTTTATGAGAAACTGGAAAGTTTGTGTGGGTCGGGCGTCCAGTCAAAGAAGCATGTCATGTTCATTTGGAGCCAGCATGCACCCCAGATAAGTCTTTCTTTTACCTCGAAAGGGACGCTTCTCTTTAAACTCATATGCTTTCCTTTTGCATACTTTTATTTGAATCCCTTTCGGTTGAACTCTGATTCCGTAACAATTATAAAAAAGGTGGCAGGACCAGTTTCACAGAGCTCCGCCTAGAAAAAGTCAAAGAAAATATCCAGCCTCATTGGCGCGTCAGTCCAATCCCGACTGACCATGGTGTTTGATTTCTTCCAAAGTAATGACGTTTGAAAGGAGAGAAAGTTAAAGGCAAAGTTCCTAAGGACAGAATAAAGTAAAAGGACAGAGCCCACACGGGCGAGTCATCATGAAATCCTAAGGCTGAACCCTGTCAGTGCGAAAGAGATTGATCTTCAAGGCCAACAAGCAGCAAAGTTCTCAATGGAAATGGGGCCGGGATCAAGTGATGGAGATGATCAAGGCCACAAAATCAACCATCGTTTCAACTAACAAATTGTTTTTTGTTGAAAATAGGTCTTACTCAAAGTAACCGTGTAAGAAGCAGGTGCAACCCAAAAAGAAATGAAATGCGCGAGCGTTGAAACAGCTCTGCAGCAGAAAAACGATCAAAAGGAAGTTTTATCATGCATTCTAATAAATAAAAAGGAAAATATATAAAGAGAAAACCCAAAGAAAAGAAAGAAGAAAAGAAATGAAATGAAAATCCCAAAAGGAAAACAAATCATGGTAGCATAAGACCTCATTCATTAAAATCCCGGCCAAAAAACTGAGGATCTCCCTGCATAACCCAAGGAGCTTTTTCTGTCTAAATCTCGGCAAAAAATCGAGGATCTCCCGGCCAAAAAACCGCGGAGCTTTTTATGTCTAAATCCCGACCAAAAATCGAGGATCTCCCGGCCAAAAATCGCGGAGCTTTTTCTGTCTAAATCCTGGCAAAAAAATCGTGGATCTCCCTGACATAACCCAAGTAGTGTTTTCTGTCCAAATCCTGGCATAAGTCCTGGATTTCCCTGGCATAACACAATGAGCATTTTCTTTCAAAATCTCCGCATAACCATTGGATCACCCCGGCATAACCTAAGGAGATTTTTCTTTCAAAAAATCCCGGCATAAACCGTGTACCTTTTTTTGGCATAACCCGATGATTTTCCCGGCATAACCCGTGGACCTTTTCCGACATAACCCAATGATGTTTCCCGGCATAACCCGTGGACCTTTTTCAGCATATCCTGATGACTTTACCGGCATAACCCGTGGACCTTTTCCAGCATAACTCGATGATTTTCCCGGCATAACCCGTGGACCGTTTTCGGCATAACCGGATGATGTTTCCCGGCACAACTCGTAGACCATTTTTGGCATAATCCGATGATTTTTCCCGGCATAACCTGTGGACCTTTTTCCAGCATAACCCGATGACTTTCCCGGCATAACCCGTGGACCTTTCCGACATAACCCGATGATTTTTACCGGCATAACCCGTGGACCTTTTTCTGGAATAACCTGATGACTTTTCCGGCATAACCCATGGACTTTTCTTGCATAACCCGATGACTTTCCCGGCATAACCTGTGGATCTTTCCGGCATAACCTGATAACTTTTCCGGCATAACCCATGGACCTTTTTCGTCATAACCCGATGAATTTGTCGGCATAAGCCGTGGACCCTTTTCGGCATAACCCGATGACTTCTCCGGTATAACCCGTGGACCTTTCCCGGCATAACTCGTGGACTTTTTCTGGCATAACCCGATGACTTTCCCGGCGTAACTCGTAGACCTTTCCGCCATATCCCGATGAATTTTCCGGCATAACCCGTGGACCTTTCCGGCATAACCAGATGATTTTTCCGGCATAACCCATGGACTCTTTTCGGCATAACCCGATGACTTTCCCAGCATAACTCGTGGACCTTTTCGGGCGTAGTCCGATGACCCCCCGGCATAACCCGAGGGCCCCTATGTCTTTTACGGCATAACCCGACCATTTTCCAGCATAACCTCGATCCGTTCACAAAGATACACAATCTTGATTTGACTGCTTAGATATTTGTCAAAGCTAACTCTCGAAATTTTTCTAGCAAAAACTGGGGCAGAAAATTTTGTTCGTTTGTTTATTTTTGTATCTTATGCAGGTTGTCCTCAAAACACAGTGTACGAGATGACCTACGGAATGAGTCTCAATCCAGAATAAAGAAAAGAGAAAAGAATAAAAAAGAAATGAGCTCAAATGTTGAAGCAAACAAAGGTGCGGATTGCTCGAACTCTGGTTGAGGTCACAAGCTCCGCCAATCCTGTTTTACTCAATGCCGCAGAAAGAAACAAACATCTACAACTTGCGAGCATCAAGAATCAGATTGAAGATTACAGCAAGAACCAGCTAAGACTCAAGATCAATCTTCAAGAGATTTATAGATATGAATCTTGTAACTCGTAGTTGATAAGATTAGCTAGCTTAGCTTTTAATTTTCCATTTTGGTGTAATAAGGAGCTCAGCAAGCAGAAACATCAACAGCAACAGTGAAATCAGAGCTCCTGGTAGTCCCAGCTACCAAACACTCCAGAACTACACTGACCTGATTCCTTTATAGCCAAGGATATGTAGGCAACCTTTGAAGTAAGGTTCGGTCAGATGATTTTTAAAATGCTTCTCATGGAATGTTAAGCAAGCAAAAATCCTTCATGATGCTTATTTATCTTTGCCCGAAAACTCTTCATGTCTTCGAGCAAAGAGGGGCAACTGTGAGTACGTGATTTTTGCCACACTTAAATTACTCCTATATATTCATCAAAATTAGAATTTCTTCTTTATTATTTGAATTTTTAGGAATTAATTTTTTAGTTTGTGTTTGTTTACATATTTTTAATGCCATAATGCATGAAAAATACACAAAAAAGTGTATTGGCATTTTTTGGAGTTCAGTTTTTGCTTATTAGTTAATTAGTATTACTAAAACAAGGAAAATAATAAAAATAGTCCGTTTTTGCATTTTTAATTATTAATTGTTAAATTGATCGTAAATTAGTTTTTAAACAATTTCAGAAATTAATTTTCTTAGGAAATAATTAGGTTTGTAATCTTTTCACTTTTATAAAACCAGAAAAATACAAAAAATATATATTTTCAAATTGAAATGCAAAATATAAGTAAAAGAAATAAAAAGAGAAGCAAAAACAAATAAGAAGAAGTAGTCTTCATAAAGACCCAATTTGGGCCATTCTTGAGACAAGTTCCAGTCCTAACTCCCTTTTAACCCGTTCCAACCCTTTTCCAAACTCGCCTCAACCCCGTCAGGCCCTAGGTGGAAACGACGTTGTATGGTTCAAGTCCATTCAATCACGACCGTTCTTGCCCTTGATCAACGGTCCATAATCCTTTTGTTTGAATTACATAAATATGTAATAAAACCTATATAAAGTCAGAGACAAACTATCTCTTCCTCGTACAAACTCACCCCATCGTCTTTCACCGTCCTTGGCCTATTGCCGCCGGCCAGAATTCGCCTCTGCCGGCGGCATAACTCCAAATCCACCCAAAATTTCACCATATACTCCTATCCTCCTCCCCTTCCTATATCCAAGCTCCATTTATTTCAAATCCCAGCCCAGCTCCTCGAATTTCAGATCTAATAAATGGTTGAAAACTTTAGTTCACCCAAACTTTCCCAAATTGATACCAAATGACCCTCTGACCTCCCTTTCCAAAAATCCTTGGTTGAAACCCTTCAAATCTCTCTGAAGTTCTTTAATTTGTGGAGCTAGGATTTTTCCAATTTGGACCTGTTTGAAGATTTTTGAAGTCGAATCGACTTCCCATTAATGTTATTTGTTTATTTTGGGTTAAATAGACAAATAACATTAACCGAATTTTGATTCCGATGGGGTTTTTTCGGGAAGAAGTCTGAGTAAGTTCTTCTTTAGTTTTTTTAGTTTCTTTGTTGATTCATGGTTTCTTTGTTCTCTCGCTTCATTTATGTTAATCAATTTTAAACAAATTAATTTAACCCTCTGTTTGAATGCTTTAATTTGGCTTTGTTTGTTTAAATTCTAATTCATCTTCTTCTTTTCTGATTGTTCAAATGCCTTTTCTGTTAGTTTAGTAGTTAATTGCTAATTAGTCTTAGTATTAATGAATTTCAGTGGTTTTTGGTAGATAAGCTCGTTTTAGATAATTTCAGTTTAAGTATTAGATGTTCATTTTGTTAATATTAATTAGTTTCTCTGTTAGGTTAGATGAATTAGATATAGCTGAGCAGTTTTGTGTGATTTAAGTTGGTTTAAAATCATAACTGGGGTAGGGTTTGGGTTCAGTTAGGCTAGGCTGTAATTCTTAGGATGTTGAAAGGGCAGTTTGGGCATTGAAAATGGCAGCATCTTAAAAAATAGTAAATTCAAGACAAGGGAGGGGTAGTTTAGGAATTTCTTAGCCAAAAGAGCATCCTAGATGCTTCTAGAATGGGGTAAAATTGTAGCTTTCAGCTTTTTAGTAGTACTTACTTGGGTAGCAAGTTAGAATTATAAGGTTTAAATAAAAAAGAAGAGGGACTGATTTGAAAACCCTTTTTGCTGAAATTTCTTTCTTCTTTGCCTATATAAAGGCATCAAGTGCCTTGAGATAGAGGGTTCAATTTCTTTCACCCGAGAAAACACTAAAAATCTCTTTTATTTTCCTTTATTTTACAAGTTTCAGCCAGCTTTCTAGTTCAAAACAAAAAAAATACAAAAACATTCAAAAATAGAAAACCAAAAAAGACTGTTCCATTGGTTTGAAGATAATTTCAGCTGAGATATCTTGACATTTGCTTTTGGGTTTCAACTTCAAGTTGTTTTTATCAGATTTCATGGTTTTGGTAGTTTTTGATGGGTTCTAGTTGTTCCTGTTTCATTTTTTGTGAACCTGGGTCAAGTGAATCCGGGTTTAACTAGTTTGAGGCTGAACCAGTGATGATGTGATACTGCTGCTTCCTGTTGCTGTAGTCTGCTATTTTGAACTGCTGCTGACTTTCCTCTTTTCCTTTTTACTTTACACTTCCAGGTACAGACTCGAATCTTTGTTGTAACTCCAAGTTCAGAAATAAAATAAAATGGCTGTATGATTCTGAAATCTACTTGCTAGACATCATATCTTAATATAGCTAGATGAATATTGAATATAGCTGATTATGTATAGTTGAATGTCTAATTGTATGTAAATTCCGAACTTCATTTATGGATGGTTAACTTGGATATGGCCTAATCTGTAGCTGTTCCAGTTTGTGGTTTCCGAAGTTTTTGTGTGAAGGATGGAGTTTCGAAGTGGAACATGGACATTAGTGATTTTGTATAGATTTACTTAAATGTATGAACTACCTGTTTTCGTTTTTAAGTTTGGGACCTTAGATAAAAATGAAGCCAGTACTGTATTTCAGTTTCAGCAATTACAAAAAGCTCATGTTTTGTTAGATATTATTGTTAGGTGTTAGATAAGGATCGTTAATGTTTTCATACTTCACGTAATTGTAGAGTAAGCAATCAGTTTGTCTTTCACAGATAGTTTGAAACTGGTATTTGCAGATAATTTGGACATTTGACATAAGAATTTTGTGCAATTTGATATACTGACTGGAAAGCTGAGTTAATTAATAACTGTATTCCCGTGGGGTTTCGATCATTGGAACCCTTTTGAGGGTTGTGCTCAAACGGATCCACTGTGGGTCCAAAAAGCAAGTGGGTCTCTTTTGGGGTTTGGGCTTCATAAGCCTGGGTGGCCAAGCCCATTTCTGAAAGGTTTAGTTCAGCGAAAAGTTTCTTGGCCTATTTGGTCTATGGAGATAGATCCCATGACAACCATGGGGTTTGACGTTAGGTTTGAGCCATGGATTGGGCTTATAAATTGGGCCTATTTCCAAAGATTTTTATTTTAAGTTTTTGATATTTGAAATTTGGATTTTGGGTTAGGTAGCGGGTTCAAGCTAAAAGGTTCGCCCTTTGTTTGGGCCCAGACTTGAACTTGAAACCTAAATTCTAATAATAATCAATTAGGATCTTTTTTAGAGACAAAACGAAAATTAGAAAATATAGTTACTTTTAGGTTTTCCCTTTCAAAATAAAACGAAACAAACCTCGCCGAATAAAATATAAAATTGTGGGGCCCTCAATAAAAGCTAAAAGTATTTAGAATTTCGGGATGGACCGTTTAGCAAATTTCACGGCCGTCCCAAAAGATAATAATGCGGTAGACTCTTTAGGTGCGATTTTTAATAAAATTACATTCTTAAATATGGGTGGACATTTCATGCGGCCCAAATCCAAATCCTAAAATGTTGAATAGAGTGTTTCTAGGATTGCAGGTTCATTTCATGCAACGCAATCCGAAAAACACTTTAAACGATGTTCACTTTCTCAAAATAAATATATATTAAATAAAAGCGGTTAAACATAAAATTGGCACATAGGCTCTTCAAATTTTTAAAACCAGATTTTAGCCATTCATAGCAATTTAAGCGACCATGCTAGAATCACGGGATCCGAGGGTGCCTAATACCTTCCCTCGGGTGAAGAGAATTCCTTATTCAGAATTTCTGGTTCGCAGATTCCAATCGGAAGTTGAAATTTTTCTCGGTTCGGGATTCAAGAAAAACCGGTGACTTGGGACACCAAAAACCAGCCTTATCCCAAGTGGCGACTCTGAATAAATAATCCCGATCCGAATAATGTCACTTTAAATGGAAAAACTTCCTTATACATTATCCTGCCTCTATCTCTCCTCTCACTTCCAGAGGTGGATCCAGAATTTTCGGAGGATAGATTCACTATTACTTTAAAAAAAAAATTAAACCAAAAGGTTTGTAGGGGATTTGATCCCCGACCTTAGGCTAGGAGGATCCAGGATTTCCCAAGGATGAGTTCACTATTACTTTAAAAAAAAATTAACGGTTGGTAGGGGATTTGATCCCTTGACCTCAGTCTATTGGAAATAAAAGACCAAAACCAATGCACTACTCGGTCTCTTTTGACTATGGATTTCATCAAGTATATATATATCTATTTTTGCCATATGTACATCATATCTATACTATAACCCGGGAACCACGGGTTCACGGTAGATCCGCCCCTGCTTACTTCCCAAGACCAACCTCTCACATTTTCTGACAGGGGCATCTGTGCTTCTCCTCTTAACATGCCCGAACCATCTCAACCTTGCCTGACGCATCTTTACCTCCACATGGGCCACTCCCACCTTGTCCCGAATAACTTCATTCCTGATTTTATCCAACCTAGTATGCTCACACATCCATCTCAAAAATAATATTACGTTAATTTTAATATTAATAAATAAATTTGGTTCAAAAAATTAATAAATCAATGAGATCGTTTGACTAAATCCAAATCCAAAAAAACTAACACTCTTATACGGGCTGATGAACGTCCTCTTTTCGCCCTGTTGGGTGAAAAAATCGAAACCAAAAAAGTAAATTTAAGCTACATGTTCTTTAGTTTAGTAATTTTTGAAACGACAAAGCCTTGAATTGACATTATAGTTTTTTCTGCCGTATATTATTATCTAAAAATGAAACTTAGCTTTTTAAATCATGACAGCGAGATGATATTTTCCTTGGTAACTGTCGTTGTCAACACAAGAACAAACAAAAAAAACGCTAACAAAGAAATCGTCCAGGAGCTTTGGAGTTTTAAATTAAAAAGAGATTAGGATATTATAAAACCTTATAGTTCAATCTGGAATTAGTTTCGGAAGTTGTTAAAGTTATGCAGCCATTAATTATATATTTGGGGGCAAGCTACTTGGAGCTTACTCTAATTTAATATTGGCAGCATAAGAACCTCTCCTTTAATCCCATCTAATTAAGTCTCACTTGAGAGATTCTCTATGCTAATTATAGTGGGGCACTTGTTGACTTTGTTCCCATTAATAGAGTTCGTCTAATTGCAATTTACAATATGGCCTTAATTATCATCTAGCGGAAAAGAACAATAATTTCACTATACTAGCTAGTCCTTTTAGCACTAGACATAATTCTACTCAAAAGTTAAAACTAATGCCACTTTAATCAATTCATCCTCGAGTTAAGTATTCAAAATCATCGCAACTATTCTTTTAAAAAAAAATCATATCACTACAAATAACACATAAGGTGAGTAGATTGATAGGGTTTCTTGTGGGGAATTGCGTTGTATTATTGTGTTGGTGTAGGGCCTTGTAATTATAAATCTTTTATCATTCAGTGGACTGCCCCATAATGATTTAAAGATAATTATTAACTGGATAGATAAGGATAATTATTCTTCTACTTTACGCATGCCAAATTGAAGGACTACAACATAAGGAGTCAATTTTGTTAATTCCTTGGCATGGGCATACGATTATCGGAGCTAGCTTTTGTTCTGCATGAAGGTTCACTAAATGACCAGTAAAGCATGAGTGTTCTTGTAATCGACTGTTTGACATCTTGAGTTAATTTTCAGATAGTGTTCTTTGTTTGTTTTGAAGATGTACTAAGGAACCTTTTACTGTAATAGAACTACTATTGGATGGTGTACTGTATGAGATTTCAAAGCAGATATGTTACTGCTTTGATTTAAGATTAATTTGTGTAGTATGACTTTTGTAGAATCAAATTGAATATGTGATTGTTGTATCAGCTTATAATTTATTTATTTTTTAATATATAAAAAGGAAAAGAAGAAACTATTGGACTACTAATGTTTGCCGACATTTCTATTTGGGTACACAGGATGAGTAATAATTTTCGACATTTCTATATATGTCATGGACAATATTAGTTAAAAGTTTATATTGGCGACATGTGATAAAAAGTCGTAACGAAATGTCACCTTTTAGTTGCCGGGAAAAAAACGACATTGAAATTTCCAACATTTGATACAAGTGTAAAATAAATGTCGGTACGTAATTTTGTGATATTTATGTGACTAAATACTATATTTATAAAATGTCATCATATCCCTAATTTCTTGTAGTGGAGTGGGATTGGTTTATGAGATACGAGAGAGGGCCCAAATACTTTGATTTTTTATGTTTTGCAAATAAGATCACACCTTACGTAGCAAATATACTAATTAAAATCGATTTATCAATATTAGAATCTAGATGATTAATACTAATTATTCAACAAATTTGATTGGTTGACACGAGTTGATTTTATGTTACGGTAAATTGATGAAACAATAGCCAGTCCAATGGCTGCTTCAGCGGCTGCAATAGCTATAACAATATTACTAAACATTTTATGTAATATTACGGGTTTGAGTTCTTCTTAAAACTTCTAATTCAATTGAGTTTTGCATCTTTCATTAATTAATAAAAAAGGCACTCATCAACACGAATATATATATATGCGCGAGATCCGGGGAAGTGCTGTACCACAAAGGTGTATAGTACGCAGTCTTACATTGTATTTTTGCAAGTGAATGTTTTCGTGGTTTGAACTCGTGACTTCCTGGTCACATGACAACGTCTTTACCAGTTATGAAATATATATAAACGTATAATGATTATAAATTCAAATTGTCAAATGGGCTAACATGGTAATTTATTACAGGATAAAAGGTGCTTTCACAAATAAATAAGGCACTTTTAGATTAAATAGGTAGCTAGAAATAAGTAAGATTATCTTGAATCAAACTATTGAGAGGGGACATATCCTTGCCATATTTTGTTGTAAAGCTTTGTCTCATCATCTTGTGTAATTAAGATAGAGAGGTACCTCTTGGAGCTAATCGGACAGCTTACTAGACAAGTGTGTTAATTAAGTGGGTAAGCCTTTCTTTTTCCATGTGATGGATTCTTCATTTTCTTTTCCATAATATTCCACTTGCACCCATAATTATAATTATTATAAGCTCATCTTACAAAATTGGTGGTTGTGGATGGAACCAAATCATGTTTCTATTGAATTATTGGTCTAAGTTTTGGAACACTATCACCTTAAATAGAGTCAATTTTAATTCTAAAAAAAGATACTCCCTCTGTTTCAATTTATGTGAACATGTTTGATCAGGTACGGAGTTTAAAAAAAAAAGACATTTGGAATTTGTGATAATAAACAAGTCCAAATAGGGCCATGAGTATTTGTGTGGTTACAAAAGCTTCTCATTAAGGGTAGAGTTATAACTAGCTAACTTGTTACCAAATTTAGAAAGGGTTCATTCTTTTTGAGACGGATCAAAAAGGAAATAGGTTCACATACACTGAAACAGAGAGAGTAATTTTATTGCTTGCTAGGTGGACCTGTAACCTGTTTAATTGCTTATTTGACATTATAAAAACCAATCTCATTAATCACCGACTAATCACTAATCAGAAACCTTTAAAGTGTATCATTCTAAGAAATAGTTTAACGTTATACGTAACGCGGTCGAAAATTTATGTATGAAATTAGAAAGGTAAAGTTTTTAGATTCAAATTTCATGGCCACCAATTAAATGAAAATGTTGTAAGATATATGGACTTATATCTACATACATATGAATAATATATGGATAAATTATATGTTATGTGCTATCTTTTGGTTTGGCCTAATTTTGTGGTCTTATGGACATTATGTTAATGGGACCAATGTGTTGTCATATAAAGTGTAGGACTAATGTGTAGATACCCAAAAGGGTAACCTTAGTTAATGATGGGCTAACTAAGGTTACATATATGTAACCATGGTTACATGCTTGTGACTCTTGAGTTATGTAACTCTTGTGACTCTTGGGTTATGTAACTCTTTTGTTATAAAGTGGGGGTTATGGTTCCTACATTATTTTAAGACAAACTCTTCTTCCTCCCATTGAATCAAGAGCAAAAACTCCATTGTTGTCTTGTAAATTCTTGTGGAAAACCATATACCAACTTTGGTAATTGTCATATTATTATTATTGTGAAACTATTCAAATATTGTTTAAGTCTTGTGAGGTATTATTGTGGTGACATAAACTTCAAGAAATCTTGAAGAAAGGATCAAGGAGTTCACAAGGACATTTGGACAATCATCAAAGGAGGTTCAACAATTTCCACTTATGGATTCAGGTTAGCTTCCGCTCATGTAGTTGTAATTCCGAATTGTTCAATATGAATGTTATTGTATTTAGTTGGAATCATAATCCTAACAATTGGTATCAGAGCCACCTTCATTTTTGGATAATTTGGATGTTCATAAGATTCATGTTATGTTAGGATTCGTGTTCTAGTTTTGTTAGAATTTTGTTTATGAAATTCTACCATGATATAGCATGATTTTATGAATGTTATGTTTTGTTGAAATTTGATGTTTTAATATCATGTTATCTTTACTTGAATTAAAACATTGTATTTAGCATGATTTTAGTTGGTAGACAACATGTTTCCTTTTTTAAGATGCTTGTTGAAAATCATGTTTTAATTCTGAAAATTATGCAAAAACAGTGTTAATAGTTAATCGACTAACTTTTCTGTTAATTTGACTAACGTAAAGACAGTGTTAAAAGTTAATCGACTAACTTTTCTGTTAGTCGACTAACTTATTTTTCAGAAATATTCTGTATATTTCCGCAAGCCATGTTAGTCGATTAACTTTAAGTTTGAAACGTTTTTCTGTATACCAGGTTAATCGATTAACTTTTAAGTTAATCGACTAACCTAGTCCAGTAACTTATGATTTTTTTTTTTGCCAGAATAATCGATTACCTGTTTAAGATAATCAATTATCCTGGACCAGTAAGGTGAAAAACATTTCAAATCTTTTAAGTTTCAGATTTTAATTGACATATTATTATTCAATTAAAATATTTAAGTTTTTTTTTATTAATGTATTATACATTAATATTTAAGTTTTGAATATTAATTGTTTTAAAGTCCATCAATTTTCTTATTTTTGGAATTGTCCTCTCAAGTATAATAACAATTAATATTCAGTTGTTGCATGCCAAAACATGTAACATATTAAGTTAAGATTCATAATATGGCATTAAGGAACTAAAATTTTTAGCGTCTAATATTTTAAATTAGTCAATTGAAGCATTATGTTGCCAAAGTAACCTCTATTGTATAGATTGATTAATCTTGAAATATAAGATGACTGTGGATGTTAGTCTTCCATGCGTTTAACACCGGCCCAAAGGAAGGTTGTTATTTGGCAGGAATTCGAACATGCAGGAATTCGAACATGCTTGTGGTGATAAATATGAGACAATTATTTGGTTTTCCATGTGAATATTAAGTCGGCCCAAAGGAAGGTTTGATATTTGACAGGAGTTTATTGTCTATATTTGATCACTACACCAAGAGTACCACTTACAAGTTGTTTTTCTGTCCAAAGACTAAAATCAATATTGTGCTAGGTATCTTGTAATGGGATATGCCTATTTTGAATCTATAAAGTAAAGTTAAAGTTCAAGTTCAAGTATATGTAAGCATGTATTCAGTAATCCTTTTGTTCTATTTTCAGTTAATTCTTCTGCTTCTACGATCTCTGCCAACATCAATAGCATCCCTATGCTTAACGGCACAAACTTTAAGGAATGGAAAGAGAACGTCATGATCGTTCTCGATTGCATGGATCTTGACCTTGCTCTTCGAATTGAGCAACCTGCTTCTCTTGAGGATACATCCTCTCCTGATGAAAGGAGGGCGATGGAGAAGTGGAAACGCTCGAATCGCATGAGTCTAATGATCATGAAGCGTGCAATTCCAGAATCATTCAGGGGCACTATGAATGATGAACCTAATGCCAAAGTTTTCCTTGAAAACCTTGAACAGCGTTTTATCCAAAACGAAGAGGCGGAAACAAGTACACTATTGAGTAAACTTGTTTCCATGAGGTATAAGGGCAAGGGAAACATTAGGGAGTACATTTTGGAAATGTCTCATCTTGCTTCGAAACTGAAGTCACTCAAGCTGGATTTACCTGAGGAACTGCTTGTGTACTTTGTTTTGATATCTCTTCCTGCACAGTTTAATCAGTTTAAGGTCAGTTACAACTGCCTGAAGGAGAAATGGACTCCTAATGAGCTCATTTCACACTGTGTGCAAGAAGAGGAAAAGATAAAGCAAGATAAGACTGAAAGTGCTCATTTGGCATCCTCTTCTAAGGATTCTAAGAAGAGGAAAGGTAAGGAAGTTACGGTTGCAAGGCCCAAGATTAAGCAACATAAGGAACCTAAGGTTGAAATTACTGAATTAGGTTGCTTTTTCTGTAAGGGGACTAATCATGTGAAGAAAGATTGTACCAAGTACCATGCCTGACGTGCGAAAAAAGGTACATTTCTTTCTCTTGTTTGTTCTGAAGTTAATTTAATTTCGGTACCTAAGGATACTTGGTGGGTAGATTCTGCTGCTACTACTCACATAAGTATATCTATGTAAGGTTGCCTGAACTGCCGAAAACCAAATGATGGTGAAAGATACATCTATGTGGGTGACGGCAAGAAGGTGCCAGTTGAGGCTATTGGCAAATTTAGGCTGTTGTTTAAGACCGATTTTCATTTAGATTTGGATAAGACTTTTGTTGTACCGTCTTTTAGATGGAATTTAATTTCTGTTCCCCAATTGGACATATCCGGTTATTCATGTTTTTTTGGTGACAATAAAGTTAGTCTCTTTCAGAATTCAAATCTTATTGGTACTGGTGTTTTATCAACATTTGATAGCCTATATTTGGTTGATACAATAACTTCAAATAATGAAACTTTGCATACAAGTTTAAGTGGTACCAAAAGAAAAATAACTAATGAGAATTCTATATCACTCTGGCATAAACGTTTGGGTCACATATCCATTCAAAGAATTCAGAAACTCGTGTCAGATGGAATTCTTGATTCTCTTGATTCCTCAAATTCGGAAATTTGTATTGAGTGTATCAAGGGAAAACAAACAAACAAGACTAGATTAGGTGCTAAGAGAGCTTCGGACGTCTTAGAATTGATACATACGGATATTTGTGGGCCATTCCCTACTCCTTGTAGGAATGGTCAACAATAATTTATCACATTCATAGACGATTACTCTCGTTATGGGTACCTATATCTTATTCACGAAAAGTCCCAATCCATAGACGTGTTCAAATCATTTAAGGCTGAAGTTGAAAATCAACTAAGCAAAAGAATTAAATCCGTTAGATCTGACCGTGGTGGTGAATACTATGGTCGATATGATGGTTCAGGTGAACAACGTCCAGGGCCATTTGCTAAATTCCTAGATGAGTGTGGGATCGTCCCTCAGTATACTATGCCAGGAAGTCCTACGATGAATGGTGTAGCTGAGAGACGAAATCGGACCCTTAAGGATATGATAAGAAGTATGATTTGTCGTACTACTTTGCCAGACTCACTCTGGGGTGAAGCATTAAAAACCGCAGCTTATATTCTTAATAGAGTTCCAACTAAAGCTACAATCAAAACTCCATATGAACTTTGGACTGGGCATAAACCCAGTATTAAGCACTTACACATTTGGGGTTGTCCAGCTAAGGCAAGGCCTTATAGGCCAAATGAAAGGAAACTGGATGCGAAGACGGTTAGTAGCTATTTTGTTGGATACTCTGAAAGGTCCAGGGGTTTTAAGTTTTATGATCCCACTTCTAGAACTATTTTTGAGACGGGTAATGCTAGGTTTTTTGAGGATATTGAGTTTGGGGGGTGGGAAGATAAAGTTGTTAGAGATTTTGTCTTTGAGGAAGAACATGTGTCTTTCCCTCAAGTTGTTGATCTTGGTCAGGGTGTTATCATTCCTGACACGGATCATACAACTCCAGTTCAAGACAATCTCGAAAATCTCCCCAATCAGGATCCTGAAATTGCTAATGAAAATCAAACTCAACAACCTCAAGAAACTGAAATGCCATTAAGGAGATCCACTAGAGAGAGGAGAAATGCAATTTCGGATGATTATGTTGTATTTCTCCAAGAACAAGAAAGTGATATTGGACTTGAGGAAGATGATCCAATCAACTTCCGTCAAGTCATTTAGGGTTCTAACTCTCAAAAGTGGATTGATGCCATGAATGATGAGATGAAGTCTATGAGCGATAATGACGTTTGGGAGCTTGTTACATTGCCCGAAGGTATTAAACCTATTGGTTGTAAATGAATTTTTTAAACCAAAAGGGATTCAGGGGGCAATGTTATTAAGTACAAAGCTCGTCTTGTCGCAAAAGGCTACACTCAGAAAGAAGGCATTGATTATAAAGAGACTTTCTCTCCAGTTTCATCGAAAGACTCTTTCAGGACTATAATGGCATTAGTAGCACATTTTGATCTTGAGCTTCATCAAATGGATGTTAAGACAGCATTTCTCAATGGTGACATTGAGGAAACAATTGATATGGTGCAACCTGAAAACTTTATTTCGGATGAATCAGAGAAAAAGGTTTGCAAATTAAAGAAATCCATTTATGGGCTCAAGCAAGCTTCTCGTCAATGGTATTATAAGTTTCATGCAGTCATTACATCTTTTGGTTTTGAACCGAATATTGCTGATGACTGTATATACCATAAGTTCAGTGGGAGTAAGTATATTTTTCTGGTTTTATATGTCGATGACATACTGCTTGCCTGTAACGATATAGCATTATTACTTGAAACTAAGAAATTTCTTTCAAAGAAATTTGAAATGAAAGATCTTGGTGAAGCTTCTTTTGTATTAGGAATTCAGATACAACGAGATCGCTCTAAAGGTGTTCTCAGTCTGTCACAAAAGGGCTATATCGATAAGGTTCTGAAAAGATTTGGCATGCAGGATTGTAAACCAGGCAACACCCCTGTTGCTAAGGGAGACAAGTTTAGTCTCAAACAGTGCCCAAATAATAATTATGAAATTTCGGAAATGCAGAAGACGCCTTATGCTTCGGCGGTAGGTAGTCTGATGTATGCTCAGGTATGTACACGACCTGATATAGCATACATTGTTGGGGTGTTAGGCAGATATCTAAGCAATCCGGGAATGGACAATTGGAAGGCAGCCAAACGGGTCATGAGGTACTTACAGAGAACAAAGGATTACATACTTACATACCGGAAATCGGACCAGCTTGAGATCATTGGGTATACCGATTCCGATTTTGCTAGATGTCAGGATAGTTTGAAGTCTACTTCAGGCTATATTTTCATGCTTGCGGGCGGTGCTATCTCTTGGAGAAGCATCAAGCAAACTCTTACAGCCACTTCCACCATGGAAGCGGAGTTTATGGCATGTTATGAAGCATCTAATGAGGCATTATGGCTGCGGAATTTTGTTGGTGGACTGCGAATTGTTGATAGCATCAAAAAGCCGCTTAGGCTATTTTGCGATAATCGACAGTCCTTTATGCTAATAACAACAGTAGTTTGACGAAAGCAAAACATATGGACGTCAAATTTCGGGTTGTTAAAGAAAGAGTACAAAATGGACAATTGTGCATTGAGTACATTAGTACAAACTCCATGCTTGCGGATCCGCTCACTAAGGGATTGACACCAAAAGTATTTCATGAGCATATTGCTTGTATGGGTGTCAAATCAGATAAGGATTATGTATTTTAGTGGGAGTTTTGTATTGTACATTTATGTATTGTTCATTATATTCAGAAATTCAGTAATTCGGTTATATCTGCAGATATTCAGTTTTAAAGTTTTTGTACTCTTACAGTTTATGATTGATCTCAATAAAGAGAACCAGTTGGAAATAGACATATATTGACCACACTTTATGTTATTTCCATGCTACATACCTATACTTGATCCATGTCGTTGGTTATATTGATATACGTGATCTATGTTGGTTCTAGTTACGAATGAGTAACGAAGAGCTCTTAGTTCCTATGTTGGTATGATTGATGGACCGGATTGTTCATGACAATTTTATTGTGATAGAAATTTTTTGAGCTCCTAAGGTTATTTTGTAACATATAATGCAAAGGTTTGTACATATGTTTGTGTATCTCGTCCAAGTGGGAGATTGTAAGATATATGGACTTATATCTACATACATATGAACAATATATGGATAAATTATATGTTATGTGCTATCTTTTGGTTTGGCCTAATTTTGTGGTCTTATGGACATTATGTTAAGGGGGCCAATGTGTTGTCATATAAAGTGTAGGACTAATGTGTAGATACCCAAAAGGGTAACCTTAGTTAATGATGGGCTAACTAAGGTTACATATATGTAACCATGGTTACATGCTTGTGACTCTTGAGTTATGTAACTCTTGTGACTCTTGGGTTATGTAACTCTTTTGTTATAAAGTGGGGGTTATGGTTCCCACATTATTGCAAGACAAACTCTTCTTCCTCCCATTGAATCAAGAGCAAAAACTCCATTGTTGTCTTGTAAATTCTTGTGGAAAACCATATACCAACTTTGGTAATTGTCATATTATTATTATTGTGAAACCATTCAAATATTGTTTAAGTCTTGTGAGGTATTATTGTGGTGACATAAACTTCAAGAAATCTTGAAGAAAGGATCAAGGAGTTCACAAGGACATTTGGACAATCATCAAAGGAGGTTCAACAATTTCCACTTATGGATTCAGGTTAGTTTCCGCTCATGTAGTTGTAATTCCGAATTGTTCAATATGAAGGTTATTGTATTTAGTTGGAATCATAATCCTAACAAATGTTTCTCAAGTCTTTGACCTAAAATAATGTCATACATTCACCGACTTAAATTATGGATGAGCCTTTATGCTAATGGCTTTCCTTGTCACATGTTTTGCATATTTTACGTGCTGAGATTAGTAATAAGTAGGTTTATTCAATTGTCATTTGTCACACCAACTTAAATGGTCCAATTTTCAAAGAAGAACTATGGCTGCTAAATGTAAATTAGGAAAAGCTACTTTCTGAGTGCATGCAGCCATTTCTTCTTTTACCTAATTTAGAGAGGATATGTAAAGATAAAGATAACTTTCTTGACTTGCATTCATTGTTTCAATGCTTAATTAAGCACCTATGTAGAATTTGTCATCTTGACATAAACTACTTGAAAAATGAAATCATATAGTATGTATTACATTTTTAAAATTTTCAATACGCACGTTTCTCTGGTATAAATTGCATTTTGACGAAAACTGTTAGAAAATGGAGCACTAGTTCCTAGTTAGAGTAAATATTTACATGTATAATTATCTTGCAAGAAGGATCGGAGACCATAAAATTTTGTCGTGCCACTGTAAGTTAGACTTCTAAAAGTCAATCAAATAATACAACAAGTAGTAACGTGTGTCATTAGTAAGTGTAAAGAATTATTGCGAGGTTACTTATGGGACAAAGTATAAATATGTATGTTTATTCTAAAAATGAATAACAATTACATTTATATTGTGGTTTTAAGGACACATGATTTTATTTGACACAAATTGTTAAAAAATGCAATTTTGATATTGAAATTAATTGCAAATAGAAATAAACCAAACCAAAAGTAATGTAGAACTTTCATCCTTGAGCTAGGTTGCCCTCGAACCAAATGAATATTTCACCGGAAAGTAAGAACAAAGTAACAGAACATTGAGAGCTTAAGAGAAAGAGAGTATATTGCTTTTATGTAACGTGAATCTCATCCCCTTTACAATTGAGCAGAACTCCTTTATATAGCAGTGGAGTCCTACCCTTAATACAATCCTAAATATGGTAAGGAATCCCATGATTAGCTGACTAATCGGCCTCTTCTTGATACATGCCGAGATTTTTGCTGTGATCCTTGGCCGACCGCAGATATCTGGGCTTTTATTATTTTGCTCAGTGGGCTTCCCTCGATCTTGCTCGATTTTTATCCCGCTCGGTCTCGATCTTGGCTGGTCTCGATCTTGATCGATTCCTTAGTCACGAGCTTGGCCATCTACTTTTCGTCATGGTATGGTATGACATGGTTTTAATCCTGGCTTGTCACGCCCTGGTGGCGATTAATCATAAAAGGGCAAGCGTGCTTTTGACCATATACAGATAGTCTACTCTTTTTTGGAGAGTAATGACAAGAAACGATTTGAGCCCTCGATCTTCACCTCGATACATCATGGCGTAAGCATCATGACGTAAGCAAGAAAGGTAACTAAAACGTCTCATCGGTATAGTTTCCTGGGCATTTAATGTGTGCCAGTCGACGGTCGGCCATTATCGGATTTGAACTATTATCTTAAACCTATAAATGTATCTTCTTTCTTTTTCCCAAACATTACTTTCAAATCTTCTTTAAAATCCTTTGCCTTCCTCAAAGCTTTGTATTTTTCTGGTGTTTCTTTGCCTGTTTCATCACAAATTACTAAGTGTTTCTTCTTAGTTTTCATTCTTCTTCATTCGTAAAAGTAAAATGGCTAGGACTTAAAAAACTGTTTCGCAAAAGGAGACTACTTCATCATCACGGCCAGCCGGTGAGGAACCGGCAGCGGAGCCATGCCCTGAAGAGTATTTTCCTGGAGGATGTGTCATTGATTCTGATTTCAAGGTTGAAAAGACTTCCTCAGTGCCGAGACGACGCGAGCCGGTATCGAGGTATATATATGCTCGATAACCGATAAACTCCTCTCCCAATTTTAAAAAATTGCAATTGGGGTAAGAAACATGTGGTGGTGCCTGCTCCAGAAGAATAAATCATCACCCATGTGGAAGAGTTCTTAAGTGTTTGCACTTACCCCTTCTTGGGTCCCTTGGATCCAATGATCTTAGATTTCTGCAAAAAAAATACGAGATGACCCTCTGTCAGATTCATCTCTTTCTGGAGGATAGTGATACTACTACGTTTCTTCGTAAGAAAAGTCGATGGGCTTCCATTCACCCTCGACCACCTCATACGCCTGTCGAGGAGGACTAATGAAACTTCAACTTTGGGCCACTGGGGCACCTTTCTCGGGCATAGATGAGGAAAAATACAGGGGCTGGATGGGCCGCTTTATTCGAGTGAAGACCTCTGATCTGATACGGCCGAAAGTATGCCATTTCCTAAGAAATGGAATATGAATCGTAAGTATAGTTCCGTTATTAATTTCTGTATATTGCCTTTATTTCTCACCATTTCTTATTAGTGTTTTACTAGATGCACTTGTTTCCTGGAAGCCAAGTGTGGTTCCCCAACTCGAGAACTGGGTAAGGAGCCTAATATCAAAGTCGACACATGCTGAGCGCGCATGGTGTGATTTGTTGAAAGGTCGATGGGAGGCTAGTAGTCATGGTAAATGTTTCTTCATGACTTAATGATTTGACCACTATTCGAACATTTTCCCAATCTTACTCATTTCCTCTTTTGTTTTTGTAGGTCTCGGGATGGAAGTGACGATGAGGCCCCTGTCTGGTGATGAAGAAATCCTTCCCCCACCAGCTGTCTCGAAGCCTGTGAAAGAGAAGAAGAGGAAAAGAGCTTTGACTTCCACAAACTCTGAGGGGTACAAACCCAAAAATAAAATAGGCCATAAACCCAAGGGAAACATCATCCCTCTAACTTTGGAGTCAGTCCAACGACTAAGGGATGAGGCCGAAGAAGAAAAAGAAGAAGAAGGACTCCGGGGTGGTGGCCCTTGTGCGAGCTGGAACCGAGATTCAAGGAACTACTGAGCCGGTGGGAGCTGAAACTTCTTTGCCTCGACTTGATGAGTTTGAGGGGGGAAGCCTCGGCCGAAGTCTCCGAGCCAGAAAGATCTGAAGATGCTCCAACTCGAGTTGAGAAGGCCATCGAGGATACTGTTGATGCTGGTGTAAAAACCATGCTCGAGGCTCCTCGAGATGAAGGAGTTTCCCTATAAGAATATTTGGGGTGATAAATATCGAGGATTCACCTTCATTTCCTACTGAGTCAATGATCAAGGAAGCCCAGGCGTGGAGACTAGCCACGATGAAGGGGTCCATGAAGCATAAGACCCTTTCCATTGTTACTTCGTTAGAGTGGAGTACATTACCAACCTGGGTTATTTAGAAGTACCTAGTAAAATCTCGGGCGAGGCTTCCTCACGCCTTACACTGACCAATCGATTTTCGGCTCCAAGTGTTGAACATTGGAAAAAGTGATCAATTGTAGTTTCGGTCCTAGAGGATGCTCGAATCCCTTATGCCCTCATACGGGTGGCCATCTACCTTCGGTGTTTGGAAACCTAAGAGGACCATGCTAACATGGATGAAGTGGAGATGCCCTGCATGTTCAATGAAGCTCAATATGCATTGAATCGGGTACCTATAGATATCTTTGACAATTTCAAGTTCTGTACTTATGCTTTTTTATATAATTTCCCTTTTTGTATTTTGCAGGCTTCAATGCTTCATCATGAGGCATTCCTCTGATCCCGAGAAGAGTCGAGTCGATATGAGGCCTAGACCGAGGGGCTCACCGAGAAGAATGATGCGTTCGAACTTCTTAGTGAGCAAAGAGAAGTGGAATTTAAGAGCCTTTGAGCTAATTTAGAGATGGCCCAAAAAGAGCATGCCGAACTGGTCGAGCAGGTAAAACATAATCTTCGAAGTTACTGAAGGCAAATAGGGCACATTGACTAACTATCTGAACCCGCAGGTCCAATAAAAGATTGATATAATCGGGCAACTCCGTGAAGAAGTAGACGCAATGAAAACAAAGGCCGAAGAATGGAAGAAGAATATGGATCGTCTTGCCTAAGAAAAGTAGACTGCTCGGGCCCAACTGGCCTTGGATGAAATCCAACTCCGAAGTATGAATGAGAATTCCTTGGTATAATCCAAGAAAATGGAGCAGCTCCAGTCTCAGTTGGATTCAACAATGTTCGATCGAGAGAAGCTGGTCAGAGAGCTCGAAGAGGCCAAATCGAAGATTGAAATGTCCAAGGCCAATGTTGATGTAGTGGTGGCTATCTATGGGGTCGATGCTGAATCTGCTCAGGTTCGAGCCAAGGAGGTTTCCGAGCTGCTCATATTCAAGAAGATAGGATCGCCGAGCACGACAAATGTCAATCTCAAAGGGAGACCCTTGAGGAAATCCATGCTCGAGGCTTTGATCTTTCAACCGAGATCGAGAATGCAAGAAGCTTAAAGCTGAAGCTAGGAAATTAGCCTATCCCGATGATGATGATAAATCTAAAAGCATGAGTGAGTCCGAAAGTGCATAAGACCTCGAGGGGGGAGATGCCACTCCCGGGGATGACCAGGCCACTTAGGCTTTTAAATAGTTTTTGTGTTTCTGTCGAGGCCGCTTTGGCCTTTTGTAAAGAACTTTCATCGGGTTGTGTTTCCCTTGTAAAAAAGGTTTTGATGAATTTATAAAACTTTTTTACTTTCTGTGGCTTTTGAATCTGTTGTCTTTTTGTTAATTTATATAAGGGTCAAAGTGCCTAAGCATAAAATTATGAAGTTGTATTCTAAGGTCCAAGGTTTTGAGATAGTAAGGACCGATTAGTAAGTACTGCCCTTGCCCATTTATTATTGGCAATCCCTGAGTGAATGTTCGAACTTGAGTTGGAGTAACTCTTAGGCTTAACAGTAGAGTGAGGATTTGGTCGAACTCAAAGTGAAAGTAGCACTTAGGCTATATGTTTGACTGAGGACTTGTTTGAACTCGAAGTAGTAAAAGTAGCCCTTAAGATTTATGGTCGAGTGTGGACTTGCTCGAGCCTAAGATAAGGTGGCCCTTGGGCTCGATAGATATACCATGAGTGAGAATTTGCTTGAACTCGGGCTAAGGTAGCCCTTGGGATTTGTAGTCGAGTGAGGACTTTCTCGAACTCAAAGTAAAGTAGCCTTTACGCTATATGGTCAAGTGAGAACTTGCTCGAACTCGAGATAAGGCAGCCCTTGAGCTCAATTGATATTCCATGAGTGAGAACTTGCTCGAACTCGGGTTAAGGTAGCCATTGGGCTTCGTATTCGAGTGAGGACTTGCTCGAACTTGGGTTAAGGTAGCCCTTGGGCTTTGTATTCGAGTGAGGACTTGCTCGAACTCGGGATAAGGTAGTCCTTGGGCTTTGTGGTCGAGTGAGAATGATATCTCGAACTCGAAGTAAAAGTAGCCCTTAGCCATATATAATTTTGCTTTATTTTTTTCCTTTTCGAGCCCATTTTGTTATGAGTTCGGACATCTCTGAGCCGTGTTAAATTGGCCATAGCCTTTTGGTTTGGGTGTATCCCAGTGAGATTTCTTCCCCGGGTTATCCAGGTTTTCCTAAGATAACAGTCCTTGAGTGGGTATGGTTGTGACTTTTAAAATTCAAGGGTTGCCTAAAAGGTCTTATGCCTTCGACGCTCAATAGTTCGATATGTTCAAGTTTTATTTATCGGACGACAATCCCCGAGTGTAGGGGTGAATATACGAACTCTGGTTATGATCGCCCTTAAGCTCGTTTCAATAATTGATTGAAAGTATGCAATTGTAAACTAGAAAAACATTTTCTAAGGCATGGGATAATTACAATGAGAAAATACCTCTCTTTATTCTTGTGGAAAATTATTATACATGCGTACATGTTGTGAGCCATGGATCGAACAATCTATGGGGGCATGGTTCTCTTGTTCGTATGGCCCTATCGAGACCCCATCATTATGAAGTAATTTCCTCGCAATAAAGTGGACATCCAGAGGCAATGCCCCCCAATGTTCGAGGTTGATTGTAGGGAACTTCGGATACTATTAAATGATGTCTTAACACCAATCCGTGGTCGGCCTTCAATTCTAAGTTACCATGATCCATTGTTGTCTCCTTAAAAACCTTGTCGAAAAACCTAATTGGGATAGTAGAAAACCTAAAGCTTTATGCCGCTCCTTGTCGATAACCTACAAGTGTTAGTCGAAAAATAGAAACAATTGAAATGGGGTCATTCCTTCATTTGGATTCCAGATGTTTATGTGACCTTCCTCAGTACCAAGTCCCCGTGAACTTTGACCTCGATTATTTCTCCTCTTATTCCGTGCAGAATTTCGCGCAGATCTACTGCCTCTACGGTCCCCATTATATGGTTGATATCGATCTCTTTTTGACTTTGATTCTCGGTCAATATCTCTCTTGATTCTATCTACGGGCCTGATAGGATAAACAGGCCCATAAAGAGCCCCAGTTGATCGTTCTTGACCCTGATATTCATCTGATACCGATTGTGCGCATCGGCCTATGTGACAGTTGGGTATTCGATCAAATTCTACTTCAACTGCTGTGAAGCTACTAAACTTCGGTGGTGCCACGGGCGTTTTGTTGACCCTAGAGTTATAGGTTTCAACCTTCCTATCATTTTCCTCGATCTTCTTTTCTCCTATCTCGATTCGCTTTGTAAATTCTTCGAGCATATTTATGATAGCATGATTGATCTCCGATTAGTTTTCATTCGATTCCCTCGAAGACAATTCGACCCTATGTTCGACGTCTTTTGATGGCTCTAGTTCGAGCTTGTTCGGTGTTTGGTTCTAATTTGGTATCTAGGATATTGCTTCATGTTGGGCTTGCAACATTTTGAAGATATTGCTTCCTGGTGCAATGTTCTCATTTTTGTCGTGGTAGCTGTCACACCTCCTTTTTACCCGCGCCCGCGGTGGTGCAGAGGGAGTTTTTCCAATTAAAGGACAATCGAAAGGGGATTTATAATTAAGACTCAGAGTCACCACTTGGGAGATTTATGGTTTCCCAAGTCACCGGTTGAATCCCGAATCGAGGAAAATATTGACTCTGTATTACAGTCCGCGAACCAGAAATCCGGATATGGAATTCTGTTAACCCGGGAGAAGGTGTTAGGCATTCTCGAGTTCTGTGGTTCTAGCACGGTCCCTCAACTGTCATATTCGGTTATTTATCTAATTTTAGTTCATGTTAAACCTATGTGAAAATTTTAACCTTTACCGCTTTTATTATTATCATTATTTTAAAGAGAATTTCAACGTCGTGACAACGCGTCTCGAACCACGTCATATTAATGTACCCGTGGTTGTTGACACATCTCGACTCCGTTGAGAGTTGGATTTGGGCCACATAAATGTACACCCGAGTTTAGGGAGGTAATGTTATTAAAGTATGCGCCTAAAGAGACTAACGTGTTATTATTTGGGGAAGGCCGTGAAATTCGCTAAACTGCCCGTCCCAAAATACAAGTGTTTTAATATATACATTTATAAAAGCACCACAAATTATTACATTTTTATTGGGCGAGGCTCATCTCATTTTATTTTAAAAAGAACAATCCTAAAGTGACTACATTTTTTCTATTAAGTTCGTCTCTAAAATAAAAGAGAAAATGTCCTAATTAATTACATATTTATAAGATCGGGCCTCTTATTAGTTATTAGATTGATGTGAACGAAAATTGCACTCGAGCTTGCATAAGGGAGATTGTTTTGTACCTTATTCTACAAGAGAATATTACTACAACTGGAATTATAAATAGCATGCGAGTTTGACATAATATTAGAACAAACTAACCATTCTCTAATTGGTTTAAACTAAGAAGATGTTATCAAACTGGATCAAATACTGGCCTATATACCGCCTAAAGGAATTAGCTTCTGGGTAGAGTTAAGTCAATGTTTAAGCTACATTGCACCAGGAAGAATGACTAACACTAATCCATTAGGATACACAGTCCTAAAGTCTGCCTTAAATACAAACAAACACTAACTACAGCTGGTAACTACATCCTAGTAGTTCATTATAATTATAACTTCAATTAATCCAAATCAAACTGAATACAGTCCAACTATACAAAGCTGGCAGAAATCTACATAACAGTAGTATAAGAAATGTTCTAAAATGCAATCATGTAAAGAAGAAAAGGCTAAATCAAAACTTCAAACTTCCATTTTTCATATATATTCATGCTTCTACATTTTTTTAGCTTACAATAGCCAGAGTTACAGTTGCGTACCTGGTATTGGAAACAAGAGAAGAGGACGATGAGAATCAGTAGCAGTAGTAACAATACAGCACAACAACAACCAACAAAGCAGTAATGCAATAACCCAGTAATAGATTTGGAAACCAGCAGGACAAATTCTAGCAACAACCAGTGGAACAGTAACCAAATAACCAACCAAACTCAAGAAAAACACCAAATAAAACCCCAGAAATACCAACAACAATCACAGGCAGAAACAGAGTGAAGACCTCCCTATTTCAGTTTTTCTCTTAAATTACCGACTTTTTTTTACTCAAAGACCAGTCCCTCCTTTTGTCCAAGTCTAAATGTGTTCCCCCCATGTCTCTACTCTTCTCTATATTTAACCCCAAACTCCTTTTCCTTGTCAGCCCTTTTTTTCTTTTATTGTTTTAAAAAGAATACCTTTTATCATTATGCACTCCTTATTTTACTTTTCAAACCCCTTTTTTCCTTTATTTACATCTTTATGTCTTGTTCCCTACTAACCCTTGACTTTTCTTTATTTAACCAGTCCTTTTAAACCTCCCCATTATGTCTTCTTCTCCACTTTTATTAAAGAATTCATTATTTTAATGGCCACTAAGTAAACTTTCCAACACCCAAATTGCCCTCCTGATATTAGTGAAATTACTATTCTACTCAAATCCCTTTCAATCTGTACCAAGAATGTATCAGCTATACCAATTTCCCTAATCAAAATCAATCAACAAACTTAAGTTAATTCAGATAAGATCAAATATCCTCAGAACAAAAGATTAAGTGCAACATATATTGAACTAACACACTTCTAGATTAAAACTAATAACAAATCTGACATATTTATCTTAATCAACAAATATACTGCAATATGCATTCATAAGTGTCCAAGAATAACATTTCTATCAATCTTCTCGTCCATCAAACAAGTAAGCAACAAACAAATTTAACATAAAAATAAAGAAAGCTAATGAGACATAACGATTAACAAAGAGAATGCAATCTTCATGAGAGAACTAGCTAAACAAAACCGAAGAAGAAGTAATAATGAAATAGCTAATAAAACATGTAAAACAAATCAAACCAAAACAAACAGACTACGAATTCGAACACTTACATATAATTTGAAAGAGGGTCGACTTTTACAATCTCTCCAATTCTCAACTCATCAAGCCAACGACAACCATGAACAAGAAACCAAACGAACTGCCGGAATCTCAACAACGACCTCGAAACTTGATTCGATTCCAAAACTCAAACCATCTCCATTTTGGAACGAAAATCTGAAGATGAAGCGGGTTGTCCGGTGTTGGGCATGGTGTGACAGTGGGGAAAAGGTTGTGGGCTAGCTCAAAGATGGAAGTGGTCATGATGGGTGAGTTGACGAAGCTGGGTTGAGCTTTCTTGTTTTGGAAGATGAAGAACGATGCAGATGGCCGACTCCTCACCACAGAACCACTATGAACGATGCTGGGTGGAGATGGATGAGGGATAGAGTAAGGAGGAGGAGACGGTGGTCATTTGGGACATCGCTGGAGGCTGGTCAACGCATCAGCTGGTCGAAGATGGCAGTGATTCGGCGGGAATCTGGTGGGGTTGACGCTGGAGGTTTGGTACTTTGAGAGTGGTCACCGGTGAGGAGTCTGGTTTGATCTGTCGATAATGAGGGACTGTTTGGTTAGGTTTGACAAAGAACGAATGGGGAGGGGAGGGGAGTGTGGCGGCTGGAGGTGGAAGGGTGGTGTCTTAGGGGTTTCCAGGTGTTATCTTGAAGAAGAAGAAGGGGCTAGGGTTTATTTTCTTGTCCTAGTTCAAAAATGAGAGACAAATCTGATGGGTTTTGGTTGGGGGTGTTGGATTGGGTCAGGGGAGGTTTTGGGTTGGGTAAGGGTGTTTTTGGGCATGTGCTTTAACATTGAGGAAGAGGCCCAATTCAATTTTCTTCTTCTTTTATTTCCATTTTGCTTCTTTTTCTTAAAATAAATTAAAATTCTAAAAATTCTAAATTAACTTATAGAACTAAATTAATTTATAAAAATACAAATTAGATTTTAATAATAATTAACTCGCACAATTAAATAAAATCACACAACTTGGACATTAAATGCTAAAAATGCAAACGATGCCTATTTTTGTAATTTTTATTCTTGTAAAACAAATTTAGTTTCTCTTATTTGTAGAATTAAATTCTAAATTCAAATGCGATATATTTTTGTATTTTTATTAATTTAACAAATGAACATGCACAGACAAAATACAAATAATATAAGAAAATAACACAAAATTCACAATAATTGCAAACCAACAAAATTATTTTATTTTGAATTTTCTGAGAGTAATTCATATATAGGCAAAAATCACGTGCTCGCAACTGCCCCACTTTGTTCGAAAACACGAAGTATTTTCGTGCAAAGAGAAAGTGAGCGGATACGAGCAATTTTTGGTCGTTTGACTACTGTGTGTGAAGCATTTTTTGAAGATTTGAGCGAACCTCGTCTTCAAAGGTTTCCTACATATCCCTGACTAAAAGGGAATCGGGTTAATGTAGTTCGGGAGGTTTTGGTAGCTGGGACTATCATGGAGCTGTGATTTTGCTGCTGCTGCTATCGCTTACTGGCCTTCTTATTACAGCATGCTAATAGTAAACAAGAAGCTAGACTAAACTATAGCATATGCATTACAAAATCTTATCTAGACCTTTAAGACTTGCTCTTAGAGTTTGCTCTTGATTGCTGAACTCGAACTGCTTATTTCCTTCTTGTGAGCTTCGAATTCTTTTTCCTTCGAAGCTTGAACTTCCTTCTTCTGGCTTCTGAACTTGAATTTAGGTTGGGGATTTTTGTTGCAATCCTCCGCTCTCTGACTTTAAACTTCAATGTATTCCTCTGTTATACGGGCGGGCCCCCGACTTCATCAACAACTTTGAAATGTAAAGATTGGTATGTGAAGACTGAAATGTATTCCTCTGTTATACGGGCGGGCTCCCTACTTCAAAACTTGAAATGTAAAGACTGAAATGTATTCCTCTGTTATACGGGCGGGCTCCCGACTTCAAACTTGAAATGTAAAGACTGAAATGTATTACCGTCTTTGGTGAAAAGTTCATACACTAAGATTTTCATTTTAGGTGAAAGTTCCAACGGACTAAGATTTTATATTTATCTTAGGTGAAAACTTCAGCAGACAAATATTTTCATCTTAGGTGAAAGTTCCAACAGACTAAGATTTTATCTTTATCTAAGGTGAAAAATTTATCAGACTAAGATTTTCATCTTAGGTGAAAGTTCCAACGGACTAAGATTCTGATTTTAGGAGATAATTCATCAGACTAGGTCCATTTATATGATCTTAGGAGAAAGATTCATCGAACTAAGATTTTATCTTTATCTTAGGTGAAAAATTCATCAGACTAATATTTTCATCATAGGTGAAAGTTCCAATAGACTAAGATTTTTAACCTAGGAGATAAATCATCAAACTAGGTCCAATTTTTCGAATCCAGACTTTCTTAATTTTTCAAATTCAGTCTTCCTTTCTTTTTTTCAAATTCTACCTTCCTTTCTTTTTCCCAAATTCCGCCTTCCCTTCTTTTTATTTTAAAAAAAATTCTGCCTTCATGTCTTTCCAAATTCTCCCTTCCCTTCTTTTCAAATTATCCTAGGAGAAAATTTTTCAAACTAGGATCTTTTCTTAGGTGAAAAATTCATCAGACTAAGATTTTCATCTTAGGTGAAAGTTTCAACACACTATGATTTTATCTTTATCTTCGGTGAAAAATTCATCAGACCCAGATTTTTTATCTTAGGTGAAATTTTCAACAGACTAAGATTTTTATATTTATCTTAGGTGAAAAATTCATCAGACTAAGATTTTCATCTTAGGTGAAAATTTAACAAAATAAGATTTTTATCTTTATCTTAGGTGAAAAATTCATTAGATTAAGATTTTTCATCTTAGGTGAAAGTTTAAACAGACTAAGATTTTTATATGGGAGGAAAATTCAGGGCATAATTCAATGCACAATAGCAAGATAAATAAAGGCAAATATTTGAGAACATACCTTTGGCGGCTCTCCTTTCTTTTATGTTTTCTCTTTCGTCCTTTTTTTTTTCTTTTTCTTTTAACTTGTGTTATCTTCCTTCTTCAAAGGCTGCTTCCCTCAAAAGTCGTGTTGTCTTCCCTCGAAACTGCTGGGGATAATATTGATGGGGAATTATTTATTTATCTACTGGGGATAATACTGCTGGGGGAATCTCCTTTCTTCCCCTTCTTCTTTTTCTCTTTTTCAAAACTACTTCCTTCAAAACTTTTATTTTCTCTCCATACTGTTGGAGATAAAAATGTTATCAGCTGGGGATAACGCTCTCGAGGATAACACTGCTGGGGCATTTTCGTTCCTTCAAACCTGGTGCTTCTCTCTTCTGAAAACTGTTGGGGATAACACTGGCTTTTTGCTTTTTCTGAACACAAGTTTCATTCTTTTGTTCTGTCCGCTGGGGATACCACTTCCCTCATTAAAACTTGTTATTTTCCTTCTTTCAACATTGCTGGGGATAACAATGGTTCAAAGGCCACTTCCCTTGTGTTATCTGGCTTCTTCCAAGACTACTGTACCTAAAGCTGGTGTTTTCCGTCCTCCAAAATTGCTGGGGGTAACACTGGTTCAAAGCCAATTTCCTTAAGATTTGTCTTATCTTCCTTCTTCCCCAAGTGTATACTTGATTTCCAGAAAAATTTCAAAATGAAAAGAAAATTTTCTACCCTGTTTTAATAATCTTTCTTGTATCATGCCTCTCTGACATAAATGGCATTTCTCATCCCTATTTCACATCAAAGAAAAGTTTGGTCTGTTTGAAATGTGGTGGTTGGATTTGTTACACCTGTTGGGGATGGTTTTTCCCTTTCTCCTTCCCTGCTCTGCATTCCATTATACTATCAAAACTTGCTGAGGATGATATTCCTACTGCTCTTAGAACGACTTGGCCTACTTTGCATCGTCCGGACATCTTGAAATTTGGCCCATAACTTTCGACTTTCTTGACGATTCCTTATTCACAAACTTCTCACCGTTGTTTTATGTTTTATCCTCATATCTAATGATATATTTGAATTGTACATGTTTTATACCCCTTCTTACCTGAGCTTTGTGTATACACTGGTTCAAATTAGTCTTAAATTGCTTACAAAGTGCGTTTGATTGCAGGTTTGAGCGACGAGATTATATATATATATCACAAATCGGCTCAAAAGAGGAGTGAAACCTGCCAAGCGCCAACAGATAACCAAGGTGGGAAGAAGGTCACCTGTGCGGACCGCACTGTTTTGATGTGCGGCCGCACAGATTAGTCTGCAAGATGTCAAGTAAAAAACGACCTGTGCTGCCCGCACTGTTTTGGTGTGCGGCCGCGCGGAAAAGTTCAGAGAGTGACCAAAACTGAGGACAACCCATGCGGACCACATCCATTTCCACGCGGTCCGCACTGACAAGAGAGTACAAGTTCAGAGACTCAAGGCATTAGGCCCACGCGGCCCCACACCAAATCAGTGCGGTCCGCGTGGGAAAAGTTCAGAGAACCAGCAAATTGGGAATGTCTCTGGTGCGGCCGCATGACATTTCCACGCGGTCCGCATCACTGTAGTTTTGAGGCCGCGTGACGTTTCCACGGGGTCCACGTAGCATGACGTATAAGGCCGCATGCCATTTCCACGCGGTCCGCATCCTCAAGCCCAGAAGCCAGAGCTGAAGACCAAAAGCCTTTTGCGGCCGCATGACATTTCTATGCGCACCGCAACAGACCCCAGAGGCATTTTTATCTGGTTTATCCTGTGTAGTATAAATAGAACTCTTTACTTTTTTAGGTTTAGTTTTATCATTCTTTGTAGCGCTGAGCTCGTGACTGTCGTAATTACCCTACTTTTGGCGATTTTCTCTTGTATTTAGCGTGGATTCAAGTAGATTAATCTTGTAGTTAATGAATATGTTGCTTTCTTCTTTAATTCTTCTTCTTTTTTTTGCTTATTCCATGTCTAGCTAAACCCATTAGCTAGGGTTGTGGCTCAACCCTAGTGTGGGAAATTAATAAGTATTCTTAATTAATGCTTGGATGATATTGGGTGTTTGGTATTTGGGTTGTTTGTATGGTTTTATTTAGATTTGGTGGTTGCAAACACCAAGTTAAGCTTAGTGGGATTTGACTCTTCTTGAGAAAGAGAGTCTATGACCTCACATTCAACCCAACTAGCATTTGGGATGGACCCATGAGAATGGTAGACCCAAGTAACGGGTTAAACCTCGAGAGAATAATTACGCTACTTGAACCTTGAGTTGCTTGGGAAAATTAGCCTACCCAATTGGTCTCGAGAGAATCAATTGGGCAAAATCACTTTCTCTACTAGGAGGTGTGAGAGTGAGTACTAAAGTGCACCGATTATCCATATTCCCCATAATTATCATCCTTACGTTAGAATTTTATACCCGTTAATTAGCCACCTAGGTGAAGGTCATGACCCTAGTGCCTTTCTCTTATTGCATAAATATAGAATTATAACTTAGCGTAATTTTAGCTTACAAAAGTAGTGATAATTTTAGTTGATAACAAAAAGAAAATCCAAAAATGATAAGGAAGACCAATTAGAAGTCAAAACACATCTCTAGTCTAGCAAATACATCAACTCCAAATTAAAGCTCCCTGTGGAATTATCGACCTTGATACACTATTGGGTTATTAGTAATCGTGCCCGCTCATTCTTAGGTTCGAGTCCGTACCGATCACTTTTTGGTGCCGTTGTCGGGAGCTTTACAATGTTTGACTATTTGTTGGCTAGTTTTGTGATTTACTTCACTTTCATTCTTTTTACTTATTTTGTTTATTCATTTCACTCAGGTGCCAATGGATTTAAATGAGAATGATCCTATTAATGTTGGAGTGGAGGAGGTGGAAGATGTGGAACAAGATGAGATTTTACCCCAAGCACAAAGGAGGGGTAGGAATGCTAATGCCAATGCTAATGCTAATGACAACATACCAGACCCTCCTCCACCTCTAGCAACAGTTGCTCCACGAGTTCTACCCAATTAAGGGTACGCATGTGAAATAGTTCCTCCCCGAATTCGGGCAGGGAACTTCCAGAACACCAATGTCATGCTCACTTTTCTCAAACAACGAGGGTATTTCATGGCTTCAGACCAAAATGCCTACAAGCATTTGAAAGGTTTTGTGGCTACTTGTTAGAGGAGCAACGAGATCAATGTTTTGGAAGATGCACTGAGGCTAAGGCTTTTCGCCTTATCACTTCGGGGGAAAGCATTGGATTGGTTGGAGCGATTGCTAATCATTCCATCATACTTGAGATGAATTGGCAAATAAATTTATTGTGAAGTTCTTCTTGCCTAGTCATATGGCGGCTCTTAGAGATGAGATCCTAGCTTTTAAACAAGAGCCGATGGATCCTTTACATGAGATATGGGAGAGATTTTGGACAATGTGAAAGAGTGCCCCAACAACGATATGAATGATGTGATGATCCAACAAACATTCTATCGGGGTATAAACACAACAAACCAATGCATTGTTAATCAGTTGGCCGGTGGTAATTTTATGAAGCTTCCATACAACGAAGCTTGTGATGTTCTTGATGAAATGGCCAATACTTCTTTGGCATGGCAAAGCCGAGCTAATGTTCTTCAAGGTGATCCCAATGTTATACTCTTGCATAAGGAGTTGCATGATCACGGCCAAGCCATCGCCGAACTCACGACAACAATGAACCAATTGGCTAAGGCAAAACTTCAACAAGTTCAAAATCCGCGTCAAGTCAATGCTATGGAGGGAGTGAGTATGATGAAAAGAAGGCAAAGAGGGCAGCAACAACCTCTGAAAATTTTTGACAACTTTGATAATGGGAATGGTGGTTATTCGAATGAATGTTATGATGACCAAAGTGAAGAGGTTTAATATGTCAATAACTACCAAGGTAATAGAGGAAATCAAGGGAATCAACTATGGCGTTCCCAAGGCAATTGGGGGAACCAACAAAATAGTGGAAATTGGAAAAATAATTGGGGCAATCAAGGCAATCAAGGTAACAATTGGGGCAATCAAGGTAATTTAGGCGGAAACAACAATAACTGGAACAACAACAACAATGGTGGGTGGAACAATAATCAAGGAGGTAATCAAGGCAATCGGGGGCAAGGCTTTCAATGGCCCCCGATGTTCCAACAACCGATCAATCCAGCTCTGTTCCAATCTCAAGGGTCGAGTTCTTTGGGCCAAGATATGGGTAGAATTGAGAACACGTTTGAACAAATAATGAAGAGAAATCACGACTCGGATGCCCAATTAGCCTCCCACAACACTTCAATCCGTAACTTAGAGGTTCAACTTGGACAAATATCACAGTCTCTCAACACTCGCCCGAAGGGTGCACTACCAAATTATACGGTGGTGAACCCAAAGGGTGGGCACAATAACCATGTCATGGCGGTGAAGACGCGTAGCGAGAGAGGGGGTTATGTGCAAGAAAGTCAAGTTAGGGTCGATGATGCTGAGTTGCGGGAAGATGATGTCCCATTAGTGGTTGAAGATATTGATGAACCGATTGTGAGGAATAAAGTGAGAATAGATATTGATGAGGGTGAGGTGGATACCCAAGAGGCCATGAACCCATCTAGGGAACACGTCATTGACATGCTAGAACCTATGGTGCCAAAAGCCAAGGCACCTTTACCTAGGCCTTCTCCACCATATCCTCAAAGATTGGCCAAGAAAAAGGGTGACAATTAGTTTAAAAAGTTTATTGAGATGATGAAGAGTATGACTATCAATGTGCCTTTGGTGGAGGCACTTGAACAAATGCCCGGATATGCAAAGTTCATGAAGGACTTGGTCACTAAGAAGAGATCTATGGATTGCAAAACTATCAAAATGACGCATCAAGTGAGTTCCATTCCGCACTCAATGGCTCCGAAGCTAGAGGATAGCGATGCATTCACGATACCGTGCACCATTGGAAGGCAGATTTTGCAAAGGCCCTATGTGACTTGGGGGCAAGTATCAATCTCATGCCTTATTCGGTGTTCAAAACTTTGAGGATCAGGCAACCACACCCGACTTCCATGAGGCTTCAAATGGCAGACCGATCTATGAAGCAGCCTTTGGGAATTATTGATGATGTACTCGTTCATGTTGACAAGTTCATATTGCCGGCGGACTTCGTGATCTTCGATTGCGAGGTGGATTTCGAGGTGCCTATTATTCTTGGAAGGCCTTTCCTTGCTACGGGGAAGGCCTTGGTTGATGTAGAGGCGAGAGAATTGACTTTCCACGTTGGTGGTGAAAAAGTGGTTTTCCATGTATGCAAGTCTATGCGCCAACCAAATAGCACCGAAGTGTGTTCATTTGATGACATTGTCACGGCGGTGATAATGGATGACACAGCGCAATGGCTAATGTTGAGGACCCACTCGAGGCCGTGATCTTGAACATAGAAGTTGGTGATATTCCGGAAAGGGTGGAGTGTGTGAATGCACTTCATGGCATGGGCTCATATTCCTATGAGTCGAGGAAGCTATCTCTTGATCTTGAAAATCGCAAAACTCCACCCACCAAACCATCCATTGAGGAGCCACCGGTGTTAGAGTTGAAACCACTTCCTCCTCACCTTAGGTATGAGTTTCTTAGTCCTAGTTTCACTTTGCCTGTTATTCTTTCTTCTTCCTTGACTAACGTGCAGGTGGACGCCACTTTGGCGGTTCTTCAAAAGCGCAAGCAGGCGATTTGATGGACCTTAGCGGATATTTGTGGTATTAGCCCCGCATTTTGCATGCACAAGATAATATTTGAGGAGGATGTGAGACAGTCTCTTGAACATCAAAGGAGACTCAATGAGGCCATGCAAGAGGTGGTTAAAAGGAAATCATCAAGTGGCTTGACGCCGGTGTGGTATATCCAATTTCTGATAGTTCATTGAGATCCCCAGTCTAGTGTGTGCCAAAGAAGGGAGGAATGGTGGTAGTGATCAATGATAACAATGAGCTGATTCTGAATCGTACTGTGACGGGTTGGAGGGTATGCATGGACTATCAAAAACTGAATAAGGTTACAAGAAAATACCATACCTTTTGCCATTCTTGGATCAAATGCTTGACCGTCTGGCAGGCCAGGCGTTCTATTGTTTTATAGATGGGTACTCCGGCTATAACCAGATTCTCATTGCCCCAGAGGACCAGGAAAAGACAACCTTCACATGTCCGTATGGCACATTCACATTCTCGTGTATGCCATTTGGACTATGTAATGCTCCAACAACCTTTCAAAGATGTATGATGGAATCTTCACCGATATGGTGGAGGACATATTGGAGGTCTTCATGGACAATTTTAGTGTGGTTGGGGATTCATTTGGTGAATGTTTGTAAAATCTTGATCGTGTATTGGCCCTTTGTGAAGACATAAATTTGGTGCTCAATTGGGAGAAATGCCACTTTATTGTTGAAGAAGGAATTGTGTTGGGTCATAAAATTTTGAAAAGGGGATCGAGGTCGACAAAGCAAAAATCGAGGTGATCTCAAGGCTTCCTCCCCTAACTCTGTCAAAGGGGAGAGGAGGTTTCTAGGACACGCGGGTTTCTACCGGAGATTCATTAAGGACTTTTCTAAGGTGGTGAATCCGTTGTGTAAGTTGTTGGAGAAGGATGCAAAATATGTGTTTGATGACAAGTATATGGAGGACTTCGAGCTTCTAAAACAAAAGTTGATGACTACCCCCATCATAACCGCACCCAATTGGAGCTTACCCTTTAAGCTTATGTGTGACGCTAGTGATGTTGAGGTGGGGGTGTTCTTGGGCCAGAAAATCAACAAATTATTCCATCCAGTGTATTATGCTAGCAAGACGATGAATGAGGCACAAAGAAATTACATAGTCACAAAAGGAATTGCTTGCCATTATAGTTGCCACAGAGATGTTTCGACCGTACCTTATGGGGGCCAAAGTGATTATCCATACTGATCACGGCGCCCTTAGGTACTTTATAACTAAGAAGGATTCAAAAGCAAAATTGATGAGATGGGTGCTTCTTCAACAAGAATTTGATTTGGAGATCGTTGATAGAAAAGGAAGTGAAAACCAAGTGGCGGACAACTTGTCTAGATTGGAGGAGGAAGGGAGGCATTCGGATAGCCTTGATATAAAGGATTCATTTGCGGACGAACAACTCCTCTCAGTTTCAATGCTTGACATGCTGTGGTTTTCCGATATTGCTAATTATTTGGTTACCGGTGTGATCCCATGTGATCTCTCTTCTAACCAAAGGAAAACGCTTAAGCGGGATGCTTTGGACTTCTATTGGGATGAGTCATACCTTTTCAAAATTTTCACCGATGGTGTGATTCTTCGGTGTGTTCCCGAAGAAGAGCAATTGAGTATAGTGGAAAGTTGTCACTCTTCGCCCTATGGTTTTCATCATGGCGGGGCGAGGACGGTGTCTGAAGTATTGAGTTGTGGGTTCTATTGTCCTTCATTGTTCAAGGATGCCGGTGATTATGTGAAAAGATGTGATGAGTGTCAACGTGCCGGAGGAATTTCAAAGAAAGATGAGATGCCCCTTAACACGATTCTTGAGGTCGACATTTTTTATGTTTTGGGGATCGACTTTATGGGATTATTCGTGAGTTCTTGTGGCAACACTTACATCTTTGTAGCTGTGTATTACATGTCAAAATGGGTTGAGGCCATCACCTTACTTAACAATGAAGCTCGTAGTGTGGTGGATTTCTTGAAGAAGAGCATTTTCACGAGGTTTGGCACACCCCATGCCATAATTAGTGACGGTAGCTCTCATTTTTGCAACAAGGCTTTCGATTCTTTACTCACCAAGTATGGGGTAAACCACAAAGTGACACTCCCTACCATCCTCAAGAAAGTGTCCAAGTTTAAGTCTCAAACCGGGAAATCAAGAGTATTCTATCCAAGATTGTCAATGCAAATAGGACCGATTGGTCCAAGAAATTGGATAATGCTCTTTGGGCCTACCGTACAGCATTCAAGACTCCGATTGGCATGCCGCCATATTGGTTGGTTTTTGGAAAAGCATGTCGTCTTCCGGTGGAATTAGAGCACAAGGAGATGTGGGCTTTGAAAAAGTTAAATTTAGAGTGGGATGTTGCAGCCAATCTCAGGGTTGAACAGTTGAATGAGCTTGATGAGTTCCAGTTTCATGCAAATTCCAGCTCGTCCTTGTACAAGGACAAGATGAAGCACCTCCATGACAAGTATGCCCGGAGGAAAGAATTAAAAGTTGGTGATATGATTCTTCTCTTCAATTTCTGGTTAAGGTTGTTTCCAGGAAAGCTTAAGTCCAAGTGTAGCGGTCCTTTTGAAGTGGTTGGTGTTACACCTTTCGGTGCCACTGATCTCAAAAATAAAAATGGGTGAGGTATTTCGGGTTAATGGGCATCGAGTCAAGCCTTATTTGGGCAAGTTTGATGATAGCCACGTGGTGACACTGATTCATTTGAAGTGACTATGATGGTAACATGTATCATGCAGCGACGTTAAATCAGCCGCTTCTTGGGAGGCAACCCATATCTTTTGTTTTTCTTTACTTTCTGTTGTAGAATAGGATTTTTGAGCTGATAGTTTGTGAAGTGTTGTAGGGATATTGTTGAACCAGTGCAAGGAAAAAATATAAGAAGTGAACAGTCTCTGACCAGTGCCCACGTAGCCGCACTCCAAAACAGCGCGGTCTGCGTGGGCTTGACAAGTTGAAGGTGTAAAACTCAGAAGACCCTACGCGGCCGCATACCACTTTTGTGCGGTCCGCATAGGAAGAATCAGAAATGACCACTTTTTGATAAATTTCCCACGTGGTCACGTTCCAAATCAGTGCGGTCTGCGTGGGAATGGTCAAATAAATCAAGTCTCTAAAGTTTCCCACGCGGCCGCGGTCCAAATCTGTGCGGTCCTCGTGGGAATGGCCAAATGCACCAAATCTTTGAAGTTCCCCACGCGGCCGCATGCCACTTTTGTGCGGTCCGCATGGGCTAAAATTTTGCGAGGCCCGCGTGCCATGTTTGTGCGGCCGCGCATGTAGGTGAGAATTGGGCCCCATATTTTTCTATAAATAGACACCTGTGGCCTCCTTCTATTTTTTCGAAAAAATTTCACCTGAAGTTCTCACTTACTGTTCAATCACTCCCATTGTGCTTTATCATCAATTTCATCAATTAACTGGTAACACTTGTTCGTCTAATTAAATTCTTAGTTTAATTTTTGTTTTTGTTATTTTCATTCAATCCCATTAGTGTAACTTCTTCTTATTTTCTTTCTTTTTTTCCTTCTTAGTCGACTGATAAAATAAGGATTTGGGTAAGTGTGTTGAACAATGGGCATATAAATCACTGTTAATAACTGAGTAGGGACACTTAGGCTAATTAATATTGAAATTTTGAACTAAAAATGGACTTGTTGCCTGCCAGTTAAGTTGCCCTATGCGGCCGCACAACTTTTTTGTGCGGTCCGCGTGACTTCTGATAGACCAATTTTAGTAGCCTCTCATTGCGGACCGCGTCCATTTGTGTACGTTCCGCGTGAACCTAGTGCGGCCGTAGTTCAGATCTGTGCGGACCGCGTGGCCTTGGGTTAAGAGAGTTGTCATTCTTTGAGTTTGATTTGTGCGGACCGCATCAACTTTTGTGCGGTCTGCGTCACTATAGCTGTGTGGCCGCGGTCCAAATCAGTGCGGACTGCATGGCCAGATTCAAAGAAGGTTAAGAATAATGCTCAATCTGTGCGGACCGCATCCATTTCTGGGCGGTCCGCGTCCATCCTACGCGGCCGCATTCCAAAATATTGCGGTCCAAGTAGGTACTGTCTGAGAACTATCTGTGAACCAATTTGGCCAGTGCGGACCGCGTGACCCCTATTTGCAACACATATTCTGCAATTTCTATTTGATGCTATAGTTGTGTGTTTTCATTCTGTGCTTATACTAACAACCTCAGACATTTATCTTTGCAGACAATGGTGCAGAAAAAAGCCGGTAAGCAAATACAACGTGGGGGCTCGAAAAAACAACCCGGGAGGGGTGGTGCTTCCCGAGGGAAGACTGTGCAGAGAGTGTTGAAACTCACTCCCAAAGATAAGGAAACAATAAAGCAGCAAAGAATGATCATTCGAGCAGCCGATAGTGCGGCATCTCATTCATCTGGGAGTGAGTGCCAACCCTCCCGGGACATCACTTCAGAATCCAACCCTGACCACATGTCAATAGAGGTCCCCATGCCTGAAGACTCTTCTCCAGAGGCTGCAACCATGGCAACTTCCAAAAAGCCAATTAATGTAGTCTTGAGTTCGTCTGATGAGTTCGCGACCGATGAAGAAGAGGGAAGCCGATACTCCACCTCTCCCACAACTTTAGATAAATAGAGCAGCATTAATTCAAATCCAACCAAACATTTCTGGCACTGATTTTCTGAGCCACACACTGAAGTATATCTTCAATGAGAGAGCCAAGAATCCATCCTTTAACAAGTCGATCACTTATTTTCCATTTCAAGTATTTATCTGGATTCTCGAAAGTTCGACAAAGCCAAAGATGAGCATGGTCCAGAAGCAACCAAGATAAGAGTCGGAGAGGTCACCTCCAAGCAGTGGAAGAAGAATAACTGTCCCAATAAAGTTTGTCACTACGTTTGCAGATTTTGATAATGAAAAGTGCATCTCATTTATCGCATATGTTATTACATTATCCTCAACTGCTGCTATTGCCATTATCTCAAATCCTTGAATCCCAAGAACAAAAGCAGCAACTTTCATTCCTCCATGTTTCAAGGAGTTTGAAAGTTTGCCTCTCCAATGAAGAGTAGTCTCTTCAGAAATGTTATCTCCTTTGTAATCATGCCTTCTCTCCATTAAAATCCCTCTAATTCTCTCTCTACACTTGTTTTTCCAATCGAGATTTACGTAATCTATTGTCCAAGAGAAAGAAAAAAATAAATGATAGAGAAAGACAACAACCTCTTTCTTGACCTTGCCCTCAGACTCTAGTTGTGAGAGAACTAAGAAGAAACGTGAGAGGAGTTGTCTTATGATCTATTTTGTGCTTTCATATATTATAATGGGAAGAATCATATAGTTTAACTGTTACAAAGTTTGATATATTAATCGTTGATGGGTAAGGATATAGACCTTTCTGCCTCTACCATTGTTGCAGCCTTATAACACTTTAACAAGTACTTTAAATATAATATTAGGGGGAAATGATTAACAAAGTTGCTTAAAATAAGGATTCTTCCACTCAAGTAGTGGTAGGCGATTTCTTTAGTCATTTTTAATGCTCTAATGATCCTTCAAATCCGGCTTTTCTTTTTGTGAAATTGATTAAAGTGACGATGCCGATAACTATTCATGCTTTAAATATTAATGGAAACAACTTCTTTATTTTAAAAAATAAAGAACAATTAAACATCTAAAGAATAGTTAATGAAAGCAGAAGCTTAATTCTTTTACAAATTATTTTTTTTAAAAAAAAAAGAAAAACCTTCCGAAAAATTATACTGATTGCGCACGCAAGTTGAGGAATTACTGATACCTCTTTTGAAGGTCTTGAAACATCGAGATGATTATTTAATTTAAAGATGGAATTTTTGCGTCATCACATTCTCCAACTCTAAAACAAACGTTCGTCCTCGAACGTACTAAGAATTATTGTCAGGTTACCAAATTGTTGATTTTACTTTTACACAAATATTCACGATTGATCCCACATTACCGCATTCGACATAAGTTTGACATCACCATTTCAATTGAGGTTATTTTCTTTATACATATTTGTAAACTTGAAGACCAAATTTCTTACACTCCAATTATTTTCAGAAAGGTCCGATATTCTCGTAAACACACGATATTAGTCTCGACTGTTATACCAACTCATGCCTACACACCCATCAAATATGGGGTATTATATTCTCCCCCACTAAGGGTCATTCGTCCTCAAATGAGAAGTAGAGTCCGTCCTCAAACACGTAATGTAAATTATCTCTTTCTTTGCACATCTCAATATCCCAAAATTTTTGAACTCTCAAATTTTCAGAAATTTCGGCAGAGTCTCCCCTGTAATTGGGCATATCCACCTGCCAGAGTAACACCAAAACAACTCCTAAAGATATTTCCACATTTCAAAAAATCACCACGATATATTTATCAATATTACCAATCTCCACATTACAAGTGTGACCCTATCATAAAGATATTCAGACCCGAAACACATCATATGTATGACCTTAATCACATCTCTTGTTTAAATAGTGGTACATAATCGATTATAAATTTCCAATTAACTTCATATTAATAAATTCTTATATCAAGCTTTCACTTTATTAACAAAGTAGCATGAAGACCTCATAAATACTTAGCCAAATTAACGATTCACAATTAACGCCACCTAGACACTCACATTGTAGGCTAATACTCAATAATTACAATACAATTTGGAAAATTATGCACAAAGATATTCATATAAGAAGTATTTTTTTTCAAATAAGTTTCATAGGCATGACTCCCTATAAGTACTATAGTACAAAACTTTAATTTCACAAGAGAGAATTTTAAACACCTAAAATTTTCACCACAAGGATCTCGTCCTTATGTAATATCCACCGCAGCTTGTCGCTAATTTAAATATCTCACATCATATAAAATACGAGGATCACGTCCCCAACTACGTACCACAAGTATTTTGCACATTGTGCCAACTAAAATTTCCATTTCCTTTCTTCCTTCTTTCGAATAATTTCCGTCAAATAAAATCACACATATAATGAATCCTTATACCGACAGGGCATATAATTCACAATCAAAATTAATTATTTAGAAATTACATCAAACTCACCAAAACGATTAACACAAGTCACTTTTGGGATCGCAACTATTTTTTTAGTGACCAACACATAGTGATAGACATAGTTATCTCTATATAATTTTACAACAAGAGTATTCACATAAGTAGATTTTTGAATTATGAAGTTCGCTCATAAGTGGAGCGCAATAGGAGGACTTGCCTCGATACTCAGAACGTATCAAGTTAACAAAATTGTTACTCTACAATAATTCGAGACCGTACTTGTAACGGCACCATCTGGTGTTACGACCTCAGCCATACCATAGAAATTATATTAACAGTTGGGTCTCCACCTCTAGGAGTCTCACCTCTACCTCTAACCTCCTGACCCTTACCCCAGGGTGCTCATGTAAGCTGAGTATTGACTGCAATGGGGCACGTATCCTTAATGCTTTCCTAAATTATATTTCTCCAATCTACCACATTCACAACAATTCCTTTGAGTCTTAGCTAACTTATTGAAACTGATGACATATTCCGACACTCTCATGGTGACCTGGCACAACCGTTCAGATCACATATACCATATATTTAAGAGAATTCGGGAGGTAACCTCCTTCAAAGCATTTCTCAGAATAGAGTTGAGCAGGTAGTATTGCATTGGCCAGTCTGCCCTCTTCGTAGGCTTCTCAGAAACACCGACGACCAATTTCCTCTTTTGTTATGCTAGCTTGACGCTGCTGAACTACCCCATTTATTCATATACTTTTCGTTATACTTTGGGGGCGATTTTTTCCTTTACAGAGTATCAAATTTTAAATATGTATAAATTATTTGGGGAACCTTTTCGTACCATATATATACATTCCAAGTCAAAATTGACATAACAGATGGCCATACAGTCCATTCACTAATAGTGGAATTCACCATATGGCGCTAAGCCAAAGTCACAACATCCGATAATCCACAATATTAGTCCTTCACGACTCAAATAAATCGACCAGAAGTCAAGGTCCGTTGAACCCTATCATGATTCATTAGGTGATCTCCTGATGCGTCTATATCTTCCATTGGAACCACAACTGGTTAGTAGATTCATTATGTTCTCACTATTTCTATTTGGCATCCGAAGCACAGTAAAACCAGCCCCCTCACTTTCGACTATTCCCACGTTCTGCAATACCTCGTAGCAGCAGCCAAGAAAAATCTTGTGGGTTCTCAAAAGATGCACCCCTGAAGGTGGTAGCGAAGAGTTTGGTAACACCTATCCGACCTCCGCAAAACTTTTGAAGACGTAGTTGATCTATCATCGGCCTGTGTCATTATTCGAATGAAGAAGCAGTACGTGACTTCGCCATTCGTGGGAAGATGAGAGTAGAAATTCAATTAACATTTGAAGAACAAATTCGCATGACAGGAAAGAATGAAGGTGAAATTTTTCCTAACTTTATAGCCTCTGGAGTAAATACAAACGTCTCCGCATCGATCCCTCAGACTCTACTAAGGTTGTCCGTGAGTTGTGAGACCTATGTAACCTAGTGCTTTGATACCAACTTGTCACGACCTGAATTTCCCACCATCGGGGGTCGTGATGGAGCCTACTAATAGGAGCTAGGCAAGCCAACTCTTACTTATATTCCCATTTTTAACAATACTTATTTAAATCTATTACCAACAACATTAAAATTTCAGCGTAATAAATAAATTTAGCAGAAGACTTAACAAATTTTACTAGATGCGATACTGAAAACTTCAATATAAAACACTACCCAAGAACTGGTGTCACGATACTCACGAACTTCTAAGAATAATACGCATAACCATCTGGAAGAAATATAATACTATTTTTCTCGAATATATGAGATAACATACTGAAAGTAAGGATAGAGGAGACGCCGGATCCTGCGGACGCCTGCAAGGCTACCTCGGTATCTCAATGATAAAAAATTAACACCCGCACTACTGCTGTTGCTGCTGCCCAAAACCTGTATCTGCGCAAAAAGAGCGCAAAGTATAGAATCAGCACAATCGACCCCATGTTCTGGTAAGCTCCTGGCCTATCCCGGCGAAGTAGTGGCAAGGCTAGGACCAGACACTCACATAAACCTGTACAGTTCATAACGTATGAAATAATAGGAAACAAATAACAATAATGGCAACGGTGATCAACCAATGGTATAAATAGCAGGCAACAAGAACACCAAAATTGCTTCTCAACAAATAATAAATACAAGTGCAATCAAATAATCAAGTCCTTCAAATATAAATCTTTCGCCTATAAATTCTTCAAGTAATATTCTCTAGGATAATATGCTTTTCAATAAATATATTTCAAATATATTTCCTTCAAATAAGTATCTTTTGAATATCATTCGTTCGGGTAAAGGTCACCTTGTGACGCCTCATTTCAAAATTATAATAATATAAATCTCTTCCCACTTTCATAACTTTACTGTATCTTGTGCCCATATTTATATTAAAACCGCACGGACAACTCACGTGTAATTAAATAAAATAATAATATATTTTCCGGCACCTTGTGACAACATATTCTATTTCACATTGCACAATATTATTCTCATGTTACCCAGTTCAAAGGGTCCATAGCTCAATACAATTAAGAAGGTTCAAAGAGCCTCATTTACTTAACATAAAGTGGTGTGCAACTTCTATACCAATTAGGAAATCAACAAGAAGAGATGAAGTTATTTTTAGAAATCATTTGATAAAGAAAATACCATTTTCAATTAAAGTACAATTATTAAAGCTTGAAGTATTGAAATGTATATATATGTATAAATGCAGTGAAATAATGCAAACACTATAGGTCCTAACACGAAGGGTCACAACAGTAAGGGATTCAAATAGTTTAAACACTTGAATTGATAATAACAAATAAACACAACAGTAGAAAGTGCACGACATCACCATTATAAGGAATCAAAACCAAACCACTAACAAGAATAAGGAACAACACAGAACAAGTCTACATATAGAGGAACATCAATTAAGGAGAATAGGTAAATCAAAATCTGCACGGCACCAACCATCGTGCTTTTACTCTCATTCTCACCAAATAATCAATTAAGATGTACGGCATCATCCATCGTACTTTTACTCGCACACTCTCATATCAAGGCACGGAAAGACCCATCGTGCATAATCACTCTTCCTTGTCACCGGCAACTATGGCCAATTACAATAATCATTGTAATATATATATCAAGGCACGGAAAGACCCCTCGTGCATAATTACTCAAAACATAGCACGGAAAGACCCATCGTGCATAATCACTCTTCCTCGTATTTCATTTTCAACTCAGTTCACAATATGTCACCGGCAACTATGGCCAATAATAATAATCAATATCTGTAAATGATGCGGTGTGCATCCCGATCCTTCCGGTATGTCATCGGCAACTATGGCCAATAACCGTAATCAATGCAATATATTACCCACAGAAAACTAATAATCTTTTAAAATCAACAATATAAATATTACCGGTATGAAACCAATAATCTTTTCAATCAACAATATAAATATTAACAGTATGAAATTAATAATCTTTAAAATCAACAATGTAAATTTTATCCGTATGAAACCAATAATATTTTAATCAACAATATAAATATTACCAGCATGAAACCGATAATCTCTTAAATCATATAATCACATAAGATTTTTAAAAGTTTAATCAAGACAACAACCTCTTTCTTGACCTTGCCCTCAGACTCTAGTTGTGAGAGAATTAAGAAGAAACGTGAGAGGAGTGGTCTTATGATCTATTTTGTGCTTTCCATATATTATAATTGGAAGAATCATATAGTTTAACTGTTACAAAGTTTGATATATTAATCGTTGATGGGTAAGGATATAGACTTTTCTACCTCTGCCATTGTTGCAGCCTTATAACACTTTAACAAGTACTTTAAATATAATAGGAGGGGGAAATGATTGACAAAGTTGCTTAAATAAGGATTCTTCCACTCAACTAATGGTAGGCGATTTCTTTAGTCATTTTTAATGCTCTAACGATCCTTCAAATCCAGCTTTTCTTTTGGTGAAATTAATTAAAGTGACAATGCCGATAACTATTCATGTTTTAAATATTCATGGAAATAACTTCTTTATATTAAAAAAAAAAAAGAACAATTAAACATTTAAAGAAAAGCTAATGAAAGCAGACGCTCAATTCTTTTACAAATTATTTTTTTAGAAAAAAGAAGAAAAACCTTCCGAAAAAATTATACTGATTGCGCACAGAAGTTGAGGAATTACTGATACCTCTTTTGAAGATCTTGAAACACCGAGATGATTATTTAATTTAAAGATGATACTTTTGGGTCATCACAGTATGCCGAGGGAGGAGAACCAAAGATTGGAGGGATTGACAGAACGAGTAAGCCGGAGGCTTGGGAGAACAGGTTAATTAGTGAGGTAACCTTCCACCGCTATAGAGAATGGTGGACAAAGAGAAAGCTGATTTCGGAGCGACGTTTCATTGATGCCGACTTGCTCCCTCACAACCCTCATGTATAAGCTCAATTCCGTACGAGAGAGGGTTGGGGATTCTTTAAGGAAAGGGTTGACAATGCTCACGAACACATGGTGAAAGAATTTTACAGGAATGTTCACCATGTGATTCGGGATACAAAAGCAACAAAGGTGAGGGGCAAGACGATAGTATTCGATGGGAAATATTTGAATGACTTTATGGGATTTGGGGAGGAAGAAGAGTCTCAGTACTTGGAAAAGCTTGCACTGAAAGAAGAAGCTCGCCCGTGGTTAGCCGGGATTGTAGTTTCTCGAGGTACAGTTCATGTGTGGTTGAAGGCACAGGAGAAAATCTACAGAAACACCCTTAACTTTGAAGCCAAAGGGTGGTTGACCTTCGTGTGCAATCGGCTAGACCCGACCACACATGATCATTCTCTTCCAGTTGATTGTGCGGTTCTCACTGCCTCCATCATGGCGGGTTTTCCCTTAAACATAGGCAACATCATGTCTAGGTCAATCTCCCGTTTGGGGAACGAGACAAACACCAACTACCCCTTCCCCAACACATTGACACTCTACTTCCGGGAGATGAAAGTGAAAAAGAAGAAATTTGACATCATGGTAACCCGGTGATCCTGTACTCTTTGTATGATCAAAAAGGTCAAGACAACCCTTACGGCTCCAAGAAGGGTCAAGCCTCTACTTCCATCGCAGCTGGCCAATCTGAAGAGCCAGCTGCCATTGAGCAGACCACTACTGAGATAGTGCCTCCAGGCCCATCTACAGCTCCTCTTACTATCAAAACGACCCGGTGATTTCGGTATCGAAGACTCACAGATTCACAGCAAATCAGCTCACGCACACACTTGCTAGTGTGAACAACTGGATGTCGGATGCGACATCCAAGTTGTCCATACTGACCACTGGAGGTCAGGCAGAGAGAGCCCCGGTGATTCTTGAGGTTCCTGCCTCCATTGATGAGACTCTAAAGAAAATCCTAGCCAACCAGGAAAAGATGATTGCGGAGCATGCAAATTTGGCAAATGCGGTTGGGGAGCATAGCAAGGCTCTTAAAGACTTGGCTAAGGAGCACAGAAAGTTGAGGAAAACGAAGGCGTCCAAGGAGTCAGTGGCAAAATTTCAGGTACAGGTAGACAAGTTGGTAGCAGATCAGCTACCACTTGATTTATTGTTTGCTGAGCCATCCGTGGAGCTATCGGCTGTGCAGCCACATGAGGAGGAGAGGCCGAGGAAGAAGAGAAAGCTCCCAACACTGAGGGAGTCGTGATAGCAGTAGCATCAGTTCAGTAGGGCCCATCCAGCACTGCAGATACTGAGCCTCCTCCTGCCCCAGTAGTAGTTGAGCCATTTCAGGAGCAGGCACCGGATGTCCCCGTAGCACAGCAGTAGCAAGCTCAGGACCGGTCTGAGGTTCCGGCCAGTACAGAGGACAAGGGAGCCATTGACCAGCCGAGAGCAGCTGATGAGTCTTGAGGGGCCACTCCTAAATCCGTTACTTCATTTTGATGCTTTATTTGGTAGTTAGCATTGGGGACAATGCTAGCTCTTATTCGTGGGGTGTGTGTCCTTACTTTTTTGTTCACATTTGGATGATTGTACATATTAACTACTTTTAGTACTTTCGTAATTCTAGTTGATTTGTATATAACTTTTGATTCTAAATTCCCTTAGTTGTATATTCTACTTCCCCTTTGTACATATTCATTTGGGTTTCATTTGAACTTTCTTTTTATTTTCGTATTTTCATTAAATGATTTTGTTTTAGTTGCAAAGTTAGGCTCGTAGCCTCTTTTTGGTTTTGTTTTGGTGTTGGCAATAAGCCCTCGATTTTCTTCGGTTCTTTCCAAGGGTAGAATGTTGTGCAAACCGAGTGACTCTTCCCTATGATAGATAGCGTGACAACATTCTTAAGGGTTGAGTAAATTTTTTATTTTTTCATTTTGATTTTCAGGTTTTTGTAGCTAAGGGTACCTCAGGCAAGGCTTCACTTGGGCCTAGCACATTTGCCTTTGATCCTATGGTCAAAGAGATTAAGTTGTGTTTAGGATGGTGAAAGTCGTGACCTTGAGACTCTTGTGTTGACCAAACAATCATCATATGGTCGTGTTGGGCCATTGTGCGCTTGAATCGTATCTAAGGTTGTTGTGGGCCCTCGACTCCATTTTTTGGCAATCCTTGAGTGTGTGTGGTGAGAATTCGATGTGTTGAGCCCAAGTACCCTGCCGATGTGCCTAGAACTTGCCCCAAATGTTTGTTGAGGAAAAATAATAGGTGGAACTTGACTTGAGAAATGATCTTAGGCTCTCCTTGATCCAAAAGTGCAAAATTGAAAAATTCCATGACCTACCAATCAAAGGATCCCTAGTTCACCCCTTTTGAGTCTCGGACCTTATTCTTTCATGAACCAAATTACAAGCCTACACCCTTTCTTAATTAGACCTTCTCTTGGCACCCAAATCTTCCCTTGAGTAGTGGCAAATGAGTAAGTTTGGGGGAGGGAAACAAGAAAGGCATAAATATGGTGGAAAGGCACAAAAGCAAAAGAAAATGAAGGCAATAAAAAAAAGAAAAAGAAAAAAAGAGAATAACAATAAAAAAGGGAATCAAAAGGACAAAAAAAGTGAAAAAGGTGTGTAAAAGTATACAAAAAGGAGAAAGTTGTTGAATTGCAAAAGAAAGAGCGATATTGCATCCCTCTATCCCCGAAAGAAGTGAATTACTCAATTGAGTCAAGAAAGTGTGTCAAAATGAATCAAATGAAGTGCTTAAGGGAAGATTGAAACCATTGAAACAACATCATATTATACCTCTACCCAATAGCCTTCACAATGATTCCGCAAAAGCCCTATGTGATCTTGAGTTGAGAGAAGCCTAAATTAGTGGATTCTTACATGAAGGGCAAGCATATGGTGCTTAATGCCGTTCTTAGGGCTATTTCTTTGTGAGAGATGAGAGAGAGTGCATTCACCTTGTTTTGCATGCAATTATTCTAAAAGGCGAGGTTCACTTAAGGAAAGTCGAAGATAAATGAGTCTAGGTTCCACAATGACCGAAATGTTTGAGAAAGGCTCCTTATTGAGTTGTGTCAACCCTTGATGCTCTTGTGTCGCACTTGATCCACAAGTGTTAAAAGTTTTAAATGTGTTAATAATACATATGCATTGAGGGCAATTTTTAGTCCCAATTGAGGCTCGTCGAGGTTACCTTAGGAAGAACAGGAATTACTAGGATGTTTTTCATTGAGTGATAAGTCTCATTTTTATTTGCTTGATGAGAAGCAAAGGTTTAAGTTTGGGGGAGTCGGTATCTTTGAATTTGTGCATAAACTGCTTCAAATTAGTCTTAAATTGCTCACAAAGTACGTTTGATTGCAGGTTTGAGTGACGAGATGATATATATCACAAATCGGCTCAAAATATGAGTGAAACCTGCCATGCGCCAACATATAACCAAGGTGGGAATAAGATCACATGTGCGGATCGCACTATTTTGATGTGCGGCCGCACATATTAGTCTGCAAGAAGTCAATTTAGAGATGACCTGCGCGGATCGCACTGTTTTGGTATGCGGCCGTGCAGGAAAGTTCAGAGAGTGACCAAAACTGAGGACAGCCCATGTGGACTGCATCCATTTCCACGCGGTCTGCACTGACTAGAGAGCGGAACTTTAGAGACTCAAGGCATCAGGACCACGCAGTCGCACACAAAATCAGTACGGTCCGCATGGGAAAAGTTCAGGGAACAAGCAAATTAGGGAAGTCTCTGGTGCAGCCGCATGCCATTTCCACGCGGTCCGCATCACTGTAGTTGTGCGGCCATGTGACATTTCCACGGGGTCCGTGTAGCATGACCTATGCGGCCGCATGCCATTTCCACGCGGTCCGCATCCTCAAGCCCAGAAGCCAGAACTGAAGACCAAAAGTCCTATGCGGCCACATGACATTTTTATGCGGTCCGCAACAGACCCCCAGGGGCATTTTTGTCTGGTTTTTCCTGTGTAGTATAAATAAAACTCTTTACTTTTTTAGGTCATGTTTCATCATTCTCTATAGCAGCTGAGCTCGTGACTCTCATATTTAGCCTAATTTAGGCAATTTTCTCTTGTATTTAGCGTGGATTCAAGTAGATTAATCTTGTAGTTAATGAATTTGTTACATTCTTCTTGTATTTCTTCTTTTTCTACTTATTCCATGTCTTTTTCTACTTATTCCATGTCCAGATAAACCCATTAGCTAGAGTTGTGGCTCAACCCTAGTATGGGTAATTAATGGGTATTCTTAATTAACGCTTGGATGATATTGGGTGTTTGGTATTTGGGTTGTTTGTATGATTTTATTTAGATTTGGTGGTTGCAAACACTAAGTCAAGCTTAGTGGAATTTGACTCTTCTTGAGAAAGAGTGTCTATGACCTCACATTCAACCCAACAAGAATTTGGGATGGACCCATGAGAATGGTAGTACCAAGTAACGGGTTAAACCTCGAGAGAATAATTACCTTACTTGAACCTTGAGTTGCTGAACAAATTAGCCTACCTAATTGGTCTCGAAAGAGTCAATTGGGCAAAATCACTCTCTATACCGAGAGGTGTGAGAGTGAGTGCTAAAGTGGAACGGTTATCCATATTCCCCATAATTATCATCCCTACGTTAGAATTTTATATCCATTAATTAGCCACATAGGTGAAGGTCATGACCCTAGTGCCTTTCTCTTATTGCATAAATCTTGCATTATAACTTAGCGTAATTTTAGCTTACAAAAGTATTGATAATTTTAGTTGATAACAAAAAGAAAACCCAAAAATGATAAGAAGACCAATTAGAAGTCAAAACACATCTCTAGGCTAGCAAATACATCAACTCCAAATTGAAGCTCCCCGTGGAATTTTCGACCCCGATACACTATTGGGTTATTAGTAATCGCGCCCACTCATTCCTAGGTTTGAGTCCGCACCGATCATCTAACCCCGTATCGTTTCCATGACATCTGATTCCCCTTGAAGATTTAGCGATGTTTTGTTGATAAACCGCTTTCTTCGTTCATCCATGTCACTGAAAAGACCTTTTCTGCTGGGGATATTCCTCTTCTTTTTGTGGCATAACTTGGGAACTGGCATTTCCCCGACCTTTGAGTCTCACATGAATTTCCCAAATTACGTCCATCGCTTTTCGTGTTGTTCTTTCTTGATTTGTCCATTGGTTTTGGCCTTGAGGTTTATAACCATTGATTTCTGCGGGGATATCCTTCTTGACACTGGTCCATCCTTTTGTCAATCTCATCTTGCCGGGGATATCCTTCTTGACACTGGCTTTGCGCTTGTTCCTTCTTGACTTATACCACTTGGATGTACTAGTCAGATCTCGTCTTGCATAATTGGAAAGCTGATGACGAATTTTGAAGTCATTTCTCACTTGTTCTGACCAAACAAACTCTGTTGGGGAATTTTTTTATGAAAGGAGACAGATAAAATGAAAAAATAAAAGACAAAGGGAAAGATGACTCTCTGACAAGAAAAACTATAAAACCCTATCAAACGTGGATACCAACTCTACTGGTCATGACATGCATATATGGCCTATACTCTAACGTTAATCGCCTTTCACAATTTCTGTCTGGGGCTTTCCCATCTAATTCTCAACCTTCACTCAACTTGTAGCGCCCGAAGGATTTTCACTATCAAGCCTCTCTCATTTTGATTTTTTTATCAGCTTTAATCGCCTTATGGTGCCCGCGAAGGGTTTTACCGATAAGACTCTCTCATTTGTATTATTTTTTAGTTCGAGATTTGGGTGTTACTAATAAGAATCTCTTATATTTCTTTTATACAGGGGACCAGAGTCTTTTATGTAGGGGGGGTCGAAGTCTTTTCGTCGGGGATCAGAGTGTTATGTTCTGATAAGACTCCCTCATTTGCTTGACTTAGTCTCTTTTGAAGACTGATCGGAAGGTCTTTCTTTGGATTATAATATGAGATTTGGATAGGCTAGAAAGAAAGTATTTAAAGGCTAAAAAACACAGCAATTTAGTTTAAAAATACAACCTTCGGAACTAGATTATTTTATAATAAATACAATATTTTTCTCCAGTTTCTTGCTTGGGGATTTTTGATTTTATTTACACTATGACCGAGCTATGAAGCGCCTACGTATCCCCTTTGAGGAATCAGGTCAAATGTAGTTCCCAATCCTTGTTGTTATAGTTTTCCTTTTCACTTATTTATTTTATCTTTTCTTTATCCCATCTTTTTCTGTTTCTGTTTCTACTCTTTGCCACTGATTCCGAAAGAGGGGTATGAAACAAAAATAAATAAGGCTGAAAGGGCTAACAAAGGATAAAGTGTTTGGATAGCAGAACAAAATGCCTTCTTCATTCCAATCTCCTAAACACGCCATGTACAAATAGCACAATTAAACAAACCGTCGAAAACAATGGTAACATCTTTTGATTGCACCAGATAACCATTTCCAAACATAACATCGTTGGGAAACACTCTCATTTACTTGCCCCAGTTTCTCATAGTTTGGCCTTCAAATGGTCTCAACCCGTTCTTATCTCCTTTAAATATCTTGATCACCTTCCACTGGTTTTATGATTAACATATAAGACTAGGCCCAAACTGTGTGTGCATTTCATGTCACTAGGATTGGCACTGAATAAAAGACACAACAAAATGATAAAAGAACTAAACGAAAAGATGACTAGAAATAATAAAAGACCGTATTTTGCATTAGACTAACGGTGAAATGGTTTGAATAACAAAACAAACAAACATACAATCTCGAAACAAATCTGGACAAAACTAAACAAACCGCTATGACAAAAATGGAAAGATAAGAAGGTTTTACACAAGTCAATATCCGGATTACAACCCTAAGAATAATCCTAACAGCAAAAATGACAACAAAATAAGCCACCAAAAGCTCCTATCTGGCAAACCAAAGAACGAATCGTCCTCCCAATTATCAAACCTGGCATCTTAGCCACTGAGTTCTACATCAATAATACCAGGAACTTCACAAGTCTTCATCGTGTCATTCTTAACAAATTGCTTTTGGGTTCCTTTTCAGACTCGTTCTCAAGATCAACCTTTGATAGCACAGAAAGGTTAGCAACATATGGGCCTTACTGTCAGCAGCAGGAGGAGTTGCCACTTTAAAACCACAAACCAACCACCTTAAGTTTCTTTGAAATTCAAACAAAACATGTTAGAATGGACTGAGTCAGTCCTTAATATTAACAACATCTAAAAAATTAAAAACACGGCTTTCAGCGCATCGAGGACGAAGATTTTAAGGCTGTGGGGGTCAACCGGTTAAAATCTAAAAAATAACCCAAAGGTGGCTACTTATGCGAAATCATCCTTCCGGCGTCCCTTTCAGGAACACTTGGTTATTTTTGACAAAATGACATCACCGGACTTATTCATGATGAAAATTAATATTCTGAAATTTTTGCCTATTTTTGCAAAAGGGGAGGTTGGACCCGATGAGGGTTGCCTATGTATCCCACACCCTGTGAGAATCAAAGTGGCTTAGTTCGCCAATAAACTATTTTGAAAACAAAGATATTTTTTCTATCCGAAGCAAATACAATGCACAAGTAGTAAGATGCATCAGAATAGTCATTTTCATTTTGGGTACACCTGTGCTAGACAGACCCAACCACTGTGTTGAGTCTCCAAAGTTAAAATGCACATGATGCAAACAAACGTTCCTACTAGGGATCCTGCATGAATTTTTGTTTCACCTAGGTTCAAATCTTATTGGAGAAAGTATGTAGACTGGCTTACTCGAGCGGATAACTCGAGCCAAGGAGCTTCAAGTGTCACCAGTAGTAGAACAGCACTGGCTACCTAACAGCTCTCCCGCCTAAACATGTGTGATTAAATCCTTCACCAGAAGCTGGTGGGCTAACTGGATTTATCTCTAGACATATGTTTTGTGATGCTGGTAGGCAAACACTACATAACTACCTATCAGAAGACTCAGAGGAGTGCGAGAGAGGACAGATTATAATACGGTTCAACAATATCAAAGCGGTAAAAATAATCAATTATCATGGTAAGCACAAATAATGTAACGAAATCAGATAAAGCAAAACATAATAATTTATCTAAGATCGAATTTCTAACCCTGAACCAGTGAATCTGGGTTATGTCCCCAACAGATTCTCCAAAGCTGTCACACCTCCTTTTTTCCCGCGCCCGTGGGGGCACAGAGGGAGTCCCCGAGTGGGTATGGTCGTGACTTTTAAAATTCAAGGGTTGCCTAAAAGGTCTTATGCCCTCGACGCTCAATAGTTCAATATGTTTGAGTATCGGACGACAATCCCCGAGTGTAGGGGTGAATATCCGAACTCCTTTTATGATCGCCCTTAAGCTCGTTTCCATAATAGATTGAAAGTATGCAATTGTAAACTAGAAAAACATTTTCTAAGACGTGAGATAATTACAATGAGAAAATACTTCTATTTATTCTTGTGGAAAATGATTATACATGCGTACATGTTTTGAGCCATGGATCGAACAATCTATGTGGGCACAGTTCTCTTGTTCGTATGGCCCTATGGAGACCCCGTCATTATGAAGTAATTTCCTCGAAATGAAGTGTACATCCAGAGGCAATTCCCCATTGTTCGAGGTTGATAGTAGGGAACCTCGAATACTATAAAATGTTGTCTTAACACAAATCCGTGGCCGACCTTCAATTCTAAGTTAGCATGATCCGTTTTTGTCACGTTAAAGCCGAAAAACCTAATTGGGATAGTAGAAAACCTAAAGCTTTGTGACGCTCCTTGTCGATAACCTGCAAATTTTAGTTGAAAAGTAGAAAGAATTGAAATGGGGTCATGCCTTCATTTGGATTTCCAAGTCCCCGTGAACTTTGACCTCGATCATTTCTCCTCTCATTCCGTGCACAATTTCCCTATTATATAGTTGATATCAATCTATTTTTGACTTTGGTTCTCGGTCGATATCTCTCTTGATTCTATCTACGGGCCTGATAGGATAAACGAGGCCATAAGGAGCCTTGTTGATCGTTCTCAACCCTGATCTTTATATGATACCGATTGTGCACATTGGCCTATGTGAAAGCTGGATATTCGATGGATTCTACTTCAACTACTGTGAAACTACTAAACTTCGAGCATTGATACCCTGAGTGAAAGCTTGAATAGCCCAATCGTCGTTGACCGGTCGCAAATCCATCTGTTCCATTTGGAATCGAGACACGAATTTTCTGAGTATCTCGTTGTCCTTCTGCCTTTACCTTGAAAAGGATCAACTTCGTAGTTGTGACCTTGATGGCCCCAACATGTGCCTTCACATAATAATCTGCAAGCATAACAAATGAATCAATTGAATTAGGTGGTAAATTATGATACCATATCATAGCACCCTTCGATAGAGTCTTCCCGAATTTTTTCAGCAAAATAGATTCGATCTCATTATCTTCCAAGTAATTTCCTTTGATAGCACACATGTAGGATGTAAGTGTTCGTTGGATCGATCGTCCCATTATATTTAAGAATCTCAGGCGTATAGAACTTCTTGGGGATCGGGTTCGGAGTCGCACTTGGGGGGAAATTTTTTTTACAAACCTTTTGGAATTTGGTCCTTTAAATATCGGAGGAACCTTCGGCATTTGGTTGACTCTAGAGATATAGGTTTCTACCTTCATATCATTTTCCTCGATCTTCTTTTCTCCTATCTCGATTCGCTTTGTAAATTCTTCGAGCAACTTTATGATAGTATGATTGATCTCCGGTTCATTTTCATTTGATTCCCACGAAGACAATTCGACCCTGTGTACAACTTCCTGGGATAGATCAAGTTCGAGCTTGCTCGGTGTTTGATTCTAATTTTGTAGCTAGGATATTGCTTCCAGTTGGGCTTGCAACATTTTGAAGATATTGTTTCCTGGTGCAATGTTCTCATTTTTGTCGTGGTAGCTGTCACACCTCCTTTTTACCCGCGCTCGCGGTGGAGTAGATGGAGTTTTTCCACTTAAAGGACAATTGAAACGGGATTTATAATTAATATTCAGAGTCGCCACTTGGGAGATTTATGATGTCCCACTGGTTGAATCCCGAATCGAGGAAAATATTGACTTTGTATTATAGTCCGTGAACCAGAAATCCAAATAAGAAATTCTGTTAACCCGGGAGAAGGTGTTAGGCATTCTCGAGTTCCGTAATTCTAGCACGGTCGCTCAACTGTCATATTCGTCTTATTTATCTGATTTTAGTACATGTTAAACCTATGTGAAAATTTTAACCCTTTACCGCTTTTATTATTATCATTATTTTAAGGAGAATTGTAACATCATGAAAACGCGTCTCAAACCATGTCACATCAATGTACATGTGGTTGTTGACACATCTCGACTCAGTTGAGATTTGGATTTGGATCACATAAATGTGCACCCGAATTTAGGGAGGTAATGTTATTAAAGTACGCGCCTAAAGAGACTAACGTGTTATTATTTGGGGAAGGCTATGAAATTCGATAAACTGCCCGTCCCAAAATCTAAGTGTTTTAATATATACATTTATGATGGCCCCATAATTATTGCATTTTTATTGGGCGAGGCTCATCTTATTTTATTTTAAAAAGGACAATCCTAAAGTGACTATATTTTTTCTATTAAGTTCGTCTCTAAAATAAAAGAGAAAAGGTCCTAAATAATTACATGTTTATAAGTACGGGCCTCTTATTAGTTATTATATTGATGTGAATAGAAATTGCACTCGAGCTTGCATAAGGGAGATTGTTTTGTGCCTTATTCTACTAGTGAATATTACTACTACTGAAATTATAAATAGCATGCGAGTTTGACAAAATATTAGAACAAATTAACCATTCTCTAATTGGTTTAAACTAATAGTTTTAGATGAGTGGGACTACCACAATTAACTACTAGAAGATGTTATCAAACTGGATTCAAATACTGGCCTATATACTGCCTAATGGAATTAGCTTCTTGGTAGAGTTAGCTAAATGATTAAAGCTACATTGCACCAGGAAGAATGACTAACACTAATCCATTAGGATACACAGTCCTAAAGTCTGCCTTAAATACAAACAAACACTAACTACAGCTGGTAACTACATCCTAATATTTTATTATAATTATAACTTTAATTATTCCAAATCAAACTGAATACAGTCTAGCTATACAAAGTTGGCATAAATCTATATAACAATAGTATAAGAAATGTTCTAAAATACAATCATGTAAAGAAGAAAAAGTTAAATCAAAACTTCAAACTTCCATTTTTCATATGTATTCATGCTTCTATGTTTTTCAGCTTACACTAGCCAGTGTTACAGTTGTGTACCTGGTATTGGAAACAAGAGAAGAGGAATGTGAGAATTAGTAGCAGTTGTAACAACACATCACATCAACAACCAACAAAGCAGTAATGCAATAACCGAGTAACCGATTTGGAAACCAGCAGGACAAATTCCAGCAACAACCCGTGGAACAGTAACCAAATAACCAACCAAACTCAGGAAACAAACCAAATGAAACCCCAGAAATACCAGCAACAATCATAGGCAGAAACAGAGTGAAGACCTCCCTCTTTCAGTTTTTAGCTCTTAAATTACTGACTTTTTTTACTCAATGACCAGTCCCTCCTTTTGTCCAAGTCTGAATGTGTCCCCCCCCCCCCCCCCCCCCATTTATGTCTCTACTCATCTCTATATTTAAACCCAGACTCATTTTCCTTTTCAGCCTTTTTTTTACAGTTGTAAAAAGAAAACCTTTTCTCATTACCCCCTCCTCCTTTTACTTTTCAAACCCCTTTTTTCTTTATTTACATCATTATGTATTGTTCCCCATTAACCCTTGTCTTTTCTTTAATTAATCAACCCCTTTAAACCTCCCAATTATGTCTTGTTCCCCACTTTTATTAAACAATTTATTATTTTAATGGCCACTAAGTTTAAACCATTTTCAAACTTTCCAATTACAAAATTACCCTCATGATATTACTGAAATTACTATCCTACCCCAATCCCTTTCAATCTGTACAAAGAGCGTATCAGCTATAACCAATTTCCCTATTCAAAATCAATCAACAAACTTACGCTAATTCGGATCAGATCAAATATCCTCAGAACAAAAGATTCAGTGCAACATATATTGAACTAACACACTTCTAGATGAAAACTAATAACAGATCCAACATATTCATCTTAATCAACAAACATACTGCAATATGCATTCAAAAGTGGCTAAGAATCACATTTCTATCAATCTTCTCGTACATCAAACAAGTAAGCAAATTTAACATAGAAAGAAAGAAAGAAAGTTAATGAGACATAACGATTAACAAAGAGAATGCAATCTTCATGAGAGAACTAGCTAAACAAAACCGAAGAAGAAGTAATAATGAAATAGCTAATAAAACATGTAAAACAAATCGAACCAAAACAAACGGATTACGAATTCGAACACTTACATATAATTTGAAAGAGGGTTGACTTTTACAATCGCAACAATTCTCAACTCATCAAGCCAACAAGAACCATGAACAAGAAACCAAAGGAACTTCCGTAATCTCAACAACGACCTCGAAAGTCGACTCGATTACAGAACTCAAACCATCTCCATTTTGGAACAAAATAAGAAGATGAAGCGGGTTATCTGGCGCTGGACATGGTGTGACAGTGGGGAAATGGTCGTGGTCTAGCTCGGAGATGGCAGTGGTCGTGAGGGGTGAGTTGAAAAAGTTGGGTTTGAGCTTTCTTGTTTTGGAAGATGAAGATGATGAAGAACGATGCGGATATCCGGTTCCTCACCACAGAACCACTATAAACGATGCTGGGTGGAGATGGACGAGGTCTGGAGTGAGGTGGAGGAGACGGTGGTCGTTTGGGACGTCGCTAGAGGCTGGTCGATGCAACAGCTGGTCGGAGATGGCAGTGGTTCGGTGGGAATTTGGTGGGGTTGACGTTGGAGGTTTGGTGGTTTGAGAGTGGTCGCCGGTGAGGTTTCTGGTTTGGTTCGTCGATGGTGAGGTACTGTTTGGTTAGGGTTGAAGAAGAAAGAACGAGGAGGGGCCAGGAGTTTGGCGGTTCGAGGTGGAAGGGTGGTGACTTTAGGGTTTCCATGTGTTATCTTGAAGAAGAAGAATGGGCTAGGATTTTTTTTCTTGTCCTAGTTCAAAAATGAGAGACAAATCTAATGGGTTATAGTAGGGGGTGTTGGACCGGGTCAGGGAGGTTTTGAGTTGGGAATTTTTACCTATCTATTCCATATATGAAACTTTATTATCAAAAATATTCATAATTTATTATTTACCCGTGTAGTCTATACTTTTTATAAAAAATATATACCAATGCAATAATAGGTAAATTTTGCCATAAAAAGCGCGTTAAAAATAAGGCACCAGATCTGCGTGTGATCCTATCACCATTAAATTCGAATTTCGAAACAGAAAAAAATCCCATATGTTTTCCACCATTGATAGCCACTAAAAAGCTTGAAAGCTTTGAATTCAAATTTGGGTTTTCAAAAATCATTATTTGTTTGGATTGGGTGTTGTTGTAAATAATTCAAAATATGTTTTAGGAGTTTATATCTCAATTTTGAGGGGTTTTGGTGAAGATTACACTTGGTTTTTACTGAATTTCAGATTGAAACTTGAAGAAGAAGAAGAAGAAGAAGAAGAAGAAGAAGAAGAAGAAGAAGAAGAAGAAGAAGAAGAAGAAGAAGAAGAAGAAGAAGAAGAAGAAGAAGAACACGACATATTTTCAGAAATTGTAGATACATTGTAGTTAAATTGTAGATATATTGTAGATAAATTGTAGATAAATTGTAGATGAATTGTATATTAGGAAGACTAAAACTTCTACAAATTTTTTACAATTATATCGAAAATGCCAATTATGCTACAATTGACATGAGAATTTGGATATTAAAATTCAATGTATCTATTTTGTAGATATCTTGAGATTATTTGTATTCTGATTGTACATGCATTATTTTTTTCTTTTCACAAATCCAAAACGACTAAAGCTTCTACAAAATCTTCTGCAAAAATTAGTCTACAATTTATTTACAATTTTTCTAATTTGACTACAAAATATCTACAAATTCTGAAAATATGTCTTTTTCGAGTTCTTCTTCGAGTTTCAATCGATTGTGTTAACCAGTAACCTTAAACCTATACCCAAAAGAAAAGAGGTTAAAGAATTTAGAACTCTCTGCCATTATTATTTTCAGTGGGAGTTCAAACGGTTCGACCAAAGAATTTAATATTTTCTTGTGAATCTGAAAATATGATATTCTTCGATGGTGGTGGGCAGTTGGGATGATTAGCGAGAGGAAGCATATGAGCAATCTGAAAATATTATTTCCATTGAAGAAGGTAATAATGCACTCAAAGAATTGGGTGATCTTCGCCTCCATTTTCTTAATTGTTTTCAGAATTCAAAATCCACCAATTACACAATGTTTAGCATAATGGCAAAGCTCAAATTTGATATGTTCTGCCTTCACTTGGCGAATTATAAATAAACTGTTTGAATATTAGATACAGTCCTATAATTATGCCTAATATAAATAAACCCTTAATTATATCCCTAATTTGAATTATGGTATATAAATGGTAATTTGGTATGCTTAAATGTGATAAACATGGGTCGATTGGAAACAGCCTCTCTGCCCTTTCGGGCAGGGGTAAGGCTCGTCTACATATTACCCTCCCCAGACCCCACCTGGTGGGAATATACTGGGTAGTTGTTGTTGTTGTTGTTGTTGTTGTTGTTGTTGTTGTAAATGTAATAAACATAAACCTTAAACATTGAGGGTAATAAGGTTACATATATGGTATAGGTAGGTAAAAATCTATTTGAGTTGGGTAAGGGTATTTTTGGGCTTGTGGTTTAACATTGAGGAAGAGGCCCAATCCGATTTTCTTCTTCTTTTATTTCCATTTTGCTTCATTTTCTTTTTCTTAAAATAAAATTAAAATTCTAAAAATCCTAAATGAACTTATAGAACTAAATTAATTTATAAATATACTAATTAAATTTAAATAATAACTAACACACACAATTAAATAAAATCACACAACTTGGACATTAAATGCTAAAATGCAAACGATGCCTATTTTTGTAATTTTCATTCTTGTAAAACAAACTTAATTACTCATAATTGTAGAATTAAATCGTAAATGCAAATGCGATATATTTTTATTAATTTAACAAATAAATATGCACAGACAAATACAAATAATATAAGAAAAATAACACAAAATTCACAACAATTGCAAACCAACAAAATTATTTTATTTTGAATTTTCTGAGAGTAATTCATATATAGGGCAAAAATCACGTGCTCACAGTAGCTGAGATCATTGTCAATGTGTTGAGGTGCTAACTGAGAGTTTGAAATTTTTTAATCCTATAATCAAATATATTTCATAGAACAAGTGTAAAATAGTGTGTGTTACGAGAATTTGTACCAGGCAATCACTATTATCCTTAGCCTCACGGTAGGCGCCAAAATGTTTACCCTAATAACGGAGGACACGTGATTTTACTTGGCACAAACTATGAAAAATATATAATTTTGATTTTAAAATTAACTGCAAATAGAAATAATCCAAATCAAAGGAATGTAGAGCTTTGATCCTTAAGTTAGGTTGCCCTCGAACCAAATAAATATTTCATCAAAAAGTATGAACAAAGTAACATAATATTGAAAGGTTAAGAGAAAGAGAGTATATTGCTTTATGCAACGTGAATCGCTTCCCTTTTACAAATGAGCAAACCCTCTTGATACATGCCGAGATTTTCGTCGTGATCCTTGGCCGATCGCAGATATCTTGGCTTCCGATTATTTGGCTTGGTAGGCTTCCTCGATCTTGCTCGATTTTTATCCCGCTCGGTCTCGATCTTGGCTGGTCTCGATCTCGATCGGTCCCTGAGTCACAAGCTTGGCCATCTACTTCGTGTCATGGTCTGGTATGATATGGGGTCGAATCCTGATGTGTCGTGCCCCGGTCTCGATTAATTATAAAAAATGGGGCAAACCCGATATATATATATATATATATATATATATATATATATCGAATAGTACACAATAGCTCCTTTTTTTGTATTATAATATTGTGTAATTGTTAAGAATAGAATTCTATTTAGAGTAAATGTCTATCTTGTAGAGAGTTTTACTATGAGGCTAAGTCATTTTTCCTCCTATAAATAGAGGGGTCTTACCCCATTGTAAATCATCCCAAAATATCAATAAGAATCCTCCTCTCCCTACCTTGCTCTGTAATATTGTTCTTGTTCTTGTATTATTTCATAACACGTTATCAGCACGAGTCTCTACACAATTAAGATAAGCAAACATCAGCGCCTTCTAATTAAATTTGTTTTTTTCTCCTTGAGATTGAACAGTTTGATTGTGCTGCTCATTGAAGTAAATCAGGTGATATGTTCCAATATTACTTTATCCTCTTTTTGATTTGTTAGCTCTTTTAAGTTGTGTTTTTTCCTTCTGAATAAGGTTCCTTTTTTTTTCCTGCAGAAATTATATATACATATATTAATCTTGTTTCTGAATTACAACATGCATCTCTCGAAGCTAGATTTACAGAAAGAACTAAGCATTGTTAATTGCTTCCAGCAAGAAATCATGGGATTACCAGCAAAACTGAACGAATGCATAAATAAATAAATAATCATATTTATCACTGGTATCTCATTCTATGACTTTCTCTCTGTTTGGCCATTGAGGGCTCAGATTTACTGTTTTGATCAAAGCAAGAGAGAAGGCGATGTTGCCATGGCTGCAGGCACCAGCTTGCTATACAACAGACATACTAGGTCGTCTTGCCATGCCAAGATACGGGTCAGGTATCTTCTCAATGCCATGACTGAACATAGCCCAGAATTGATCATTATCACAAATAAAATTTAAACCAGATTTCACATAAAACGAAGCTCTACTATCTCAAGAATCTCTTTGAGAAAATTAAGGCGATTCTATAACACTTGAACAACTATGACTAAAGGCTAATTCATTCATGTTGATTTGGATCTTATTGATGGCGGATCTGGTAATTGTTAAGTTTTCCATCATGTTTTTGTATATTTGTGTACTATAACGGACCGTTTTCTACCTGTGTGCATTTCTTCGAGGTTTTCTACATAAACTGATTCACCTCATGTTTCAGTGGTTTATATATAATTATTGCCTTTCCAGTTTAAATGGATTTATCCCAATCTGGATCGTCTAGTTGCGTTTCAAGAAAATCAGTTACCTATGTAGTTCCTGGTTTTCTACTTCAAGATTTAGTATTATCCTTACTACAGTTCTACAGAGCCGTGGTTAGACCTGCAATGTTGTATGGGGCGGAGTGCTGGCCCGTGAAGAACTCGCATGTTCAGAGAATGAAGGTTGCGGAGATGAGGATGCTTAGGTGGATGTGTGGGCACACCAGGCTGGATAAGGTCAAGAATGAAGTTATTCGACAGAAGGTAGGGGTGGCCCCGGTGGACGAAAAGATGCGGGAAGCGAGGCTGAGGTGGTTCGGGCATGTTCGGAGGAGGGGCTCCGATGCCCCGGTGAGGAGCTGCGAGCGGTTGGAGATTGTTGGTGGGCGGCGAGGGAGAGGGAGGCCTAAGAAGCACTGGGGAGAGGTGATTAGGCAGGACATGGCCAGAATGCAGGTTACCGAGGACATGTCTCTGGATAGGGGAGTCTGGAGGTCTAGAATCAAGGTTGTAGGTTAGGGGCTCATAGGTGATTAGTGTTTTAGTATGGTAGTTCCTGCTTGATATTACTACATGCGACTGTATTTATGTTGCTTATGTTTTCATAACTATTTACGTTACTTTCGTGGGAGTACCTATGCTTTATTATTTGATTTTGTCTTGCTTGTGTTTCTAATTTTATCTCTGTTTCTTAATGCAGCTTTCCCATTTTTACTCTACTCGCCGAGGGTCGATTGGAAGCAGCCTCTCTGCCTTTCGGGCAGGGGTAAGGCTCGTCTACATATTACCCTCCCCAGACCCCACCTGGTGGGAATATACTGGGTAGTTATTGTTGTTGTTACTACAGTACTACGTAGTTCTTTAATAAGTTTCTACTGTGTTATTTACGAAATTGGTGCACACAAATGTAAAACGGAACCATTTAGTAGTTCTTTAATGTTTTAAAATATCTTGATCAATGACCAACAGCATTCAAGGTTAGTTTATGAACATGTTTCAGTGCCTTCTACCTACCTTAATGATCCCAAGTGACAAAGAACATATCTTATTAATCCAACGGAAAAGTTGAGGCAAGGACTTGTTGATCTTATTTGGAGATTATAAATTTGACTTGTGTGGCTGATGTATATGTTTCAAGTTTTGTTTTTATCGGAACAGTGGTAGTACTTCTATTTTTATTTTTCCATTGGAAACTGATTACTGTTGTTTTGATTTAAACAAGTACAATAAGAAAGTGAACCATGGATTAATTTCTTGTTGAGATTTAATCCATCATTTTCAAGCTTCCATCTTTGTAAAAATATTTGTTTAATTGATTCATGTATCACACATATAATATTCAAAGAGAAGAAATATTTCTCTCATTTAAGTATGTGTAAGGCAGATGTTACTACAATTTCTGATAGTAGTAAATTGATTGAAGGCTCTGGAAGAGCAACTATAACTCTGCCTAAAGGAACAATATTTATCATAGAGAATGTGATGTTCTCCTCCAAGTCCAAGAGAAACTTGTTGAGTTTTAAAGATATCCGTCAAAATGGATATCATATCGAGACAATAGATGAGAATAATCTTGAATACCTCATCATTACAAAGAATGTCTCTGGCCAAAAGAGGGTGATTGAGAAGTTCCCTTCTTTATCTTGTGGCCTGTATTAGACAAAATTAGTGCCATTGAGGCACAGTCCACAGTAAACCAAAAGGTTACTGATTCCAATACTTTTGTACTTTGGCATGATCGATTGGAACATCCTGGATCAATTATGATGAGACGGATTATAGAAAACTCATATGGGCATCCATTAAAGAATTTAAAGATTCTTTTAAATAATGAATTTTCTTGTACTGCTTGTTATCAAGGCAAGTTAATTATTAGACCATCACCAACAAAGGTTGGAATTGAGTCACCTGCGTTTTTTAAACATATACAAGGGGATATTTGTGGACCTATTTACCCACCTAGTGGGTCCTTTAGATATTTTATGGTCTTAATAGACGCATCCTCTAGATGGTCTCATGTGTGCATATTGTCATCTCGCAACCTTGCATTTGCAAAATTAATGGCACAAATAATTCGATTACGAGCACAATTTCCTGATAATCCAATTAAGTCTATTAGACTAGATAATGCTGCTGAGTTTTCATCCCAAGCATTTAATGATTATTGCTTATCAATTGGGATAAAAGTAGAACATCATGTAGCTCATGTTCACACTCAAAATGGTCTTGCAGAATCTTTAATTAAACGTCTGCAGTTGATTGCAAGGCCATTACTCATGAAAACGAGGCTGCCCACTTCGGTTTGGGGTCACGCCATTTTGCATGCAGCAAATGCTAGTTCGTCTCAGACCGACGAATTATCACAAATATTCCCCGTTGCAATTAGTTTTGGGTCATGAACCTAATATATCCCATTTAAGAATTATTGGATGCGCAGTATATGTGCCGGTAGCACCGCCATACCGCACCAACATGGGTCCGCAAAGAAGGTTAGGAATATATGTTGGGTTTGAATCGCCCTCCATTATTTGCTACCTCGAAACATTGACAGGGGATTTGTTCACTGCACGATTTGCAGACTGTCGATTCGATGAGACACTTTTCCCAAAATTAGGGGGAGAAGTTGGTGAAACCAAACGGGAAATTTTGTGGAAAAATCCATCATTATCTCATCTTGATCCACATACCTCTATCTGTGAAAAAGAGGTGCAAAATATTATCCATTTGCAAAGAATAGCAAATCAAATGCCTGACGCATTCACGAATCCTCTTATATTACTTGTTCTCATTAATTAATTGACCAACTAAAGTTGGGGTTGAATCCCATAAATTCTGGAAATATCAAAGGTGAATATGAGCTCATTCACCTGCCATGTATACCACATATGATGCATCTATGATATGGTTATATGAGCGATTATTATTAACCTGCAACATGGCCGGTGCTTGCGAGGTAAATTGCTCAGTAATCTAATTTCGAGCATAATTTCCAAATTTTCTATTCAAGATAGTTCATCTTGATAAGTTGGTTTACATCATAGTTGGTTTAGCAAAATAATTTATTGAGTGCCTCCACTTAATAGCTAAGCTATTGCTTATGAGAACAAAGTTATATAGATCAATTTGATATACGTTATACACGAGAGTATATTATATTCTCCCCTAACAAGTGGTTCAGGGTCAGAGACCAAATAATTTCATCTTATTATTATTGATGTGCAGTGTATATTAACATGATAATGCACAAAGATGATTTCCCAGAGTTGAGGAAACAAGTTAGTTTTTCTAACATGAGGGGGAGACATGATAAACACTTGAGAAAAAGTTACATGGAACAAATTATCATTTGTATATATAGATCCTCGAATATCATAATATGAACTTGAAGTTCATAAAAGGATAATTCAATTGCAACATATTGCAAAGCATGCCATACGCATTTGCTGACCCAAAGAAAGTAACTATATTCTCACTACAAATGCTCATATCAAGTCCTAGAAGGACAAAGTCTTTGATACGCTTAAAGCGTATAGACAAATTGATTTCAAAAAGAACTTCTTAATAAAGAAGATGAGCAAATGATCAAAGTGATCATAATAAGGAGGCAAGTGATCTAGAGATCACATGACATAACACTTCATAAATTCTCATGAGAGATTCAGGTACCTGAATATATGAATGAAGAGATCTCCATGTTATGTCTTTATGAATGTTTACTGGAACCGATATAAGATGTTCGTCGACGACATCTATGATAGCGCTAAATATCAATGAGGATCTTAAGTTTGTCGAATACAAACAAAAGTATTGTCCAAATGGAAGAGATACAATTTAAGTAGAATTGATTCCATATGAAAGACATGTCGTTTTGGACATGTAGTTCAAATACTTGAAAGTATAAAGTCAATGGTATGTGCAATCATTTTTCGATATCTTATTTCTCTAACATGACATGAAAACTTGATATGCATCTAAAGTCTATTATATGGCTTATATGACTTAACTTATATGTCAATCTATGAAGGATTTAAGTTTCTTGAAGCATATACAATTCTTGATCTTGAAGTACCATTTTCTTAGTGCAATTTGTGCACATATGTATCTTGCTATAACTTTAAGCAGATAATGTGATAGCGAGGATATCTCTATGGAGATATTGAAGAGCCATTCCACGATATTTGTAAAGACATTATATATCTATCACGAATGATAATTTCAAGGTGCGGAATATTCATTCAAGTCAATATGGTTGATTTATTTATCAAATCTATACCAACGATCTCTTGAAGATGGTGCACAAGATTGGAATGCGAAGGCTCAAATATGTGAATTGATGCTCTCATTAGGGGGAGTTAATGCGCGTTGCACTCTTTTTCCCTTTCAATGTTTTGTCCCACTGGGTTTTCCTTGTAAGGTTTTTAACGAGGCAACCAATAGGCGCATTTCTAAATATGTGTACTCTTTTTCCTTTTCTAGAATTTTTTCCCACTGGGTTTTATTTTAGTTAAGGTTTTAACGAGGCACATCATTTATTGAGTAGACATTCAAGGGGGAGTGTTAAGAATAGAATTCTATTTAGAGTGAATGTCTATCTTGTAGAGAGTTTTACTTTGAGGCTAAGTCATTTTTCCTCCTATAAATAGAGGGGTCTTACCCCATTGTAAATCATCCCAAAATATCAATAAGAATCCTCCTCTCCCTACTTTGCTCTGCAATATTGTTCTTGTTCTTGTATTATTTCATAACAGTAATAGTATATAATGTGCGATTGTACTCGTCAACGAAAGAATACATGAAATCTCGTAAAGGTAAAAAAAAAGATAACTATCTGATCGAATAATAATATAACATTCACAGTTTGCGGTCCTAAAAATTTGGAGAATCAGTTGAATAATAATATAAAATTCATGGTTTGAAGTCCAAAAAAAATGGAGAATCATCGTATCCTCGTTTTCTCACACTTTGAGATTGCTTCAAAAGTTGTTTGGGTAGTTTTAATTTGGTTAAGTTAAATTTCCAGCTTTTTTCACTTGAAAAATATTTTCATCAATTGATAATTAAAACTGTATTCAGTTTTAATCAAATAATTCAACCGCATCTTATAATCTTTTTCATTTCATCAACTAATAATTATTACTGTATTTAGTTTTAATCAAATAATTCAAGCCTCTTATAATCTGTTTGGCGGAGCTTTTAAGAAGCCAAAACGCATTTTTGAAAAAATTAGTGGGCGTTCTAGAATTACCAGCCTAAATGCAATTATTATACATTTCAAAGGAGGAAATTTAGGTAGAAGACGTAGAGAAAAGAAGCATCAATGTTAATATCAACTCCCAAAGGCTAAACGACAAAAGAGTTACTTCTACCACACAATTTACATGAAAACCTTGCCTTAAACTCAATCAATTAATATATAATACCAAGAAGTCAACAACCTTTTAAAACAAAAGCTCTCAATAGGTATAGAGGATAATATCCCATTGACAAAGATACACGAAAGTAATCCAGGAAATCCCGCGCCGTTGCCTCCTTACTTTCTTCTCTAGGTTATTTTAATTTACGTTTTGACAAAATCCAAGAGAGAATACTAAAAAGACTATTAAAAGAAAAAGTCGGGAGAGACTGACCATTCATTTTAATTTTTTAGTAAGTGGGGAAATCCGCCGTTGTTACAATCTTTCTGTCATAACCTTTGCCCTTCGGGTAAGTATCATGTGGTGAGTATTTTATGCGTACTGGATAAATCTTTTCTGTGTAATAGTTTATAAACCGCACTAGGCAAGCTTTGCGTGACAGGCTCAACCCAGAAGGCATTAAGGAGGAGGCCACCCAAATGAATGACCACCCTCCAAACCAACTGGACAACCCCTTGATATTAATATCACATTTTTCGTTATCTTTCTCTATTGTATCTGTTTAATCTCCGAAGTACGGATATTAAAGAAGGAAATATATTTAGTTATTAATTAAAAGGATTCATTAGTGTAGTGCGTATCACTTATTAAGATTATAGCTGTAGGCTGGAAGTAGTGTTTGTTTAACGAATACAAAAGACATAATAAGCGGATATCAATGAGCTTATAATTAATTGACAACTTGGTTATATTTAAGGATGTACCTCGTTGTAATTAATCAAACCTAGGAAGAGGAAATCAAACCTCGTACTTTCTTGAATCTTGATTCTCGTTTGCTTCACTAGAAAGCCTAATATTATGCCCTTTAGAGTTCCCAAAAGATCATATTAATTGTTTAATTGGAACCTCTTTTGTGTTTCCGTGAATGAAAACCAAGAACATCAATTCAAATGATCTCTGTACATTTAACGAAGCTCTTTTCTGTTAAAACTAAAAATAGCGAGGTCTCATAATATGCAACAAAAATCAGCAAAGCAAAATGAGAATTTATAATTTAAGAAAATGAATTTTTAGATCTTTTTTGTGTAAAAGACTGATCTTTAAATTATGTGCAAATGTAAATCTCTCATATGTAAAAAATACAAGTAGGATCATAAAACTAAAAATAAATTTATAAACAGCCACAAAACCAGTTGACACACCAAAAAAAGAGAAAGAAGTAAAGTAAAATAAAATAAAATAAACAGCTGTACCTTGTGCTGATTAGGAGGTTCAAGTTATAGGGGTTTATAGCAATCTTTGCAAATAGCAATCTTTGCAAATAGCAATATACCCCTTACATCAATGCAAACTTAGCATACAACATAATAGAATGAAGAATAAGATGCATATATGCGATATAAGTCAGTTTATTTAGATCTTAAAATTGTTGATACACTCACTTTAACTCAAATTTTTGCTAAGAAACGGATTAATCTTACTAGAAATTTACATATCAATAATATATATACTACTTAAAAGTTTGAAAATGTTCACATTTATAAAAATTATGTGAAACTAAATTAACGGCTGAAAATTTTGAATAAAAAGATATCATATTTTCAAAATTGACACAAGAAAACGAAAAAAAAAAACGAATCTCCACAGCTGCCCCCAAACATTACAGTGCTGAATATGCTGAACCCACGTTTTATACTTTCTAAGGTCTCCTTCACGTCAAAACACTTTTATATATTACTGAAAAAAAGAATCTACAATTTTTTTGGTTTGATATTTCCCTTTTGGTTGAACAAAAAGTTGGTCAAATGGAGTAATAGTTATGGGAATTGTTTGGCTAAAAAGTTATTCGAACACTTAATTAGCTTTAAAACAATCAAAAATGATATGGGTCAATCAGAATCAAAGATAATGTGATCTAGAGAATGTTAGATGATAAAAATCGGAGAATAGAATATATAGATCGAGATGTAAGAGCAATAAGATGTATAACAGGTTTGTTTGCACAAGAGAGAGAGAGAGAGTTGTATATTCTCAATAAGGAAATACACGTAAGTCTTTACAAAGGGAGAAAGTCCCTTTATATACAAAGGGATCTTCCTTGAAATAATACAAAAAAAGATACAAGAGTTGGAGGCCTCGATATACGAGTGTCAGAGCTTGATGTGACATTACAGTGAGTCACATCACTTGGTCCGTTTATTGACTGGGACCGGCCTTACTTAAGTCGACCATGATAAGGCCGCCTTCTTTAGTGAGGCCGTATGTGGATAATATATGGATGCGGGGAACCAAATTTGCCCAGTATAGATAGTCCCTCCGTTTATTGGGGACGCAGTCAAAAGGCGATTCCAATGGACGGACATGCATGCTTGACGCCTATGGAAATTTGGTCGTTCCTGTTGATACCTCTGTGAGAGACGCTTCGTGTGTGAATAGGACATGCCGTTGACATATTACCTCCTTTTTGGAATTTCTTTTTGAGGTGACGTCATCGAACGCATGCGTGATCATTACTTCTGCTCCCTAGGTGGTTCAGATTATGACATGACGTTTGGGGTTTCCTGCGCCGATTTTTCTTTTGAATCATGCCCTTTCGATTTCCGTGTACCTTTTCTTATAAATAGGTGGAGAGTTGGACTGGGTTCATCTTTCGATCCTTTTCGAAGAGTATTTCCTCACTCTTTTCCCTATCTTTCTCTGGCGTTTGCTATTCTTTTCTTCTCTGAAATTCTCATTCTCAAGAATCGAACTTGCGACCCGTAATACCTTTTTCTTACATCATTCACTATGGCTAAGCGTAAGCGTGATGATAACAGAACCAGGGACGCTGCTTCTACTAGGGCTTCGTCATCCTCGGACGGGCGAGGATGCCGAGGAAGTTTTTATTCCTCTATCAATGGTCAACCTGCTCCCACGCGATATATGTAAAAGGATCGACTTCCTAAATAAGCGTAAATTACTCCCTTGGGAGCATAGTGAGATGACACTGTCCCACTTGGCCTCTCTCAGGGAGACGTATGATATTCCCGATCATCTTGACATGGTTCCCGCGGGGCTAGATTACACTAACATGCCTAGGATCGGGTATTGTGCCTTCTACGAATACGCCTTCCAAATTGGATACACTCTTCCAATTTACCCTTTAGCGGAGGAGTTGTGTCGCTAGTTTGGATCGTGTCCGGCTCAGCTTACCCTGTATGCCTTGAAGGTGTGCAGGGTAATATCCGTTTATGCGGCGAAGGCCGGAAAAGAGGTGACTGTTCATCACCTTTTGCAAATGTTCAATGTGGTTTTCGTGAGGGGCTCTATGCTCCAGTTATGGAGTAGGGCAAACAAATCTTCGTGGCGCAGGTGGACGACAAGGCCAACCGTAAATTTTGGAAGAGGTTTTTCTACGTCCGTACCGAACACCTTGTGTCCAACCCTGATGGATTTCCAGAAGTGTGGAATGACGCACGTAAGTATTGTCGTGCGTGATGTTTACTATTTTGACCTTACTTTGCTGGTTCTCACTGTCGAAAGTTTCCTTTGTTTTCATGTAATGGCTGCTCGCCCTTCTCATGGTGTTGACGACGTTAGGTCATGGGTGCAGGCGCTGATACCGTATGCAAAGGAAAGTCGTTCTTGGACTGAATTTCTTAGGCTTCACGGCCCGGCTGGTAACGGTTTTACCTAATCTTTGTTACGATTTGGGGGCCCATATAATTTTCTTACGCGTCTCACATGTGTTTTGGCAGGACGGGGCGCCTCTAAGAAGGCGAGGAAGAAGAAGCAGCAGCAGAAGAAGAATCTGCGGCTGGTCCTTCTAGGACAGTATCTGATCCTGAGGCGGATTTGGTCCTCGTCGGCACGTCCAGGGGCAGTACTTCGCCCCCTTTAAGAAAAGGGGGGGTACATTAGAAGTGGCCCCAGAGATAGCATCTGAGGCCGTGATGTGGGTTGTACCTGAGACTGCGTCCATGGAGATGCCGGTGACTGTCCCTGAGATTGCCCCCGTAAGTATGCCTCTTGCCGCGCCGACCCCCTCTGAGCCCTCTCTGCACCCTGCGGAGGGGGACAGTGAAGAGGAGGAGACGTTGGAGAAGAGGCGGCGTCGGATCCTCACTGGCAAAGCCGTGGCCACCCAATCGGGAAAGGCTAGGCCATCTTGCCCTGTATCAAGGCCGACCTTTATAGCCGAGGCTATTCTCTCAGGAAGAGCTGATCTTAGGAGGGAGGCCGCGGCGAGGAGAAGTGAAGACATAGATGTGGCGAGCTCGGGGGCACCCACAGAGGGTGCAACCAGAGGCAGCGGACCCTTGGACCGGGTGGAGATGATGGCCAGCCAATCTTCTCATCTTATAGTGATCCCAAGTCAATGTAATTTGCTGGAGAACTGCAAGGAGACGGCCTCCAACATGACGCTCTTGTGCACCGGTGCCGAGCGCGCGACCCTGGCGGAGCTTAGTGATAAAACCTTGGCCAAAAAGGTGGCAGGCGCGGCCCTACAGGTATGCCTCCGACTTGTTAGATGACCTTTCTTTATGTAGGGTTCTAATTTTCCTGTGCTTACTTGGTCTCATTTCCAGACTCTTGTCTTAGAGGTGGAGAGGGATCGGCGCCGGAATGAGAAGATGGCCAAATACAAGGGGCTGGCGCAGAAGTACAATAAGGCGCGCGAAGCGCATCGAACCCTGGCCGACATGTACAAGCAGGACCGCAACTTTAGAGTGGTTCGTGAGGGACTGATGGAGTCCGAGGCGCAATTGAAGAAAAGAGTGGCCGAGCTGGAAAAGGTGGATGAACAGCTCATGGCCGCTGTTGCTCGGGCCACGAAGATGGAGGTCCTTATCCCGGCCAAGGACGAGGAGCTGCAGCTAGGTCGTGTTGTGACGGAGGAGGCGGCAGAATTGCGCACCCGGGTGGCGGCTCTAACAAAGGAACTCAAAGCCACAAAGACCGAGGTCGATGATCTTAAGCTAGCTCTCGCGCAAGCCGATACGTCTCGTGAGGCGCACGAGATATGGGTGTATGCAGAGGCCAGGCTGGTCGTGCTTGAGGAATCCTGGCGGCTGGTCGAGTGTTTGAACCGGAGGTTGAGAACCAGCGCCAACTAGTTAGAGTCGCTCGTGAGGCGGCGGGCTACGGTCCTAAATCACCGGCCCGGGAGGGGGGAAACTCAGCAGATATCAATCGCTTGCAGTCTAGCTCTTGGATTTCCAGGGCGTACCCTCCCGGAAATGAGGCCGGGCTCCCTGAGGACCAGGCCGGGCTAGATAAGTAGTGGTTTCTTAGGGTCTTTGAAAATGTACTTGTTCATAATGATTTTTGTATCAGGGGTGTTTGTTCCCATTTTTGAAAGCATATAATTTTTGTTGTAAGTAATCTTTTCTACCTTTTTGGCATGTCATCGTACTTTTCTTTACCGTAGATTCTTGGAATTTGTCGTTCATAGCTGTGTAAAGTTAGCCTGATTGCTTTAGCCAAATAAAATAGGCGGCCTCAGCCTTGTGAATACGATGGCTCTAGCCATATACGGATAAAGGTCGTAGCCCGATGAAAATTATGGCCATAGCCATGAAAAATAAAAACCGCGTCCTGATGGCCTTACCATATAAAATAATGGTCATAACCGCGTAAAATGAAGGCCGTAGACTAATGGCCTTAGCCTAATGACCCTAGCCATATAAAACGATGGCTCTGGCCATGTAAAATAAAGGTCGTAGCCGATGGCCTTAGCCATATAAAACGATGGCCATAGCCATATAAAATAAAGGCCGTAGCCCGATGGCCTTAGCCATATAAAATGATGGCCATAGCCATGTAAAATAAAAGTCGTAGCCCGATGGCCTTAGCCATATAAAACGATGGTCATAGCCATGTAAAATAAAGTCCATAGCCCGATGGCCTTAGCCATATAAAATGATGGCCATAGCCATGTAAAATAAAGGTCGTAGCCCGATGGCCTTAGCCATATAAAACGATGGCCATAGCCATGTAAAGTAAAGGTCGTAGCCTGATGGCCTTAGCCATATAAAATAATGGCCATAGCCACGTAAAATAAAAGTCGTAGCCTGATGGCCTTAGCCGTATAAAAAAATGATGGCCATAGCCATGTAAAGTAAAGTCTGTATCCTGATGGCCTTAGCCATATAAAATGATGGCCATAGCCATGTAAAATAAAGGTTGTAGCCTGGTGGCCTTAGACATTTCGTTCATTTGGACATGGCCGTAGCCTTTTCATTCATTTGGAGATGGTCGTAGCCTTTTCATTCATTTGGAGATGGTCGTAGCCTTTCTATACACTTGGAGGTGGTCGTAGCCTTTCTATACACTTGGAGATAACACTAGTCCAGTCCCTGTATCATGTCGGGCTTGGAGTGTTCATGGAGAGGCGGACATGATGCACTCGCGCTACAAACATCTCCAGGTGACCCCTTCGCCGCCTCGTTAAAAATCTGCCCGAGAAAATCCAATTTGGACAAAACTCGGGTAAGGGAAATAGAGTACGACTAAGGTGTCGCCTTTTTAGAAGTGGAAATGTTTGAGGTGAGCGATGTTCCAGTTGTTTTGGAGTGTCTTTCCTTCCATCGTCTCTAGCTGGAATGCTCATTTCCCGGCTGCAGCTGTGATTTTGTAGGGTACATCCCAGTTTGTGCCCAATTTTCCTTCACTCGGGTCTTTGGAGGCCAAAGTCTTGGCTTTAAGGACGTAATCCCCTACTTTGAGCAGCCTTATTTTTGCCCTTTTGTTGTAGTATCTTCTGATTTGTTGTTTTTGGGTTACCATTCTGACGTGAGCCATTTCTCTTCTTTCTTCGGCCTCATCAAGATCTTGGAGTCTGCCGATGTCATTTTTCGATCCGCTGGTATGTGAGTACCTTAAGATAGGTTTGTCCACTTCGACAGGTATGACCGCATCGGTTCCATAAACCAGTGAGTACGGGGTTTCTCCGGTGCTTTGGGTGTGGTTCTGTGTGCCCACAAGACATCGGGTAGTAGCTCGGGCCATACTCCCTTGGCATCTTCGAGCTTCTTTTTGAGTATGTTCAGGATTGTTTTGTTGGAGGACTCCGCTTGACCTTTGGCGGCGAGGTGGTATGGTGTGAGTAGTATTCTTTTGATGCGCCACTTTTTGAAGAACTCGGTCGTTATTTGACCGATGAATTGGCGCACGTTGTCACAGCTGATTTCTTTGGGGATGCCAAAACGGCATATGATGTTCTTCCAAATAAAGGTGATGATTTCCTGCTCGCGTACTTTTGCGTAGGCACCTGCTTCCACCCACTTAGAGAAATAGTCAGTTAAAACAAGTAAAAATCGTACCTTTCCTCATCCTGGGGGTAGCGGGCTGACTATGTCCATCCCACACTTGATGAACGGACAAGGGGATGTGACGGAATGGAGGGGTTCTCCTGGTTGGTGTATCATTGGGGCGAACTTTTGGCACTGCTCGCATCGGCGGACGTATTCTGCTGCCTCTTTCTTCATGGAGGGCCAATAGTAGTCGGCGCGTATGATGCACCTAAAGAGGGCGCGGTTGCTAGTGTGGGCGCCGAAATGGCCTTCATGTACTTCTTCGAGTACAGGTCTTGCTTGTTGCGGTCCTAGGCACTTGGCTAGGGGCCGCCAAATGTCCTTTTATAAAGGTCGCCGTTGATCATGCAGTATTGGGTGCCACGTACGTGGAGCTTTTTTGCTTCTTTTTTATCAAGGGGGAGTGTCCCGTCATTGCGCCAGTCCCAAGTTAGGTTTATGGAAAGTACCTCGGTGTGATCGATATCAGAGTTGAGGAGCGTGACCATACTGTCTTTGTTGACGCTTTTGGTGGCGGCAGCCAGCTTCGCCAGGTCGTCCGCTTCGATATTCCATGCTCTGGGAATTTGTTTGAAACAATATTCGTTGAATGCAGTCAACAGCCTACGGATTTCTGACTGGTATCTTTGTAGCCTTTGTTCCTTGATTTGATAAGTCCCAATGATCTAGTTCACCACAAGTTGGGAGTCGTAGTGGAGGAGAATTCAGCGAGCTCCATACTTGGTGGCCAGCTTCATGCCTACAATTACGGCCTCATACTCGGCCTCGTTGTTAGTCATTTTCGAGTATCGTATGGACTGACGAATCGTTTCGCCCGTGGGGACTTTGAGGACGAGTCAAATTCCCGATCATGATGCATTGGCAGCGCCATACATATAAAGGACCCATAGGTCATTTTCGGAGGATGCGCGTTGTGCCTCAAGTTCCGCCTTTGGTAGGACTTCCGCGCTGAAGTCGACGATGAAGTCAGCTAAGTCTTATGACTTGATGGCGGTTCTTGGCAAGTATGTAATATAATATTCGTTGAGCTCGACGGCCCATCTGGCAAGTCGCCCTGAGAGTTTGGGTTTGTGCAGGACGCTCTTTAGAGGGAAGGTCGTCACCACCCGTATGGGATGGCACTGGAAATACGGTCGTAGCTTTCGTGAAGCTACTACAAGTGCCAAGTCTAATCTCTCGAGGTGGAGATAGTGGGTTTCGGCGTCCACTAATGTTTAGCTGATATAATAAATAGGAGATTGTGTACCTTTGTTTTCACGCACTAGGACGGTGCTGACTATGACCTCTGACACGACCAAACATACCAGCAATAGTTCTCCGGGGTTGGCCTTAACCAGCAGGGGCGGTGATTATAAGTATGCTTTTAAGTTCCTCAGGGCTTCTATGCACTCTTCGTTCCATTGCAGCCCCTGGTCTTTTTCCAGTACACCAAAGAACTTGTGGCATCTGTCGGAGGAGCGTGAAATGAACCGGGAGAAGGCGGATATTCGGCCCGTTAATTTCTGCACCTGCTTCTTGCTCCTTAGCGTTTCGGGGATGGCCTCTATGGCCTTGATCTGGTCAGCGTTGACTTCGATGCCTCTTTGTGATACTAGAAATCCCACGAACTTTCCCAACGCTACTCCAAAAGCGCACTTCTCAAGGTTCAGTTTCATGTCGTACTTCCTTAGTATTTCAGCGGACTCTTTCAGGTGGGTGAGATGATCCTCCTTTTTCGATGATTTGACCAACATGTCGTCGATGTAGACCTCCATTGTTTTGCCGAGTCATTTTTTGAATATTTTCATCACTAGTCTGTGGTAAGTGGCCCCTGCGTTCTTGAGACCTAAGGGCATTACTTTATAGCAATACGTCCCATGATGGGTGATAAAAGTTGTTTTCTCCTGATCTTCTTTGCCCATCATGATTTGATTGTAGCCAGAATACACATCAAGGAAGCTTAGCAGCTCATGGCCTGCTGTTGCGTCTATCAGCTGGTCGATGTGAGGCAGCGGGAAAGAGTCTTTCGGGCATGCTTTATTTAGATCAGTGAAATCTACGAACATCCGCCACTTCCTATTCTTCTTTTTGACCATTACGACGTTGGCTACCCATTCGGGGTACTTGGATTCCTTGATGGAGCCATTGGCTAGCAATTTGTCCACTTCTTCACTCACTGCTTCGTTAATGGCGGCATTGAATCTTCTTCTCATTTGCCGCACGGGCAGGTCCAATTGGTCGAAGTTGAGTTTGTGAGAGGCGATTTCTCATGGAATTCCTGGCATATCTGCATGAGAAAAAGCGAACATATCCGCATGGTTAGATAAAAATACACGGTACTGACCTGGATTTGATAGGTCGTGGCCTATGTATGCTTTCTTTGCGGGGTCGTTGCTGTTTATCTGAACGAGGTCGAGGTCTTCGACCGTGGATTTGCTAGCCTAGACCTCCCCTCCTCAGGATCTTCGCTGGCGTTCTTTGTCAGACGGACCTTAGTCCCCGAAAGGGCTAATTGCTATGCTTCTACACTTGCTCCTTGAGCTGTTTGGTATCTGTGTAATCCTGGGCTATCTTAGGCAGTGCAGGCTCTCCCGTATGCAGTGCACTCCCCATGGGGTTGGGAATTTGATTACTTGGTAGAAGCTGGATAGGACGACTCTCATGGCGTGTATCCATGGGCGTCCGATAATGGCATTGTATGTTGTTTCTTGGTTCATCACGTGGAAGGTGGTTTCTATCATGACTCCACCTGCATGGATGGGCAGAGTCACCTCGCCTGAGGTTCTTTCCACTGCATTATTAAAACATGTTAGTGTTATGCAGCGCGGGATTATTTTACCCTTGAGTCCCATGAGTGCAAGGACTCTTGGATGAATGATACATGCGCCGCTTCCATCGTCGACCATGATCCTTTTAACATCAGTATCTAGTATGCATAAAGTAATAACTAAGGCATAATAATGAGGAAAACACAAACCGTCGGCATCAGACTTAACGAAGGTGATACTATCTTCAAAGTCATCATACCATTCATGGTCGATAATTCACTTCAGCTTGTGGGTGGTGGTGAACTTGACTTGATTGATCACCGAATCTTTGTCGTCCCCAATGATCATGCTGGTAGTGCATGTTGGTGAGGGCGGCCTTGGTGGGACATAATGTGGTTCCCTCCCTTGTGCGAAGTTGAGCTTTCTTTTGTCGCTGAGAAAATCTTTCAAGAATCTTTGGTTCAACATTCGGACTACCTCTTGTCGGAGACCTATGCTGTCCTCCGTTCTGTGCCCTCGTTCTTGGTGGAACTCGCACAGGGTGTTTGAATTTCTGGTGGTGGGGTCGGACTTCATCTTTGCTGGCCATTGTACTTTGTTGCCCAGCTTCTCTAGTGCGTACACTACCTCCGAAGGAGACACACAAAAGTTATGTGCAGATAATATAGGGGGCGTACCTATGTCGTTCCATAGCGGAGCAACATGTCGTTGCAAGGCGTCTGCATGCCTTGGCGGTGGTGGGTGTGAGGACCTGATGTATGGTTGATGTCTTTCCCTGTTGAGGCGTGGGATTTGTTCCCGCCTTCCCTCGTTGCGCATGTCCCTTTGGATTTCTAGGTGTATCGTTGTCAACCTTCGGGTCGGGCTGTTAAGGTCGTCGTCATCCCCACGTACCTCGGCGCAATAGGCATTGTGTATTTCTTCCCGGGTGGTGGGGGGATATTTCAGGAGACGGCTGAGCGGCTTCTTGGTCACCTTCGAGCCATTTCTGCTGAGCCCGTTCTAAAAGGCTGCAACTGCCATGCCTTCGGATATGTTCGGCAGGCTCATTCTGACTCTGTTGAATCTGGCCAGGAACTCCATGAGTCCTTCTCCCGGTGTTTGACGCACAGAGAAAATGTCGTTGACCCGTGCTTCTGCCTTCCTTGCCCCTGCATGGGCAGTAGCGAATTTATCAGCCATCTCCTCAAAGGTTGAGCTGCTCTTGGCCGGTAGTTGTGAGTACCATGTTAGGGCTCCTCTCGTCAGTGTCTCACCGAACTTCTTCAGAAGTACGGATGGTACCTGTTCTTTCGATAAGTCATTGCCTTTGACGGCTGTAATATAATGTATCAGGTGGTCCTCGGGGTCAGTGGTCCCGTCATATACTTTCAAGTAGGGGGCATCTTGAAGGTTTTGGGATGGGGTATGGCGCGGCTCCTTCCGTGTAGGGTTGTTCGACGAACCTCCCCATGTCTCTCTTCGGCAGAAACTTAGGTGTGCCTGGGATCTTATCCATCCTTTCTTGGTGTTCCTTCATCTGGTCGAGGAGCGATGAGTTCTCATTCTCCATGTCGTACATCTTTTTGAGGATGGCTGCGAGTTATTCGTCGTTAGTTTGGACATCGACGGGAACGTTGTTTGTTCTTGTGACCTCTAGCTCATCCTCGGTTGCGACATGATCTGCTGCTGGGGTGCATTTATCATTTTGAGGTGGTTTCTTGGCTAGACTCCTCACAGTGCTTGTCGACCACTCTTCTAGTAATTTCTTTATTTCTGGGGCTGCTTTCTTAGTGGTAGATGTTGAAGCTTCTCTTTCTCGTGGCACCACCAGGTCTTCTGATGAGGAGGGTAAGGCTTCCACGCCTATCAAAGTACTGGGGGTTGCGTGTAGGGCATCTCCTTCGTCAGCCGCGTTGAGAGTGCCCGCGAGGTCTGTTCTAACCTCCAAGATAGCCTTCATTCTAGCATTGTTTTCGGCCATTCTAGATCGTAGGGGGTGGTTTTTCGAGGGATCTCTAGAAACAAACTACGGCTTTGATTCTCGAAGTCCCTAGAGACGGTGCCAAATTATTTGGCTAAAAAGTTATTCGAATACTTAATTAGCTTTAAAACAATCAAAAATGATATGGGTCAATCGGAATCAAGGGTAATGTGATCGAGAGAATGTTAGATGATAAAAATCGTTATAATGCATAGATCGAGATGTAAGAGCAATAAGATGTATAACAGGTTTGTTTGCACAAGAGAGAGAGAGAGTTGTATATTCTCAGCAAGGAAATACACGTAAGTCTTTACAAAGGGAGAATGTCCCATTTATATACGAAGGGACCTTCCTTAAAATAATACAAAAAAAAAGGTACAAGAGTTGGTGGCCTCGATATACGAGTGTAGAGCTTGATGTAACATTACAATGAGTCACATCACTTGATCCGTTTATTGACGGGACCGGCCTTACTTAAGTCGACCATGATAAGGCCGTATATGGATAAAATGTGGACGTGGGGAACCAAAAAATAATGTTTCTTTATCTCGTAATGATCGCTGTATCACATATATGAGTAATAGATTAGGAGTTTAGGATAAATGATAAGGATAGATTAATAATAAAATATGATTAGTAGTTAAATAAAAAATTAGGTTTTGAAGTTGTTAAAGTTGTGCTGCTGCCATTAACTTTTAATGGCCAGCTAACTCTAATTAAATATTAGTGGCATAAGAATCTTTCTTTCTAAAATAACAGTGCACATCTCAATACTCTCACAGCCTCACTAAAAAGATTTACTATGCTAATTACAGAATATTTTAAGCTCCAATGGCATTAAAGTAAAAAAAGAAAAATGATACTAGATCCAAAAAGAGAAAAAGAAAATGACAGCGATGGAAAATATGTAGGGATGTGCATTCGAATCGGTTTATCGATAAATCGAATCGATTATTTATTATCGAAAAAATCAAAATCAAAAAAATCGAAACCTTATTGAAACGATAACGATAAGCATATGTACAAATCGATACTCGATAAGTATTTATCGATAAGGGTCAAAATCGAATCGATAAATCGAATGCACACCCCTAGACTGTAGACACTTGTAATGAGTAATTACCTATTTGTGTAGATGAATATAACATACAGAATGTATATATATTCCGCTACTATTTTGAAAGCGGCTATACAATATCATTTCCCTAATCTATACCATTTCCTTTACCCTAAGACCATTACCCTATTATTTCCTTTGCCACATTTAAGGAATGATCATATTTAAAGACCAAGGGAATGAAGTTCAATTTAATGGAAAACAAAATTAGCCGTGATGAAGTATTTTGTTTTATTTGTTTTTTTATACCGTTGGAGCGTTAGTGACATACATTTGATCCCTTACTTTAGTTTTGTTGCATGTGCTTGTTGATACAAATTTTTATGTTATAAATGATGTTCGTCTTATTTTAGCTTCTTTTTGTCCATATAAGTTAGGCGCGTTTATAACGATATACTTTCAGTGGAATCACGCAAATTTTCTTATTGGTGTAATCGATAACCGAATCGATAAGCCCCCAAAATCGATAAATCGAAATCGAAAAAATCGAAACCTTAACAAAACGATAACGATAAGCATATGTACAAATCGACAATCAATAAGTAATTATCTATAAATGTCAAAATCGAATCGAAAAATCGACTGCACAACCCTAAAAATATGTGTTCATTAGTATAGCGAGTGTACAATTTTTTTTCTGTTATATTGTTTTCCTTTGTTGACAAATTAGTGGATTACCTCTTATCGTGTTAGTACTTGGTAGGGCCTTGTAATTATAAACCTTTCATCATTTTGTGGTCTGCATCAATTTTTGGCAGCCCCCTCATGGCTTAAAGATGTCCATTTAACTTTGTAGATATTGAAAGTTACTCTTCTATTTCAACACATGCCAAATTTGATGGCATACCCTTATCGGTTATAAATCACCTAAATGGTCATAAATATTACACTATACTTTTTCTTTCAATTTCAATGATTATGATAGCGTCTTACATTTTATAGCATTTCAAAATGTTAGCAATTATTCATTTAATAATATTATTTTATGTATTTTTATAGCTTTTTAAAGTTTAAATTCATTTGGCTATTTTAAATTTAAAAAATTTGATGTAATATTTTATATGGAATAAACTTTTCAGCCATTGCGTTAATATTTTATTCCACTATTACCAATATAATATATATAAATCAAATCAACATTATAAATATTGTAGCTTGTCAAATATTGTCATATTAGATGAAACAACGGCAAGTATAATATGCAAAATAATGTAACAAAAAAGAGCTTTGGGAAAGAGAAACACTGGGTTATTGTGACAGTTTTGAGATCAATGATTTTAATTTGAATCGCAGCATTGTGAGTTTAAAACTTATAGCCTTGCAATTACTAGAAATTTAATTGGATCTTCATCTTTCTTTACCTAATAATTATGTAAAAGAAAAAGGAAAAGGTGAACAATAGTACGAGGCACTTCATACAAAAAAATATTTTAAAAAAAAGCAGAAAATTTATCAACATTATTGTAACAGCTCAAATGTAAGAAGTTAACTTATCGTTGCTCAGGGCTTTGATTCTCATATTGAACATTTAAAGGAGGAATATTATTATTCATGTTAATTAAAAGCTGAAATGAACTAATATGTAGTTTGGTAGGGCATAAAGGTGGGTGCCAATAAAGATTAAAGGCAATTAATGAGTAGCTCGAGATTAAGTACACCATCTTGATCAAATAATTTCCTTAATCAAATAATTGACAAACTGAAGGACATACCTCATTCATAGTTGTATTGTAATAAAGTTTTAGAGATATCTTATTTACGATACTAAGGCATCTTGCTATTATCAGACTTAATTAAATATGATTAGCGGACAAGTTTGTCAGTTAATCAAGCGGCTAAGTATTTCTTTTTCACGTGATCCTTAATTTCTTTTCCCATCCACTTGCGCCCATAATTTTCATTATCGTAAGCTTACCGTACAACATTTGGAGTTCTGCAGGAACTAAATCATGTTAATATTGCATTATTTATCAACGTTTAGTATCAGGAAAAAAAACCTACGTTTTAGTACAATATCTATTATCTTAAGTAAGGCCAACTTTATTGAAGATAATGTTATTGCTTGGTAGGAGGACCTGTCCAATTGCATCTTTGACATTTTCAAAATAAATCCATTCATGACTAATCATAAACATTTGCAAAAGAAAAACAAAATGAGGCAAAAATAACTTGAGGAAGAAAAATTGTGTAACCTGGTGATTGAAAAAAGAGAGTGTATTTCTATCAAACACTAAAAGCTACATTTAAGTATAACAAAAACTAAAATATACAAATTAACAAAAGTAGTTTTTTAATAAAATTTAAGTACAATGGGGAAGGGTTAAATCTTGAGGGGCGGGTCATAAAACCCGGATCCACGTAGAAGAACCGAAAAGGGAGAGTTGAAATTTCAAGGGCAAAGATTCTTTTAGTGTGCGGCTGAAATTATTTATATTTGATAATAACAAAAGTATATAAAAGTTATATTTCATCTGTTTTAATTTATGTGAATTTATTCATTTTTTGTCTGTGTCAAAAAGAATTTTTTCTATATTTGTAAACAATTTACTTTCATGCAATGATTTATAGCTATATATAATATATGGGGAATGATTTCCTGGCCACCCAAACTTGCAGCCGATATTAAAGCCAATACATGGACTTCCGACTTTCCCATTTGAACACTTAAACTTCTGAATCCCAAAACTAATAACCGTATTTGATCGTTCACCCATCCTATGTGGCGTCAGTTGGTCCTAGTCAGTCCCCTGCGTGAACTTCACGAATTTCCAACACGTGAGAGAACCCCTTCCCATGGCCAACGGTCAAAAATAGGCCTATTTAAGTGGGGTCTTATCCTTTTCAATTGGAAACACATAATACCTCTAGTATATTCCCTTCTCATTTCACTACTTTCTTTCTTAATAACTGAAGACTTATTTTTTTAATTTTATTTTCTGGTTTGTTTTAATGAATCAAAGACCTGTAATTTCTCATTGTGGAGTTGAAGCTCATATTTGCATTACTTGGAAGCCAACAAATCCAAGAAAAAGGTTTTATGGGTGCTCAAACTATGGTCGAGCTCATTCTTGTAATTTTTTAGGTGGTTTGACCCACCTCTTCCAGATCACTATAAACAAGTGATTTTAGGGATGCTAGCAAGAACTAAAGAGAGAGATCGATTACAAAGAAGCAAGAGGGTAAAGATCATTGTAACAATAGTTGTTGTAGTAGCACTAACAATTGTAATTTTCTTCTTAGTGTAGTTAGCATTACCATCATAACCCTATTATGTACAATGATAATGGCAGAATGACTGATGTATTTTTTGTGGAATGAAAATCACAGTATAACATAAACAACCACACATATATAAACAACCAGGAATAGCCTTGTTGGTTGACAAAATTAGCATTGACTGTTGTAGCAGAAATATTTTTTACATTGTTCCAAAAGAAAAGTCAACAGTTAAACAGACTTAAGTTAACTACAAATTTAGTTCTGCAACTAACAGACTAAAGTTACCACAAAAACAAACATTCATTTAGCTTCAAGGCTGAGATTGGTTGAGATTTTGGTGAGATGGAGTTTGGCTTGGCTGAGATGAAGGATGGACTTGAGGTTGGCTTGGGCTTGCTTCAGTTTGTCTTCTCCTCAACTGTTGTTGAACTTTCCTTTGTGTTATAGCATTTCTTCCTCGCCACCTTAGTCCAGGTGCACTATATCCGAGATTTATATTGTTCTGCCCAGCATCCACAACTTTTGTAGGGGCAGAATGTACCCTATCTCTTGCTCCACACTACATAGGAACCCAAATTAGTACCCAAACTACTAATATATAAATAAAAATTCAAATCACTAATGATCTTACCCTTTCTATCACTGTTCCAGAATCATTAAACAATATACCAAATGCAGTAGCTCTTGGTCTTCCTCTTAGTCCACTACCTCTTGGCCTTCCTCTAACACTAGCTATAATATCCTCGGTAGTTCTTGATCTATACTTCCAGTATCCTGATGTAAGATAAATTAGCTTCTAGTACAGATTAACTAAAATACTTTCTTAACTAAAATAAATACTCGAAGATGCACTTGCAACAACTGCTAGTTGAGTATTTCTGGCCCTGGCAGTTGCAGAATCACTTGTAGGACCTGATTGTTGAGTTGTTGTTTCAGCAGCCTGTGATGGTTGAGTAGTACCAGAATTACTGGTTCCTGCTGTTCCAGATGTTTGTCCTCTCTGAAATTTTCAAAATACAAAATGAGATATACAAATAAAAAAAGTACAAGACACAATCAGACACAAATTGTAAACACAAATTGAATACATTACCAGGATAGGATACGCCTTCTTATTATGGCCTACTCTCTTATAATTAGAGCATGTCATTTGTGTCCCTTTCCTTGATGTCTTACCAACCTTCTTCTTAGGTTCATCAACAGCCTTTTTCCTATATTTCTTTTGTCTACCAGGCATCTTGGTAATCACAGGAGGGTCAACTATTGAATTTTTTGTTGATGGCCACATCTCCATGTTGGTTACTCGCTGTATGTAACAACTAAAAGCCTTTAAATATGTTTGTTTCTTCAAAATTCACTACCACAAAAAAGGCTTTTATTGACAAGTATTAGGCGGCAATAAACTAATTGCCACTAATGTTATACACTAAGCTAAACTATTACCGGTAAATATTGAATAGCCACGAAAAAGTATTTTTCAAGGGCTATTTGATAAAATGGCCAGCAAAAGAACCAAAATTTACTTTTCAACTTCCCTCCAAACTTAAATCCGATATTTTCATTTCCCTCTTTCTCTAATCATCCCATCTAGGGCTTCTCTCTCTACATATTAGGAGTAATCAATCTTCTATTATTGTTCTCGGCTTATCTATCCATTCAATGTAAACAATCTCGCAACTTCAAAGAAAACCAAGGATTATCATTTCAACAATAACAATAATAACTATCATGTATAATCCTACAATGTTGGGTCTGGGGAAGGTAATATATTGACGGGTCTTATCCTTACCTGAAAGGGCAAATAGGCTGTTTCCGATCGACCCTCGGCTCAGTGAAGGAAAGGAAAAACAACAACAAAAATAAAAAGAGTATTATTAACTCCAGCAGACATAGCGTAGAACCATAAATAAAATAACATGCAATAATATCAGACAGTAACTACCATAAATAACTAAGGATTTCCATTTCAATATTTCATTAATTTGAAGAGTGAGGTATTTCGAGAAACTACAGCTTGAAAGTACTTTATTGAATGCCAATCTAAGGGAAACTTTGGATACTATGAACAAAGTATGCCTTTTATTTACATACTTTTAATTTCTTTTTCCAAAAGCATATGTATCTAATTTCTTACTCCATCCATTTTTATATAAAATTGTAGTTCATTGGAGTAAGTAATAAGTTTTTCTTATTCTTAATTTTCAAATTTGCTATTATATATGTTGAATTTTTGTTCGGTCTTTACTTTGTATCATATTGTAATCAGTTAATATTTTTATTTGTTTGCTTATACTATTTTACTTGTGGTGTTTTCTCATAGGAAAAAAATTAAGAAGCCTATTATATGTCGATAAAATGTCATAACAACGATATGTCACTTGAGCAATAATAGTTAGTGGATATTCGATTTTACAAGTAATCTTTTAGATCTTGGAATCCTTTTTGCTTATGAGTAGTTTTAATTCTTTTGTTTATGAGTTAGATTAGAGTAGCTTCATGTGTTAAATTACAAAGAACAATATAAATACCTTTGTGCAAAATCGGGCTGTTATATTGTGTTGTTATTCATCATCAATATTTTTTATTTGAACACCAAAATATTATTTCAAAGAAATAAAGGTTAAATGGAAATTTAAAATGATAAATTAAATATCAGCAAGTTATCATCGAACTAAGATAGACTGAACTTTTGGAAAATGCTGGAGGTAAAAAATTAGAGAAGTAACTTGATACATTAACCCCCATGAGTATGATAACTATGCCTAATAGAGTAAGTTTACTATGAAGAGATTTGTTTGGTTGTAGATCCTTTCCCTACAATTGATCACGCTACCTAATGGTAAGCTAATAGATTTCGAGTTTATTTTCCTCTAGGTTATGTGAGGGTAGAGAACTCTTGGATCGCATTTTAGCCAAGTAGTATCATGAACCATGTTTAGTTCATTCATGGGTTGCAGTACCTGCTTTATATATTGTTTCTTGTTAACAAGAATACTTATACATGTTATTGATAATCTCTTTTGTCAACCTTTATACAGAGAAAGCTGCAACAATATGTGTATATCAGATGCTCAAATATGCCGCTCAATGTCATTTACATGGTTTGGTGGATCGTGATATGAAACCTAAGGTTTGCAAGAAAGTATGTACTTCCTTTAGCTAGTTCTTGAGATTTTATATTGCATTTCTTACACATATTTCTTATTTTTAATTTTTCCTCAGATAATAGAAATGTAAAATTGAAAATTAATTGATTTAGGGAATAAATTTTAATATACTATTGGCAGTGCATATTACATAGCCCAGAAGTATTAAAACATTGATAAGGATTCGAATCACCTGTGTAAGTATATCTTATCATTTCTATATTCTTTGTTGACACAGTTTAGCATGCCTTTTATTTTAGGAAACCGAACTGCATGAGGAATGTGCTTGACTTTACTCATTTTATGATACTTAGTCATTTGCTTCATTCAGACTGTTCCCCTTAAAACATATGCAGCTAGATCCTTGGCTTTAATTTACCAATACCAAGGTTCAAATTTGCTACTAGGACAACATTTCTCTAAAGGGATAAACTAGTCATGATCGTCTGCTTGATTGCTTATTTAGTAAATGATACTCTGTTATTTGCTAAATTCTTGAAACTATGTTCTTTAGATACAAGGGTGGAAACAAGAAAGAGATTTCAACACATTATTAGGAGTTTTCAAATGGTATATTTTTGTTTTCTATAAAACTAAAACTATGGTGTTATTGCTTACTATCTTTGTTCGTTTGCTTTAACTTTGACGAACGAGATTTGACTCACTTTATTTTATCATTTCAGGTCTTATGCTATGATTTTTAGAGATTTAACATGTGGAAGATTTTATTATGACTAAGAGTTACAGAAACGTTATAGACGTTACTATTTTGTATTATGAATATTTAAGTTAGTAGTCTCAAAATGTCAATAGCTTTTGGATTTAAATTGTATATTTTTTTCTTATATATTGACATTCAAATTATGAATTAGTAGTTTTGGTATAGTTGTTTTAATCCAACATATCCTGGTTTCTAGAATGAATATGAGCATATTATATTAAATATTTATGTTGTTATTTAGCTATAAATATTATTATAAAAAAAATTTGATTGATGATGTTGATATCACCTTAAATGATAAATAGGCACAACAAGAAAATTTAAATGCAATAAAAAAACATATAAATATAGGCATAGTTCTAGTTTTCAATATAATGGTTGTTCAACGATTTTATTTTAGCGCCAATAAAAATGATATTTTCCGGCCATACCAAAAGTCATTAAAACAATATAAAGGACTGATTCAGAATAATATTAGTGGCAATAGTTATTGCCGCTAATAAATACCGCTATAATTTAGACCCTTTAGCGGCGATACTTAGGATCTTTACCAGCACTTCGTATAATTGCTGCTAAAGCCTTTAGCGACAACGGATATAACGGCAAATAATTAATTGCCGGTAAAAACTTTGGCGGCAATTATTTGCCGCTAAGGTGCATATCTATTGCTGCTAAAAGCCTCTTTTCTTGTAGTGATTAGCTTCATACTTTTTATCATTCTCACTACTCAACTCATCATCCTCAGCATCACCCTGGACATGACCCTCAACATCACCTTCAGAATCAGTTGCTATATGAAAGTTATAGAAGTCATCTTCATCTTCACTAAAATCTTCAGTTGCAGAAGAAGTTAGTAGAAGAACTAACTGCAACCCTCTTTTTACCCTTCCCATTAGTGTTATCACCCCTATTTATATCACTGTTAGGTGAGTGTGTTGTCCTAGCATTAAAATTAGTTGTCTGCCCGTGTGGCATTTCATTAACAGCAGGCTGAACATCAGCGATGTCCACATTTAAACCACCACTACTTAACATTTCATCTAGTTCTACTTCAATACATGGTGTATTAATTATGTGACATATATAGACATCAACAAAATCCCCATCCTTAAGGTCTTGACACAAAGCTAACAAATCAACATCATATTTCAAAAATCTAAATGCTCCCTTTTGGTTAACTTTACATGCATATTTATCTACTGTTAAGTACCACATATCCTTAGTCCAATCATGAAATTGAATTATATGCAATTCATGAATGTCATCTTGAAGTACAACTGGCCAAGTTTGACCATTTACATACCTCGGAATTGGGTCAGCCACTAAACATCCTAAGTGATGAAATTGTAATTTCACATAAATGACCATTGAAACCTATATAAAAAAGGGGGACAAGTCAGATACACTTTAACCCTAAAAAAGTAATAAACTTTAACAAAATGGGAGACAAGAATATTTGATTATACAAAAAAGCCCTAATTTTTTATTCCCTACTGCCATATAACTCATGAAAAAAATACAAAGCCCTAAAATAAAGTGAAGTTCCATGATTTGTGCGTGCAGACAAAAGTCCTAATTTTTTAACCCCAAATGCCAGATCAGTGATGAAAACGACAAAACAATTGAAGATTCGAGTATTTTCCCAAATATAAAAACCCTAATATAAATTCCCTAATATCAGATGAAGAAATAAGCATGCAGAAATAAATATCTTTCACTAACGAACAACATTAACATTACCCATATTATTTCACAAGAAAATAGAAGAAGAAGATGAAATCGACATCAAAATTAACCAACTAACCTTAAGATATAAACTTCACAGGAGCTAAAATTTCCAACAAAAGTCGAACAGCTTCTACTTAAAGGAGGGGGACCAAAATCGTATGCTTTAGGAATGATTAATGGAGGGGACCAGGTAATTCGATCATCGTGTAAGAGAGGTAGCATTTGGTTAGACAGAGAGAGAAAAAGATGAAAAGTGGGGGAAAGGTTTGTCGGTCTTTGAGTAAAAGATGGGGACCCCAAAACAGTTGGCTCTTATTTCCCGCCTTTGACGTGTATCGATATTATTGGTCATTTGCTGACTAGATTGACACGTTGGCGAATGTGTAATACACGCGCGTATGGTCAAGGAAAAAATGTGTTTATTAGTTTTGGGATTCAAGAGTTTAAGTTTTCAAATGGGAAAGTCGGAAGTTCATGTATCGACTTTATAATCGGCCGCAAGTATGAGTGGCGAGGAAGTCATTTCGCCTAAAATATATGTGTCTTATTTTACATCAAAAGCTCAAAATTTTTTTCTTTTTTCTTAAACTTTGTGTCCACTCAAATATGTTCACATAAATTAAAATGGATAACATTTATTTTTATATGTAACATATAAAATATATAACAAAATATACTCTATCTGTTTCAATTTATGTGAACCTATTTCTTTTTCGTCCGTGCAAAAAAGAATGATCTTTTTTCCTATGTGGAAACAATTAACTTTTATGCAATGATTTATAGGCACACAAAATATATGTGCTTCGTTTTATACCATAAATTTTTAAGTTTTCTCTTTTTTCTTAAATTTTATACCCAATCAAATGGATTCACATAAATTGAAATGGAGAGAGTATTTTTTTCAACTACTCCCTCCGGTCCATAATAAGAGTCTCTTTCGCTTTTTGATTTTAGTCCAAAATAAGTGTCTAATTAGGTAATAAAGAAAAAAATCAATTTATTTTTACTCTTTTACCCTTATGTGCAGAAGAGCAATAAATTTCATTATAATCATGTGTTCAATATTTAATAAGAATAATTTAGTCATACTAAATAATTTTGTATAAAATTTAATATTTTCTTATTAAGCGTGTTAAAAATAAAAAAAATATTTATTATGGACAAGAGGAAGTATTATTCGAAGAGCGGGTGTGCAATAACATTTTTTCGAATTTCAATGAAAAGAGACAAAGTTGAGAGAAAAGAAACGGATAAACCGTCCGTCAAATGGAGGCCACGTTGTTCTCTAAAAAATCATAAAGCTACACTCAGCCAGATGGAGACGAGTTCCCTTTATTTACCCATCGCACCTGTCTCCCACTCTCTCTATATTTTCTTATCTCCACACGCCTCTGTTCCGCTTCATTCACCCCCCCCCCCCCCCCCAAAACCTCAGCCCCTTTTCCTCCCCTACCCTGCTGCCTTCTATCTATATATATATATATATACACACACACTCCTATATATATACACATTAACCTTATGTGTATAGTGTTCTCCATTTTCTCAATTGATTTGTTGATTCTGCAAGGAGGATGATGTCGCGCAGCAGCTCACAATCAGGAACCAACGGCCACAGCTCTTTCAGTGGCGCCGGCGAGTCTTCGCCGGCGTCCGTCTCTGGCGGCGGAGGAGAGATCATGCTGTTTGGTGTGAGAGTGAAGGTGGACCCTATGAGGAAGAGTGTGAGTTTGAACAATCTCTCTCAGTACGAGTTGCCTAACGGTAACGACAACATCGACAACATCAATAACAATAGCAAGAGCGGAAATAACAATGAGTCCTCTAAAGTGGCTGACGAGGGCTACGCTTCCGCCGATGACGCTGTTCCTCACCACGCCGGCAGTGGCCGTGAGCGTAAGCGAGGTTAGATCTCTGATCATCTTGTTCTGTTTGTTATCATTGACATTAATCATCGAAACTCACTCTTGTTTGTTGGTCATGTCTACTTCACAATTGTTGATATTGTTTTTATCTTTCTAATTTCCTTCAATTCCTTTGGCTATGAGTTGTCTTTTAACTCAATGTGTTTATTAGATCATTTGTTGTTTTAGTCTTTCACACATATCGATTTCTAGTGCTACAGTCAACCCTCTTTATATTGTATTGGAGTATAACATAACATGAAAAATTAAAGAAAACTTTGCGGTCGTTGTATTAAAGTATTTGCTATAGAGATCTGTTACTGTATTTGCTCTGTCTCTTTACACAATTATCAAGCTTCTGTTGATGGTCTTCTGTTGTACGAGATTGTTTTATTTCTTTATCGACCGCTGAAATAGTTGTGGTGCACCTGTTGTCTAGTCTCTGGACTTCAAAAAGTATTGATTTTGATCAAGTCGGCTATCTTTGGGATTTCATTTTAGGAGTTCCATGGAAGGAGGAGGAGCACAAGTTATTCCTTTTGGGATTGCAAAAAGTGGGAAAAGGAGACTGGAGAGGTATTTCTAGAAATTTCGTCAAGACTCGAACACCTACACAGGTTGCTAGTCATGCTCAGAAATACTTCCTCCGACGAACTAACCTCAATCGTCGCCGCCGTCGTTCTAGCCTCTTTGATATCACCACTGACTCGGTATTTTACTCAATCGCAAATTTCATCTATTACTACCAATAAAATTGCTGTCTTATAAATATTTGATGAAAATAGAAGGAATCTTTGGCGTTTTTGAGTTTAGCTCCTAATCTTTACTTCTAATGACAAACAGGTATCTGTAGTGCCGATAGAAGAAAAGCAAAATCTGCAAGAACACCAAGTTCTGGCACCAACATCACTGCCTCCTGTAGAAAATTCCAAAATCAATGTATTTCAGGTGACACCTTTGCCAGTAACTTATGGGCAAGGAGATCAAATTAGTAAGAATTCATCTATATTCCTCCGGCCGGTTCCTGTTCTTCCACTGTCTAATTCGTCAAGAATAGCTGACTTTAACCTGAATCAGAGCTCAGCAATGGAGGCATCTTCATTGTCGTTGACATTGTCCTTGTCACTAAATCAAAGCCAGTCATCATCTACTAGGCACTCAGCATTTCAAGTGATGTCAAATTTCAATAATGGAGAGAGCATTATCAGTGTGGCATGACATAGAATCTTTTTTAGAATAATATTAATAATAATAATAATAATAATAAGCTAGAAAAATGAAGTAAAAACATAGATAAAGGCAAATGGGAGTTTATAATTCTATATATTATTATTATAAGGTGAGATAAGGTACTTAGTTGACTATGATGTATGGTCCTTTTTGTTTTGTACAGACCAGAAACTCGTCATGCCTTGCTGTACCTGTTTTATGCTACTTATATTATGTTAGTGTCTTCTTTAGTAGTATTTGTTTTGTTTAATTTGTTTGTAGTTGGGGAGAAAAAAATAACTCTGAAAAACATCGGATATTGTGCTTGTTGGTAATATTAATGGGCTGAGTTTAGGTCTCCACTATGGTTTCATAAGGTGAAAATAGCAAGTGGGTAACTGTTGAATGCAGTGTTGGTTTTCCATTAAAACGCACAATCCATCAATCATGTTTGATGAATTTGGAAGGGATTTGGTCCTCATTCATTGCAGTGGACAATAAAAGATGGTAGGACCATTCCAATGTCTGCTGTTGTTAGGTCATGTGATGTTCTATCCGAAATCTTTATAGGGTTGTGATATTTGTTCATGTGATGGATTTTCAATTGAAAAAACAATGATATTTCAATTGATTGGACATAAAAGGGGTCGCAACGATGATGGGCACCAATATTTGGTTCATTGGAATTTCACGACGCAAGACGAAATACAACAGAACATTAAATATGAGCTTACCAATTCTTATTGTAAAGATTATGCGCTTGCCAAATCGTAAAAGCATTTTGTCCTGATTAACAAGATTTATCGATGTTCATATCAGATTTTTTGATTTTTTTGGATTCTTTCTCTCGTTTTACTACTGTTTATTAACAAATATCTATAAAAAAAAGGGGGCAAGTTAAGTAAGCAAGCAGTGATTTGAACCAAAGCACAAGCTTTGAAATAGAAAGAAAGATAGAAGGAAAGCAAGAAAGAACTATTTGACTTCGCTATCGTTCTATGAGCTCCTAGGAAAGAGATCCTACTCCCAAAGGTTTAACCAAAAATATGGTTTTTTGGTCAAAGCTAAAGATAAAGAGAAATTCGGGTTATTAATAATCAAGAGACGAAAAGAATAAGAGATTTATTAGAATAATAATAAGCAGTAAATAAATTTATATTTCAGTGTAATATCAACGATATTCCGCATCCCTACAAATGCTGAAAACTCCTCATTTTATAGTTGATTCTAGGAAAAGGAGTAATGCCTTAGTCTTAATGAGACAATTGTGAGTAATAAATGATACTAAATGAAACATTACATAATCGTTCCTATTCAATACCAATTCTCTAACGTATTGGATGTTTAATACTGAATTTGGACTCCTTTTCGTCATCAGATCCATATCTTTAATGCCTTCTGAACTCCTGGCTTTAAATGACTTAATAGGTACGAAGCTCATATCATTTGAATTGCGTCTCGTGCCTATTTAACTTTCTTCTCCTCGTATCTTTTGTTGCTCGTGTCTTTTAGCTATTTATTGCGTTTTGACCTTTTCACCAATCCATGTGTCATGACACATCATCTTCAATATATAAATTCAGTTTTTTCTCAATACACAGATTTAACTATGAAATCCATAGAGCCAAATCTCAAAATGTAATATGAAGCTGCTTCAAGTCTTTAACAGATACCTTCAGCTGGCATTAAAATTGCCAAAATTCGTAACAAGTGGTAGTTCGTTGGTAATATGTACCATGTAAAGGCATAAAAGATGGTAATTACACCGAATAAAGAAAATGAAAAGCTGGCCAAAATGCACTTGCATGGACAACAATGATTATTTGTAAGATGCTACATGCTAGAGCTTCTTGACCAAATTGCAGCTCTAGGGAGACGGTAAAAATCATCGATCAAGTACCCAGCAGTCCAGCAGTATTGAAATTTAAGGAGCAACACAATCAATCCAACCATGGACGGAATGAGGAATGTGAGGCTGAAAATGATATCTGACGTATTCCCGCTGGCAAAATGAGCCCGTATTTTGTCAAACCGCCCAATATCCCCATATTTTAGTGGGTTGGATGAGTGATATTTAATTTGAATAAAATCTGGGCTTCAACCCATATTCAACCCGTAGAAATATGAATATTTATTGGTAAAATATGAGTTAGCCTAATAAGTTATCTTCTAACGTTTACATCACAAGAATTTAGAGATATTAGTGGATTATTTAGCTGATATAGATATGATCTGCATGCAAGCTGGATTTTATTTTTATTTTTTTATTTGGACGGGTCAAAGTAAATTTTGATCATAATACATGTTCTTAGCAATGAAAGATGCAATGACAAAGTAAATTTCCTGAGTCATTGTGCTAATTTGTATGATTTGATTTGTGTTTAATATTAGGCTTCGTAGTGTTATTGTTGGTATACTGATGCAAAAAAAATATCAGAAGAAACAGAGGAAAATGATAAAGGAAAAAATCGATTAAACGCATTCTTGTGAATCGTGATAAAGAGATAAAATGTTTTCTAAGCACCCTCTTACGAAAATGCGATTTTTAACAGGGGTGGATTTTGGGGCGGATCTACGTTATTGGATCGGGGTGCCACGTCACCCGCACGCTTCGACAAAATTTCTTAATAAATATGTTGATTTCTATGAAATATAAGTTATATATAGAAATTGGCACCTGGATTGCATAAGTGAGTGCCATGGTTCTACGTTGGTTTAAAGTCTCTTGTTTACCCTGCAGGCTTGGGTTCAATTTCCTGCAGCAGCATTTTTGTTTTTTAAAGTAACCAGTGAAACGAACATATTTTGACTTCAACACAGCAAGGATCAGTTTACAAGACACAATAGGAAATACTAATTGCTAGGAGCGCAACAGAAAACCATCAAACAGACAACAGAAAAATAAACACGTTAGACCACAATAGTCACTCAATACTCATCTCCTTCATCACCCCCTTCTTCATCGTCAACTTCAGCACCAACCTCCTCTTAATCCTTTTTCAGAGCAGCAAGGTCCTCGCGTGCTTCACTGAACTCACCTTCCTCCATACCTTCACCCACGTACCAGTGCACAAAAGCACGCTTGGCATACATCAGATCAAACTTGCGATCAATGCGAGAGAAGACCTCAGCAACACTGGTTGAGTTAAGAGATCGTGCACACAGCTCGTTGCACCTTGGCAAGGTCACCTCCAGGGACAACAGTTGGTGGTTGGTAGTTGATACCACACTTGAATCCAGTACGGCACCAGTCAACAAATTGGATAGTACGCTTGGTCTTGATGGCGTTGCCACAGCAGCATTGACATCCTTTGGCACAACATCACCACAGAACATCAGCCAGCAAGCCATGTACTTGCCGTGGCGAGGACCACACTTAATCATCATAGTAGAGGGTTCAAAGGCACTGTTTGTGATCTCTGCTACTGAGAGCTGCTCATGGTAAGCCTTCTCAGCTGAAATGACTGGAGCATAGGAGGAAAGCATAAAATGGATTCTGGGATATGGTACAAGGTTAGTCTGGAATTCATTCACATCAACATTCAAGGCTCCATCGAACCTCAAAGAAGCAGTCAGGGAAGAAATGACCTGTGAAATAAGGCGGTTAAGGTTGGTGTATGTGGGGCGCTCAATGTCCAGTGAGCGCCTTCAAATGTCACAAATTGCCTCGTTGTCAAGAAGAATTGCAACATCTGTGTGCTCAAGCAGCGAGTGAGTTGAAAGCACACTGTTGTAAGGCTCCACAACAGACGTTGAGACTTGTGGTGAGGGATAAATTGTGAATCCAAGTTTTGATTTCTTGCCATAGTCAACTGAGAGACGTTCCAGTAGAAGTGACCCAAGGCCAGAACCAGTGCCACCACCAACAGCATTGAAAACCTGAAAACCTTGAAGGCCAGTGCAGTTGTCTGCAAGCTTCCTAATGCGGTCCAAACAAAGATCAACTATTTCTTTCCCAATTGTGTAGTGGCCACGGGCGAAGTTGTTGGCTGCATCTTCTTTGCCACTGATGAGCTGCTCAGGGTGAAAGAGCTGTCTGTATGTTCCCGTCCTGACTTCATCAATGACAGTAGGCTCAAGATATACAAAAACAGCACGTGGAACATGCTTTCCAGCTCCAGTTTCACTGAAGAAGGTGTTGAATGCATCATCACCACCTCCAATAGTCTTGTCACCCGGCATCTGGCCATCAGGCTGAATGCCATGTTCGTAAAGTTCCCAGCATGCATTTCCGACCTGAATACCGGCCTGGCCAATGTGGATTGAAATGCACTCTCTCATCTTCACACTTGTTTTTGTTCCATTAAGATAGTCCCTTCGCTCATTGAGGTCATGTTCAGGCCGAGCTCGATGAGCGGATTCCGCCAATAACCGTGGCCGTTTATGCGTTGGGAAGATCGTAGCCCTTTATTCTTCGGAGATAGCCGTAACCTTGTATATTTTTAGAGATGGCCGTAGCCTTTTGTTTTTTTTAGATGACCGCAACCACTTTCACTTGGAAGATGGCCGTAGCCATTTTTACTTTAGAGATGGCCGTAGCCTTTTATCTTTTGGAGATGGCCGTAGCAACAGAGTTTGCAAGAAATATATAACCGCCAAAAGTGGTTACGTTTTGTATATCTCATTGTAACTAAATTTTATTAATCACCAGAAGTGGTATATGCCTATAATCACCAGAAGTGATAATTTAGGCTTTCTATGGTTACAATTGAAGATAAGCTAGAGAAAATTTCTCTATATTACTCACATGCCTCGATTTGCTCCTGAAGTAGCATTATCTTAAAAGAGGTTGAAGCATCACACGATTTGGTCTGATTAAAGCATGTTCAGATAATTATGTTCTGTTCCCTTAAAGATGAGAACTTTTGATAAATATTAATCCATTCCTCGAAGTGAATGTGACAATATTAATAAAGCTCGTAAATATGAACGCGCTTGTGAAATGATTATATTACAATTTACCTCCCGAAGAGGTAATATGATTGATGGAATGTATATTCAATATTTCGTATTTTAAATTTGCTATCTTTTTCCTACGTATTAACCCTATTTCCTTTATTCTTTGTTGGGGATTGGGTCCTCAGTTCATCTCATCTTCCTTTACTTTTCCTCTTTCTTGTTCCTCATTTTTCTTCTTGTTATTTGCTACTACATCCCTCTATCTTCTTTCTTTTTTAAATTTCTTAACGTTAGCCTTCATTTTTGCTTCCTACCATTATAGGTTATTTCATAAGCAATTCTTTTGATGCGAAACTTTTCAAATTCTAAATAATATATATAGTTTTTCTCTTTTTAGTCATACGATAATATTTTACATATTGGAGTACCGTTTGAGCAGTATTATTTGTTGTTTTTTTAAAATAACATCCTTGTTATAAAATAATATAAGAACAAGAACAATAATACAAGAACAAGAACAATAGAGAGAAAAGTAGAGAGATGAGTATTCTTATTGATACTTTGGGATGATTTACAATGGGAGAGAACCCCTTTATTTATAGGAAGAGAAATGAGTTAGCCTCGAAGTAAAACTCTTCTATAAGATAGACATTCACCCTAATTAGAGTTCTATTTATAACATTCCCCCTTGAATGTCTATTCAATAAATAATGTGCCTCGTTAAAATCTTAACTGAAATAAAACCCAATGGGAAAAAAATTATAGAAAAGGAAAAAGAGTACACATGTTTGAATATGCGCCTATTGGTTGCCTCGTTAAAAACCTTGCAAGGAAAACCCAGTGGGACAAAACCTTGTAAAGGAAAAAGAGTGCAACGCGCATTATCTCCCCCTGAAAAGAGCATCAATTCACATCCTTGAGCATTTGTATTCCAATCTTGTGCACCATCTTCAAAACGATCTTTTGTAGAGATTTGATAAATAAATCAGCCATATTGATTTGAATAAATATTCCGCACCTTGAAATTATCATTCTTGATAGATATGAACATCTTCATATAATGTCGTGGAATGACTCTTCAATATCTCCATAGAGGTATTCTCGATGCCATCATGCTTATAGTTATAGCAAGATACATATGTACACAAGTTGCACTTAGGATGTGGTACTTCAGGACCAAGAATTGTATATGCTTCAAGCAACTTCAATCTTTCATGGATTGACATATAAGTTAAGTCATATAAGCCATATAATAGACTTTAGATGCATATCAAGTTTTCATGTCATGCTAAACAAATAAGATATCGAAAACTGATTACACATACCATTGACTTTATACTTTCAAGTATTTGAACTACATGTCCAAAACTACATGTCTTTCATATGGAATCAATTCTGCTTGAATTGTATCTCTTCCATTTAGCCAAATTTTTTTTTTATATTCGACAAACATAAGATCCTCATCGATATCTAGCGCTATCATAGATGTCGTCGACGAACATTTTATATCGGTTTCAGTAAATTTTCATAAAGACATAACATGGAGATCTCTTTATTCATATATTCAGGTACCTGAATCTCTCATGAGATTTTATGAAGTGTTATGTCATGTGATCTTCTAGATCACTTGCCTCCTCATTATGATCACTTTGATCATTTGCTCATCTTCTTTATTAAGAAGTTATTTTGAAACCGATTTGTCTATACGCTTTAAGCGGTATCAAAGACTTTGTCCTTCTGGGACTTAATATGAGCATTTGCAGTGAGAATATAGTTACTTTCTTTGGGTCAGCAAATGCGTATAGCATGCTTTGCAATATGTTGCAATTGAATTATCCTTTTATGAACTTCAGGTTCATATTATGATATTCGAGGATCTATATATACAAATGATAATTCATCCCATGTAACCTTTTCTCAAGTGTTTATCATGTCTCCCCATCATGTTAGAAAAGCTAACTTGTTTCCTCAACTTTGAGAGTCCATCTTTGTGCATTATGGTGTTAATGAAAATATACACCGCACATCAATAATAATAAGATGAAATTATTTGGTTCTTGACCATGAACCACTTGTGAGGGGAGAACATAATATACTCTCGTATACAACGTATATCAAACTGATATATATAACTTTGTTCTCATAAGAAACAGTTTAGCTATTAAGTGGAGGCACTCAATAATTATCTTGCTAAACCAACTATGATATAAACCAACTTATCAAGATGAACTATCTTGAATAGAAAATCTGGAAATTATGCTCAAAGTTAGACTACTGAGCAATTTACCTCGCAAGCACCGGCCAGGCTGCGGGTTAATAACAATTGCGCATGTAACCATATCATAGATGCATCATATGTGGTATACATGGCAGGTGAATGGGCCCATATTCACCTTTGATATTTCCAGAATTTATGGGCTTCAACCCGAACTCTTTAGTTGGTCAGTTCATTAATGAGAACAAGTGATACAAGAGAATTCGTAAAGAACTTTCTAGTTCTTTAATATTCACCTATGTGAATTCTCTATTACCGCTCATCATACTTAAAATGATATGGCTAACCCGAATGCCAACTGAATAAATTATCAATATTGATAAACTTCAAATTAACACCATGACATGTGCAATTATCAATAAACTTCAGGTTTATTATGATATGGGTTTTTATACCAATAAATATCCACTTTATTGTGGTATTCTTGTGTAGTACAAACTGGAGAATAAAGCGGGTAGTCTTTCACATACAGATTATCCCGCTACAAGTTGTAGTAATAGAAGATATCAAATCTTTCCTTTATTTATAGTCTCAATATAATCAATCGCTTTCGCATATACTTTGGAAACTGAATAAGTTTCTTTGAGACTTACTACAACACAATACCTTATTGGTAATCAATTGTGTTTCTCCAATATAGTAATAATTGGCTCTCCTAGAGCTCTCAATTAATTTTGTACTACCACAAATTCGTCAACATCCATGTGGTGAATATATCTTTTAAAGAGAAAGTTATACCATTATGGTCATGTCAAAATTATATGCAAGATATGTTTCTTGCATTATTATTGTCCTTTGATAATCACATTGACAAATTATTTTGGCGTACAATAGGTACGTGACCACTGACTATTCATGCCATAACAATGACATTATTTTCATATATCATCTCAAACCTCCTTCTAAGGGTGAGTGTGGTATATTCAATACCAATTTCATGTTCATATTCTTCCAATAATGAATATGTATTCGTGAATCAGATGTTGTCACATTCACTGCGGGGATATGTGATTTTGTTATCCTTTTCAAATCTATAAATGCGTCTGGCATTCGATTTGCTATTCTTTGCAAATGGATAATATTTTGCACCTCTTTTTCACAAATAGAGGTATGTGGATCAAGATGAGATAATGATGCATTTTTCCACAAATTTTTCCGTTTGGTTTGTCTCATCGAACTGACAGTCTGCAAATCGTGCAGTGAACAAATCCCCTGTCAATGTTTCGAGGTAGCGAATAATGGAGGGCGATTCAAACTCAACATATATTCCTAACCTTCTTTGCAGACCCATTTTGGTACAATATGGCGGTGCTACAGGCACCTATACTGCACATCCAAAAATTCTTAAGTGGGATATATTAGGTTCATGACCCAAAACTCATTGCAACGGGGAATATTTGTGATAATTCGTCGTTCTGAGACGAACTAGCATTGCTGCATGCAAAATGGCGTGACCCCAAACCGAAGTGGGCAGCCTCGTTTTCATGAGTAAATGAGGAATTCAAGATTATTCTCATCTATTGTCTCAATATGATATCCATTTTGAATGATATCTTTAAAACTCAACAAGTTCCTTTTAGACTTGGAGGAGAACATTGCATTTTCTAAAATGTTGTTCCTTTAGGCAGAGTTATAGTTGCTCTTCCGGAGCCTTTAATCAATTTACTACTACCAGAAATTGTAGTAACATCTGCCTTACACATACTTAAATGAGAGTAATATTTGTTCTCTTTGAATATCATATGTGTGGTACATGAATCAATTAATCAAAAGAGATATACGAACATGAGAATAAACAAATTTAATCCGTTGCTTCATAATTAAACAATATTTTCAAAATCTGCTGAGGTTAGTCGATTAACTTAGTTAATAGTCGACTAACTTGGAAAGCAGTCATCAGGTTAGTTGACTATCTAAATCAGATAGTCGACTATCTTGCCTTGCGGAAAAGTCCAGTTTTAATGCGAAATATTAGTTAGTCGACTAACTAAGTTGATAGTCGACTAACTTAGTAAACAGTCATCAGGTTAGTCGACTATCTAAATCAGATAGTCGACTATCTTGCCTTGCGGAAATATTCAGTTTTAATGCAAAATATTAGATAATCGACTTACTGTTAGGTTAATCGATTAACTCTACTGGAAAATAAAAATATCTTTGAAATTTAAGCATATTGAAACATTATAAAGAACTAATACTAACATTATATCATAAGCTAACTAATACGAGCTGATACTAATGACTATTAGTTTATTCACTAACTAATACAAATAAGTAAAATAAAATCAAACAATTCCATCTTCCTTCATCACAGATCCATCACCAATTAAGTGGTCTATTTTCCCCTCAGGGTGCTCAAAGAAGTCTGCCACATCCAAGTGGGTGATATCAAAATTGTCGTCAGAGACAGAATTGGTTTCAGGGCATTTACCTTTTAGAGATGCTTGATAAAGCTCAACCAAATGTCTTGGTAAACGGCAAATTTCGCCCAGTGCCCTTTTCCACCGCAACGATAATATATAGTTTATGCACTATTTGCTTTTGGATTCTCATCGCATCGTGCTTGTGGCAGAGTGACCAACTTCAGGTTGTCATATCTCTCCTTTAAGCCATTCCACAAGATAGGTGGATCTTTGACTGTGATATATTCAATTTTCAAATCTTCATCAAGATGATGGCGCAAGAAAATCAAGGCCTTAGCACAGTTTCAAATTCATCAAGGTGATGGCGCAAGAAAATCAAGGCCTTAGCATAGTCTTGGGTGGATGCATTATTTCTGTCTTTAATGGCGTCTCCAACACCCATTGCATCCAAATGGATTTCAGCATCCAACACCCATGTCATATAGTTCTTGCCCAAAATTTCAAGGGCAATGAACTTTCATTTCATAATGTCAGACATAAAACAACATTACATCAAGAGCGTGTCCATACTTACGGGCTTTATTACAATTATCACATTCACTTCAGGGAATGGATCATAATCATCTGTATGTGCTATATACAATCTCATGTCAAATATTACTTTCATAAAGTGAAAGATTATTTTGAGAATCTTTATTATTCTCATTATCACAATGATGACGACTATAATTCCGTCTATTGCCACGTCCACATCTATTGATACCTTCACGGTAATAATTTTGTCTTCTTTCAGACTTATCACATACTGCTATCACATTCTCTAAAGGGAATGAGAATGAAGCAAATTCAATGGGATGGATTTTCAACTTTGCCCACAATCATACATGAATTTAATCATGGCAAGACATAGAACTTTTACCACTTCACGTGTTTATAATTTCTTACAAACTCCATTAGAGTTATAATCAAACTTTGTTGTCTATGTTTGTATATGAAATCAAATCGTAGAATTTCAAGAATATGAAAGGGAAAAGTAAATTACTTACCTTTAAGGTATACCAATAAATGTTGTGATATCAAATATACCACTTGAGTTTTCATCCCGTTGCATTATTTTATGATAATACCATCTCTTCTATTTTTCCATATAGAAATTCTCATATGGAGCAGTAGCAATCATTATTACACTCTTTTGCTTGAAAATTCACCTTCAAAAAGAAAACAAAAGTAAACAACGAGAAAGAAAAAAAATTGAAGAATTTCAGAAACCAAAATATCACAAATCTCGTTTCACTCAAATAGAAAAATCCAAACGACGGAACACGAATTAGAGTGGATGAATCTGATTGCAACTCGAGATTCTAAGAGCGATAATTGCTGAATATTAAATTCAATTGGTTAGAGACTCGTGCTGATAACGTGTTATAAAATAATATAAGAACAAGAACAATAGAGAGAAAAGTAGAGAGAGTAGTATTCTTATTGATACTTTGGGATGATTTACAATGGGAGAGAACCCCTTTATTTATAGGAAGAGAAATGAGTTAGCCTCAAAGTAAAACTCTTCTATAAGATAGACATTCACCCTAATTAGAGTTCTATTTATAACAATCCTGATTAATAGAGGTTTTAAGTTGACTCTCATAGATTGAAAAGTTAAATTTTTTGGTTTGAAAATAATTGTCATATAACTCAATAATTAAATTGAAAAAATTAACCCAAGAATACTGGTCAATTAATCAAATTAAATAAAAATCATATAGTAATTAAGCTACTCTTTAAGAATTTTTTTAATTGGAGGCGTACTTTCATGAAATATTAATTTTTTGTAAATTTATCCTAGAAAAATAACTGAATCAAGCATAATAAATCTGAACTAAAATCGAACTTATTTGCCTTCTTTTAATAAAGACTTAACTGGATTAACCAAAAATTAGCTGAATCATGTATTCTTCTTATTGGGTCTTTCTGGCTAGTGGTAGATGTGTGTGTGCATGTGTGTGTATATATACACACAATCTTCAAATCCTGGATCTGTCTCTAGGTAGATTTATAGGCAAAATTATGGGCACGCGAACCCATGATTTTTCCGTAAAATTAGATATTTTATGCATATATTTTATAAAATTGATATAACTTTAATTGTTTGCACCCATGCTCTAAGAATGTTGAATGACGCACTTGGTCAGGGGCGGATCTAGCGTGTAGTATACGGGTTCCCAGTAATCCAGTAAATTTTACGTAGACCATGCATTTTTGTTAAAAAAATTATTAAATATCGATTAGTGAACCCAGTTATTAATGTATATTAATTTGAAATTGTGATAGGAACCCATAAACTTAAAATCCTAGATCCGCCTCTGCACTTGTTTAAATATTGAGTTATTTATCAAGGGAAATATGGATTAGTTCCTACTTAATATATTCTTTTCTCATTTTTTTGGTAGTGCACTCTTATACTAGAAATCCTAGACCAGCCTCTGATCTTTAATACTTATCTGTATGGGTCAAAACTCGACTCGTGATAATTAATGAGATTAATTTATTCATAAGCATATTCGGGTTGATTAAAGGCACAACCATTTATTAATAATAATTGCTCAAAGATCGCTCAGGCCCCATCAACGAGGCTATGACCTACTCGCTATTGACGGACGTCCCCTCAACACGGTCGCATCTGCCTAATGTCAGCTGGCAAGATTCACAGCTATAAATACTAAGAAAAGGAACCCTAGAAGGGGGTCTGCTCTTTCTTCTTCGCTTCCACTTCTAAAAGAAGAGAATATCATTGTAAGACTCTGAACCTCTCCATGGAGAGGTAGACCAAATTAATATTATCAATAATAGATCTCACTCTTCTCATTAACTGATAACTTTTGCCTCTTATATTTTCCATTTGGTCTTTTGGTTATTACGATCTGCTATGATTGTCCCTCAATTTAATTTTATTGTTTTATGCTCGCATAGTGTGTGATAGATTTGAGCCACAATTTGGCGTCGTCTGTGGGGATTTCATAGCAGAGTCGCGTAGTTCATCCTCGGACAAAAAATGGAAGGAGAACACCCAAAAAGGAAAGCAACACCGCTCGAATGAGCCAAGGTAGCACAGCGGGTGAATGGAACTCGAAAGCTCCGGCAAGAGTTTGAAGCCCCCACTTCCCCCATTCTCAAGAGAGAAAAAGAAGAAGTAGAAGAAAAAGAAGCAGATACCCCCCCTCCCTAAGGGGAGAACACGGGCGAGAGACCCTCGTCCCTTTAACACGAGACCCTGTTGGATAGTGGCACGAAACCAAGATCCATAAAAAAATGGCTTCAACAAACTAGCCAAGAAGGCTACGTACAAATCATACAAGATCTCAAACGAAAACCTAACCCGTTTCCCTTCCCCCAACCCCCCCCCCCCCCCCCACAAAACAACATGTCGGGTAAAAAGTTAAAAGTTCAACTACGGTTGAACAATAGCTCAGGCTACGTGCACTTGCCCAAAAAAGTTCAACTATGAGTTGAACTGGGACTCAGGATATGTGCCTTCTACATCACAAAGTTACAAAAGTTGAACTGCGGTTGAACAACAGCTCAGACTGCGTGCCTTCGCCAAAAAGTTCAACTATGAGTTGAACTGGAACTCAGGCTATGTGCCTTCGACAAAAAAATTGCAAAAGCTCAACTATGGTTGAACAACAGTTCAGGCTACGTACTCGCACCCAAAAAGTTCAACTATGAGTTGAACTGGGACTCAGGCTATGTGCCTTCGACATCACAAAATTGCAAAAGTTCAACCACGGTTGAACAACAGCCCAGGCTACGTGCCTTCGCCAAAAATTTCAACTATGAGTTGAACTGGGACTCAGGCTATGTGCCTTCGACAACGAAATTGCAAATGCTCAACTACGGTTGAACAACAGCTCAGTCTACGTGCCCTCGCCCAAAAAGTTCAACTATAAGTTGAACTGGGACTCAGGCTATGTGCCTTCGACAATAAAATTTCACAAGTTCAACTAGCTCAGGCTACGTGCCCTCGCCCAAAAAGTCCAACTATGAGTTGAACTTGGACTCAGCTTTGTGCCTTCGACAACAAAATTGTAAAAGCTCAACTACGGTTGAACAACAGCTCAGGCTACGTGCCCTCGCCCAAAAATTTCAACTATGAGTTGAACTGGGACTCAGGCTATATGCCTTCGACAACAAAATTGCAAAAGTTCAACTGCGGTTGAACAACAGCTCGGGCTACGTGCCCTCTCCCAAAAGTTCAACTACAATTTGAACTAGGACCCAGGCTACGCGCCTTCAATAACAAAATTGCAAAGGTTCAACTACAGTCGAACAATGACACAGGACACACGTCCTCGCATAAATATTCAACTACAGAATAAACCAAGCCTCAGGCCAAGCGCCCTTACCGGTGGACGCTGCAAAACCGATTCCCCTATGAACAAAGGGACAAGTTAAGCACCCTCGCCAATCAAGTAAGTACGCCCCAGTCGAATTACAAGTCCACGACCAACAATTCGACCACGCCCGAACTGAGACTAAGGCTATAAGCCGCCCTCACCGAACAACGGTTCCAACTTACTCATGCCAAGTAAATAAAAACTATAAACGAAAAGCAGTCAATCACGGCTGAGGCCGTCGACGCTACCATCCCACCTAGTTTTTGACAAAGGCAAGTAGACGACCCAACAATAGTCGGATTCATCCAACTGACCAAGACCATCAACGTCATCATGGCCAAAGCCACCGATGTTATCACGACTAAAGTCGTAGGGAGATCAACACGTTCCCCCCTTGAATAAGTGAAAAAGAAAACCCGAAAACAAAAAGAGAAGAACATAAAATAGCATATATATTCATAGCCTTATATACAACAGGTCACCTCCATTTATACATACCGCCAAGGCCGGCAAACAAACAAAAAAGAAAGCCAAACGACAACAAAAAACAACAATAACAAAAAAAAAACTAACTCTAAAAACCCCTTCTACTCAGTGCCACCCGTGCCACCCTCACGGCCGCCCACACCATCATCTGCGCCCTCATCACCATCATCGGTCACTGGAGTGGCCGGGTCGAAGCCAAAGCCAAAACGAGATTCACTAGCCTTTTCGCGGTCCCCCTTATAAACATCTTCGGGCACGACGCCGCCCTGCCACAATTTCCTATACACCTCAAGCTGGGCCTCATCAAACGACCAAAGGTCACGAGCGGGGCCATATGAAGCCGCCTGATCCCTCAGGCGCCGGTTCTCGGCCTCCAAAGCCGCAATCCGATCCGCCGCAACTTGAGCATCCCGCTCATAAACGCCGATGCGTTCCTCCAACACCGCCATTCTAAAAGCCGCAGTAGACCTTTCCAGCTCCCCTCCCTCTCCTAATCGCGAACCATCGCCTCTAATGCACCAGCCTTCGTCGAAGCGTCCCTGGCTTGCCGCCTTGAAGCAGTAAGCTCCTCATACAGCCGGACCACCTGCCTAATCAGGGACTCGGAAGCCTCCGCCACAGCCTCCTAACTCCGGCGCTCCTTCTCGGCTGCAGCATTTCTCTCAGCTTCTAGCTCCTCGTCCCTACGGCAAAGTTTCTCTTCGAGAGCACTAACCCTTCTCTAAGCCTGCTTCACCAGAAGATCCCGCCTCGCCAACTCCTCAACTAACTCCTGGCTGCGAGGGTCATTCGTATGGCGCTCGTGCATCATGCGACACCTATCCTGATAGCGACGATATTTCTCCAGCGCCTGCAAGAAAAGTCCCGAGTGGACGTTGGCCCGATGCATGTTCTCTACCTCTAAAAGAAAAGACTTCAAGACAAAAGCAGCATTTAAGATAAGAAACAAACCAAGAGAAGAAAGGAAACGAATTGGAAGAGCCACACGTACCCTAAAGCCCATCACAGCTACTTCAGTCATCAATCCGACGTCCGAGACGTCCCTCGGCAACCTGCTCTCCTCCTCTGAGCACAGGGGCACAAACATCGGTATCAAATTGTCCTCCTCAAGCAGCAAGTTCTGGTCAGTAGGAATCTCAACATAATGACGTCCCATCTGCATGCGTCGTCGTATTGGTAAAGCCTTCTAAGTGCCTGCGAACGTCATCGGATTCCAGGTCGGACTCGGAGTCTGACTCCTATCCCACGGTGTCCCTTCCTTCCTCGACCGGCCGGGAGGTCGAAGCTTCTCCCCTCACCAAAGGGTTGACACTTGCTTCCTCAACCAAAGCAGCCGCTGAGGAACCAACCTCCCACTCAGCAGCTGGAACTGATGATGTAGCCGGCAAAGCGACTCTTTCACTACTGCTTTAGACGACCGGGGCAACCCCCATTGTGTTTTCGCCCTCAAGGGAAGGCGAAGCCGCCTCCTCCCCCACAACATCCGATGGCGGAGAATCCAAATGTACCACCTCCACGGTAGGCGTGAAGGCGACCCTTCGCCTCCTCTTCATCTTCCTCCTCCTTATCCAATGTTGGTTCCGCCCTGGGGTGAAGAACCTCCGAAGACGCCTCGACCCTCGTTGAAGACCGCGCTGGGGAGTGGGTCGTCGATGACTCAACTAAAGTCACCCTCGGAACTGGGCGTGGTGTCGGCGCCATAGCCAACTGAGTAGTCGCACCTGGCCTGCGGAAACCAAGCTGAGGAGCCCCTACAAAGCGCATCGCCCCTGACCAACAAAAGAAAAGGAATTAAGAGAAGAGAAACTCAGCACGACTAAACAAGAACGATGTAATAGCTCAATCACTCACCCGCGGCTGGCCTATGGCCATGCCTCCCCCAGAAGGCCGGCCATGTGTGAATCCCCGTTGTCTGAGGGAGTATGGCCTCGACCCATTAGCCAATGCCGAATAGAGGAATCGGGGGCGCCCGCTCAGATACAAACGCAAGACAAAAATTGATACCCATTAGAGCAGAAATAAGAAAGATTGTATGGCAGGACCCGACGAATATAAACTCACGTATATGATTCCAAGTCTCTGGGAAGTGTCTGACATTCCCCACTAAGTGCTCGGTCTTGATATAGAAAAGTTCTCATAAGAATGAGGGTCGATCGTGTTGTCTAGCTCAGCAGTCAAACCCCGGGAATCACGAGGGACCATCCGAATCATGGTCCCGCGGACCCTTTGAGGGGGTAAAGAGTCAGCACGTGCCTCAGCGTTATTTCTCTTCGCGCCAATTCCGCATACTTGGCAAGCATGGAAAAATGCTTGAAAACAAAGGGGACAGTTGTCCAGGGCACACTTCGTAATAGCAGCAAAAATACGCGACAAGCGCCGGAAGAGGAAGCTTGAACCCTAATCTGAAAAGATAAGCGTAGAAAACGCATTATCCAGGGCGGTCGGTATGCACCCTCTCTTCGCTCCTAGCTAGGGAAATATTGAACAAGCGAGGAATACCCCACTGCTCCCTCAATTGGGCAAGGCCCACCGCACCCATTAACGGGGCCTTATTAACCTGATCCTCCCCCTCATCGGCGGTAAAGTCAGTTACCGGGCCCCTGGGCAGAGAGATGATATCGACTGTTGACGGATCCTATCAGTCTCCACTGGCTCAGTGGCCCTCGCCACCGCAGAAGGCCTATCGACCTCCAGAAGAGTCACCGGAGAAAGCTCTGTGTTAGAATTGCTTGCCATTGTTGACTACTGGGCAATGAGTGAACGAAGCTCGACAAAGGAGAAGAAAAAATAGAGATTGAGCGAAAAAAGACAAAGAACAACAAAAATTAACGAAGAAAAAAGAGTGAGAGAAGTTGCTTCTTCAGAAATCTTACTTAGACAGATACTGAAAAGTGAGAAACGGATGACATAACTCATTATTTATACTGCAAAGGTGGCTTTCGCGAATTCCAAAAGCCATCATTAACTGCATAACCAACAGTAAAACGGTTTGAATCCACGGAAACAGGTGTTATTATGCTAGGTATCACGAAACGGTTTCGCAGCCATCAATCGACACTTCGTCTTCGAACCAAATTCGACAATCCGGGTACGTGGGCAGAACGTCCAGTTTGCCTCCACACACCGAGCACAGTCGCAGTGTACGTTCAGTGAAACCATAACCGCCGAAGCCGCTTGTGGGAATACATTGTCCCAAGTGAAAACATCCTACGACCATCTTCCTGAAAAATATATATGTAAAAGGCTATGGACGTCTCCTAAATATAAATGGCTACGGCCATCCGTCAAGTACAAAAGGCTACGGCCTTCATCCAAATATAAATGGTTACGGCCATCCTTCAAGTATAAAAGGCTATGGCCGTCTCCTAAATATTCCTTCAAGTATAAAAGGCTATGGCCGTCTCCTAAATATAAATGGCTACGGCTATCCTTCAAGTATAAAAGGCTATGGACATCTCCTAAATATAAATGGCTACAGCCATCATTTAAGTATAAAAGGCTACACCTTCCTCCAAATATAAATGGCTACGGCCATCCTTCAAATATAAAATGCCACGGTCCTCCTCCAAATATAAATGGCTACGGCCATCCTTCAAGTATAAAAGGCTATGGCCGTCTCCTAGATATAAATGGCTACGACCGTCCTTCAAGTATAAAAGGTTACGACCTTCCTCAAAATATAAATGGTTACGACCATCCTTACGTATAAAAGGCTACGGCCTTCCTCCAAATATAAATGGCTACGACCATCCTTCAAGTATAAAAGGCTACGAATGTTTCCTAAATATAAATGGCTACGGCTAAGGGGCCACAACCGTTTCCTAACAATGTAAATGGGTACGGCTATCTCCTAAGTATAAACGGCTACGACCATTCCTAAATATAACTGGTCACAGCCGTCTTTAAAGCATAAACAGCTACGGCCACCCATGGCTACAACCGGAACAACCTCCGATCTCTTATTCTTCGAACCTATGTGAATCGCATACGGTAAAGTCTGCTCATCGAGTTCGACCGGACCTCGACTTCTATAAGCGGAGAGACTAACTGTATGGGTCAAAACTCGACTCGTGATAATTAATGAGATTAATTCATCCATAAGCATATTTGGGTTGATTAAAGGCACAACCATTTGTTAATAATAAGTGCTCAAAGATCGCTCAGCCCCATCAACGAGGCTACGACCTACTCGCTATTGACGGACTTCCCCTCAACACGGCCGCGTCTGCCTAATGCCAGCTGGCAAGATTCATAGCTGTAAATACTAAGAGAAGAAACCCTAGAAGGGGGGCTGCTCTTTCTTCTTCGCTTCCACTTCTAAAAGAAGAGAATATCATTGTAAGGCCCTGAACCTCTCCATGGAGAAGCATACCAAATCAATATTATCAATAATAGATCTCAACCCTCTTCTCATTAACTGATAACGTTTGTCTCATGCATTTTCCATTTGGTCTTTTGGTTATCACGATCTGCTATGATTGGCCCTCAATTTAATTTTATTGTTTTATGCTCGCAAAGTATGTGATAACTTTGAGCCAAACACTATCCAACAAAATATTTTCAACAGGAAATTCGTTGTTGATTCTCCGAATATTATCTGATAGTTTAAAGATATAGTTTTTTCCTTCAGTTTTTGCTAAACTATTAAGTTGGGACACAGATTTGCGTGTACATGCATCTTACCATCTTGGTCACATTTGCTTTCTAAAATGAAAACTTTCATATTTTGTTGATGAGTAACTTAAGTTTATAAGACGAGAGTCAATTTTAAATGAATTTAATGATTAAAAGTATATATTATTCCAATTAAACTTATGTCACTAAATAATCAGAGCAAAAGAAAATTTATAAATTGTACTTGAAAAAAATATTACACTTATATATATGAGTTAACCCATACTCAGCCCATCTATTTGACACCCAACCGATTTTGACCCGCATAAAATATGAACGGGTTAAAACCCAACCCATTTTTGCTTAACTCATTTTCAACCCGTCCAAATGACGCAACCCCCCATTTGCCACCATTATTCCCATCCAATGAGAGACAATGATATGGAAAAGTGATCCGAAGGATGCCAAAAGAGAGCCATAATCGACATTGCTCAAAGGCTACTAGTACCACAAGGCGTGATGTGGGGGCACACTACGGTTCAAACCAAAAATCCCATAATCATTTGGAGAAGGGTGTAGGAGTGACACCAGTATTCTACGAGTTTTGAACCGTGCGCCACTAGCATTCAGAAAATTCTTGGTTATCAAAAAAAAAAAAGAACAGCTACTAGTGTCTAGTGCCAACCAATAACCCATAATAACCTGCTGAGAGAAGATTATAAATCCAGCAGTACACGCCTTTGTTTCACCCTAAGCATGTTGAAAAGGGAATACATCCCCATTCAATGTAAAACAAGGAGATCAGTCAATTTTAGAGGAAAAATAACACTCCTTGATGCCAAAAGAAAAAACAGTAGCCTTTGAACATCACTACATGTGAATAACCACAATTCCCAAATATGAACAAGGGTATAAATATCTGCTGTAGAACAGCATGAAGTCAATTTTAATGATCAGCTTAAGATATGAAATCAGTGGGGTTAAGGGAAAAAACAGAGAAAATGAAAGCAAAGGCTGGAAACTTGACTTTCTATGGCTATTCAAGAAAAAAGCTTCCTGGAAAGTCCTGTACAATATTAATCGTGAAACTAACATTTCCTTCCAACATATTCCCACTTTCTGGAAACAAAAAACGACATATAGTACATTAATATTGCAACTACCACTACTTGGTCTCAGTATCCTGAACTGTGGACAGAATCGCAAACTAATTTGTCAATTCGACAAAATATAGCAGCCAAGCCACTGTCTTTTCAAGTAAGATATACTAGCCCCATCTTGACACTAAGTGTCCAAAGCTGCTTCAGTCCGATATTAAAAGGCAGTTTCTAAATGGCCGTAGTAACAAGGATCGATATCCAACTTGCAGGCCAGTGCTGCCACATTCAAAAACCTGAACTAGTGAGCAACTTTCCCAAAACTAAGTTTTGAGAGGAAAATATTTCGTAGATAGTAGGTAACGGAGGATTGATACCACTTACCAGCACTAAGAAAGTCATATTTAAGAAGATCCTATTATACTTTTTCACATTGCAACTTTGCAAGGAACAGTGAGAAGCCAAATAATACCTATGCCTTAGAGTAGCCATGTACCAAATGCCTCAAAGACCAGTATGTACTTAAAAACCTGATACGAATGGAATACAGAAGCAATAAGATGCCTTCTGTAAGTCAGTTTCTCACCTTGAAGAACTATGAGTGACACATGGCATTTCACTTTAGATTATTTAATTTCTATAGCCTTTTCGGGCTAATTAACCAATTAGAGTTCCACAGAAAGAGCTATGAGAAATTGGACTTTTGGCGGACAGATATTGTTACAAACATCAGCTTGAAATGAACTCACCTTGATTGTCATCCCCAAGTTCGAAAAAAAAATTCTAGTGTACAGCAGCGTCAACCAAAAGACCCCAAGCATGAAACTTTAACACTTAACCACTTATCCTACTTGGTGTATTGAAGATTTACAAAAACAGCATTAGTTTAAAGTTCAAACAGTATAAATAGATTAGTACAATAAGCAGGGCATGAACAGTAATTGCCTCGGCTTTTATATTTCATGGTGCTCTCAATTTTGAGCCCTTGACTAAGGTTACTAGAACCCAGCAGAAGAATGCTTCAACCCTCTCTCCCACGACTATTTCTTTCTACGAACCAATTTCAACTCAAATTCGGGCCTCCTTTAGAAACAACATTTCCAACTATAATATAAATCCAAGTAAATAACCTTTTGAAGGAAATATGAAACTTTCTCCAAAAACATAATCTGAAAGCAATCCATAATTCTAATTACAAGAAGATGTTCATGAGAATGAAAAACAGGAATCCTAATATGCAATCTATGAAGGAATCTGAAGTAATTGCTACTAAATCAACTTAGAGATAACAATTAAAGAAAGGAAATTAAACATAGCAGA